>CAKJTW010000006.1:57500000-58750000 GCA_917880005.1 Nanger dama | reverse complement strand
TTTCTCTCAGTTAAAAAATCATGGCAGAGGGGAAAAATGCTTTTGCTTAATATAGGTATGTAAAACATTTAATGCAGCCAAAGATTGCAGCCCATATTCAACTATTGCGTGTGTGTATGTGTGTGTATGTGTGCATTGTAAAATCTGGAAGACATATTTTCTGGGGTAAAACTTTAAATTCTTAAATATTATTTAATTTTGTATGCATATGTACTCTGAGAGCCCAGTTTTAAATCACACTGTTGCAGAGGTAAAATGCTTACTATATTTTCATAGGATGAATATTTGTTCTTTTATTGTTGTTTTTCAGTCACTAAGTTGTGTCCGACTCTTTGCAACCCCATGGACTGCATGCAGGCTGCCCTGTTCATTTTCTCCTCGAGTTTAAGCATATTCATTTCCATTGAAAAGTGATGCTATCCATCAGTCTCATCCTGTGCTGCCTCCTTATCTTTTAGCTTTCAATCTTTCCCGTCATCAGGGTTTTTTCCAATGAGTTGACTCTTCATATCAGGTGGCCAAAGTAATGGAGCTTCAGCTTCAGCATCCAATGACTTCAGGATATTTCCTTTAGAATTGACTGGTTGATCTCCTTCCAGGAGGCACTAGTGGTAAAGTACCTGCCTGCCAATGGAGGAGAGATAAGAGTAATGTGTTCAACCCCTGGGTCAGGAAGATCCCCTGGGAGAAGGCATGGCAAGCCACTCCAGTATTCTTGCCTCAAGATTCTCACTGACAGAGAAACCTGGAAGGCTAGAGTCCACAGGGTCACACAGAGTCAGACGTGACTGAAGTGACTTAGCATTCATGTATGCAGTACAAATTTGCAAGAGTCTTCATCAGCACCACAGTTTGAAAGCATCATGCCTTCTTTATGATCCATCTTTCACATCCATACATGACTACTGGGGAAAAACAAACAAACAAACAAACATAGTTTGACTGTATGGACCTCTGTCGGCAAAGTGATATCTCTGATTCTGAATATGCTGTCTTAGTTCAGTTCAGTCGCTTAGTCGTGTCTGACTCTTTGTGACCCCATGGACTGCAGTACACCAAGCCTCCTTGTTCATCACCAACTCCCAGAGTTTACTCAAACTCATGTCCATTAAATCGGTGATGCCTTCTAACCATCTCATCTTCTGTTATCCCCTTCTCCTCCCACCTTCAATCTTTCCCAGCATCAGGTTTTTTTTTCTCCAATGAGTCAGTTCTTTGCATCAGGTGGCCAAAGTATTAAGAGTTTCAGTTTCAGCATCAGTCCTTCTAATGAATATTCTGGACTGATTTCCTTTTAGGATGGACTGGTTGGATCTCCTTGCAGTCCAAGGAACTCTCAAGAGTCTTCTCCAATACCACAGTTCAAAAGCATCATACACCGTCTAGGTTTGTCATAGCTTTCTTCCCAAGGAGCAAGTCTCTTCTAATTTCATGGCTTCAGTCACTGTCCGCAGTGATCTTGGAGACCAAGAAATAGAAACTATCACTGCTTCCACTTTCTCCTCATTTGTCATGCAGTGACGGGACTAGATGTCATGGTCTTAGTTTTTTTAATATTGAGTTTAAAGTCAGCTTTTTCAGTCTCCTCTTTCACCTTCATCAAGAGGCCATTTAATTCCTCTTTGCTTTCTCCCATCAGGGTGGTGTCAGCTGCATATCTGAGGTTATTGATACTTCTACCAGCAATCTTGATTCCAGTTTATGATTTGTCCATCCAACATTTCTCATAATTTATTCTGCATATATGTTAAAAAGCAGGGTGACAGGACACAATCTTGTCATGCTGTTCAAAACATTAACCTAATCATATTTTTAATTTTGCCTTGAATAGATTTTCACTGTATTTTAAGAAATTCTACTCTATATCAATTGTGAAGTGATGGGCATCACTTCACAAAAAATTAGTTTTTAAAATGTGACTACACATTGGCATTCATGTTAGAAATTCATGAAAATGACATTATTAAAATATGTTGACTGGTGAATATTTTGACATTTTACCACTAAATTGTCAAAACAATGTCATGAACACATTCAGCTCTGTATTTTCAGAAATACTGACAGCATTAAGTGCTTTTCTTGCTGCCAGACAGCAAATCAATGGCATGATCAATATCACAATCTGCAGGCTTTGAATCAGCTACAAATAGCGGATTTTGTCTAAATATTAACATTTACACAAGAGCAAACATTGAGGTCATTAGTTAGATCGTTTACAGTCATTAATACTCTCAATTATTTCACAGTTTGATTGTGTTTTTCCGAAAAGGTGATTCTCAGCAATATTTTTCCTGATTTCCTGGGGTCAGATGTTGAGTTTATATTATTTAGCTGTCTAGATGTATATGTGACCATAAGAATTTGACTTTAGCTGAACAGCAAAACAAAATGCCTGTCACATTGCTGTACCCAGGACATGCTAGCTTCACTTGAATAAGGTAATCTGAATGATGTCAGAAAGATTTGCTGTTCATTCAGTGTATTTTATTTGCTGGTTAAAGAAACAACTGATTATCATGTTTAATTATATAAATATTGGTCTCAAATTTTAAATAAAGACTGTGTTAAATGTCTCAAATAACCTATTATGCCTTTCTAATATACTCTGAAGGATAACATGTAAATTAATATTTTAACTTCAAGGAAATGAAATGGGGAGCTTTTATAAAGCTCTAAGCCCTCTTTATTTGTTCTATAAAAATCAATGATATCTATTTTTAAAAATCAAATCCAAACAAAAATATGGATAAATAAGAAAATGGATGGAGATACAGATTTAATTGGATAAAAATATTTCAAAAGTATATATTTCTCATGTTTCAGAAATAGAGATAATCCCAGTTCTTCCAGATTTAGTCTTATTGGTTTCATGGAGAAACAGCAAATGCAAGGCAAATTTTCATCTCTAGAATGAATATGCATATTTTCCTCTGATGTTCAGATGGGCCTGACATAATTCTTGTGTAGACTTGAAGAGTAAGTTCAGGTTCATCAGAGTGCTTCTCTACAATACCGTGGGGATTGAAGGACTGGCAAATTTTAAATATTTGATTCTGCAGAGACAGGAACATTTCAGAAATTGATCTGAACCAGGTTCATGGACTAACTAATAGTATCATTTGAAGAAGGTAATGGCATCCCACTTCAGTACTCTTGCCAGGAAAATCCCATGGAAGGAGGAGCCTGGTAGGCTACAGTCCATGGGATGGCTAAAAGTCGAGCACGACTGAATGACTTCACTTCGACTTTTCAGTTTCATGCTTTGGAAAAGGAAATGGCAACCCACTCCAGTATCCTTGCCTAGAGAATCCCAGGGATGGGGGAGCCTGGTGGACTGCCGTCTATGGGGTCTCACAGAGTCAGACATGACTGAAGCGACTTAGCAGCAGCAGCAGCAATAGTATCGAGTAGTTAATTTTTCTGCCATTTAAAACAATATTTTATTTATTCATTTATTTGGCTGCATTGGTTCTTAGTTGTGGCAAGCAGGATCTTCACTGTGGCATGTGAGAGCCTTCCTGGTGGCATGCAGACTTCTCAGTGCTTGGGCTTCAGTAACTGTGGCTCATCCACTGTCTAGTTGTGGCATGTAGACTCAGTAGTTTTGGTGTATGGACTTCGTTGCCCTGCAGTATTTGGGTTTTAGTTTTCTGACCAGGGATCAAACTCAGATCTCCTGCATTGATCAGCGAATTCTTACCAACAGGACCACCAGGGCAGTCCCCTCTTCCTTCACTCTTTATTATAAAATCTCTAATATTTTACTTGTGGAATCGTTTTGGCATTTATTTATGATCAACTACCTCTCTTTTACTTTTCATGTGTAACTGACAACTCAATTTTTAACCTTAATGTTTGTTCAACATGAGGGAAAATTTTGTTTTTCCTAATGACCTGAGATAATATTTCAAGATCCTTGACATTTTATACAAAAATACTCCTCTGACAGAAATACTTTTCAAAACAATATTTTCACTGAAGTTTTAGTACATATGTTTACATGTACTAATTAAATTATACTGTCACATAATAAAACACATATAGAATAACAATGTTTCAAAGGTGATAAAAAAATGAGCATTTTAATTGTACTTTTCCCATGCAAACATTTTTGAAAGCAATTGAGCAATGCTAATTAAGGGATATTAGAGTTTACCTTATCTTTTTACTTAAAAATTCCATTCAAAATATTTATGTAAAGGAAACATATACAGTCATGGCAAGACTGAAATGAAAGAATGTTCATAGTAGTCTTCATTAGAATACAAAACTGGGGATATTATAATTATCTAATTTGAATGTTTTAGATAAATTATAGAGTAATATAAAGAATTGAAATACAGATAGTAAGTTGGAGCTATTTATTTACATGAACTTATTTTATGATATATTGATAATGAAGATAGGATTATAAATTGGGTGTATATTTGATTTCACTGTATATAAAAATACAGAGACACAATATAAAATTCCAAGAACAGCAGAAATAAATTTATTGATGTTTACTTGTGAAGATTTAGCATGTAAAATGTGTATTGGCTACTTATCTATATTTTCTAACTTAATAGTTGTTTTTGTAATAAATATACTTTAAAGATTGCACATTTCTTTATGCTATAGCATTAAATATGGGGATTTTGAAGGCCTAAAACTTGATCTTTTTTCTTCTTCATTCTTTTTTTGACCATAATAATAAAAAAAGATATATTTTCTGATAGTTCTCCTTACATAATAAATTGCAACAAACTAAACTGTCAACAAATACCAATGTGAAAACAAATCTTTTTGATAACCACTTAGCAAAACTTTGCTTTGGGATATTTGACATTTTGATACGATCATCGATAATTGTTGTGAAATCCTCAGTAAATTTGTAAACCAGGTGCAAATAATGTGGCATAAAATGTTCATTATGCAAATTAGATGGTTTAAATCTTCACATGGAGCTAATGTGCTTATGCTGAAGTTTAAAGCATTTAATTTCTTCTCACCTAGCAGAACCCAACTGCACATCCTTCTTATAGCATGATGAGAAAACTATTTATATTTCTATTGCTACACAAACAAACATACCAAAGAAAAGCTAAATAGGATGTTATTTTGTTGATCTCAACATCAAGTGGTATGGCAGAAGAAACTGCCATTTTTAAGATAAAAGATAAAAGGAGTTAAGGTTTTAAGATAAAAGGAGTTACACATAATTGTAGGAAAAGAAAGAAATTTCATCAAAATGTCTCTTGCTTTCACTTAAAGTATGAGGACATTATAAAATAAAGTAATTGAATTTCTCATTTAAAACTTTACAATTAGTGGAAGAACCATAACTCTAGTGAGAGCATACCTTTACATATATATTGTTATGTATGTGAAGAAAATGTATTTACTTGATTTCTTTGCTGTCAGTCTTTTCATCCTTACTCTCTAACTGATGAAAGGAAGAGGAGGATGGGTGTCATAATGATCAGTTCTAGTAATTGCTGCCCAAGCTAATAACCATGTCTTTTGGTAATGTAACCTGAAAAGAAAAATAAAACTTGTTTTCAGACCACACATTCCTTTTTGATCATCATCTGGTGTATGAAGGAATGTCATTAAAAAAAAAAAAAAAAGACACAACCTCATATGGTGCAAAGAGATGAAGACCTCACACACACACACACACACATACACACACACACATCTCTGAATACTCTGGAGCCTGCAAAATGCAAAAAAAAAAAAAAAAAAAAAAAGTGACCTGTTGCATTTCCAGAATAATGACAAGGAGAAACAAATGGGTTTCAGGTTATTTTTATGGGTTTATGATATTATGCCAGCTCATATTGCTAGAGTGTGTGTTTCTGGTCATTTGCTTCTAATTACAAATTATTCTCCCAAAGATACCTTTCTGCTTTGACACCATTCTGATTTCCCACTGAAATATATAAACATGTTGGGCCCCTTTCATAGAATGCACTGGCCTTGAAGAACTAAAAGTGGTGAGAATAGAAAAGCAAACATAATCCTAGTATGCTGCATAGCTCAATTGTAAAGAGAACTTAAATATTATAGTAAATCTTCAGATCATCCCTCTAACTTTTCACCATCATCCTGTGTCATGAAATGACCTCTTTTTGTGAGCCATCCATTCTGAAAGATATTGGTGTATATATATATTTGGCTACCTCCAGAGATGCTATGTATTTCTGAAAACTTGCGTCCTAGTCATGGAAAGTACAGTCTGTTCTAAATTCAGGACAGCTAGTTTTTTTTTCTCCCTCAGTAGGGGTTGGGGAATCTGGTCTAATTATTTGGCCATACAGTTCTACTACAACTTTTAAACTGTTGTCTGTTTCCTGTTGATCTATATTTCAGGAACTTTACTCATAGTACTTTCTTTTACCCAGTTGCTGGGGTCCAGCCCTGGCGGATCCAGAGTGATTCGAAGGGGAGATGGATAGGCGAGGAAAAACTTATTTATTTAATTAATTAGAAATATAAGATTAGATTAGGAAGAAATAGTGTAGTAGGAAAGTTAAGTGGAGAAAAGATACTGAATAACTTGGTTTATGGGGAAAGCCAATAAAGTTCCAGAAAAGGAACTTGCGCCATCTATGTTAGGCTGCCAGCACCCATATGAATATCAGAGAGTGCCCTGCCTTGGGCTCTCTCTCTTACAGATCTTAGAAGCCAGGGCAAGTGAATAGGTATGGCAAGCCTCCATGCCCCAGATGGGAATTCAGCCTGAAATTAAAGAGGAGACACAGGGGAACCAGTCCTTCCAACGACTGGCCCAGCGTCTATTGTCTAGAAAGGCCTTTCATACCTTTTTGATTGTACATAGAGATCAATGGGTAATACAAAATTACGCAGCATTAGCAGGCCAGACTCTTATCAAGACCAGGCGTTCTCTATGTATACCTAATTGTATACACAAGTTTTAGGTGATTTACATCATCTTCTGGCCAGAGGGCCAATTAACATTTTATAGCCCTTTCCTGATAAGGGTGTGCCAACCAGAAGACTTATTTGTGTTGTTCCTCTCAAAGTCTGGTGCCACTCTCAGAAAGCACCAAATAAAGTTACATTCTTACACAGCAAAGATACAGCAATTTATAACAAGTAAAAGGAGTACAGTGATTTATAACAGAAGAAAAGTAATTAACTCAAAAGTCTAGTGTTGCTAACATCAAAACTATTATATACCTTTTTCCATATCCCAATTACCTTGATTAATATCCTCCCAGGTGCCTAAAAGATAAAGAATATGGAGGCCTGGCAGCAGTCATTGAGTCAACAGTGAAATCCATCACCAATATGATTTTTAGCTTTTAGCAAAGTCTGTGTATCATTAAGATGTTTTTAAGCTTTGTGCTTCTTGAGGTTGGGGAGCTGTAAGCAATTCACAAGCTGTAAAAGTCCAGGGGAACCTGTTAGGCAAGCTAGAGAGTTATCAGAGGGGGTTGAACTGAAACATCCCTTTGATATGCAGAAGACTAAAGCCCTGAGTAAACTTTTTCCAGAGTGTGTCAGAGAGTGGAAAAAGCAGACAGATTCTGGTTTTGGGGTACATGCTTAGGAAATACCAGGGGGAACCCTGAGGCCTGATTCGCCTTGCCCATCAGGCCTCTGCTGCATGATCTTGTCACGAGTGGGATTCCTCACCCTGGCTCCTGGCACCCAGTTGTCCAATTTGTCTTATTTCTCTGCTTTCTTAGCATCAAGCTTAAAGGATCATCAGACAATGTGATTATAAAAAAACAATGCACAGGCAATTGCTCTCAGACAGTAAAATAAAAGCCGTTTTCATGCCAATCCCAAAGAAAGGCAATGTCAAACAATGTTCAAACTACTGCACAATTGCACTTATCTCACACGCTAGTAAAATAATGCTCAAAATTCTCCAAGTCAGGCTTCAGCAATACATGAACCATGAACTTCCAGAAGTTCAAGCTGGTTTTACAAAAGGCAGAGGAACTAGAGATCACATTGCCAACAACCACTGGATCATTGAAAAAGCAAGAGAGTTCCAGAAAAAAATATATGTCTGCTTTATTAACTATGCCAAAGCTTTTGACTGTGTGAATCACAATAAACTGTGGAAAATTCTGAAAGAGATGGGAATGCCAGACCACCTGACCTGCTTCTTGAGAAACCTATAGACAGATCAGGAGGCACAGTTAAAACTGGACATGAAACAACAGACTGGTTCCAAACGTCAAGGCTGTATATTGTCATCCTGCTTATTTAACTTATATGCAGAGTACATCATGAGTAACGCTGGGCTGGAAGAAACACAAGCTGGAATGAAGACTGCTGGGATAAATATCAAGAACCTCAGCTATGCAGATGACACCACCCTTATGGCAGGAAGTGAAGAATAACTAAAGAGCCTCTTGATGAAAGCGAAAGAGGAGAGTGAAAAAGTTGGCTTAAAGCTCAACATTCAGAAAAAAGAAGATCATGGCATCCGGTCCCATCACTTCATGGGAATTAGATGGGGAAACAGTGTCAGAGTTTATTTTTTTGGGCTTCAAGATCGCTGCAGATGGTAACTGAAGCCATGAAATTAAAAGATGCTTACTCCTTGGAAGGAAAGTTGTGACCAACCTAGATAGCATATTCAAAAGCAGAGACATTACTTTGCCAACAAAGGTCTGTCTAGTCAAGGCTATGGTTTTTCCAGTGGCCATGTATGGATGTGAGTTGGACTGTGAAGAAAGCTGAGCACTAAAGAATTGATGTTTTGAACTGTGATGTTGAAGAAGACTGTTGAGAGTCCCTTGGACTGCAACGAGATCCAACCAGTCCATCCTAAAGAAGATCAGTCCTGGGTGTTCAATGGAAGGACAGATGATTAGGCTGAAACTCCAATAGTTGGGCCACCTCATGCAAAGAGTTGACTCACTGGAAAAGACCCTGATGCTGGGAGGGATTGGGGGCAGGAAGGGAAGGGGACGACAGAGGATGAACTGGCTGGATGACATCACCAGCTCGATGGACATGAGTTTGAGTAAACTCCGGGAGTTGGTAGATGGACAAGTAGGCTTGGCGTGCTGTGATTCATGGGATTGCAAAGAGTTGGACATGACTGGGTAACTGAAATGAACTAAAATGAACTAAATCTCTGCCATCATACGCAAGGGACCCTCACACTATCTGCTTGGACGAATTTCAGAATTACTTTTTAAGTCTGACTTCTGTGTGTTTCCCCTTTTCTTGGCTAAGAATAATTTATTGAGATTATCTTGCCCCTATTATATTTTTGTGTATTTTTTGTGTTAATGGAAGTAAAATATAAATAACTTGTCTATTTTTTAAATTAAATTTATTGTTTTAATTGAAGAATAATTGACTTACAATATTGTTTTGGTTTCTGCCAAACATCAGCAGGAATCAAATATAAATATACCTATATCCCCTCCCTCTTGAACCTCCCTGCCACCTCCCTATAGACTGCCTATTTAGCTTAATTGTTGTCAGTGAAGAAAAATATGGGCTTAATGTGAATAACTGAGCATTATCTAGAAATTCTTTACCCTTGACCTTAGTGCAGTGACTAGATAGAATTTGGGAGATCTTTTGGGGGAGAGTGAGTCTGTTCCATGTTCAAGAGAAAGAATGAAATTGGCATTGGTGATCAGGAGGATGGATGATGGTAAAGACCTTCTAGATAGTCAACTATATCAACTACATAAAATTATATGTCAAGGCTCCCTTATAATTAGAGAGAGATGTACACAGAAATGATAGATCCCCTTTCAGGCTTTGCTATAAAGCTTCAAGCATGATTGTCAAGAATCTCTCTTCTTCCTCTATGATGATAAAGTAAGTCTATTGTATTACAAAATTGCTACAAGCTTTGTAGCTCAAAACAACACAAATACTCGATCTTAACACTTCTTTAGGACAAAGGTTGTAAATAAATCTGTGAATCTAAAATCAAATTGCTGGCAAGAGTGCCTCCTCTCGGAACTCTAAGAAATAATTCATTTCCTTGTCTTTTCCATCATCTATAGGCTGCCTGTATTCTTTTGTTCATTGTAAATTTCTTCACCTTTGAAGTCAGCAGCATAGTAACTTTCAAACTCCTCTGAATGTCACTCCTGTAACCTTTGTTTTCACATCTCTTCCTCTTATTCAGACTCTCTTAACTCTCATTTACAAACATTTTTGTGATTACATTTGTCTTCACCCAGATAACCCAGGATAAATCTTTCCATCTCAAAAAAATTAAGTTACTTACATCTGAAAAGCCCCTTTTATTACGTATGTAACATGTTAAGAGATCCTGGAGACTGGGACCTGGTATCTTTGGGGGAAGTTTATTCAGTTCATCCCAGTGGAAATTTATTCAAGACATACTATCAGCAGAAAATTGGATTAAAGGTTTACTGAGCATGGCCCTACCCACCAGAGCAAGACCCACCCAGGTTTCCCTGCAGCCAGTCCCTCGAATCAGAAAGCTTGCACAAGTCTCTTATCCTCATCCATCAGAAGACAGACAGAATGAAAAACACAATCACAGAAAACTTAACAAAATGATCACATAGATTACAGCATTCTGTAACTCAATGAAATTATGAGCCATGCTGTGTAGGGCCACCTAAGAAGAGGGGTCATGGTGAAGAGTTATGACAAAATGTTCTCCACTGGATAAGGGAATGGCAAACCACTTCATCATTCTTGCTTTGAGAACTCCATGAACAGGATGAAGAGGCAAAAAGATATAACAATGAAAGATGAGCCTTCACGTTGGTCAGTGTCCAACGTGCAGTTGGCCAAGAGTGGAGAAATAATCCCAGAAGGAATGAAGAGGCTGAGCCAAAGCAGAAACAAGGCCCAGCTGTGGATGTGTCTGGTGATGAAAGTAAAGTCTGATGTTGTAAAGAACAATATTGCATAGGAACCTGAAACATTAGGGCCATGAACCAGGGTAAACTTGGATTGGTCAAACAGGGGACAGCAAGAGTGAACACTGCCATTTTAAGAATCAGTGAACTAAAATGAGTGGGAATGGATGAATTTAATTCATATGAACATTACATATACTATGGTGGGCAAGAGTCCCTTAGAAGAAATGGAGAAGGCTTCATAATCAATGAAAGAGTCCAAAATGCAGTACTTGGGTGCAGTCCCCAGAAGGACAAAATCATCATGGTTCTTTTCCAAGGCAAACCATTCAACACGACAGTAATCCAAGTCTATGGCCCAACCACAAATGCTGAACAAGCTGAAGATTAACGGTTCCATGAAGACCTACAAGACCTTCTAGAACTAATACAAAAAAAAAAAAAAGTTCTTTCATTATAGGGTAATGAAATGCGAAAGTAGAAGGTCAAGAGATGCCTGGAAAAACAGGTAAGTTTGATCTAGGAGTACAAAATGAAATAGGGCAAAGACCAACAGAGTTTTGCCAAGAGAACACACTGGTCATAACAAACACCCACTTCCAACAACACAAGAGATAACTCTAGACATGGACATCCCCAGCTTGTCAATAACTGAAATCAGATAGTTTATATTCTTTGCAGCCTTAGATGAAGAAGCTATAAATGGTTAGAAATAAACAATTCCTGGAGCTGACTGCAGCTCAGTTCATGAGCTTCTTGTTGCTAATTTCAGACTTAAACTGAAGAAAGTAGGGAAAACCTTAGGTCATTCATGCATGACCTAAAGTAAATCCCTTATGATTATATAGTGGAAGTGACAGATAGATTCAGGGGATTAGATCTGATACACAGAGTACCTGAAGATCTATGGATGGAGGTTTATAATATTGTACAGGAGGCGGTGACCAAATAATCTACAAGAAAAAGAACTGTGAGAAAGCAAATAGGTTGTTGTAGAAGGCCTTACAAATAGCTGAGAAAAGAAGTGAAATGAAAGGCAAAGGAGAAAAGAAAAGATAAATTCAGCATCAGACCTATTGGAATTCAGAGCTCCAAAGAATAATTCTTAAGTGAACAATGCAAAGAAATACAGGAAAACAATAGAATGGGCAAGACTAGAGATGCTGTTAAGGAAGTTAGAGATACTAAGGGAAAATTTCATGCGAAGATGGACACAATAAAGGACAGAAACGGTATGGACTTAACAGAAGAAGAAAATATTAAGAAGAGGTGGCAAGAATGCAAAAAGAGCTGTACAAAAAGGTCTCAATAACCCAGATAACCACGGTGAAATGATCACTCATCTGTGTGAAGTCAACTGAGGCTTAGGAGCATTACTACAAACAAAGGTAGTGGAGGTGACGGAATTCCAGCTGAGCTATTTCAAATACAAAAAGATGAAGCTGTTAATGTGTTGCACTCAATACACCAGGACATTTGGAAAACTCAGCAGTGTCCATAGGACTGGAAAATGTCAGTTTATATTCCAGTCCTAAAGAAGGGAAATGTCAAAGAATATTCAAACTACTGCACAATTGCAGTCATTTCAAATGCTAGTAAGGCAATTCTCAAAATCCTTCAAGCTAGGCTTCGACAGCAGGTGAACTGAAAACGTCCAGATGTTCAAGCTGGATTTAGAAAAGTCAGAGGGACCATAGATCAAACTGCCAACAACTGTTGGATCATAGGAAAAACAAAAAAATTCAGAAAAACATCTACTTCTGCATCATTGACTATGCTAAAGACTTTGTGAATCACAACATGTGGGGCCCTAAATGGGAAACCTTAAAAACAAAGGGGCTAGCTTTGCGGTCGAAAACCTAAGATGGCACGTGGCGGAAGAGATGGGGGCAGGGTCTATGTTGTCTGTCAAAGTTTTTGATTGGCTCTCTCGATTTCCATGCATGTAGACAGTGTATGATCTCCATAGACTCCTGTTATAATGAAGGGACATGACAATTTGACCTCTAACGTGATTGGTGCAACTATGGAAAGTCCCTCCTAAAACCCTCCTGCTTGTCTATATAAGCTGGGAGTTTGCAACAATAAACCGGAACTGCTGCGACGGAACCCCTGGCACGTCTAATTGTCTCCTCGCTCTCCGAGGGGCTGGGTTGGCGGACAGCAGGCTCACCTCTCCTCGGGAACCCCTCGGCTTTGCTGAGGGAAGTTCCACTGCCTCTACTCTTTCTGCGGAGCACCCCCGCAACAACAAACTGGAAAATTCTTAGATGGGAACACCAAACCACATAACCTGCCTTTTGAGAAACCTATATGTAGATTAAGAAGCAACAGTTATAATCTTACGTAGAGCGTGAGACTGGAAATGTATATGTTAAGGATCTGTATTGTCACTCTCCTTTTTAACATAAATTGTGAGTACATAATGTGAAATGCAGAGCTGAATGAATCATAAGCTTGAATCAAGATTACTGGGGAAAATGTCAATAACATCAGATATGCAGATGACACCATCCTAATGGCAGAAAGTAAGGAGGAACTAAAGAACCCCATGATGAAAGTGAAAGGAGAGTGAAAAACCTGGCTTAAAACTAAGACCATGGCATCCAGTACCATCACTTCATGTCAAATAGATGGGGTAAAAATGAAAACAGTAACAGACTTTATTTTCTTGGGCTCCAAAATCACTGTGGATGGGGACAGCAGCTAAGACATTAAAGAAACTCTTGCTCCATGGAAGAAAAGCTATGAAAAACCTTGAAAACATGTTAAAAACAAAGCTATCACTTTGCCTACAAAGGTCCTTACAGTCAAAGCTATGGTTTTTCTAGTAGTCATGTATGTATGTATGTGAGTGTTGGATCATAAAGAAGGCTGAGCACCAAAGAATCGATGCTTTCAAATTGTCGTGCTGGAGAAGTCTTTTGAGGGTCTTCTGGACAGCAAGGAGATCAAAGCAGTCAGTTCTAAAGGAAATCAACCTGAATATTCATTGGAAGTACTGATGCTGAAGCTGAACCTCAGTACTTTGGCCATCTGATGCAAGGGGCCAACTCACTGGCAAAGACTCTGATGTTGGTGAATACTGGAGGCTGGAGGAGAAGTGGGCAACAGAGCATAAGACTGCTGGATGGCATTATTGACTCAATGGATATAAGTTTGAGCAAAGTCTGGAAGATGCTGCAGGACAGGGAATCTTGGCATGCTGCAGTCCATGGAGTCAAAAAGAGTCAGACAGGACTGAGTGACTGAATCACAGTGTGCAAATTAGAATCTTTATTGTGAATCTTTATTGTGCAAATTAGAGGAGAAGGTGTTTGTTGTAGCCACTAAATTGTTTATTATCCTGGCGAATATACAAGGAATGAGAAGTAATTATTTTGGTATTTTACAAGATAAGTTTGAAGTATCAGAGGAAATTCCAAGCTAATGCATCCAATAAGATTTGTTTAAAATGTATAGACCTCTGGTTTAGAATAAAGAAATAAAAGTTATTCACAGTCCCATTGAGGGTATCACTTTCAATTTGCACATTTTATATATCACTATCTCTCAAAAATTTTTTTTAAGTAGTGGCTTGTCTTAGTAAAAACATAATGTCTTTCTAATCAATTATTACCAATGTGAATGTACTAAATCCCTTGAGTGTATTTGGGCTGGATAAGATTAACAAATGAAGGTACTGAAATAGGTTTACCAGGAAAATATATATGGTAAGAACAAAAGTTCCAAGGAAAAAAAAAATCTCTGGAAAAAAAAAACCTATATTATCAATGAGTAACAAAAGAGAACCTAAGAATAAATCCAAGAGTTTTCAGAACATTGAGATGATAGTAAGAGTATGGCACCCTACAAGTCAATGTAAAACACATCTTACTACTGGACACATGTGTTGACAAATTTAGTGAATAAACTCCTTGCTGCAAAATAAATTTTAATGATAACTGCAAAATCAACAAGGTCAAATGCTTTAGAGAGGTCAGATGTGAATATTTCCAAGTATTCATTGGAATCAACAGCATGTGTGCTTTATATAACTTAGACAAGAATAGTTTCCATGGAGTGATAGTTGATATTCCTTCTTATTGGACAGCATAGAAGGTGAAAATTGATGACATAAAATATATAAAACTGTTTCAGGCATCTTATTTATGAAAAAGTTGAAAAATTATTTATATTTTGCTTATTATCTTAGAGAAAACATGAAGTCAAGGAATAAGTTTTCAAACATGTGAGACAAATATTGATAGGAATAGGTAAGTACAAAGATATAGGATAGAAAAGCTATGAAGCAGTTTTACCAGGAGATCACATTCCAATGTGATGGACTTGCAGAAGTGAATGATGTCCCTGCCAAGATATTCCTATTTCTCTCTCATGCTGCTTTGAATAAGAAGATATGGTGAAATAGATTACTTAGGAAATTAGAGAATATTTTAAGTAGGCACTCTATCTAAATTAATACAAAATGATTCAGGCACAATCAGATGCCACTAGCCTACTTAAGGTTGTCTTTTGGACTCTGTGGGAGAGGGAGAGGGTGGGATGATTTGGGAGAATGGCATTGAAACATGGATAATATCATCTAAGAAATGAATCGCCAGTCTAGGTTCAATGCAGGATACAGGATACTTGGAACTGGTGCACTGGGATGACCCAGAGAGATGGTATAGGGAGGGAGGGGAGAGGGGGGTTCAGGATTGGGAACACATGTACACTCAATGGCAGATTCATGTTGACGTATGGCAAAACGAATTTAGTATGGTAAAGTAAAATAAAGTAAAAAAATAATAAAAATTTAAAAAGATAGGTTGAAAAGTTGAGAAGCCAATAATTAGATTTTCACAAAATTGCAATTTTACTGGCAGTATGTAATAGAAATGCAAATCAGAAAATGAATTTGATGATGTTTGCAAGAGAATGATTAAAATGATGCACTACAAAATTTAACAAAATAGGGAAAATAGAAAATATAGTAGTGATTATTTTGGTAGGAGGCTAATAAATGTGGAGAAGTAATAAGATACAATGCTTGGTAAGATGGAAAAACATGTAATGGGCAGCCACATGTAAGAGTGCAAGGATGAATCTGGGGGAGAGAGTGAGATGTTTGATTTCAGAAGTTCAGAATTGCAGCAATTATACATAATTATCAAAACTAGCAGTTGAATTAGAGTCAAAGTAAAGGTCTTGGGAGGGGAAAATTGTTAAGGGACTGATAAATTCACATGTTGGAAGTCTGTTTGGGTGCTAAATGTACTTTGTAGGATAGACTACTAACCTTGAATTGAATTGAAGGAAAATGAGACAAGTAACAAAATATAAAACTTTAAACTAATGACAAAATCTGGCTAAAAATCTATAAGTGGGGACAATCAGAAAAGTAACAGATGTTTTAAATATATGACACAGTTGAGCAAGACAAAATGAGCATGATAATGAAACCAAGTAGCATGAAAACTTCAATTTAAAATTCCTCATATTATCAGAAGCTGAAGGTGAAGTCGCTCAGTTGTGTCCGACTCTTTGCGATCCCGTGGACTGTAACCTACTAGGCTTCTCTGTCCATGGGATTCTCCAGGCAAGAATACTGGAATGGGTTGCCATTTCCTTCTCCAGGGGATCTTCCCGACCCAGGGATCGAACCCTGGTTTCCCGCATTGGAGGCAGATGCTTTAACCTCTGAGCCACCAGGGAAGCCCCCATATTATCAGGGCCTATATGAATTAAAAGTTACAACAATACTTTTGAAATATATGAAGGTAGAGTAAATTTCCTTCAGAGAATCTCTTGGAGAATTCCATGGACAGCAGAGCCTGGTGGGCTACAGTTCATGGGGTTGCAAAGAGTTAGATAGAACTGAGTGACTAACACCTAGAGAAATAAAAATGAAAACAAAAATAAACAAATGGGACCTAATTAAACTTAAAGGTGTTAGCACAGCAAAGGAAACCATGAACACAACATAAAGATAACACATAAAATGTGAGAAAATATTTGCAACTGACAAGGAATTATTCTCCAAAATATACGAACAGCTCACGCAACTCAATACCAAAAAAAAAAAAAGAAAAGAAAAAATGGTGATGGAGTTCTAAATAGATATTTCTCCAAAGAAGATATACAGATGGCTAAAAGGCACCTGAAAAAATCCTCCACATCACTAATTATTAGATAAATAAAAGTCAGAACTACAATAAGATGTCACCTCACACCATTCAGAATGTCATCATAAAAAAGTCTACCAAGAGTACACTAATACAAAGCTGTGTGTTTGCAGGATGGTCCTTTATCTGTGACAGAATCAAAGTGTGCTAAATACCACGTACATGGAGGTGGCTGTCTACCTGCTTCCTTTCTTTATATACTATTGTGTCTCTACTCCCTATGGCCTCTATGTAAGATGAGGTCCAGGCATGCTTGCAGAGGCTTCCTTTCTCTCTTGCACTAACATCATCTAAGCAGTAATGGGTCCCAAGACATGCCCTCTGTGTGCAGGCCCACCTGTCTCCTCTGTTTTCCCTTCTTCCATCTGACAGCCAGAAGAGAGACTAATCAGCATCTGTCTAACAAGAAAGGCCAAATCATCAGTAGGTACTCAAAGCAAATGCCAAGTCATGAGCTCTCTTGTTGCCTTTTTCTTTTTAAATATATTTCACTGCAATTGTTAAGTGTATGGTTTTGATGCTATTTTAATTCAAATACCTATCAACATTGATGTATGTGATTCAGATAAGTTTTGCAAAACTGTGGATTTAGACATTGATATAAGTTAAAAAAAAAAAAATGATGCTTTTGAACTGTGGTGTTGGAGAAGACTCTTGAGAGTCCCTTAGACTGCAAAGAGATCCAACCAGTCCATTCTAAAGGAGATCAGTCCTGGGTGTTCATTGGAAGGACTGATTCTGAAGCTGAAACTCCAGTACTTTGGCCACCTCATGCGAAGAGTTGACTCATTGGAAAAGACTCTGATGCTGGGAGGGATTGGGGGACAAGAGGAGAAGGGGATGACAGAGGATGAGATGGTTGGATGACATCACAGACTAGATAGACGTGAGTCTGAGTGAACTCCGGGAGTTGGTGATGGACAGGGAGGCCTGGCGTGTTGCGATTCATGGGGTTGCAAAGAGTCGGACACGACTGAGTGACTGAACTGAACTGAACTGATAAGTTAAAAAAGAAAAAAACATTGTTCTGCTTTCTTCCTTCGTGGCTCTCTATGGCTATATCAACTTCAAATAGTTGGATAGTACACATGCTGATAGTTTAGGACAAATGCAATGATCAGAATCTTTAACAATTTGTGTGACAGCAACCCATCAGAATAGATGCTGGGCTTTCATCTAGAGCAAGATCCTCAATCAGCTATATACCCCAGGAATTAAGGGTTTGAGTGAACTCCAGGAGATGGTGATGGATAGGGAGGCCTGGCATACTGCAGTTCATAGGGTCGCAAAGAGTCGGACACGACTGAGCAACTAAACTGAACTGACTGAATTAAAGAGTTTTCTAGAGTATCAGTTGGGTATCCAGCATGGTTCAGAATGGCTTCTTGCCATAGTATTTTACCCACTAATAATTGAAAAATAATATAGCTTTAGCTGCATAATTTGTTCTAGGTTAATGAAAACCTGACTTACTATAGGTTTTAGTGGTATTTCTATGATTTTTAAGTTATTTTAACAATATAAAGAAAACCATGCTTCTTTATATTTAACAACATTCAAAATATCATGCTGATTATGGATGTACTATCTGAATGTGCCAGTTCTTCTCAAAAATATTTTGTGGAGTATTTTATGCTATAATATTGTTACCCAAGATTCATTTATTTAATTGATTTCATGTGTTGGGTTAAGGAAATTCATAGTGTATAGACTTAGGTTAGCAACTACATAGCAGTTAATGCTAGCAGTAACAATTTTTTTCAATATTTTATTTTGTTCTTTACACATTTTAACTAGATTTTCCTTTCTTTATTAACTCTAAGTCAAAGAGCATCTTAGTAAATTTTCATTTAAGTGTAAATTTATAAACTAATCAAACGTAAACTACTTAAAATATTATTACTGAAATCATGAAATTAGAAGATACTTGCTCCTTGGAAGAAAAGCTCTGACCAACATAGACAGCATATTGAAGAGCAGAGACATTACTTTGTCAATGAAAGTCAATCTTGTCAAAGCTATGGTTTTTCCAGTAGTCATGTATTGATGTGAGAGTTGGACTATAAAGAAAGCTGAACACCGAAGAATTGATACTTTAGAACTGTGGTGTTGGAGAAGCCTCTTGAGAGTCCCTTGGACTACAAGTAGATCCAACCAGTCCATCCTAAAGGAAATCAGTCCTGAATATTCATTGGAAGGACTGATGCTGAAGCTGAAACTCCAATATTCTGGCCACCTGATGTGAAGAACTGACTCACTGGAAAAGACCTTGATGCTGAGAAAAATTAAAGGTAGGAGGAGAAGGGGATGACAGAGGATGAGATGGTATCACTGACTTGGTGGACATGAGTTTGAGCAAGCTCTGGGAGTTGGTGGTGGTCAGGGAAGCCTTGGCGCACTGCAGTCCATGGGGTCACAAAGAGTCAGACACAACTAAGCGACTGAACTAATCAAATTATTATGAAACTTTGGGTTATGTATTAATCACTTGATATTTCTATACACAGCAAAGGGCACTGCAACAGTTTACAGATACAATATCATAGCTAAGTGAAAGTCACTCAGTCGTGTCCAACTCTTTGTGACCCCATGAATTATACAGTCCATGGAATTCTCTAGGCCAGAATACTGGAGTGGGTAGCCTTTACCATCTCCAGGGGATCTTCCCAGCCCAGGGATCAAACTCAGGTCTCCTGCAATGCAGGCAGATTCTTTACTAGTTGAGCCACAAGGAAAGCATCATAGCTAAGGCTAGTCTCAGAAAGTAGATATGTCAAAGAAAATATCCAGGGATTTGAAATAACTTCAGCAAATTTAACTCTCAGTGCCTTACCTCCTTTATTTCAGTAAGCCTATGACCAAGGTACCCAATAGTACAAGAAGTTACAGACTTTGGACAGGTCATATTATATGCATATACCAGATGCATGCCTATATTTTCTACTTCCCTGTTTTCTCCTCTCTCCCCTCCTCTTCTTTTTATCTCTCTGTCGCTCACAGATACAAACATACCCACACAGGCTGAAATATGAAGATATTTTTATTGGAGTCTAGTGTAATCCAAAATTATTGAACATAATGGAATCCTCCTATTAGTAAGTCTAACCAAATTGAGTGAGATCAATTATTTGTTTCAGTCTATGTTTTCTGTCTGGAAAGCTCTCATAATGAGAAATTAAAAGAGGAAAAAGAAAAGCTCTCTAAAACTGACACTAATATTTAAAACATACCTTTCATTAAGTACTATCCAAGGTCTTTGAATTCCATAGATATGTGATTTTGATTATTTTCTGTTTGTTTAATTCCTTATAAATACATACTCTCCTCTGTTTCAAATAATCAAGCAAACCTTATGTTTCCTTTATGCAAAACCTCTTCCACAGTGGATACACTTCCTTCCACACCAGAGAGAACTGAAAATGAAAGGTCATGCTGGTACCTCATTTGAAAGTTAAATGCATCTGCCTTTGAATTTCTGAATTTTGGTTTGCCTTCCAGATGAAGTCATGGCTGCAAACTCTTGAATTTTAGTCTTCCATATTCCTGATCCAATTCTGTGTAAGAAAAGACCCAAACAATGCATATCTACACAACAGTAAATGGAGTATGAAATAAGTCTGGATTTTGTCATAGTGTATTCAGAATACCTATTGGTCTTACCAAAGGGCTCATAATAGCAACTAGTTTCAGAATCTCTGTTTTCTGCTTTGTTGCTCCAGAAGTATAAATAGGCCTCACATCATTCATTCTCAGTATTTATTTTACCTCCTTTAAATTTTGAATAAAAGTTCAATACCATGCTAAACTTTTCGTTTTACCACTTATGGGACAATGATGATAGAATGATGAATTGAGATTTATGCGTGTTCTGGAGTAGTGAACATTCTTATATATCAAAGACTATGACATTAATCATGAACTAGACATACCTACTGAATGAAACAGTCGATGTTCTGTAGAGTTCAGCCCATGTTGTTGAGCTTTTACATTTGCTATCTGATTCATTGGTTTCCAACATTCTCAGGTCATGTCATGTCATCCAGTCATGTCACCTCAATAAACTATATTATCAAAAATTAGCAAGGCATGCATATGGCCATACTCACATATTTAATGGAATAAAAGGTAATTACTGCATTTATATTTTTCTTTTCATTCCAACATTTTTATCACTGCTGTCTAAAATTTTAGTTTAAGAATCTCATCTTCACTATTTTATAATGTTCAAACTCCAATTATCTTCATCTCATTATCTTCTATGTCTTTACTAGTCATAGCTTATCAATGATTTTTCATGTATGGTTTACAAATAATAATCTTGGCCTAATGTTAACAAATGGGTCTTCCCTGGTGGCTCAGAGGTTAAAGCATCTGCCTCCAATGCGGGAGACCAGGATTTGATCCCTGGGTCGGGAAGATCCCCTGGAGAAGGAAATGGTAACCCACTCCAGTATTCTTGCCTGGAAAATCCCATGGATGGAGAAGCGTGGAAGTCTACAGTCCATGGGGTCACAAAAAACTGGACACAACTGAGAGACTTCACTTAATGTTAACAAATGGGGATCCCCACATACTCAGAGTTTCACTTGGTCTGAAATGGGACCCTGGAACATAGTTACAAAAATTACAAGCTATTCTGACTCTAGCTCTCCTGATCACAGTTTGGGAGACACGGACCTAAATACTCTCCTTCTCAAAAGCTACTTCACCATATAAACATTAAAATCAAACACTACCATCTTTGCCACAACCTTATAACTTTTTGAGAATCTTCTTCTCACTCCCAGTCACAGATTCTAGACCTCATAAAATTATGCTCCTTTGATCCTTCAATATTTCTAATAATATAAATCCACTAGACTCCCATTCCATTTACATTCTAAATTGGTGCTGGTGGTTTAGCCATTAAGTCTTATCTGACTCTTGCCAACTTATGGACAACAGCCCTCCAGGATCCTCTGTCCATGGAATTTTCCAGGCAAGAATACTGGAGTGGGTTGCCATTTCTTTCTGTAAGGGGATCTTCCCCACCCAGAGACTGAACTCATGTCTTCTGCATCAGCAGGCGGATTCCTTACCACTGAGCCACTACGAAAGTCCCACATTCTATACTACATATATACATTCTTTGGCCAGCTTCCTAATGAGCTTTCATGCTGCTCTGACCCAGAAAAAGAGAAAAAAAAAAGTGTGAAAAAGAAAATGCAGATAATTGTTGCTATCTTAGATCTGTGTTACTATATACAAGTGAAGAAAATCATTTAACTAGAAGGTCATCACTGAAATTTCCAGATTTCAAACTATACAGTTACCTCAGGACTATTTATCAATCATTTATTTTACCCCATACCTTTCTTCACTCATTCCTCAAGCACTATTCCAAAAACAATACCCAGAAACCACAACTATACTTTCAAAAGAAAACTGTACCATTTCTCAGTTCTATGAGATAACTGGAGCAATCCTGTATAATTTCTCAGATTCCTGTTCTCTACAAACTTAGAAACATTACCATAAATGCAAGCCTTTTTATCTGTTCTCAGAGATTGCCATGTTTAACCCTTCTCCTCCTAAATTACACCATTGTTCCTCTCCCTGATCATATAGTATAAGAATTTCCTCTACTGAATATATTTTTTCAGGGTATTCAATTTCTTCCACATAGTGCTTTGCCCTTAAAGAATAATATGTGCAATATTTCCATTTTAGAAAAAGATTTCATGAGCCTTGCATTTTCCTAGCTATTTTAAAGTGTTTTAAGATTGTGGAGAGTAGTTCTCCTTTTGCTAACTCATATTCATTATTGCTGTAATGTTTCCAGGCATTATTGTTTATTTTCTAGACCCGTATCTCCTTTTTGTATTCTGTAAAATTGTACTTCTCTCCTGTCATAGTCAACAAGATAATATTTCTTACTAAGCTTTTTTTGTGGTTTAGATTTTCTTCTAGAACCAAATCTGTTAAATTCATTCATTTTTGTCTTTTATGTTACAGTATTTTTTTCTTTGTATTTTTGTGTTGTGATTTGGGCAAGGGTCACTACATAATGTTTTAGTTTTTTCATAGGAAATTATTCACTTGTTCTAAATACATTTACATTTGTGTGTGTGTGTTCATTTGCTCAGCAGAGTCCAACTCTCTGCATTTCTGTGGACTATGGCCCAGCAAATGCCTCTCTCCATGGGATTATTCAGATGAGAATATTGGAGGGGATTTCCATTTCCTCCTCCAGGGGAATCTTCCCAACCCAGGGATCAAACTCATGTCTTTTATGTCTCCTGCATTGGCAGGTGGATTTTTAACACTGAGTCACCTGAAAAGTCTAAATTTAAATTTAGCTATAAATTTATGAAAAGTTTCAAATAACTACAAATTTTTTTATGTTTAATAAGTTTCTCATAATATTATTCCTTGCATTGACATTAGATCTGAGTGAATTAATTTCTCTGTTTGCTCAGTGTAGTCTCACCTCCAATTTGTTAATTTTATGGTAATATTTAAAACTTTAAATAATTATTTATACTATTCAAAATTGAGAGGAATTCAGTTTCCTTTGTTTTCAATTAATCAACTTTTTTTGAATAAGATTTTAAATAAGATTTCTGTGTCTTATACATGAACACTGGACTTTCAGGTTTGCTTCCAACTTTTAGAGAAAGATAGTCCCAGAGTCTTAACTGATTAAAGAAATGACCTGGAATTGTTCATGTTCATGTGTTTTGTGTCTGTTACATAGCTGCTAAAACATAGGAGACTTTCAGAGTCTATAAGTTATACACTGTATGGAAATGAGAAAAAAAAAAATCTCCATTTTTCTGTACGGAATTTAAAGTTCAAAGTCAAGATGAAAATAATGATAGTTATCATGTGTTAAACATAATGAATGAGATAAAGTGAAATAAGTAAGATTACAAAAAGTGATGATTAAAAAAAGTAACTGTTTTAAATCCAGCTATTCTTTCAGAAATGAGAAATAATGAAGGCACTGCACAGGCAGTAATCTTAGTCTTCACTGAGCAATCTCTATTTTCTTTGTGATTTTGCATATATTTTATAAATTTGAAAACGCCTCTGGGAAATTAATGCTGATACTTCAGCATTTCACCTGAGTATATAAAATTAGACAAAGCCAGAACTGGCAATTTATATGGGAATTAGGTCACATCTGTCATTATCTATGGAATATCCAGACAGAAACCAACAAAAATTAAGTTTTAAGAGTATAGGCAATAATGGAAGCGCATATACTAAGTGAAACTCAGGTGCAGTGTCTTCTAGATAATCTATTAAAAACATAGATAAATTTAATCCTGTTAGAAATGTATGTTCTGTTAAAAAAAAAAAAAAAAAAGATATCCCAGAGAGCTAACAAATTTAAATTGACAAGGGATAAATGAAAGGGTGTCCCTCTAAGATTCGTATTTTGATGCCCTAATCCTCAGTGTGATTGTTTTTGGAGATAAGGAGTTTAAGATATAATTAGGTATAGTTGAGATCATAGAAATGAGGCCTTCGTTATGAGATTTGTGCCCTTTCAAGACATATCAGAGATCTCTGTCTCTCTCCCTTTATCTCTCTATCAGATAAGGACACAGAGAGAAAGTGGCCATTCATAATTCAAGAAGATCTCTATTACCAGAAACTGACCATTCTACACCTTTAATTTGTACTTTTGGCCTCCAGAAATGTGAGAAAATAAATTTATATTTTTCTAAGTCACCTAGTACTGTATTATTTTGGTGGTGGTGGTGGTTTAGTCACTAAGTTGTGTCCGACTCTTGTGACCCCATGGACTGTAGCCTGCCAGGCTCCTTTGTCCATGGGATTCTCCAAGCAAGAATAGTGGAATGGGTTGTCATTTCCTTCTCCAGGGGATCTTCCCAACCCAGGAATTGAACCCAGGTCTCCTGCACTGGAGACAGATACTTTACCAACTGAGCTATGAAGGAAGCCCCACTGTATTATTTTATGGCAGCTCAATATGGACTAAAACAACTTGCTGTACATACATAATTATTATAAGCAAGAAGGTTTTTTAGTACAAGTGCACATGTGCGCACACAAAAATATGTATAGATAGGGACAGTAAACAGTAAAAGAGAAGGGGGGAAAGTTGTAAGCAAATTACACAAATCTAACTTTTCTTTGCAGTTATTTGAGGTGTTGACTCTGTTATCTCTCTAGGCTGTAGAGTGAAATAAAAATGAAATTTGAGTCAAGGTTCCTCACAATAGCATCAAATCTATTATGCTTGCTTACTCTTACTCCATGTACAACATAGGTGCTAGCCAGGTGAAATAATTGTATCTTGTTAAAAAGGCATATTAAATGAAAGTCCCTGCTTTGTGCACAGCAAGAGTTCCCTGTTTTTCCAATTATTACACTATATTATTTGTAAAATTCCAAGAAGATCAGAGGCTGAAGTTCTAGTTTACTTTCTTTTTTTTCTTTCCTTGTGTGCATGCTAAGTTACTTCAGTCATGTTTGACTCTTGGCAACACTATGGACCTTAGCCCTCCAGGTTTCTCTGTTCTTGGGATTCTCCAGGGACAAATACTGGAGTGGGTACCATGCCCTCCTTCAGGGGATCTTCCCAACCCAGGGATCACACCTGTGTCTCTTACATCCCTTGTATTGGCAGGCAGGTTCTTTACTACTAGCACCACCTGGGAAGCACTTTGTTAACTTGGCATCCTAATTAATATGTCTCTTGGTCTAAAGGCTTTATTTGGTTTGAAACCAATGAATAAAGAATGTGCTTTTTTATGATGCATTTTCCATCATTCTATAGTGAGCTCTGTCTGAAAATGGCAATCCACTCCAGTATTCTCATCTCAAAAATTTTCATGGATGGAGCCTGGCGGACTGCAGTTTATGGGGTTGCAAAGAATCAGACATGACTGAGTACATACACATAATGAGCTCTCTTAAAATACCATCTCCCAAAAGACAGTAAGAGGTGGAAATACTAGACCACCTTACCTGCCTCCTGAGAAATCTGTATAGAGGTCAAGAAGCAACAGTTAGAAACAGACATGGAACAATGGACTGGTTTCAAATTGAGAAAGGTGTAGGTCAAGGCTATATATTGTCACCCTGCTTATTTAACTTACATGCAGAGTACATCATGTGAAATGCTGGGCTGG
This sequence comes from Nanger dama, assembly GCA_917880005.1. Lineage (NCBI taxonomy): Eukaryota > Metazoa > Chordata > Mammalia > Artiodactyla > Bovidae > Nanger > Nanger dama. The sequence continues at coordinate 58,723,855 of CAKJTW010000006.1, read as the reverse complement.
ATGAAGCACAAGCTGGAATCAAGTTTGCCAGGAAAAATATCAATAACCTTAGATATGCAGATGACACCACCCTTATGGCAGAAAGTGAAAAGGAACAAAACAGCCTCTTGATGAAAGTGAAAGCTGCTGATGCTGATGATAAGTCACTTCAGTCGTGTCCGACTCTGTGTGACCCCATAGATGGCAGCCCACCAGGCTCCCCCATTCCTGGGATTCTCCAGGCAAAAACACTGGAGTGGGTTGCTATTGCCCTCTCCAATGCATGAAATTGAAAAGTGAAAGTGAAGTCGCATCAGTCGTGTCCGACCCTCAGCGACCCCATGGACTGCAGCCTACCAGGCTCCTCTGCCCATGGGATTTTCCAGGCAAGAGTACTGGAGTGGGGTGCCATTGCCTTCTCCAGAAAGTGAAAGAGGAGAGCGAAAAAGCTGGCTTAAAATTCAACATTCAAAAAACTAAGATCATGGCATCAGGTCCCATCACTTCATGGCAAAAATTTGGAAACAGTGGAAACAATGACAGACTTTATTTTCCTGGGCTCCAAAATCACTGCAGATGGTAACTGCAGCCACAGAATTAAAAGACTCCTGCTCCTTGGGAGGAAAAAAAATATATGACAAATCTAGACAGCATATTAAAAGCAGATTCATCACTTTGCTGACAAAGGTCCATCTAGTCAAAGCTATGGTTTTTCCAGTAGTCATGTGTATATGTGAGAGCTGTACCATAAAGAAAGTTGAGTGACAAAGAATTGATGCTTTTAAATTGTGGTGTTGGAGAAGACTCTTGAGAGTCCCTTAGACTGCAAGGAGATCAAACCAGTCAATCCTGAATATTCACTGGAAGGACTGATGCTGAGGCTGAAGCCAAAGTGGCCAAAGTATTGGTGAAGGACTGACTCATTGGAAAAGACCCTGATACTGGGAGAGATTGAAGGCATGAGGAGAAAGGAATGACAGAGGATGAGATGGCTGGATGGCAGGGTGGGTGGCATCACAAACTAGAGAGACTTGAGTTTGAGTGAGCTCCGGGAGTTGGTGATGGACAAGGAAGCCTGCAGTGCTGTACTGCATGGGGTCACAAAGAGGCAGACAAGACTGAGTGACTGAACTGAATGTTGATCTGTATCACATGCATATTTTAGAAATCTACCATTTACAAATTTCACATTCAGCTTAGATTAAGTGCCAAAAGCAAAACAAAATAAAAATTCCATTATTATTACTGACTAGATAATATAGCCCCAAATTTGGCATATGCTGAGATGACATTGATGCAGGAAGGTGGGATAAGAAATCAAGAACCCTATCTTTGGATGCAAATGCACTTAAATATAAACTCTGCCACTGCCACCAATGGGCCATGTGATCTTTACAGTTTCTATGAGAAATTGTACATAAGGCACAAGCACAGTGGCTGATAGTTAATCACTGATCATTCAATATTTGACAACAGAGGTTTCTTTGAATGTGTGATTGGAATAATTTTATCATATAGTTTCTATGTATTAGCATATACTTTTAATATGCAAATGGACAGTTATAATATTTCCTATTTAACAAATATTTATTGTGTACCTACTATGCAAGATATGTTTATCTGCAGCATTCCATTCACAAATATGCAAATCAGCTAATCCTCATACTGAGCTTGTGATGTGTCCCTAGACTCCTACCTAATGTGTATAAATGATCTATTTTCCATAAAATAAAAATATATTTATAGTCCAAGTGCATATTTTTGTATTGACAGATTTCAATATTTTTCCAGAAGAGTTGCAATTTTTTTAAATTTTATTTTTATTTTACTTTACAATACTGTATTGGTTTTGCCATACATTGACATGAATCTGCAATATTATATATAATCAGACAGAAGTTTGTATGTCACAAAGGTAATTTGTATCTGTATGATCAGACCAAACCTCCTATAAGTCACAATGTTGATTTATATCTCATGATTATTGATATGCTGCTGCTGCTGCTGCTGCTGCTGCTGCTGCTAAGTCACTTCAGTCGTGTCCGACTCTGTGTGACCCCATAGATGGCAGCCCACCAGGCTTCCCCATCCTTGGGATTCTCCAGGCAAGAACACTGGAGTGGGTTGCCATTTCCTTCTCCAGTGCAGGAAAGTGAAAAGTGAAAGGGAAGTCGCTCAGTCATATCCGACTCTTCGCAACCCCATGGACCACAGCCTATCAGGCTCCTCTGTCCATGGGATTTTCCAGGCAAGAGTACTGGAGTGGGGTGCCATTGCATTCTCCGGATTATTGATATGCATATAAGTATAAGCTTCAAATTATTCTTTTGTTTGAAAAAAAAAAAAACCTGAGCTATGTAACAGCAAAATGTGCAATGATTTCACCATCCATCTTTATCTATTGCAAATATTACAAATGAAATGTTTTTCCTGATTAAAATGCCCTGAGTACTTCTCCTGACATTTAGTTTCCAACAAATTTATTAACCTAGTATAAGGCATGGGGGAAGGTGATGGCACCCCACTCCAGTACTCTTGCCTGGAAAATCCCATGGGCAGAGGAGCCTGGTAGGCTACAATCCATGGGGTCGTGAAAAGTCGGACAGGACTGAGCGACTTCCCTTTCATGTTGCACTTTCATGCATTGGAGAAGGCAATGGCAACCCACTCCAGTGTTCTTGCCTGGAGAATCCCAGGGACAGGGGAGCCTGGTGGGCTGCCGTCTATGGGGTCACACAGAGTCGGACACGACTGAAGTGACTTAGCAGCAGTAGCAGCAGCAGTATAAGGCATATTTGTGTTTCTGTATATATGCATATGTGTACATATAAACACACGTGTACATATATGCACACATACACTGAAGATTAGAAAATTAAAGCTTAAGGTGATCAATGTTATGGTAATGTCCAGTGGTATGCCCATTATTAAATAATTGTCTCTCAGCTCCAGTCCTTCTCCTCTGTGTAGAAATTAACAAGATGGTGCCAGTCAGGCTCTCTTGCCTCATGATCTCATGCCCTCTCCCTATATGTTCTGTAAACAATGACTTTGCCTGGTTGTGTGATGGCTGAGACAGCTTATGGCACTGAGCATGCACATCACGAGGTACTTGCTTGGTTACAGGTTACTTTGTGCTGGTATGCCTGCTTGAGTTTCATCATGAAAGCCCTGGCAGCTGCTGCATTGGGTCTACATTGGAGCAACATCACGGTTATGTTATGGCTCCATTATTGTTATGTTATGGCTGCTGCTATGGCTGCTGTGTCAGCCAAGAGAGGGGCTGTATTATGGCTGTGGTGTGAGTCAGGAGAGAATAAACATACCTGCAATTCTTACGGCTCCTCAGGTCTCCTTCCAGGCTCTTAGCCATGCCTTGCCTACCCTGGGTTCAGTGAACAGTGAAGACAGTGGGAACAGCAAGACAGCTGGCATTACGAACAGGATCACTGAGACATCCTCTGTGCTCTGTTTTGCAATAATGAGGCTGGAACTCTGCAAATCACATTCGAACATCATCTGCTGCTTCTCTCAGGTTTTCCAATGTGGAGTCCAGAAGGCAGACTGGAAAACTGGAGAAGGGGAGAAGGACATAGTCTTACCTTTGTATTTCCTGTTCCTACTAGTAACATACTAGCTGCTTTGTCAGAAGAGGCAGTAAATTTCTATCTCATTCTTTGGATTGTATTTTCTAGAAGGGCCCTGCGGTTTTATGGACTCTCTGTCTGGGGACAGCAAGAAAGGTTAGAGATGGAAAAGTATTGAGTTCTGAGTCAGAGTGGAGAAAAACTGTATTTAATGTTCTCCTCACCCTATGAAGAGTCCTTAGCAGAAGTATCTCGGGACATGTAGGCTCAGGACTGGGATTCAAATATGCATAAGGTATAGCCCACCAGGGGAACTTGAGTCCTTGACTACAACTCCTCTTGTAGACTGCAATGCACTGGCCATGCAATAAATCTGATGTGGAAATGGCAGCTTTCCCCCATGAAGCCAAATGTATAAAGCCTTTTTGATCTTCTGTGGTTGGGCATGAAAGATCACTGATCAGGTGTCAGACAACTCTGCGGCTCATGATTGGGAAACCAATCAATCCATAGATCTTCCCCTCCTCAATATCATTCAATTGTTATTTTTACTTTTTGAGCACTGTGGATCAATTGCTTTCTGTAAAACTTGATATTTTATAATAATAAAGTCAATAGATATAGATAGATGTAATTGCAAGATAAGAGAGTAGAAAAAATGGACAAAATTCATGAGCTCAAGTAAAGAAATTCACCTCAGAAAGACTAGCAGAAAAATAGGTGGAGATGGGTGGAAATGGGTAGATATAAATATCTATAAAGGAAATAGATATGAATGTGATGATAACATGTATTATTTTAGTGTTCAACATATTATATTTTATTAATGATTTTCTAATTCCAATTCATTCTCTTACACTGTATTTGGTAAAGAAAATTTTTATTTTAATGTTTCACTTTAAAGAATAAATGCTGGTTTAGAAATATTTACTAAAAATATACAGCAGAGAAAAAAATTAAATCCTTACTATATTAAAAGCGTGTAAAAATTGTGAAAAAAATTTCATTTTTGTTTTCAATATGTGTAAGTCTGTTTCTGTTTTATAAATGAGTTCATTTGTATCACTTTTTAAAAATTAGATTCCACATATAAGTGATATATTATGTATTTGTCTTTGTCTGACTTAACTTCACTTAGTATGATAATCTCTAGGTCCATCAATGTTGCTGCAAAACAAACTTATGATTGCCACAGTGGAAGCTAGCAGGTGGTGGGATAAGTCAGGAGTTTTGGATTAATATACACACACTACTATATCTAAGATAGATAACCAGCAAGGACCTACTGTATAGCACAGGCAGTTATTCTGTGATAACCTATATGAGAAAATAATCTGAAAAATAATGAATATATATATATATATATATGCATAACTGTATCACTTTGCCATACTCTTGAAACTAACACAACATTGTAAATCAACTACACTCCAATTTCACTTAAAATTAATAAAAATTTAAAATACATACATTTTAAATTTAATTCCATTTAAAATATCCTAAAAAAATTTCAGGAAATATCTTAGAACATGAAAAAAGCAACAGACACTTCTAAATAATGACTTAGCACATACAATGTAAACCTCTAGGTGGATAGTAGAGATGTTGAAAATGTCGGTTTTCAATATAAGTGACAATGGTTATGATTAGATGTGACATATGAATGTAATATAAATTGATATAAAGATTGCATAGACCATTTCAGTATATATATATATATATATATATATACTGAAGTAATGCATACATTTGTATATATACATATGAATATATGTACACATGTGAATGTTTAGTAAGTGTTAGTCACTCAGTCCTGTCTGACTCTTTGTGACCCATGACTGTAGCCCACCAGGCTCCTCATCCATGGAATTCTCCAGGCAAAAAAACTGCAGTGGGCTGCCATTTCCTTCACCAGGGGATCTTCCCGACCCAAGGATTGAACCCTGGTCTCCCAACTTGCAGTCAGACTCTTTACCGAGTGTGTATATTTACTTGTTTATATTCCTCTTGTTACAGCAATTTCACTTTCAGAAATTTATCATACAGAAACAATACATAGGGTGCTCATGTCTTTACCTACAAGAATTTTGATCCACATGCATGTGTTAATTAGTGGTACAGTTAATTATTTAACTAAGCAAATTTTGTTAATAAAATTCTCCTGAGTTTGACAATAAAATATAATTATTAGTATAGCAACATATATAAATACATAAAAATCAATGTATACAATTCATTGGGAAAACTTCTAAAAATTATGTGCAATATAAACCTATTTGTATTAATGTAAATATAGAAAAAATATTGACATTTTATAATATATGTTTACAATTTCCACCTCTTATTTGGTAGGATTCCACTTGAGTTTTTGGTGTCTCTGTTGTTTCCTTATCAAGGTTGTCTTAATTTTCCACAACAAGCATGAATTATTTTCTTTTTTTTTTTTTTTTTTTTAAATTAAATTTATTTATTTTTTTAATTATGAATTATTTTCATAGTAAGTAAATAATTTGCATTCATAATATATTATAGTTTATTTCTACCCATGTTTTAGTTGCTGTTTCATGTTGTAACTATCAGACAAATCCCTTTGAGATCCCACTGCAATATAGTAGAACAATTTTGCAACTGATCTTCACAGTGTTAAATTTTCTCTGGATTTTCTGGGGTTTACTGCTTTAATAGTTTAATGTCAACTATTTTTCATAAGAAAATATATCTTGGGTATTCAATCATTATATGAAAAAAGAAAGCATGTTTTGTCATGAAGGATTAAAAATAAATACCTGGCTCAAAATGAAATCATAAAGTTGTTGTCTTGTTTTTTTGTGTGTAGAAAAGTGCAATAAGAATACTAAAGCAAGAAATTAAATTGCAACTTTTATAATAATGTCAAGTATATTAGAACAGAATAGTAAGAGCAACAAAATGAGAAAAACTTGGATTTAAATCCAAATATTTCCAATGATAATTATATGACCTTGGAATGATTACTTAACACATCATTGTCCCAGAATAGCCCCTGTAAAGCATAAATCATCTTGGTTTCTTCATATCCTTACATGAAGCTTAAATGAATAATGCATAATAATTGATGCATTAAAAGAATGCAAGTATCATTAGCCATTAGATTTTTAAATTTTTCAACCAAAAATATATAATTTCAGATTATATCAAATTTTTCTCTAAAAAAAAGAAAAGAAAAAGATGTGGGGTTGGAGGAGTTTTGCCTGGTGGCTGAGGGGTGGAGAAACCATTTTCCAGTGCAGAAGACATGGGTTTGATCCCTGATTCAGAAGGATTCCATGTGACCCAGAGCTGCTGAGCCCATGTGCCACAATTATTGAGCCTGTTGCTCTGGAGCTGGGGAGCCACAACTACTGAAGCCCATGCACCCTGGAGCTCATGCTCTGCAGCAAGAGAAGGCACCATGGTGAGAGGCCCACGTGCCCCAACTAGAGAGTAACCTCTCCTTGCTGCAGCTGAGGAAAAGCCCATGCAGCCATGAAGACCCAGCACAGCCAAAAATAAATAGAAAAATAAATGCAATTTTAATATATATATATATATATATATATATATATATATATATAAAACAAGACAACATAATAAATAGTGATCTGACTATGTGGGGATAGAATATTTCAGATTGAGGAATAGAAGAGAACTCCATGATAAACTGGCATTTAAAAAGTGTATCAGTTCTCTATTTCCTGTTTGAAAAAGTTAACAAGAAACTTAAAGGCTTAAAGCACCACCCATTTTATTTCTTTTCACATTTTTTGTAGGTTAGACATCCCTGACATGGTCCTCTGTTCAGTCTAACCAGGTTGAAATCAAGGCATCAGCCAGATGTGCTGGAGCCCAGGGTCATTTCCCAAGCTTATTTAGATTGATAACACAGTTTAATTTTACTGTGGTAAGATTGTAGTGTTTGCACTCTCCCAAGCTGCTTGCTGACTGTTTCTCCCAGCTCCCATAAGGCAAAGACAAGTCCTAGCAGCATAGCCTTTTAACAATATGGAAGCTTACTTTTTCAAAGCAAGGGGAATCATTCTCCAATCTGCTAAAATCTAGTCTTATATAATGTAAAATAATCATCAAAATGCCAGTCCCATCATAGCCACAGATTCTGCCCACACTCAAGGAAAGGGAATTGTAAAGCATTTGTCAACAGGAGGCAGGAACCTTGGGCCAACTTGAAACCCTGCCTACTGCAAGGAAAGACTAAGATTGTGAGTAGGAACTAGTCTCAAAAGTTCACTGGATGCATAATTTCAGAACAGAGATAAAGACTTGGATACCGAACTGGACATCATTTTGCAAACATGCAGTGATTTAAATTCCTTCTTGCTGATTGATACTGCCTCATCCCTTGAATTTGAAAGATGCAGCATTTCTGCTTTAGAAGTAACCATTTCTACCCAGTGTGGTATTTCTGTTTTAGTTTGTAACAATTATTCTAGAGACCTCAAGACACAATTCTCTGAGTTTTCCAGTTGAAGTACTAGCCATCATATTAGTAAACTGATATGTTTCTTAAAAATAAATAGAAGAATGAAATAATTTATAGAATGTACACAAAGAAGGAGAAAGTGATACAGAATAGAAACAGAGAGAAAAACAGAGAGGAACCTTAAAATTATATCATCAAAATATAAATCAAACTCAGGAACTGACTTTCAAATAACTAAATCTTAATTGAAATGGGAAAAGATGATAAAAACATGTGTTAATATGATAAATCATAATAATGGTAGCTCAGTCAGTAAAGAATCTGCCTGCAGTGCAGGAGATCTGAGTTTAATCCCTGGGTCAGGAAGATCCCCTGGAAAAAGAAATGGCAAACCACTCCAGTATTCTCACCTTGAAAATCCCGTGGACAAAGGAATCTGGAAGGCTGCAGTCCATGGGATCACAAGAGTCAGACATGACTTAGTGACCAAACCACAAGGGCTATAGACAATATTTGAGCTATATCCTGTGTGCTGTATTATAGGTACTGAAACCCTCACTAGGCAGAAAAGTTAACTACATAATGGCAAGATTGTAGCCATCACAGAAAGTGAACGTGAAAGTGGCTCAGTCCTGTCCGACTCTTTGCAACCCCATGGGCTATACAGTCCATGGAATTCTCCAGGCCAGAATACTGGAGTGGGTAACCTTTCCCTTCTCCAGGGGACCTTTCCAACCCAAGGATAAAACCCAGGTCTCCCACATTGTAGTGGATTCTTTTCCAGTTGAGCCACAAGGGAAGCCCGAGAATATTGGAGTGAGTAGCCTATCCCTTCTCCAGGGGGTCTTCCCAACCCAGGAATCGAACCGGGGTCTCCTGCATTGCAGATGAATTTTTACCAACTGAGCTATCAGGGACGCCATTACAGAAGCAGACATAATTCTGAGAACGGGCCTCAAGGAGATGAGAACAAATTGACTATGAAACTAAAAATTAACTGTACTTAAGACAATCAAGATGATGCTAGTCAGAGCATCTATGACCGATTTCAAGCCAACTGTCAGAGTTGTCAGAGTGGAGCCCCCTCTCTCAGCCTATAAAAGCTCTTGCCACTTACTGTCAATAGAGGGTAGGAGTCAGCCTTCAAATTTATTTCATGAATTGAAGACTACACTGACCCAACAGTGAAACATAATTTCACATAATGTGGTCCCAGTAGCCTTATTAATAGTCTCTTACTATTCCCATTGCCATCTGCCTACACACCCATTTTGTAAGTTAACTCTTAGTTTGGATTCTTGGTAGGGCTAGGTTTGTATTGTTTGTTCATTAATATTTTAGAGGAAAATTTCCAGTAGCTACCAAAGTATTTTTGTAATCCCACAAATACTGTTGGAATCCTTTGGGGGTTATAAAATAATTTACTAAAGATACTAATTTATTCAAGTTACAAAGCAGCAAAAGACATTTCCTACTATAAATGTCATACCTGGGCCAGTTGCTTCCCTCAGGAGGACTGGGATTTTTGATTCTGCCAGTGATAAACTTTAGCATTTCTCTGGGGAAGAGGCAAGTCAGATGCTCTGATGGCCTACCACAGGTGGAATTGAAGAGATGAAAATGAATTCTATCCCTGAAGTGTTTTAAAAATGCAAACAGTATACCTAAATTCAGTTTATGAAAGTTATCCAGTCTGTCAATTTTATGACTTTAATGTATTCAATATTCCAAGAAAATGCTTCTTGTGGTTTGGCACCTAAAAATACTGATATCTTGAATTTATGTTTTGATACTGTGTTCTAGAAACCATAATTATACCAACGTCAAGCAAATGCTTGTACCTAATGATATGCTCACTATTCTCTAAATTTGCAAAGAAAATGTTTCTAAGTATCTGTGTCCAACTCTACTGGCAATTTGAATTTAATCATGAATTTGAAGTGGTTTATGAAAAGTTCTCACACTTTGAAAGCACCACCATAGAATATAGATAATTTACTTTTATTAAGCTCTCTACCTACACTGCTGACTCCATGACATAATATATTAAAAAACTGAAATAATGGAATTTAAAAATTATCATTTATAATTACTAAAAGTATTGTAATATCTGTCAGTATATAACTTTTAGACTAGCTACACTTCATTTATTCTTTCTTTCATTTATAGTTCTTTAAACATCTAAAGCTTTTTCTTATATTCATGTACTATACTACAGAATTTTATTAGTCTGTATTTGTGACATGTTCATAAGTGATATTCACAACATATTTTCTCATTCTAATACTATTTTATATATAGATATATATTGACTTGTTTTCACACTTACACTTCACAGCCAAATTATGGACTATATTGTTTCTTATATTCATCATTGATTTTGGCTTAATCAATAACAATTTATTATATGATATTTATTTTATAAGGGTGATTAAAATTTCTTTAATTCAGATTTCTCTAACAGAAAAGTTAGAAAAATACTCACTTAAAAGTGAGGAGAAAAAAAATTAAAGATAAGGCAGATAGGTACAACTGCCTTTTGGAATTAAAGAGAAAAATAATATGTGTGTGTGTTTATATATATATATATATATATATATATATATATATACGCACACATGGTTGTGTGTGTATATATGTATATATACACACATATACACATAGACATATCCCCAGTGTGAAAGGAAGAATAATGACTCCCTAGGTCCGTCTAGTCAAGGCTGTGGTTTTTCCTGTGGTCATGTATGGATGTGAGAGCTGGACTGTGAAGAAGGCTGAGTGCTGAAGAATTGATGCTTTTGAACTGTGGTGTTGGAGAAGACTCTTGAGAGTCCCTTGGACTGCAAGGAGATCCAACCAGTCCATTCTGAAGGAGATCAGCTCTGGGTGTTCTTTGGAAGGAATGATGCTAAAGCTGAAACTCCAGTACTTTGGCCACCTCATGAGAAGAGCTGACTCATTGGAAAAGACTCTGATGCTGGGGGGATTGGGGGCAGGAGGAGAAGGGGACGACCGAGGATGAGATGGTTGGATGGCATCACAGACTAGACAGACTTGAGTCTGAGTGAACTCTGGGAGTTGATGATGGACAGGGAGGCCTGGCATGCTGCAATTCATGGGGTCGCAAACAGTCAGACATGACTGAGCGACTGAACTGAACTGAACTGAAACAAGTATATCCACTCACTGATCCTCAGGACATGTTAATATGTTATGTTACATGGTAAAAAGAACTTTACAAATGTAATTATGCTTGTAGACATTAAGATAGGAAGATTATCCTAAATTTTCTGTGTAGGCCCAGTCTAATCACATGAACCTTTAAAAGCAGAAAACTTTTTTTCTGGTTGGAGGCAAAGAGATACAGAAGAAGGGCATAATAGACCATTTTGAAGCTTGAGAAAAATTTAATCATTATGGCTGATTCAAAGAAGAAAGGGTCAATGTGACAAGAATTGCAGGCAGCCTGAGTTATTTGAGGGAGGCTCCTGGCTGATGACCAGCAGAAAATGAGGACCTAGGTCCTACAACCCAACCATAAGTCACTGAATTCTGCAAATAACTCTAATGAACTTGGATGATCCCCCAGCACCTTCATACAAGAGCATATATTTGCCATTACTTTGATTTTGATACAGAGACCACTCAACTTCTGAATTACAGAATTGTGACATGAAGTTGTATTATTGTAGTCCCCTATTAGTGGTAATTACAATGATAGGAATAAAAGGCAACAAAGATTTTGGTATCAGAAGTGGATTGTGTTGTAACTAATACCTAAAAATGTAAAATTGTCTTTGAAAACAGGCAGTTAGTAGGGACTGGAAGAATTTGATAAATATGATAGAAAAAGTCCAGAGCTCCTTAAACAAATGTTTAATAGCAATATGGATGCTAACAAATCTGTTAGAAAGGGATACCAAGGAATTGAGCAGCACAACACAAAGTCTAAATTGCCTTCAGTTCAGTTTAGTCACTCAGTCGTGTCCGACTGTTTGCAACCCCATGAACTGCAGCACGCCAGTCCTCCCTGTCCATCACCAACTCCTGGAGTTCACTCAGACTCACGTCCATCGAGTCAGTGATGTCATCCAGCCACCTCATCCTCTGTCGTGCCCTTCTCCTCCTAACCCCAATCCCTCCCAGCATCAGAGTCTTTTCGAGTGAGTCAGCTCTTCACATGAGGTGGCCAAAGTACTGGAGTTTCAGCTTTCGCATCATTCCTCCAAAGCAATCCCAGGGTTGATCTCCTTCAGAGTGGACTGGTTGGATCTCCTCACAGTCCAAGGGACTCTCAAGAGTCTTCTCCAACACCACACTTCAAAAGCATCAATTCTTCGACGCTCAGCTTTCTTCACAGTCCAACTCTCACATCCATACATGACCACAGGAAAAACCATAGCCTTGACTAGACAGACCTTTGTTGGCAAAGTAATGTCTCTGCTTTTGAATATGCTATCTAAGTTGGTCATAACTTTTCTTCCAAGGAGTGAGTGTCTCTTAATTTCATGACTGCAATCACTATCTGCAGTGATTTTGGAGCCCAAAGAACAAAGTCAGCCACTGTTTCCACTGTTTCCCCATCTATTTTCCTTATGGAATAACTAAATCATCGTGAGTATACTATTAGTAGAAATATGGACATTAAAGGTGTTTGCTAGTGTGGTCTCAGAAGGTGATGAACGTATTAATGGGAATTGGAAGAAAGTTTAATGGAATTGTGACTTTTAGTTATGTGTAAAGGAAAATTTGTAAATAAACTTGCATATTTATCCCAGGAGACTTCCAAGCAAGTTATTGACAGTATGGTCTGGGTTATTCTTACTGCTTATGGTTAAATTAAATTATAGTGAAGGCACAATTGCAAAAGAAAATATAACCAGAATTTGATAATTTGGCTGATTCTCAGCCTATCTGGACAGAAGATATTAACTTAAGGAAGTCATTGTTAGGAAAGCATTCTCTAGAATAAATGATACATGTATGACCATACATCTCCTCCCTTAAAACTGGAAAAAGCCAAAAGCTTGAATAGTCAGTCACAAGATATTAAGGGTATGGTTCACAAACCCACTCAATCAAAGTCATGTGTGTGCTAAGTCATTTCAGTCATGTCTGACTCTTTGCTACCCTATGATGTGTATGGACTGTAGCCCTCCAGGCTCCTCTGTCCATGGGATTCTCCAAGCAAGAATAGTGGGTTGGGTTGCTATGCCCCTCCTCCAGTGGATCTTCCCAACCTAAGGATCAAAACTACATCTCTTATGTGTCCTGCTTGGCAAGCAGATTTTTACTACTAGCGCCATCTGGGAAACTCCTATCAAACACAGGGACCTCCAAAACACATCAGTGCATTGGTTTCAGCCATTTCTAACAGGAGGTGAAAATTGAAATGGACCTGTTTCAAAATTAAAATAAATTTATATTAAAAACATAAAATTAAAAAAAAAGATATGTGGATGAGCCTCTTGTGTAATGAACTGAACCCATTTCAAATAAAAGGAAGACCCAGGAAGTTACTGAAAATTGCATATCTGCAGAAACCTTGCCAATGTAGACTGTAAAGGAAAGAGACAGTACAAAATAGAGAAAGCTGTTGACCTCCAAATTTGTACTGGCAGGAAGCTGGCTGATAAATCTACCCATCTGCAAACATGTGTTATTTTTCATAAAATCATAATCAATATTTGCATTATTCAATATAGTTGTTTAGGTGCCATGTGAAGTAGAAAGATTTCCCTTGCTTTAACATGTCCTGTGGAGGAATTCAACTCCTGACCAATAATCTATCAGCTTCCCTGGTGGCTCAGATGGTAAAGAATCAGCCTGCAAAGGGCTAGACCTGGATTGGATTACTGTGTTGAGAAGATCCCCAGGAGAAGGGAATGGCTACCCACTCCAGTGTTCTGGCCTGGAAACTTCCATGGACAGAGGAGCCTGGTGGGCCATAGTCCATGGAGTCACAAAGAATCAGACAGGACTGAGTGACTTTCACTTTCATTTCCAATAACTTATGGGTATTCTTTCAAGCCTGACCATAAGCAATTCCAAAGGCCTATCTCACAGGGGAAAAGCTGCCTTACTTACCAAAGACTTGATTTACAGCCAATGCATTGCAGTTTTTCAAGGTGGCTGCAGTCAAGGACTCAGCCCCATTTTCCCCACCACCCACTGACCATGCTCTGATGCAGATGTGAAGTCCTAGCCCAGGCACTTCCATCTACAGCACTCTATTTTGGGGCTTTCAGCAATGGGCTTTCACAGGCAGACCTGCTGAGACCTCCTCTCTGATGGAAGTAACAGACTTGAGTTTGGGATTAGCTGGTTAAATAAACCAAATATTCAAAGCTGTAGTCTCCTCCATCATGTCATACCCATCATGACAGCCACCAGACATCTGGTCTGAAACTCTAGTCACCCATCAGTAAACCTCAGATTTTATATATTTTCTAGATCTTTTTAAAGTCTAACATCAGACTTTTCCAAAAAGAAAAGGAATCCTGTCCAGATTTGAATAGAATTCCACAGCTAAATCAGGAGCTTCTAATCAATTAACACAGCCTGCATGGTGACTGTGGTGGGGAAAAACTCTTTGGTCTGGCATCACAATAAGGTGGGGAAGGCTGCCAACAAATTATGTGCTCTTGCTAATAACACTAATGAAAGTTAAATTATCACAAGATTTTTTTCTCAATATTATGACATAAAGTAAATAGGTGAGATAAAAATCACATCCAGGTATTTTTAAACTGAGAGAAGTTTTTTCTTTTAATGAATGAATTGAGAGTGTTTATTCACAGTAGTAAGATCAAATTAGACTTTTTTAACTTAAAGTAAGTGAATTAATGGTAAATTTCTGGGAATTTTATTTTGTTTGCTTTTTTCTAATATTTTAGATGCAAATCTCTATCAGTTCAGTTCAGTTCAGTCACTCAGTCGTGTCCGACTCTTTACGACCCCATGAATCACAGCACACTAGGCTTCCCTGTTTATCACCATCTGCTGAAGTTCACTCAGACTCAAGTCCATCAAGTCCGTGATGCCATCCAGTTACCTCATCCTCGGTCGTCCCCTTCTCCTCCTGCCCCCAATCCCTCCCAGCATCAGAGTCTTTTCCAATGAGTCAACTCTTCACATGAGGTGGCCAAAGTACTGGAGTTTCAGCTTTAGCATCATTCCTTCCAAAGAAATCCCAGGGCTGATCTCCTTCAGAATGGACAGGTTGGATCTCCTTGCAGTCCAAGGGACTCTCAAGAGTCTTCTCCAACACCACAGTTCAAAAGCATCAATTCTTCAGCACTCAGCCTTCTTCACAGTCCAACTCTCACATCCATACATGACCACAGGAAAAACCATAGCCTTGACTAGACGGACCTTAGTTGGCAAGGTAATGTCTCTGCTTTTGAATATGCTATCTAGGTTGGTCATGACTTTTCTTCCAAGGAGTAAGTGTATTCTAATTTCATGGCTGCTATCACCATCTGCAGTGATTCTGGAGCCCCAAAAAATAAAGTCAGCCACTGTTTCCACTGTTTCCCCATCTATTTTCCATGAAGTGATGGGACTGGATGCCATGACCTTCGTTTTCTGAATGTTGAGCTTAGGCCAACTTTTTCACTCTCCTCTTTCACTTTCATCAAGAGGCTTTTTAGTTCCTCTTCACTTTCTGCCGTAAAGGTGGTGTCATCTGCATATATGAGGTTATTGATATTTCTCCTAGCAATCTTGATTCCATCCTGTGTTTCTTCAAGTCCAGCGTTTCTCATGATGTACTCTGCATAGAAGTTAAACAAGCAGGGTGACAATATACAGCCTTGATGTACTCCTTTTCCTATTTGGAACCAATTTGTTGTTCCATGTCCAGTTCTGACTGTTGCTTCCTGACCTGCATACAGATTTCTCAAGAGGCAAGTTAGGTGGTCTGGTATTCCCATCTCTCAGAATTTTCCACAATTTACTGTAGTCTTATATCATATAGGAACCATACTCATTATACATCAGTTAACCAAAAATTCAGTTTTGTTCGGTTCAGTTGCTCAGTCATGTCTGACTCTTTGCGACCCATGAATCACAGCACGCCAAGTCTCCCTGCCCATCACCAACTCCTGGAGTTCACTCAAACTCATGTCCATTGAGTCGGTGATGCCATCCAGCCATCTCATCCTCTGTCGTCCCCTTCTCCTCCTGCCCCCAATCCGTCTCAGCATCAGGGTCTTTTCCAATGAGTCAACTCTTTGCATGAAGTGACCAAAGTATTGGAGTTTCAGCTTTAGCATCATTCCTTCCAATGAAAACTCAGGACTTGTCTCCTTTAGGATGGACTGGTTAGATCACTTTGCAGTCCAAGGGACTCTCAAGAGTCTTCTCCAACACCACAGTTCGAAAGCATCAATTTTTCATTGCTCAGCTTTCTTCACAGTCCAACTCTCACATCCATACATAACCGCTGGAAAAAACATAGCCTTGACTAGATGGACCTTTGTTGGCAAAGTAATGTCTCTGCTTTTTAATATGCTGTCTACGTTGGTCATAACTTTCCCTCCAAGGAGTAAGCATCTTTTAATTTCATGGCTGCAATCATCATCTGCAGTGATTTTGGAGCCCCCAAAGTAAAGCCTGACACAGTTTCTACTGTTTCCCCATCTATTTCCCATGAAGTGGTGGGACCAGCTGCCATGATCTCAGTTTTCTGAACGTTGAGCTTTAAGCCAACTGTTTTACTCTCCTCTTCCACTGTCATCAAGAAGCTCTTTAGTTCTTCTTCACTTTCTGCCAGATTAGGGTGATGGAAAAGACTGGAAAAAGATTGACTTTCTTTAAGTACTATATTATAATGATGCATTTAACAAAGTTATTTTCTTTTCTAATATATACAGCCCATTTGTAAGAAGCATCTATCTAAGCAGATAAGAAATATCTCATTATGCAAACTAAAAATGCTATTTTCTGTTTAGCAAATGTGAGGATTGATCTTCTATGCACTAAGCCAAATGATTGCTTTTACAAATTAACTTTCTACAAAAACAAATCAAATATTTCCAGAATATATATCATTTTCTGATATATATTTCCCTTGCTTATATAGAAAAATAATTCCTTATGTATAATAACAGCAAAGAAACTGTAGTCCGAATCAGTTAAAAAGCTTAAAAGATGTTTTACAGCATTATGATAAGTATTACACTCATACTATTTTTGAGGCTTGCCTTAATTTCAGAAGGAAATAACACAAAATCTACATTACTTGTAAAGGATATTTTCTGAGAAAGGAAAAGTAAAATTTCTTCTAGGAATTACAATTTCCATAATAATTAGTGTAAATGACAATTAAGTTAAATTTATATAATTCTGAAGTCTTTTAAAAATGTCATGATATTCATTAAATAAAAGAATAAAATGATCTGAAAGAGCATAAAAGTAACAGTTCCCAATTTCATGTAAAACTTGTACTACTGGTGTCTCCACATGCATGGATGAGTAGTTCATTTTGCTTGTGAGTGTCTCTGAGAAATGTCTCTGAGAAAGATGTGTGAACATATTATTTTCTATAATGTGAGGTGCCTCAGTCTGGACAAAAAAAGTTAGTATTGCTAAAATGATTGATAATTTAATACTTTAAAAGGAAACTACTCCTGTTAAAAAGAAAAATGCACCTTCCTTATTAAGTACAATGGTCAAAGTTAATTATATAGAAAAGGCAACAAAGTCTATTTCTTAGCATGACACAATTTCTTTCACGAAATTCAGCTCAAATATATTTAACTATATTTAAATGGACTAAGCATGCAATTAAGTATGTGCTTATATATGTTGTATGATATATATCCTATGAACATATTTCATATGTAAACATAAAAAGTAAACAATTTAGATAAAACATAAACATATACACGTTGTGTAAATTTTTATATGCATAGGCATATAATTTGTACACTGTTAAATTTGTATACTGTTAAAACAGTTATTTGTACAATCACAAATGAAAATTAATGGAATTATTTTTATTAACATGTGCTATACAAAAATAGCTCTTTCAATTAACAACAGACTAACAAAAGTAGGATCTTAAAAAAAAAGTATTTTCTATGTATACACAAATAAATTTTATTACTTACAATTAATTATATAGTAAAGAATATTCAAGGTACAATACAAATCAAACATTCTAGAATTTCACCCACATTTAAGTATAGCAGTGATGAATGAAGAAAGTGACAAGGCCTAAGACAAGGTTTTGGAATGAGGGAGACAAAATCTAGATTTACAGGTTTCACCCCAATAGCAAAAGGGTTCTTTATGCCAAGGTTAGCTGACACAAGCAAAAAATGCAATAGCAGTAAATCTGCCTTGAACAAGATCTATTCTCTTTCAGTTGTTACACTATATTTTAGCAGACTTTTTAATAACTGAATTTTGCCAGAAAACTGTACCTATATATTATTAATAGCTTTACATTTTTTCCTTCTGATTGTTTTCCTATATTAAAAGACTTTAATAAATGAGAACTAGAAAAACATTTTTCAAAGATTCTGGCTAAGTATCACTTGTTATTTTGTAAAAACACATTTTATATGCTATTCTCACACTATGTTATCTTCCAAAACAAAAAGATTTTACCAAGTGATGGATCTGTCACATACTATTTGTCATTTTAATAAATCATGGCATTTTATCTTAGTTGTTATTTTCTTTGCATATAAGGTATCATGATCTAAACTCCCAGTTCTTTCAAATCAGGAAATTATATGGAAAACACCATCCTTTGAGAAGTATAACTAATATGTATCTTATATAGATATGTATCAATTTATAGAAGTAGTACTTTCCTTAGAAATCTTTTGTTGCTTGGATAACATTCAAGACTAAAGTTATCATACTGTGCATCTAGACATGAAATATGAAGAAAAATGATAGCTTAATGAATATCAATTTAATATAACCTATTTAAAATAGTGAATGGATATCAATTAAAAAAGATTTGTTTTCAGAATGTCCAAAAAACATAAAGTTGAAGAAGGAAATACACCACCTGTGTGTCTTCAACTTCATCAAAGAGAAAGAGGACTTTACCTGATAAACAGATGAGAATATTTTCAGGTGAGCTTGGTAGGTTAGTCCATAGAGAACAGCAGAGGGTGGGAAGTGGGCTGGACAATCAGTTTGATGACTGAGGTAATTTTATTTTACTAACTTTAAATTAAGGTTGTCCAAATTTCTGATAGTAAAATGATTGAATATTTGAATTTTTTTTTTTACAAAGAGACAATTCAATCCAAACTAATTCAATTAATTTGTCATTGCTATGTGAGGCACGTTGAAAGGTGCTAGGTTTGTAAACATTCAGTTCAGTTCAGTTTAGTCTCTCAGTCGTGTCCCACTCTCTCTGACCCCATGAATCGCAGCACGCCAGGCCTCCCTGTTCATCACCAATTCCTGGAATTCACTCAGACTCATGTCCATCGAGTCAGTGATGCCATCCAGCCATCTCATCCTCTGTCATCCCCTTCTCCTCCTGCTCCCAATCCCTCCCAGCATCAGAGTCTTTTCCAATGAGTCAACTCTTCGCATGAGGTGGCCAAAGTACTGGAGTTTCAGCTTCAGCATCATTCCTTCCAAAGAAATCCCAGGGTTGATCTCCTTCAGAATGGACAGGTTGGATCTCCTTGCAGTCCAAGGGACTCTCAAGAGTCTTCTCCAACACCACAGTTCAAAAGCATCAGTTCTTTGGTGCTCAGCCTCCTTCACAGTCCAACTCTCACATCCATACATGACCACAGGAAAAACCATAGCCTTGACTAGATGGACTTTAGTGGGCAAAGTAATGTCTCTGCTTTTGAATATGCTATCTAGGTTGGTCATAACTTTTCTTCCAAGGAGTAAGCATCTTTTAATTTCATGGCTGCAATCACCATCTGCAGTGATTAGTAGGTTTTATTATTGGCTTTAAAAGCAGAGCTTACAATCTGGGTGCTAGCTAACAGCAATCTGGAATATAGCTAATAATGTGATAAGTGCATATGAGTAAGGTGTTGTGAGAGCACAGATGCAGCAACAATTAAACTCTACTTGAAGCCAAGAGAAATAGTTTACAAATAAGGTGATAAGTCAACTGGGACCTAACTAATGAACTGAATCTTGCATGAAGAGAAACATTTCAAACCAAAGAAAGAAAACATATCTTCTTTAACCATCACAATAAATCTATAAGGTTTTTATTATCCCCATTTTGCTGATCAATTCATTGAATGCAACATCCTTGTCCAAAATCCCCCTTATTGAGTTTAAAATGAGGCTGTAATGTATTTCTTTTGATGCCAACTACAGCCCACTTGCCACTTCCCAACAGACAAATGACAATAGACATGAAAATTTGAAGCTAGAGTAAGTATAAATGTATTTCTTTCCATGGATGTGGAATGACTCTGGACGAGAAAGGTAACAGTATAAAAGTTTACTGAGGGTAAACCAGACTGAAGTTTCTGAGCTCTAGGAACAAGTGTCTAGTAATAAAATGAGAAAGTGCCAAAGACATGGACTAGGAATAGAGGCCAAGGAGGAAACTAAAAATACTAGCACCAGATAAGTGTTCAATATCTAGAGAAAACACAGTTTAGCCACATTTCAGCAAATGTTAAAGGTACTGCCAAGAGATCAATAGAATCTGAAGTGGCAAATTGGCAAAGCAATGAAAACAAGCAATAATTATCACTAATACTTTACATTGTCTTTGTGAAACTCAACAATAAAATGGATTTTAAAAATGTAAAAAAAAAGTGGGAAAAATGACCACTGTTTTTTTTTATTATTTTAAATTTTATTTATTTTAATTGGAGGCTGATTCCTTTACAATGCTGTGGTGGTTTTTGCCATACTTGACAGGATTCTGCCACAGGTGTACATGTGTTCCCCATCCCAAAACCCCCTCCCACCTCCCTCCCCATCCCATCCCTCTGGGTCATCCCAGTGCACCATCCCTGAGCACCATGTTTCATGCATCAAATCTGGACTGGCGCTCTGTTTCACATATGATAATATGCATGTTTAAATGCTATTCCGTCCAATCATCCCAGCCTCACCTTCTTCCACAGATTCCAAAAGACCGATCTGTACATCTGTGTCTCTTTTGTGGTCTCGCATATAGGGTTATCATTACCTCTTATTAAATTTCATAAATATACGTTCAGTTCTGTTTAGATCAGTCACTCAGTCGTGTCTGACTCTTTGAGACCCCATGAATTGCAGCACGCCAGGCCTCCCTGTCCATCACCAACTCCTGAGGTTTTTAAACACAAGAAAAATTCAGGAACGAGGTGACATCTGTATATACCTAAGGCTGATTCATGTTGATATTTGGCAGAAATCAACACAATACTGTAAAGCAATTATCCGTCAATTAAAAATATAAAAATTAAATTTAAAAAGAAAGTCTTCCTGGGATATCGACAGAGAATTTAGGCTATAAATATTTTTAATTACAGAAAATAAAATTTAAAAAATTAGGTACACTAGCATTTTTATATGCTTCTCAGTTCAGTTCAGTCACTCAGTCACGTCTGACTCTTTGCGACCCTGTGAACTGCAGCACACCAGGCGTCCCTGTCTATCACTCCAGAGTCTACCCAAACCCATGTCCATTAAGTCGGTGATGCCATCCAATAATTTCATCCTCTTTTGTCCCCTTCTCCTCTTACCCTCAATCTTTCCCAGAATCAGGGTCTTTTCAAATGAGTCAGTTCTTCGCATCAGGTCGCCAAAGGATTGGAGTTTCAGCTTCAACATCAGTCCTTTCAATGAACACCCAGGACTGATCTCCTTTAGAATGGACTGGTTGGATCTCCTTGCAGTCCAAGGGATTCTCAAGAGTCTTCTCCAACACCACAGGTCAAAGGCATCAATTCTTTTTTGTTGTTGTTGTTGTATCATATAGTAACTTTATTTTTATTTATTTATTCATTTTTTAAATTACAATACTGTATTTGTTTTGCCATACATTGACACGAATCAGCCATAGGTGAACACAATCTCCCAATGCCGAAGCCCCCTCCCACCTCCCACCCCACATCCTCTACTTGAATCATCCTGTGCATCAGCCCCATGCATCCTGCATCCTACATTGAACATAGATTGGCGCTTCGTTTCTTACAGGAAAATATACATGTTTCATTGCCATTCTCCCAAACCATCCCACCCTTTCCCTCTCCCTCAGAGTCCAAAAGTCCACTCTATACCTCTGTGTAAAAGGCATCAATTCTTAAGCACTCAGCTTTCTTCACAGTCCAACTTTCATATCCATACATGACCACTGGAAGAACCATAGCCCTGACTTGACAGACCTTTGTTGGCAAAGTAATATCTCTGCTTTTCAATATACTATCTAAGTTGGTCATAACTTTTCTTCCAAGGAGTAAGTGTCTTTTAATTTCATGGCTGCAATCACCATCTGCAGTTATTTTTGAGCCCCCAAATAAAATCTGACACTGTTTCCACTGTTTCCCCATCTATTTCCCATGAAATGATGGGACCAGATGCCATGATGGTGAAATACGACAAATTAGAAAATGACAAAAAATGAACAAGAATATTTGGGGGCATGCATACAAAATTCTAAATATAGTGAAACTCAGACTCATTAATGAATTTTGATAATACTAATGTAACAGAGGAAAAACAGACTGATACCACACTGGAACTGCCTACCTTATTCTTTAGCCTATGTATTCTATTACTTCAGGCCTGCATGTCAAGAATTAAAATTAGAGAAATGTTATTCACAAATAGCTTATTAAGTTCCCTTAAAAAGTCCTCATTCCAAGGTCTTGAGTTAATTATGGCTATTACTTTTGTAGATGAGTTCAACTTCAACCTAGAAACCTTGTGAATAGCAGAGATAATAGTGGTAAAGTAAAAATAACTGCTAACAGTTTGAAGTTTTGCAAAAGCCTTGTGATCTAGCTCAAGTGAGCAAGCTCAAGAACAAAGAAATATTATGTCTCCTTGAAGTCCAGGTGACTCCAAGACGTCTGCTATCCCCTGAAGCCCAGGTGACTTCAAGAACTCAGCTATCTGCCCTTACCCTTTAATTGTAACTCTTTCCACTTCCCTTTTTTCTTTAGAATAAAAGAAGCCTGAATTCTCTGCCTCATTAAGATGATTCTTTCAGACATCAGTCCACCAACTTCTCAGTTTGCTGACTTTCTGAATAAGTAACTTCCTTGCCCAATGCCTTGGCCTGTTCTACAGTGAAAAGTACAAGCTTGGACTTGATAGAGCTACAGTTCAGTTCAGTTCAGTCACTCAGTTGTGTCTGACTGCTTGAGACCCCATGGATTGCAGTATGCCAGGTTTTCCTGTCCATCACCAACTCCCAGAGCCTATTTAAACTAATGTTTATTGAGTCAGTGAAGCCATCCAAACATCTCATCCTTGGTCATCTCTTTCTAATCCTGCCCTCAGTCTTTCCCAGAATCAGGGCCTTTTCCAATGAGTCAGTTCTTTACATAGGGTGGCCAAAGTATTGGAGCTTCAGCATCAGTCCTTCCAATTCAAATAGTTGATTCAGGACTGATTTCCATTAGGATGGACTGGCTTGATCTCCATACAGTCCAAGAGACTCTCAAGAATCTTTCCCAACACCAGAGTTCAAAACCATCAATTCTTTGGCACGGAGTTTTCTTTAAAGTCCAACTCTCACATCCATACATAACTACTGGAAAAACCAAAGCTTTGACTAACAGGACATTTGTTGGCAAAGTAATGTCTCTGTTTTTTAACATGCTATCTAGGTTGGTCATAGCTTTTCTTCCAAGGAGCAAGCATCTTTAAATTTCATGACTTCAGTCACCATCTGCAGTGATTTTGGAGCCCCAAAAATAAAGTTTGTCACTGTTTCTGTTGTTTCCTCATCCATTTACTGTGAAGTGATGAGACTAGATGCCATGATCTTAGTTTTCTGAATGTTGAATTTTAAGCCAACGTTTTCACTCTCCACTTTCACTTTCATCAAGATGCCCTTTAGCTCTTCTTCATTTTTTGCCATAACGGTGGTGTCATCTGCATATCTGAGGTTAATGATATTTCTCCCAGCAATCTTGATTCTAGCTTGTGCTTCATCCAGTTCAGCATTTCTCATGATATAATCTGTATGAAAGTTAAATTAGCAGGGTGACAGTATGTAGCCTTGACATACTCCTTTCCAAATTTAGAACCAGTCTGTTGGTCCATGCACAGTTTAACTGTTTCTTCTTAATCTGCGTACATATTTCTCAGGAAGCAGTACACGTGGTCTGGTATTCCCATCTCTTTATGAATTCTCAACACTTTTTTCCACACAGTCAAAGGCTTTGGCATAGTCAATAAAACAGAAGTAAATGTTTTTCTGGAACTCTCTCTGTTTCAATGATCCAACAGGTGTTGTCAATTTGATCTCTCATTCCTCTGCCTTTTACAAAATCAGCTTGAACATCTGGAAGTTCATGGTTCACATGCTGTTGAAGACTGCTTTGGGGAATTTTGAGCATTACTTTCCTAGCATGTGAGATGAGTGCAACTGTATGGTAGTTTGACCATTCTTGCATTGCCTTTCTTTGGGATTGGAATACTGACCTTTTCCAGTCTTGTGGCACTGCCAAGTTTTTCAAATTTGCTGGCATATTGAGTACACCACTTTCATAGCATCACCTTTTAGGATTTGAAATAGCTCAACTGGAATTCCATCACCTCAACTAGCTTTGTTCGTAGTGATGCTTTCCAAGGCCCATTTGACTTCACATTCCAGGATGCCTGGCTCTAGGTGAGTGGTCACATCATCGTGATTATATGGGTCATGAAGATCTTTTTGTATAGTTCTTCTGTGTATTCTTGCCATCTCTTCCTAATATCTTCTGTTTCCATCAGGTCCATACCATCTCTTAATTGGACTTTATTGAGCCCACCTCTGCATGGAATGTTCCCTTGGTATCTCTAATTTTCTTGAAGAGATCTCTGGTCTATTCCATTCTTTTGTTTTACTGTATTTCTTTGCATTGATTTCTGAGAAAGGCTGCCTTATTTCTCCTTGCTATTCTTTGTAACTCTGCATTCAGATGGATATATCATTCCTTTTATCCTTTGTCTTTTGTTTCTATTCTTTCCTCAGCTATTTGTAAGGCCTCTTCAGACAGCCATTTTGCTTTTCTGGATTTCTTTTTCTCGACCCTCTCTCCATAGTTCTTCAGGCACTCTGTCTGTCAGGTCTAATCCTTTGAATCTATTTGACACTTCTACTGTACAATCATAAGGAAATTTAGCTAGGTCTTGCCTGAATGGTTTAGTGGTTTTTCTTACTTTCCTCAATTTAAGTTTTCATTTGGCAATAAAGAGTTCATGATACGAGCCACAGTCAGTTCCTGGTCTTGTTTTTGATCACTGTATGGAGCTTCTCTATTTTTGACTGCAAAGGATATAATCAATCTGGTTTCAGTATTGACCATCTGGTGATGTCCATGTGTAGAATCTTCTCTTGTGTGGTCAGAAAAGGGTGTTTGCTATCACCAGTGTGATCTCTTGGCAAAACACTATTAGCCTTGGCCCTGCTTCATTCTGTACTCCAAGGCCAAATGTGCTTGACTTTTGCTTTTTACTACTTTTGCATTCCAGTCCCCTCTAATGAAAAGGACATCTGTTTTTGGTTTTTAGTTCTAGAATGTCTTGTAGATCTTCATAGAATCATTCAATTTCTGCTTCTTCTGCTTTACTGGTTGGGGTATAGACTTGGATTACTGTAATATTGAATGGTCTCCCTTGGAAATGGACCGAGATCATTTTGGTTTTTTTTTGAGAGTGCACCCAAGTACTGCATTTCAGACTCTTGTTGACTCTGAGGGCTATTTCATTTCTTCTAAGGGATTTTTGTCTACAGTAGTATATATAATGGTCATCAGAATTAAATTCACCCATTCCAGTCTAAAATGATTTCTAAAAGGTCAATGTTAAATCGTACCATCTCCTGTTTGCCTACTTCCAATTTGCCTTGATTCATGGACCTAACATTCCAGGTTCCTATGCAATATTGTTTCTTTACAGGATTGGACTTTATTTCCATCATCAGTCACGTCCACAATGGTTGTTGCTTTTGCTTTGGCTCATCCTCCTCAGTTGATATTTGGATGCCACCACCTACTCTATGGACATGAGTTTAATCAATCTCTGGGAGTTGGTAATAGACAGGGAAGCATGCATACTGCTATCTATTGGGTTATAAAGAGTTGGACATGACTGAGTGACTGAACTGAACCGACAGGCTCTTTATTCTTTCTGGAGCTGTTTGTCCACTCTTCTTCAGTAGCATTATTAGGCACCTACTGACCAGTGGAGTGCATCTTTCAGTGTCATATCTTTTTACCTTTTCATGCTGTTCATGGGGTTCTTGTGGAAAAGCAAAACAAAACAAAACAAAATAAAACAAAACAAAATGAAGTTGTTTGGACCATGTTTTGTCAGAAACATGACCCATCTGTCTTGGGTTGCCCTACACAGCATGGCTCCTAGTTTCACTGAGTTAGACCATGATGTAAGCTAAGTGATCAGTTTGTTTAGTTTTCTGTAATTGTGGTTTCCATTCTGTCTGCCCTCTGATGGATAAGGATAAGAGGCTTGTGCAAACCTCCTGATGGGAGGGACTGGCTGTGGGGGAATCTGGGTCTTGCTCAGATGTGTAAATCTTTAATCCAGTTTTCTGTTGATGAGTGGAGCTGTGTTCCCTCCCTCTAGTTTGGCCTTAGGCAGTCATGGTTCAGTTCGGTTCAGTGGCTCAGTCATGTCCGACTCTTTGCGACCCCATGAATCGCAGCATGACATGCCTCCCTGTATGTCACCAACTCCCGGAGTTCACTCAGACTCATGTCCATCGAGTCAGTGATGCCATCCAGCCATCTCATCCTCTGTTGTCCCCTTCTCCTCCTGCTCCCAATCCCTCCCAGCATCCAAGTCTTTTCCAGTGAGTCAACTCTTCTCATGAGGTGGCCAAAGTACTGGAGTTTCAGCTTTAGCATTATTCCTTCCAAAAAATCCTAGGACTGATCTCTTTCAGAATGGACTGGTTGGATGTCCTTGCAGTCCAAGGGACTCTCAAGAGTCTTCTCCAACATCACAGTTAAAAAAATCAATTCTTCGGCCCTCAGTTTTCTACACATTCCAACTCTCACATCCATACATAACCACAGGAAAACCATAGCTTTGACTAGACGGATCTTAGTCGGCAAAGTAATGTCTCTGCTTTTGAATATACTATTTACGTTAATCATAACTTTTCTTCCAAGGAGTAAGTGTCTTTTAATTTCATGGCTGCAGTCACCATCTGCAGTGATTTTGGAGCCCCAAAATAGTCTGACACTGTTTCCACTGTTTCCGCATCTATTTTCCATGAAGTGATGGGACCGGATGCCATGATCTTCGTTTTCTGAATGTTGAGCTTTAAGCCAACTTTTTAGCTTTCCTGTTTCACTTTCATCAAGAGGCTTTTAGGTCCTCTTCACTTTCTGCCATAAGGGTGGTGTCATCTGCATATCTGAGGTTATTGATATTTCTCCCGGCAATCTTGATTCCAGTTTGTGTTTCTTCCAGCCCAGCATTTCTCATGATGTATTCTGCATATATGTTAAATAAGCAGGGTGACAATATACAGCCTTGACATACTCCATTTCCTATTTGGAACCAGTCTGTTGTTCCATGTCCAGTTCTAACTGTTGCTTCCTGACTTGCATACAGATTTCTCAAGACGTAGGTTAGGTGGTCTGGTATTACCTTCTCTTTCAGAATTTTCCACACTTTATTGTGATCCACACAGTCAAAGGATTTGGCATAGCCAATAAAGCAGAAGTAGATGTCTTTCTGAAACTCTCTTCTTTTCCCAATGATCCAGCAGATGTTGGCTACTGGATCTTTGATTCCTCTGCCTTTTCTAAAACCAGCTTGAACATCAGGGAGTTCATGGTTCACATATTGCTGAAGCCTGGCTTGGAAAATTTCAGCATTACTTTACTAGCATGTGAAATGAGTGCCATCGTGTGGTTGTTTGGGCATTTTTGGTATTGCCTTCCTTTGGCACTGGAATGAAAACTGACCTTTTCCAGTCCTGTGGCCACTGCTGGGTTTTCCAAATTTGGTGGCATATTGAGTGCAGCACTTTCACAGCATCATCTTTCAGGATTTGAAATAGCTCAACTGGAATTCCATCTCCTCCACTAGCTTTGTTCGTAGTGATGCTTTCTAAGGCCCACTTGACTTCACGTTCCAGGACGTCTGTCTCTAGCTTAATGATCACATCATCATGATTATCTGGGTCATGAAAATCTTTTTATACAGTTCTTTTGTGTATTCTTGCCACTTCTTCTTAATATCTTCTGCTTCTGTTAGGTCCAAACCATTTCTGTCCTTTATTGAGCCCATCTTTGCATGAAATGTTCCCATGGTATCTAATTTTCTTGACGAGATCTCTAGTCTTTCCCATTCTATTCTTTTCTTCTATTTCTTTGCAGTGATCACTGAAGAAGGCTTTTTTAAATCTCTTCTTGCTATTCTCTGGAACTCTGCATTCAGATACTTATATCTTTCCTTTTCTGCTTTGCTTTTCACCTCTCTTCATTTCACAGCTATTTGTAAGACCTCCCCAGACAGCCATTTTGCTCTTTCGCATTTCTTTTCCATGGGGATGGTCTTGATCCCTCTCTCCTGTAAATGTCACAAACCTCATTCCATAGTTCATCAGAAATTCTATTTATCAGATCTATGCCCTTAAATCTATTTATCACTTCCACTGTATAATAATAAGGGATTTGATTTAGGTGATACAAGAATGGTCTAGCAGTTTTCCCTACTTTCTTCAATTTGAGTCTGAATTTGGCAATAAGGAGTTCATGATCTGAGCCACAGTCAGCTCCCAGTCTTGTTTTTGTTGACTGTTTAGAGCTTCTCCATCTTTGGCTGCAAAGAATATAATCAATCTGATTGTGGTGTTGACAATCTGGTGATGTCCATGTGTAGAGTCTTCTCTTGTGTTGTTGGTAGAGGGTGTTTGCTGTGACCAGTGCATTTTCTTGGCAAAACTCTATTAGTCTTTGCCCTGCCTCATTCCGCATTCCAAGGCTAAATTAGCCTGGTAACCCAGGTGTTTCTTGATTTCCTACTTTTGCATTCCAGTCCCCTATAATGAAAAGGACCTCTTTTTGGGGTGTGAGTTCTAAAAGGTCTTGCAGGTCTTCATAAAACCGTTCAACTTCAAATTCTTAAGTGTCACTGTTTGGGGTATAGACTTGGATAACTGTGATATTGAATGGTTTGCCTTGGAAATGAACAGAGATCATTCTGTTGTTTTTGAGATTGCATCCAAGTACTGCATTTCAGACTCTTTTGTTGCCCATGATGGCTACTCTATTTCTCCTGAGGGATTCCTGCCCACAGTAGTAGGTATAATGGTCATCTGAGTTAAATTCACCCATTCCAGTTCATTTTAGTTTGCTGATTCCTAGAATGTCGACATTCAATCTTGCTATCTCTTGTTTGACCACTTCCAATTTGCCTTGATTCATGGACCTGACATTCCATGTTCCTATGAAATATTGCTCTTTACAGCATTGGACCTTGCTTCTATCACCAGTCACATCCATAGCTTGGTGTTCATTTTGCTTTGGCTCCATCCCTTCAGTCTTTCTGGAGTTATTTATCCACTGATCTCCAGTAGCATATTGTGCTCCTACTGACCTGGGTAGTTCCTCTTTCAGTATCCTATCATTTTGCCTTTTCATGCTGTTCATGGGGTTCTCAAGGCAAGAACACTGAAGTGGTTTGCCATTCCCTTCTCTAGTGGACCACATTCTGTCAGTGACCTCTTTCAAAAGGACTTATGCCAGGAATGCTGTATTCAGTGCCCCTAACCCCGCAACATGCCTCTGTTTACTAATGCTCCACTGGAGACTCCTGCACTGACAGGCAAATCTGGCTCAGTCTCTTGTAGGGTCACTGTTCCTTTCTCTTGGTTCCTGGTGAACACAAGGTTTTGTTTGTTCCCTCCAAGAGGCCCTTTGTGGGAAGGTGTTGTTATTCCTGTACTCCTCAGAGCTGGGATAAATTTTTCAACCCCAGTATCCCGTCTTTGGGTTTGCGGAATGTTATTTATATCCCAGTCCTATAGAAGTTCTGTAATCAATCCTACTGGGTTTCAAAGTCAAAATTCCCTGGTGGTTCTCAGTCCTTTGCTTCCCTAGTGGCAAAGCATCCACCTGCAATGCAGGAGACCTGGGTTCAATCCCTAGGTTGGGAAGATCCCCTGGAGAAGGAAATGGCAACCCACTTCATTATTCTTGCCTGGAAAACCCCATGGACAGAGTAGCCTGGTGGGCTACAGTCCACGGGGTAGCAAAGAGTCAGACACGACTGAGTGACTTCACTTTCTCAGTCTTTTGCTGGATCCCCAAGTTGGGAAATCTGTTGTGGGCTCTAGAACTTTCACAACAGTGCAAGAACTTCTTTGGTATAATTGTTCTCCAGTTTGCAGGTTGTTTGCTCAGTGGCTCTGTAGTGGGGCTCACATACTGTACCTCCCAGGTCTGCTGCAGCCAGAGGCCTTGTCCCTACAGCAGTCCATTGCTGATCCATGCCTCTGCAGGAGATACTCAAACATTGAAAGGCAGGTCTGACTTTGTTGGGTACCTGGGTCCTGGTGCACATGAGGTTTTGTTTCAGCCCTCCAAGTGCCTGGTGGGTATGGGGTTTGATTTTAGATGCAATTTTGCCCCTTACCATCTTCATGCTTCTCCTTTGCCCTTGGACATGGGGTGCCTTTTTGGTGGGGTCCAACATTCTCCTGTTGATGGTTGTTCAACAGTTACTTGCAATTTTGGATTTCTCACAGGAGAAGATGAAAGCACATCCTTCTACTCCACCATATTTCTGGAGGTGTTATTTGCATTCTGCTGTTTGTAATTTGTGTTGTTATTTCTTTTATTTGCATTCAAATACGTTAATAAATGATAAGCTAAAACTGCCTTTTCTGCCATGAGGATTTTGCCTTTTTGACATTGTGTTAGCTCTAAGATGGTCCTTGATGTCCTTAATGATTCTGGGAATAAATGAAGTTCTGCAAGATCACGTCTCTAAAGTACTGAGGCTCGGGATGTGATTTCCTAGTCCTATTGTAGTCTATTTTAAGTAATGCAACACTATATTCCATCAGTGAAGAATAAGAAGAAATCTAGGAACTAAAACCAAAACATTTCACAACTACCAATACCACAAGTTAAATATATCTTTTCTAATGAGTCTTTTATGTCTTGCATTATAGAATAGCTATGTTAATAGTTAAGTTCTTTCTATGTATTTTAAGTCATAAAGAATTATAAGCTTCTGGATCTATAATCTTAAAAAAAAAAACAAAACTAAAGTTAAATCCATTGAAAGACTTTCTTATGCTTGTGTAGCATCAGGGTATCTGTTACTGAGAGCTAATAATTAATTTTACATTTCTGTCTTAAATTCTCTCTGTCTTTCTAGCCATCTACAGTCATACATATAAAACCATTTCTATCTGCTAGAAAGTATGAAATGTTTCAGTTTCCCACTGACACTCCTAGAAGCCAATACAATTTTCTTTTTTTTTTCCTCTTTTTTTTAATCCTCAGTTTTACTGAGATATAATTGACATATAGCACTGTATTATAGCATTGTATTAAGTTAAAGGTGTATAGCATAATGATTTGATTTACACATATTGTGAAATGATTACCGCAATACATTTATTGTACCATTATTATCTATCATTTCAACAGAACCAAGAAAAACCCCAAACAACACTAAATGAAGAAAGTATTTTTCCTTGTAATGAAAAGGCTTAGGATTTACTTTCTTAATAAATTTCAAATAACTATAGAGTAATGTTGACTGCAGGCCCAATATGTGTTTATATATTTATATTTGCATTTTTCTACCTGATATTTAGTTAGCATAATTCCATCCAGGTCCATTCATATTATTGTAAATGGCAGGATTTCCTTCTTTCCGTGGCTAAATATTAACCCTAGTGTATTTTGTTTTCTAATACTTACTCAGAAGTAGAATTGCTAGATCATAGGGTAATTCTATTTACAATTTTTTAAGAACCTCCTTACTACTTTCATAGTAGCTGAATCAACCTACAAGCCCAACAGTAGGGCTTTCCTTCTCCAGGGGATCTTTCCAACCTAGGGATTGAACCCAGGTCTCCTGCATTGCAGGTGGATGCCCAGCAGTTTCCTTTTATTCTCTCACAACCTCATGAGCACTTTTTACCTCTTGGCTTTTTGATAATAGCCATTTTTAACTAGCATTATATAAGATTTCATAGCCTTAATTTGTATTTTCTCTATTAGTGATTTGTGCACCTTTCAGTACCTGTTGAATATTTGTATACCTTCCTTGGAAAACTTTCTATTTATTTTTACCCATTTTTAATTAGATTATTTGTTTGGTTTTTACCATTGAATTTTATGAGTTCTGAATATATTTTGCAGGTAAACTTCTTTTCAAAGATATGATTCAAGATATTTTCCTTCATTCTGTAAATTTCCTCTTTATTTTGTTGATATTTTGTTGACTGTAATATTAATTTCTAGTTTTATATTACTGTGATCAGAAAAGATACTTGGTGTGATTTCAGCAGTGTTCAAATTGCTAAGACTTGTTTCATGGCCTATCTCAAACTTGAAAATGTTCTATGATTATTTGAGAAGAATGTGTCTTCTGAAGCTGTTAAATTGAATGTCAAATATATATGTATATATACACATTTGATCCATTTATTCTAAAATATGTTTCAAGTTCAATGTTTCCTTGATGATTTTCTTTCTGTATGATGTATCCCTTGTTGAGCATGGGGTATTCAGGGTTCTGCCACTGTATTATTGTTTTGTTGTATTTTTGTATTATTACATGGCTATTATTATTTTGTTGTCTATTTCTCCCTTCCGATGTTAATGCATTTAAGTGCTTCAGTGTTGGATGTACATATATTTACAGTTATCTCTTAATGAGTTGACCTTTTTATCATTATATAAAGATCTTCATTGTCCTTTGTAACTATGTTTAGCTTAAAGTCTATTTTGTCTAACTATAGCTGCCTCAGTTCTCTTTTAGTTTTGATTTTTCCCTTTTGCATGAATATATTTTCTCATCTCTTCACTTTGAATCTATGTGTATCCTTAGAGCTGAGTAAGTCTCTTGCATGAATCATATCATTGGGTCTGTTTCTTTCATCCATCCAGCCAGCCTGTGTCTTTTGAGTGGAAAATTTAGTCCATGTAGAGTTACTATTGATGTGTTCAGTTCAGTTCAATCACTCAGTCGTGTCCAACTCTTTGCGACCCCATGAATCGCAGCACGCCAGGCCTCCCTGTCCATCATCAACTCCCAGAGTTCACCCAGATTCACGTCCATCCAGTCAGTGATACCATCCAGACATCTCATCCTCTGTCGGTCCTTCTCCTCCTGCCCCCAATCCCTCCCAGCATCAGAGTCTTTTCCAATGAGTCAACTCTTCGCCTGAGGTAGCCAAAGTAAGGGAGTTTCAGCTTTAGCATCATTCCTTCCAAAGAAATTCAGGGCTGATCTCCTTCAGAATGGACTGGTTGGATGTCCTTGCAGGCCAAGGGACTCTCAAGAGTCTCCTCCAACACCACAGTTCAAAAGCATCAATTCTTCGGCACTCAGCTAGGGACCTACTATTGACATCTTATTGTTTTCTGTCTGTTTCACAGCTCCATTGTTTCTTTTTCCCTCTCTTTTTACCTCTTTTCATGAATTAGTGATTGTCCATGATGGAATGCTTTGATTCCCTTATCTTTATTTTCATGAATCTACCATAGGTTATTTGTATTGTTGTTACAAAGAGATTTACATGAACATCCTATAGATATAATAGTCTGTTTTGTGCTGATAATTAATATCCACTCTATATATAATTTCAATCCTTTTAATTCCCCATACTCTTAGGTTGTTATTGTCACAAATTGCTTCCTTTATAGGCTGTATTTGTTAGCAAATAACTGTACCTTTAGCATTTTTGATACAATTTTCCTTGAACATTTATACTGTATTAAAGTGGTTAATAATTTGGGAGAATTGCATTGAAACATGCATATTATCTTGTAAGAATGAAGCACCAGTCTATGTTCAATACAGGATACAGGATGCATGGGGCTGGTGCACAGGATGATTCAGGGAGATGATGTGGGGTGGAAGGTGGGAGGGGGCTTCGGCATTGGGAGATCGTGGACACCTGTGGCTGATTCATGTCAATGTATGGCAGAACAAATACAGTATTGTAATGTAGAATAAAGTATTAAAAAAAAAAATAAAGTGGTTAATAGCTCACCATCATATGGCAGATTAGCATTTTCTGATTTTGATTATATATTTGCTTTTACCAGCATGCTATGTATTTTCATATTTTCATGTGACTAATCAGCATTCTTTCATGTCTTCTTGAAGAATATCTTTTAACATTTCTTATAAGCCATATCCAATAGTAATAAATCCCTTTATGTTTTGTTTGTCTGAAAAATCTTTATTTATCCTTCATTTCTGAAATGTAACTTTGTGGCTAAAGTATTCTTGCCTTTTTTTTTTTTTTTCCAGTACTTTGAATATATGATTCTGCACTCTCCTGGCATGTAAGATTTCTTTTGAGGAACCTGCTGGTAGCCTAATTGTGGTTCCTTTATAGTTTATCTTTTTATATTTTCCTTGATGATTTCAGTATTCTCTTTCAATCTTTGAGTTTTGATAATTTTAATGTGAGGTGTCTTGGAGAAGATTGGTTTGAATAGAAATAATGGGGCAGTCTATTAGCTTCATGAAGTTGGATATCTAATTCTTTCCCAGATTTAAGAAGTTCTCATCTATTAATTCTTTAGATAAGCTTTCTGCCATCTTCTCCCTTACTTCTGTAATGCCAATGATTTGAATACGATCTCTTTTGATTATCTATACCTTAAATAGTTTTTTTGTTGTTACCATTTTTGTTTCTTTTTTCCTTTTTTCTCCTCTATCTGTGTTATGTCAAAGTTCCTCTTCTCTATCTCACTGGTTCCTTCTGTTTTGTAAATGCTCTTGATGCTCTCTATTGCATTTTTCATTTTGTTCATTAAATACTTCAGTTCCAGATTTTGTTTGTTCTTTTTTTTTTTTTTAATTTGTAACCTTGTTAACTTCTCATTTTGATTACATGTTATTTCCTGGTTTCACTGAATGCTTTTTCTGTGTTTTCTTATAGTTCACTGTTTCCTTTAAACAACTATCTTGATTTTTTTTATCAGGCAAATCATAGATTTGGTTACTGGAAGACTGGTACAACAGTTTAATTAAGATTAGTACAGTATTAGTACTAATAAAATCAGTACAATAAATAGTACAATTAGCATAATAATACGATCAGTACAATAGTTTAATTACTGTAAGATTAGTACAGTATTTGACATGTTTCTGTGATTTTTTTTTCAGTTTAAACACCTATTGTTGTTTTCACATTTGAAGTATCAATGACCCCCTCTAAATTTTACTAACTGCCTTCAATGTAGAAATATATTTTATCAGCTTTGTTATGGATTCTGTGGCTTTCTTAGACTTTATATGGATATATCTATGCTATGCTTGTTTCTCCCTCCAGAGGCAAAATTCTTCAATTTGTAGTTTTTCTCTTGATTCTACAATTCACTAGTCCATCTGCTTATAACTTCTGTTGTTTTCATAAAGATAGTGTGACAGCTCAAGTTTTGAGAATCCTCTCTCACCCACAGACCTTAGCCTGTGTTCTCTGTATGTTCCCTAACCTTCTACCAAACTTTCCTCTTTCTGCCACCCTCAGAATTGCACTCAGGGGAGCTTTCCACAAATTGAAACATGGGTTTGGCACTGAGACTGCCCATAGGCCAGTTCAGACTATTCATGGAAGAGACTTTTCTGATGGCTTGTGGGCAGGCTTTTTGATAGAGTCCAGAATGCTGTCAGCAGGAACTGTATCCTTTTCACATCCTCCAGACATCTTATTTGCTGCTCTACCTATCTGTTCCCTACCCCCAGCAATAGCAGTCCCAGTTTAGTACTCTGAAATCTGTGAGAGAGAAATGAATCTTTTCAATAGTTTGTGACACAGCTGGAAAAGTTGCATACTCACTTGCTAGCTCCCTTTCTCCATAGGTGAATTCATGGTCTATCATGTTTAACCTTGGGGAAGGAGGAATGATGGCTTGCTGTTCCTCTTACCTACTCATGTGAATCCAAATTTTTTTAAATTAATTTATTTATTTATTTTAAATTACAATACTGTATTTGTTTTGCCATACATTGACACGAATCAGCCATAGGTGAACACAATCTCCCAATGCCGAAGCCCCCTCCCACCTCCCACCCCACATCCTCTACTTGAATCATCCTGTGCATCAGCCCCATGCATCCTGCATCCTACATTGAACATAGATTGGTGCTTCGTTTCTTACACGAAAATATACGTTTCATTGCCATTCTCCCAAACCATCCCACCCTTTCCCTCTCCCTCAGAGTCCAAAAGTCCACTCTATACCTCTGTGTCTCTTGGTTGTCTCACATACAGGGTCATCATTACTGTCTTCTAAATTCCATATATATGTGTCAGTATACTGTATTGGTGTTTTTCTTTCTGGCTTACTTCACTCTGTATAATTGGTTCCAATTTCATCCATCTCATTAGAACTGAGTCAAATGTATTCTTTTTAAGGGCTGAGTAGTATTCCAATTTGTATTTTGTGTGTATGAGTGTGTGTGTGGCATGGAGTACTGGAAGTTCTCTGTAAACCTGGACTTACACACAGATTCTTTTATCTCAGTGTCTGACCAAGTCAGTATTCTGCAAGTGTTCCCAGACTGTGTCTGAGAGGTGCTGGTACTAGCTGTCAGTCTCCTGTAGGATCTACGGCCAAAACCAAAGTCTATTTGCCTATTACCTGATAGATATATAGGTGGTTGAGACTCCTCTTCAGGTAACTTGTCATATGGTGCTGGGTCTCCTAACTCACATAGAAATAGTTAATTTCATGGATAGATGTCAAAATTTTGTTGTTGAATGTGAGGATCTGTAAAAGATAGGCATTACTGATGCATCTATAGTGTGGACAAAAGTTTCCTGTCCAATGTGTTTTAATTCTCTATGGATCCATACTTGTAAAATCAGTCCTGCTCATCTTGCACCCAATAGTGCTTATCTGCAACTACCAGGAGCCCTTTCTCCTGTGTGACTGCACTTGTGAATGCAGCGTGTCAATTATTCACCTGCATGAGCACCATTCCCTATCAAGAATAGGTGATTTTATAATATTATAAGTACTTTTCTTATGTACTGCACTGGCATTTAACTTTAAGTTTCTTTATCAGGAATAAAACAGAAAGATTTTGTGCTGCAATTATATTATCATGGCATTTTCATAAATATCTTAAATTACCAAGTATACATTCTTAATACTTTATTTTAATCAATATTTCCAATACCTCTCAAAATCCAGATTTAGAAGAAAGTTTAATGTCAGAAACCTTAAAACTAAGTGGTTCTTCTGTCATATATTTGCTATAACCTTCATTATCTAGATCTTGAATTCTCTTAAAATTATTATGAAATAAAAAGTAAAAGCATAGATATAGAAATTTCTAAACATAGTCTATTCACCCAAGCCATTATTTGAAAGTTGTCAGTTAATTTCTCAGAAGGTCAACCAACAGTCACAACAGGATACTAAACTTGAATTCAAGTTCACAGAGCAATTGTGACATCTATAAGAAGAATCATTAAACATAGTTTATAAATTTGTGACAAATATCCAGGTTGGGCCTAGTCTGTGTCTCTTACAAGAGTTTAAAATAAGTCAGTCAATCCTGTCTGATAAGTAAATGATGGGATTCAGATAATTCTTAAGAGTAAAATCTACAGGAAGAATTTTAAGAATAAATTCTACTTAACAGAACACATCTGTTCACATACACTTTCCCAGTGAAATGAGGCTATTCTAGTTTTGAGAGTACTAGATTTCCTTTATTTTCATTTACTATCACCCAGGTCCTTGGTGACTTAGATCATGGATGTGAAGTATTTAAATAAGCATGTTAAAATCTACTTTAATAAACCTATGAGATACCTGAGCATAACCAAACACATTAAAAAAAAAAAAAAAGAGGTCATTAAAATTCCATAGCTGTGAGACCTTCTATGCTGCAAGGCCAAAAAAACACAAGGAAGCATAGTAATATTACTACAGAAGAAGAGATAGTGGTACCAGCCAGTGATGGTAAAAGCATGAATAGCAAAAGTTTTCAACACAGTTTGCAATACCCGATGGTGTTAATAATACCTGACAGTTTGGGCAGAGGTCACTTTGGAAGTAAAAAGTGAAAGTGGCTCAGCCCTGTCTGACTCTTTGCGACCCCATGAACCATAATCCATGGAATTCTCCAGGCCAGAATGGGTAGCCTTTTTTCTTCTCCAGGGGACCTTCCCAACCCAGAGATCAAACCCAGTCTCCAGCATTGCAGGCAGATAAGCTTTCCCCTGAAGATTTGTTGCTGAAAATAGAAAATAGAGAGACGTATCATTGATAGGCATGAAAAAAGGCATACGTGTGAATATATGTAACATTCTGTATCTGGCTATTTAATTGGTATATCAATCCCTACATCAGTTTTTATTGTTGTTCAGTTGCTAAGCTGTTTGACTCTTTGACACTCCATGAACTGCAGCACTCCAGGCTTCCCTTTCTTTCACTATCTCCTTGAAAGTGAAAGTCACTCAGTCGTGTCTGACTCTTTGTGACCACGTAGACTATACAGTCAATGGAATTCTCCAGGCCGGAATACTGGAGTGGGTAGCTTTTCTCTTACTCCAGGGAATATTCCCAACCCAGGGATCAAACCCAGTCTCCGGCATTGCAGGCAGATTCTTTACCAGCTGAGCCACAAGGGAAGCCCTGAGATTACTCAAATTTATGTCCATTGAGTCAGTGATTCATCCAACAATCTCATCCTCTGTTACCCCCTTCTCCTCTTGCCCTCAATTTTTCCTAGCATCAAGGTATTTTCCAATGACTCAGCTCTGCACAGTAGATGAGTGTAAACATCAGGGTGATGATGCTGTGAAAGTGCTACACTCAATATGCCAGCAAATTTGGAAAAGGCAGCAGTGGCCATAGGAATGGAAAAGGTCAGTTTTCATTCCAATCCCAAAGAAAGGCAATGCCAAAGAATGCTCACACTGCTGCACAGTTGCACTCATCTCACATGCTAGTATAAGTAATGCTCAAAATTCTTGAAGCCAAGCTTCAGCAATCTGCTATTTATATTGGTCATAACTTTCCTTCCAAGGAGTAAGCATCTTTTAAGTTCATGGCTGCAATCACCATCTGCAGTGATTTTGGAGCCCCCAAAAATAAAGTCTGACAATGTTTCCACTGTTTCCCCATCTATTTCCCATGAAGTGATGGGACTAAATGCCATGATCTTTGTTTTCTGAATGTTGAGCTTTAAGCCAACTTTTTCACTCTCCTCTTTTACTTTCATCAAGAGGTGTTTTAGTTCCTCTTCACTTTCTGCCATAAGGGTGGTGTCATCTGCATATCTCAGGTTATTGATATTTCTCTTGGCAATCTTGATTCCAGCATGTTCTTCTTCAGGCCAGTGTTTCTCACGATGTATTCTGCATATAAGTTAAATAAGCAGGGTGATAATATACAGCCTTGATATATTCCTTTTCCTATTTGGAACTGGTTTGTTGTTCCATATTCAAAAGCAGAGACATTACTTTACCGACTAAGGTCTGTCTAGTCAAGGCTATGTTTTTTTTGCGGTCATGTATGGATGTGAGAGTTGGACTGTGAGGAAGGCTGAGCACCAAAGAATCGATGCTTTTGAACTGTGGTGTTGGAGAAGACTCTGGAGAGTCCCTTGGACTGCAGGAGATCCAACCAGTCCATTTTGAAGGCGATCAACCCTGGGATTTCTTTGGGAGGAATTATGCTAAGGCTGAAACTTCAGTACTTTGGTCACCTCATGAGAAGAGTTGACTCATTGGAAAGGACTCTGATGCTGGGAGGGATTGGGGGCAGGAGGAGAAGGGGACGACCGAGGATGAGATGGCTGGATGGCATCACGGACTCAATGGACGTGAGTCTAAGTGAACTCCAAGAGATGGTGATGAACAAGGAGGTCTGGCATGCTGGGATTCATGGGGTCGCAAAGAGTCAGACAAGACTGAGCAACTGAACTGAACTGAACTTGTTGTTCCATGTCCAGTTCTAACTGTTGCTTCCTGACCTGCATATAGGTTTCTCAAGAGGCAGCTCAGGTGGTCTGGTATTCCCTTCTCTTTCAGAATTTTTCACAGTTTATTGTGATCCACACAGTCAAAGGCTTTGGCATAGTCAATAAAGCAGAAATAGATGTTTTTCTGGAACTCTCTTGCTTTTTCCATGATCCAGAGGATGTTGGTAATTTGATCTCTGATTCCTCTGCCTTTTCTAAAACCAGCTTGAACATTTGGAAGTTCACGGTTCACAGACTGCTGAAGCTTGGCTTCAAGAATTTTGAGCATTACTTATACTAGCATGTGAGATGAGTGCAATTGTGCAGCAGTTTGAGCATTCTTTGGCATTGCCTTTCTTTGGGATTGGAATGAAAACTGACCTTTTCCATTCCTATGGCCACTGCTGCCTTTTCCAAATTTGCTGGCATATTGAGTGTAGCACTTTCACAGCATCATCACCCTCATGTTTACACTCATCTACTATGCAGAGCTGACTCACTGGAAAATACCTTGATGCTATTTAGGCACTTAATGTACAACAGTGAAGGAAGTAGACAAATATCCCTGCTGTATGGAGTTTACAGTTAGTGAGGAGACATAAAAACCAACACATGAACAAATGATTAAAATAAATGAATGAACAAATGCTACTCCATTCTATGTTGAAGAGTAACTGCTTTGAAATAAACTTAAGTTACAATTGCTCATAGGGATATATGGGCTGGGAAAGAGATTTTTGTTTCATTTTCAATGGAGTGGTTAGTAAACATATCTCTGAGAGGTTAAAACTCAAGTAAAAATCCGAAAGAGGTTAGTTATACTTATATTTGGGGAATATTTTTTTTTTTTGGTAGCCTAATATTTAAGTGAAAAGCCTTGAAGCAAAGACATACCATCCCAGTAAAAGGAACAGCAAAGAGCTCAGTTTATCTCAATCAGAACAATATAAAGGGAGAATAACAGGGAATGACTCAAGAAAGGTAAGGGAATTTGTAAGCCCTTGGGAAGGGCTCTGAATGAATTGAAAAGTCATTAGAGGGTTTGAGCAAATTAATGCCTTGAACTGTCTTATAGCTTAACAGGATTACTCTTGCTGTTGTGTACCAAGTGGAAAACAAGAGAGGCAAGTGCAGAAGCAAAGGCAACATAGAGGGCAACTGCAACACTCCAGATAAGAGATGATCATTCTATCCCACTGATATGGGGAACTCCTCAAAAGAAGGCAGAGACTACACTAAAACAAGCCTTAACTCAGGCACCTGCTTTGAGGTTACCAGACCCAGGAAAAGCATTCCAACTTTATGTCCATGAAAGAGGGAATAGCCTTGGGAGTGTTAACTCAAAGATTGGGGTCTGAGCCCCAGCCTATAGCTTACTTATCAAAAAAGCTCGATCCAACTACCCGAGGCTGCCCCCACTGCCTTTGAAAACTTGCAGCTATTGTAATCATGATAGAAGATGCTTTAAAACTCTCCTTTGGGGACAAACTATTTTTACCAGCCACCAAGTAAAACAACTCCTAAATGGGAGAGACCATTTATGGATGTCTGATCAAAGAGTCCTCAGGTATCAAGTAATGCTGATGAAAAATCCAGGCCTCATTATATCCCTTTGTGAGATTCTTAACCCAGCCACCCTCCTGCCTATCCCCGAGGGCTCTCTCCCCTTTCACTCTTGTCTAGAAACCTTGGACCACTGGACAAAATGCCGAGAGGGATTGTCAGAAGATCCTCTGACCAGTCCTGAGGAACTCTGGTTCACTGATGGAAGCAGCTTTGTCTTGGATGGAAAAAGAAGAGCCGAGTATGCATAGTCTCCAATTTTGAGACCATAGAGGCTAAGCCTCTGTCACCAGGTACTTCAGCGCAATTAGCTGAGCTCATAGCCCTGACTTGAGCTTTAGAGCTGGGAAAAGGAAAAAGAATAGCCATTTACACTGATTCCAAGTATGCCTTTCTGATGCTACATGCACATGCGGCTATTTGGAAAAAAACGGGGCCATTTGACCACCCGAGGGTCCCCAATCAAATATGGTGATCAGATTCTTCAATTCTTGGAGGCAGTCCATCTGCCCACCCAGTCTCCAACTGTAAAGGACACCAAAAAGGGGACACAGAAGTGGCACAAGGGAACCAAGCAGCTGATCAGGCAGCTAGGAGAGCAGCATTACAGAACCATGACCTAATAGGGATTGCCACCTTAGTTCCACAGACTAACTTGCCAGAAACTCCTTCATATATTGAAGGTGAGACTCTTAAAGCTAAGAGCGAGGGCTTTCAAGAAGATCATATGGGGTGGTTCCAAAAGGAGGGACTCCTTTTTCTGCCTGGGAACCTCCAATGGAAGTTGGTTAACTCCTTACATGCCATGACTCATTTAGGAGGAAAGGCCCTCCAAAGATTGCTAGAAAGGTCCTTCGGAGGAACAGACTTTCAAACAACTATAAGACAGGTGGTCTCCTCTTGTCCCACTTGCCAGTTAAACAACCCTCAAGGAGCTCGAAGACCCCAGCTGGCCCAGCTCATCCAATGACGTGGAGCCTACCCAGGAGAGGACTGACAGATGGACTTCACCCAGATGCCAGTTTCTCAAGGGTATAAATACCTATTAGTCATGATAGATACATTCACAGGATGGATTGAAGGCTTTCCCACCTGGATTAAGAAGGCTGAGGAGGTGGTAAAAATAACTGCTCCATGAACTCATTCCAAGATTTGGTCTGCCCAGGTCATTACAAAGTGACAGTGGGACATCATTTACTTCTAAAGTCACCCAAGGGGTCTCGAAAGCATTGGGCATTACTTATTATCTCCATTGTGCCTGGAGGCCTCAATCTTTGGGAAAAGTAGAAAGAGCCAATCAATTCTTAAAGTCAGCTATAAAAAGATAACCCAGGAGACCTCCCTGGGATGGAACGAGGCTTTACCAATAGCTCTCCTCTGCACCTGCATTGCCCCTAAGGAACAGCTTGGTCTTAGTCCTTATGAGATGCTATATGGGAGACTTTTTGTTTATATCAGTGACCTCTTCCTACATCCAGAGGTTCAGACCCTCCAGTCGTATACTGTGGCCATTGGGCAATTCCAACAGGATATACGCTTGTGGGGTATAAACCAGGACCCAAAAGATTCTAAGAAGTCACCACTATATGCTCCAGGGACTCAAGTCTTAATTAAAGTCTGGAAAGATGGGTCTCCAAATGCTCAACTCCAGCCCACATGGAAGGGCCCCTATCCTGTAACACTTTCTACCCCCACAGCAGTCAACGTACCAGGACATGACTCCTGGATTCACTACTCATGAGTCAAGCTGTGGAAGAAGACAGAAGAGGACACTCAATACACCTGTGAGCCCCTGGGAGATCTCAGATTCCTATTCAGGACTACCAATGAGTGCCACTCTAAAGAACACCCCCAAAATCTGGTTTCTGGGAATAAGATTTCTCAGGATAACTCTACACAGCCAACACAGCTTGACAGAAATTGTACTCTAAAACAGACAGGAGATAGATCTGATCCCTGAACAAGGAGGGATTTGAGCCATCCTGGTAATGTGAATTTAAAATTGACTAATGCCCCTACTAGTTCTTGTGATG
This sequence comes from Nanger dama, assembly GCA_917880005.1. Taxonomy (NCBI): domain Eukaryota; kingdom Metazoa; phylum Chordata; class Mammalia; order Artiodactyla; family Bovidae; genus Nanger; species Nanger dama. The sequence continues at coordinate 58,679,918 of CAKJTW010000006.1, read as the reverse complement.
CTTATGATTATTCCATGTACTGTCAGTTGTCTAACCTGTTTTGTCTCTGCCCAGGTCAATAAGCTACAATATGCAGTGCCAGTTCAACAAAGATATTAAACTCCAGCTGACCATGAAAAATATCACACCCTTAGATGGACACCGCTATAAGGGCTCTGAGGCTTGAGACTAGCAAGAGGGGAGGGCCCAATACCCCTTGCCGCTCCAGTTCAGCACGAAGTAGCCAGAAAGACCTTGACGCCCCTATTCCCAAATAATTGGGCCTCCCATCTCTTGAGGGGGGAATGTTAGGTAGGTAGAATAGGGAAACGGAGTCCAAAATGGCAGTGGCTAAAAATCAAACAAGGAAGGTCAAAGGAAGGTCCAAGGACCAGAGTGAAGACTTCAAGTAGAACAAACAGCACTCCTGGCTAAGCCCAATTTGCATTGGGCAGGCCCAGGTGGAAAAAAAACATATAAAAGGAGGAATGAAAGCCTTGCTCTCTTTCTCTCTTCCTCTCCCACGTGCATGCACTCTCTCTCTCTCTCTCTCTTTCTCTCCCCCACCTCCCAAGCGCTCCTCCACACTCTTCCCTTCAAATCTTTGGTTTGGCATGCGCTCACGCTTTGAGGATGGATTCTCCTGCTGTCTTCTAAATAAAATAGAGCTGTAACACTGAAAAAAAAAAAGAAAAGAAACAGTGAGATAAAGATATGTACTCAGCCTGTTGAAATATTTTGAAGAAGATACAACTGACAGTACTTACAGATGTATTGGTAATGGTATATGAGATGAGAGAAGTCAAGGCAGTATCTCAGATATCAGCATTTAACTGAAAGAAGGAAAATGTATCCATTTATATATTTTGAAAAGATTGTGAAAAGATTAAAGTTGGAGATAAGACCAGTAGCTCTGTGTGTACATGAAGTTACATATATCAATAACGTTTAATATAAAATATGGAGTTAGTTATTATGACTGCAAAGGAAATATAAAAGTTATTGGAAGCTGTAATACTAAATGATAATATCGAGAGAGAAAGAGAGAAAGGGAGAGAAGAGAAAGAGGAAAATAAAGTACTACTGCATTTAGAGACCAAGGAAATAAGTTGAAATAATGAAGGAATAATCATTGAGTTAGGAATAACAGGATTTTTTTTTTTTTAACTGAACCCAAGTGAAGAAAGCGTTTCCATGAGAAGGCAAGGAATCTTTAAACAGTCATTGATACATTAATTTACTATTAAAAAAATTTCAGAGATTCTAAGTATACAGTTATATATAATTAAATATTTATAAATAATACGTGCTATCTCAAGATTGGGTATGCAAAAGAATAGGAACTGAAATTTTGTACAATATAGCTAAAATAATACCTTGCTTAGAGGGAAATGGCAGCCCATTCCAGTATTCTTGCCTAGAAAATTCCATGGACAGAGGAACTTGGTGGGCTACAGTACATGGGGTCACAAAGAGTCGAACACAACTGAGTGACTAAACTTAAACTAATTTTCTATTATTCATATTATTACCAACAGGGATGAATTTGATCTTTCTGTTTCTCAATGAATAAAATAGTAAGTGTTTAAGCATTTTTACAGATTATACTACATTCACCAAAATATATTAGAATCACAAATGAAGTAAAATATGTAATTAAATTTTTAAAGTAACATATTAATTGCCCAATCTCTTTCTTTTTCTTCTCCATTGTACTACACACTAATATGTCATGATGAGATCTATTTCTTATAGAGAAGTAGAATTATTATGTATGGAATTATCTTTTTAGTCTAAATTATTGTGAACATGTTTATAAGTAAATGAAAAAAATCTCTATTTTCTTTTTTATTAATTCAGTCTTTCTATATAAATCAAAACTTGCAAGGAAAAAGCGATAAAGTCTACATATGCTCGATAATACAATGTACAGAATTTTCACAAATATATTTATGCAAAATACAATATTGCATAATGTAATATCATATCAAAAGATAAACTTGTATAGAAAACATATTTTATGTATTAGAGAAAGAGAAACCATATAAAATTCAGAAATATTTTTGTCTAAAGGGTTGTACATGTATTTTCTAATTGTGCAAATTATCTTCATAGAATTCCTTGAAAAGTTTTGAAATATGTAAGTAATCTACAAGTTATAAGAACATAGCATGGTCATGGAGCATAAGCTACCATGACTAAAGAGAACCCTTATAGTCCTAAGAAGTGAAAATGTCTACAGTCTTAAATTCCTGAAATCACTCTGAAAACAAATTTTATAAAGATAAAAATATTTTAAAAACTCATATTATGAGATAAATAAATGACCATCAATTTGATTAAATAAAAAGATTGAAAAAAATACCCCATAGACAATTTTCTGCATCATGCTATTGCTGATTAATAGATTTTAGGTAGGAAAATATAGGTTTGTATTTTCTATCTAATTCACAAGTAGGAAAAATTGTATATGTAAAATGTATATATAATTTTTATGTCATTTAGAAACAAATGCTTTCTGAATTCATATTTTAAGCTGATGGTAGAGTATTTTACAGAGGTTTATGTAGAGAGCTCACAGGAAAATTGATTCTTCCTTAACCATACCAACTGTTGCCAATCTCAAGTAATTCCAGGCGGAGTTTTTCTCTCATATGAGCAGCAGCTGTATAATGACTCTGATGAGCCCTCAAAATGGGGTATATGTGCCCTAGCTTTCTGTTTCCTACTTAAAAATCAACTGACCAGGACCTAAGTGAGCACATGCTGTTGTAACCAAATGCCTAATGTCATTTGCCTCTAAGTTTAATTATCTAATATCCTTTGACATATGATTTATACCACTATCTTTTATCTTTTATGTGTAAATTCTGAAAGTAAGAGAAGATAGTTTATTTCTTTGTATGCTTCTTAAGTAATACAAAATAATTACATTAGAAACATAAAGCAATATACTCCTTATTTATAAGGTATCATTCTACAAATTATCATGAAAAGTAAACTTAAATTGGTAAAAAGCAAAACAAACCCAGTAAAATAAACTTAAATTAAAAACTTACCTTTAGCATTTGTTGAAGAGCTGATTTGGTGGTGCAGAATTCTCTAAGCTTTTGCTTGTCTATAAAGCTTTTGATTTCTCCTTCATATTCGAATGAGATCCTTGCTGGGAACAGTAATCTGGGTTGTAGGTTTTTCTCTTTTATCACTTTAAGTATGCCCTGCCATTCCCTTCTGGCTTGAAGAGTTTCTATTGAAAGATCAGCTGTTATCCTTATGGGAATCCCCTTGTAAGTTATTTATTGTTTTTCCCTTGCTGCTTTTAATATTTGTTCTTTGTGTTTGATCTTCATTAATTTGATTAATATGTGTCTTGTGGTGTTTTGCCTTGGGTTTATCCTGTTTGGGACTCTCTGGGCTTCTTGGACTTGGGTGGCTATTTCCTTCCCCAATTAAGGGAAGTTTTCAACTATTACCTCCTCAAGTATTTTCTCATGGCCTTTCTTTTTGTCTTCTTCTTCTGGAACTCCTATGATTCAAATGTTGGGGCATTTAACATTGTCCCAGAGGTCTCTGAGGTTGTCCTCATTTCTTTTAATTCTTTTTTCTTTTTCCTCTCTGCTTCATTTATTTCCACCATTTTATCTTCCACCTCACTTACCCTATCTTCTGCCCCAGTTATTCTACTGTTGGGTCCCTCCAGAGTGCTTTTGACCTCAGTTATTGCATTATTCATTATTGATTGACTTTTTAAAAAATTTCTTCTAGGTTCTTGTTAAACTTTTCCTGCGTCTTTTCAGTCCTTTTCTCCAAACCATTTATCTGTAACTCCATTTCATTTTCAAAAATTTGGGTCATTTTTACTTTCATTTTTCCAAATTATGTTTCAGGTAGACTGCCTATCTCCTCCTCTTTGGTTTGGTTTGGTACAATGGCTAACAAACACATGAAAAGATTCTAAACATCACTCATTATCAGAGAAATGCAAATCAAAACCACAGTGTGGTACCATCTGACGCTGGTCAGAATGGCTGCTATCAAAAAGTCCACAAACAGTAAATGCTGGAGAGGGTGCAGAGAAAAAGGAACCCTCTTACACTGTTGGTAGGAATGCAAACTAGTACAGCCACTATAAAAAAACAGTGTGGAGATTCCTTTAAAAACTGGAAATAGAACTGCCATATGACCCAGCAATCCCACTACTGGGCATACACACTGAGGAAACAAGAATTGAAAGAGACATGTGCACCCCAATAGTCATCACAGCGCTGTTTACAATAACCAGGACATAAAAGCAACCTAGATGTCCATCAGCAGATGAATGGATAATAAAGCTGTTCAGTTCAGTTCAGTCGCTCAGTCGTGTCCGACTCTTTGTGACCCCATGAATCGCAGCACGCCAGGCCTCCCTGTTCATCACCATCTCCCGGAGTTCACTCAGACTCACGTCCATTGAGTACATGATGCCATCCAGCCATTTCATCCTTGGTCGTCCACTTCTCCTCCTGCCCCCAATCCCTCCCAGCATCGGAGTCTTTTCCAATGAGTCAGCTCTTCACATGAGGTGGCCAAAGTACTGGAGTTTCAGCTTCAGCATCATTCCTTCCAAAGAAATCCCAGGGTTAATCTCCTTCAGAATGGACAGGTTGTGTAGTACATATATATAGTGGAATATTACTCAGTATTACTCAGCTATTAAAATGAATGCATTTGAATCAGTTCAAGTGAGATGGATGAAACTGGAGCCTATTATACAGAGCAAAGTAAATAAAAAGAAAAACACCATTACATTATATTAACCTATATGTATGGAATTTAGAAAGATGGTAACAATGACTCTATATATGAGATAGCAAGAGACACACATGTAAAGAACAGACTTTTGGACTCTGTGGGAGAAGGCAAGGGTGGGATGATTTGAGAGAATAGCATTGAAACATGTATGTTATCATATGTAAAACAGATCACCAGTCCAGGTTTGATGCATGAGACAGGGTGCTCAGAGCTGGTGCAGTGGGATGACCCTGAGGGATGGGATAGGGAGGTCAGGATAGGGAACACATGTACACTCATGGCTGATTCATGTGACTGTATGGCAAAAACCAGCACAATATTTTTAAGTAATTAGCCTCCCATTAAAATAAAAATTATTTCAGTTCAGTTCAGTCACTCAGTCATGTCCAACTCTTTAAATAAATAAATAATAAAAATAAAAACTTACTGCCAGGGCTTCTCTGACAGCTCAGTTGGTAAAGAATCTGCCTGCAATGCAGATGACCCCTGTTTTATTCCTGGGTCAAGAATATCCACTGGAGAAGGGATAGCCTACCCACTCCAGTATTCTTGGGCTTCCCTTGTGCCTCAGCTGGTTAAGAATCCGCCTGCAGTGCAGAAGACTTGGGTTCGATTCCAGGTTGAGAGGATCCCTGGAGAAGGGAAAGGCTACCTGCTCCAGTATTCTGGTCTGGAAAATTCCATGCACTGTATAGTTCATGGATATTCAAGGAGTTGGGCATCACTGAGTGACTTTCACTTTCAATTTCACTAAACAGTAAAAGGAACACAAAGTGTTTATATAACTCTACTTTCATACTTTGCTTTTGTGGAGAAACATAATTTAATTAAACATTATGAGACATAAGTTATTATTGGTAATTTTAATACTGTAGTTAACATCTTGATTACACTATTTCTGATATAGCCTTAAATTATTATTTCATCATACATTGTATTTGTAAATTTATTTATTTATTTTTATTCTGTGATAGCTCAGCTGGTAAGGAATCTGACTTCAATACAGGAGACCCTGGTTCCATTCATGGGTTGAGAAGTTCTGCTGAAGAAAGGATAAACCACCCACTCCAGTATTCTTGGGCTTCCCTTGAGCCCAGCTAGTAAAGAATCTGCCTGCAAAGTGGGAGACCTGGGTTTGATTCCTGGGTTGGGAAGATCCCCTGGATTAGGAGAAAGGCTACCCACCCCAGTATTCTGGCCTGGATATTTCCATGGACTACAGTCAACGGGGTCACAATGAGTTGGACATGATTGAGTGACTTTTACTTTCATGCTAAGAATAATTTTTGATGACTAAAGAGTATTTAGAGAGACATGCTTAACAAACAGTCCAGTAGGGAACATGTATTTGCTAAATCAGAACAAATATTGACTGCAAACTATCAGTACACTTGATTCAGCCAGACACCTGAATATCAGTAAGTGCATATTACATGGGATGAATACTTAGAAATCAATCAACTTTTGCTAGTTTTTTGTTGTTGCTGTTGGTGGTGGTTTGTATTTTTTAAAAACAGTAAAAATAATGCAGAATAATATTTCAGAAAACTGATTTATTGTTAATAAGATATGAATATTGTTTGTATATATGACAATTGATGTGATTTAAACAAATAATTTAATTCTTATTTTTGTAGTTTTAATCATCTTGTTTGTAAAATGGAACTAAAAACTGAAAACATCACAGAAACACTCTATGAAATGACATAGTCTTGTACGTTAACCTGGTGCCAATTGATAAGGAATTGGATATTTTCATTCTAAGACCAAGGTCAATAATAACCTTTTCAACTTCATACAGTGAGTTGTAGTTAGTGCAATAACAAAATAAAAAGAAATAAGATGTATACAGCTTAAGAAGGAAGAAATAAATTGGCTTTAAACTCAAATGAAAAGATGGTCTACATAAGATAATCCCAAAGAATCAAAAGATAAACTCCTGACACATAAGCAAATATAGATTGCAGGATACAAATCATCCTCTTCTCCTTCCTTCAGTCTTTCCCAGCATCAGGATATTTTCCAGTGAGTTGGCTCTTCATATCAAGTGGCTAAAGTATTGGAGTTTCAACTTCATCAGTCCTTCCATTGATTATTTAGGGTTAGGTTTCTTCAGGATTGATTGGTTTGATCTCTTTGTAGTCCAAGGGACTCTCAAGAGTCTTCTTCAGCACCACAATTCAAAAGTATCAGTTCTTGGGTGCTCAGCTTACTTTGTGGCCTAACTCTCACATCCATACATGACTACTGGAAAAACCATAGCTTTGACTAGACAGACCTTTGTTGGCAAAGTAATGTCTCTGCTTTAATATGCTGTCTAGTTTGGTCATAGCTTTTCTTCCAAGGAGCAAGTATCTTTTAATTTCATGGCTGCAGTCACCATCTGCAGTGATTTTGGAGCCCAAAAACATAGTCTCTCACTGTTTCCATTGTTTTCCCATCTATTTGCCATGAAGTGACAAATGATCTTAGTTTTCTGCATGTAGAGTTTTAAGCCAACTTTTTCACTCTTCTCTTTCAAATTCATCAAGAGGCTCTTTAGTTACTCTTCACCTTTTGCCACTAGGGTGGTATCATCTGCATAACTGAAATTCTTTATATTTCTCCCAGCAATCTTGATTCTAGGTGGTGATTCGCCCAGCCTGGAATTTCACATGATGTACTCTGTATTAAAGTTAAACAAGCAGGGTGACAATATACAGCCTTGATATACTCCTTTCTCAACTTTGAATCAATCTATTGTTCCATGTCAGCTTCTAACTGTTGCTTCTTGACTTACACACAGGTTTCTCAGGAGACAGGTAAGGTGACATTTCCATCTCTTTAAGAATTTCCCACAGTTTGTCGTGATCCACACAGTCAAAGTCTCTCAAAGTCTCTGGAACTCTGAGAGCAGACTTATGGAGCTTATTTTTGATTACCTCAAGAAAGATCTGTTAGGACAAACCTATTTTTTTTTTTTTAAGTGGTACATAGGACTTTAAACTTTTGACATATTTCAGTAACTCTTAAGCCATTGAGTATTTTTTTTTTATTTGATGAAACTTTTAATGAAGCTTTGAAAGTGTTAGTTGCTCAGCCATTTCCAACTCTTTGCCACAACAAGGATTATACCCCAGCAGGTTCCTCTGTCCATGGAATTATCCAGGCAAGAATACTGGAATGGGTAATTATTTCCTTCTCCAGGGGATCTTCCCAAACCAGGAATTGAACCTCGTTTTTTGTTTTTTTTTTTTGTTGTTGTTGTTGTTTTTTCTATTGCAGGCAGACGCCTAACCATCTGAGTCATTGTCTCAGTTTTTAATGAACTAATCATTACATTTTCTTACAGTTTGCTTGTCTATTACATTAAAAATTTTATTCAGAGCCAAGGAAACATAAACTTCCCTGGTTGTCCTGTGGTTAAGAATCCACCTGCCAATGCAGGGGGTATGGGTTTGATCCCTGGTTCAGGAAGATCCCACATGATTCAGGGCAACTAAGCTTATGCACTACAACTATTGAGTACACACTTTAGAATGTGCAAGCTGCAACTACCAAAGCCTGTGTGCTCTGGAGACCATGCTCTGCAACAGGAGAAGCCACAACAATAAGAATTCCATGCACTGCAGCAAAGAGTATCCCTCAATTGCTGTAACTAGAGAAAGTCCTCGAGCAGCAACAAAGACCCAGGGCAACCAAAAATAAATAAATAAATAAGTAAAATGAAAATAAAAAGTTGAAAAAGAACAAGACAACCATAAATGTAATCTATGTAGCTTTGTTATAATCAACATATCACCTCACAGTTATCATTGTGTGTGAATGGGGAAGGGATGAGAACACTTGAGATTTACTGCCTTAGCAAATTTTGAGTCTACAATATGTTGTTACTAGAGTAAGCGTCTTTTAATTTCATGGCTGCAGTCACCATCTGCAGTGATTTTTGGGCTCCAAAAATCACTGCAGATGGTGACTGCAGCCATGAAATTAGAAGATGCTTACTCCTGGAAGGAAAGTTATGACCAACCTAGATAGTATATTCAAAAGCAGAGACATTACTTTGCCGACTAAGGTCTGTCCTGTCAAGGCTATGGTTTTTCCTGTGGTCATGTATGGATGTGAGAGTTGGACTGTGAAGAAGGCTGAGCACCGAAGAATTGATGCTTTTGAACTGTGGTGTTAGAGAAGACTCTTGAGAGTCCCTTGGACTGCAAGGAGATCCAACCAGTCCATTCTGAAGGAGATCAGCCCTGGGATTTCTTTGGAAGGAATGATGCTAAAGCTGAAACTCTAGTACTTTGGCCACCTCATGCAAAGAGTTGACTCATTGGAAAAGACTGTGATGCTGGGAAGGATTGGGGGCAGGAGGAGAAGGGGACGACTGAGGATGAGATGGCTGGATGGCATCACGGACTCGATGGACTTGAGTCTGTGTGAACTCCGGGAGATGGTGATGAACAGGGAGGCCTTGCGTGCTGCGATTCATGGGGTCGCAAAGAGTCGGACACGACTGAGCGACTGAACTGAACTGAACCACAACTAGAAATTATTTCCAGAACTTATTCATCTATAGCTGAAAGCATGTACCCTTTGGCCAGTATTTTCCATTTCTATCAAGCCCTAGCGTTGATTCTAATAACACTATTCTTTCTGCTACTATTAGTTTGACATTTTTATATTTTGCATATAAGTAAGACCATGAACTATGTACCAGTATAACTTCTCCTAATGCAATGGTATTCAGGTTTATCCATGTTGCTATAGGCAGCAGGATTCCTCCTGTTTTTGAACATTGAAAATACTCTACTGTGTATGTATGCCTTGCTTTCCTTACCCATTCATTTTTAAAAGACAATTCAGTGGTTTCCATATCTTGGTTACTATGGATGATTTTGCAGTGAACATGCGGATACAGATATGTGTTCCATTATATTTTTTCATAGTGATGTTTGAGTCACTTACTGGCTAGAGTTAATGACAGGCAGTAACAATCTCTATTTCCAAGTACTATATTTGGTGAATATCTGGAGGAGTAAGAGGAGAGAGAGGGGATACAGAGAGAGAAAAAGGGGTGAAAAAGGGACATGTTTAGCAATAGAGAGCCAAAAAGAGATATAGTTTAGAATTTTTCTTTCTTTAAACCAATTAAAATTATCATAAATATGTCTTGTTAAATATATTATAAAGATGACATCTGGCTGAAACACAATTTATCTCTGGAATGTCTGCAGCAGTCAATTACCAGGCAGAGTGTGCATACTCATTCTAGCTAATCCTCTATTTCACCAGGGGTTGATTATGAGGGTCAAAATAGAGAATTATTTCTTCAGGTTGTACTTGATTTCTCTAAATCCTTTTGTTCCACATTACACTTCATCTGCTTTATTTATTTTCCGTTCTTGGCATTAGGTATTCCCTGGATATTCATTATGCCACTAAGAAAAAATGAATATAATTGATAAATGAACTATAGTTAGCAGCTGCTTTCTTTCCATCTATCAGCTTGATTCTCTAATTCTGCACATGGCCAAACAGCTAAATTTGTCATCATTCCCCAGTTCTCTAGCAATCTGATGATAGTTGTATCATATACTAATCCAACTAAATATATTTATAACATCTTTATCTTTTAAAGAACAGATAGGTTTATAAAGTAATATAGAAACATATACTCATGACTCTGAAAAGAAATGAAAAAAAATGAAACAAAATACACCATGTGTATCATCTCTCTTTTGAATAATTTTTGTTCTCAACATACTTTATTTTTAGAATTTACTTTCTGAGGTGCTGAATGACAAATTATACTCTAAATAAATTAGTTGTATAAGTTTATTATGGAATTAAACATGTTCACTCTAAAAAGTGATGACAAATAAAATGCAGGATAAACAGACAAATTTGATATTCGACAAAAAATGAATAATTATTTAATATAAAATGCCCAAATACTGTATGGGACATACATATAAAATATAGGTTATTTATCTGATAATCAATTAAGTATTTTATTTTTCCTGTAAACTAGCTTAACTCAGTGTATTTTTTCACCTTTGGAGAAATCAATGCTCCTTTAAATTCCAGCTGTTGCTTCTAGGTTAACTTTTTTCCTCTCAAAAAGTAAACAAAAGAGAAAAAAATTATTGTAAACATATTTCCTGTTTTCCTTCTCATTTGCATGTCATCTTCTGACCTGTGTAAAAGTTTGTAGCAGTCATTTGGAATTCAAAACCTCAGTCTCATGTTTTACCCTTTTATTTGATGTCTTGCATTAGAATCTTCCTTCTTTGATGAACTAAGGAAAGCAATTAATTCACAGAAGGGGAAAGAATGATGTCTTTCTGGATCTCTCCATCTTCATGCCAAAACTGGCCTTATATTGTTGTATTAATTTTTTAAAATAAATTATTTTTTATGGAAGGATAATTACAGAATTTTGCCATTTTCTATCAATCTTCAATATGAATTAGCCATATATATATATATATATATATATATATATATATCCCCTCCCTTTTGAACTTCCCTCCTATCTCTTTCCCCACCACACCCCTCTAGATTCATACTGAGCCCTTGTTTTAGTTTCCTGAGCCATAGAGCAAATTCCCGTTGGCTATCTATTTTACATACGGTAATGTAAGTCTCCATGTTACTCTTTACATACAGTTCCCCCTCTCCTCCCCTCTCCTCATGTCCACAAGTCTATTCTCTATCTCTGTTTCTCCATTGCTGCCCTGTAAGTAATTATTCAGTACCATTTTTCTAGATTCCATACATATGCGTTAGAATATTTTTCTTACTCTTTCTGACTTACTTCACTATGTATACTGGGTTCTAGGTTCATCCTCCTCATTAGAACTGACTCCAAGGAGTTCCTTTTATGGCTGAGTAATATTCCATTGTGTATAGTAGCACAACTTCTTTATACATTCTTCTGTCGATGGACATCTTGGTTGCTTCCATGTTCTAGTTACTGTAAGGAGTGCTGCAATGAACAACAGGGTACATGTGTCTTTTTCAAATTTAGTTTCCTCAGGGTATATGCCTAGGAGTGGGATTGCTGGGTTATATGATGGTTTTATTCCTAGTTTTTAAAGGAATCTCCATACCATCTTTCATAATGGCTCTTTCAATTTACATTCCCACCAACAGAGCAAGAGTGCTCCCTTTTCTCCCACCCTCTCCAGCATTTGTTGTTTGTCTATTTTTTGACGATGACCATTCTGACTGGTGTGAGGTGATATCTCATTGTACTTTTGATTGGCATTTTTCTAATACTGAGTGATGTTGACCATCTTTTCATGTGTTTGTTAGCCATCTGAATGTCTTCTTTGGAGAAATTTCTAGTTAGGTCTTTTCCCCACTTTTTGATTGGCCTGCTTGTTTTTCTGGTATTGAGTTGTATGAGCTAGTGGTATATTTTGGAAATTAATCCTTTGTCAGTTATTTCATTTGTCATATTTTTCTCCCATTCCGAGGGTTGTCTTTTCACCTTGCTCAGTGTTTCCTTTGCTGTGCAAAAGCTTTTAAGTTTAATTAGATCCCACTAGAATACTTTTGTTTTTATTTCCATTACTCTGTCATAGAAGATCTTGCTTTGATTTATGTCATTGTTCCGCTTATGTTTTCCTCTAAGAGTTTTATAGCTTCTGTTCTTATATTTAGGTCTTTAAACCACTTTGAGTTTATCTTTGTGTATGGTGTTAGGCAGTGTTCAAATTTCATTCTTTTACATGTAGCTATCCAATTTTTCTAGCACCATTTATTGAAGAAGCTGTCTTTGACCTATGTATATTCTTGCCTTCCTTGTTAAAAATAAGGTTTCTAAAGGTGCATGGGTTTATTTCTGCACTTTATATCTATTCCATTGGTCTATATATCTTTTTTTTTTTTTTAACAGTACCATACTGTCTTGATAACTGTAGCTTTGTAGTATAATCTGAAATCAGGAAGGTTGATTCTTCCAGCTCCATTCTTCTTCCTGAAGACTCCTTTGGCTATTCAAGGTTTTTTGTGTTTCAAAAGAATTGTGAATGTTTTTGTTCTAGTTCTGTGAAAAATGCCATTAGTATTTTGATAGAGATTGCATTGAATCTGTAGACTGCATTTGGTAATGTAGTCATTTTCATAATATTGATTCTTCCTACCCAGGAACATGAAATATCTCTCCATCAGTTTATGTCATCTTTGATTTCTTTCATTAGTGTCTTATAATTTTCTGTGTACGGTTCTTTGGTCTCCTTCAGTTCAGTTAGGTTACTCAGTCGTGTCCAACTCTTTGTGACCCCGGTCTCCTTCAGTTCAGTTCAGTCACTCAGTCGTGTCTGACTCTTTAAGACCCCATGAATCGCAGCACACCAGGCTTCCCTGTTCATCACCATCTCCCGGAGTTCACCCAGACTCAAGTCCATCGAGTCCGTGATGCCATCCAGCCATCTCATCCTCGGTCGTCCCCTTCTCCTCCTGCCCCCAATCCTTCCCAGCATCACAGTCTTTTCCAATGAGTCAACTCTTTGCATGAGGTGGCCAAAGTACTGGAGTTTCAGCTTTAGCATCATTCCTTCCAAAGAAATCCCAGGGCTGATCTCCTTCAGAATGGACTGGTTGGATCTCCTTCAGAATGGACTGGTTGGATCTCCTTGCAGTCCAAGGGACTCTCAAGAGTCTTCTCTAACACCACAGTTCAAAAGCATCAATTCTTCAGTGCTCAGCCTTCTTCACAGTCCAACTCTCACATCCATACATGACCACAGGAAAAACCATAGCCTTGACAGGACAGACCTTAGTCGGCAAAGTAATGTCTCTGTTTTTGAATATACTATCTAGGTTGGTCATAACTTTTCTTCCAAGGAGTAAGCATCTTTTAATTTCATGGCTGCAGTCACCATCTGCAGTGATTTTGGAGTTCCCCAAAATAAAGTCTGACACTATTTCCACTGTTTCCTCATGTATTTCCCATGAAGTGATTGGACCGGATGCCATGACCTTCATTTTCTGAATGTTGAGCTTTAAGCCAACTTTTTCACTCTCCTTTTCACTTTCATCAAGAGGCTTTTTAGCGCCTCTTCACTTCCTTCCATAAGGGTGGTGTCATCTGCATATCTGAGGTTATTGATATTTCTCCCGGCAATCTTGATTCCAGCTTGTGTTTCTTCCAGCCCAGCATTTCTCATGATGTACTCTGCATAGAAGTTAAATAAGCAGGGTGAAAATATACAGCCTTGAGGTACTCCTTTTCCTATTTGGAATCAAGCTGTTGTTTGATGTCCAGTTCTAACTGTTGCTTCTTGACCCGCATACAGATTTCTCAAGAGGCAGGTCAGGTGGTCTGCTATTCCCACCTCTTTCATAATTTTCCACAGTTTATTGTGATCCACACAGTAAAAGGCTTTGGCATAGTCAATAAAGCAGAAATAGATGTTTGTCTGGAACTCTCTTGCTTTTTCCATGATCCAGTGGATGTTGGTCACTTGATCTCTAATTCCTCTGCCTGATTCCTCCAGCTTGAACCTCAAGGGTTTCACGGTTCAGGTATTGCTGAAGCCTAGCTCGGAGAATTTTGAGCATTACTTTACTAGCATGTGAGATGAGTGCAACTGTGTGGTAGTTTGAGCATTCTTTGGCATTGCCTTTCTTTGGAATTGGGATGAAAACTGAACTTTTCCAGTCCTGTGGCCACTGCTGAGTGTTCCAAATTTGCTGGCATATTGAGTGCAGCACTTTCACAGCATCATCTTTCAGGATTTGAAACAGCTTAACTGGGATTCCATCACCTCCACTAACTTTGTTCATAGTGATGCTTTCTAAGGCTCACTTGACTTCACATTCCAAGATGTCTGGCTCTAGATTAGTGATCACATCATCATGGTTATCTAGGTCGTGAAGATATTTTTTTGTAGTGTTCTTCCGTGTATTTTTGCCACTTCTTAATATCTTCTGCTTCTGTTAGGTCCATACCATTTCTGTCCTTTATCGAGCCCATCTTTGCATGAAATGTTCCCTTGGTGTCTCTGATTTTCTTGAAGAGATCTCTAGTCTTTCCCATTCTGTTGTATTCCTCTATTTCTTCTTAGGTAAATTTATTTTTAGATATTTCATTTTTTTCATTGCAATGGTGAATGGGATTGATCCCTTAATTTCTCTTTCGGATTTTTTATTGTTAGTATATAGTAATGAAAGTGATTTCTGTGTATTGATTTTGTATCCTGAAACTTTGCTAAATTCACTGATTAGCTCTAGTAATTTTCTGATATTATCTTTAGAGTTTTCTGTGTACAGTATCATGTCATCTGCAAAGAGTGAGAGCATTACTTCTTTTCTGATCTGAGTTCCATTTATTTCTTTTTCTTCTCTGATTGCTGTAGCTAGGACTTCCAGAATTATGTTGAATAATAGTGATGGAAATGGACTTGTCTTGTTCTTTGTCTTTGGGGAAATGTTTTCAGCTTTTCACCATTGAGGATAATGTTTGTTGTAGACTTATTACATATGGCCTTTACTCTGTTGAGGTAGGTTCCTTCTATGCCCATATTTTGAAGAGTTTTAAGCATAAATGGGTGCTGAATCTTGCAAAGTCTTTGTCTGCATATATTTAGATAATCATATGGTTTTTATCCTTGCCTTTGTTAATATGGTGTATCAAATTGATTTATTTGCATATATTGAAGACTCCTTGCATCCCTGGAATAAACCTATCTAGAGGGGATTTTTGAATCTATGTTCATCAGGTATATTGGCCTGTAGTTTTCTTTTTGTGTGTTATCTTTGTCTGGTTTTGGTATCAGGGAGATGGTGGCCTCGTAGAATGAGTTTGGAAGTGTTCCTCCGAAATTTTTTGAAAGAGTTTTAGAAGGATAGGCATTAGCTCTTCTCTAAATATCTGAGAGAATTCTCCTGTGAAGCATCTGGTCCTGGGCTTTTGTTTTATGGGAGATTTTTGGTCACAGATTCAATTTCAGTGCTTTTAATTGTGTTATTCATAATTTTTGTTTCTTGCTGGTTCAGTCTTGAAAGAATGAACTTTTCTAAGAATTTGTTCATTTCTTCCAGGTTATCCATTTTATTGCCATATAGTTGTTCATAATAGTCTCATAATCCTTTGTATTTCTTCATTGTCTGTTGCAACCTCTCCTTTTTCATTTCTAATTTTATAAATTTGATTCTTCTCTCTCTCTTTTTTTTTCTTGATGAATCTGAATAAAGTCTTGTCAATTTTATCTTCTCAAAGAGCTAGCTTTTAATTTTATTAATTCTTACTACTATTTCTTTCATTTCTTTTTCATTTATTTCTGCTCAGATATTTATGATTACTTTCCTTCTGCTAATTTTGTTTTTGTTGTTGTTGTTCTTTTTCCAGTTGTTTTGGGTGTAAAGTTAGGTTTTCTATTTGATGTTTTTCTTGTTTCTTGAGGTATGATTGTATTGGTGTAAACTTCCCTTTTAGGACTGCTTTTGCTGCATCCCAAAGATTTTGAGTTGTCATGGTTTCATTGTCATTTGTTTCTAGAATTTTTTTTTTAAATTTCCCTTTTGATTTCTTCAGTAACCTGATGGTTATTTAGAAACATGCTGTTTAATCTCCATGTGTTTGTGTTTCTTACAGTTTTTTTTTTTTTTTCTTCTTTTAATTGATATCTAGTCTCATATCGTTGTGGTCAGAGAAGATTCTTGACATGATTTCAACTTTTTTAAAAATTTACTGAGGTTTGATTTGTGACCCAAGATGTGGTCTATCCTGGATAATGTTCCATGTGCCCTTGAGAAGAAGGCGTATTCTTCTGCATTTGGATAGAATGTCCTGAAGATATCAATGAGACTCATCTTATTTAATGTGCCATTTAAGACTTTTGTTTCCTTATTAATTTTCTGTTTTGATGATCTGTCCATTGGCGTGATTGGGGTGTTAGAGTCTCTTACTATTTTTGTGTTACTGTTACTTTTTCCTTTTGTTTCTGTTAGTGTGTTTGTCACGTATTGAGGCGTCCCTTTGTTGGGTGTGTAGATATTTACAATTGTTATGTCTTCCTCTTGGATTGATCCTTTGATCGTTATGTAGTGTCCTTCCTTATCTCTTGTAATCTTCTTTATTTTAAGGTCTATTTTGTCTGATACGAGGATTGCTACTCCAGTCTTCTTTTCCTTCCTATTTGCATGAAACATATTTTTTCCATCCTCTCACCTTCAGTCTATATGTGTGTGTAGGTCTTAAGTGGGTTTCTTGTAGACAGCATATATATGGGTCTTGTTTTTGTATCCATTCAGCCAGACACTAGCCTCATATTATTTTATTTCACACCAATAATTTATGCAAGTGCTTATATTCCTAAAGGACTTTCAAGAAAATATGTCATCAAACAGTTGGATATTGCCGATCTGATAGGAGAAAAATAATTCATGTTATTTTGGTTAGGTTCACAATTAGGAAAATGATATTTTGCAGAAGGCATTTAGTATTCTAATATATAAATTTCCATCCTATGCAAAGGTATTCATTTTCTACCTGAGATAATAATAAAAATCCTAATAAGTGATCTCTTTTTCTTTACATGCATGTGCTCATGCACACATACACATACATGCTACATATAAGCACATATCTATATCAATGATTTTTTTTCTATGAAGTTTTTTTTTTTAATTTTTAAAATTTTGTTACCTTTGTATTATTATTAATACCTCAATAATGTGGTCAGTCACATCTAGATCTTTGCATCCCCATGGACTCTAGCTTGTCAGGTTCCTCTGTACATGGAATTTTCCAAGTAAGAATACTGGAGTAGACTGACAATTCCATTGCTATTTCTGTCCAGAAATAGAACCATCAACTCTTGCATCCCCTGCATTGGCAGGAGGACTCTTTACCACTGCACCACCTGGAAGTCTTACAATAATAATAACAGTAGCTTTAGTAGTCTTAATGTTACTTGTTTGAAAAGAGGTCCTTTATTCATTGTTTTCCCATTGGGGGCAATGTTAAAACTCAGTACCAACTGCTTCTCTTCCATCTCTGCCATTACTCTGAGAATCACATAATAGTACCTTATTATATAAGTGCTGACAATTTTGCTTCTATTTCCCAGGTTTGCTATGATTTCTTTCACTCCACACTTTAAGTAATCTTAAATTTATTTTAGGAATAATAAGATAACAAGGATAAATTTATTTGAAATAACACTAATTTTATTATATTTTATTGATATATTAATATCCAAAGTAATTGTCCCACCTGTATAATTCAGCAGTTCTCTCTTTTCTTTTGTGAAGTGGTAAAACATGTTTCTTTACACTTCTTGAAATTTGCCTCCACTGCTTTTCTTTTCCACTTTTGTCTGCACTTTCTCTTTCATTTGTCCTTGTTTTTGTTTACTTATTTTTGACTCTTAAGAAAAATCGACAGCCTTTGTTCTAGAAAGGAGTTTAGAGGGTTGGTTTCAGAAGTTCATAACACTAGGATTTTTATTATTTGCAGATCTTATCATGGTTTTCTTCATACCCCCTGAGGTGAATTTAGGTGTACAAATTTCCATGTTTTTTCTGCTCCTTTGTCACAATTTGCATGTTATAGTTGTCTTCATTGTTGGAAAGCTATTCCCTTCCTTAGCCTTATCCTACATTTTTGTTACAAAAGCAGATCATTAGTTCTCTTTACCTGATACCTGTATTTTATATTTTAAGGGTATATCTTGTTGTCAATTTTATTTTAGATATTATTTTTCCATTCAATGTACTCAATCATGTGTAACTAAATTTAAAATTCAATAAAATGGTATTTATGCATGCTTCCATTTTTGCAGTCTTCATTTGTTTCTATAGATTCTTATTTCCATAGGTATACATTTTCTACTTAAAGAACTGCTTTCAACAATCTTTACAGAATAGCTCTTCCAACAGTTAATACTCTGTTTTTATTTATATCAAAAATGTTTATTTTGTCTTTAATTAGGAAGGACATTTCACTGGGAATAGAATTAGAATTCTAGGTTGAAAAGTCTCTTTTTTCCCCCTTATTCTTTAGCAATATCATTCTATCATCACTTTGCTCACATAGTTTCTGAAAAAATGTCTGATGTCTTCATTAGGTTTTATATAATATTTCTTTTTCTCTAGCTGACTTCAAGATTTTATCTTGGGGATTCAAAAATCAGACTATGATGTGTCCAGTTTATTCTTCTTGCATTCAGGGTACACAAATTTTTGTTGTTCATTATATTTGGGAATTTTATATTCATTAACTCTTTAAATACATTCTTCCTTGTCATCTCTCCTCCAAATTTAGTGTTTCAATAGTGTTTATATGTCTGTACACCACTTGATACTCTTATATAGTTTTGAATAATTTGTTCTTTTTGGTCTGTGTTTCAATTTGAAAAAAAAAAAATCATACTGATTTATCTTCAATTTCACTGATATTTATTTCTTCTGTATCTTACTATGTGATAATTTTATCCAAAGCATTTTTCATCTTTGGTATTGCTCCTCATTTCTAATACTTTTACTTCAATTTATTGTATAGCTTATGCTGTTTTCCCAATCTATCAGATATCTTGTCTTTTTGTCCCCACAAAATCTTTTAACACATTTATAAGAATTATTTTAAAGTTTGTATTCTTTCATATCAGTGTCTCTTTCAGCTGAGTATTTTGTCTTGACAATGCTTTTTTCCCTTGTAATTTTGTGTATTGTTTATTTTTAATTAATTATGGACATTGTGTGTAAAAACAAAAATAACCCAACAGAGATTGATAAATAATATTTATGTTCAAAGCAGGGCATGATTTTCTTTTGTCAGAGTATCTGTGTGGAGGATTGAGTCTAGTTAATCTAGTTAATCTGTATTTGTTTTGTGTTACAGACAATTTGTAATATTTGAAGTTATGTTTTATAACTTCACTTTATAAGGGCTTTACTGGTGGCTCAGATGGTAAAGAATCAGCCTTCAATGTGGGACACCTGGGTTCAATCCCTGGATTAGGAAGATCCCTGGAGGAGGGTATGGCAACCCAGTCCAGTGTTCTTGCCTGGAGAATCCCCATGGACAGAGAAGTCTGGTGGGCTACAGTCCATGGGGTCACAAGAATCAGACAAAATTGAGCGACTAAGCACTGCACACACACTTTATAAAGTTGCTGAGAATATTAAATTTGTGAATGCCGAACCATTGCTTTCAGAGGAATTACAAGATAAACTCCTAAAAATGTCAGGTCATGTTATTTTTATTACCAGATAAATATGTAGCTTTATTTTGTACTTTTTTTTTCTGTTAAAAGAAATTGTATTTAATGATGTTTTGTTTATCAATTAACATGAAACTCATGACTACATATGCATATATATATATGTGTGTGTGTGTGTATATATATACATATATATATATATGTATATATATAATGTATGGCTATATTAGCACTATAATACATACCTAAATGAAGCTAGTCTAACACTGATATTTCCTCCATGAGGAGTATCATTGCCTCCTTGCACTTTAGAACACTAGACAACACACTAGCAGTGCACTTATGGATCATTTAAAACAGCAAAATAACCAAAGAAAAACATGCAATTATGAAAAAAATGTAGCACTAGTATATCATGATGACAGAGCATTATCTTGGTTGGCCTCAATATGAAATATAGTGTCAAGTTAACTCAAATTTATCAACACTCTATGTGTTTTCAAAAATGACAGTAAAAGGGCTGTTATGTTTGATATTGAAGTTGTAAGCAAATTTGAAGTTGTAAGAAGAGAGGCAAAAACAAAGGAGATAAGGAAAGATATAAGCATCTGAATGCAGAATTCCAAAAAATAGCAAGAAGAGGTAAAAAAAAAAGCCTTCTTCAGTGATCAATGCAAAGAAATAGAGGAAAAGAACAGCATGGGAAAGACTAGAGATCTCAAGAAAATTAGAGATACCAAGGGAACATTTCATGCAAAGATGGGCTCGATTAAGGACAGAAATGGTATGGACCTAACAGAAGCAGAAGATATTAAGAAGAGGTAGCAAGAATGCATGGAATAACTGTACAAAAAGATGTTCATGACCCAGATAATCATGATGATGTGATCACAAATCTAGAACCAGACATCTTGGAATGTGAAGTCAAGTGGGCCTTATAAAGCATCACTATGAACAAAGCTAGTGGAGGTGATGGAATTCCAGTTGAGCTGTTTCAAATCCTGAAAGATGATGCTGTGAAAGTGCTGCACTCAATATGCCAGCAAATTTGGAACACTCAGTAGTGGCCACAGGACTGGAAAAGGTCAGTTTTCATTCCTATCCTAAAGAAAGGCAATGCCAAAGAATGTTCAAACTACCACACAGTTGCACTCATCTCACATGCTAGTAAAGTAATGCTCAAATTTCTCCAAGTCAGGCTTCAGCAATACATGAACCGTGAACTCCATGATGTTCAAGCTGGCTTTAGAAAAGGCAGAGGAACCAGACATCAAATTGCCAACATCCACTGGTCATGGAAAAAGCAAAAGAGTTCCAGAAAAAACATCTATTTCTGCTTTATTGACTATGCCAAAGCCTTTGACTGTGTGGATCACAATAAACTGTGGAAAATTATGAAACAGGTGGGAATAGCAGATCACCTGACCTGCCTCTTGAGAAATCTATATGCAGGTCAGGAAGCAACAGTTAGAGCTGGACATGGAACAACAAACTGGTTCCAAATAGGAAAAGGAGTACCTCAAGGCTGTATATTGTCACCCTGCTTATTTAACTTCTATGCAGAGTACATCATGAGAAACGCTGGACTGGAAGAATCACAAGCTAGAATCAAGATTGCTGGGAGAAATATCAATAACCTCAGATATGCAGATGACACCACCCTTATGGCAGAAAGTGAAGAGGAACTAAAAGCCTCTTGATGAAAGTGAAAGAGGAGAGTGAAAAAGTTGGCTTAAAGCTCAACATTCAGAAAACGAAGATCATGCCATCCAGTCTCATCACTTCATGGGAAATAGATGAGGAAACAGTGGAAACAGTGTCAGACTTTATTTTTGGGGGCTCCAAAATTACTGCAGATGGTGACTTCAGCCATGAAATTAAAAACGCTTACTCCTTGGAATAAAAGTTATGACCAACCTAGATAGTATATTCAAAAGTAGAGACTCACTTTGCTGACTAAGGTCCATCTAGTCAAGGCTATGGTTTTTCCTGTGGTCATGTTTGAATGTGAAAGTTGGACTGTGAAGAAGGCTGAGTGCTGAAGAATTGATGCTTTTGAGCTGTGGTGTTGGAGAAGACTCTTGAGAGCCCCTTGGTCTGCATGGAGATCCAACCAGTCCATTCTGAAGGAGATCAGCCCTGGGTGTTCTTTGAAAGGAATGATGGTAAAGCTGAAACTCCAGTACTTTGGACATCTCATGAGAAGAGTTGACTCATTTGAAAAGACTCATGCTGGGAGGGATTGGAGGCAGGAGGAGGAGGGGACAACTGAGGATGTGATGGCTGGATGGCATCACGAACTCGATGGACGTGAGTCTGCGGGAACTCCGAGAAATGGTAATGAACAGGGAGGCCTGGCTTGCTGCGATTCATGGGGTCACAAAGAGTCGGACATGACTGAGTGACTGAACTGAAATGAAGCAAATTCCAGCAAGTAGAAGAATTCAAGCATTAAGAAGCCACAAATAATGAATATTGGTCATATTTATGTGGTGACCTTCAGTGTACCATAGGAGTCAAGATCACAGTGTAAATAATGGCCAGTTTTAAATGCTCAACTTCAGTTGCTTCCTTGTGTTCATTGTGAGGTCTGGAAGACTATATAGATATTGTCAGTAGTCCTGCTTCATCCTCAGATTCAGCAAGACATGCATCAGTTCAGTTCAGTTCAGTTCAGTCACTCAGTTGTTTCCAACTCTTTGCAACCCCATGAATCGCAGCATGCCAGGCCTCCATGTCCATCACCATCTCCCAGAGTTCACTCAAACTCACATCCATCGAGCCAGTGATGCCATCTAGCTATCTCATCCTCTGTTGTCCCCTTCTCCTCCTGCCCCCAATCACTCCCAGGATCAAAATCTTTTCCAATGAGTCAACTCTTCGCATGAGGTGGCCGAAGTACTGGAGTTCAGCTTTAGCATCATTCCTTCCAAAGAACACTCAGGGCTGATCTCCTTTAAAATTGACTGGTTGGATCTCCTTTCAGTCCAAGGGACTCTCAAGAGTCTGCGTACCCCCACCTAAAAGGAAGTCTTTTTTTCTTGACCATGCATCTTGCTTGAATTAAGGCTCATGATGAGTTTATAAAGGTTTTTCAATTTTTCTTTCCCAGGTACTGTCTCATATGGCACTGTGAGCATATTGTGAGCAATAAAACTTTCTCCACTTTCTGAGCCCTTCCCTAGTGACAGGCAACATATGCTTAGTTTTAATAATATGTTCTAGGTCAATGTTCTAAAATATTTTCTGTGAAGAACAAGACAGTAGATACTTTAAGTTTATATCATGTAATCTAAATATTTTGCCTTTGAAGATGTAAAAAGGAGCAAAAATAGCAAATATTCTTCAAATACAAGTGCATACATTCTGTGAACCTTTAGGGAAATACTTGCCAAGTAACTGTATACTTCCTCTATTCAGGTACCAAAAGTTCTAAATTTTTATACAAGACCTGATAAACCTTAATATGGGCCCCTATGTTCATAGCAGCACTATTCACAATAACCAAGACATGGAAACAATCTGAATGCCCATCAATACAGGAATGGATAAATAAGAGGTAGTACATATAAGCAATGGAATATTACTCAGTCATAAAAAAGAATGAAATAATGTCATTTGCAGCAATAAGGATGCAACTAGAGATTATCATACCAAGTGAAGTAAATCAGAAAGAGAAAGACAAGTACCATATGATATAATAAGTGAAATCTAAAATATGACACAAATGATCTTATCCATGAAACAGAAACAGAATCTCAGTCATAAGGAAGAGATTGGTGAGTGCCAAGGGAGAGAGGACTAGGTGATGGATGGAGTGGAATGTTGGGGTTAGCAGATGTAACCTTTCACATATAGAATGGATCAATAACATGGTACTAATGTATAGCACAGAGAACTATATCCAGTATCCTATGATAAGTCATAATGGAAATGAATATATATACATGTGTGTGTATATATGTGTGTGTGTGTGTGTGTGTGTGTGTGTGTGTGTATCTGCATCACTTAGCTGTATAGCAGTCACTAACACATTATAAAACAACTACATTTCATAAAAAGCAACTTAATTTTTTAAAGCCCTGGTCAAGCCTTAGCAAAATTTTAAATACTTCAGTTCTTCTCATCTCACTTAATTTTATGGCTTCCATTTATTTCTCCTGTACTCTACCAAGGCTGAATCTTGAAGAAACTTGTCATTCTTCAGAATTCAGTATATATAGTTGCTTTGATAATTCAGCACTCTGGT
This sequence comes from Nanger dama, assembly GCA_917880005.1. Lineage (NCBI taxonomy): Eukaryota > Metazoa > Chordata > Mammalia > Artiodactyla > Bovidae > Nanger > Nanger dama. Next base: position 58,655,744 of record CAKJTW010000006.1, on the reverse strand, counting down.
AGACTTGAATTAGAATTTTAAAATCACTCATTTTTTCTTCCTCTTAGAGTGGCATTCCCTCATGGCATTTTATGTTTCAAGTAGAAGAAAAATATTAAGTTCAAAAATTTTTTAACAGTTTTAGTCTCTCTCTCTCTCTCTCTCTCTCTCTCTATATATATATATATATATATATATATATGGCCTTCCAGGTAGCTCAGTGATAAAGAATACACCTGACAATGCAGGAAACTCATGAGATATGGTTTTGATTCCTGAATCAGGAGGATCCCCTGAAAGAGGAACTAGCAACACAATGTAGTATTCTTGCCTGGAAAATTCCATGGACAGAGGAGCCAGGCAGGATACTGTCCACAGGGTCACAAAGACTTGGATACAACTGATCAAATAATCATGCACACATATATTTGGATTTAATTTCTCACTCTTTTTTTTCTGTATATAACTTTGAAATTGAACTGAATTGCCCTGGAAGTCCTATCTATGTTGTGTTAGACACTTTTAATAATACTATCTCTTCAGTCAAATAAGTTCTATCATTACATAGTTGTATAGATATTATTGGAATCTCTTTTTCTCTAAACATATTATGCATTATTGAGTTATGACTTGAGGAATACTAGCTACATTGGATTTTTCCAGAATAAGGACACTTCTTGTATCACATCAACAGTTAAGGAGATTGGCTGTGGCATTTCTTCTATGCTTTTAAGAATTTCAACAATGAATCCCATTTTAACATCTGTACTGTATGGTGAAAGTGACATTTATCTATAAACCTTACCATAACATAGTCTTCAATGAAGTTATACATGCATTTACCATATTATTTATCTTTCAAATATATTTTCTTTTCTTTTATTTATTACCTCTTATTCATCTGTGTTGATTCTTTTTTATACCTTTTTGGACATTATTGTGAATTTATAATAATTTATTAAATTTATTTAACTCAACATGCATCCACAAATACCTATATTTCTTCTGGGTCAGTTTTTATAATCCATATTTTGGATTACAATAAACTGTGTAAAATTGTTAAAGGGATGTGTCTCCTGAAAAACCCATATGCATGTCAAGAAGCAGCAATTAGAATTGGACATGGGATGTTGGACTGGTTCAAAATTGGGAAAAGAGTATGTCAACACTATATATTGTCATCCTGCTTGTTTAACTTATGTACAGATTACATGATGAGAAATGCTGGGCTAGATGAATCTAAAACTGGAGTCAAGATTGTCAGGAGATATATAAACAATCTCAGATATGCAGATGATACCACTCTAATAGCAGAAATCTAAGAGGAACTACAGAGCCTTCTGAGGAAGGTAAAGAAGAGAGTGAAAAAGCTGGCTTAAAACTCAACATCCAAAAACTAAGATCATGGCATCCAGTCCCATAGCTTCACGGCAAATAGATGAGGAAAAATTGTAAACAATGACATATTTTATTTTCTTGGGCTCTTAAATCACTGAGGACAGTGACTGAAACCCTGAAATTAAGACACTTGCTCCTTGGAAGGAAAGCTTGACAAACTTAGCATAGTAAAAATGAGAGACATCACTTTGCCAATGAAGATTCATATAGTCAAAGCTATGGTTTTCTGTTAGTCATGTATGAATGTGAGAGTTGGATATATAAAGAAGATAATTGAATATAAAGAAGGCTGAGCACTGAAGAATTGATGCTTTCAAATTGTGGTGCTATAGAAAATTAGAGAAAGTCCTTTGGACAGTAAGGAGATCAAACTGGTCAATCCTAAAGGAAATCAACACTGAATATTCATTGGAAGGACTGTTGCTTAAGCTAAAACTCCAACACTTTGGCCACTTGATAGGACGAACCAACTCATTGGAGCCTGAAAGGATTGAGGGCAGAAGGAGAAAGAGAATGAGATGGTTGGATGGCATCACTGACTCAATGGACATAAGTTTGAGCAAACTCCAAGAGATAGTGAAGGACAGGGAAGGCTGGTGTCTTCTATCCATGGGATTGCAAAGAGTTGGATGTGACTTAGCAACTGAACAACATAGCAACAAAAATAAAGTGAAGTAAAGTGAAGTTGCTCAGTCGTGTCGTCGTGTCTGACTCTTTGTGACCCCATGAACTGTAGCCTACCAGGCTCCTCCATCCATGAGATTTTCCAGGCAAGAGTACTGGAGTGGGTTGCCATTTCCTACTCCAGAATATCTTCCCAACCTAGGGATCACACCCAGGTCTCCCACATTGTAACAAGACGCTTTACTGTCTGAGCCACCAGGAAAGTCATTAATGAGTAACTGAGTAATTAATGGAGTAATTAATCTGATAGTGAGTTTTGTGAACAATTTGATTTGTGGAACTCAGCACTATGGTATAGTTAGTTTATAGAAATTCTTACCGGGAGAATCTCTCATGTTTTAGTGATACTAGAGTCATGTAATTTAGACTAATGAAGGAATGAAACATGAGCACCCTAACTTAGCCCATATTGAAAGTTAGTCTTCATTTTTTTTTTTTTTCCCAAGCTGCCTGATTTCTGTCTTTCTTTCTTTGCTCAGAATTCCAGTAGAGGATAAAAAATTGTTGTTTTTTTTTTTTTTTTTTTGTATTTTGTTTGTTTGTTTGTTTTTTGGCTAAATGAATAAGGAGGAAGTGACAATATACCATTTCCAAGTTTCAGCTTGAGGAGAATTCAGATTTGCTAAATACTAATTCACTTTGCAATGCTAATGCACTGATGTGAAGAATTAACTCATTGGAAAATAACTTGGTGCTGGGAAAGATTAAAGGCAGAAGGGGCCCACAGAGGTTGAGATTGTTGGATGGCATCACCGACTTGATGGACAGGTGTTTGAGCAAGCCCCAGGAGTTGGTGATGGACAGGAAGACCTGTGTATTGCAATCCATGGGTTGCAAAGAGTTAGACATGGCTGAGCAACAGAAATGAACTGAACTAAACTGAATTCACTTTGAAGCTGCTGCCCTTTCATATTGGGTCCTTGCCCAAACACACATGAGGAGGGACAGGTTTTACAGCTAATCGCAGTCAAATCTAAGTGCATCCTGGCTCAACCAATTCTCTGCTGATCTACAGACTGTTGAGAATAGAGGGTAGTAGTTTCAGCTATGCTGTAGTGTGAACATGATTGCAGCAATAGCTATTTTAATTGATTTAAGAGGTGCTATTTAACTTAGCACTCCTAAATTCCAAAATATTCAAAGCATGAAAAAGACACTATGAAAACACATGTAATAACTGTTATTAGGCATTAAATGCTGAAATCAGATTTTACATCATTGACTATAGGATAGAGAAAATCATCTACAGATTTTTTTTTTTTTTTTTTTTACATGGTTCAGTTCAGTTCAGTTCAGTCGCTCAATCATGTCCGACTTTTTGCAACCCCATGAATCACAGCACGCCAGGCCTCCCTGTTCATCACCATCTCCCGGAGTTCACACAGACTCACGTCCATCCAGTCAGTGATGCCATCCAGCCATCTCATCCTTGGGCGTCCCATTCTCCTGCCCCCAATCCCTCCCAGCATCAGAGTCTTTTCCAATGGGTCAACTCTTTGCATGAGGTGGCCAAAGTACTGGAGTTCAGCTTTAGCATCATTCCTTCCAAAGAAATCCCAGGGCTGATCTCCTTCAGTATGGACTGGTTGGATCTCCTTGCAGTCCAAGGGACTCTCAAGAGTCTTCTCCAACACCACAGTTCAAAAGCATCGATTCTTTGGTGCTCAGCCTTCTTCACAGTCCAACTCTCACATCCATACATAACCATAAGAAAAACCATAGCCTTGACTAGATGGAACTTAGTAGGCAAAGTAATGTCTCTGCTTTTGAATATACTGTCTAGGTTGGTCATAACTTTTCTTCCAGGGAGTAAGTGTCTTTTAATTTCATGGCTGCAGCCACCATCTGCAGTGATTTTGGAGCCCCCAAAATAAAGTCTGACACTGTTTCCACTGTTTCCTATTTCCCATGAAGTGATGGGACTGGATGCCATGATCTTCGTTGTCTGAATGTTGAGCTTAAGTTCGCTCTCCTCTTTCACTTTCATCAAGAGGCTTTTAGGTCCTCTTCACTTTCTGCCATAAGAGTGGTGTCATCTGCATATCTCAGATTATTGATATTTCTCCCAGCAATTTTGATTCCAGCTTGTGTTTCTTCCAGTCCAGCGTTTCTCATGATGTACTCTGCATAGAAGTTAAATAAGCAGGGTGACAATATACAGCCTCGACGTACTCCTTTTCCTATTTGGAACCAGTTTGTTGTTCCATGTCCAGTTCTAACTGTTGCTTCCTGACCTGCATACAGATTTCTCAAGAGGCAGGTCCGGTGGTCTGCTATTCCCACCTGTTTCATAATTTTCCACAGTTTATTGTGATCCACACAGTCAAAGGCTTTGGCATAGTCAATAAAGCAGAAATAGATGTTTGTCTGGAACTCTCTTGCTTTTTCCATGATCCAAAAAATGGCAATTTGATCTCTGGTTCCTCTGCCTTCTCTAAAACCAGCTTGAGCCTCAGGAAGTTCATGGTTCACGTATTGCTGAAGCCTGGCTTGGAGAAATTTGAGCATCACTTTACTAGCGTGTGAGATGAGTGCAATTGTGTAGTAGTTTGACCATTCTTTGGCATTGCCTTTCTTTGGGATTGAAATGAAAACGGATCTTTTCCAGTCCTGTGGCCTCTGCTGAGTTTTCCAAATTTGGTGGCATATTGAGTGCAGCACTTTCACAGCATCATCTTTCAGGATTTGAAATAGCTCAACTGGAATTCCATCACGTCCACTAGCATTGTTCATAGTGATGCTTTATAAGGCCCACTTGACTTCACATTCCAAGATGTCTGGCTCTAGATGAGTGATCACACCATCGTGATTATCTGGGTCATGAAGATCTTTTTTGTACTGTTCTGTGTATTCTTGCCACCTCTTCTTAATATCTTCTGCTTCTGTTAGGTCCATACCGTTTCTGTCCTTTATCGAGCCCATCTTTGCATGAAATGTTCCCTTGGTATCTCTAATTTTCTTGAAGAGATCTCTAGTCTTTCCCATTCTGTTCTTTTCCTCTATTTCTTTGCATTGATCGCTGAAGAATGCTTTCTTATCTCTTCTTGCTATTCTTTGGAACTCTGCATTCAGATGCTTATATCTTTCCTTTCCTCCTTTGCTTTTCACCTCTCTTCTTTTCACAGTTATTTGTAAGGCCACTCCAGACAGCCATTTTGTTTTTTTGCATTTATTTTCCATGGGGTGCTCTTGATCCCTGTCTCCTGTACAGTGTCACAAGCCTTGTTCCATAGTTCATCAGGCACTCTATCAGATCTAATCCCTTTCATCTATTTCTCAGTTCCACTGAATAATCATAAGGGATTTGATTTATGTCATACCTGAATGGTCTAGTGGTTTCCCCTACATTCTTCAATTTGAGTCTGAATTTGGTAATTGGAGTTCGTGATCTGAACCACAGTCAGCTCCTGGTCTTGTTTTTGTTGACTGTATAGAGCTTCTCCATCTTTGGCTGCAAAGAATATAATCAATCTGATTTTGGTGTTGACCATCTGGTGACATCCACGTGTAGAGTCTTCTCTTGTGTTGTTGGAAGAGGGTGTTTTCTATGACCTGTGCATTTTCTTTGCAAAACTCTATTAGTCTTTGCCCTGCTTCATTCCACATTCCAAGGCCAAAGTAGCCTGTTACTCCAGGTGTTTCTTGACTTCCTACTTTTGCCATCCAGTCCCCTATAATGAAAAGGACCTCTTTTTTGGCTGTGAGTTCTAAAAGGTCTTGTAGGTCTTCATAAAACCTTTCAACTTCAGCTTCTTCAGCATTACTGGTTGGGGCATAGCCTTGGATAACTGTGACATTGAATGGTTTGCCTTGGAGACGAAGAGAGATCATTCTGTCATTTTTGAGATTGCATCCAAGTACTGCATTTCGGAATCTTTTGTTGACCATGATGGCTATTCCATTTCTTCTGAGGGATTCCTGCCTGAACTTTTAGATATAATGGTCATCTGAGTTAAATTCACCGATTCCAGTCCATTTTAGTTCACTGATTCCTAGAATGTCGACGTTCACCCTTGCCATCTCGTTTGACCACTTCCAATTTGCCTTGATTCATGGATCTGACATTCTAGGTTCCTATGCAACATTGCTCTTTACATCATAGGATCTTGCTTCTATCACCAGTCACATGCACAACTTGGTATTGTTTTGTTTTGGCTCCATCCCTTCATTCTTTCTGGAGTTATTTCTCCACTGATCTCCAGTAGCGTATTGGGCACACAGAAATCATAAATATATAGCTCAGATAATCAACACTGTACTGTATAAACACTTCTTCAGTCATGAAGTTAAAACTTCTAGCATCTTAACCCACTTTCCTCCCAGAAACTGCATGAAAGGATGGAACTGGAAGTTGTAATATCTCAAGAGTTAAAATGTTTTGAAGCTCAGATTCATGCACCCATAGATTCAAACACAAAAGCAACTGTTGTGAGCTTAAAAAGAAAATATCTTTTTAAGCCACATTCCTAAAATGGCTTCCCCAGCAATGTTTTCAATTCCTTGTTATAAAATGGGAAAGGAAAATGTTAATTAAAGGGTATTCACAGAGTTACTATTATACTTTTGGTATGTTACCTGACAGTCTTAGACTTCTTATATTTTAAAAAGATAACTTATAAGAATCTATATATTTTAATGGTACTATTGCAAATTAAATCAATTAAATCATTCATTTACATTAATAAATATACCATACAATAGCATAGAACACAAATTGAAAATTTGTATGAAAAAATAGTCCTAATGCATATGTTGATGAAATGTTAAACTTCAAATTATGTGACATTTTTCAAAGTCAGGCAAAATAAAATATTTAAATTTCAGCACAATACTTGTACTCAGTTAAATCTTTATTCAAATGAAATCATATTTCTTTACTTTCATTTTAAATACCAGTTAATTAGTATGTTCTTACCGGAATTTACATGAAAGTAAATTTGGGAACTGACACAATGAATGTGTAGATAAGTATCTTGGAAAAAAATCAATAAAATTCTTTGTGACAATAATGTTACCCCATCAAATTTATAGCAGCTGGTTAAACAATACACATCCTCCTCCATGCTTCTAAGTTTTGCTTCAGGATCTTTTTATAGACCATATTATTTCATGGTAGAATTGTAAAGAGGCAGTTAAAATAATTTTTCTTAACATTCAGTGTACCTTCTAGAAAGGTTCTATTTTGAAGATTTCTCCAAATAATAGCTTACTTAAATATCTCAGGAACAATTTTCTCTGGGACACATGTAGATTTTCACCATGGGTAATTCTAAAATAGAATGTTTTTACCCAAAACAGGAGCTTCCCACAGGGAAAGTTAACCTTTTAAAGATATAATCAAGATCAAGCTTGATATAGGAGGGCCACTGAGTTTTGACATCTATTTTTAAGTCATTTCCATTTTTATCTGACTTCCTCATATAATATAAATATACATGTATATATATTTTTTTCTATTGGAACTAGCTTACTTTATTAGTAAAAGGTTTTTTTTTTTTAAGTTTCAAAATATTAAATCTTAAACCATTATTCTATAGTAATGGAACATTATAACAAACAGCCTAGTCAAAACTGTCACTATTGATAAGGTAGTAATACTGCAAAGATCCTACTGCTCCAGTATTTTCTCTAAATGGACGAAAAGAGAAAACAGATTCAATTTTATCACCTAGAAAACTTGTGTTGTACTTGACCAGTTTATTATTCTACTTATTGGCTTCCCTGGTGGCTCAGATGGTAAAGCATTTGCCCGCAATGTGAGAGACCCAGGTTCGATTCCTGGGTTGGGAAGATCCCCTGGAGAAGGAAATGGCAATCCACTCTAGCACTCTCGCCTGGAAAATCCAATGGACGGAGGAGCCTGATAGGCTACAGTCCATGGGGTCACAAAGAGTCAGACATGACTGAGCACTTCACTTCATTGCCTGTTACTGGTTTGATGTCTAAAGAAACATCAAATTTATGGTTCATTTTTTATAGTATATAATACTGTATTTCTGTTTTTAATATCATAATTTATGATTCTTATTAATTTGCATGAATTGATTGATGTTAATTTTGTTTTTCACATCTCAACCTAATTATTATAAATATTTATATTCATATATTAAATCTTATAATTTTCTGATATGAAACTGCAACTATATTGAAGAGCAACTACAGTGAAAACATCTGTAATCTTATTATCTGAAACAAAAATATACCAGATCTATTCCTTTGAATGAGTTTATAGATACATGCATGATTACATGTAGTGTGTATGTTTCATATATTTTCTATGTTCTGTAAATAGGTTTTAGATGTATACATACATACATATGTATTATATATCGCTCTGCTTATATAAATAGGAATGTAGTTTACAGCCATGCTGTAGTGTGAACATTTTGCAGCAATAGCTATTTTAATTGATATCACTTAATCATATAGAAAAATAATTTACATAAATATTTCTCAATGGCTTTATAGAATTTTATAAGTTTTTCTGTATGCAGATTATGAAATACTGTTTTATTACTTCCTAGATATAGAATCATTGAATCAAATTTTGTAAAAAATCTTAAAATATATGCTATATTTTTAGAAAGAGAAGTAAATACCTTGCAAGTATCCTTTGCATGAAGAGGTTTAAGTTCAAGATGAAGCCTAGAAGTCTAACTTTATTAACTTAATTATTAAGATGATTGCCAGTGAATTAAATCATAGACTGTAATACAGTAATATCTTTACCATATATCAAATTATACACCCTGGCAACAAATATAGAGAAACATAATTATACTGATAATAATATTACAGTATCTGTAAAATGATCTATAGGTTAATATAGCCATCACATTTTAAAACATAAATTCAGAGTATATACATAAAAAGATCTATCAACAAATGGAAAGATATGCAACTTGAATCATTTTTAAAAGAATGCATTTTAAAATTATAGTGTTTTCATCTATCCAGAGGGCTAGTAATCTGGTTAAACTGAGTAAAAAATAAATTGGTAAACAAGTAATTTCAAAACTCTGTGGTAATGGAAGTGGTTGTGGCCGCACTGGAGGGTATGGAGTCAATTCGTTTAATGGTACACATGCCCTTTGACACAGAAGTTACACATCTGGGAATACATCCTAATACAGATTGCATGTGAACATCAAGTCATGAAATAATAGATTGAATGCTATTTTCTTTCACATTTTCCTTTTTTCTGTACCACATTGCAATATCCCAGTATCCTAAAGCCAGCTGTTTCATAGCTTGGCCTAAACATGTTAAGTAATTGTGGAACTAACTTTCCTAGGACAGTCTTTTCCTTTCTGGTCTTTATAAGAAAATGTTAAGATTTTGTTGACTGTTTCAGGAGGCCAGTGATGAGGGTAACTTAAAAAATTTGAGAAGACTTCAGTATCCTGCTACATTCTGTCCTTGCATCTGTGAAAGGAGAAGAGAATACTTATCTTTCTCAAGCTTAGTGATGAGGCTTTCAACAACCTGCTATGGCTGCTGGATATGTTTATTGTGCAATTGAAGGAACATGGTGTCCACTGCCTGAATTATACCTACAGAAATTTACAGAAACCCCTGCCTGTGGCAAAGCAAAGACAGGGGCAAGTTGGGATTGTAATTCCAAAAGTGTTCAAGTTTCCAGTGAAGCAGATAATGACTCCATAATACGTACTTCAGGCATTCTGAAATCATATTCACAAAGGGATGCTCTGATGGAAGCTCCAAAGTGAGGAGGTATTTTTAAGTTACCAGTTGGAGATGGCACTGGCCATGATAATATATTACAGATAAAATCCATGATAGCTAAGAAAGAATCAGCATTGGATTCTGCCATATGCAGAGGTCAACAGTTCAGATTAAAATTTTGCCAGATAAAATTCTTACTTTTTTTCTACCAGTAAATAAAATATTTCTGATGTTCTATTTTCTTTGCTCAACACTCCAAATTTAAAAAAAAAAAAAACAAACTGCAGTTATTAAGTGGAAAAGTCAGCAGTAAAAACAGTTTACCTTTTTTGTTCACGTCACTGCAATTATCTAGTTGAGGCATTCACAAACTGGAGAAGAAAAGCAATAGTTTAATTACATTAATATTAATTACATTGATTTTCCATTTGTTAGGATGTCTTGCCTTAAGTGATTGAGAGATATTTTATTATGTGAATATCACTGACTAACTATAGGACCTGCACAAGTGTTTACATATCATAGAGAAGTTTGGAGCTCACATCACACACATGAAGGGGCAGTCAGTAAGAAAGAATGAAGTTCAATTCATTTAGTAAACTAGACTGAGATTTCTATAAATATTTTCATTGAAGCTACAATAAACTGTGGAAAATTCTCAAAGAGATGGGAATACCAGACCACCTGACCTGCCCCTTAAGAAATTTGTATGCAGGTCAGGAAGCAACAGTTGGAACTGGACATGGAACAACAGACTGGTTCCAAATAGGAAAAGGAGTATGTCAAGGCTGTATATTGTCACCTTGCTTATTTAACTTCTATGCAGAGTACATCATGAGAAATGCTGGGCTGGAAGAAGCACACGCTGGAATCAAGATTGCAGGGATAAATATCAATAATCTGAGATATGCAGATGACACCACCCTTATGGCAGAAAGTGAAGAGGAACTAAAAAGCCTCCTGATGAAAGTGAAAGAGGAGAGTGAAAAAGTTGGCTTAAAGCTCAACATTCAGAAAATGAAGATCATGGCATCTGGTCCCATCACTTCATGGGAAATAGATGGGGAAACAGTGGAAACAGAGTCAGACTTTATTTTTGGGGGCTCCAAAATCACTGCAGATAGTGGCTGCAGCCATGAAATTAAAAATGCTTACTCCTTGGAAGAAAAGTTATGACCAACCTAGATAGCATGTTAAAATCCAGAGACATTACTTTGCCAACAAAGGAAGGTCCGTCTAGTCAAGGTTATGGTTTTTCCAGTGGTCATGTATGGATGTGAGAATTGGACTGTGAAGAAAGCTGAGCACTGAAGAATTGATGCTTTTGAACTGTGGTGTTGGAGAAGGCTCTTGAGAGTCCCTTGGACTGCAAGGAGATCCAACCAGTCCATTTTGAAAGAGATCAGCCCTGGGATTTCTTTGGAAGGAATGATGCTAAAGCTGAAACTCCAGCACTTTGGCCACCTCCTGCGAAGAGTTGACTCACTGGAAAAGACTCTGATGCTGGGAGGGATTGGGGTTAGGAGGAAAAGGGGACGACAGAGGATGAGATGGCAGGACGGCATCACTGTCTCGATGGACGTGAGTCTGAGTGAACTCCGGGAGTTGGTGATGGACAAGGAGGCCTGGCATGCTGTGATTCACGGGGTCGAAAAGAGTCGGATACGACTGAGCGACTGAAGTTACTGACTGACTGACAATCTGAGCAACTGAGCACACACACATTATTTGTATTCGTGAAAGATAGATTAAAACCTTAGCAGAAAATTGGTTAATGAAAGTATAGTATATATTTAACATGGAATGCAATTAATTCATCAAAAAAATATACTAGATTTTACATGGGGTAATTTAAACCAATGCAGAAGATAGATTCTTAAATAGAGGAATATAGACATAACTCCACAGCATTGTTGATTATAATAAGTTCTTCATTCCAGAATTTTAGCTAGATGTTCCTGAAACTGCCTGTACAAATGAGTTTCTTTAGGCATTAATGTTTTTTTTTCTTCATCAGGTTGATTTGTTTTGTTAGGGATGATTTCATTTTAACAGATTTCAAACTGTGCCAGTGAGCTGTTGTTATATTGCATTAACAAAAGCCTTATATATTTTAGTTGCTTTAAACAACAAAGGTTTATTTTTTTGTTTCTCTAACATATCCTGATGATGCACCTGAAGTTCTCTTTATTTGAGGACAAAAACAAACTTAGCTTGGGAAAATTTGGCCTCATTAGCAATAAAAGCCATGCCTCTTTTCAGGAGTGATAGGTATATATCACTCTTGTTCAGATTCCACTGGAAAAAGCAAGACACACAGGAAAGTCTGATATTTACAGAGGAAAGAAGTACAATAATCTTATTGAGAGAGGAAGTAAATACTTACAACCAACAATAAGTTAACCTACCAAATGATTAACAGTACTTTTTCCTTTTAATACAATACCATAAAATCATGCTTAAATTATTGAGGATTGTTTTTTTACAACACAACAATACCTGATTTTAAATTAAAAAGAAAATACTTTTACACATATAGTAAATTAAAGAAATTTAACAGCTAACACATATATATGCAACACCTAGATTCTATCAAGATTTTTCTTCAAAACTTGATTTTTAGTTATTTTTAGAGGTCTAGAAAATCTGTTTTCATTTGTAAGTGAACAAGACAAGCATTATTAAGCTCATTTTGCAAATAAGGAAACTCGGGTTCAGAGTCACTTACTAGGTTTACTTACTAGTTTAGTGCAGGTTTCCATTTCTTGACCTTAGTTGTACAAGGTTTTCATCTAGGAATCCTTAAACAAAACTGATACTTGGATCCCATCCCCAGAGACTGATTATATATATAATATTTAAATTATATAAGGTAATATTTATTTTTGTTCAGTCACTAAGTCATGTCTGACTCTTTGCAACCCCATAGACTACAGCATATCAGGCTTCCGCATCCTTCACTATCTGTGAGCAGAGTTTGCTCAAAATTCATGTCCATTGCATTGGTGATGCCATCCAACCATTTCATCCTCTGTTGCCCCCTTCTCCTCATGCCTTCAATCTTCCCCAGCATCAGCTTTTCCAGTGAGCTGGCTCTTCACATCAGGTGGCCAAAATACTGGAATGTTAGCTTAAGCAACAGTCCTTCCAATGAATATTCAGGGTTGATCTCCTTTAGGATGAACTGGTTTGATCTCCTTGATGTCCATGAGGTTCTCAAGAATCTTTTCCAGAATCACAATTTGAAAGCATGAGTTCTTTGGCACTCAGCCTTCTTTATGAAACAACTCTTACATCCATATATGACTATCGGAAAAATCATAGCTTTAGTTAGGTGGACCTTTGTTGCCAAAGTGATGTCTCTACTTTTTAATATACTGTCTAGGTTTATCATAGTTTAATATATTTAACAAAATATCATGTAATTATATATTAAAAATAATATATATCATACAAAATATATGCACATATATATATAATCATTATTATTGTAATAAAATATTGCAAATTTTATCATCTTAACCACTTTTAAGTATATGATTTAGTAGTGTCTAGTATATTCACATTGTTGTAAAACAGATCTTCAGAACTTTTCATCTAGCAAATATGAAACTATACCTATTAAACAACTGCTTCTGTTTTCCCCTTCCCCAACCCCTGGAAACCATTATTTTACTTTCTATTTCTATGACTTTATTTTCAAAACTTTCTGCAAATGCAATTATAGTATTTGTTTTTCATGACTGGCTTATTTTAATTATCATAATACCCTCAGATTCACTGTGTTGTAGCATATGACAGTATCTTATTCCCTTTTAAGGCTTAATAATCTGTTGTATTATACAGTACATTTTGTTTATTCCTTCATCTGTTGACAGAATAAGACTGTCTTCACCTTTTGGATGTTATGAATAGTGATGCTATCCATGATCATTGTTGTACAAGTATTTCTGAGTGCAATGCTTTTGTTTCCTTGATTTTTAAAATTAATTTCCTATTCTCTAATTCATTTATCCTTGTTCCAACCTTTATTTCCTTTCTTTTGTTAACTTTGAATTGAGTCTAGTAGTTTTTATTCTAGTTTCATAATGTGCAATTTTAGGTGGTTTATTTTGGGTCATTCATTTTTAATGTATATATTTATTTATATAATTTTCCCTCATAGCACATATTTCACTGCATTACACAAATTTTGGTATGAGGTGTTTTTTATTTCATTTGTGATTTCATTTCATTTTTTATTTCAAGGCATTTCCTAACATCTTTGGAGACTTCATTTTTGACATCCTGGAAAGTTAAGAGTGTATTGCGTTCCCAAATATTTGTAGATTTTTTTAGTTTTCCATCTATTATTGAATTTTAGTTTCATTTAATTGTGATCAGAAATGATTTGTATGATTTCAATCTTCTTGAATTCTTTTATGCATTCAAGAATTTACCTACAGTTTGCTCAAGATTATGTCTGGTTATTTTACCCATTATTAAAACAGAGGCACTATTATGTTCCTATCTCTTATCTATTCAATTCTGTCTAGTGTGCTTCATATATTATAGAGCTCTGATGATTCAGGCATGAACATTTATAATTTTTATATTTTCTTGGTAAATTGGGCCCTTTTATCATTGTATAATGTTGCTCAAAAACTCCTATAACAATTTTTGACTTAAGTCTATTTGTTTATTTGCATAGACATCCCCCTGTTCTTTTAATTATCATTTGCATGGGTTATCTTTTTCTTAATTTCACTTTCAGCCTCTGTGTGTCCTTAAATCTAGAATGAGTTTCTTGTAAATAACATGTAGTTGGATCAGTTCAGGTCATTCAGTTGCTCAGTCTTATTCAACTCTTTGCAAACCCATCATCTGCAGCATGCCAAGCTTCTCTGTCCATCAGCAACTCCCAGAATTTACTCAAACTCGTGTCCATTGAGTTGGTGATGCCATCCAACTATCTCATCCTCTGTCATCCCCTTCTCTTACTGCCTTCAATCTTTCCCAGCATCAGGATCTTTCCAAATGAGTCAGTTCTTTGCAGTAGGTGGCCAAAATATTGGAGTTTCAGCTTTAGCATCAGTCCTTACAATGAATATTCAGTACTGATTTCCTTTACAATGGACTGGTTGGATCTCCTTGCAGTCCAAGGGACTCTCAAGAGTCTTCTCCAACACCACATTTCAAAAGCATTAATTCTTTGAAATCTCACATCCATACACAACAACTGGAAAAACCATAACTTTGACTAGATGGGCCTTTGTTGACAAAGTAATGTTTCTGCTTTTTAATATGCTGTCTAGATTGGTCATAGCTTTTCTTCCAAGGAGTAAGCATCTTTTAATTTCATGGCTGCAATCACCATCTGCAGTGATTGTGAGCCACTCCAAAACAAAGTCTCTCACTGTTTCCATTGTTTCCCCATCTACTTACCTTGAAGTGATGGGACCAGATGGCATGATCTTAGTTTTCTAAATGTTGAGTTTTAAGCCAATTTTTTCACTCTCCACTTTCACCTTCATCAAGAGGTTCTTTAGTCTTCTGCCATAAGAGTGGTGTCATCTGCATATCTGAGGTTATTGATATTTATCCTGGTAATCTTGATTCCAGCTTGTGCTTTATTCAGCCCAGCGTTTCTCATGATTTATTCTGCATATAAGTTAAATAAGCAGAGTGACAATACATAGCCTTGATATACTCCTTTCCCAGTTTGGAACCAGTTTATTGTTCCATGTCTAGTTCTAACTGTTGCTTCTTGATCTACATGCAGATTTCTAGGAGCCATATCAGGTGGTCTGATATTCTCATCTCTTTAAGAATTTTCCACAGTTTGTTGTGATCCACAAAGTTAAAGGCTTTGGCATAGTCAATAAAGCAGAAGTAGATATTTTTCTGGAACTCTTATCACTTTTTTGATGACCCAGTGGATGTTGGCAATTTGATTTCTGGTTCCTCTGCCTTTTATAAATCCATCTTGAATATCTGGAGGTTCACAGTTCACATATTTTGGAAGCTTAGCTTGGAGAATTTTAAGAATTATTTTGTTAGCATGTGAGATGAATGCAAATGTGCAGTTGTCTGAGCATTTTTGGCATTGCCTTTCTTTGGAATTTGAATGAAAACGTAGGTGAAAGATGATGCTATGAAAGTGATATAGTTGGTATTATTTACTTTTATCCATTCAGTCACTGCATAATTTTTATTGGTAAGATTAATACATTCATATAAAATGTAATTATAGACAAAGTAATTATTATTTCCATTTTATTAATCATTTATGCTATGTCATATAGACTTTTTGTCCATTTTCTCTCTTCCTGCTTTCTTATTTCACTGATTTGTTTTTCTCATAATAAACTTTAAGCCTTCTTATTTATTTTTGTGTGTATTCCATAGGTATTTTTATTGTGGTTTCCATTGTAACTACACATATCTTAAATTTATAAATCTATTAAAATTGATTTTGCACAAAAATCTCTACATTTTCACCCTCCCACCCACTTGGTTTTGTGTTATTGAAGTGACTAATTGCATCTTTATACATTCTTTACCCATTAACATAGATTTATAATTTATGGGTTAGCATTTAGCATCTATACAACAAAGTTGCAATAGTATAGGTTAATACATTTACTCACTTTTTCATCTTTCCTGGAGAACTTTTTTTCTCTGCCTTGTGTTTCTATTTAGATCCTTTTATTTCAACTTTGGAGCTCCTTTAACATTTCTTGTAGAGTAGGTCTAGTGGTAATGAATTGCCTCAACTTTTGTTTACCTGGGACAATTTCAAGTTCTACTTAATTTTTGAAAGACAGGTTTTCCAGATACAGTATTGCTTGTTGGTAACATTTTTATTCTTTTATTGCTTTGAACATATTCAAATTCCCTTCTGATCAGCAAGGATTCTGCTGAGCAAACGTTTGGTCTCTAGAGTTCTCACAGACCTATTCTGACCTGTATATTTTTATTATCTCAGTGTCTCCATGGAGAAAGGAGGACTGAAGTTTCCTAGTCCTTCATTTATCACTTTGACTACTTTGAGATGAGTGTCATTCTCATTACTCAGCATATTGGAGTGAATGCCATAATGTGCCACCTACTTCTTTTCAGAATCCATTCCTCCAGTTTCTAGGAGTGTTGGCTACTCGTTGCTCAGAATGGAGTTTCTTCCTTGGAACTGCCGTAGGGAGATACCTTATGCCAGTTTACTCTTGCTAGAAGCAGCCAACCTCCAGTGACTATTTCCTTTGGTAGTTCTAAGACTTTACTGGTAGGTCAGGAGGAGTAATTTTGATGATGTATATGAGTTTTAGAGCTCATTATAGAATCATCTGAAGCTGAAATGTTCTCCTCTTTCTCAGTCTTGCTTCCCTTGTTCTCTCACTGATGTTAATAAGAGCACTTCTCAACTTACTGTATGCAAATTTGTGTCTCAGTCTTTCCCAGGAAATCTGGCTCAAATAATTAAAATACATTTCTGTCTCTACCAAAATATCTCAAACTTGCTTTTTATGAAGCTGCAAACGTCACTAAATTATTTTTGTAGCTATGTTTTTGCATATATGTATATGTGCATGTATGTATATTGGGTCTTCTCTGTAGCTCAGTTTGTAAGGAATCTGCCTGCAATGCAAGAGACCCAGGTTCCATACCTGGGTTGAAAAGAACCTCTGGAGAAAGGAACAGCAATCTACTCCAGTATTCTTGCCTGCAGAACCCATGGACACAGTCCATGGGCTTGAAAAGAATCAGACACAACTGAGGGACTAACACTATACCTCTGTGTCTGTATATAATGTGTACTGTACCTCACATAGGAATGCCTTTTATCTCTGATTAATCTAAGAATTAATCAGAAATCAAAGATGGACTAAAGAGCCTCTTGATGAAGGAGAAAGAGGACAGTAAAAAGCTGACTTTAAGCATTCAGAAAACTAAGATCATGGCATCTGGTCCCGTTAGTTCATGGCAAATAGATGGGGAAAAAAATGAAAACGATGACAGATTTTATTTTCTTGGGCTCCAAAATCACTGTGGATGGTCACTAAAGGCACAAAATTAAAAGACATTTGTCCCTTGTAAGAAAAGTATGACAAACCTAGATAGTGTATTAAAAAGCGGAGACATCACTCTGTCAACAAAAATCTATATAGTCAAAATTATGGTTTTTCCAAAGTCATGTACAGATGTGAGAGTTGGATCCTAAAGAAAGCTGACCACCAAATAATTGATGCTTTTGAACTGGGTGCTGGAGAAGACTCTTGAGAGTGCCTTGGACAACAAGGAGATCCAACAAGTCAATGCTAAAGGAAATAAACCCAGAATATTAATTGAGAGGACTCATGCTAAAGCTCCAATACTTTGGCTACCTGATGCAAAGAGCTGAATCATCAGGAAAAAGACTCTGATGCTGGGAAAGATTGAGGGAAGAGGAAAAGGGGGTGACAGAGTTGGATGGCATCATCGACTCAATGAATATGAGTTTGAGAAAACTCTAAGAGATAGCAAAGGACAAGGAAGCCTAGGGTGCTGCAGTCTGTGGGGTCACAAAGAGTTGGACATGATTGAGTGACTTAAGAACCCATGAACAGTATGAAAAGGCAAAATGATAGGATACTGCAAGAGGAACTCCACAGATCGGTAGGTGTCCAATATGCTACAGGAGCTGCTACAGATCAGTGGAGAAATAAATCCGGAAAGAATGAAGGAATGGAGCCAAACAAAACAATACCCAGTTGTGGATGTGACTGGTGATAGAAGCAAGGTCCAATGCTGTAAAGAGTAATATTTCATAGGAACCTGAAATGTTAGGTACATGAAACAAGGCAAATTGGAAGTGGTCAAACAGAAGGCAAGAGTGAACATTTACATTCTAAGAATCAGCAAACTAAAGTGTACTGGAATGGGTGAATTTAACTCTGATAACCATTATATCTACTACTGTGGGGAGGAATCCCTTAGAAGAAATGCAGTAGCCATCATATTTGACCAAAGAGTCCAAACTGCAGTACTTGGATGCAATCTCAAAAATGACAGAATGATCTCTGCTCATTCCCAAGGCAAACCATTCAATATCACTGTGATCCAAGCCTATGTCCCAACCAATAACACTGAAGAAGCTGAGGCTGAATGGTTCTTCATAGAACTACAAGACCTTTTAGAACTAACATACAAAAAAGATGTCCTTTTCATTATAGGGGGCTGGAAGGCAAAAGTAGGAAGTCAAGAAACACCTGAAGTAACAGGAAAATTTGGCCTTGGAGTACAGAATGAAGCAGGGCAAAGGCTAACAGAGTTTCGGCAAGAGAACACACTGGTCATAGCAAACACCCTCTTCAAACAACACAAGAGAAGACTCTACACATGGACATCATCAAATGGTCAACACCAAAATCGGATGAATTATATATTTTTTGCAGGCAAAGATGGAGAAACTCTATACAGTCAGCTAAACAAGACTGGGAGCTGACTGTGGCTCAGATCATGAACTCCTTATTGCCAAATTCAGACTGAATTTGAAGAAAGTAGGGAAAGCCACTAGACCATTCAGGTATGACCTAATTCAAATCCCTTCTGATTATACAGTGGAAGTGAGAAATAAATTTAAGGGACTAGATGTGATAGACAGAGGGCCTGATGAACTATGGATGGAAGTTCATGACATTGTACAGAAGATAGGAATAAAGATGATCCCCATGGAAAAGAAATGCAAAAAGCAAAAAGGCTGTCTGAAGAGGCTTTACAAATAGCTGTGAAAAGAAGAGAGGTGAAAAGCAAAGGAGAAAAGGTATTCCCATTTGAATGCAGAGTTCCAAAGAATAGCAAGGAGAGATAAGAAAGTCTTCCTCAGTGATCAATGAAACGAAGTAGAAGAAAACAACAGAATGGGAAAGGCTAGAGATCTCTTCAAGAAAAATAGAGATACCAAGAGAATATTTCATGCAAAGATGGGTTCGATAAAGGACAGAAATGGTATGGACCTAACAGAAGCAGAAGATATTAAGAACAGGTGGAAAGAATACACAGAGGAACTGTGCAATAAAGATCTTCACAACCCAGATAATCATGATGATGTGATCATTCACCTAGAGCCAGACATCCTGGAATGTAAAGTCAAGTGGCCCTTGGAAAGCATCACTATGAAAAAGCTAGTGGAGATCATGGAATTCCAGTTGAGCCATTTCAAATCCTGAAAGATGATGCTGTGAAAGTGCTGTACTCAACATGCCAGCAAATTTGGAAAGCTCAGCAGTGGCCACGAGACTGCAAAAGCTGTTTTCATCCCAATCCCCAAGAAAGGCAATGCCAAAAATGCTCAAACTACTGCACAATTGCACTCATCTCACATGCTAGTAAGGTAATGCTCAAACTTCTCCAAGCCAGGCTTCAGCAATATGTGAACCATGAACTTCCTGATGTTCAAGCTGGTTTTAGAAAAGGCAGAGGAACCAGAGTTCAAGTGGCTAACATCCACTGGATCATGGAAAAAGCAAGAGAGTTCCAGAAAAACACCTATTTCTGCTTTATTGACTATGCCAAAGCCTTTAACTCTGTGGATCACAACAAACTGTGGAAAATTCTGAAAGGGATAGGAATACCAGACCACCTGACCTGCCTCTTGAGAAAACTGCATGCAGGTCATGAAGCAACAGTTAGAACTGGACATGGAACAATAGACTGGTTCCAAATAGGAAAAGGAGTACGTCAAGACTGTATATTGTCACCCTGCTTATTTAACTTATATGCAGAATACATCATGAGAAATGCTAGGCTGGAAGAAGCACAAAGTGGAATCAAGATTGCCGGGAGAAATATCAATAACCTCAGATATGCAAATGACACCACCCTTATGTCAGAAAGTGAAGAGGAACTAAAAAGCCTCTTGATGGAGGAGAGTGGAAAGAGGAGAGTGAAAAAGTTGGCTTAAAGCTCAACATTCAGAAAATGAAGATCATGAGATCTGGTCCCATCACTTCATGGGAAATAGATGGGGAAAGAGTGGAAACAGTGTAAGACTTTATTTTGGGAGCTCCAAAATCACTGCAGATGATGATTGCAGCCATGAAATTAAAAGAGGCTTATTCCTTGGAAGGATAGTTATGACCAACCTATATAGCATATTCAAAGAGAGACATTACTTTGCCAGCAAAGGTCCGTTTAGTCAAACCGTGGTTTTTCCTGTAGTCATGTATAAGTGTGAGAGTTGGACTGTGAAGAAAGCTGAGTGCTGAAGAACTGATGCTTTTGAGCTGTGGTGCTAGAGAAGCCTCTTGAGATTCCTTAGACTGCAAGAAGATCCAACCAGTCTATTCTGAAGGACATCAGTCCTGGGTGTTCATTGGAAGGAATGATGCTAAACCTGAAACTCCAGTACTGTGGCCACCTCATGAGAAGAGTTTACTCGTTGGAAAAGAGTCTGATGCTGGGAGGGATTGGGGGCAGGAGGAGAAGGGGACAACAGAGGATGAAACGACTGGATGGAATCACTGATTCGATGGACGTGAGTTTGAGTTAACTCCGAGAGTTGGTTGTGGACAGGGAGGCCTTGTGTGCTACAATTCATGAGGTCACAAAGAGTCGACTGAGTGACTGAACTGAACTAAACTGGTAGCTCAGATGGTAGTCTGCCTGCAGTGCATAAGGCAAGGGTTTGATCCTTGAGTGGGGAATATCCCCTGGAGAAAGAAATCGCAACCCACTCCAGTATTCTTGTCTGGAAAATCCCATGCCAGGATGGAGGAGCCTGACAGGTTACAGTCCATGGGGTCGCAGAGTCAGAGACCACTGAGAGACTTCACTTTCACTTTCAAATATCTCTTAGAAGGTGCCTTTTAATAATGAATATACAATTTATTAAAGATATAAGATTTCTCTCCTTTGTCAATGTTATCTCTGTGTTTACCTGTAAACATCATAAGGTTTAATTCCTGAAACCAGCCGCATGGGAATACCATTTGTTTCTGCATGACTATTTTCAAGATTATAAACGTATCAACTTGTTCAAACTATGATGAACAAAAAATCAGGCAAAAATACAAATTATTAGAATATTCATTTTAAATATACTTAATAATTTAACAGTGCATGCAATTCAGTATTCAAATACCATACTGTAATTAAATTAACACTGTTTATATTTTCAGTATTTAAAGTCTGAAATTGCAAGCAGTAACCATAAAATAAAGTAATAAATAATGATAATAACTAATTACCCACCAAAATGGAATGAAACCATAGTAATAATCACAACTTTTATTGACAGCAGCTCCTTTATTGCATTCTAAATGACTGCATAATTCTACAAAGATTATTTTTATTACCAACAAAACTTTTGGTTACATCCATTAAATAAATTAAGCACTAAGTTTTTCCACTACTTATGTAAGAGCACTATCTTTTTATCATTTCTGTTTTGTAAACTATCCTTGAAGCAGTGCCATTTCACACATTTTATGGCCTGTGTCATAGATTACACATGATAATGTAATTGACCCCCTTCAGATTGTAGAATTTAAAGTCTTCCAAAATAAATGCATGAAAATATAAATTTAACTGGTCAAATTACAAAACAGTAATTATCAAATAAATTTTCCTGTTTATTCGTTTTCATTTACCCCCTGTGTTGCATTTCTAATTCTGGAAAACCAAACAGAAAGATTACAGAAACGTCCTAGAAGCTAGGAAAGTATGAAATAAAGCTGGTTGTATACATGATTTAGGAAAAATAATGGCTAATAAATAAAATAAAAATAAAATTATCAAATAAAATTAATAATTTCATTTTTCAAAGCACAACTTAAGAAAATGAAGGCAAGGAAAATAGTGGGAGAGTGGTAATACTCATACAAAACATAAACAGTAAAGAATCTGTCCCCTAAGTG
Organism: Nanger dama; assembly: GCA_917880005.1. Classification (NCBI taxonomy): domain Eukaryota; kingdom Metazoa; phylum Chordata; class Mammalia; order Artiodactyla; family Bovidae; genus Nanger; species Nanger dama. The sequence goes on along the minus strand of CAKJTW010000006.1, from coordinate 58,633,125 downwards.
AGAGGGTATATGTGTACCTATATTAAACATGTTTATTTCAATTAAAAAATAAACACAGAATACTGAGTAAGAAAATTATGAAACTATTTTATAAAAGAGAATCCCCAATGTTCATTAATTATTTGAAAAATTCATCAATATTAACAGATGTCAGATAAATGCAGTATACACTGTAGTGAGCTATACATCTAGGCAGTGATTAAAAATGACATATTGACACTTCTAGGGTTATCAAAAGGAGAGGAATGGGTGCTCACAATTACACATGAGAATGTAAATGGAAGACTATTTAGGAAAATTTTATACATCATCAATAATTGTTTAAAAGATACATATCTTTTGATTTTTATCCCTCTCTCAAGTATAAAGTAAAAAGCATTGTGTTCATATGTGTGCCAAAAAGTAGAAACAAGCTGTTCATAATGGTATTATTAGTAAATAGTTCTTTGTGGTTGTTTCTGTTCAGTCACTCAGTCATGTCCAATTCTTTGTGACCCCAAAGACTGAGGCCTACCAGGCTTCACTGTCCTTCACTATTTCTTGGAGTTTGCTCAAACTCATGTCCATTGAGCTGATAATGACATTCAGCCATCTCATTCTCTATCACCCCCTTCTCTTCCTGCCCTCAATCTTTCCCAGCATCAAGGTCTTTTCCAGTGAGTCAGCTATTTACATCAGATGACCAAAGTTTTGGAGCTTAGCTTCAGTATCAGTTTTTCCAATAAATATTCAGAGTTGATTGTCATTAAGATTGACTGGTTTGATCTCATTGCTGTCCAAGGGGCAACACAGTTTGAAATAATTAATTCTTCGGTGCTCAGCCTTCATTATGATTGAATTCTACAACCATACCTGACTACTGAAAAAAATCATAGCTTTGACTATACGGATCTTTGTTGGAAAACGACCTTTGTTGTCTCTGCTTTTTAATACCCTGTCTAGGATCATCATAGCTTTTCTTCCAAATGGCTGTATGCTGTGCTGTGCTAAGTCACTTCAGCCATGTATGACTCTTTCCAACCCTATGGACTGTAGCCCACCAGTCTCCTCTGTCCATGGGGATTCTCCAGGCAAGAATACTGGAGTGGGTTGCCATACCCTCCTTCAGGGGATCTTTCTGACCCAGGGATCAAGCCTGCAGATCTTATGACTCCTGCATTGGCAAACGGGTTCTTTACCACTAGTGCTACTTAGGAAGCCGGATGTTATTTCCAAATGGCAGTAATAGACAAATATATGAAATAAAATTAAAAAAAAAAAAAACCTAAAAATCAATCTCCAGTGGAATTGATAAAATATTGGATATATTCATAAAATAGGAAAAGGTACCACACTGAAATGAATCAATTGAGGTTACCCATAACACAGAGATGTATCTCATAGTCATATAATTTGAATGTGAAGGCCTAGGCCTTCTGCACACTTTTTATTGGGTTGTTTATATTGAGCTGGATGAGCTACTTTTATATTTTGGAAATTAATCCTTTGTCAGTTATTTCATTAGCTATTTTTTTCTCCCCTTCAGAGGGCTGTTTTTTCACCTTGTTTATAGATTCCTTCACTGTGCAAAAGCTTTTAATTTTAATTAGGTCCCATTTGTTTATTTTTGTTTTTATTTCCATTACTCTGGGAGGGGGATCATAGAGGATCTTGCTGTGATTTATGTCAGAGTGTTCTGCCTATGTTTTCCTCTAAGAGTTTTTATAGTTTCTGGTCTTACATTTAGGTCTTCAATTAATTTTGAGTTTATTCTTGTGTATGATATGATATTGTGATGTGCTCTAATTTCATTCTTTTGCATGTAGCTATCCAGTTTTCCCAATTACTGCAGAGACTATCTTTTCTCCATTGTATATTCTTGCCTCTTTTGTTGAAGATAAGGTGCCCATGGGTGTATGGACAGAAACTTATCCAAAGAAGACATGCAGATGGCTAATAACCATATGAAAAGATGCTGAACATTACTCATTATTAGAGAAATGCAAATCAAAGCTACAATGAGTTATCACCTCACAGCAGTCAGAATGGCCATCATCAAAAAATCTACCAACAATAAATGCTTGAGAGGGTGTGGAGAAAAGGGAACCTCTTGTTCTGCTGGTGAGAATGCAAACTGATAGCCACTATGGAGAACAATATAGGGATTTCTTAAAAAACTAAGACTAAAACTACCATATGAACCCAACCCAAAATTGTCAATACTGGGCATATACCCTGAGGAAACCCTAACTGAAGAAGATACTTGTACCTCAATGTTCATTGCAGCAGTAATTACAATAGTTAAGACATGGAAGCAACCTAGATGTTCACTGATAGATGAATGGATAAAGAAGTATGGTACTTATATACAATGGAGTATACTCAGCAGTAAAAAGGAGCTCATTTGACTCAGTTCTAATGAGGTGGATGAAGCATGTCTATTATTCAGAGTGAAGTAAGTCAGAAAGAGAAAAAGAAATATTGTGTATTAATATATACATATATATATATATATATGGAATCTAGAAAGATGTTATTGATGAATTTATCTGTAGGACAACCATGAAAACATATAGAAACAGACTTGTGGACACAGGAGTAAGGAAAAAGGGAACAAACTGAGAGAGTACCATTAAAACATGTATATTACCATATGTAAAATTAGATACCCAGTGGAAATTTGCTGAATAATGCAGGGAGCTCAAAATTCGGTGCTTTGCTACAACCTAGGGAGATGAGATGTGGAGGGAAGTGAAAGGGATGTTCAGTGGGAGGGGACATGGGTAAACCTATGGCTCTTTCATGTTAATGTTTGGTAGAAACCAATGCAATACTGTAAAGCAATTATCCTTCAATTAAAATTTTAAAAACATTAAAAAATTAATTAATTAAAAGAAATATATTACCTAAAAAAACCTAGAGACAGCACTGTGATTCTATCAATACAAGATTAATTTTGTTTTTCTTAAATCAGCAAATATTAAGCTGGTACAAAAGTAACTGCAGTTTTGCATCATTGAAATTTACCATTCGATATTGGAATACATTCTTAAATAAATGTGGTTTGTTATACTTCATTTTAATGCACCTTTCTAATCATCTCTTATTATTTTCTGTGTATTTTATATTTATTTTAGACTATGGAAATAACATTAGACAAAAAGTAAATTCAAGTGATTTTCTTGAGCTCAAAGTGGGTGATAAAGCAGCAGAGACAACTCAAAACATAAACAATACATTTGGCTCAAGGAATGCTAATGAACACACAGCGCAATGGTGGTTAAAGAAGTTTTGCAAAGGAGATGAGAACCTTGAAGTTGAGGAACATAGTAGCTGCCACTGGAAGTTTACAATGACCAACTGAGAGCATCATCAAAGCTGATTCTCTTACAACTGCACAAGAAGTTCCTGAAGAACACAACATCAACCATCCTATGGTCACTCTGCATTGGAAGCAAATTGGAAAGGTGACAAAAAGTGAGTGGCCATGAGTTGACCAAAAAAGGCAAAAAACAAACACACACACAAACACACACACACACACACACACGCAAAAACCCATCACATCATTTTAAAGTGTCACCTTCTCTTATTCTATGCATAAACAACTAATCATTTCTCAGTTGGATTATGACGTGTGACAAAAAGTGACAACAGAACAATTGGCAATGAGCAGCTCAGAGGTTGACTGAGAAGAAGCTCCAAAACACTTCCCAAACCCAGACTTGCATGAAAAAAAAAAAGGTCATTGTCACTGGTGGTCTGCTACCTATCTGATTAATTTCAGCTTTCTAAATCTTGATGAACCCATTACATCTCAGAAGTGTGCTCAGCAAATTGACGAGGTGTCCCCCAAAACTGCAATGCCCGTTGCTGTCATTGGTCAACAGAGTGGGCCCTGTTCTTCTCCACAATGATGCTTGACTTCATGTTCCACAATCAACATTCCAAAAGTTGAATGAATTGGGCTACAGTTTTGCCTCAATTTCCATATTCATCTGACCTCTTGCCAACTGAATATGATCTCTTTAAGCATCTCAATAGTTTTGCAGGGAAAATCTTGCCACAATCAGCAGAAGAAAGAAAATGCTTTCAAGAGTTTGTTGGATCTCAAGACATGGATTTTCATGCTACAGGAATAAATCATCTTGTTTCTTGTTGGCAAAAATATGTTGATTGCAATAATTCCTATTATAATTAATAAAGATATATTTGACCCTAGTTTAAATTATTTGAAATTTCTACTCTAAACTTACACACACATTTATATATATGTATATATATAATTCTTGTATATATTTTAAGTGTATTTTATATATTTTATATATATTAAATTTAAAATATTATATAATTAATTAAATATATTTTATAAATAAATTAACACATATTTTAAATATATTGAAATATATTATAATTAACTTCAATATTTAAGTCTATGTATATAAATATTATGTATATTTGCACCAGCCTAATACTTTTGTTTTCATTCCAATCCCAAAGAAACACAGTGTCAGAATGCTCAAACTATTGTACAATTGCACTCATCTCACATGCTAGTAAACTAATACTTAAAATTCTCCAAGCCAGGCTTCAGCAATACGTGAACTGAGAACTTTCAGATGTTCAAGCTGGTTTTAGAAAAGGCAGAGGAACCAGAGATCAAATGGCCAACATCCGTTGGATCATGCTTTCTTGACTATGCCAAAGCCTTTGACTGTGTGGATCATAATAAACTGTGGAAAATTCTGAAAGAGAAGGGAATATCATATCACCTGACCTGCCTCTTGAGAAATCTGTATGCAGGTCAGGAAGCAACAGTTAGAACTGGACATGGAACAACAGACTGATTCCAAATAGGAAAAGGAGTACGTCAAGGCTGTATATTGTCACCCTGCTTATTTAACTTCCATGTAGTGTACATCATGAGAAACGCCGGGCTGGAGGAAGCAGAAGCTGGAATCAAGATGGCCAGAAGAATATCATTAACCTGAGATATGCAGATGACACCACCCTTATGGCGGAAAGTGAAGAGGACCTAAAAAGCCTCTTGATGAAAGTGAAAGAGGAGAGTGAAAAAGTTGGCTTAAAGCTCAACATCAGAAAACAAAGATCATGGCATCCGGTCCCATCACTTCATGGGAAATAGATGGTGAAACAGTGGAAACAGTGTCAGACTTTATTTTGGGGGCTTCCAAAATCACTGCAGATGGTGACTGCAGCCATGAAATTAAAAGACACTTCTTGGAAGGAAAGTTATGACCAACATAGATAGCATAGTCAAAAACAGAGACATTACTTTGCCAACAGAGGTCCATCTAGTCAAGGCTATGGTTTTCCAGTGGTCATGTATGGATCTGAGAGTTGGACTGTGAAGAAAGCTGAGTGCTGAAAAATGGATGCTTTTGAACTGTGGTGTTGGAGAAGACTCTTGAGAGTTCCTTGGACTGCATCCAGTCAGTCCATCCTAAAGGAGATCAGTCCTGGGTGTTCATTGGAAGGAGTGATACTGAAGGAGAAAGTCCCTTACTTTGGCTACCTCATGCGAAGAGTTGACTCATTGGAAAAGACTCTGATCCTGGGAGGGATTGGGGGCAGGAGAAGAGGGGGCAACAGAGGATGAGATGGCTGGATCCATCACCGACTCAATGGATATGAGTTTGAGTGAACTCTGGTGTTGATGATGGACAGGGAGGCCTGGTGTGCTGCGATTCATGGGGTCGCAAAGAGTCGGACATGACTAGGTAACTGAACTGAACTGAATATTTTTGTTGCAGATTATAGCTGTCATCCTTCTTGAGGAGGGAAGACCTAGTAATCCAGCAGGAATATAAAGGGCTTTTTATTCTGTATTTAATCTATGAATCTAAATGGTGTTTTACTGATATTTATTTTTTATAATCCTTGAGTGAGTACACTTAGAGCTAGGTAACTTTCTCTGCTACTGCTACTGCTAAGTCACTTCAGTCGTGTCTGACTCTGTGCGACCCCACAGACGGCAGCCCACCAGGCTCCCCCATCCCTGGGATTCTCCAAGCAAGAACACTGGAGTGGGCTGCCATTTCCTCCTCCAATGTATGAAAGTGAAAAGTGAAAGTGAAAGTGAAGTCGTGTCTGATTCTTGGTGACTCCATGGACTGCAGCCTATCAGATTCCTCCTTCCATGGGATTTTCCAGGCAAGAGTACTGCAGTGGGGTGCCATTCCCTTCTCCAAGGTAACTTTCTCTGCATTATACTAAATCTATCTCTTTTCCCTGTCTCTCTCTGGTCTACCTAGGTCATGTGGATATATACTGAAACTTATGCTCTACAAATGCCTTATTTTGTGACATCAAAAATGACCATAGAACTATGTTTAACCTTAAATTTTCAATAAAATTTAACACCAGACATTGTATGAGTTCTATATGATTTCAAGGGTGGTCATAGCAAAATACACATTTAAAATGAATTACATTGGTTGGAAAACTTCTGGAGCAAGAAAATATTTTCAGTGTAAAAGAAAAACTATACCATTATAAAAATTAGACAGCATATTGTATTTAAGAGAGTGAACAAATTCAAAGACTATTTCTGAAGAAATACATGAAAATACAAATTAACATATCTTATCCTCCTTAAAATCAATTTCTAAGCACAGTTTTTAATCAGTATTTTTCATCATTCACAGGTATTTATACAACAATATTTTTTAGTTTGTCTATAGTACCAGATATTGACAACAAAATGGTTTCACATCAATGGGGAAATAAATGAATCATTTTGTGTAGTTGATAAAAAGATATATGCTAGCACTATGAAGTTGATTTGAAAGGATTTCCACTGTGTGCAATTAAATGAGAATAAAAGAAGATGTAGAAACTGTATATGAGATCATTTTAATGAAATAATAAATAAAAGCTATACTTACAATGAAATCACATTAATTCTATATAGATGTGTCCATGCATGTAACAGAGTATGAACTGTTCATGCAAAGATGGCCAAGAAAATGAAATGATGTTGTGATGTTTTGTATTTTCATTTTGCTTTTATATATTATTTCAATTACAGAAATATTCATTTGATCAATTAAAATGTAATGGAGTAGATGAATGGATAAGAAAGCTGTGATACATATACACAATGGAGTATTACTCAGCCCTTAAAAAGAATAAATTTGACTCAGTTCTAATGAGATGGATGAAACTGGAGCCAATTATACACAGTGAAGTAAGCCAGGAAAAAAAAAAAAAAAACGCCGATACAGTATACTGACACATATATATGGGATTTAGAAAGATAGTAATGATGACCCTCTATGTGAGACAACAAAAGAGACACACAGGTATAGAATGGACTTTTGGCCTCTGAGGGAGAGGGAGAGGGTGGGATGATTTGGGAGTATGGCACTGAAACATGTATACTATCATGTAAGAAACAAAGCGCCAGTCTACGTTTGATGCAGGATACAGGGTGCTTGGGGCTGGTGCATGGGATGATCCAGGGAGATGATATGGGGTAGGAGGTGGGAGGGGGCTTTGGCATTGGGGAGATTGTGTACACCTGTGGCTGACTCATGTCAATGTATGGCAAAGCCAACACAGTATGTAATGTAGAATAAAGTAAAAATAAAATTAAAAAAAAATTTTTTAAGTGTAATGGAGGTATTTTTTGTTAGAGAAGTATTTAGTTATAATTAGAGAGTTATTTTAATGTATACAGTATTTAAATTATATCTAATATAAATTGTTATTTTTGTGACTTTTACTTTTCTGAATTTGTACTTTCTCCACATTTTTGACTCTTGTGGTTTCTTCTCTTATTTTTTCATAGTTTGGTTACATATTTAAAGAGAGTTAACAACACACATCCAAGTCTCTTCACAATATTTACTCTTCCATGCTTCTGATATAGGGTAAATGAATTTTATTTTTACTAAGCATTTTGTGTTAATGGGTTTTACAAATAAATATTAATAGAATTCCCTATACAATAATTTTCTATTTTAAAATATAATTTATTAGTATTAGAGCTTCAGAGAAAAATAACTATTATGATACACTTAAAGGTTTTCTTAGGTAGATTAAATAAAAATATTTCTCTTTTCTCTAGGTAGGGATTCTTTATATTTCATCTGCAAAGCCACTAGTTAGTCAAATGTCATTTAGCACATAATGGGCTTCCCAGGTGGTGCTAGTAGTAATGAATCTGCCTTCCAGTGCATGAGATGCAAGAGACACAAGTTCAATCCCTGGGGTCTGGAAGATCACCTGGAGTAGGAACTGGCAGTCCACTCCAGTATTCTTGCCTGGAAAACTCCATAGACAGAAGAGCCTGGCAGTTTATAGTCCACAGGGCTGGAAAGAGTTGGACACAACTAAGCACTTCTTCCTTCCTTCCAACACAATGGTAAATAATTTATGACAGGTCTTTTCAGCTTATAAGATTCTGCTGCTGCTGCTGCTGCTGGCTAAGTTGCTTCAGTAGTGTCCAATTCTGTGTGACCCCATAGACGGCTGCCCACCAGGCTCCCCATCCCTGGGATTCTCCAGGCAAGAACATTGGAGTGGGTTGCCATTTCCTTCTCCAATGCAGGAAAGTAAAAGTGAAAGTGAAGTTGCTCAGTCACGACCCCATAGACTGCAGCCCACCAGGCTCCTCCGTCCATGGGATTTTCCAAGCAAGAGTACTGGAGTGGGGGTACGATCCTCTATCCCACTAAATCATCTAACAAGGTATTTGGTTATTTTTATGTCACTCATTTTTAAACTGTAATTCCTGGCAAAACATTGAATTGAAAGACTAATGATAAAGGAGTGTCTCCATCTGCAATTAACATGCTTTGATTTTACTCTTTCTTCTATCATACATTCAGTTCAGTTCAGTCACTCAGTCCTGTCCGACTCTTTAAGACCCCATGAATTGCAGCACGCCAGGCCTCCCTGTTCATTACCATCTCTCAGAGTTCACTCAGACTCATGTCCATCGAGTCTGTGATGCCATCCAGCCATCTCATCCTCGGTCGTCCACTTCTCCTCCTGCCCCCAATCCCTCCCAGCATCAGAGTCTTTTCCAGTGAGTCAACTCTTCGCATGAGGTGGCCAAAGTACTGGAGTTTCAGCTTTAGCATCATTCCTTCCAAAGAAATTCCAGGGTTGATCTCTTTCAGAATGGGCTGGTTGGATCTCCTTGCAGTCCAAGGGACTCTCAAGAGCCTTCTCCAACACCACAGTTCAAAAGCATCAATTCTTTGGCACTCAGCCTTCTTCACAGTCCATCTCTCACCTCCATACATGACCACAGGAAAAACCATAGCCTTAACTAGACGGATCTTAGTCAGCAAAGTAATGTCTCTGCTTCTGAATATACTATCTAGGTTGGTCATAACTTTTCTTCCAAGGAGTAAATGTCTTCTAATTTCATGGCTGCAGTCACCATCTGCAGTGATTTTAGAGCCCAAAAAATAAAGTCTGACACTGTTTCCACTGTTTCCCCATCTATTTCCCATGAAGTGATGGGACCAGATGCCATGATATTCATTTTCTGAATGTTGAGCTTTAAGCCAACGTTTTCACTCTCCTCTTTCACTTTCATCAAGAGGTTTTTTAGCTCCTCTTCACTTTCTGCCATAAGGGTGGTGTCATCTGCGTATCTGAGGTTATTGATATTTCTCCCAGCAATCTTGATTCCAGCTTGTGTTTCTTCCAGTCTAGCGTTTCTCATGATGTACTCTGCATAGAATTTAAATAAGCAGGGTGACAATATACAGCCTTGACGTACTCCTTTTCCTATTTGGAACCAGTCTGTTATTCCATGTCCAGTTCTAACTGTTGCTTCCTGACCTGTATACAGATTTCTCAAGAGGCAGGTAAGGTGGTCTGGTATTTCCATCTCTTGAAGAATTTTCCACAGTTTATTGTGTATCATACGTTAGGGGTACTAAATTGTTTTCATGATTGGGAAACATCCATTTCAGTATTTTCAATCATAGATGATTTTGCTCCCATGGAAACATCTAGAGACAATTTTTATTAGCACAACTGGAAGGTGGAGGGGCCTCCTGGCAGTAGGAAGAGGTCAGGGATGCTCCTAAACACCCTACACTTCACAGGATAGTTCCCATTCCAGCAAAAACTTATTGGAAGCAAATGTTAATGTGTCAAAATTGAGAAACCCTATTCTATATCCTGGGCTTCCCTGGTAGCTCAACTGGTAAACTGGTAGAGAATCCTCCTGCAATGCAGGAGACCCTGGTTTGATTCCTGGATTGACAAGATACTCTGAAGGAAGGCATGGCAATCCACTCCAGAATTTTTGCCTGGAGAATCCCCATGGACAAAGAAGGCTAGTGAACTATAGTTGATGAGTAGCCAAGAAGTGAACACAACTGAGTGACTAAGCACTGCACACATTTTATATCTTAACTTCATGTTACTTAATTTAGCATCAAATTAACAAAAAATATGCTATCTACTTCATTTACACAAATTTATCTATTTAGGAAATAGTTAACCTGGAGTTAACTTTTGCAGTGACTACTGATAGTTATAACAAGCATATCATTTATACCATGTGCCAAAAATCATTGTAGTGTTATACAATGTGGGACATCATAGTAATGTAATAATGTGTCAGGGAATATCACTATCAACTTTAAAAAAAGAAAGAAGTAAAACAAAGTTCAAAGGCATTAAGTTAGTTTCCCATTTGATATCAATATTAAATGGAAATGTGGAAATCTGCTAAAAATTTGACTCCAGGATCAGTATAATTTTTTTCATAATGATGGAATAAACTCAGTAGTGTGTATACTTTCAATATGCCATATACAGAGCAGAAATTATTAAGGAATTTAATGTAAATCTCCTTTTGGATGCGCCTTGCTCATTTCCCCATGGTATGAATACATATTTAGCCTAATATCTGAGCATTCCCAGACTATCCAGATCTCTATGCATAAGAACAAGAAACCCCAATGCTGGGAAGAATTGGGAGCAGGAGGAGAAGGGGACAAAGGATGAGATGGCTGGTGGCATCACCAACTCGATGGACATGAGTTTGAATAAACTCCAGGAGTTGGTAATGGACAGGGAGGCCTGGCATGCTGCAATTCATGGGGTTGTGAAGAGAGGACACGACTGAGCAACTGAACTGAATTGAACTGCATGCATAAGACAATTTGAGGGATTAGAAAGCTAAAAGTTTAGAGAATTAACAATGGGATTTGTGGAGTGGTAAAATCTACACCTTACAATAAGAATATACATATTTCTACCTTCTATTACCTTATCAACCATTCTGTCAGCATTCATTGCCTTTTCCCTGGTCATGGATTCTGGCATGACTGTGTCTTGTTTCAGGGACCGTGTCACTAAATTCCTTTATCTTTAATTAGGTCCTCTATTATCATATGCTTTTAAATATTGAGTTTCCATGCATTAATTTCTCTGATTTTTAATAACACTCATTCTCTTCCATCTCACTGTCATTAATATAAATTATCACTATTGTTCTTTATTTGTTTATTAATGCCTCAGAACAGCTCAAGATTGTAAACGCTGTGAACTTTCTATGAAATGGTGATTCTCTTCCCCTAGATGTCTTCACAGTTCATGATTCCATCATTCACATCTATCTTACATACCTTCTTATCCAGTCTTATATTTATGGTAACATTTATTCTGACTTGACATCATAATATCTCAAAATCAGAATACCCGGTAAGTGAGAGTGGAGTGTTGACTCTTTTATTGTGAATTGAGACAACCACTTATTAGAAACTAAATATGTGAGATTGTCATACTCAATATTTCCAATCTCTGTATTCAGAAATCCCACATTTGGTTCACAATATTCCGTGAAATAGCATCCCCAAGAACTTAATGTTTCTGTATAGCTGTACCATATAAGACCCTCTGAGCATAGTTGTTGTTTCCTGTCATCTAGTGTTATATAGTAAATATAAATCCAAATGAGTTCTAAATAATGCCAAATAAATAAAATTAATGAATTCACTGTATGATATTCACTCTGTGTATATATTTTTCTATTAATATTTTGATAAGTTATTTCATAAAAATTTAAATATTTCAATGTGTTAATTTAATACTTATCCTGAGAAGTGGTCTACAGGCATTATTAGATTGTCATAGGATTTATTTTATATTTATTTTCTAATTCCCTAGTAATCATTCACCTTTTGGCAAAGCTATATCCTTTAGAATTATACCTAGGGAGGCTTTATTGTAATTAATTTTCATATATATGTGTGCTTAGAAACTTGTATTCTTGTTTGCCTTTGGAATACATTTTTAACTAATCTTAGAATTCTAAGTTGGTATTTCATCACTCACTGGGAAAATAATTTTACTGTATTCAGGTGTCTACTAGACTGTAAGGAATCTTTGGTCTTACTGATACTCTTGAGGTACTCTATTTCTTGGGCTAGTGCTCACCTTTCATTTTCTTTGTTTCTTTTCTTTCTTTTACCAGCATTCATGTCAGTATGAAACTATTTTCTTTCATCTGCTTCATATACATTGTGAATTTGCATCTGGGTCTTGTATCTTTTATTAGTTCATTATTTCTTTGACTTTTGCCTCTGTTTTAATTTTTCTTTCCGTTCTTATATTCCACAAAAATGTATCTTGGTCCTTGTCATGCGATCCAAATTTCTAAACTTTTTTCTTATGTTAAATACTTTTGTCTCTGAGTTGTATTCTAAATAACTTCTCACTATTGCATCGTATTTTTGGTCAAACTGGCCATGGGGTTACTATTTCATGAATCGCATGCTTCTTAAATAAGTGACAACATGTTTTATAGTTTCCTTTCTTTTACAGATATTTTAAATGTGTTTTATTTCTTGAAAATATCAAACTTTATTATTTTATGATCTATGTCTGATATTTTCTTTATCTGAAGTATTTGTATGTCTGCTATTTTTGCACCTATATTTAATAGAATTATGCTTATATAGTTTTTGGCTCCCTCGAGACTCTGAATGAAGATTGTTTTCAAGAGTGAGATTATCTTTAACTCCTGCAAGGTATTAAAGCCTTTGGAAGTCAGAGATAATCTTATATAACAATTCTTTATGGCACTGAACACTATAGCTACCAAAAATATTTTTAAAAATCATGAGAAAGCTGAACTATAGCCACAACTCATCAGGAATTTTGTTGTTTTTGTTGTTCTGTTTTTATTTAGTCTACTCTTGCTATCTCCTGAAAGGGAAGATTTTCATGGGAAAATCAGGCTTTTAATTTTCATTCTAGTTTTGTGACTCTGTATTCATAGCTTATTAAAGGTGTGTTTCCTGTAACTGGTAAAACTTGAACCTAATCTTTCACCTCTTTTCTCCTCAAGGTCACTGGCCTGAAGCCTCAGTTTGTTTTGGCCTTAAGATATAGAGCAAGGAGGGACTTTTCTTGTATTTCTAGATTCTCACATCCTCTTAAATTTAGTTAGCAATTATTTGCTCTTTCCTCAACTTTATAAGATCTTTAAGAAATTAGAAAAGTAATAATTGCAAGATTCAAAAAAATGTTTTTAACTGGAAATTTTCTCCACGAAAGAAAAATTAAAAATAAACAAAAACAAAGCAACAACAACAACAAAAAAACCACTGTTCCACCAAGCAGAGATTTTATACAGGCTTTATTTGTCTTACATGCACGACAACTGGAAATAAATTAAGCAGAGGTCTTCCAGGTAGCACAGTAGTAAAGAATCTACCTGCCAATACTGGAGATAGAAGAGATGCAGGTTTGATCCCTAGGTCAGGAAGACCTCCTGGAGTAAGAAATGCAAGCCACTTCAATGTATTCTTGCCAGGAAAATTCCATGGACAGAGTGGCCTGGTGGGCTACAGTCCATGAGATCACAAAGTGTCAGACATGACTGAATATCCATGCATGCAAAGGTAAATATATTTTTATATTTTCAAGTTTTCTTATGGTATAAAACTAATTATAGTCCTTATCAGTAGAATTGAACTGTAAGAACATGACCTCAAATTTGTCTAAAAACACAGATAAATTATGCTTTATTAGCAACCCCACTTAAATAGAACCTCAAAAATCCAAAGAAAAGAGTTTATGCTTAATCACAAGATAACTGATCTTAGTAATATACTCATTATACATTAGAATTAGTGGTTTAATTATTAAAATAAGTATTCAAGAGATTTTTGTTTTTCAGCTTACACGTAATAGAAAATAATAATAAGCATCAAAGATATATTTTGTCTTCAATAATGAAAACTTACATATTCTGTAATATACCAAAGTTAGTAAAACATAACTGACTAGTTTTAGAATTCTAAGCAATTAAAATAAAATGATTCAAAATGATATATTCTACTTTCATAATTATATATGCACATGTATACACACATATACACATTTCTATTTGAGAAAAGCTAAGGATTCACAGGTCTCCAACCATTATTTTAAGTCCTCAAATAAAAGTCAAGATATAGGTATAATGATCTTATTTTTAAAAAAGCTATGAAGAAAGAAATTAAAGTAAGCAAGCTATATTAATAATAATAATAGCAGCAAAAATAAAAACAAATGAAAGCTTTGTGAGAATTATAGTCAATAGTGTATCATTCCTAAAGACAGTTGATAAGTTGGTAGATGCATGAGAAAACACACACATCTCAACTCATTATGTGTGAAGTATATTTTATTGCTAGAAATATTTGGGGAAAGAGAACCACAGAGAGAAATAAACCACTTTCTTTACTGGAACCCTACTGCACTTAAAGTATTTTAGAGTACATTGAGGTAAAAATAATAGCATCTACTGAGGCAAAATGCTTTTTAAAGTCTAGAGACTTTTCCCTCCAGTAAAAATGCTTTTGGTAGTCCAATGTGATTTTTTGGAGAGAATTCTCTTGATCTGAACACGAATCATTTGAGTGTTCCTTGTTAAATATTTTAAAATCCAATTATTTTATTCAGTTGTGGCTATTAAAGCATGAGAGAATTCATGACTTTCTTCATTGAAAACTGAATAATGGACCATTGTTCTTTTTCTCTTTATCTTGTTGCAATATACATCTGGTGTTACATGAATCTGGCACTTTTGGGGAAAAAAGTTACATTAAATGTTTGAAAGTATATGGGAGTACACCTTGGTATTCTAGTGAAATAAAATACAATTTACCAACCTTTGCTGTTTTTCTTTGCTGAGTTAAAGCGTAATAGATGGTTATCTTCAATTCAGTCAATCAGTTCAGTCACTTAGTCATGTCCGACTCTTTGTGACCCCATGAATTGCAGCAATCCAGGCCTCCCTGTCCATTACCAACTCCCAGAGTTTATCCAGACTCATGTGCACTGAGTCAGTGATTCCATCCAGCCATCTCATCCTCTGTCATCCCCTTCTCCTCCTGCCCCCACTCCCTCCCAGCATCAGAGTCTTTTCCAGTGAGTCTACTCTTCCCATGAGGTGGCCAAAGTACTGGAGTTTCAGCCTTAGCATCAGTCCTTCCAAAGAACACCCAGGACTGATCTCCTTTAGAATGGACTGGTTGGATTTCCCTGCAGTCCAAGGGACTCTCAAGAGTCTTCTCCAACACCATAGTTCAAAAGAATCAATTCTTCCACACTCAGCCTTCTTCACAATCTAACTCTTACATCCATACATGACCACTGGGAAAACTATAGCCTTGACTAGACGAAACTTTGTTGGCAAAGTAATGTCTCTGCTTTTGAATATGCTGCTTAGGTTGGTCATAACTTTCCTTCCCAGGAGCAAGTGTATTTTAATTTCATGGCTGTAATCAACATCTGTAGTGATTTTGGAGCCCCCAAAATAAAGCCTGACACTGTTTCCACTGTTTCCCCATCTATTTGCCATGAAGTGATGGGACCAGATGCCATGATCATCGTTTTCTGAATGTTCAGCTTTAAACCAACCTTTTTATTCTCCTCTTTACTTTCATCAAGAGGCTTTTTAGGTCCTCTTTACTTCCTTCCATAAGGGTGGTGTCATCTGCATATCTCAGATTATTGATATTTCTCCCGGAAATCTTGATTCCAGCTTGTGCTTTCTCCAGCCCAGCATTTCTCATGATATACTCTGCATAGAAGTTAAATAAGCAGGGTGACAATATATAGCCTTGACGTACTCCTTTTCCTATTTGGAACCAGTCTGTTGTTCCATGTCCAGTTCTAACTGTTGCTTCCTGACCTGCATGCGGTTTTCTCAAGAGGCAGGTCAGGTGGTCTGCTATTCCCACCTGTTTCATAATTTTCCACAGTTTATTGTGATCCACACAGTCAAAGGCTTTGGTATAGTCAATAAAGCAGAAATAACTGTTTTTCTTGAACTCTCTTCCTTTTTCCATGATCCAGCAGATTTTGGCCGTTTGATCTCTGGTCCTATGCCTTTTCTATAACCAGCTTGAACATCAGGAAGTTCACGGCTCATGTATTGCTGAAGCCTGGCTTGGAGAATTTTGAGCATTACTTTACTAGCATGTGAGATGAGTGTGATTGTGCGGTAGTTTGAGCATTCTTTGTCATTGCCTTTCTTTGGGAAAGAAAATATATCTTAAGTATAGCAAATATATTATATACTTATATCTTAAGTGTAGCAAATAAAAAAAAACATAAAGAAGAGAAGTTAAATCACTTTGATGTCTTAATGACATTATCATTATGAATTAGCAGATTATTTATTTCCTTCTAGGATCAACCTATCTATCTATCCACCACCATCTCTATAATAGTTAAAACTTTACACATACATAGAAGTACAATTGATTGTTTCATATCTTATGTTTACTTGTCCTGGGATTTCTAAAATCGAAAACCTTGTTCTTTATTGTATTCTTTCATTTGATTAATAATTATTATGTTCTTAGTATATACTAAGAATTGTTATAATCACTGGGAATACATAAAAGAATTACACAGACAAAAATCTCTGCCTTCAATGATGGTAGAAGGGGCACCAGATGTAGGAGCAATGTGTTTCCACTTGGAAGTCCTTGAAAGTGAGTGTCTATTTCTCTGCTTTGATGACTTACTTCACTCTACTCCACATCCTGAATAGAGCAAACCCTCTGTGAACTTAACTTAAGGCTAAAATTTCTTAGATATATCCACAAAAATACAATATATAAAATGATATATTAATGAGTTGGACTTCACCAAATTAAATTGCTCTGCTATTAACATGATACTACTAAAACAAGGAAAAGATACCACAGACTGGATAAAAATATTTCTAAGTAATATGTCTTGTAAACATCATGGAAAATACTCTCACAACTCGGTACAGGAAAATAACCCATTTAAAAAATGGGAGAAAACAATAGCAAATGAACAAATGACAAACAACTAATCTCAAAGATATACAAGCAACTTATGCAGCTCAACTCCAGAAAAATAAGCGAACCAATCAAAAATGGGCCAAAGAACTAAATAGGCATTTCTCCAAAGAAGACATACGGATGGCTAACAAACACATGAAAAGATGTTCAACATCACTCATTATCAGAGAAATGCAAATCAAGACCACAGTGAGGTACCACTTCACACCAGTCAGAATGACTGCGATCCAAAAGTCTACAAGCAATAAATGCTGGAGAGGGTGTGGAGAAAAGGGAATCCTCTTACACTGCTGGTGGGAATGCAAACTAGTACAGCCACTATGGAAAACAGTGTGGAGATTCCTTAAAAATTGCAAATAGAACTGCCTTATGACCCAGCAATCCCACTGCTGGGCATACACACCGAGGAAACCAGAATTGAAAGAGACACATGTACCCCAATGTTCATTGCAGCACTGTTTATAATAGCCAGGACATGGAAACAACCTAGAGGTCCATCAGCAGATGAATGGATAAGAAAGCTGTGGTACATATACACAATGGAATATTATTCAGCCCTTAAAAAGAATAAATTTGACTCAGTTCTAATGAGATGGATGAAACCGGAGCCGATTATACAGAGTGAAGTAAGCCAGAAAGAAAAACACCAATACAGTATACTGACACATATATATGGAATTTAGAAAGATGGTAATGATGACCCTGTATGTGAGACAATAAAAGAGACACAGAGGTATAGATTTGGGAGAATGGCATTGAAACATGTATACTATCATGTAAGAAACGAAGTGCTAGTCTATGTTCAATACAGGATACAGGATGCATGGGGCTGGTGCACGGGATTATCCAGGGAGATGATATGGGGTAGGAGGTGGGAGGGGGCTTCGGCATTGGGAGATCATGTACACCTGTGGCTGATTCATGTCAATGTATGGCAAGACAAATACAGTATTGTAATGTAGAATAAAGTATTAAAATAAATAAATAAATACAGAAGTGCAAATCAAAAACAAAAATAGGCAAAATTTTAAACAGACATTTTACAAAAAAGATGTCAAAGCCATGAAAAGATTCTCAATACCATTAGTCATTAGAGAAATGTAAGTTAAGTCACAATGAAATATTACTACACAGTTATTAGAATGATTTATTTAAAAAGAAACCACTGCATGAATCGCTGGCAAGAATATGGAGGCACCAGGACTTTAATAAAACAATGGAGGAATTGTAAAATAAGCATTCACTTGAGGGGCTTCCCAAGTGGCTCGGTGGTAAAGAACCGACCTGTTAATGCAGGAACTGCAGGAGACATGGATTCGATCCCTGGGTCAGGGAGATCTCTTGGAGGAGGAAATGGCAACACACCCCAGTATTCTTGCTAGAGATCCCGTGGACAGAGAAGCCTGGCGGGCCATAGTCCATGGGGTCACAAACAGTTGGACACAAGTGAGTGACTGAGCACACTCATACATATTCACTTTGGATATGGCTACCTACATGTGATAGTCTTTGTGTGTCAGTGTTACTGTAAAACAAACCTCCCCAAAATAGTGATTTATAACATTATTACTTGCATTTAATTCTCACTTACATATTTTACTTTTTCTATTTTACTTTGAGATTTGACCAAGTTGCCCTAGAAATTCACTCTCTATTAAGCATCTTTAGTAATAAAACCTCCTTCTCAGTCAAGATGCTTCCACTGTATCATGTTCACGTGGATGTTATTGAACTCCTTTTGTATAAATGTACTGAGCATTATGAAGGTGTAACTTCTGCAATACTAGCCATATTGGATTCAGTGACACTTTTTAATAATAAGCCTGCTTCTTGTATCACAGCAAGATTTTTTTTTCTTTCAGTTTTATTCAGGTAAAACTGACATACAACAGTGTGTGAGTTTGATGTGTACAATAATTTTTTTCAATACCTTGACTTACATTTGTTGCAGAGTGATTATTACAATAAGTTTAGTTAACATCTATCTTTTCGTATAATTACTGGACTACAATGACTCAAAACAAATAAAAAGAAGGGAGAAATGAAGGAAAGAGAGGGTGAGAAAGAAAGGAAGGAAAAAAGGATAAAAAGAAAGAAAAAAATAACTCATAATGAGAACTTTTAGGAGTTACTTAGCAACTTTCAGATATACTGTGCCACAAAACAGTGTTAACTACAGTCAAATTTGACATGGGCAGCTCTAATTAGGCCAGCATGGGGCTGGTGATCTCGGTTGACATCATTTATATGTCTAGTGTTTGGCATTCTGAATGATCTAAGGGGTCTGAAATGGACTGTTATTTCCCCACCTCATGATTGCTCTCCAATGGCTTTAAAGAATATTTTTTAAAAACTTATCTTTCATAATTGTTATGAACTGTAATTTTAGTCAAATGAAGACTTACCTGATAACATACAAACAAAAAGTTCAATTGCAAACATTTAAAAGTTGGACTTTTAGTACATAGATGTTGATAACATTTCTATCTTCTATATGTTTTAAATTTGATTTTGTTTTCCATATTTCTGTTATATATGTCTATTTAAAAAAAGAGTTTATTCAACAAGCTTTCACAGCTCAATAATTCATTTCTGGTTTTATTTCATTTTCAAGTTCTTTATCTAAAATATTTGCGCATTTTATACTTATGTCTTGATATGAATTTTCATAATTGCAAATATTAAGTTCATGCCCTCAGTAGCTCCCTTTCAACTATTATAAATCTATTTAGCTTGTGATCATTCTTGTAACAGTGTATCCTGAGTTATCTAATTATGTTTCCATTAGTTCATTTCCCTTGCTTAGCTCAGCCACTTTGACAGTTAATTTGTACCTGAGGAGAGTGGCAGGGCTCCAGGTCCCCTCCTTATGCTCTTCTGGTGAATTTAAGCTGGGATGTGGCATAAAGCAGATAACCTTGTTGCCACAGCCCAGGATAGGCTACATCCATTTGCTGCATACCACATCCTGCCTTTATGTACCTTGAGCCTCCACACTGATTTTTTGATTTTTACAAAAGCGTTTTTTTTTTTTTTCTTTCACCATCTCTGGCTAGTGCTATTCAGAATTTTCTGATCAGATATTTATGTTCTATAAATATATCTGTTTCCATATTCTGACACCTGGATCTTCTCTAAACTCTACTGTCAGTCCCTCCCATGGCAAGTCACAGCTATCTTTTTTTTTTTTTCCTACAAGAGTGACATCATTTTTTAAATTATTAGTCATATCTCTATACTTCCCAATAGCTTTTGTGGCATCTCTAGTGATAGGTTGAAACAAAAGCCACTAAAAGCCCCAGTTTTAGCCTTCTATAACTTAATGAAATATAAATTATTGATAGACTATACTTAATTGAATTAATGGTCTTTATCATTTATTATGGTCACAAACTAGGTAAAATAAGTATAAATATAAGCTGCTGCTGCTGCTAAGTCACTTCACTCGTGTCTGACTCTGTGCGACCCCATAGACGGCAGCCCACCAGGCTCCCCCGTCCCTGGGATTTTCCAGGCAAGAACACTGGAGTGGGTTGCCATTTCATTTTCCAATGCATCAGAGTGAAAAGTGAAAGGGAAGTTGCTCAGTTGTGTCCGACTCTTGGCGACCCCATGGACTGCAGCCCACCAGGTTCCTCCATCCATGGGATTTTCCAGGCAAGAGTACTGGAGTGGGGTGCCATTGACTTCTCTGAAATATAAGCTAGCACTATGTTAAAATATATTTGGTTTCCAAATTAATTAATAAACAACGGTTTTCAAACTTTGATCTGTATCATAATTACACAGAGTTCTTGCTAAAACACAAGTTCCTAAGTCCTAATGTCAAGAGTCGCTGATTCTAAGATCTGGGATTTTGCCCTGAAAATTTCCATTTCTAACAAGTTCACCGTTGCTGCTGCTGTATCTTTGTTATAAATAATGAGATTTGACTCAGACACTTACATTAGCACAACAGAAAGACAGATGAAACACAACTTCATTTGATGTCTGAGTTTACTTATTGTCAGCTATTTAAATTTCAAAAGTTTTGATTATTCTATTAGTATTCTTTGGAAGATTTCAAACTCTTTCCACCATAGCCAATTTGATATATCTACATGCAAAGACTTGTACACAAATCTTGCCTGTAAGAATTTGATTGGTGCCCCCTTATCCTTTGTACAAGTTAGACTTCTCCAGGGAAATAGAGCAAATTTTAAATATACATTACTGCTCTTTAGTTGCTAAATCAGGTCTGACTCTTTGCAACCTCATGAACTGTAGCCCACCAGGCTCCTTTTTCCATGGGATTTCCCCAGGCAAGAATACTAGGGTGGGTTGCCAGTTCCTTCTCCAGGGATCTTCCCGACCCAGTGATAGAACCAGGGTCTCCTGCATTGCAGGTAGATTCTTTACCATCTGAGTCACCAGGAAACCCCCTCCACCACCACCATATATATATATATGTGAGCACATGTGTGTGTGTGTGTGTGGAGTATGTGTGTGTGTGTGTGTGAGAGAGAGAGAGAGAGAAGGGGGAGGGTGAGTGGAGAGATGTTTACATTATTTGGGTGGCTTGCCAGTAAGCTTGAAATTCTGGCAAGACTTGATGGTGAAGTCTTGAGTTGCGGTAGCCTGGAGGTGGAGTTCTTTCCTTCTAGGGGATCAGTTTTTTCTTCTAAAATCTTTTATTGGATGACACATATACATCTCATGAAATGCAATCTTCTTTACTCGTGGTCTGCTATTATAACAAATGTTGTTGTTGTTCAATCACTTAGTCATGTCTGACTCTGCAACCCTATGGGCTTCAGCATGCCAGGATTCCTTGTCCTTAACCATCTCCCAGAGCTTGCTCAAACTTATGTCCACTAATTCAGTGATGTCATCCAGACATCTCATCCTCTGTCATCTCCTTCTCATCCTGCCTTCAATCTTTTCCAACATCAGGGTCTTTTCTAATGAGTCAGCTCTTCACATCAGGTGGCCAAAGTATTGAAGATTCAGCTTCAGCATCAGTCTTTCCAGTGAATATTCAGGACTTATTTCCTTCACTTTTCACTTTGATGCATTGGAGAAGGAAATGGGAACCCACTCCAGTGTTCTTACCTGGAGAATCCCAGGGACGGGGGAGCCTAGTGGGCTGCTGTCTATGGGGTCGCACAGAGTCAGACACGACTGAAGAGACTTAGCAGCAACAGCAGCATTTCCTTTAGGATTAACTCTTTTGTTCTCTTTGATGTCCAAGTGACTCTTGAGTCTTCTCCAATACCACAGTTCAAAAGCACCAGTTTTTCAGTGTCCAACATTATTTATGTTCCAACTCTCATATTCATACATGACTACTGGAAAAACCATAGCTTCAACTATATGGTCCTTTGTCAGCAAAGCAACGTTTCTGATTTTTAATGTGCTGTCTTGGTTTGTCATAGCTTTTCTTCCAAGGAGCAAGTGTCTTTTAATGTCGTGACTGAAGTTACCATCTGCAATGATTCTCAAGTGCAAGAAAATTAAGTCTGTCACTGTTTCCATTGTTTCCCCATCTATTTGTCATGAAGTGATGAATCAGATGGTATGATCTTCGTTTTTTGAATGTTTTTGAATTTGCATGTTAATCACAGCTTAAAAACACCTTTCCATAAATATATACACTAGAATTTGGCCTAAAATTGGGTACTAAAGTATAGCCTCATTGAGTTATAAAATTAACCTCTATTCTGTCTGACATCTAGTTTAGTTTATTCAATGGTGAACTCTAACAGAAAAAGTAAATAAATCTGGGAGAATAGCCTTTGTCTTCCTCCTAGTCCTTGTATAGATGTAAGAATTGGATTATAAGGAAAGCTGAATGCCAATGAATTTATGCTTTTGAACTGTGGTGTTGGAGAAGACTCTTGAGAGTCTCTTGGACAGCAAGGAGATCCAACCAGTCCATCCTACAGGAGATTAGTCTTGGTTGTTCATTGGAAGGACTGATGTTCAAGCTGAAACTCCAATACTTTTGTCACCTGTTGTGAAGAGCCGACTCATTTGAAAAGATCCTGATGCTGAGAAAGACAGAAGGCAGAAGGAGAAGGGGATGGCAGAGAATGAGATGATTGGATGGCATCACCAACTCAGTGGACATAGTTTGGGTGGATTCCGGGAGTTGATTGACAGGGAGACCTGTGTGCTGCAGTCCATGGGGTCACAAAGAGTTAGACTCAACTGAGCGACTGAACTGAACTAATGTATCACATTTGTTATTTGTTTTTATTATTCATCTGAATTTTGAGATAAGGTCGAAAGACACTTATACATATGCAGATTTTAAAGAAAGTCTCGCTTATTTTTCCAATATATTTATGTTGCTCATATCTATCTTTAGATGCTAACTATTAAGTTTCACTGATGTATTTTAACGAGTGATGTCATTTTATCCTTATAAATGGATGTCTAATCATACCATTACCATATATTAATAAGCATATTTTGACCCTAGCAAGTTTGAATACAAAGTTTATTATCATAATAAAGTTTCATATTTCTTTAGTATCCTTTGGACTTTCAGCTTTTGTTCTACTCAATTATTTATTTATCAGCCAGTGCTATATAGTTTTAAAATTTTAGATGCTCTGTCTTTTAATATCTGATTGGGTTAGTTCACCCAATTTTGTTAAAATATTTTGTTTTATGACCATGGTAAGTAAGCTGTCTTTCATTATATTTTTAACTTTTTATTGTTTATGTATGTGATAGTTATTCTGTTTTGTACGTTGATATTACATTTTGCCAAATTAGTGAATTATTTTCTGTTTTTAGATAGTATATATGAATAATCCAAAGGACTTAATGATAAAGCAAATTATATCACAAATATATATATATATAATGTTATTTATTCTTTTAAAAGTTTGATATCTGCAAATTTATCTTTCTCCTGATTACATTTCCTAATTGTATTTGAATTGTTTCCCCATTTGTTTTAATACTGATTTTGGAAACTGTATATCTCAGGTTCTTACCACACAGATTCTGCTTGCTGCCCCTCTATATGTCCCTGACAATAGATAAACTCCTTTAATTTGTCTGTTCATTCATATTTTAGTCTTATAGAGAACAAAGAGCATAATGGTGATCTTTGTAATTCTTCTCTTTACTACATAGAACATTATTTTCACAAGGCAATCTGTTTAAATGATCTAGACTCATCACTTATAAAAATGTATGTTCAAAAATGTATTCATAAGTTATGATTTTTTAAAGACTGAAATGCATAAGAAGTAGAAATATTACAGAAAAATTGTAAAGATTTTTATTAGCTGTTAACTGGGAAAGCAAAAGCTTAGGTAATGTGATTTTAAATTCCAATAAGTTTTTATACACCTGAAAATACCTATCCAGAAAACACTTATACTATTTTATATCCCACTTTAAGAAATGCATAATTTATTAAAAATCAAAAGAATACAATGTTCCTTATGTGCACCTTAATTTATGTGAAAATGTAGTAATATTAAAATTCAATATTAAAAATGTTCGGTGTTAAAACTGGGCCACCACTCTGGTCTTTACACACCATTCCTCCCCCAGCCCCTCTGTAGGCTATTACATCTTGAAAGTATCTATAAATTATTTATTTTAAACTGGTTTTCACCAAGGAATGGCTGGTGTTCACTTCATTTTGTTCATTTGATTTTGAGTTTTCAACACTGTAAAAAGTTTTGACTTGAGGAAATTTTCAGAATATCTGAGTATCCTAGATCCAAGAAGGGCAATGTCATGGAGGATGTCCAGTTTCTTGGACAAAAACTAGCCAATTCTCCTTTGATGAATTAATAATTTGTTCAAGAGGTATATCTATGAATGGAATGAGTTGAAAAGATTAGGCCTAAAGTGTATCTTTGAATGAATGCCAAGATCACTTTGTCACAAGATTCAACATTAATACAAATAATAATACATTTTAATATTGCTACTGTGTGTGCATCTCCTTAAACCACAGCTTTTCTTGTTCAGTTGCCCTGTCCATCAAAATCAATGCTAGAGTGAAGAAAGTGTTCAAAAAGATGAGAAAATTTATTTAAAGATTCCTTTTAATTCTATGAAGAAAATATGTTTGTGGGGTCAAATCTTTTAATTTGTTATTGTTGTTGTTGTTGACCTATAAAAATAGGTAGTAGTGGGAAACTTGCAAAACCTCAATAGATGAATTTTTCTTAGAGTGAAAATAACCACTTCCCCCTCACAAAAAGAGTGCTTTTTGTTACACAGTTTAGTTTTGCATTATCTTTATCTTTTAGCAACACTATAAAATATGGTGTTAGCATTTAGAAATTTCAAGCATGCTTCAGTTCAGTTCAGTTCAGTCGCTCAGTCATGTCATGTCCGACTCTTTGCGACCCCATGAATTGCAGCACGCCAAGCTTCCCTGTCCATCACCAACTTCCGGAGTTCACTCAGACTCTTATCCAATGAATCGGTGATGCCATCCAGCCATTTCATCCTCTGTCGTCCCCTTTTCCTCCTGCCCCCAATCCCTCCCAGCATCAGAGTCTTTTCCAATGAGTCAACTCTTCGCATGAGGTGGCCAAAGTACTGGAGTTTCAGCTTTAGCATCATTCCTTCCAAAGAACACCCAGGACTGATCTCCTTTGGAATGGACTGGTTGGGTCTCCTTGCAGTCAAAGGGACTCTCAAGAGTCTTCTTCAACACCACAGTTCAAAAGCATCAATTCTTTGGCGCTCAGCTTTCTTCACAGTCCAACTCTCACATCCATACATGACTACTGGAAAAACCATAGCCTTGATTAGATGGACCTTTGTTAGCAAAGTAATGTCTCTGCTTTTGAATATGCTGTCTAGTTTGGTCATAACTTTCCTTCCAAGGAGTAAGTGTATTTTAATTTCATGGCTGCAATCATTAGAGACATTGAATTAATTTGTGTTTGAAAAGAAAGTGAAAGTGGCTCTGTCCTACCGATCTCTTTGGGACCCCATGGACTATACATTCCATGAATTCTCCAGACCAGAATACTGGAGTGGGTAGCCTTTCCCTTCTCCATGGGATCTTCCTAACCCAGGAATGAAATCCAGGTCTCCGCATTGTGGGCAGATTTTTTTTACCAGCTGAGCCATAAGGGGAACTCCACAAAAGAGCCATAAGGGAAGCCCTGCAAGAGAGCCACACGAATCTGTGCTTACTGGTAACAATTACTTAATCATGGGTTTCCCAGGGGACGCCAGTGGTAAAGAACCCTTCCAACAACGCAGGAGACATAAGAGACTCAGATTAGATCCTTGGTTCAGGAGATCCCCTGGAGGAGGACATGGGAATCCACTTCAGTATTCTTGCCTGGAGAATCCCATCCCTCTGGAGAATCCCAGAGGACCCTGGAGAGCTACATTTCATAACATCACAAAGAGTCAGACATGGTTGAAATGACTTAACACACACACACACACACACATTTTCTCATCATACTGGTTTGATATTTAAGTTTTTAACAGGAAAATGCAAAGCGGGAAAAAAATTCCAGAATCTCTAATCTCAAATGATTTAGCAAATCTACATAACTGTATAATTAACTGATGTACAAGAAATGAACAACAACATAATTAGGATAATATTCTTACTAGTGCAGGAGAAATGTAATCATTTTGAAATATTTTTATGAATCATAAAGTCACACATATAACTTCTTCACCATGAATTCCTTCATCTACCCTTCTTATACTTTTGGAAAATGCATATATAGAAAGAAGCAAAATAAATTATACAGTTAAGAATGATTTTCAGAAATAGAAAGGAAAATTGTTTATGTGTTTAGGGGTTACATAGTTGAAAGGTCATTTATGCAATAAAAATTCATTTCAAGGCTAGAAAGTTTAGTAGCCTGGAAAAATCCCCTGTTGGAATAAATAGCCATATTCTTCAGAACAACAGCCTGTCAAAAGAGAAGAGCAATTTACAACCACACAGTCTACAAGTTTTGGGAGGAGGGAATGCTCCTTGACAACTTGCAACTGAAAAATGAACGGAAGGAATTCAAACTGGTTTTAGGTCTCTGTTTCTTTTAAAGACACATGGGGGATTGATACATATTTCTTATTCTGAAACAGACTTTTAAAATCCCTGGGAAGATAAATGTTAAAATAATAAATTGGCTGACAATTTAGAGACAGTAGAAATCTATGGACATACAGCCTCTAGAATTATTATTTAGCATATATTTAAAACTGCCAGTAAACCCAGATGACCTTCCAGACTTCCTCTATATTAATCTGAATTCAGACTATTAAAAAGAAACATATACTCCATTCATCCACTTACAGAATTTCTCAGAGCATTTTGGAAAATACAAGTCAAAACCCAAGTAACAGCTTTACATTTAATCTTGTTTAAATGTACTACATTACATAATTGCTACTTTTGGTATTCATAATTGTTTAAAAATGGAAAATAATGAAATTTAGACTCATCAATATTCTTAACAGGATGGTAACTGATATTTGATTACTGTGAACTAGCATATCAAAATAAATAGAAACATAGATGTAACTTTTACTTTTTTGAACAAGTTAATTAAAAAATCCCATTTACACATTATAGCTATACCTTTTGAAATAAAACATTATTATAAGACAAAAATAATAATGTCTGTTTTCTTTAAAAAGGTTATTTTGAGTTGGTATGTTAAGATAAATATATCAAGGAATCTTGTATTTATTTTTTTATACAACACACTTTTTTTTCTTATATGTTCATATCTATAAAATATACTAAATGCTAGATATTCATGTCTTCCTTTTGAAATTAAATGACTTTTCTAGAGTTATTCACAAAAAAATGGGAGTATATTTTATATCTCCATACACTTACTTTTGAGTTCATAATCAATATAGTCTTTAAAAATGTAATAACCTAAACTACACTGGTGTTTCCATCTCCTAGCATATGATGCCTGTCCAGAATCATCAATGTACAGGATTGATAAGTCAGGCACTTTACTCAAGAGATTCACAAATTTAGAAGATGATTCTTTCTTAGAATCATCAGCAGTGAATATAAATAGATGGAAGCCATGCGTTCTAGGGCTTTTATGTCACAATATCAATCTGAATATATTTTCCCAGACAATTCTTTGAGGTCAACATAATCCTTGTCTAAATCATCTGTATATTTCCTCTTCCCTCAATCATATCACTTCTGTAAAGCCACTAGAGCATTTGTGGTAGTGATTTCTTTTTGTTACTTAAAATAAAGGAAATTGACTAAAAATTCTAACATTACACAAGAGATATGATTACTTCTGCTTTGCCTATTACAAAAACAAGATGCTTTATCTTACTCGTGACAAAT
Source organism: Nanger dama (assembly GCA_917880005.1). NCBI lineage: Eukaryota > Metazoa > Chordata > Mammalia > Artiodactyla > Bovidae > Nanger > Nanger dama. The sequence goes on along the minus strand of CAKJTW010000006.1, from coordinate 58,604,493 downwards.
AAGTGATTTACAAATAGATAAATATAAGAGGCTGTGAAATTGGCAAATGACTGAGTATTTAATATAATTGAATTTTGTTAATTAGATCTCATAGCAGATATTCTGCATTTTATGATTCACACACACACACACACACACACACACACACACACATATATATAATAGATAACTGATAAGAACTTAGCACAGGGAACTGTGCTTAGTATGCTATGGCACAACCTACATGGGAAAAGAATTTGAACAAGTGAATGTGTGTATACATATAAATGGTTCACTTTGTTATATTAGCTGAAACTAACACAATATTGTAAATCAACTATACTCCAATAAAACGTTTATTAAAAAAAAAAAATACTGCCATATTTTCCCCCAGAGGATTTAAATTTGGTCAGCTAAATGAACATTGTAAGTTGTGTAGAACTTTATTAACATTCTATTCATTCCTGATTTGGATAGTAGTTTGTGGTGGTGAAAAAAAATCACACATAATTTTAGGACTCATGTCCATTGAGTAAGTGATGCCATCCAACCATCTCATCCTCTGTCGTCCCCTTCTCCGTCTGAATCCAATCACTCCCAGCATCAGGGTCTTTTCAAATGAGTCAGCTCTTTGCATCAGGAGGCCAAAGTATTGGAGTTTCAGCTTCAACATCAGTCCTTCCAATGAACATACAGGACTGATCTCCTTTAGAATGGATTGGTTGGATCTCCTTGCTGTCCAAGGGACTCTCAAGAGTCTTCTCCAACACCACACTTCAAAAGTATCAATCCTTCTGCTCTGCCCTTTCTTTATAGTCCAACTCTCACATCCATACATGACTACTGGAAAAACCATAGCCTTGACTAGCTGGATCTTTGTTGACAAAGTAATGTCTCTGCTTTTTAATATGCTGTCTAGGTTGGTCATAACTTTCTTCCAAGGAGTAAGCGTCTTTTAATTTCACAGCTGCAGTCATCATCTGCAGTGATTTTGGAGCCCCCCCAAAAAAAAAAATGTTAGCCACTCTTTCCACTGTTTCCCCATTTATTTGCCATGAAATGTGGGACTGGATGCCATAATATCAGTTTTCTGAATACTGAGGTTTAAGCCAACTTTTTCACTCTCCTCTTTCACTTTCATCAAGAAGCTCTTTAGTTCTTCTTCAATTTCTGCCCTAAGTGTGGTGTAATCTGCATATCTGAAGTTATTGATTTTTTTTTCTATAATATCACAGGTAACACAACTTGAATTATGGCAAACTTAAAAGCTAAGAGTTGATGTCCTTTTTCCAATTCAGAAGACTCATGACTCTTGCCACCTGTAAGATCATAAACTTGCCTTGTTCTCTACAATCATGAGTGTGAGGTGAAGACAAATTCTCATACTCTTTAGAAAACATACTCTTTCAGTTGGTAGCAACGGGGTCTGTAGCCTGACTGGATTCAGTAGGTAATTATGACAGCTGCTGGAGTCCAGCTCCAGCAGCCAGGGAATCAGCCTGAAAGGGTGAGCGATGTTGGCAGATGATGATGTGGCCTTTGACTCAGAGTACGGAACTACATCGGTGGAAGATGATGTAGTCTCTGACTTATAGTACAGAAAGTGAAAGTGAAAGTGAAGTCGTGTCCAACTCTTTGGGACCCCATGCACTATAGCCTACCAGGTTTCTCTGTCCATGGGATTTTCCAGGCAAGGATACTGGAGTGGGTTGCTATTTCCTTCTCCAGGAGATCTTCCCAACCCAGGGATCGAACCCGGGTCTCACGCATTATAGGTAGATGCTTTACCATCTGAGCCACCAGGGAAGTCAATAGTATGGAACTACATGTTTATTTCAAGCTTCAGGTTCTCTTTTATACTTTGCCAAAAGCATTAGGTCAGAGGTTTGACATTTTTAGTTTCCTCCAGTCAGACTTACTGTACTTAACTTGTGATTACATTGTAACTCATGCTACATTCCTCAGCTTATTTATCTTTCTAATTCCTGTTTGCCCCTAGCATCTTAAGATCATTATCTCCTAAAAAGGGGCTTCTAGATACTCTTAATTATTCCTAAACCCTAAACTTAGCAATCTTCTTTTGCCATAAATATTTCCCTCACAAACAGGTCTCATATAACAATCCTTCCTATGGCCTCAAGCTGCAGCCTACATGCTCATCCTGGGACATTCTTTGTAAAGATCTTTGAACAAATGTCAATGGTTACTTTATAGATTATTTTCTGGGCGTAACTGTAGAAGGCTTTGTGCTTTCTCATGCTTTTCTCAAGCACCTTAACATTCTTTCCAGCCAACTCAACCAAAGAAAGGAAAGAACAAGTCAGAATCACAAGGCTTAACACCTTCATACTGGGGCCTTGCCTGTGAGATGAGGAGAGGGGGTTGGGGCCATGCCTCCACTTTGTCAGTAATGCTTAACACAGCTCCTGACAGAAAGTAAAACAGAAAACACCTTTTCTGCATTTGGAGAGTGGAATTAAAGGTCACTGCAGGCACCAAATCTGTATTTATGACCACCACCTTAAATAGAAACTCAGCAAATGGGGACTGGAAAAATACAAGTTAGATTAATTCAAAGGATACAGCCACGCAAAAAGATATTCTGTAGACTAAATTCTAGAATATTTATTTTCTCTTGTATAATCCAAATATGGCAATAAAAATGTTACAAGACTTTTTGGAAAGGAAAAGAAGAGTGCTTATTAGTCTAAAAACCAAGTAAAACTATAATTTCATATTTTCCTGGCTTTTTTTTTCCTCATTTTCCCAGTATCAGTTTCCATGCTTCTACCTTGGTTATATTTGTAATTTTAATGATCAAAAAAAAATTTTAATCAGAATTCCCCAGTATTAATGCAATCACTGCATTATCATTTATATTTTTATTGATATAAATTTTGTTTTTACACTTTGGTTATTTCTCAAAAAAAAAAAACTTTAATTATTTCAAAATAGCATCTTCAAGTTTTTTATTACAATATTTAAAAACATGCACTTAGTTGGTAAGGGTAATTCAAATATAAAACAATTAATAATACCCATCTTCTTACAGTACATAAATATACATTAATATTATCACTAATTTAACTTAAAATTTTTATCTGTTTCTAAATTAAGTGCACCTTTCAAATAAGCCATGTGTCTTGGCTTATTATATATGATGGTGAAGCATGAGAAGAAAATAAGGTATATAATAGGAGAAAATCTGAATTCAAATATTAACAAATTTGGATATTTGTGGAACCTGGTTCCCAAACAATACCACTGAGTTGTAAGGATCAAGTCAAATTACTTAAGTGTTTTATAAAAGATGGAATCTAAGTAAAAGTTAGTTATTCATGGTTGAATTATAGACATTTTGTTTAAAATGAATGTAGAAGTTTAACTATCATTCTATTAGTAATTAGTTTCATTGAGTCTATCTTGATTTTCCTTCTTTTTATTCTTTTGCTTCTCATATATGCTTTTTAGAAATGTGTGCCTTAACTTGAAGAGAACACTTCTTGATTATATACTCTGTGACATATGACACTCCTCCTTTAATGACTCCTTTCGTGTTCTTTATTAAATACTCTCGTCTGCTCTGCGACTGGCCGGTCCACTAAGTACAGGTGGCTGCGACCAACTGGTGCACTAAGCATGGCCAAGAAGAGCTACCCCATGCCTGAGGCAGGGGCAGAAGCCAGGAGGACCCCATGTTCAAAGGGCAGCTGCCAAGAGGGGTTACCCCACGTCTGAGGACAGTAGCAGTGGCTGAGAGGAGCCACCCCACATCCAAGGCCAGGGGCAGCAGCTGGGAGGAGCCACCCCTCATCTGAGGCCAGGGGCAGCGGCTGGGAGGAATCACACCATGTCCAAGGAGCGGTGGCTGCACGGGCACAGGAGGGCCTAGAGGAGCTATCCCATGTTGAAGGTCAGGAAGGGTGTCGGTGAGGAGATACCCCTCATCCAAGGTAAGGAGCAACAGCTGTGCATTGCTGGAGCAGCCGTGAAGATATAACGCATGCTCAAGGTAAGAGAAACCCAAGTAAGAAGGTAAGTGTTGCAAGAGGGCATCAAGGGAGACACACTGAAACCATAATCACAGAACACTAGTCAATCTAACCACACTAGGACCACAGCCTTGTCAAACTCAGTGAAACTAAGCCATGCCCGTGGGACAATCCAAGATGGGCAGGTCATGGTGGAGAGGTATGACAGAATGTGGTCCACTGGAGAAGGTAATGGCAAACCACTTCAGTATTCTTGCATTGAGAACCACATGAACAGTATGAAAAGGGAAAATGATAGGATACTGAAAGAGGAACTGCCCAGGTCAGTAGGTGCCCAGTATGCTACTGGAGATCAGTGGAGAAATCACTCCAGAAAGGATGAAGGGAAGGAGCCAAAGCAAAAAAAAAATACCCAGCTGTGGATGTGACTGGTGATAGAAGCTATGTCCGATGTAAAGACCAATACTGCATAGGAATCTGGAATGTCAGGTCCATGAATCAAAGCAAATTGGAAGTGGTCAAACAAGAGATGGCAAGATTGATGTCAATATTCTAAAATCAGCGAACTAAAATGGACGGGAATGGCTGAATTTAACTCATGACAATTATATCTACCACTATAGGCAGGAGTCGCTCAGAAGAAATGGAGTAGCCATCATGGTCAACAAAAGAGTCTGAATGCAGTACTTGGAAGCAATCTCAAAAACGACAGAATGATCTCTGTTCATTTCCAAGGCAAACCATTCAATAGCATGTTAATGCAAGTCTATACCCAAACCAGTAACACTAAAGAAGCTGAAGTTGAATGGTTCTATGAAGACCTACAAGACCTTTTAGAACTCACACCCAAAAAGATGTCCTTTTCATTATAGGGGACTGGAATGCAAAAGTAGGAAGTCAAGAAACACCTGGAGTAACAGGCAAATTTGGCCTTGGACTGTGGAAAGAAGCAGGGCAAAGACTAATAGAGTTTTGCCAAGAAAATGCACTGGTCATAGCAAACATCATCTTCCAACAACACAAGAGAAGACTCTACACATGGACATCACCAGATGGTCAACACTGAAATCAGATTGATTCTATTATTTGCAGCCAAAGATGAAGAAGCTCTATACAGTCAACAAAAATAAGACCAGGAGCTGACTGTGGCTCAGATCATGAACTCCTTATTACCAAATTCAGACTCAAATTGAAGAAAGTAGGGAAAACAGCTAAATCATTCAGGTATGACCTAAATCAAATCCCTTATGATTATACAGTGGAAGTGAGAAATGGATTTAAGGGCCTAGATCTGATAGAGTGCCTGATGAACTATGGAATGAGGTTCATGACATTGTACAGGAGACAGGGATCAAGACCATCCTCATGGAAAAGAAATGCAAAAAAGCAAAATGGCTGTTTGGGGAGGCCTTACAAATAGCTGTGAAAAGAAGAGAAGCAAAAATCAAAGGAGAAAAGGAAAGATCTAAGCATCTGAATGCAGAGTTCCAGAGAATAGCAAGAGATAAGAAAGCCTTCTTCAGCAATCAATGCAAAGAAGTAGAGGAAAACAACCAAATGGGAAAGACTAGAGATCTCGTCAAGAAAATTAGAGATACCAAGGGAACATTTGATACAAAGATGGGCTCGATAAAGGACAGAAATGGTATGGACCTAAAAAAGCAGAAGATATGAAGAAGAGGTGGCAAGAATACACAGAAGAACAGTACAAATAAAGATCTTAATGACCCAGATAATCACAATGGTGTGATCACTCATCTAGAGCCAGATATCCTGGAATATGAAGTCAAGTGGGCCTTAGAAAGCATCACTAAGAACAAAGCTAGTGGAGGTAATGAAATTCCAGTTGAGCTATTTCAAATCCTGAAAGATGAAGCTGTGAAAGTGCAGCACTCAATATGCCAGCAAATTTGGAAAACTCAGCAGTGGCCACTGCACTGGAAAATGTCAGTTTTCATTCCAATCCCAAAGAAAGGCATGCCAAAGAATACTAAAACTACCCACCATTGCACTCATCTCACATGCTTGTAAAGTAATGCTCAAAATTTTCCAAGCCAGGCTTCAGCAATACGTGAACCGTGAACTTCTTGATGTTCAAGCTGGATTTAGAAAAGGCAGAGATCAAATTGCAAACATCTGCTGGATCATGGAAAAATAAAGAGGGTTTCATAAAAACATCTATTTCTGCTTTATTGAGTATGCCAAAGCCTTTGACTGTGTGGCTCACAATAATCTGTGGAAAATTCTGAGAGAGAGAGGAATACCAGACCACCTGACCTACCTTTTGAGAAATCTGTATGCAGGTCAGCAGGCAACAGTTCAAACTGGACGTGGAACAACAGACTGGTTCCAAAGAGGAAAAGGAGTACATCAAGGCTGTATATTGTCACCCCGCTTATTTAACTTGTATGCAGAGTACATCATGAGAAACGCTGAACTGGAAGAAACACAAGCTGGAATCAATATTGCCGGGAGAAATATCAATAATCTCAGATATGCAGATGGTGCCACCCTTATGGCAGAAAGTGAAGAGGAACTAAAAAGCCGCTTGATGAAAGTGAAAGAGGAGAGTAAAAAGGTTGGCTTAAAGCTCAACATTGAGAAAATGAAGATCATGGCATCTGGTCCCATCACTTCATGGGGAATAGATGGGGAAACAGTGGAAACAGTGCCAGACTTTATTTTGAGGGGCTCCAAAATCACTGTAGATGGTGACTGCAGCCATGAAATTAAAAGACACTTACTCCTTGGAAGAAAAGTTATGACCAACCTAGATAGCATATTCAAAAGCAGAGACATTACTTTGCCACTTAAGGTCCATCTAGTCAAGGCTATGGTTTCCCATTAGTCATGTATGGATGTAAGAGTTGAACTGTGAAGAAAGATGAGTGCTGAAGAATTGATGCTTTGAACTGTGGTGTTGGAGAAGACTCTTGAGAGTCCCTTAGACTGCAAGGAGATTCAACCAGTCCATTCTGATGGAGATCAGCCCTGGGATTTCTTTGGAGGGAATGATGCTAAAGCTAAAACTCCAGTACTTTAGCCACCTCATGCGAAGAGTTGACTCATCGGAAAAGACTCTGATGCTGGGAGGGATTGGGGGCAGGAGGAGAAGGGAACAACCAAGGATGAGATGGCTGGATGGCATCACTGACTGGATGGAAGTGAGTCTGTGTGAACTCCGGGGAAATGGTGATGAACAGGGAGGCCTGGTGTGCTGCGATTCATGGGGTTGCAAAGAGTCAAACACGACTGAGCAACTGAACTGAACTGTACTGCTTTCAGTTCTGTTATCTTCTAGTTCATCTCAAGCCCTCAGTCCTCTTCTCTTCAACACAAGAATTCTCCCATTGCATCTCTCATGGACATTTGTAGTCATTAGTATTATGTCTTGTTTCTTTTTAAGAGCTTCTCTGAAGGTGTTTTATAATTAAATATTTGTGTGTTTGTATTAGTTTCAAACATTTCTAAGAGTGGAGTAAAATTTCCCCTCACTTCTTGTTACTACCTGCATATATATTCTTAATTGTTTATATCCTAAACTTCCAATTCATTTCAAGATCATGCTTATTTTCATTCTAGTCTTCTGAGGAATTCAGGGTTATTTCTACCTCCTTTCTTGACAGTTTTATCAATTGACTCATGTTTCCTTCTCTTCTATTATGGTGATAACTTATTTCTTTTTCTTTTTTAAAATTAATTAATTAATTAATTTTTTATTAAATTTATTTAATTTTTTAATTACAGTACTGTATTTGTTTTGCCATACATTGACATGAATCAGCCACAGGTGTCCATGATCTCCCAATGCCAAAGCCCCCTTCCACCTCCCACCCCACATCCTCTCTCTAAATCATCCCGTGCACCTGTCCCATGCGTCCTGCATCCTGTATTGAACATAGACTGGCGCAACTTATTTCCTTTAACCAGCTTCAACTGTTTGTCTCTGGATCCTAACTGGCATTTTTTTCTTTGAGGAAATTATTAATTGTACATCTCTCTATTTATTCCCTGCCCATGGTTTCAGATGATGCATTGAAAAAAATGTTCCAACTTTACATGCTCTCTACTGATACCCAGAGGCAGTGATGAATAAGTTGATGACTAAAAATATGATAACCTGATGTAATCAATGTAAATTTGGTGGCTTGCCTAGTGCTGACACAAAGAGGAAAGCTAAAAAGAAATTATAGTCATCTAAGTACAATTAAATATGGAATCCTTTTACTCTGTTTAATAATAAGGGAAAGTTACTGGAAATTTCTAATTTAATTCAAAATTCTTTACAAAGTAAAATCGTAAAGAATTGATGAACTGAATTGATTTGTAATACTGTTAAATCTGTTACTATAATGATAAAGAATATGTTGTCAGAATACTCTTCTTTGTGCTTATGGTTGATGTATCTTTATCTTTTAAACAAAGCTAATGCACTTTGTTTCTCCTATAATATAATATTTTGCCTATTTTAATGTTGTAAGCCAGAAACATTAGTATGAAAACTCCTCATAATACACCCATACAGTAAGAAAAACTTGTCATAAATCATGTCTGCATGATACAAAATGAGATATGTGGAAAGAATAGATACTAGCCTTTAAATCTAAAATTTTATATGTATTTAATATATAGTAATTTCAAATTCTATTTGTTAGTTCTAAATGAATACAACTGAGTGATATTTAAATATATGTTCACACACATACATCACACATATACACATATGGAGAGAGGGAGGGGTGGATGAAGATAGGAAGAGAGAGAAAATATAGAGATTCTGTTAGAAAAAAAAATACGATTTGATAAACATTTAATAGGTTAAGTCTCTTACTAAGAAGCCACCAGAATGTCAGTATTTGAACACAGAACTGAGCCCACATTTGTGCTCTACTCACTCAAGATTCTGTACGTGTATCACAATTGTCAACCTAGAATTTTTATTCTTTGTATGAGTTAGCTCCTTGGCCCCAACAAAACCTCAGTTCTGTCACAATGTGTGATATTCACAATGTTCACAGAAAGAAGAATAAGACTCAGATCTACCATCACATTTGTGCTTGAATTTAATAAATCTATTAGCCTGACTCTGTATCAGGAATTGTAGAGATCAATCCTGAGAATCCCAAAGGGCTTCAAGCAAGTAAATACTCTAGACTACTGACATTCTTATCGAGACTTCTTTTTGAAATTGATTTTGGCATCTACATTACTACTTAGGTATCCTCCTAAGATTGAGTTGAGAAAAACATTTCTAGAATTTTTACCATGAAAGGAAGAAGATAAGTTCCATAATCATATTTCATTCTTGCTCTGATTTTCCTCTCAACACAACCACTATATCTAAAGAGAAGCATGCAAATCTTATGCAATTGCTCGTATTCAGAGTAATTTCATAAACTAATACTATGATGCAACTACCCCTAAATCTTCATTGAGTTCTAGTATACAAACTTAAAAATATATTGCTCAGATTGATAGGTGTGTCATTTCTGTCCTGAGGAATTACAGCCAATTTTATTTATTTGAGTTATGAAGATACCACACTATTAAAAATTATTGGACTATAGTTGCTTTGCAAGGTTGCATTAGTTTCTTGCTGTACAGCAAAGTGAATCAGTCATATATATATTCATATATCTAATCTTTTTTAGATTAATTTCTCATTTGGGTTAGCACAGAGTAGAGTTCTCTGCGCTGTAAAGTACTTTTGCATTTGTTGTCTGTTTTATACACAAGAAAAATTATGACCAACCTAGATAGCATATTCAAAAGCAGAGACATTACTTTGCCGACTAAGGTCAATCTAGTCAAGACTATGGTTTTTCCTGTGGTCATGTATGGATCTGAGAGTTGGACTGTGAAGAAAGGTGAGTGCTGAAGAATTGATGCTTTTGAACTGTGGTGTTGGAGAAGACTCTTGAGAGTCCCTTAGACTGCAAGGAGATCCAACCAGTCTATTCTGAAGGAGATCAACCCTGGGATTTCTTTGGAAGGAATGATGCGAAAGCTGAAACTCCAGTACTTTGGCCACCTCATGCGAAGAGTTGACTCACTGGAAAAGACTCTGATGCTGGGAGGGATTGGGGGCAGGAGGAGAAGGGGACGACAGAGGATGAAATGGCTGGATGTGTCATCACTGACCCAATGGACGTGAGTTTGAGTGAACTCCAGGAGTTGGTGATGGACAGGGAGGCCTGGCATGCTGCGATTCATGGGGTCACAAAGAGTTGGACACAACTGAGCGACAGAACTGAACTGAGTGTATGTATGTCAGTCCCAGTCTCCTAAGTCACCCCACTCTCCTTCCAACTTTGGTAACCATAAGTTTGTTCTCTACAGCTGTGACTTTATTTCTGTTTTGCAAATAAGTTCATCTCTAATATATTTCCAGAGTCTGCATATAGTGATATTATACAATATTTTTCCCTTTCCAATTTACCTTACTCTGTATTGCAGTCTCTTAATTCATCCATGTCTCTGCAAGTGGCACTATTTCATTTCTTTTTATGACTGAATAATATTCCATTGTATATTTGTACCACAACTTCTGTAATTGGGAATGAAAACAGAGAAGCTGAGAGGATCATAAGAGATTCCTACAAACAACTTGGACATCCTAGAAATGGACAAATTCTTAGAAAGATACAACCTTCCAAGACTGAACCAGGAAGAAACAGAAAATATGAACAATCACAAGTACTAAAATTGAAACTATTATTTAAAATCTTTAATTTAATTTAAATTAAAACTGAAAATGTTATTAAAAACCTTTGTCAGTAAAAGTCCAGGGCAGATGGCTTCATGGATAACTTCTGTCAAACATTTAGAGAAGAATTAGCATCTGTTGTTCTTGTTTAGTTACCGAGGTCCAACCCCATGGATGCAGCACGCCAGGCTTCCCTATCCTTCACCATATCCAAGAGCTTGCTCAGACTCATGTCCATTGAGTCTGTGATGCCATCCAACTATCTCATCCACTGCTGTCCCCTTCTCCTGCTTTCAATCTTTCCAACACTAGGGTCTTTTCTAATGATTTAGCTCTTCACATCAGGGGCCAAAGTATTGGAGTTTCCACTTCAGCATCAATCCCTATGCTTCAGAAACACTTCCCAAAAAACTGCACAGGAAGGAACACTCCCATACTCATTCTCTGAGTCCACCATCATCTTGATATAAAAATCAGACAAAGATAACACACAAAAGAAGAGTGTTACAGGCCAATATCACTGATGAACATAGATGTAGACATCTTCAACAAAACACTAGCAAATAGAATCCAACAATACATTAAAATAATAATACACTCTGATCAAGTGGGATTCATCCGAGGGATGCAAGAGTTCTTCAGAGTACACAAATTAATCAATGTGATACAACATATTGATAAATTGAAGAATAAAAGCTATATAATCATCTCAATATATGCAGAAAATATTTGACAAAATTCAACACACATTTATGATAAAATCTCTCCATAAATTGGACTTAGAGGGAAACTTCTTCAATATCATAAAGGTCCTAAATGACAAACGTACAGCTAACATTACACTTATTGGTGAAAAAGTTAAAAGCATTTCCTCTAAGATCGGTAACAAAACAAGGATGTCTGCTCTCACCACTTTGATTCAACATAGATTTGGAAGATCGAACTATACTTTTAAGGTAGAATTAAAACTATAAAACTGACAAAGAATAAAATAATCTAAAAATAAGTTGGTGGATAGAATGAAAATTCCAGTCATAAGAAGCATGAAATTTAAAATCTCTCATTAATGTTTGTTCCATGAAAATGTAAGAATTTTTTGCACAGATTATTATAGAAAAATAAATTAGTAAAGATTTTTTTACACATGTATTTTAGACTTGCTATAGGAAACAAACAACAAAAAAATTGATCCTCATACATAAGGCCTGTACTGTTTGGGGTAATAAGGTACTGGGTTTGATTATCATTATTTTCCAGGCTTCCTATAGAGACCTGTACATTTTACTTAAATCATCTCTTAGAGGTAAAGCTTGCAATAATTTATTCCTTTCTATCTTATGCCATAAGTTAAATGAGAACAATTTTGTTTAAAAGAATATAAAAAAATTCAGTGTAGACTGTTGTTCATGAAATTTTGCTCACATTTATGATTTTTACCTTAAGCATAAATATTCAATAGTAAAATAGCTATATTAAGAAACATGAGGAAGACAGTTTTTAGTCTTCCTATGCATTGTCAAATGTATTCATCTATTACCTATTCACATACACATGCATATATTGATAGAGATGTATAGATAGACATATAAATATAGAATTTTTACATTTACTAAATTATATTTCTACCAGCTGTGAAGAATAGCCATTTCGCTTACTCTTAGCATGAAGCATATTTAAATTTTAAAACAGCCAAAATATTATAGACAACTTTATAGGCCTAAATTTCTGACTCAACTCATTATGATTTAATTAGCCATCTCATTCATCACAACTAAAATTGTTCTTTTTGTTTGTTTGTTTTCACACCCTCATTAGTCTTTTAAGTTTCCTTCAGTGTTAACTTACATATATTTTCTTAGTTTATTTTTCTTGGGAAGTTTATATCGTAGTGATTTGGAAAAAACTCAATATATTGAAGATGTTCATACACTAGTTGTCACATATAGTGAACATTTTTTTCTTTTTCCTCCACTAGATTCAATTTACCTTTATTCTTGGCTATACAACACTTGTTTTTTCCATCACCATCCATTCACTTGTATGGTTGGGCACATGGCTCAGATCTAAATGTATTAGCATGACTATTGCCAAGCCATGATCATTTCAGTGTACAGCATAGGGTATAAAAATATACATTTAGATCTTGGGATTTTGTTTGAAGTTTTGGGAAAAAATGTTAACTACCTTTATTTAATGACAAAAGAAGTACCCAGGTAAGTTGTCAACACTTCTAACCACGAATTCAGTGAGGGAAAGACAGCTAGAGGAAAACATAATGAAGGAAAAGAAACAGTGATCATTTTTACTCCATTTGTTTTCTGATCAAGCCTCATGTAACAACATAAAAAATATTTTTGAATTAAAAAGCACTGTGCTTGCTTTTCATAATATTAACTCATAATTAAATTATTTTAATGTTTGAATTTTTACTTGGCATTTAAGCTTTATGGACCCATATCAGTTCAGCTCAGTTCAGTCGCTCAGTCATGTCCGACTCTTTGCGACCCAATGAATTGCAGCACTCCAGGCCTCCCTGTTCATCACCATCTCCCGGAGTTCACTCAGACTCACATCCATCGAGTCCGTGATGCCATCCAGCCATCTCATCCTCAGTCATCCCCTTCTCTTCCTGCCCCCAATCCCACCCAGCATCAGAGTCTTTTCCAATGAGTCAACTCTTCTCATGAGGTGGCCAAATTACTGGAGTTTCAGCTTTAGCATCATTCCTTCAAAGAAGTCCCAGGGTTGATCTCCTTCAGAATGGACTGGCTGGATCTCCCTTGCAGTCTAAGGGACTCTCAAGAGTCTTCTCCAATACCACAGTTCAAAACCATCAATTCTTCAGCCCTCAGCCTTCTTCACAGTCCAACCCTCACATCAATACATGACCACAGGAAAACCCATAGCCTTGACTAGACGGACCTTAGTCGGCAAAGCAATGTCTCTGCTTTTGAATATACTATCTAGGTTGGTCATAACTTTCCTTCCAAGGAGTAAGTGTCTTTTAATTTCATAGCTGCAGTCACCATCTGCAGTGATTCTGGAGCCCCCAAAAATAGTCTGACCTTGTTTCCACTGTTTCTCCATTTATTTCTCATGAAGTGATGGGACTGGATGCCATGATCTTCATTTTCTGAATGTTGAGCTTTAGGCCAACTTTTCACTCTCCTTTTTCACTTTCATCAAGAGGCTTTTTAGCTCCTCTTCACTTTCTGCCATAAGGGTGGTGTCATCTGCATATCTGAGGTTACTGATATTTCTCTTGGCAATCTGGATTCCAGCTTGTGTTTCTTCCAGTCCAGCATTTCTTATGATGTACTCTGCATAGAAGTTAAATAAGCAGAGTGACAATATACAGCCTTGACATACTCCTTTTCCTCTTTGGAACCAGTCTGTTGCTCCACGTCCAGTTCTAACTGTTGCTTCCTGACCTGCATACAGATTTCTCAAGAGGTATGTCAGATATTTCATGTATTAATAAGATAACATAGAGAAAATACTAAGAGGGCAAAAATCAATAAATATCAGCTTTGTATTATTTATTATTAATATCTCTATTCAAAAAATGTTTCTTTGCTTGATTTTCATGACTTTTTTAAAATCTCATTTCTAAATATTAGCTTATAATATTCATTGGTAAATTACATTGAAAATTTTAATTCACTTAAAATTTATTTGGGGTATGAGATAAGAATAAATTATCAGTTTATCAAATCATACATTCTGGATTTATTTGTCTTTACTACCATTTTGAAAAGCTACATTAATTATATTTCCAATATACATAATTTGAATACCTTTTACACTTTCTATTCAGTTCAGTTCAGTTGTTAGTTCGTGTTAGGCTCTTTGCAACCCCAAGAACTGCAGCACACCAGGTCTCCATGTCCTTCACCAACTCCCGTGTTTTACCCAAGCTCATGTCCATCTGTCAGTGATGCCATCCAACTATCACATCCTCTGTCGTCCCCTATCCTCCTGCCCTCAATCTTTCCAAGCATCAGGGTCTTTTCAAATGAGTCAGCTCTTCACATCAGGTGGCCAAATTTGGGGTTTCAGCTTCAACATCAGTCCTTCCAGTGAACAATCAGGACTGATATCCTTTAGGATGAATTGGTTGGATCTCCTTGCAGTCCAAGGGAATTTCAAAGTCTTCTCCAAAACCACAGTTCAAAAGCACCAATTCATTGGCACTCAGCTTTCTTTATACTCCAACTCTCAAATCCATAGATGACTACTGGAAAAACCATAGCCTTGACTAGACAGACCTTTGTTGACAAAGTAATGTCTCTGCATTTTAATATGCTGTCTAGGTTGGTTGTAACTTTCCTTTCCAGGAGTAAGCGTGTCTAATTTCATGGCTGCAATCACTATCTGTAGTGATTTTGGAGTGCTCCAAATAAAGTCAGCCACTGTTTCCACATTTCCCCATCTATTTCCCACGAAGTGATGGCACCAGATGCCATGATCTTCATTTTCTGAATGCTGAGCTTTAAGCTCACTCTCCTCTTTCACTTTCATCAAGAGGCTCTTTAGTTCCTCTTCACTTTCTGCCATAAGTATGGTGTCATCTGCATATCTGAGGTTATTGACATTTCTCACGGAAATCTTGATTCCAGGTTGTGCTTCATCCAGCCCAGTGGTTCTCATGATGTGCTCTGCACAGAAGTTAAACAAGCAGGGTGACGTACTCCTCTTCCTATTTGGAACCAGTCTGTTGTTCCATGTCCAGTTCTAACTGTTGCTTCCTGACCTGCATATAGGTTTCTCATGAGGCAGGTCAGGTGGTCTGGTATTGCCATCTCTTTCAGAATTTTCCACAGTTTATTGTGATCCACACAGTCAAAGGCTTTGGCATAGTCAATAAAGCAAAAATAGATGGTTTTCTGGAACTCTCTTTCTGTTTTGATGATCCAGCAGATGTTGGCAATTTGATTTCTTGTTCCTCTGCTTTTTCTAAAACCAGCTTGAACATCTGAAAGTTCACAGTCACATATTGCTGAAGCCTGGATTGGAGAATTTTGACCATTACTTTATTAGCGTGTGAGATGAGTGCAATTGTGTGGTAGTTTGAGCATTCTTTGGCATTGCCTTTCTTTGGAAATGGAATGAAAAACTGACCTTTTTCAGTCCTGTGGCCACTGCTGAGCTTTTCCAATTTTCTAAAGTACTGAGTGCACCACTATCACAGCATCATCTTTTAGGATTTGATATAGCTCAACTGGAATTCCATCACCCCCAAGCTTTTTTTTTTTTTTTGTAGTGATGCTTCCTAAGGCCCACTGGACTTCACATTCCAGAATGTCTGGATCTAGGTGAGTGATAATACCACTATGATTATCTGAGTGGTGAAGATTTTTGTATAGTTCTTCTGTGTATTCTTGCCACCTGTTGTTAATATCTTCAGCTTCTGTTAGGTCCATATAATTTCTGTCCTTCATTGAGCCCATCTTTGCATGAAATATTCCCTTGGTATCTCTAAGTTTTCTTGAAGAGATTTTTGTCTTCCCAATTCTATTGTTTTCTTCTGTTTCCTTGCACTGATCACTGAAGAAGGCTTTCTTATCTCTCCTTGGAACTCTGCATTCATATGCTTATATCTTTCTTTTTCTCCTTTGTTTTTCACTTCTCTTCTTTTCACAGCTATTTATAAGACTTCCTCAGACAGCTATTTTGCTGTTTGCATTTTCTTTTTCTTGTGGGTGGTCTTGCTCTTTGTCTCCTGTTCAGTCAGTTCAGTTCAGTCGCTCAGTCATGTCCGACTCTTTGTGACTCCATGAATCGCAGCACACCAAGCCTCCCTGTCCAAAGCCATCTCCCGGAGTTCACTCAGACCCACATCCATGGAGTCAGTGATGCCATCCAGCCATCTCATCCTCTGTCATCCCCTTCTCCTCCTGCCCCCAATCCCTCCCAGCATCAGAGTCCTTTCCAATCAGTCAACTCTGCATGAGGTGGTCAAAGTATTGGAGTTTCAGCTTCAGTATCATTCCCTCCAAAGAAATCCCAGGGTTGATCTCCTTCAGAATGGACTGGCTGGATCTCCTTGCAGTCCAAGGGACTCTCAAGAGTCTTCTCCAACACCACAGTTCAAAAGTATACATACTTCGGCACTCAGCTTTCTTCACACTCCAACTCTCACATCCATGCATGACCACTGGAAAAACCATAGCCTTGACTACAGTGTAACAAACTTCTGTCCATAGATCATTAGGCACTCTGTCAGATCTAGTCCTTTAAATCTATTTCTCACTTCCATTGCATAATCATAAGAAATTTATGTCATATCTGAATGGCCTAGGGATTTCCCCACTTTCTTCAATTTAATTCTGAATTTAGAAATAAAGAGTTCATGATCTGAGTCATAGTCAGCACCCAGTCTTGTTTTTGCTGACTGTATAGAGCTTCTCCTCTTTGGCTGCAAAGAATATAAACAATCTGATTTTTGGTGTTAGCCATCTGGTGATGTCCATGTGTAGTCTTCTCTTGTGTTGTTGGAAGAGGGTGTTTGCTATGACCAGTGCATTCTCTTGGCAAAATTCTATTAGCCTTTGCCCTGCTACATTCTGTACTCCAAGGCCAAATATGCTTGCTACTCCAGATGTTTCTTGACTTCCTGTTTTTGCATTCCAGTCACCTATAATGAAAAGGACAATTTTGGGAGGGATTAGTTCTAGAAGTTCTTGTAGGTCTTCATAGAACCGTTCAACTTCAGCTTCTTCAGCATTACTGCTCAGGGCATAGACTTGGATTACCATGATATTGAATGGTTTGTCTTAGAAACAGAGATCATTCTGTCATTTTTGAGATTGCATCCAAGTACTGCATTTAAACTCTTTTGTTGACTATCATGGTTACCCCATTTCTTCTAAATGATTACTGCCCACAGTAGTAGATATAATGGTCATCTGAGTTAAATTCACCCATTCCAGTCCATTTTAGTTCGCTGATTCCTACAATGTCGACGTTCACTCTTGCCATCTCCTGTTTGACCACTTCCGATTTGCCTTGATTCAAGGACCTAACATTCCAGGTTCCTATGCAATATTGTTCTTTACAGCATCAGACCTTGCTTCTATCAGTAGTCACATCCACAACTGGGTGTTGTTTTTGCTTTGTCTCCATCTCTTCATTCTTTCTGGAGTCATTTATCCACTGGTCTCCAATACCTGGGGAGTTCATCTTGCAGTGTCTTATATTTTTGTCTTTTCATACTGTTCACTGGGTTCTCAAGGCAAGAATAATGAAGTGTTTTGCCATTCCATTCTCCAGTAGACCACATTTTGTCCAAACTCTCCACCATGACCCATCAGTCTTGGGTCTACCTACATGGCATGGCACTTTGTTTTATACCCTGTTTATTTGTACTGGCCTTCTGTCATTATGATATAATTTTTATAATTTTAAAATATATCTAGATATGTAGATATATGGATATCTCTGGATATCTTGGGTAAACAAAGTTAAGTTTTGTTTTTCATTTGATAATTATGTGTGTGCTTGCAATATTGAATGCTCATTTTATTGTCATTTATTATTTAGTAATATTCTTCCCTAATTCTCAATAGTTTCAGATACTTACACTTAAAATTTTTTTTTTTATTTCTTGACATTTCTATGGCTAGTATTTCATTGCATGTCTAATTTTTGATGTGTTTAACTACCGACTAATGCAGGGTATATCACTCATTTAAAGTCCTTTTTCAATTATCAATAAGCCAAATAAATAATGCCAAGCAATGGCTCAAGTATATTAGAAGTTTAAACAATAGAAATAAAATTGTTGGTTCAATGCTCATATATATATTTGAAATTTGTGCAAATATACTAACAATTTCTGAAGCTCTTGGCTCTAAACCAATATTTCCTATGCCTGTTTCCTATATCCTTGCCAAGATAATTTTCTTCAGCATTTATGTTTTGGTAATGTTGTTAATACAAGAAGTATCTTTGTGAAATTACTTTATGTGTCCTCTAATAAAAATAAGATGGATTATTGAATTATATTTTACCATGTTTGAATATTATTTTCAAATCCACATCTGTGTAATATGAGTTCAGAGCTATTTTTCTATAAGACTATTGTTCTTTTCTTATCAATTGTCATAAAAATCTTTATACATCTTGAGATTTATAGATTACAGTGTTGATAAAAATTGCAAATGTTTTCCCTTTTTATTTATACTTTAATTTTACTTCTCTTTATAAGATGGGAAGATATGTTTGTTTCTTTTATAGCATTTTAAAAATGATTTTCTTTATTTATAGCATTGCTATTGCTAAGTCACTTCAGTCGTGTTTGACTCTTTGTGACCCCATAAATGGCAGCCCACCAGACTCTCCTGTCCCTGAGATCTTCCAGGCAAGAACACTGAAGTGGGTTGCCATTTCCTTCTCCAATGCAGGAAAGTGAAAAGTGAAAATGAAGTCACTCAGCTATGTCCGACTTAGCGACCCCATGGACTGCAGCCTTCCAGGCTCCTCCACCCATGGGATTTTCCCAGGCAAGAGTACTGGAGTGGGGTGCCATTGCCTTCTACTTCATATAAAAGCATTATTCAGAAATTTTTATATTTTCATTATTTTTATGTTGTTACACATGTAAATCCTTGATCCATTTGAAGCTTATGCTGGTTTACAGTGTAAGTTTCCAAATATTTCATTTTCCAGATAGCTACAAAATTACTTCAACATTGTTTAAAGTTATCAATTTTCACCACATAATTGAGAAACTATATCCTTTTACATAAATTTATTTTTCTAAATTTCCTTTATTAATCACATTTATCTTTTTATTTATATACCAATAACATTTTTGATGTTTTATAACTTTTAATAGCCAATAAGACATTAGGGAACATTGATTTTGTATTTACTGTTTTTTTACTGCTTTTATTTTTTTTCTTTCATTGAATTGTGTCCAAATTTTCCATCTCTACTCTCAACATACAAAGAGTTGTTATTTTTATTAGTTATCCCTAAATATGTTATGGTAATTGCTACTATAAACTCTATTTATTCTTTGGACATAAATAAATATTGTGACACTTTATAGTTCATGTTAACATTGTGAATAGAATTTTATTCTAATTATTTATGGTTATTGGCATCAGGTATGAATGAGCAGTAATGATTTCTAGCAGCGCTACTTGTAATTTTAGTGCCATCAATTCTTATATTTTTAAAAGTTATATGCATCAAATTATACAGCATGAGAACCATATGTGAAATGACTTGAAACAATTCTCCTTACAAAGTTCTGAGCTAAGTGCCTTCCTTTTTATAATCCTTTGATTCAAACTCCAATATATTTTAAGTTTATCAGTATAGCCACATTCTTTCTTGCTTTTCAGATAATCACATTATTGTGCATATTTGTAGAAATGATCGCTATTAGAATTTTTTTCAGATTTATTTCCATAGTGCTATATTGCATTTTATTGTGAAGTTTCTCTCATATTTTGTTTAATATACACAGTTATAGTGCATATGCAATGAAATTGGCTCAATTCTTACATTTTAGAGGAACTGTAAATTTATACACAACACTTTTTAAAAGCAGTTCACCAAGAAGTATCTGAAACCATAAATATATTCGTATTATTTGAAAAAGTAATACCACTTCTGGGAAGTGATCCCAAGGTAATAAACCAATGTAAGTGAAAAGCCTTGGAAGAAGAGATTTTCATTTCCCCATTACATATTACAGAGAAAAGTCAGAAGCAATATAAATATCCCTGACAGTCACAGAACTTGCAACATGTTTGTTTATCAAATAAAGGGAATAACCTTTACATAGGATTTGAAAATTCTATAGGGAGATAATCATTCTAGAAAGACAAATCAGACAAAATGCCCTTGTTCCAGAAAGTGACCTAACTGCTAGACGGAAGATTCAACTTTGATTATAGCACTGTGGTTCTTTTGTGGGGGGTGAGAGGTATGTTTCTCAGCTGAGCCACCGTTGGACAGCAATCAAAGTTAACAACACTAAAAGATTTTCACGGAAACTTCTTTTAAATCATGTAGTGCATGTGGCTCTTTTTAGACATGTTTTCAGTGAAACATAACATAAACATGGAGTCATCCTTCATTTGCTAAACTTCAGCAACTAATTTAGTCATTTTGGCTTGTCCATGCCATATTTAAAGCAGGAGTGGATGGAGATCAGTGAAAAGCTGTTACCAGAATATTCACAGAGGATATTAACAAGACCTGGCAGAGATGGCTTCTGTATTAGCATCTAAGTTCTTTCCCTGTGCACAATTCTTCAATTCCTTTTACATGAGAATTGTGAAACTAAAGTAAAATACAGTATCAAACTAATACACTAAAAAAAAAATATTGGAAACTGGAGAAACACAGGTTTCAGAACTTAACTAACCTGCCCAGCGTTATAGAGGCAGTAAAAAGTAAAATAATATATGAAATTGTCTTCTCTGAAGAGAAGGTCAGTTCAGTTCAGTCGCTCAGTCCTGTCTGACTCTTTGCGACCCCATGAATTGCAGCACGTCAGGCCTCCCTGTCCATCACCAACTCCCGGAGTTCACTCAAACTCACATCCATTGAGTCGGTGATGCCATCCAGCCATCTCATCCTTTGTCGTCCCCTTCTCCTCCTGCCCCAATCCCTCCCAGCATCAGTCTTTTCCAATTTATACTTCACTCTGAAGTTTTTCATCAGAGAAAGAGGCTCAGTAGTGATTATGGAGTGAGCGTGGAGAAAGTTAAAAGAGCTTATGTTCTTGCATCTGAATATATACATCCTGTTGCAAAGAGGGGAAAAATATGAAGGGTCAGACATTCATTTTTACGTTATTATTTTCTCAGTAGTAATAGGTGGTCAACAAATTTATGTTAATGGTTGCTTGATTCTTTACTTCATAGCATTTCAAAGTTTTGCCTCCATGAGTAGCAAATATTACATTTTCTGTTACACTCTTATTTCTATGTAAGAACTTTTTCCACATTTCCTTTGATGTCTTTGGCAAATTGCATCAAATTTTATGTTGTGAGTTTTTGATCTTGCATCTGTAAGGCTAAGCAATTTCCTTATACAACTTGGTTGTTTAAACTTCTGTTTTTTTGGCATGTTCATTTTTGTTTCAACTGCATGAGCATTTCTTTGCAATCATGTGAATTTCTCCCTTTCTGTAAACATTTCTGTAAGACTGCTTAAACAATGTTTCATTTATCAATATATTAAGAGATCTATATCTATTATACATAGGCACATACACACGTTTATATATGTGCTTATGTTTGTATGAGAAATAGATAAGTGATTAGTGATTGCAATCATGCTACATTTAGTAAAAATAGTTTAACCGTTTTCAAGCAGCAGTAAACTTTGAACACAAAATTAAAACCTAGAAAACAATAATAAATTTTCAAATTCAGAATTATTATTTATGTATATTGTAATGAAGGAAATAATTTTATAATCAAAACTGATGACACTTATATTTTGTATTCAAACTAACTGATGACATTTATATTTTGTTTGTATTCAAATCCTCTCATTTTGATAAAGCATCTGAATAATGACACTTTCTACATTTGCTATTTCTTCTCCAAATTATAACAGTTGTTGTATATCTCCCCTTTTGTTTTCAGAAAAGAATGCATTGTCTGCTCAAATGCATTTTAAGTATCTCTAGTATTTAGTCAGTACTGTGTCTTGTACTCTTTTTTTATCACATACACTGCACACACACAGAGTAGGTGTTAAGTGAATCGTTATTGATTGGTAAATTAAAGTATGTAATTAATCAGAAAACTGCATTTATCAACTATCTAGAACTTTAGGATTGTATTACATGTAATACCACCCTATACTTGTTAATTATAGCTTCTACCTGTGTACTAAGTATATTCTTATTATCATGGCCATTTATATCATCATTATAATAGAGCATATTATTTAGATATGTTAGGGAAATGGAAGATGTGCTGTATGTTACCTCTAATTCAGCATTGTTTAAGGTAAAATTGTAACTAGACAGCTTATCTATTACTTTGCATTATCTAGTACTCTGAATATTTCATCAGTAGAATCTATTATTTGCATAATAACGAGGCTACATTCTCTGTAATATGCATTAGATCACTTTTTCACATTTGCTTTTTTTCCCTACAAATTTCTAGCTCAGGCTTCCTTCATAAATATGTATATTGGTAGTGAAGAATAGGAAATAGTTATGCATTTGAATTCCTCTCAGTAATACTTTAATACCTCCTCACTTTTAGGTAGTAGAATCTTTTATCTTTTACATAATCAGAATGTAATGATTTCTAAAATATTTATTGATGAAAACAGTGTGCAGAGTAAAAGGAAAAAGCAAGAGCATTGTGGAAACCTATCCAATGGGATCACAGAAATAATATAAATAATTCTAATGAAAAGGAAATTTCTGAAGTATGTTCCTTGTGATATAAAGATTGAAAGACAGGATTCCTGAACAATCATTGGAGGGATAAAAATAAATGAAGCTTAAAAATAGATAATACTATAAAAGAGGTGAAAGTTTCCTGACAAAGTGGCATATAGAATGTGCTGCCATTTGTATTCTCTAAAATCATCTTTGAAAATAAAATACAGAAATTGCAGGGCAGACTGGATGTGAGAATTGACAGACAATATCTGCAAAACTTCTAGCAAGAATAAAAAATATCATGAACTAATGGAAGAGAAGGTGATATTGCCTTGAAAAGAAAATACACTTGGGGAAAGATTTAAGTTCTGTTATCATCCACTTAAATTATTTGGGAAAGTATTTGACCTATACAACAGAAATGACCAGGATCAGCCCAGGCTCCTTAGTTGTGAATGCAGATAATGCTAGGTTGGCACAATACTTTGGGTGAGGCACTATAAAAGGTTTGCAACTGACCCTTAGATGTCAAGCATTTCCAACTCCTGTTCTGACTTTAAACCCCCAACAATGGTACATCAAACTATGCAAATGAGAGAGTATGCTTCCCAACTCCAGTTCGTTTGTAAGTCTTTAAGCGTGGCTCATTAGTAGAACAGTTGCTTGGTGAAATGATGTGATCATTAGCAGTTTTATACTCCCTCTTCTTTAAACCCATTGAGAAGGCTCCAAACTTTCATATGAGCTTTCATTTTTCCATTACACTTTATCAGACAGGAAAGTTGATACGGTCAGACATTCAGTTTGTTTGCTAAAATAACTGAATACCTCACAAGTTCAACTGCTATAAACGAAAGATACCAAATATGTTATAGATACAACATGAACTGAAATAAATAGAAAAGAAAAATAGAAATTAAAATAATTATAATAATCTTTCAACTAAGGCAATTAGCAATATGAAGCAGAAACAGGAAGTCATTAAAAAACATAGAATCATAAAGAAAGAAAGTAAAATGTGGAGCAGCAGTGTTTGGCTGAAAGTTTTCACTTTCTTTTCTTTTTTTAATACTTTATTCTACATTACAATACAGTATTGGTTTTGCCATACATTGACATGAGTCAGCCACAGGTGTACACAGTCTCCCAGTGTCGAAGCCCCCTCCCACCTCCTACCCCACATCATCTCCTCGGATCATCCTGTACACCAGCCCCAAGCATCCTGTATCCTGTATTGAACATAGACTGGCACTTCATTTCTTATATGATAGTATACATGTTTCAGTGCCATTCTCCCAAATCATCCCACCCTCTCCCTCTCCCTCAGAGGCTAAAAGTCCGTTTTATACCTCTGTGTCTCTTTTGTTGTCTCACCTACAGGGTCATCATTACTATCTTTCTAAATTCCATATATATTTGTCAGTATACTGTATTGGTGTTTTTCTTTCTGGCTTACTTCACTCTGTATAATCGGCTCCAATTTCATCCATCTCATTAGAACTGAGTCAAATTTATTCTTTTTAAGGGCTGAGTAATACTCCATTGTGTATGTGTACCACAACTTTCTTATCCATTCATCTGCAGATGGACATCTAGGTTGTTTCATTGTCCTGGCAATTATAAACAATGCTGCAATGAACATTGGGGTACATGTGTCTCTTTCAATTCTGGTTTCCTCAGTGTGTATGCCCAGCAGGGGAATGGTGGGTCATAAGGCAATTCTATTTGCAATTTTTTAAGGAATCTCCACACTGTTTTCCATAGTGGCTATACTAGTTTACATTCCCACCAACAGTGTAAGGAGGGTTCCCTTTTCTCCACATCCTCTCCAGCATTTATTGCTTGTAGACTTTTGGATCACAGCCATTCTGACTGGTGTGAAATGGTACCTCATTGTGGTCTTGATTTGCAATGCAAATCAGAGAAAAAGTTTTCACTTTCATCTCAGGTTCAAAGGATTTGTTAACAAAATAAGCCACTCATTATATGCAAATAATACAAATATTTATTAAGAATATCTAGCTTACTTTCAATATACTAATATTAAAAGAAAAAAGATAGAAAGAGCAAAAGATACATCATCACATTGGATTTTGACCAACATCCAGACTTAAACAGCCTGGGAAGTCCCATGTCACAGCATATCTATAGTCCTATTTGGGCAAAGATCCCAGGCAGTGTGTCTGCTCCTTGGATGAAACTTCAGATTGCAGTCCCATGGATTCCTACTTACAATCCCCAGGCTACAAACCTATATCTTTCTAAGTCTGGAAGCAAAACTGTAGCTCTTGTGTTATGTTAATTTTTTCCCAATGCTGTTTCCTTTGTTCTGAAAATCTTGGAATATTGCTAAATCCAGGGAGTGGCTGGCCAGACCTTCTCCAGTGACTTAACAAATTCCAAGATCAGCTTCTTGTCTATCTACTGTGTTTCTCTTCCAACACTGACACTCACAGACGTGTGACTGGAACCCTTATCAGTAGTCAGAGCAGTACTCAGGTAGGTCAGAAGCAAGGTCAGAGGTCTGCTCTGCTTTGTCTCTGAATCCTAAACAAGGTTATTTAATTTCCCTACAAGAACTATACAAAAAAGATCTTCATGACCAAGATAATCACAGTGTGATCATTCACCTAGAACCAGACATCCTGGAATGTGAAGTCAAGTGAACCTTAGAAAGCATCACTAGGAACAAAGCTAGAGGAGGTGATGGAATTCCAGTTGAGCTATTTCAAATCCTGAAAGATGATGCTGTGAAAGTGCTGCACTCAATTTGCCAGCAAATTTGGAGAATTCAGCAGTGGCCACAGGACTGGAAAAGGTCAGTTTTCATTCCAATCCCAAAGAAAGCAAATGCCAAAGAATGCTCAAACTACCACACAACTGCGCTCATCTCACACGCTAGTAAAGTAAAGCTCAAAATTCTCCAAGCCAAGCTTCAGCAATATATGAACCGTGAACTTCCAGATGTCCAAGCTGGTTTTAGAAAAGGCAGAGGAACCAGAGATCAAATTGCCAACATCAGCTGGATCCTTGAAAAAGCAAGAGAGTTCCAGAAAACCATCTATTTCTGCTTTATTGACTATGTCAAAGCCTTTAACTGTGCAGATCACAATAAACTATGGAAAACTCTGAAAGAAATGGGAATACCAGACCACCTGACCTGCCTCTTGAGAAACCTATATGGAGGTCAGGATGCAACAGTTAGGACTGGACATGGAACAACAGACTGGTTCCAAATAGTGAAAGGAGTACATCAAGGCTGTATACTATCACTCTGCTTATTTAACTTCTATGCAGAGTACATCATGAGAAATGCTGGACTGGAAGAAGCAAAAGCTGGAATCAAGATTGCTGGGAGAAACATCAATAACCTTAGATATGCAGATGACACCACTCTTATGGTGGAAAGTGAAGAGGAGCTAAAAATCCTCTTGATAAAAGTGAAAGAGGAAAGCGACGAAGTTGGCTTAAAGTTCAGCATTCAGAAAATGAAGATCATGGCATCTGGCCCCATCACTTCATAGGAAATAGATGGGGAAACAGTGGAAACAGTGTCAGACTTAATTTTGGGGGCTCCAAAATCACTGCAGGTGGTGACTACAGCCATGAAATTAAAAGACACTTACTCCTTGGAAAAAGTTATGACCAAACTAGATAGCTAGCATATTGAAAAGCAGAGACACCACTTTGCCAACAAAGTTCCGTCTAGTCAAGGCTATGTTTTTTCCTGTAGTCATGTATGGATGTGAGAGTTGGATTGTGAAGAAAGTTGAGTGCCAAAGAATTGATGCTTTTGGACTGTGGTGTTGGAGAAGTCTCTTGAGAGTCCCTGGGACTGCAAAGAGATCCAACCAGTCCATTCTGAAGGAGATCAACCCTGGGATTTCTCTGGAGGGAATGATGCTGAAGCTGAAACTCCAGTACTTTGGCCACCTCATGGGAAGAGTTGACTCACTGGAAAAGACTTTGATGCTGGGAGGGATTGCAGGCAGGAGAAGAAGGGGACGACAGAGGATGAGATACCTGGATGGCATCACTGACTCAATGAACATGAGTCTGAGTGATCTTCTGGAGTTGGTGATGGACAGGGAGGCCTGGCATGCTGCAATTCATGAGTTCGTAAAGAGTTGGACACAACTGAGTGACTGAATTGAATTGAACAAGTAGGAGGACGTGGAATTCATTTTTCTCCACAAATGTATTAAGGATACATGTACGAATGAAAAAATTCTCACAGAACAGTGGCTGAACATTTGCAGAAGATCTTGGACTCCAGAAAGGACAGGAGAAATCCCTGCAGGGCTGAGTCGGAGGAAAGAAAAAGAAGAGGGGGGGAAAAAAAAGAGAGAAGAGAGTATAGGATGGGTCCTGCAACCTTGAGGGTATTGAGGAGAGGACAATTTCTCACATCTGGGGAAATCCCTCAAATGATGGGGACATCAACTGGGACAGAAGGGGAGCCTCTAGAGCTGTCAGAGGAGAGTCAAAGGCATATCTTTGGCACACAGGATAGAGTGGGACCTACGCAGATGGTCCATGCACAACCCTGCACACCCCAGTCTGGGAAATATGTCTGCCTTTGTGCATGAAGTGTTGTGTGCTGGAATGTGGGAAAGCAAACCTTAGAGAGGACTGTTTCTGGCTGCAGGAGATAGTCTGAAGGGAGCTGTTAGGGGAAGCACACTGATTGAAACCGCCAACCCTGGCCAGGCACCATAGTAACCATTTGCATGAGTTGTTTTATGACAGGATATCCTGATAAAGAATATGGAACTAATAAGCCATCACCAACCAGAAGAGTTTGGGAAAGGTCTAAAGGAGACACCATGTGTTCATCCACTTACCGGAATCCCTCTTACTAGCATCCATCTTGGCTGAGCAATGCGTGTGTTCCACCAGGAAAGACTCTGAATTAGAATGATTGGCCAAAGACCACCCAGAAACTAATCCTATCACCATAAAACCCGAGACTGCAAGCCATGTGGCAGATCCATTCTCCTGTGTTCCCTTACCCTACTGCTGTCCACCTGGGTCCTCTTTCCCAGTAAAATCTCTTGCTTTGTCAGCACATGTGTCTCCTCAGACAATTTATTTCCAAGTGTTAGACAAGAGCCCAGTTTCGGGCCCTGGAAGGGGTCCCTCTTTCTGCAACATAGGGGAGTGAGTTGATCTTTGATGGAGAATATTTGTGGAGGATACGCAGACTGCCACAAAAGCATGGCACCATTGTTGAATGATGTGCAGGGGGTTGACCTGCTTTTGCAGTCTCTCCCCAAACCCACACCAGGGCTGGCTTTTTTATGTCTATAACAAAATGCTAGGAAAGGCCTCTGCCAGGGCAAGCCTACATATGCCTGCCACTGGGTGCTAGAAAAAGACCTGGGGCAGGCCCAAGACTGACAGCAACTGGAAACTAGAAAAGAGCCCCACCTGGGCTGACCATCTTACACATGCTGTTGGGCAATGGGAAAGGTCTCTGCTAGAGCTGGCCATCTCGTGCCAGTAGCTGGGACCTAGGCAAGTCTTCCAACAGGACCAGACCTGTTGTGCCTATGACCACCTGATTTCCCAGGCTCCCCATCACCAAGGGGCTAGATCTCTTGCAGTCTCTGAATCCCTAATACATCTATCATCACCATGGCTTCTGTAACCCTGGAGACCTTACCATCTTCACACTCTCTCCTCATTAGAGCAGACCCAAGTGGTACAGGATAGCCTCAGTAATAGGATCCTATGAGTGGCCATATGTAGAACCAGGGTTAGCACCACAGCTGAGGTGTTAATACGGCAGGCCATGCAACTGTTAGCTGAGGGTAACACTGCAGGCCAGGCAACTAGGGAAGAGAAGCTAAAATCTTTCTTCACAGATTAGCAAAATGCAAATTTAACATCCCCATGACTGGCTTGGTAAAAACTCAGCACCTGCAAAACATCTGACCAGACAAATGCTCCAAGAAGGCCCTAACTTTAGTAGCCATAGGCTTTATGTGGGTACAAACATGTGGGAGTAGAGCCAGGCTAAAGTATGAACTGTCCCTATAACACCCACAAGAGCTCATGATCCATGAATATTGCAATTCTTGGATCTAACTTCAGTGGATCAACACTGGTGGTCAGGTGAAAGTAACATCTGGGATATCAAGGCCAATTGTCAGCACACCCACGTTAAGTGCAGGGGGCTGAGAGTGTGCCAAACATCACTATAATCTAAGGAGTTGCACAAAGGGTGAAAGATGACTTAACAGAGCATACCCATAAGTGAAAAGCTGCAAAAAAAATAACCAGTGTCTTCCCTCTCAGTGGAGTGTTCCAATCCCACCTACGTCACACCACAGATCATGAATACAGCTAAGAATCAGATCTTGAGGACTCTCTACAGCAACTAGAGAGAAGATCCTGCCCTTAATGGAGAAGTGACAAACACAGAACAAAGGTGAGGCCCACTCACTATCCAGGGCAGGCTCTGGTCATCACGACACCAGTCAACTTCTCTATCACAGGTTTGGCATTAGTAGTTATGAGCTTGGTGGGTATGCACATATAGGGGTAGGGTCAAACCAGAGTTTGAACTTCCTCCATAGCTCCTACAGTGAGTCAAGGTAAACAGCTACTTCAGTACTGGAACCTAATTTCAGTTAATCTGTGCCAATACTAGGTAAAAATAGCACCTGAGACTCATCAAGGCCAACTGCTTGCATATCCACAGTTAACACAGGACTGAGAGTAGTGCCAACAATAGTGTACTTGTGAGCCCCCACTATCTGTGAAAGGCGAAACAACAGCACAATGCAGGTAAACAGTTCCAGAGGAAGAAAACACAGCAGCTGCTCTTGCAGTAAAGTGAAAGTGAAAGTGTTAGTCCCTGAGTTGTGTCCAACTCTTTGTGACCCCATGGATTGTAGCCATGAGGCTCATTTGTCAATGAAATTCTCCAGGCAAGAATACTGGAGTAGGTAGCCATTTCCTTCTCCAGGGGATTTTCCTGACCCAGGGATCAAACCCTGGCCTCCCACATTGTAGACAGATTTGTTGTTGTTGTTGTTGTTGTTTACAGTTGAGCCACCAGAGAAGCTCTTGCAGTGGGAATTATCTAATCCTTTTACTTCATACTGAAGATCAGAATCACACCTAAGAGACAGATCTGAGGCCTCTACTCCAACAACCAGACAGGAAACCTCATGCCTGACAAGGCAGGAGCAACCACAGAGCAAAGGGGAGGTCCCATTCCCTATCTAGTATTGGCTCTGATCAACATAATAACAATAAAACCCTCTAACAAGGGGATAATAGCAGAAGCCTGTAGACCAAACTCACTCATCAGACACCAGAAGTAAGACAATCTATGATCGAGCAGCCTGTTGTTAGAAGACCATAAACACACAAGTCTGACAAAATAAGGTAACAGAGAAATATACTGCAGATGAAGGAGCAAGATAAAACTTACAATAACAACTAAATGAAGAGGAGCTAAGCAATCCACCTGAAAAATAATTCACAATAATGATAGTAAAGATGATTCAAGATTTCAGAAGCAGAAAAGAGGAACAGATTGGGCAGATATTAAAAAGGTTAAGAAAGACCTAGAAGAACTAAAGAATGAACACACAGAAGTGAACAAGAGAGTAACGGAAATGGAAAAATACTAACAAATCAACTAATCAATAGCAAAACAACTAAGAAAGAAGAACCGATAAATGACCTGGAAAAGAAGATTGAAACCTCTGCTGCAGAACACAGTAAAGAAATAATAATAATAATAAAAAGAAATGAGAACAGTCCCAGAGACCTCAGGGACAACATTAAATAGACCAACATTTGAGTTATAGGGATCCCAGAAGAGTAATAAAGAAGGAAAGGAAGTAAGAAAATATTTGAGAAGATAACAGTCAAAACCTTTCCTCATATGAGAAAGGAAATAGTCACCCACATCCAGGAAGCATAGAGTCTTGAGCAGGACATACTCAAGAAGGAACATTCCAAGAGACATAATACTCCAGCTAACAAAATTAAATAGAAAGAAACGATATTAAATGCAAAAAGAAAAAAATCAACAAATAATATATAGGTGAATTGTATATTATAACCATAAGTTTATCAGCTGATTTTTCAAAAGAAACGCTGCATATCAGTAGGAAGTGGCAGGATATATTTAAGATGATGGAAGAGAAAAACTTGTTTCCAGGAATATTTTGCCCAGCAAGACCCTAATTCATATTCAACAAAGAAGTCAAAACTTTGTAAACAAGCAAAAGCTAAGAAAATTAATAACCATCAAACCAGCTTTACAACAATTGCTAAAAGAACTAAACTAGGCAAAAGAGAAAAACAGAAAGGGGGAAAAAAATGAAACAAAAAAAATGCAAAACCAAATACCAAACAATTAAGAAATTGGCAACAGGAAAATCAGTTCAGTTCAGTTGCTCAGTCGTGTCCGACTCTTTGCAGTCCCATGAATTGCAGCATGCTAGGCCTCCCTCTTTATCACATCTCCCAGAGTTCACTCAGGCTCATATCCATCGAGTCCGTGATGCCATCCAGCCATCTCATCCTCAGTCGTCCCCTTCTCTTCCTGCCCCCAATCCCTCACAGCATCAGAGTCTTTTACAGTGAGTCAACTCTTTGCATGAGGTGGCCAAAGTCCTGGAGTTTCAGCTTCGGCATCATTTCTTCCAAAGAAATCCCAGGGCTGATCTCCTTCAGAATGGACTGGGTGGATCTCCTTGCAGTCCAAGGGACTCTCAAGAGTCTTCTCCAACACCACAGTTCAAAAGGATCAAATCTTCAGTGCTCAGCCTTCTTCACAGGCCAACTCTCATATTCATACATGACCAGTGGAAAAACAATGGCCTTGACTAGACGGACCTTAGTCGGCAAAGTAATGTCTCTTCTTTTGAATATACTATCTAGGTTGATCATAACTTTTTTCCCAAGGAGTAAGCGTCTTTTAATTTCATGGCTGCAGTCACCATCTCCAGTGATTTTGGAGCCAAAAATAAATAAATAAATAAATAAATAAAAGTCTGACACTGTTTCCACTGTTTCCCCATCTATTCCCCATGAAGTGATGGGACCGGATGGCGTGATCTTCATTTTCTGAATGTTGAGTTTTAAACCAACTTTTTTGCTCTCCTCTTTGACTTTCATCAAGAGGCTTTTAAGCTCCTCTTTACTTTCTGCCATAGGGGTAGTGTCATCTGCATATCTAAGGTTATTGATATTTCTCCCGGCAATCTTGATTCCAGCTTGTGTTTCTTCCAGTCCAGCGTTTCTCATCACGTACTCTGCATAGAAGTTAAATAAGCGGGGTGACAATATACAGCCTTGACGTACTCCTTTCCCTATTTGGAACCAGTCTGTTGTTCCATGTCCAGTTCTAACTGTTGCTTCTTGACCTGCATATACGTTTCTCAAGAGGCAGGTCAGGTGGTCTGGTATTCCCATCTCTTTCAGAATTTTCCACAGTTTATTGTGATCCACACAGTCAAAGGCTTTGGCATAGTCAATAAAGCAGAAGTAGATGTTTTCCTGGAACTCTCTTGCTTTTTCTGTGATCCAGCAGATGTTGGCAATTTGATGTCTTGTTCCTCTGCCTTTTCTAAAACCAGCTTGAACATCAGGGAGTTCACGTTTCACATATTGCTTAAGCTTGGCTTGGAGAATTTTGAGCTTTACTTTACTAGCGTGTGAGATGAGTGCAATTGTGCAATAGTTTGAGCATTCTTTGGCATTGCCTTTCTTTGGGTTTGGGATTGGAATGAAAACTGAACTTTTCCAGTCCTGTGGCCACTGCTAAGTTTTCTAAATTTGCTGGCAAATTGAGTGCAGCACTTTCACGGCATCATCTTTCAGGATTTGAAACAGCTCAACTAGAATTCTATCACCTCCACTAACTTTGTTCGTAGTGATGGCTTTCTAAGGCCCACTTGACTTCACATTCCAAGATGTCTGTCTCTAGATTAGTGATCATATCATCATGATTATCTGGGTCATGAAGATCTTTTTTGTATAGTTCTTCTGTGTATTCTTGCTACCACTGCTTAATATCTTCTGCTTCTGTTAGGTCCCTACCATTTCTGTACTTTATCAAACCAATCTTTGCATGAAATATTCCCTTGGTATCTCTAATTTTCTTGACGAGATCTCTAGTCTTTCCCATTCTGTTCTTTTCCTCTATTTCTTTGCATTGATCGCTTAAGAAGGCTTTCTTATCTCTTCTTACTATTCTTTGGAGCCCTCTGCATTCAGATGCTTATATCTTTCCTTTTTCATTTGCTTTTCGCCTGTCTTCTTTTCACAGCTATTTGTAAGGTCTCTCCAGACAGCCATTTTGCTTTTTTGCATTTCGTTTCCATGGGGATCGTCTTGATCCCTGTCTCCTGTACAGTGTCACAAAACTCATTCCATAGTTCATCAGGCACTCTATCTATCAGATCTAGGTCCTTAAATCTATTTCTCACTTCCACTGTATAATCATAAGGGATTTGATTTAGGTCATACCTGAATGGTCTAGCAGTTTTCCCTACTTTCTTCAATTTAAGTCTGAATTTGTTAATAAGGAGTTCATGATCTGAGCCACAGTCTGCTTCTTGTCTTGTTTTTGTTGCCTGTATAGAGCTTTTCCATCTTTGGCTTCATAGAATATAATCAATCTGATTTTGGTGTTGACCATCTGGTGATGTCCATGTGTACAATCTTCTCTTGTGTTGTTGGAAGAGGGTGTTTGCTATGACCAGTGCATTCTCTTGGCAAAACTTATTAGTTTTTGCCCTGCTTCATTCCACAGTCCAAGGCCAAATTTGCCTGTTACTCCAGGTGTTTCTTGACTTCCTACTTTAGCATTCCAGTCGCCTAGAATGAAAAGGACATCTTTTTGGGTGTTGGTTCTACAAGTTCTTGTAGGTCTTCATAAAACCATTCAACTTCAGCTTCTTCAGCATTATTGGTTGCGCATAGGATAACTGTGGTATTGAATGGTTTGCCTGGAGACGAACAGAGATCATTCTGTCATTTTTGAGATTGCATCCAAGTACTGCATTTTGGACTCTTGTTGACCATGATGGCTACTCCAATTCTTCTGAGGGATTCCTGCCAGCAGTAGTAGATATAATGGTCATCTGAGTTAAATTCACACATTCCAGTCCATTTTAGTTCACTGATTCCTAGAATGTCGATGTTCACCCTTGCCATCACTTGTTTGACCACTTCCAATTTGCCTTAATTCATGGACCTGACATTCCAGGTTCCTATGCAATATTGCTCTTACAGCATCAGATCTTGCTTCTATCACCAGTCACATGCACAACTGGGTATTGTTTTTACTTTGGCTCCATCCCTTCATTCTTTCTGGAGTTACTTCTCCACTGATTTCCAGTAGCATTTTGTGCACCTAAAGACCTGGGGAGTTCCTCTTTTGGTATCCTAATATTTTGCCTTTTCATACTGTTCATGGGGTTACCAAGGCAAGAATACTGAAGTGGCTTGCCATTCCCTTCTCTAGTGGACCACATTCTGTCAGACCTCTCCATCATGACCGGCCCATCTTGGGTTGCCCCACAGGTATGGCTTGGTTTCTTTGAGTTAGAAAATGCTGTGGTCCTAGTGTGATTAGATTGACTAGTTATCTGTGAGTATGGTTTCAGTGTGTCTGCCTTCTGATGCCCTCTTGCAACACCATCTTACTTGGGTTTCTCTTACATTCTGATAATTGTCTTAAATGCTAAATGCTCCAGTCAAAAGACACAGACTGACTAAATACAAAAGCAAACCCATATGTATCCTGTCTATAATAGACTCACTTCAGACCTCAGGATACATATAGAGAGAAAAGTGAGGAGATGGAAGATATTTCATGGAAGTAGGAATCAAAGGAGAGCTAGAGTAGTATTTTCATAGAGTTTAAAATAAAGACTATTATAAAAGACAAGGAAGGACACTATCTAATGATCAAAGGATCAGTCCAAGAAGATGATATAACAGTTGTAAATATTTATGCACCCAGTACAAGAGCACCTCAATACATAACACAAATGCTATTATAATAGCTATAAAATGGGAAATCTATGCACACAATAAGAGTAAGGGGTTTTAACACTCACTTACATAAATGAACAGAATATGCAGATGATAAATAAGGAAATACAAATCTTAAATGACACAATAAATGACACAGATTAGACTTAATAAATGTTTATAGAATGTTCCATCTGAAAGCATCAAAATGTACTTTATTTTCAAGTGCACATAAAATATTCTCTAGGATAGATCGCATCTTGGGTCACAAATCACATCTTGATAAAAACTCTCCAGGATGTGGGCTCTCCACCTTGTTGAGGTAGAACCCACCTCAAAAAAAAAAAAAAAAAAAAAAGGTCATATATGACAAACCCACAGAAAACATCATTCTCAAAGGTGAAAATTTGAAAGCATTTCCTCTAAGATTAGCAACAAGTCCAAGAAGTCCACTGTCAACCACTTTTTCCCCATTTTTATTCAACATAGTTTTGAATAAAGAAGTAAAACTGTCACTATACTAATACTAAAGATTGAAAATCCTAAGAAGCCACCAGAAAATTTCTATAGCTTACCAGTGAATTTGGTAAAGTTGCAGGATTCAAATAAATGCAATTTTTTTCATTATTATTGCATTTGCTCTGGTGTTCCATGATCAGTATCTTTGATATCAATGTGATATCATGTTGACATTTTTAGCAATAAATTATTTTTAAGTAATGTATTTACATGTTTTAGGCATAATGCTATTATACACTTAATAGACTACAGTGTGGTATAAATATACATTTTTATAACTTGTGTAAACAAAATGTTAGTTTCAAAAGGGGGGAACATATGTACATCTATGACTGATTCATGTTGACGTCTGGCAAACACCAAACCTTTCACAAACTACATAAGATTAGTGTGTGGAACTTTGTATAACATTTAAAAGCATCATGTACATAGGTCTCTTTTCTTTCCCCTCACCCTTTTTAAGCATATCTGGGAGACAGTGCTGTTTGGCTCCAAACCACCACAATAAAGCAAATATTGCAATAAAAGTGAGACACTCTTTTTCTTTTATTTATTTTTAATTGGAAGATAATTGCTTTACAATGTTGAGTTGATTTCTGCTGTACATCAACATGAATCAGCCATAGGTTGGAAAGACATATGTTGGAAGGACTAATGCTGAAGCTCCAATACTTTGGCCACCTGATGTGAAAAACCAACTCACTGGAAAAGACCCTGTTGCTGGGAAAGACTGAAGGCAGGAGGAGAAGCAGACAACAGAGGATGAGATGGTCGGATGGCATCACCGATGCAATGGACATGAATTTGAGTAGGCTCCGGGAGTTGGTGATGGACAAGGAAGTGTGGCGTGCTGTAGTCCATGGTGTTGCAAAGAGTCAGGGACACAGGTGAGCGACTGAACTGACTGATAATCCAAATGCTAAATATATATATATATATATATATATATTTATATATATTTATATATATAAATGAATGTAGAAAACTTGAAACAGACAGATAAGAAACCAAAATGACAAACATAAACAATAAAAATTCAAAATTAAATTGAGCCACATAAATACTTACATTAAAAGTAAATGGTTTAAATGTATTATTTTAACGACATGAATTACTGGATTGGATAGAAGGACCCTGGCTCTCTGCTACGAATAAGAAATCCATTTGAAATAGAATTACATTGACAGGTAAAATGGCTAAAAAGAAAAGGACATGCCATGAAAACAAAATTTCAAAAGGCTTAAGTAACTATTTAATATCATAAAAAGTATAATTTGAAACAAGGGAAATTACCAATAAAAAGAAATATTTATGATAAAAATGGTCACTTGATCCTAAATCATTATGTGTCTAACATAAGAAATTTAATATAGATGAATAAACAATGGACAGAAGTGAAGTGAAAAATAAACAAAATCAGAACTACACTTCGTCAGTTCACTCTCTTTCATTGTAACTGAGAGGACAAGTAGAAAACCAGCAAGAATATAAAACACATATTGAATATGATTAATTCACTTGACCTGTTTTCCATTTATATAGCATTCCATCCAACAACAGTAGAATGTACATTGATGTTTTCTTAATTTTTATTTTTTTGCCTATTTTTTTTTTAAAGAAAGCACTGCTAAGACTAGAGTGAAGCTGAAAACAAATCACCCAACAAATGTTTCTAAAAAAAGTATAGCAAGATTATAGTTGTAAAATAATTATAATCAATTTCCATTTAAAAGAAACTTTGAAATAGACTTGAATCCTAAATAAGAGTAAAAATGGCAACCCTTTACATGTAATAGCATCATTTAAGGAAAATGAAAAATATGGCACAGAGAAAGAAAAAAAAATCCATGTAAGAAGATAAATAATG
Source organism: Nanger dama (assembly GCA_917880005.1). NCBI lineage: Eukaryota > Metazoa > Chordata > Mammalia > Artiodactyla > Bovidae > Nanger > Nanger dama. The sequence continues at coordinate 58,567,048 of CAKJTW010000006.1, read as the reverse complement.
CTATTTATAGTTTTAACAAAAAAACTGGATATAAGAAGATAAGAGACCAATCCAAGAGCCTTTTTCTTTAATGTTCCTGAGTATTACTGGAAGAAAAAACATCTAAACAGAGATTTATATATCTAATGATAATTTCATGTATAGTAAAATATACATAGGTATGCAAAGCTGCAGAATACAATGTCCAGCACTTGGGATATAGAGCTGTCTGACAAGTAAACCAAAGCAATAGATTGGAATTGACAGCTATGTTGCTGGATGTCAGTAACTTTTAACTGCACTTCCAAAATATTATATAAGATATGAGCTCAGGAAAGAATTTGCTGGTTTCAAATGCAAAATAAATGGAAGAAAAAAGAGTATAGAAACATGTGCCTTAAGAGATGAAAACATTGAATACTTCTGGACCCTGAAAAGCAGGAAACTCGGTTTAAAAACAAAACAAACAAACAAAAAATCATTTAAATGGCAATATCCCTTTAGTATTTCTCAATAAATGGCAGAGTTAAATATCAGTAAAGATCAAATTAAGGGTTTCCATTACCACCCAAGTTGATTGCTTCAAATAGCCACCATTAAGTTATGGAATATAAATAAGAAAATAAATGTCTGTTTTACTAAGTATGCCTGGGAAAGAACTTTAGCTAAATTTACTGACTCATAGAGCTCACTGTAAGCAAATAGTTCAGAAGTCTATTTCATTTTTGAGGAAATTACACTGATAAAGAAAAAACTAACATGACCTAAAGATCCTTCAAATACTTAAATATCAAAACACTCAAGAGTCCATGGCCAGAGTTCAAAACACTCTTAGTCCATGGCCAGAGAAGGAGTTAGTCAACAACACAGCCCTAAAGGACAATAAATTTTTCAATACTTATTTTATATTATATCATGAAGGATAATGAAAAAGGAAGAATATCTCAGAAGTTCAAACCAGTAGTTAAGAATAGGGCCAGTCATAGGTGTTCAGCTGTGTAATTACTCATGATTCCATAACTGGTTTAATGTTTTTCTGTTATAAACTTGAAATTTATAATAAATTCATTTTTCAAGCTTGTGTATTGGAAATGACATCTGATGATCCATCCTGTGAGCAGAGGAGTGATGTACAGTATGTTTCTGCAATATCTTGCACATTACTATTTGAAATGCCCTGAGCACAGTGACCCCACAAGAGACTGAGCTAGACTAGCCTATGAAATGTCCAGGAGTCTCTGGTGGAGGTGTGGGTCGACAGTGGTCTGCCTTGGGGTTAGGGGACTGACTACAACAATCCTGGCATAAGCCCTAAAGAGAAAAGAGTCATTACTGCCATTATACCTACCATAGTTTGGCCTCAGGACAAGCTACAGGGAGGGAACACAGCCTCACCCATCAACAGAAAATTGGGTTAAAGATTTACTGAACATGGCAAGATTTATTGATCAGAGCAAGACCCAGATTCCCCCACAGCCAGTCCCTCTCATCAAGAAGCTTCCTCGGGCCTCTTATCCTCATCCATCAGAGAGCATACAGAATGAAAACCACAATTATAGAAAACTAAACTGATGCCTTGGATCATGGTGATGTCTATCTCGGTGAAACTATGAGCTATGCCATGTGGGGTCACCCAAGACAGACAGGACATGGTGGAGAGTTCTGACAAACATGGTCCACTGGAGAAGGGAATGGCAAACCAATTCAGTATTCTGACCTTGAGACCCCCATGAACAGCATGAATTTGAGCAAATTCTGGAGGTTGGTGATGGACAGGGAAGCGTGGTGTGCTACAGTCTATGGGATCACAAATAGACATGACTGAGCAAATGAAGAACAACAAATTGTAAAATTAAGGGATTTTATTTTGATCGTACCCAAATGGCCTAGTGGTTTTCCCTGATTTCTTCATTTGAAGCCTGAATTTTTCAATAAGGAGCTCATGATTTAAGCCACAGATCATGATTTGATATCAGCTCCACTTATTTTTGCTGACTGTATAGAGTTCCTCCATCTTCAGCTACAACAGTATAATCAATCTCATTTCTGTATTGACCATCTGCTAATGTCCATGTGCGGAGTCATCTCTTGTGTTATTGGAAGAGGGAGTTTGCTATGCCTCTTTATGATGAGTAATAAAGAATTTTGACCTTGGCCCAAAAGTTTCATGTCTTCTGCTAGTATCTATAAAAACTGTAGTAAGCTAAATTATTGGTTTGCCCATAAAGAATGTTGAATGCTAAAGAATTGATGCTTTTGAATTGCAATGCTGGAGAAGACTCTTAAAAGTCCCTTGGACACTAAAGAGATCAAACCAGTCAATCCTAGAAGAAACCAACCCTAACTATTCATTGGAAAGACTAATGTTGAAGCTGAAGCTCCAAACTTTTGACCACTTAATGCAAAGAACCAACTCGTTGGAAAAGATCTTGATGCTGGGAAAGACGGAGGGCAAGAGAAGGAGGTCACTGATGGTGAGATAGTTGGGTGACATTACTGACTCAATGAATATCAAATTGAGGAAACCCTGGGAGTTAGTGAAGGATGAAGGATGGGGAAGACTAGAATGCTGCAGTTCATGAGGTCACAAAGAGTCAGACACGACTTTGTGGCTGAGCAAAAAAAGTAAAATTGTGAGACTCCTCATAGTTCTTGACACTAAGTATTCATCAAAAAACGGGTGCAAGTCATAAAATAACAAAGTTCTGTTACCCCTTTCAAGAAATTAGGAGGATTCTCATACATCTTGAAACAAAATATAATTGAAAACAAAATCTAATTTCTGATTAGGTAAATTGTTGAAATTATACAGTATTATAAGTTCATAATACTATATGATTGGGTTATTAATGCTACATATGTAGTTCTTAACATTTGAAATAGTGGCTTGATTAGTTAAACTATCCTCATCCCATATAAAATTATACTATTAAATTTAAAACCACAAATGCTTCCCTGGTGGCTCAGAGGTTAAAGCACCTGCCTTTGATGCAGGAAACCTGGGTTCGATCCCTGGGTTGGGAAGATCCCCTGGAGAAGGAAATGGCAATCCACTCCAGGACTATTGCCTGGAGAATCCCATGGACAGAGTAGCCTAGTAGGTTGCAGTCCACGGGGTCGCAAAGAGTCAGACACGACTGAGCGACTTCACCTCACCTCACCTTTGCATTTTCTATTTTATCTTATCTCATATTTTCTTCTCAGAGCATATGTCTTTTTCTGTTTATATATTAATCCACAGATTCTGAAGTCCAATGAACTGCACGGTGTAAAGCCAAAACTAGTGAAGAGTCTAGAAGAATAGACATACATTAAAAAAAAAAAAAAAAGAGGTTTAAAAAAGTAGGTGTGAGAAAAGATAAAAAATTCAAATGAATTTTTAAGATTAAATATAACAACCACTAATAAAAATGACCAGTAAAATATGGTTACAGCTACTGCTTTGTAGAAGAACATACTTTGAGTTGTATAGGTTAAAATAAAAATGCGTTTCCTCTGCTTCTGCTGCTGCTAAGTCACTTCAGTCGTGTCCGACTCCATACGACCCCATAGACGGCAGCTCACCAGGCTCCCCCCGTCCCTGGGATTCTCCAGGAAAGAACACTGGAGTGGGTTACTATTTCCTTCTCCAATGCATGACAGTGGAAAGTGAAAGTGAAGTCACTGAGTCGTGTCCAACTCTCAGTGACCCCATGGACTGCAGCCTACCAGGCTCCTCCATCCATGGGATTTTCCAGGCAAGAGTAATGAAGTGGGGTGCCATCTACACATATGCTATTTTTTATACCAAATGTGTGGGGTTTTCTCCCAATCTCACCCAGTGTCCCACTCTCAGGCACCAACCAGCTGTCCTATAATCCAATCATGACCTTACTACCTGGAATTAGCACAGAACCCAGAGGTTAAGGGGTTAGTCCTGCAAGACCATCCTCCACTTTAGACAGCAGTTCCAAATCCCAGGTTGTTGCCTGTACTTCTGCCCAACTAGATATAAATTGCAGACATGAACGGTCGCTGTAGATGGTTCAACATTTGCTATAACAACGCACAGAACTCAAGTAAATATTTGCTTACATTTGCCAATGTATTATAAAGGAGATGATAAAGAATACAGATGAATAGTCAGATGAAGAGATACATAAAATAAGGTCTGGAAGTGTCCTTGTGGAGTTGGAGGGTACCACCTTCAACTGTGCACAAATCTGGAAACTCTGGAACCTTGTAGTTTGGGGATATTTATGGATGCTTCATCACATAGATATGATTGATTATAAATCAATTTCTGACCTCTCTCTTTTCTCTGGAGAATGAGGCTGAAAGTTCCAAGCTTCTTACCATGACTCGGTCTTTCTGGTGATCTGTTCCCATTGTGAGGCTATCCAGAAGCCTACCAAGGGTAGTCACATTAGAACAACAAATATTCCTATCATCTAGGAAATTGCAAGGGTTTTAGAATCTGTCTGTCAAGAACTGGAGGAAAAGACCAAATACATATTTCATTTTTCATATATTGTATATATATACATTCAAGATAAGAAAATATCTAATAATTAAAATAATATTTTGCCAACAAAGGTCCATATAGTCAATGCTATAGTTTTTCCAGTAGTCATGTAGGGATGTGAGAGCTGGGCCATAAAGAAAGCTGAGCATAGAAGAACTGATGCTTTCAAACTGTGGTGCTGGAAAAAATTCTTCAATTCCTTGAACTGCAAGGAGATCAAACCAGTCAATCCAAAGGAAATCAGTACTGAATATTTATTGGAAGGACTGATGCCCAAGCTCCAATACTTTGGCCAGCTGATGTGAAGAACCAACTCACTGGAAAAGACCATGATGCTTGGAAATACTGAGGGTAAGTGAAGAAGAGGGTGACAGAGGATGAGATGATTAGATGGAATCAATGACTCAATGGACTTGAGTTTGAGCAAACTGAGAGACTGTGAAGGACAGGGAATCCTGGGATGATGCAATCCTGGGATGATACATAAGGTTGCAGAGTCAAACACAGCTTGGCCACAGAACAACAACAATGAGCATTTTACTTAAATTATAGTATTTAATACCCATAGTCACTCATTATCAGGGACATCTCCAGTATCATGTTGACAGTCCTCTTCAGAGTGTCAGTATTACTGTTTCTTTGTATTGCACTGTAGAGAAAATTGAACATGTAGTTAGATTTTGCAACCAACACACATTCTTTAGTTTGACCCTGAAAATTTCACAGGTGAACAGATTTAATCAAAGTTTATGCACTTGTTTTTGTTTGTCTATACTAAGAATACCATAAATAAAGCATTGACTATCTTTGTAGGGCAGACTGTTTTTCAGACAAAATTTATGTGCCTCTCCATTTTTGTCTGTTACAGTAGAACATCTAAATATTCTGTGAACAACATTAGTAAGAGAAACCAATGGATTTGTCAGTATCTGAAATACTGACACAGGAGGAGCCAAGAATATAGACATGCTAGAAAATCTTTTAAATGCAAAAGGAAAGCAGAGATGAAATGGAGTCACATATATTGAGTAAGATTTTATATTTAAAAAGACCCTAGAGAGAATATATAGAATTATTATTGGTTTAAGGTATTCATTCTAAACTTAATATTTGTTAGTTTCTTACACAAGACTCACTCCCTAGAATTCTCTCTAAAGCACCCATATTTTCTTTTGTGTAATAGTATCTCTATTTCACTCTCTAAAGTTCTATGGGAATGAGTCATCACAAGCTCCAGGAAATACTCCCATTTTTCCAGCTATAGGATGCAGTTCTGAGATGATCATGAGACCTCATCTAGGTCATGTGGCATTCAGAAGATTTTGCTAAATAAATGAGGGCAGAAGCTTTGTCTAATATTTTGAGAATGAACAGAATATTGAATGACTTGTAATAGTATGGTGATAGGAGTTTAGGAACTGTTACATATATTTTAACTCATCAGATGAACTGTCTTAATTGTGAAAGTGACTCATAGAGAGGAAAAATAACAAAGACTTCAGAGTATACATAAATAAAGCCAAAGTTCTAGAGACGTGTGAATGTTGAAATTAACATTCAAATGAATCCAGTTCTCCTTCTAGGCTATTTTGGCTATATGATTCAATCAGTTACCATTTATTTAAATGAGAAGTATGTGTGTGATCAGTCATGTCTAACTCTTTGGGAGCACAGGGACAATAGCCCCCAGGCTCCTCTGTCCATGGGATTGTCCAGGCAAGAATACTGGAATCAGTTGCTATTTCCTACTCCAGGGGATCTTCTCAGTCCCAGGATTGAACTTGCCTCTTCTGCACCATATATATATATATATATATATATATATACACACACACACACACATATATATGTATTACACATATATACATATATACGTATATATACATATATGTATATATACGTATATATGTGTAATACATATATATGTATTACATATACATTCTTTATATAGGAATATTTAGCTATTAGACTCAAATATTTCAAAAGTCAGTTCAAGATTAAGACTCCCAATAAATCTCAAAAATAAGTGAAATGATATTGAATTCAAATTTCAGATCACTTAATGCATGTGTAAATAATATTATAATGTCCTTTATTCTAAAAGTATATTATATTTATTTTATAATTTTATTTTTTTCTTCATGTGTGTTAACAGTCAAAAAATTTCAAGAAGGCAATATTGCAGGGCATTTTACTTACTTAAGTATTTGCTCAGTTGTGTCCGAGTCTATGCGACCCCATGGACTGTGGCCTACCAGGCTCTGCAGTTCATGGGATTTTCTAGGCAAGAGTATGGGAGTGGGTTGCTATTTCCTTCTCCAGGCGATCTTCCTGACCCAGACATTGAACCCAGGTCTCCCACATTGCAGGCAGATGCTTTACCATCTGATCCATGTCCTATTTATTGCTCTAAATATTTTCATATATTAAATTATATAATCTTTATAGCAACACTTTGAAGTAGATTTCCTTCTTATATTGGTATTACAGAAAAATACATCAAAATATTAGGTACCATCATCCATGAAATTAACATGTACTTATATGAATAATAGTTTCATTGTGAAGAGAAGTTGTAGGAGGAAAAGTATAAAGTTACTGTGTCACAGGTCAAGATATATTTAACATTTTACCCATTAGGTTGGAATAGTTTTGTCTTTGTGCCTTTAAAAAAATTTTTCCTCTTACCATTTTGGACCTGTAGTGCAAGAATTAAGCATTTATTTCCCCATTCTACTCTCCACATTCTTTCAATACTCTTCTTTTCTCCTACAGACACTCTAACATGTTTTAAAGTTGCCAGAGTCCAGCTCTAGCAGCCAGGGATTCAACCTGAAGGGGTGAGTGGTGTCGGCGAGAAATTAAGGCAGCCTCTCAGTTTTGTTGGATTGTCTGTTTATTTTAAGCTTATGATTCTCTTTTATAATTTTACAAAAGCATTAGGTCAGAGGTTTGGTATTTTTAGTTCCCATTGACCCAGATTTATTTTTTCCAAAATCATTGTTGCCCCTCAAAAGGAGTTCCTTCCTCAGTGATTCTCTTATCTACTTTTTCTCATGTGTCCTTGTGAATACATTGTAACTCATGCTAATAATGTCTGGGCTGCATACCACATTCGTCAGTTTAACTCTTATTTTTCTAAGTCCTGTTTGCCCCTAATATCCTAAGCTCACTATTTCTTAGAAAGGGCTTCTATCTAATAATATCTCTAAAGTCCCTAATTTCTATAAGCTATAGTAGAATATGCTAACATTACAGCAATCCTTAAATCTTTAGCTTCTAACTATTTTAATTATTCCTAAGTCCTAAATTCAGCAAACTCCTTTGCCATAAACACTTTTATCACAAATGGGCTTCAGGTAGCAATCCCTTCCATGGCCTCAAACTGTGGCCTGGGTGCTCACTCTGGAACACATTTTTGTAAAAGTCCTTGAACAAATGTCAGTCGTTAACTTTATGAATTATTCTTTGAACACAACTGCAGAAGGCTTTATGCCTTCTCATGCTCCGCTCAAAAACAATAAGCACTTTAATATTCTCTTCAGTCAACTCAGCCGAGGAAAGGAAAAAACAAGTCAGAATCACAAAGCCTAACTCCTTCATTCCGGGTCCATGCCTACAGAACAAAGAGAGGGGATTTAGGGTCGTGCCTCCATTTTATCAGTAATGCCTAACTCAGCTCCCAACATAAAGTATAATATATTTTTCTTTTATGTTTGATTTGTATAGCTACATATATAGCATTTAGCAATAATAATCAATAATATTTTGATAGCTTCATATTTTAAAATCCATCCATATGCTCTGAATACCTCTTGTTTATATATTGCTTTTACTACTTGACTTCACTGGTGGCTCAGATGGTAAAGTGTCTGTCTACAATGCAGGAGACCCAGGTTCAATCCCTGGGTTGGGAAGATCCCCTGGAGAAGGAAATGGCAATTCACCCCAGTACTATTGCCTGGAAAATCCCATGGACAGAGGAGCCTGGTAGGCTACAGTCCATGGGGTCACAAAGAGCCGGACACAACTGAACGACTTCACTTCACTTCACTTCACATTGCATCATATGTATCACATATATTCTACTTTATTTAACATTACTTATTTTTAGTGGTCATTCACAAGAATGGTTCCAATTATTTGCTTTCACATACTATGTTGAAACAAATTTCTTAAAAATATACACTAAAAACCAAAAGTGTGATAAAGGTGGCTCTTAATTGCTTTTCAATAAGGTTAGCCCTCTTTGTATCAGGTCTCTGCTTTTATTTTGTTTATATGAACTTCTATATTATAAATATAAAATATTTTCCAGGCACTAACTTTGCAAATATATTCTATTTCTTTATCATCCCCAGTTTATTTTTCAATTGTATCTTTGGAAAATAGTAAATATGACAACACTGAATGAGAATTTTATTTTTGGCCTTTTATATGTCCTTTCAAATGCTTCATTAAAATCTCTTATCAAACCCAGATATACAAAGATATTTTCCTTGGTTTTACTCTATTACTTTTACAGTTTTACTGTTCTTATACACATAGTATATATAGTGATGAGTAGAGATCCAAAGTTATACTCTTCAAGAGACAGTTTTCCCACCATCATCTCTTAAACAGCTCACACTATGTCCAATTTTTGTGATACTTTATCATCACAAAATAAATTCATTCATATGTGTTTTATTTCCATTTTTAAGTTTCCATTCTGTTTAATTTGTTTACTATGATGCTCACACTACATTGTTTTATTAGCATGATTTGTTTAAAATATACCATATTATCAGGTAGGAAAAGCCTCCCTAATTCATTTTTAATTCTTTTTAAAGAATGATTAGACTATTACTGGATAGATGCTCTTATGTGTGTATTCCCTAGTGACTCAGATAGTAAAGAATCTGCCAGCCAGTGTAGGAGATGCAGAAGACTCGGGTTCGATCTCTGGATCAGGAAGATCCCCTGGAGAAGGGAATGGCTACCCACTCCAGTATTCTTGCCTAGAGAATTCTATGGACAGAGAAGGCTGTTGGGCTACAGTCCATGGGATCTCAAGGAGTAGGACACAACTGAGTGACTAAAACTTTTTCACTTCAATGAGTATTTACTAAATAAATACTATGTCAGGAGTTATAATTTAAACTGCCCTAAAATTGTGGTGATTAAGATAATGATATTGGGTGATGTTGGCTTATTCTCAGTCTTAAGAAAATATGGAACTAACAGTTACAAACTACAACATACAAAAACAGATAAGCAAAAAGTATTTATTGCATAGCACAGGGAATTATATCCATCACCTTATTATAACCTATACTGGAATATATACTACAAAAATACTGAATCACTATGCTATACACCTAAAACAAACACAATATTGTAAATGAACTATACTTGAATATAAAAAAGAAAAAGTGCATCTAACATTTTCTAGTAAATATAAAATTTACTCAAAGATTTATAGCATTTTAATCTTGAAGTAGCTACCTTCTGCTCACTGCATAAACAAGATAACATTCATCAAGTACATCTATATAAAACAGGTGAATGAGAAGCACATCCTAAAGTTAATGCCTTGACAAGGCAGAATAAATTTGAAGTACTCCATAGTGCCTCATTCATACAGATTTTCTCTAATGTGGCCTGTAAGTGCCCTGTAAACCCAAATTGGACAGCTTTCTCTTGTTTATTCTGAGTCAGAATTCAGAATGAAAAGTTTTCATCCTTTGATAGTTGTTTAAAATAATCAGCCACAATGGTTTAAAACCACAACTGTTTGAGCAAGTGCTAACAATTGAAGCAAATGGGAAAACAACCAAATACTTAAAAGAAAAATTGGAAAATGGGATGTTCATAGGAGGTTTTGAAAAGCTTTACCATATGGAAGGTCATATTTGAGGCAGTTCATATGTCCAGGAAGATCTGAAGAGGCCCTAAAATCTCACCTCTGGCTGATCTTGAAACTTCAAAGTGAAGAATAAGGCACTACTGTGAACTGAAGGAGTACTAAAGGTGTGCTTAAAGCATGCAACCACTCAGTAACATCTAGGAGATGTACTGGATCAAGATATTTAAGTAAAATATGTGGATTTATTAGCCAATCTCTAAGCTAATCAAAGAGAGAGATCAGTGACAATACATGATCCAGACTTTACAGAATAGTCAGGAAAAATACATACATTTACACAAACCAACAAAAGTCTCATTTGCATAGTTACTACATTATATTAATTGTTCAAATTTTGACCAAAACTATGAGACATGCAAGAATCAAGGAAATAGAGTTATGTTTTGCCAAATATAGAAATGTTTACATTTTTTTACACATGGCATACTAGTGGATGCAGAAGTTATGAAAGATTTTACACACATACTCTCAGAAATAATAAATGAGTTTAACAAGATTGTAGATTATAAAATCAATATAAACTATCAGTTGTACTACTATGTATTAGCAATAAGCAAATTTCATTTATGTTCTTGCATATTAACAAATAAAAAGTTCAGGAAAAAAATTAAGTAAAAGTGTAGGATTTGTACACTGAAATCTATAAAACATCTTCAAAAGAAATTAAGGAAGATTTGCATAAGTAGAGAGGCTTCATGTATTCACAATTTGGAAGACAATATTGTTGAGATGTCAATAGTCCCAAGATTAATTGAAAGATCTGATACATCCCCTGGAGAAGGAATGGCTACCCACTCCAGTTTCTATGCCTGGAGAATTCCATGGAGAGAGGAGCCTGGTCAGCCACAGTCCACAGAATTGCAGAGTTGGAGATGACTGCGTGACTGAAACTTTCACTTTTTCACTATTGTAGTTCTACCTGGACTTTTCACAGAAATTGGCAAACTGACAATAGAATCCATCGGAAATTCAAGAGTTACAGAATAGCCACAATAATGAAGAGCAAAAACTAAGTTGGAAGTCTCCCATTTTTCAGTTTCAAAACTTATAATGAATTATGTTATTCAAGACACAGTGGCACTGTCAAAAACATGGAAGTAGAATTAACATACCCCATCTCGATAAAAAATGTTGAAGAGACTACAATTCAAATGATGTTAAAGGAAAAAAAATGTAAATACTGACAACTTGTAGCTCATGAAAATATAGTACATAATCAAATATATTGAACAAAATACAAAAGACTTAAAGGAAGATATTAATTCTGAAAATGATCTATTCCATTATCTGAAAAATGTTTGGGAGATAGTTTTGAATTATCAGAAGTTATCAATTAAGAGGTGTGGGGAACAATTTGAAAAGCTTTCACAGAATTCACAGGACAAAGTTAAAATTAACAGATAAAAGATGCAAGTGTATCTATGGAGCTGTAACTGGTGATTTTAAAAATGCAAATTATTGGTGATTACTGATAGAACAAATAGGGCAGAAGTTGGAATCACACAGGAGATGGAAGAAACACATGTTGGATCCCTGGGTAGGGAAGTTTCCTGAAGTAGGAAATGGCAACCCACTCTAGTACATTTGTCTAGAAAATTCCAGGAACAAAGAAGCCTGGTGACCTACAGTCCATGGAGTTGCAAAGAGTCAGACATGGCTGAGCACATACACACAAGTACACATATATGTTTTCTAGACAAAATATATATATTGCATGTGTAATGTTCACTGTGAGTCATGCAATATCATTCTTAAGGTACTTCCATATAAGCACAGAGGAATGAAGAAAGATCCTATGTGGGGCCCTAAATGGGAAACCTTAAAAACAAAGGGGGCTAGCTTTGCGTTCGAAAACCTAAGATGGTACCTGGCAGAAGAGATGTGGGTGTGGTCTGTGTTGTTTGTCAAAGTTTCTTGATTGGCTCTCTTGGTTTCCATGCATGTAGACAGTGTATGATCTCCATAGACACCTGTTATAATGAAGGGACATGACAATTTGACCTCTAACGTGATTGGTGCAACTATGGAAAATCCCTCCTAAAACCCTCCTGCTTGTCTATATAAGCTGGGAGTTTGCAACAATAAACTGGAACTGCTTCAACGGAACCCGTGTCACATCTGATTGTCTCTTGCTCTCCGAGGGGCTGGGTTGGCGGACAGCAGGCTCACCTCTCCTCGGGAACCCTCGGCTTTGCTGAGGGAAGTTCCACTGCCTCTCCTCTTTCTGCGGAGCGCTCCCCGCAATCCTATTCCATAACATGTATAAAAACAGTCAAAAATAAAGGTTAACTTCATACTGCTGCTAAGTCACTTCAGTCGTGTCCGACTCTGTGCGACCCCATAGACAGCCTCCTACCAGGCTCTCCTGTCCCTGGGATTCTGCGGGCAAGAACACTGGAGTAGGTTGCCATGTCCTTTGCAATGCATGACAGTGAAAAGTGAAAGTGAAGTCGCTCAGTCATGTCCGACTCTTAGCGACCCCATGGACTGCAGCCTTCCAAGCTCCTCTGTACATGGGATTTTCCAGGCAAGAGTACTGGAGTGGGGTGCCATTACCTTCTCTGAACTTCATACTAATAATAGAAATTAAACAAACTCATGTTATCAATATAAAGTCATAGTATCCTCAGTAATTTTAAGTTGAAAATAAAAGTTTATGACAAGATACTATTTTTTTAAGATAAAAGTCCCTGAAAGTAAATAGGGCTCAAGAAAAATTTGAGTTAATTTATTCTCCTTAAAAAATGCTTAAAGGTCTATTTCAACCAATTGATAGAGAAAGCAATGTTAATACCTGTAAATGGAAAGATTGATAAAAATGTATAATAATAAACAAGACAATGATAATTCCAAGACAGTGTAACTAATTGTTCATCTCAATAGAACTATAACAGCAAACTATAGTTGATAAGATAATATTGGGCCTCTAATGCTGAAATTCATTATAATTATTGTTTATGCATTCTACTCACATGCTGGTATCAAGTAGTCACACCCCTGTTTTTGCTATCTGTTCTTCTACCTGCTAGAAATTTCTATCAAAATGTATAACTTACCCTTTCCAGAGTTAGGAGTATTGAGGTTGTTTTAAATAGGTCCACAAATTTTTTTAAGTCTCCTCTCACAAAATATGTCTTCAAAATATTGATTGGATTATTAACTTACTTTTAATGAATAGAATGTGTCTGAAGTTAGGTATCATAGTTTCTGATTCTAAGAAAAAGACAATGCAACTTCTATCTAGCTCTCCCTGGAATTTCTGAGCTGACATGTAAAAAGTCTGGCTACACCCTTCAAACTTCTCCTTCAGGTGAGGAGACCACATAGAGTAAGAGATAGCTTTTGTTTATTCTGTACCTAGGCTGTTCAGCTCCATTTGACATCAACTTTCAGATGCATGTGTGAGAGAAACATCAAATGATTTCAGACCCCTGCCTCTGAGAGGTCTTGGCAGACCAAGTGAAGCACATAAGGCTTCCCCACCATGCCCTTCAGAATCCACCAGCAAAATGAATGATCATTTTTCACAACTGAGTTTTTGGATAATTTGTTAAGAATCCGTCACTGGAACGCACACAGACAAATTTTCAATTAGAATATTTCTTCCATTTAGATTGTAACTGGTTCAAGGATGATCATATGATTTAAGCAGAACCAGTCAGAACTGGAATTGCTTGCTTGTCTGGTTACTTGATTTGATTTGATTCAATTTATTGATTTTCTTACCTCTTCTTGCTATTCTTTGGAACTCTGCATTCAGAAGCTTATATGTTTCCTTTGCTCCTTGGCTTTTGCTTCTCTTCTTTTCACAGCTATTTATAAGGCTTCCTCAGACAGCCATTTTGCTTTTTTGCATTTCTTTTCCATGGGGATGGTCTTGATCCCTGTCTCCTGTACAATGTCACAAACCTCATTCCATAGATAATCAGGCACTCTATTCATCAGATCTAATCCCTTAAATCTATTTCTCACTTCCACTGTATAATCATAAGGGATTTTATTTAGGTCATACCTGAATGGTCTAGTGATTTTTCCTACTTTCTTCAATTTCAGCCTGAATTTGGCAATAAGGAGCTCATGATCTGAGCCACAGTCAGCTCCCAGTCTTGTTTTTTCTGACTGTATAGAGCTTCTCCATCTCTGGCTGCAAAGAATGTAATCAGTCTGATTTTGGTGTTGACCATCTGGTGATGTCCATGTGTAGAGTCTTCTCTTGTGTTGTTGGAAGAGGGTGTTTGCTATGACCAGTGCATTCTCTTGGCAAAACTCTTATTAGTCTTTGCCTTGCTTCATTCCATATTCCAAGGTCAAAATAGCCTGTTACTCCAGGTGTTTCTTGACTTCCTACTTTTGCATTCCAGTCGCCTATAATAAAAAGGACATTTTTGAGGGGTGTTAGTTCTAAAAGGTCTTGTGGAGTAAGTGCCTTTAAATTTCATGGCTGTGTACAACATCTGCAGTGATTTTGGAGCCCAAAACATAAAGTCAGACACTTTCCCCATCTATTTTCCATGAAGTGATGGGACCTGATGCCATGATCTTCGTTTTCTGAATGTTGAGCTTTAAGTCAACTTTTTCACTCTCCTCTTTCACTTTCATCAAGAGGCTTTGTAGTTCCTCTTCACTTTCTGCCATAAGGGTAGTGTCATCTGCATATCTGTTATTGATATTTCTCCCGGCAATCTTGATTCTAGCTTGTGTTTCTTCCAGCCCAATGTTTCTCATGATGTACTTTGCATATAAGCAAGGTGACAATATACATCCTTGACGTACTCCTTTTTGTATTTGGAAACATTCTGTCATTCCATGTCCAGTTCTAACTGTTGCATCCTGACCTGCATACAGGTTTCTCAAGAGGCAGATCAGGTGGTCTGGTATTCCCATCTCTTTCAGAATTTTCCACAGTTTACTGTGATCCACACAGTCAAAGGCTTTGGTATAGTCAATAAAGCAGAAATAGGTGTTTTTCTGGAACTCTTGCTTTCTCGATGATCCAGTGGATGTTGGTAATTTGATCTCTGGTTCCTCTGCCTTTTCTAAAACCAGCTTGAACATCTGGAAGTTCATGGTTCATGTACTGCTGAAGCATGGCTTGGAGAATTTTGATCATTACGTTACTAGCATGTGAGATGAGTGCAACTGTGCGGTAGTTTGAGCATTCTTTGCCTTTATTCAGGAAGGAAAGTTATGACCAACCTAGATAGCATATTGAAAAGCAAAAACAAAAAAAAAAGAAAGAAAGAAAAGCAAAGACATTACTTTGCCAACAAAGGTCTGTCTAGTCAAGGCTATAGCTTTTCCAGTGGTCATGTATGCATGTGAGGTTGGACTGTGAAGAAAGCTGAGTGCTGAAGAATTGATGCTTTTGAATTGTGGTGTTGGAGAAGACTCTTGAGATTCCCTTGGATTACAAGGAGATCCAACCAGTCCATTCTGAAGGAGATCAGTCCTGGGTTTTCTTTGGAAGGAATAATGCTAAAGTTGAAACTCCAGTATTTTGGCCACCTCATGGGAAGAGTTGACTCATTGGAAAAGACTCTGATGCTGCGAGGACTGGGAGCAGGAGGAGAAGGGGACGACAGAGGATGAGATGGATGGATGGCATCGCTGACTTGATGGACGTGAGTCTGAGTGAACTCTGGGAGTTGGTGATGAACAGGGAGGCCTGGCGTGTTGCGATTCATGGGGTCGCAAAGAATTGGACACGACTGAGCAACTGAACTGAACTGAACTGATTCTGTTTTCAGGGTGGTAAAAAGTGAAGTAAATGGAATTATTGACTGGAAGTTGGATTGGATAATAGCTCTGCCTGTGAAGTAATGAAAAATAAATTCTTTATTAAACTTGAGTTTTATAGTCAACATTTGTAATGATAAAGAGGATGATGTCTCAGAATGAAATAAGAAACAAGAGATAAGAAAATGACACAGGTTGCTGTTGAACCTGTGAACCCTGGGATCTGAACCCTGGGATCCACTCTCACTTGAAGCAAGCACTCATATTTAGCCTTCAGGATATGTGGACTAGTGAATACTCTTGTGTGACATAATCTGGTATGAATCAGTGCCACTTTTGACCAAAAGATCACTGAATACTGTAGCAACACAATATATTTTATTGTTTTGTTACAAATCTCATGCCTACAGATTTCTTCCAAACAGCAAACATTCAATTTTTTATCAGTATTGTTGTTCAGTAATTCTACAAGATACATGATGCCATCTCAGGGTTTCTTTTTATCAATAAAAAGTCAGCTTAACTTATTTGATTAAAAATTACTTTAGTAAGTACAATTTTGGAATACATTTTTTTTTCCCAAGAAAGCTGCTTTTTAATTTGGATAAGCAGCTATTGTGAGCTATTACAAGTCAGAAATCACAACATGAAAATGTCAAAATTTGAGCCCCTGACAGTGGAATTCTAATCTGCCAAAAATAATTGAAAGATGATATTTGACACTACCTTATTTACATATTCATAAAGGAAGACAAGAAGGGCTGCAGAAGTAACTTCCCATTTATTTGTATTATGCTATTTGTCAAATCCTAATAATGTGTCTGAGATTGTACAAAATTTCAGATGCATCTAGAAACTAAGGCATTCAAAAATTAATTGCTTTAAGTTTACTAGAGAGACAAATTCAAAATGCTTTTCTTTGTTAAAAGTCTAAAAAATGAATGAGAATGAGTATTTTAAAAGGTTAGTTAAGTCTCCATTTCAAACTTCAGGATTATAGATGAAAAGAAGAAATTATGGGATTTTTCAATTTTAGGGAGAAAAATTGCTGGTAAAGATTGAAGGCAGGAGGAGAAGAGGACAGAGGATGAGATGGTTGGATGGCATCACTGACTCAACCAACATGAATTTGAGTAAGCTCCCAGAGATGGTGAAGCACAGAGAAGCCTGATGTGCTCCAGTTGTGGGGTTGCAGAATCAGACATTACTAAGCAATTAAACAACAGCAACCAAAACTCTTTCCACCATCCTCTTTTCTATGTTTCTTGTTTTAAAGCTGTAGAAGCCAGCTATGCCTTTCCATAAGACACATAATCTTCTGATTCTATTCTTTGTAAAATCTGCCTTTTTCCTTGAAAAAAAAATCATAAAAGGATCTGGAACTTCTCAGGATAAAGGAGCTACACTGGAGAAGGAAAGGATACAAATGTCATCTCTCTCTCCTTCCCCTTCTTCCATTCATTCTGTTTCCATAAGTCACAGATATATAGCTGCATCCCTGATCATCCTGTTCATGAGGACAATTGTGTTGCTGCATCTCACTTTGCACACTGTTTGTTGAACTCCAGGGTAGGCAAGGCAAAGTAGGCAGGCAACCCAGAGCTAAGAGACAAGGAGGTGTAGGAACTGCAGACATGTTTAGTCTCTTGTGGCAACAACCATAGAATAACCTGACACAAAACAATCCTTCTCCTGGCTGATACAGCAGCCGCAACAGTATGCTTTCCTGGCTGATGCAACAGGCATAACAATAGACACGCTATAGTCTCTCCTCTGTGGCTGACCCAATGAACAGCCATGATGCAGCAGTAAAATGCTGCCATTTTCTGAGTGGAGTGCACATATATATATATAACACACAACACATGACCAAGTAAGTACCTTGTGAGGTACATGTGCAGTGCTATGATAACCATTACATAAACATTATTTACAAAATGTGGGACAAGAGCAAGAGGTTATGGGGCAAGAGAGCCTGACCATGCCACCTTGGTTAATTTGCTGTTTCCCTACAATGACAAATTACAGAAAACAGGGGGATAATTTCAAAAGGACAAAAATATGACAATAGTGACATAGGATTCAGTTCTGCCATTATGTGTCTGTGTATATATTCTTTATTTCCCTATTATATTGTCATTTTTATTTGTTTACTCTAGGTATCAGTGCAATCTGACTATAAGTAAATGAACTGTCCTTTTCATCAAAGAAGAAAAAATAAAATAAAATAAAATCATTGCCAAAAACAAAAGGAAAAAGAGAAGTGAGAAGAGAGAGGAAGGAAGGATCATAAGAGAAAATGCTGCCCGAAACCTGTTAGTGCAAATGGTAAGCACATTGGAAGTAGAAGCAAGGTAGCAGGCATGACCCAAGAAGCAGAGTAATTGATATACAGGAGAAATTTAGGCACAGAGGATATACAAATATGGGAAGTACATTTTCCTATCACACATTTGACATGATAATGAATGCTTATTTCTGTTTTATTCTTGCAACTAATAATTGTAAACAATAAAGAATGAGAATAACAGTTACCCTCCTCCTCAAAGTCAGATAAGAGTTATATTCTAGGGATTGTAGCTTTTCTAGATTTAAGGACATAATTATGAGAGCTTTCTTTTTTAATATTCAAATTTGAGAATTAGAATGTTTCAAAGTGTACAAATATAAAAATGACACAACTGAAAGACAGCCATATGCCACCAAGTGATTTCACCTGGAGAATTTTGCTAAGGATTGACCCTGTGGTTCAATTCTGCTTCACACACCATTTTCAAGTATGTACCTCCTCTGGGTCTTGTCAGGGGCCAGCTGAGCTAGAGGTGATCTGGGCAGAAGTGCTTGAGATCTTCCTTCTGCATGGGGCCTTAGGATTGGAAGACCTCCAAATGGAGAGCCTGGGCCAGGAATTCAAGTATATACAAGGGCATGTGTCACTAAGAGCCCTGAGTTCTGAGACTGCAATGCCCTGACTGTGTATCAGTTCTGGTGTGGGCAGAGCTGCTTTCCCTTGGGAACCTCCGCAGATGAAGCATTTTCACATGCCTATGGTTGAACCTGGAAAAGGAAATGGCAACCCACTCCAGTGTTCTTGCCTGGAGAATCCCAGGGACGGGGGAGCCTGGTGGGCTGCCGTCTATGGGGACACACAGAGTCGGACACGACTGAAGCAACTTAGTAGTAGTAGTAGTAATATGGTTGAACCTGAGAAATCAGACATAGGATTTTGGCCTGGGGTCAGGTCTGTCTATGAGAATGATAGTAGGGATAGGACATTAGGCAACTAAGTTGGAAATTTCAAAGTGAACATAGGCCTTTAGTCTAACATGTTGAATAGATCATGGCAAGGAGTAAGTCAGTGTGTAGGGGAGTATTTTGTCTCAATATTCTGGTCAGTGAAAATCCCCATAGGGCAAATGTAGAAATCCCAGTGAGGAGGAAATAACTCCCCACTGAGTGACTGAGTGGAATATTTCTCATCACATAAGGAGAAGGGTTAAAGCACAATTAACACTTAAGAAAGTTAATGTAATATTTAACTTGAAAGATATTGAGCAAGAGCATATCCATTATACAGCTATAAGGGTATCACTATTAGGATTACATTCATCAGAAATTTACAGCCTAACACTGACTGCAAACGAGGTCATTTACTTAAAAACATGTCAGAATACAGGTGACTCCAGGTTCTGTATAAATCATTTGGTTATGGTTTCAAGGCCTCAGGCTCCATTTTGTGATGTCTACAGTGTAGGCTCTTTGTTCTTATGTTAAATGCTTCATGATCAATGGATCAAAGTTGATGTTCTAGACACAACATCAAATCAGGCAAAGGGAAATGGGCAGAGTACAAAGACTGCATTCTTGTTTGACCCTTTGAAAAGAGGCAATAATTTTCAAACAAGCTACCTCTGATGACCTCTGTTTAAATGTCATGAACCTAAATTGAGTCATAAAACAGCTTCAAAGTAGACTGGATGCTGAGTAGCTCTCTTTCAAGCCACAGCAAAGAGAAACACAAGAAAAGCAGAAAATATGGATTACATGTGCAGTTAACAAAATGGGACTGTACTATATGACAATTGCAAAATACCTAAACAACACTACACTTATTAACTATTTGAAAATCTATAACTCTGTTTAATCCTTCAGTACTAATGGCAGAGGTCTGATTTATTCTTCAATGTTGACATATATTTAGCTTTGAAAAAATTAGTATTATAGTAAGTTTAAAAACAATGACTGAAAATTATATTTTAGTATTGACATTGTATCTCCTTCATGTAGGAAAGTAGGCTGCTAAAGATTCTGGAAAAAAAAAAAAAAAACCTTGAAAAAATAAATCTTTAAAACCAACAATTATCTGGTATATGTTACTAATATAGTTGAAGTGAAGTGAAAATTTCTCAGTCATATCTGACTATGTGACCTCATGGACTATACAGTTCATGGAATTCTCCAGGCCAAAATTCTGGAGTGGGTAGCCTTTGTCTTTTCCAGGGGATTGTCCAAACCCAGGGATCGAACCTAGGTCTCCCGCATTGTAGGCAGAGTCTTTACCAGCTAAGCAACAAGGGAAACCCAAGAATACTGAAGTGGGTAGACTATCCCTTCTCCAGTGGATATTCCTGATACAGGAATTGAACTGGGGTCTCCTGAATTACAGGTGGATTCTTTACCTGAGCTATCAGGGGAAAGTGAACTCACTCAGTCGTATCCGACCCTTTGTGACCCTGTGGACTGTAATCTACCAGGCTCCTCTGTCCATGGAATTCTCCAGGCAAAAATACTGGAGTGGGTTGCCATTTCCTTCTCCAGGGGATCTTCCCAACCCAGGGATTGAACTCGAATCTCCTGCCTTGCAGGCATACCTTTTAACCTCTGAGTCATCAGGGAAGCCCCAAGCAGAGACATTACTTTGCCGACAAAGGTCCATATAGTCAAAGCTATAGTTTTTTTCAGTAGTCATGTATGTGTGTGAGAGTTGGACCACAAAGAAGGCTGAATGCTGAAAAATTGATGCTTTTGAACTGTAGTGTGGGGAACACTCTTGAGAGTCACGTGGACTTTAAGGAGATCCAACTAGTCCATCCTAAAGGAAATCAGTATACTTGAATATTCATTGGAAGGACTAATGTTGAAGTTGAAGCTCTAGTCCTTTGGGCACTTGCTATGAAGAGCTGACTCAGTGGAAAAGACTCTGATGCTGAGAAAGATTGAAAGCAGGAAGAGAAGGATGTGATAGAAAATGAGGTTTGATGGCATCACCAATTCGATGGACTTGAGTTTGAGCAAGCTCCGGGGAGACAGTGAAGGACAGAGAACTCTGGTCTGCTGGAGTCCATGAGGCCACAAAGAGTTGGACATGACTGAGTAATAAAACAAAACCAGAGATCAAATTGCTAACATCTGCTGGATCATAGAAAAAGCAAGAGAGTTCCAGAAAAGCATCTATTTCTGCTTTATTGACTATGCCAAAGCCTTTGACTGTGTGGATCCCAACAAACTGTGGAAAATTCTGAAAGAGATGGGAATACCAGACCACCTGATCTGCCTCTATATGCAAGTCAGGAAGCAACAGTTAGAACTGGACATGGAACAACCGACTGATTTCAAATAGGAAAAGAAAAGTATATCAAGGCTGCATATTGTTACCCTGCTTATTTAAATTATATGCAAAGTACATCATGAGAAACACTGGGCTGGAGGAAGCACAGCTGGAATTGAGATTACCGGGAGAAATATCAATAACCTCAGATATGCAGATGACATGACCCCTATGGCAGAAAGTGAAGAGGAACTAAAAAGCCTCTTGGTAGTGAAAGAGGAGGGTGAAAAAATTGGCTTAAAACTCAACATTCAGAAAACGAAGATCATGACATCTGGTCCCATCACTTCATGGGAAATAGATGGGAAAACAGTGGAAACAGTGGCTGACTTTATGTTTGGGGGCTCCAAAATCACCGCAGATGGTGACCAAAGCCATGAAATTAAAAGGTGCTTACTCCTTGGAAGGAAGTTATGACCAACTGAAATAGCATATTGAAAATCAGAGACATTACTTTGCCAACAAAGGTCTGACTAGTCAAGGCTATGGTTTTTCCAGTGATCATGTATGTATGTGAGAGTTGGACTGTGAAGAAAGCTGTGTCAAAGAACTGATGCTTTTGAACTGCGGTGTAGAAGATTCTTGAGAGTCCCTTGGACTGCAAGGAGATACAACCAGTCCATCCTAAAGGAGATTGGTCCTGGGTGTTCATTGGAAAGACTGATGCTGAAGCTGAAACTCCAGTACTTTGGCCACCTCATGCGAACAGTTGACTTATTGGAAAAGACCCTGATGTTGGGAGGGATTAGGGGCAGGAGGAGAAGGGGACGACAGAGGATGAGATGACTGGAGGCCATCACTGACTCAGTGGACATGCGTTTGGGTAAACTCTGGGAGTTGGTGATGGACAGGGAGGCCTCGCATTCTGCGATTCATGGGGTCGCAAAGAGTCGGACACAATTGAGCTATTGAACTGAACTGAACTGAGCAACAAATGTTAATCTGCTAAGAACAATTCTCCAGCCAGGCTTCTTGACCAGGGACCAAACCTGGGTCTCTTTCATCAGACAGATTCTTTACAGTCTGAGCCACCAGGGAAGCCAATACATGATGCTAATCCAAGTCAAAAATCTTTTATTAAAAACTAGAATGACTAAAACACAGACCCGGAATTAAGCAAATGTGAGTTTACATTCTGAGAGCAGGTCATCTGTAATAGTTTCAGTAAATACTGAATGTCAATAAACATAATGTGATTAAAAACTAGTACCAAATATTTTATAAAGTTAATTTTTATTTTGAGACAAAAGTTCAAACCATTTGCTAACTGACTTAGGGTGTAATTTGAGTATAACGTGTTATTTATTCATATTTAATTGATGTAATAAAGATTTGTTTTATTTGGAATGCCATTGCCTGTGCAGTTAATCCATAAAATTAGAACTTGGATTAGGCATATGCATGATAATAGGACAAAATATTAAATAAGAAATATCTAAATATGGACTTTTATTGCACAGAACTATGTTGTTCTACAAAGCATAAATCCATACATATTTGTAGGCATATATGCCTTTAAGTCAGAGAAATCAATGGCATCCCACTCCAGTACTCTTGCCTGGAAACTCCCATGGATGGAGGAGCCTGGTAGGCTGCAGTTCATGGGGTTGCTGAGTCAGACACGACTGAGCAACTTCACTTTCACTTTTCACTTTCATGCATTGGAGAAGGAAATGGCAACCCCCCTCCAGTGTTCTTGCCTGGAGAATCCCAGGGATGGCGGAGCCGAATGGGCTGCCATCTATGGGGTCGCACAGAGTCGGACATGACTGAAGCGAATTAGCAGCAGCAGCAGCAGCAGCAGCAGCATGCCTTTAGGTAAAATATACATGTAGTTAAAAATATGGCCCTAGGAACTTAGTTTTAGAATTATTTCTAATTAAGTTGCTGATAGTACATATTAGAGGTAAAATGTGTCCTCCTGAAGTTCTTCCAATTTTTCTACTTATGGTCATGGAGGCTGACTGATTTTATATTTATGGTGTCTCCCATAAGATAACGTTCTCACCTCCAGGGAGCACAATTGATACTTTTATTTTGTCTCTTTCAGCTCTTCAAAGCTTTCCTCGTGCTTTGTGTTATTATAACTTAGTAATTGATTTGGTATAGCATTGCAAGATAGATGTCATCTTAGAATAATCAGGCAAGGAATGTCGGTCAGCATGTTCTGGCAGCAACTGACGAAAAATTTTTACAGCATGAGTGAACACAAAGGCAAACCTTGGGCAAAATTCTGAGATATATATATAACATTGGCCAGCTGAAACCATCTATTTATGACTTTTGTTTCATCCTCCCTACATTTTACTAGCAAATTATCCTCTTTTCTTTTGTCTTGTTAAACGGTAGAAAATAGTAGGATAAAAAGCTCAATTGCAAATGGAAAAAAAAATCCTAAACATATCAGGACTTTTGTCTTCTGGATAACATCACCTTTATACATCAATCTAATTTTAAGAGTAAACAAAAAGTTCATGTTTTTAGATACCAAGTTCTACGTATAAATTTGTTGCTTATTAAAGTGACTTTGAATGTGTTCACTTGTCCTTGTAGAAAAGTTTTTCAACTAAAAAATGAATTGAATCCTAATATACAGAACTGTTGGAAGTGGCTCTAGAAGGCCCTGGAGCTCTCTGTGAAGACTCATGGAACTGTTATGAACGAAAAGTAGGGACTTTTTATTAAATATAGTTTCAGAACAAAGTGGTATCCACCTCAAAATTGAACCTGGGGCTCTGTTAGAATTCTATTATATTGAAAATCACATTTCCCTCCAGGATGTCAGTGATCTCCAAACCAAATTTAGGCAAGTTTATGATACTTGGGACTTCCAAGTTTCCCAGTAGAAACTACTTACTCAGATGATCATGACACAAGAAAATAGTTGTTGGTTTTTTTTTCCTTTCTCAAGTGTCACAGATTTTACATTTTTCATTAAGCCTATTTTAACATTTAGCTTTACTCCCTGTAAATATAATATCTATCTATATTGTACTTTCCTTCTTGAACGCTATAAACAGAGTAATTAATTTTTTAGTGTTTGAAAATGGATAAATGGCTAGAAACAACAAGAAAAAGACAACAGGCTAATGTTTTAAACTTATTGACATATCTCATGAATCTGGTGAGAAAGCAGAGAGGAGAATATTTAAGGTCTTTCAAAAGACAGAGAGAGCTTCCCTGGTGGCTCAGATGGTAGAGAATCTGCCTGCAATGCAGGAGAACCCGGTTTAATCTCTGGGTCAGGTACGATCCTCTGGGAGAAGGAAATGGTTACCCACTCCAGTGTTCTTGCCTAGAGAATTCGATGGGGGAGAGGAGCCTGGATTGGCAAAGAGTCAGATACAACTGAGCAATTAATACTTGCACTTCACTTTCAAGTGGAGAGAGAAGATTTGGGTTTAGAGACAATAAGATAAATTCAGCATAAACATGAAACTTTAGGTAACAGTTGAATTTTCAAAAGTAAGTGCAAGCATATTTTTGCCAATAAGTGATATTATGCTACTCTCCTTATCCATTCTTAACATTTCACCAACAGAGTGTTGTGAGCTCTCTTTAATGCGGTTGTGAGGAGTGTTTGTAAAACATAAAAGTGCTTTGAATGCATGACTTCATTTGCATGTTTATAGCTACATTGACAATATTGACCTCATCTCTTGGTAATGGAACCTCATTTTCCAACCTGTAAAATTAAAATCTAAGTTTAGGGCAATACTAATGTTTAGTTTCACAATAAAAACTTCTGATTTCTATCACTTAAAATGTAACATAAAATTTTATTAGCAAGCTCTCCAGTGCTCTAAGATAACACTGGAAATAATGTTGTGTTTATGAATTTCACGTGGGCATTTTTGTAGAGTATATGAAGACGTTAAAAGCTAATTTTCACTTTCTTTGTCTATCTTTGTCTTTCTTTTCTTTATTCTAGAAATAGAAAAATAGAAACTGTTTAAGTCTTTCTAGTGTCATCGACTCAATGGACATGAATTTGAGCAAACTCCAGATGATAGTGGACAGAGGAGCCTACTGTGCTACAG
The DNA here is from genome assembly GCA_917880005.1 of Nanger dama. Lineage (NCBI taxonomy): Eukaryota > Metazoa > Chordata > Mammalia > Artiodactyla > Bovidae > Nanger > Nanger dama. Next base: position 58,541,273 of record CAKJTW010000006.1, on the reverse strand, counting down.
TCCATGAGGTTGCAGAGAACTGCACACAGCTTAGCAAATGAACAACAAAGTCTTTCTGTATGTCAGAAGGGCACTAGCTAGTACTTATCCAAAATGCAGAAACAGTTCCTGATGCTGACTTAACAACTTCAGTTAGGTCCAATGAGTCCAATTCAAGACTGTGACAGATTGTGAACAGTCTCTTTGTGGAGATAAAACAAGGAACTAATAGTTCTAAAGGTAACAGAATGTGTGTAAGCCCATCACCAGTTGACTATCACCAATTTTACTTATCATAGAGGCAAGATAAAATTTCTTTGCACACTTTGTAGCTTGTGATTTAGAAATTAAAAAGACATAAGAACATTTTCTAGTTAAAAAAAAAAAATACTGCATGTGTTTTGCCTTTAAGTAACAAAGCAACTGCCATTCCTATCAGCCCAAATGAATTTTTCCTCAAATTCTTACTAACAAGAAATCAAAGTGCTTTTTTTTTTTTTTGTATATAATTGTGGTAATCTCCATTAACCAAGGTAAAGTGTATATGACTTTTCTTGAAAGCTTATACCTTGAGAAATCCATGATAGTTTAGTGTTGCTTTATATAAACCCCAAGAGGATTGCTTTAAAAAAAAATCATAACCAACAAATAAAGAAACCAATCATTTAAAAATTAAATAATTTACCCCAGATAATTTTCCTCATCTATCAGATCAACACTCATATATCAAAGTTGTGAAAAAATAAACACTCTTGGTCCCATCACTTCATGGCAAAGAGATGGGGAAAAAATGTAAACAGTGAGAGACTTTATTTTTTGGCTCCAAAATCACTGCAGACGGTGACTGCAGCTATGAGAATTCAAAGACACTTCTGCCTTGGAAGAAAAGTTATGACCAACCTAGACAACATATTAAAAAGCAGAGACATTACTTTGTCCACAAAGATCTTTCTAGTCAAGGCTATGGATTTTACAGTAGTCATGTATGTATGTGAGAGTTGAACTATAAAGAAAGCTGCGTGCTGAAGAATTAATGCTTTTGAATTATGGTGTTGGAGGAGCCTCTTGAGAATCCCCTGGACTGCAAGGAGACCCAACCAGTCCATCCTAAAGGAGATAGGTCCTGAATATTCACTGGAAGGACTGATGCTAAAGATGAAACTCTAATACTTTGGCCACTTGATATGAAGAACTGACTCATTGTAAAAGACCCTGATGCTGGGAAAGATTGAAGGCAGGAGTAGAAGGGGTGACTGAGGATGAGATAGTTGGATGACATCACTGACTCAATGGACATAAGTTTGAGCAACTCCAGGATTTGGTGATGGACAGGGAAACATGGCATGCTACAGTCCATGGGATCGCAAAGAGTTGGACATGACTGAGAGACTTAACTGAACTGACCTCAACCCAGTACTCTGTGGTAACCTAGAGGGTGGGATATGGGGGGTGGGTGGGAGTTTCAAGAGGGAGGAGATATATGTATACTTTGGGTTGATTCATATTATATGGCAGAAAGCAACACACATTGTGAAGCAATTTTCCTTGTTGTTTAGTTGCTAAGTCATGCCCAACTCTTTTGCAATGGCATGGACTATAGCCTACCAGGCTCCTGTATTCCTCTATCCATAGAATTTTCCAGGCAAGAATACTGTAGCATGTGAACACATGCTGAAGAATATATGAATATATGCACAAGAATATATGCTTCAATCGTAGAATTCCAGACTGTTGAACATTTTATAAACTTTAGTGGAAGAAATAAGAGCCTCTATTCATTATCAAGATATACCAAGATATAAAGCTGATGATTGTCAGTTTGTTAAAAGATTACATATGCCCAAATTAAGATTAGGCTATATTATATCATAGAATTTGCAACACTAAAGAGATTTTTATTTTTAACACACACATACAACACACATTGAAAAAATTATCTGAAGATTAGCTTAAATAGTGTTATTATATCAGTATTCAATTTTTCATTTTCTGAATAAAAGAAAGTGGTTACAGATAGCATAAACTCTCCCCACAAAAAGTGGGGACTATTTATTTGTAAGATGTTGAAATTAAAGTTTGAACATAAATGTCTTGGAATAGCCTGAAAATAGGGGAACTCCAAGCAACCCAAGAACCAGGAGCTTATGGGCTTTCCTTCTTTAAAGGTTAAAATTAAAAAGACTCCAATTTTCAGGCACAATAATATAATATTTGAATCTTATACATCTTTCATCCTTTGGAAACATAACAAGGAAACAATTATAGTTTTAAGCAAATAGAAATTTCAATTATTAAAATGACAATAGAGGAATGAAAAAGATGGCAGAGGAATAGGATGGGGAAAACACTTTCTCCCTCACTACTTCATCAAAAGAACGTTTCAACGCTGAGTAGATTCCTCAAAACAACTTCTGACTGCTGGCAGAGGACATCAGGCATCCAGCAAAGCAGATCATTGGCTTCAAAACCAGGTAGGAATTAATATAAAGGACGAAGATAGAGACAAAGGAGGTAGGGAGGGAGCCCCGTCCCGGGAAGGGAATCCTGTCCCAGGAAGAGACTCTTAAAAGAGAGGTTTCCTAAAATTGGGGAACACTCTCACAGCTGTGTATGGGGCGAGCCCTGGAAAGACAGAGGGCAACATAACAGGAAGGAAGAATAAATAAATAATTAAAACCAACAGACTACAAATTCAACAGTATAACCCCCAGCGGATAAGCAGCGCAAACACCTGCGTTCGACAGCAGTGGGGGTTGGGCAGGGAGGATTGCACCCTGACAGTGCTTTCTAAGAATTGGGCCGCGGGAGACGTAGGCTGCAGGGCTTTTCTCGAGAATCGGGGTGTAACAGGGCCAGAATCGGGTCCGCACGTGGCTAGAACGAACTATCTTGGTCTAGCAAACCAGACTGTGGGATAGCTAACACACGAAATGCTCGAACATAAGACACCAACAGGCCCACGCACAGAACAAAGGACGGATTGGCAATAGCTGGCTGCAGACCATCCCCCTCCGGCGACAGGCAGCCAGAGCCTTAAGTGCTGGAAGGGGGCAATCGCAGCTCAAGAGAGACACTACCTACCAAATTGCAAGCAGGTTTCTTTGCTATTGAGACCGCTGGGGGCTCTGAACAATCATCATCTCCCTGAGAAAGAGCCCCAGCGGAGCTCCCAGAAAATTGAGCAATCCGAAAAGCCCAGAAGTCGCAATAGCGTGCGCCAAACTCCCTAGCCACTCGAACCTGGGAAGGGAACAAAGCCCTGGTTCAACTAAATCCAAGCCTCGGAGGGCTTCCTTAGCGCCAAAACTGAGCGGCTTAGACTGGGGAAGTGCATGAAGCATCGGGCAGGCCCCACACGGTTATCCCGCGGAGTGAGAAGGTGCAAGCCCAGTGCAGAGTCCACCACCACCCTCCCTGTGACAAGACGGAAATCAGACATGGAAGGGACCAGCAAACAGAGGAAGTCAAACAGAGGGAACTGCCTTGGTAGCGACCCCACACAGTCCACAACGACAGAGAATGCGCCAGATATACCGTTACTACCTTTATGATCAAATTTTTTTTTTGGGGGGGCATGATGTGGAAGCGTGAATTTTTTTAAGAATTTTTTTTTCTTTCTTTAAAATTTTTTTCCTTTTTAAATTTGTTTTTTCTTCTTTTCTTTTTCATCTTTTTTTTCTAAACTTGCTTAAATTTTTAAGTCTTCTATATTTCTATTTATTATTTTTATAACCTAATATTACTTTTCAAAAAAAAAAAATCCCTATCTTTAAAGCAAACACCATATATAGTTCTATTGGTGGTGGAAATTGTCTTTTAATAAGTGTGGAGTCTTTTATTTAATTTTATTTTTTCCTCTATTTTTTTTTAATTTTTCTCTCCTTCTTCTTCTTATCTTTAAATATTTTATCTTTGAAAATCCAATCTCTACTCCAGATTTTTAATCTTGGCATTTTGGTATTTGTTACCAATTTTATAATTTTAAAAACCTAATCTTCAGTACCCAATTTTACATGAGTGTGAGATTACTGGCTTGACCACTCTCTCCCCCTTTGGAATCTCTCTTTTCTCCACCAGGTGGCTTTTGTCTCATCCCTCCCCCTCCTCTTCTCTACCCAACTCTATGAATCTCTGTGTGCTCCAGAAGGTGGAGAATTCTCAGGGAACTGGTCACTGGCCGGATCTGTATCCCTCCTTAGCATCTCCCTCTTTTATCCTCCTGTCCACCTCTATCTACTTCCTCTCTCTCCTCTTCCATGTATAACTCTGTAACCACCTCTGAGAGGTCCAGACTTTGGAGTGCACACAAGAAAGTGGTTACGAGCTAGCTTGCTTTTTCTTCTTTTGATTCCCCCTCACCTCTAACTACCCCTCCCTCTTCTCTCCTCCAAGTAACTCAGCATCCTCTATGGACGACCCTCACAGTGGAGAAATCTATCATCATTAACCTAGATGTTTTAACATTAGTGCTGAATAGATGGAGAAATCATGAGGCTATTGTAAAAATAAATCTGAAAACCAGAATCAGGAGGCGAAAGTCCAAATCCTGAGATCATCAAAGAATTCCTGAATACAGGGAACATTATCCAATAAGAGCTCGTCAAATGCCTTCATACCTATACTGAAATTGAGCACCGCCCAAGGGCCAATGAGTTCCAGAGCAAGACATACCACGCTAATTCTCCAGCAACACAAGAACAAGCCCCTGAGCTTCAATACACAGGCAGCTCAAAATACTCCAAAACCATTGACGTCTCATAACCCATTACTTGACACTTCACAGCACTCCAGAGAGAGGAAATCCAGCTCCACCCACCAGAACTTCAACACAGGCCTCCCTAATCAAGAAACTTTGACAAGCCACTGATATAACCCCAAACACAGAGAGGAGCTCTATAATAAACAGAATTCCACAAATTCCCAGAATATAGAAAAGTCACCCCAAACGCAGCAATATAAACAAGATGAAGAGACAGAGGAATACCCAGCAGGTAAAGGAACAGGAGACATGCCCACCAAACCAAACAAAAGAGGAAGAGATAGGGAATCTACCTGAGAAAGAATTCCAAATACTGATAGTGAAAATGATCCAAAATCTTGAAATCAAAATGGAATCACAGATAAATAGCCTGGGGTCAAGGTTTGAGAAGATGCAAGAAAGGTTTAACAAGGACTGGAGGCTACAAATAGTAGAATATCGGAGGCAGAAGATAGGATTAGTGAAATAGAAGATAGAATGGTAGAAATAAATGAATCAGTGAGGGAAAAAAGAAAGACGAATTAAAAGAAATGAGGACAACCTCAGAGACCTCCAAGACAATATGAAACACTCCAACATTCGAATTATAGGAGTCCCCGAAGAAGAAGACAAAAGAAAGACCATGAGAAAATACTTGAGGAGATAATAGTTGAAAACTTCCCTAAAATGGGGAAGGAAATAATCACCCAAGTCCAAGAAACCCAGAGAGTGCCAAACAGGATAAATAAAAGGTGGAACACCCCAAGACATATCCTAATCAAACTAACAAAGACCAAACACAAAGAACAAATATTAAAAGCAGGAAGGGAAAAACAACAAATAACACACAAGGGGATCCCCATAAGAATAACTGCAGATCTTTCAATAGAAACTCTTCAGGCCAGGAGGGAATGGCAAGACATACTTAAAGTGATGAAAGATAATAATCTTCAGCCAAGACTACTGTACCCAGCAAGGATCTCATTCAAATATGAAGGAGAAATCAAAAGCTTTCCAGACAAGCAAAAGCTGAGAGAATTCAGCACCACCAAACCAGCTCTCCAACAAATACTAAAGGATAGACTTTAGAAAGGAAACACAAAAAGGACGTATAAACCCGAACCCAAAACAATAAAGTAAGTGGCAACAGGAGCATACTTATCAATAATTACCTTAAATGTAAATGGGTTGAATGTCCTAACCAAAAGGCAAAGACTGGCTGAATGGATACAAAAACAAGATCCCTATATATGCTGCTTACAAGAGACCCACCTCAAAACAACGGACACATACAGACTGAAAGTGAAGGGCTGTAAAAAGATATTCCATGCAAATAAAGACCAAAAGAAAGCAGGAGTAGCAATACCCATCTGATAAAATAGACTTCAAAACAAAGGCTGTGAAAAGGGACAAAGAAGGCCACTACATAATGATTAAAGGATCAATCCAAGAAGAAGATGTAACAATTATAAATATATATGCACCCAACATAGGAACACCGCAATATGTAAGACAAATGCTAACAAGCATGAAAGGGGAAATTAATAATAACACAATAATAGTGGGAGACTTTAATACCTCACTCACACCTATGGACAGATCAACTAAACAGAAAAGTAACAAAGAAACGCAAACTTTAAACGATACAATAGACCAGTTAGACCTAATTGATATCTATAGGACATTTCACCCCAAAACAATGAATTTCACCTTTTACTCAAGTGCACACGGAACCTTTTCCAGGATAGATCACATCCTGGGTCATAAATCTAACCTTGATAAATTAAAAAAAATCGAAATTATTCCAAGCATCTTCTCTGACTATAATGCACTAAGGTTAGATCTCAATTATAGGAGAAAAACTATTAAAAATTCCAACATTTGGAGGCTGAACAACACCCTTCTGAATAATCAACAAATCACAGAAAAATCAAAAAGAAATCAAAATATGCATCAAAACGAATGAAAATGAAAACACAACTACACAGAACCTTTGGGACACTATAAAAGCAGTGCTAAGAGGAAAGTTCATAGCAATACAGGCATACCTCAAGAAACAAGAAAAAGTCAAATAAATAACCTAACTCTACACCTAAAGCAACTAGAAAAGAAAGAAATGCAGAACCCTAGAGTTAGTAGAAGGAAAGAAATCCTAAAAATTAGGGCAGAAATAAATGCAAAAGAAACAAAAGAGACCATAGCAAAAATCAACAAAGCAAAAAGCTGGTTCTTTGAAAGGATAAATAAAATTGACAAACCATTAGCCAGACTCATCAAACAACAGAAAAAAATCAAATCAATAAAATTAGAAATGAAAATGGAGAGATCATGACAGACAACACAGAAATACAAAGAATCATAAGAGACTACTATCAGCAATTATATGCCAATAAAATGGACAACTTGGAAGAAATGGACAAATTCTTAGAAAAGTACAACTTTCCAAAACTGAACCAGGAAGAAATAGAAAATCTTAACAGACCCATCACAAGAATGGAAATTGAAACTGTAATCAGAAATCTTCCAGCAAACAAAAGCCCAGGTCCAGAAGGCTTCACAGTTGAATTCTACCAAAAATTTCGAGAAGAGCTAACACCTATCTTACTGAAACTATTCCAGAAAATTGCAGAGGAAGGTAAACTTCCAAACTCATTCTATGAGGCCACCATCACCCTAATACCAAAACCTGACAAAGATGCCACACAAAAAGAAAACTACAGGTCAATATCACTGATGAACATAGATGCAAAAATCCTCAACAAAATCCTAGCAATCAGAATCCAGCAACACATTAAAAAGATCATACACCATGACCAAGTGGGCTTTATCCCAGGGATGCAAAGATTCTTCAATATCTGCAAGTCAATCAATGTAATTCATCACATTAAAAAATTGAAAAATAAAAATCATATGATTATCTCAATAGATGCAGAAAAGGCCTTTGACAAAATTCAACATCCATTTATAATAAAAACTCTCCAGAAAGCAGGAATAGAAGGAACGTACCTCAACATAATAAAAGCTATATATGACAAACCCACAGCTAACACTATCCACAATGGTGAAAAATTGAAACCATTTCCCCTAAAGTCAGGAACAAGACAAGGGTGTCCACTTTCACCACTACTATTCAATATTGTACTGGAAGTTTTGGCCACAGCAATCAGAGCAGAAAAAGAAATACAAGGAATCCAAAATGAAAAAGAAGAAGTAAAACTCTCACTGTTTGCAGATGACATGATCCTCTACATAGAAAATCCTAAAGACTAGACCAGAAAACTACTAGAGCTAATCAATGAATATAGTAAAGTTGCAGGATATAAAATCAACACTCAGAAATCCCTTGCATTCCTATACACTAATAATGAGAAAATAGAAAAAGAAGTCAAGGAAACAATTCCATTCACCACTGCAACGAAAAGAATAAAATACTTAGGAATATACCTACCTAAAGAAACTAAAGACCTATATATCGAAAACTATAAAACACTGATGAAAGAAATCAAAGAGGACACTAATAGATGGAGAAAAATACCATGCTCATGGGTCGGAAGAGTCTATATAGTGAAAATGAGTATATTACCCAAAGCAATCTACAGATTCCATGCAATTCCTATTAAGCTACCAGCAGTATTTTTCACAGAAATAGATCAAATAATCTCAAGATTTGTATGGAAATACAAAAAACCTCGAATAGCCAAAGCAATCTTGAGAAAGAAGAATGGACCTGGAGGAATCAACTTGCCTGACTTCAGGCTCTACTACAAAGCCACAGTCATTAAGACAGTATGGTACTGGCACAAAGACAGAAATATAGATCAATGGAACAAAATAGAAAGCCCTGAGATAAACCCACACACCTATGGACACCTTATCTTTGACAAAGGAGGCAAGAATATACAATGGAGTAAAGACAGTCTCTTTAACAGGTGGTGCTGGGAAAACTGGTCAACCACTTGTAAAAGAATGAAACTAGACCTCTTTCTAACACCACACAAAAAAATAAACTCAAAATGGATTAAAGATCTAAATGTAAGACCAGAAACTATAAAACTCCTAGAGGAGAACATAGGCAAAACACTCTCCAACATAAATCACAGCAGGATCCTGTATGATCCAACTCCCAGTATACTGGAAATAAAAGCAAAGATAAACAAATGGGATCTAATTAAAATTAAAAGCTTCTGCACAACAAAGGAAACTATAAGCAAGGTGAAAAGACAGCCTTCTTAATGGGAGAAAACAATACCAAATGAAACAACTGACAAACAACTAATCTCAAAGATATATAAGCAACTTATGCAGCTCAACTCCAGAAAAATAAACAATCCAATCAAAAAATAGGCCAAAGAACTAAATAGGCATTTCTCCAAAGAAGACATACGGATGGCTAACAAACACATGAAAAGATGTTCAACATCACTCATTATCAGAGAAATGCAAATCAAGACCACTATGAGGTACCATTTCACACCAGTCAGAATGACTGCGATCCAAAAGTCTACAAGCAATAAATGCTGGAGAGGATGTGGAGAAAAGGGAACCCTCTTACACTGCTGGTGGGCATGCAAACTAGTACAGCCACTATGGAAAACAGTGTGGAGATTCCTTAAAAAATTGCAAATAGAACTGCCTTATAATCCAGCAGTCCCACTGCTGGGCATACACACTGAGGAAACCAGAATTGAAAGAGACACATGTACCCCAATGTTCATTGCAGCACTGTTTATAATAGCCAGGACATGGAAGCAACCTAGATGTCCATCAGCAGATGAATGGATAAGAAAGCTGTGGTAAATATACACAATGGAGTACTACTCAGCCCTTAAAAAGAATAAATTAAATTTGACTCAGTTCTAATGAGATGGATGAAATTGGAGCCGATTATACAGAGTGAAGTAAGCCAGAAAGAAAAACACCAATACAGTATACTGACACATATATATGGAATTTAGAAAGATAGTATTGATGACCCTCTATGTGAGACAACAAAAGAAACACAGAGGTATAGAGTGGACTTTTGGACTCTGAGGGAGAGGAGAGAAGGTGGGATGATTTGGGAGAATGGCATTGAAACATGTATACTATCTTGTAAGAAACGAAGCACCAGTCTATGTTCAATACAGGATACAGGATGCATGAGGCTGGTGCACAGGATGATTCAGGGAGATGATATGGGGTGGGAGGTGGGAGGGGGCTTCGGTAATGGGAGATCGTGGACACCTGTGGCTGATTCATGTCAATGTTTGGCAAAATAAATACAGTATTGTAATGTAGAATAAAGTATTAAAAATACATAAATAAATGAATAAATAAAATAATCCAAATAAAACTTTTCTTAACAAACTGTAAAAATAAAATAAAATAAATAAAATAAAATGACAATAGAAATATTCCATCAAACAAAATTAGGCAAAAACTGCCAAGTCATTTGAAATTGGCCAAGTACCCCATATGTGTGCATGCATGTGTGCTAAATCGCTTCAGTCATGCCTGATTCGGTGCAATGCTATAGACTATAGCCCTCCAGGCTCCTTTGTCCATGGGATTCTCCATATTAGAATACTGTAGTTGGTTGCCATGCCCTCCTCCTGGGTATCTTCCCTACTGTGTTTCCTGCATCTCCTGTGTTGTAGGTGTCTTCTTTACCACTGAGCCACTGGGGAAACCCCAAATATCCTATATAGGAAGTTACAAAAAATAAATGCAAGAGATTTGAGAGAATAGGAATGATCACTTAGAAAATGCCAGCAAAATTCCACTTTTTAAAGGGAAAGGAACCATATTGTAAAACAGAACTGGTATATCATATATGCAAGATGGCTATTGGAACTGGAGTGAGAAACATCTATTGAATTCTACTGAAAAAGTAGGAGAAATAGAAATGCCTATAGGATCCCACAAGTTATTAGTATTTATAGGAAGCAATTATCTCCATGTCATCAAAGAAAAAAAAAAAACTGTAAAATGTACTCTGAACATATCCTAGACCTACTCAGAAAGTAATATTTGCTGTATAAAACATATTCAGTAAAGTCCTCTAGCATAGTATCAGCAACAAAACACATGTAAGAGAATACAAAAATAAATGTGTAACCCACAAATACATAAAAATCAATCATCAGAGCTATGTGATGACACAAATCTAATACACTTTTCATCAACTATTCCATAATAAATTAAATCAGTAGTAATAAATTGCTTTACAAACCAGCCATGGTAAAACAATGAAATAAATATGAGTTGCCAGAGTTCAATAAAGTAAAACAATCAACAAAACAGCATGGGAATGAAGATTAAAATAGAAGGAAAGAATTGACACAGTGAAATAAACAATTAAGAGACATGATGTATAGAAACTAACAAAGCAAGCAAAGTAAAACAAAAAGAACCACTTTAAGAGAACCAAAGAAACAAGATAGATACAACAGATGTACAAAGTAGATTAGATAAATATGTAGATATGTCTATATGTGTCTAATTAGAGTATATGGAGAAGAGAGCTTAAACAATAAAAAATAAAATATATCGGGTATATAACTTGAGAATACTTTCAATAAATGTAAAAAACTATAGATATGCAGACAACATATGTAAAATATAACAGATACAGAAGAGTCAATACCATAATATAATCTAGTAAAATATTTAGCCTTCAAATATAAATAGTTCTTCTATGGCCAGGATAAAAACATCAAGTAACTTAGAAAAAAGAAAGCTTACCTTAGATTGACTTACAGCAAAATTCAGTGTCACAAAAAACATACAGCAATGCCTAAAAGCACTCATAGGAAGACATTCTGAATGAAGACTTTTATATTTAGTCAATTCGTATTAGCTTTAAGAATGAAACCTATGGAAAAGTAAATGTGGACATATACAGATTTTAGATTTTATTTTTTTCCTCCTTGAGACCATCTTAAGCACGCTGAAGGGTCACGTGGAGTACTATGACAAAGGACCTGGCAACAACTAAAAAGCTTAGCCTTTAACTAAATAAAATAGTAGTACTAAGATTACAAAATACAATGTCTTAATAACAAGGAAACAAATTCTGAAAACTGGGAGACAAAAGAAAACTAGAGGTAAAGGTAATTTAATTGTACCTGATATCTTGCATCTGTGACTCAAAAGTGAAAGTGAAGTCGCTCAGTCGTGTTCGACTCTTTGCGAGCCCATGGGCTGTAGCCTACCAGGCTCCTCTGTCCATGGGATTTTCCAGGCAATAGTCCTGGAGTGGATTGCCATTTCCTTCTCCAGGGAATCTTCTCAACCCAGGGATCGAACCCAAGTCTCCTGCATTGTAGACAGACGCTTTACCATCTGAACCACCAGGGAAGTCTGTGTCTTGAAGGACATCATTAATAATATGCAGATAAATAAAAATAAATGCAATGATAAAGCAGATAGTTTTCAAAAATATTCCATGTGTTCATAAAAAGAATAGGCTTTATGAAGTTGTTCAGTGAAGTTCTCCCTGTATATTCAGCAAATAAAGTTCATTAATTATGTTGCTCAACCTTTACATAACCTTACAGAGTTTCTGTGCTTGTGTTTTCTGTTTCTTTGATATGTTTCTGGGAGACATATAGGTAAAATCTTCTATTTCATCCTTTTGCATGTGGAAATCCAGCTATCCTTCTGCAAATTTTGAAAAGACTTATTTCTCTGTGAATGATCTTGGAACCTTTATTGAAGATCAGTCAGTAACGGATGTTTGTACTTATTTCTAGACTCTTGATTATATTGCAACTAGAAAGTCTAAGCACTGCAGCTTCATTTTTGTTTTTCAGGATAGTTTTGAATATGTAGGGCTCTTGAAAATCCATGTGAATTTGAGAATTGGCATTTCCACTTAGAGAAAATAAAGAGTTTTGGAATTTTTATACAAAATATACTAAATTTATAATTCCCTGGTGGGATTCCCTGGTGGCTCAGACAGAAAGCATCTGCTCACAGTGCTGGAGACCTGGGTTTGATCCCCAGGTTGGGAAGATCCCCTGGAGAAAGAAATGACAAACCACTCCAGTATTTTTGCCTAGAAAATCTCATGGATGGAGGAGCCTGGTGGACTACAGTCCATGGGGTCACAAAGAGTCAAACATGACTGAGAAACTTCATGGATACTAAATCTATAGATCATTTTTGGTGATATTGATATCTTAAGAAATATTTTTTACAATTCATGGGCGTTTGATGTTTTTCCATTTATTTAGGTTGTCTTTATTTCAACAAGGTTTTGTAGTTTTCAGTGCACAAGTCTTTCACTTCCTTAGCTAAATGTACCCATATATATTTTATTGGGCTTCCCTGTTGGTTCAGAAGGTGAAAAATATGCCTGCAATGTGGGGAGACCTGGGTTGGATTCCTGGGTTGAGAAGATCCCCTGGAGGAAGACATGGCAACCCACTCCAGTATTCTTGCCTGGAAAATTCCCAAGGACAGAGGACCCTGGCAGGCTACAGTACCTGGGATCACAAAGAGTTAGACATGTCTGAGTGACTAACTACACACAGCACACACGCATTTCATTATTTTGACCGCTACTGCTTATAAAATTATTTTCTTAATTTCCTCTTGAGATTGTCTATTACTAAGTTATTGAAACAAAATAATTTTTGTGTTAAATTGTATATACTTTCATTTGTCCTTCTTTAAGTTACAATTTAGCTATTATTTAATATTGACTGTTTGTTTAAGTAACTACTGATAAGTCACTTCAGTCGTGTCCGACTCTGTGCCACTCCACAGACGGCAGCCCACCAGGCTCCCTCATCCCTGGGATTCTCCAGGCAAGAACACTGGGGTGGGTTGCCATTTCCTTCTCCAATGCATGAAAGTGAAAAGTGAAAGTGAAGTTGCTCAGTCGTGTCTGACTCTTAGCGACCCCATGGACTGCAGCCACCATGCTCCTCTGTCCATGGGATTTTCCAGGCAAGAGTACTGGAGTGGGGTGTCATTGCCTTCTTCGATTTAAGTAACTAGTCAGTCCTAAAGGAATTAATCCTGAATATTCATTGGAAAGACTGATGCTGAAGCTGAAGCTCCAATACTTTGGCCACCTGATTCAAAGAGTTAACCCACTGGAAAAACCCTGATGCTGGGAAAGACCGAAAGAAGGAGAAAGGGACGACAAAGAATGGATGAGATGGTTGGATGGCCTCACTGACTCAATGAACATGAGTTTGAGCAAGCTCTGGAAGTTGGTGATGGACAGGGAAGCCTGGCTTGCTGCAGTCCATGGGGTCGTAAAGAGCAAATGAACTGAACTGACCTACTTAAGAGATAGCAATTCAACCTTAAATTTAATGTTAGGTGATACTTTCCATTTCTTTTGGAATACCTTCAAATGTTTAATTCTACTTACCACTTCCTGAGTTATATCCTATACTATTTTATACATAATTTAATAAGATAATTATGATTTTTAGTATTTCCTTCAGTTGGTTCTGCTGGTTACTAGTTATTTCATTTTTTAAATTTATGGAAAATATTTTTATTCAGTCTTAATTACTGGGGAATGTTTTTGTTAAGTACAGTGTTGTACACTGACAGTTATATTCTTTAAACACATAAAATACATTATTATACTTTCTTCTAGTATTCATCAATAATTTAGAGAGATTAGTTCTCAATTAATTTGTTTCTGCTGTTGTTACTGTTTTTTTTTTTTAATTTTGAACGGTTTTATTGAGATATGATTAACAAATCATATATATGATTAACAAATCATTTGTTTTTTAAGGTGTAGAATGGTTGGTGGTCATTTAGTCACTAAGCCCTGTCTGTCTCATGCTACCCTATGAACTGTAGCCCACCAGGCTCCTCTGGCCATGGGATTTCCCAAACAAGAATACTACAGTGGGTTGCCATTTCCCTCTCCAGGGGCAATGAGGGTAGGCCTAGACAAAAATGATTCAAGCTGATCTCTAAATCTCATCTCAGACACATTCCAATGAGACTGAGGAGAGCTCACAGATATGCTACAAAAATAACCACAGATTCTTTTCCAACTCTGGAGCATGTTCCCTCGGTGCACAGTGGATGCAAACTATCTGCACAGGCTTCTCCAACTCCAACACAGGCACCTTGGAAACACAGCTGTGTCCTCAAGTTACCTTAGGCAGCTGGGAGTCTATTAAGGGTTCATAAATATTTTATGTTGAGTCCTGCCCCAAGGCCACAGGTGCAGATGCCTTTTACCAAGGCCACAGAAGCAGAGCCCAGAACCAAGGTCACCTTCGAAGGTAATTGAGCCCCTTTGTAACCATTGCCAAAAGCCCCTGTTCTTTACCAACAAGCTTCCAAATTCCAAATTAGGCAAAGATGCCCACTCCAACAATAAGCCATGTACCAAACCCCAAACAATCACCCAGTGCCAACCTTCCAGCAGGATTTTTTTTTTTTTGTCTTGAGATTATAAAATTAGCTATTAACTCATGAAAACTATCAACTCTCCCTGGTCTGTCAGGATGACGGCCAGCCCACTGTGCTCACAATGCCTACATTATCCTATCTTTGCTTTTTGCTTTTAATAAATTCACTCCCTTCTGAAATGCCTCATGTCTGGAAATTCTTTTCCAGTTCACACTTGGATTGCCTCAACATTCTATACATACATATAGATTATACGTGTATGTATAATATATGTATATTATATGTATGTATATGTATGTATACATATACATACATATCTGATTATAGCAGACTGGATTATGAGAAAAACATGCACAATAGAGCTTATTGTAATGTAACTTGCAACTGTCATATAAAACTGTCAGTCCACATGTCTGCCTAGGTAAACATGTGAAATCCCTGTCCTGAAAACCCCATACTTCATCATTCTGGTGCAAAAGCCTCTCTTGGTTTGGCCCACCTCTTCCTTGAGGTGTTCTTTCTGTTCTTCATTAAACTTGTTTTTGCCACGGGTAAGACTTCTGATTCTTCTTTGTTTCCTTATTGAGAGTAAGAAGAGTGGAGAAGCATTCAGTTTGGGACCCACATTCTTAGCAAATGACACAGAAAAGGATGGAGAATTGCAAGTTCAGAGGTCCTCCATTGGGAGTGAGGGCTTCAAGTCATAAACCGGACACCCCAGTCCTAAAAGACAAGTTTCCTTAGCTGCTTTGCAAACCAGTGGACTTACCAGAGGGTTGTAATAAACCAGATTCCACTTGTGAAGAGCTGCATATATACTCATTTATTCTCAGGAATAAGGAAGAACAAACAGACTGAAAACAGTCTGAGTTCTCTTACCAGCTTCCCAAGAATACCACAGTGCGCACTCATACCCAGAAAGGGGGTCAGCTCCAGTCCCTTTTGCTCAGGAGCTATCCACTAAGGCAAACACTGACACTGCAAAGGAGACTGTATATAAATACTTAGAGAAAATGAAGCAAGCCTGGACTTGACCTTGCCTCTGAAGAGGGCAAAGGCAGGTATTGCCAAAGTGCATGCAAAGGTGGTCAGTCCAAAGCTGCCTGGAGCTCTGACGCACTTACCCTTACTATCCCAGCATGCACTCCAACCCTTACCAAATGCCCACTCCACCCTTTCTTGTACAAACACTGGTTTTCATTGAGATGTAGATGCCACTGAAGGGGAGAATGTATGCACACTATAGGAACAAGGCTGGTTTGGATGTTTCCATGTTTCTGAACAGGTTGAGGTTAACCACTGCCAGTGTGCACTTGGAGGCAGTTGATTAGGAGCTGCCAGGGGCTCTGACTAGATTGCTGAGACTGTCCCAGTGAGCCTCAGAACTGCACCTGGTATCTGCGCCAGCCCTCTAGCTCTTGTGCTGCATTCCACTAGGGTAGAGGGGCCATTGCCAGGGTAGAGTGCACACTTAGAGGTCAACGTGGACCTGAGACTTTGGCTTCTGATCAGCTACTTTGGTCTTAACCGTGCCCCCTACAGAGCTGTGGTCATCAATAAGTAGAGAAAAAGAAGACCTGGCTAACAACTAACGCTGGCTCTAGTTCCTCCACCCCCAACCTTACTTCCCACCAAGGTAGCTGCAATCACAAACATAGAGACGACTTGACCCATGTTCACTTCAGATCCAGTTCTCTCACCAAAGCCACTGGCACAAACAATGGGTACATGGAGACACAACTGTAAAAGGACATCTCTTCAAGGGCAGAATAGGTAACTGTTCTACCTAAATTCATAGAGACAGAGAGAGTTAAACAAAATTAAAATTAAAAGGAGTTAGCTTAAAATGAAAAGACTAGGGAAAATTTTTTTAAAAATCATAATGAAACACAGAGATAATTTATCAGGTAGTCAGCTCAAAGCATTAATAAAAATAATGCTCACTGAACTTGGAAAAGAATAGATGAACAAAATAAGAATTTTAATAAAGAACAAGAAAAAGTAAACTGGAACTAGCAGAGATAAAAAATAAAATAACTGAAATGAAAATACACTAGAAGGTATTGATAGCTTATGGTGAA
Source organism: Nanger dama (assembly GCA_917880005.1). Lineage (NCBI taxonomy): Eukaryota > Metazoa > Chordata > Mammalia > Artiodactyla > Bovidae > Nanger > Nanger dama. Next base: position 58,524,098 of record CAKJTW010000006.1, on the reverse strand, counting down.
AAATGTCAGATTTGTGATCTCCGAAGGGATTAGGCTTAATAACTCAGAGTTTTATGTAGCAGAAGTTTTATTACAGTGCAAAAGGACAGAGAAAGCTTCTGACATAGACATCAGAAGGCAGACTGAGAGCACACCCCCTCTTGCTAGTCTTATCAAGACCTTATATTCTTTTACCAGACCCACTCCCACAACACACATCTTAAATTAACAAAATCAGTCAGAAGTTTCCTATTAAGAAAAAGAAACATGTCCTTAAGCAACATATATTGTTATTATATAATCATTAGTACAAAGCTTAAAGAAAAACATACCCTTGAGCTATTATCTCTGGACTTAAAGGAAAAAAAAAAAAAAGTTAATAAAGTCACTACTGAAAAGTTCCTAAAGCTGAGAAAGAAAGAAACAGAAAAGAATCTTAAACAAGGGAACCCCATCATAAGACTATCAGCTCATTTTTCCCCTTCAAAAATCTTCACAATACAGAAGTGGGTGTCAGGATATATTTCAAATACTGAAATAAAAGAAATAGAAATATATTTTTAAAAATCTACCACTGGATTCTCTACACTGAACACTTACCATGCTAATTAAAGGAGATAAAGAGTATTTCTCAGAACACTGAAAACTAAGAGTCTAATACTAAAAAGCCCTAATGAAATATTAGAGGATCTTCTCTAAGTGGAAATGAAAAGGCTACAAGAAGTAAGAATTATACAATCACAGAAATCTTACCACTAAAGGTAAATATATAGTTATTTGTTGATCAGTCATTAAATAAACTAATATGAAGATTCAGTGCAGTTCAGTCACTCAGTCATGTCCAATTCTTTGCGATCTCATGAACCGCAGCATGCCAGGCCTCCTTATCCATCACCAACTCCTGGAGTCCACCCAAACCCATATTCATCGAGTCGGTGATGCCATCAAACTATCTCATCATCTGTCATCCTCTTCTCCTGCTGCCCTCAATCTTTCCCAGCATCAGGGTTTTTTTCCAGTGAGCCAGCTCTTCACAGCAGGTGGCCAAAGTATTGGCCAGCTTCAACATCAGTCCTTCCAGTGAACACTCAGGACTGATCTCCTTTAGGATGGACTGGTTGGAGCTCCTTGCAGTCCAAGGGACACTCAAGAGTCTTCTCCAACACCACAGTTCAAAAGCATCAGTTCTTCGGTGCTCAGCTTTCTTTATAGTCAAACTCTCACATCCATACATGACCACTGGAAAAACCAGAGGCTTGACTAGATGGAACTTTGTTGGCAAAGTAATGTCTCTGCTTTTGAATATGCTATTTAGGTTGGTCATAACTTTCCTTCCGAGGAGTAAGCATCTTTTAGTTTCATGGCTTTGGTCACCATCTGCAGTGATTTTGGAGCCCCCAAAACAAAGTCTGACACTGTTTCCACTGTTTCCCCATCTATTTCCCATGAAGTGATGGGACCAGATGCCATGATCTTCATTTTCTGAAAGCTGAGCTTTAAGTCATCTTTTTCACTCTCCTCTTAACACTTTCATCAAGAGGGTTTTTAGTTCCTCTTCACTTTCTACCATAAGGGTAGTGTCATCTGCATATCTGAAGTTATTGATATTTCTCCCAGCAATCTTGATTCCAGCTTGTGCTTGATTCCAGCTCCAATCTTGATTCCAGCCCAGCATTCTCATGATGTACTCTGCATAGAAGTTAAATAAGCAGGGTGACAATATACAGCCTTGACGTATCCCTTTTCTTATTTGGAACCAATCTGTTGTTCCATGTTCAGTTCTAACTGTTGCTTCCTGACCTGTATATAGGTTTCTCAAGAGGCATGTCAGGTGGTCTGATATTTCCATCTCTTTCAGAATTTTCCACAGTTTATTGTGATCCACACATCAAAGGCTTTGGCATAGTCAATAAAGCAGAAATAAAGGTTTTTCTGGAACTCTCTTGCTTTATCAAGGATCCAGAGTATGTTGGCCATTTGATCTCTGGCTCCTCTGCCTTTCCTAAAACCAGCTTGAACATCTGGAAGTTCACGGTTCATGTATTGCTGAAGCCTGGCTTGGAGAATTTTGAGCATTACTTGACTAGCATGTGAGATGAGTGCAATTTTGTGGTAGTTTGAGTGTTCTTTGGCATTGCCTTTCTTTGGGATTGGAATGAAAACTGACCTTTTCTGAAAAGTTAATCAATATAATATTTATTGAACTTCAAGTAACAAGTAAGAGATAGACATAAAAATAAAAACTATCACATGAAAAACATAAAAGGCGATGAAATGGGAGTAAAAAATTGTAGATCTTTAAGAATGTGTTGAATTTAAATGACTATCAGTTTAAAACTAATATATAAACTAATTGGTCTCCCTATATGAAAGCCATGATAACCACAGATGACCAGCCTATGATAGATGCACACAAATTAGAAACACAAGCATATCACCAAAGAATATCATCAAACTACATGGGAATAAACTGAAACAAGAAAAGAACTACAGAAACATAGAAAACAAGAAATGAAATGCCAATAAGTACACTTTTACAAGAAATAACATTAAATGTCAAAGGACTGTTATTATTCAGTCACTAAGTATGTCTGACTCTGAGATTCCATGAACAGCAGCTGCCAGGCTTCCCTATATTTCACCATCTCCTGGGGTTTGCTCAGACTCATCCAGTACATCAATGATGCCATCCAACTGTTTGATCCTTTATCATCCTCTTCTCCTTTTGTCTTCAATATTTCTCATTATCAGGGTCTTTTCTAGTGAATCAGCTCTTCACATCAGGCGGCCAACATATTGAAGCTTCAGCTTCACTATCAATCCTTCCAGTGAATATTCAGGGTTGATTTTCTTTAAGATTGATGACTGGTTTTATCTCCTTGCTGTTGAAAGGACTCTCAAGAGTCTTCTCCAGGACCACAGTTCAAAAGCATCAATTCTTAGGTGTTCAGCAGTCTCTATGGTCCAACTCTCACATCTGTACATGACTACTGGAAAAACCATAGCTTTGACTATACATATATTTGTTTGCAAAGAGATGATGCTTTTTAATATATTGTCTAGGTTTGTCATAGTTTTTCTTCCAAGGATCAAGTGCCTTTTAATTTCATGGCTGCAGTCCATCCATAGTGATTTTAGAGTTCAAGAAAGTATTTTTCTATTTTCTCCCCATCTATTTGCAGTGAAGTGATGGGACTGGATTCCATGATCTTAGTTTTTTGAATGTTAAGGTTTTTTTTTTTTTTCTGTGTGTGTGTGTGCACTTTGCCACAGATATATTTATTCTAACTCAATTAGTTAACAAGAAGTTAGAGAACTGACCAGTAAGCACAAGAATGAAAGCTAACAAACACCCTGTGCTAGGATTTGGTTAGTTTTGCTTGGCTTTTAGTCATTGCTTGCTCCCAAGTGATGCATCAGAGAAACCTTTTGCTCACAGATGTTCTTTAGCCTAAGCAGAACCATTAGACCCGTAGTGACCTCATGGCTTAAATGAAATGTTCCAGTACATTCTGGAGAGATAGGGAGTTTAATGTTGCTGTTTGATGGCAGGCAAGGGTAAGCCATGCTTTCAAATTGCAGTGCTAGAGAAGACTCTTGAGAGTCCCTTGGACTGCAAGGAGATCCAACCAGTCAATCCTAAAGGAAATCAATCCTGAATATCCTTTGGAGGGACTGATGCTGAAGCTCCAATGTTCTCGCCACTCATTGTAGAAGACCCTGATGCCAGGAAAGATTGAGCGCAGAAGGAAAAAGGGGTCACAGAGAATGAGATGGTTGGATGGCATCACCGACTCAATGGACATGATTTTGAGCAAACTTCAGGAGATAGTGAAGGACAGGGAAACCTGGAATGCTGCAGTCCACAGGACTGCTAAGTTGGACATGACTTAGCAACTGAACAACAACAACTGAACTAATACAGAGTAATTTTTTGTAAAAAAAAAAATAGCTTAAATACATTCTTATCTTCTGATAGTTTAAGAGATTATATAAAACATCAGTTCAGTTCAGTCGCTCAGTCATGTTCGACTCTTTGCAACCCCATGAATCATAGCATGCCAGGCCTCGCTGTCCATCATCAACTCCAGGAGTTCACTCAGACTCAATTCCATCAAGTCAATGATGCCATCCAGCCATCTCTTCCTCTGTCGTCCCCTTCTCCTCCTGCCCCCAATCCCTCCCAGCATCAGAGGAAATGGATGGGGAAACAGTGGAAACAGTGTCAGACTTTATTTTTGAGGGCTCCAAAATCACTGCAGATAGTGACTGCAGCCATGAAATTAAAAGATGCTTACTCCTTGGAAGAAAAGTTATGACCAACCTAGATACCATATTCAAAAGCAGAGACATTACTTGCCAACAAAGGTCCGTCTAGTCAAGGCTATAGCTTTTCCAGTGGTCATGTATGGATGTGAGAGTTTGACTATAAAGAAAGCTGAGAGCCGAAGAATTGATGCTTTTGAACTGTGGTGTTGGAGAAGACTGTTGAGAGTCCCTTGGACTGCAAGGAGATCCAACCAGTCCATTCTGAAGGAGATCAACCCTGGGAATTTTTGGAGGGAATGATGCTGAAGCTGAAATTCCAGTACGTTGGCCATCTCATGCAAAGGGTTGACTCATTGGAAAATACTCTGATATAAAACATAAACATATGTAAAATTTTTAGTAAATACTTTTAAATGTTTTCTATGTCTGTACTGAGAACAGTTCATTTTAACTTAGTCATATATACTTTCAAGGTGTACAAAGACATTTTCTTTAAGGATTATTATTTTGATTATGAAAGAAGTGACAGTGAAATTCGCTCAGTCATGTCCAACTCTTTGCACCTCCATAGACGATAAAGCCCATAGAATTCTCCAGGCCAGAATAGTGGAGTGAGTAGCCTTTCCCTTCTCCAGGGGATCTTCCCAACCCAGGGACTGAACCCCAGTCTCCCACATTGCAGGCGGATTCTTTACCACCTGAGCCACAAGGGAAGCCTATGACTATAATTTTTGTTATAGTTCCATATCAAATCTGTTTTATAATAAACACATTGACAATTTTTTAAGATGCTTACATTCAATGTATTTAAGACAAAATCATTTTAAGAAAGCTGTACAACAACTGAGTTGAGAAACTTTCCAGATTTTAATATTTTTTTTTCTAGAGTTTTACAGTTGTCTACATGCCTACAATGGCAACACTTTTCTGAGCAAACTTTACTGAGTATTTCCCAAGCAGTCACTTTAACTTTCATATGATTTTCTTTCGAGCTCCATTAACTTACACATTTATCACCTGATATAGTAATGTGAGCACCTAGAATAAATATGTTTGTTGTGTGAGACTGCTCAGACTGCCAAAACAAAATACTGTAGACTGAGTGGCCTAAACAATAGAAATTTATTTTCTCCTATTTCTAGAAGCTGAAATGTTCAAGATCAAGGTATCAGCCTATTAACTTTCTGGTGAGGGCTCTCTTTCTGACCTGCAGATAGTCACCTTCTCTCTGTGCACTCACACTACTTAGGATGTGTCCATAGTGAAAGTGAAGTCTCTCAGTTGTGTCCTACTCTTTGTGACTCCATGGACTCGTAGCCTACTAGGCTCCTCCCTCCATGGGATTCTCCAGGCAAGAGTACTGGAGTGGGTTGCCATTTCCTTTTCCAGGGATCTTCCCGATCCAGGGATTGAACCTGGGTCTCTCGCATTCCAGGCAGACACTTTAACCTCTGAGCCACCGGGGAAGCATGTGTCCATGGAGGTAGGAAAAATCAGATTTTCTTCCTCTTCTTATAAGGTCACTGGTCCTTTAGATTAGAATTCCATTCTTATGATCTCATTAAATCCCAATTACCTCCTAAAAGCCCTGTCTCCAAATACAGTTACATCGGGTTTAGGATCTAAACATAATGAAATTTGAGGACTCACAAATGCACCTGCTATAAGATGGTAAGCATAAGAGAACTGGTTAAAGCAGATGTACTAAGCCTGCTGTGCAGGGGTTTTCTATCTAGACTCACAAGCATGTGAGGAGCTATAGTTTTGAAGCTTTTATAGGGAAGAGGTACACCCCCTATTACTCTTGTAAATATATTATTTGAGTACCAGTTATGAATTCTACTATGTTTAATTATGAAAGTTAAAATAAATATGAGAAGTAGTAAATCAAAACTAGGCATTTGTATTAGGTATGATTACACTAAAAATACAAAATAGCATGCATTTGTAAAAGGTTATAAAGAGGATGTTCTTGTGGCCTGACATTGATCATAGTCCTAGCCCTTGCTTCCTGCTCATTTCCAAATCTGTTTCTCCAGGCTTCCTGATGAGTGTGTGATTGATTCTCTTATACATCCCAATGATTTTATTTTTCATTTAAGACAGCTAAAGGTATTTGTACTCTGGGTGGCTGACTGACAGAAAAACTATTAACACCGTTTCTGTGTCAAAGCAAGTGAGTCTTAGAGGCAGAGTTGAAAGGGTGCCAAAAGTGGAGAAAATTCTAGCTAGCTCAGTTGTGGTTGTGCCATCTAGCATGTAATTTGTGTATGTGCTTTGAAGACAGATGAATATAGGGACTGGAGTTAGAAATTATTTTTATTTGCCAGAATTTTCTACTTTCAAATGAATATAAATAAATTTGTGATTGAATGAGAAAATAGTATTTTTATACACAATATAATTTTCTTTCTGCTCACAAAGCATTGATATACTCATTACCAGACACTGTTTATTTATTAGCTTTGTTTCTCAGAAGGCATTTTTGCAAACTTAGTTAAAAAATACCTTAGAGGAACTCAAACACTACATTTCTGTAAAATTCCTGTAATCTAGATGTTTCAGTAATTGCTTCCATATATATTTCTCATCAAACCATAATGCATAATTTGCTAATAATTATTTCAGAATCATTTAACTTACTTCAGTCTTTAAAAAGCTTGTAAAAATACATTGTAGTTTATTTTGAAGAGAAAGCATCCGGGAAAATGACTTACAGTGAAATTTGCAAGGGAAATTATTGCAATGCATCAAACATATTTATTAGTATAACCATAGATCACACAAGAACATTAAAACATTTAGTCTTGATATAATTTTTTTGAATCACTAACAAAATGTATAGTTTCTAACTATAAGTAGGCCTTGCAAAGAAAAGAATATCAATGCTAACCTGAGATATGTCCTTTCTGCAGAACAACAAGTACAATACAGAGAAAGCTTTCCCTAGGCAGATATCATTAATCTTAGCCTTCAAAAATCTATGAATTCTCATCAGTTACACTTGAAATGAAAATAATTATGTAATAATAACATTGACATTGTAAAATATTAAAGTTCTTTATAAGGAAATAATTGTCCTTTGTCATTTCCAAAGGAATAGAACTCCAAATATGGAGTTCCATCATTTATAGATGGTTATGTTTTAAAATATAAGTACATATAAATATACATGGGAGATATTATATTCTTTGATTATAAATAAAATTAGTTTTACCATTAGTTTTCTCTGTAAGCAATATTCTATATTTTAATAATATTAATAAATATAATCTAATAATATGTATTCAGAGAATTATTTAAGGAAAAGTTGCCAGTACTATCTGGTTTGTATGTGCATAGTGGGAGTTAAGTCTACTGGATAAATTGTGGAAGATCATAAGGAATCTTTGGGAATCAGCATTATAATGAGACTACAGTGATATATATGCTCAATGATTGAAAAATGAAGTACTAATTGAGATTAATAACAGACAAGTGATTTTAAGTGCAATATTGGTCCAATCATACAATAAATGGATTACAGGAACCAAAATCCATTCTACCTCACATATATTTAGTTTGCTAGTATTATATACACTACAGTGATTATTTCACCAGGTATTCATTTCGTAACGTGTAAATATTCTGCCTCGAGTTGTGTGCAATTAATTAAGGACATTTCTGGTGCCATTAAGATGTAGAATTTCATACCTAAGTGTGTCTCTCAAAATCTATTCAAATCACTATTTAAGAGCTATATGTCTTGTTATGAACCTAGTATTATTTTGGAAAATTTAATCTCTTCCTACATGAATTCTAAAAACGTCCTCTAACTCAGAAATACTTATGTGAAAGCAATTTTTAAAGAACTTTTTAACTATAACAAATAAAATTCCTTTCATTGACTGTTGCTATGAAATTTGTATAGATATATTAACAGACCTTACCTTTAACAATATGTTTCATGCTGGAATTGATTCCTAAAGCCAATACCTGAACTTAAGAAGGATATATTTAGAAAATGTGTTGATTTATAGAAATTTTAGGTCCACCTGTTTTGTTTACAGTATGGATGGGAAACATTGGAAAAAAAAACTGAAAATTTGAAAAGAAAAGGCTATTTTGAGAGGATGCTGTGAAATAATTTCAAAGTAACTTATTACAAGTTTGATAAGAAGTAAATAATTTGCAAAAATAATTTAATGAGTTCAGCTCAGAGTCAGTCATGCCGAACTCTTCGCAACCCCATAGAGTGCAGCATGCCATGATTCCCTATCCATCACCAACTCCCAGAGCTTGTTCAAACTCATGTCCATTGAGTCAGTGATGCCATTCAACTATCTCATCCTCTGTCATCCCCTTCTCCTCCTGTCTTCAATCTTTCCAAGCATCAGAGATTTTTCCAGTGAGTCAGTTCTTCACATCAGGTGGCCAAAGTATTGGAGTTTCTGCTTCAGCATCAGTTCTACCAATGAATATTCAGGACAGATTTCCTTTAGGATTTACTGGTTTGATATCTTTGCAGTCCAAGGGACTCTCAAGAAACTCCTCCAACACCACAGTTCAAAAACATCAACTCTTTGGTGCTCAGCTTTCTTTATAGTCCAACTCTCACATCCATACATGAATACTGGTAAAACCATAGCTTTATCTAGACAAAACTTTGTGGGCAAAGCAATGTCTCTGCTTTTTAATATGCTGTCTAGGTTGATCAAACTTTTCTTCCAAGGAATATGTATCTTTTAATTTCATGGTTACAGTCACCATCTGCAGTGATTTTGGAGCCCCTAAAAAAGTCTCTCACTGTTTCCATTGTTTCCTCCTCTATTTCCCATGAAGTGATGGGACTGGATGCCATGATCTTAGTTTTCTGAATGTTGCATTATAAGATAGCTTTTTCACTCTCTTCTTTCACTTCCACCAAGAAGCTCTTTAGTTCCTCTTCGTTTTCTGTCATAAGTGTGGTGTCGTGTGCATATTAGAGGTTTTTGATATTTCTCCCAACAGTCTTGATTCCAGATTGTGCTTCATTCAGCATGGTATTTTGCATGATATACTCTGCATATAAGTTAAATAAACAGGGTGACAATATACAGCCTTGACATACTCCTTTCCAATTTGGAATCAGTCTGTTGTCTCAAGTCCAGCTTTAAATGTTGCTTCTTGATCTACATACAGATTTCTCAGGAGGCAGGTAAGAGGGTCTGGTATTCCTATCTCTTTTCCACAGTTTGTTTTGATCCAGAAAATCAAAGGTTTTGGCATAGTCAATGAAGCAGAAGTAAATGTTTTTCTGGAACTCTCTTGATTTTTTTGATAATGCAACATATATTGGCAATTTGATCTCTGGTCCTTCTGCCTTTTCTAATCCAGTTTGAACATCTGAAAGTTCATGGTTCACATACTGGACAAGCCTGGCTTGGAAAATATTGAGCATTAATTTGTTAATATGTCAGATGAGTGCAATTGTGCAGTAGTTTGAGCATTCTTTGTCATTGCCTTTCTTCAGGATTGGAATGAAAAATGACCTTTTCCAGTCCTGTGGTCACTGCTGAATTTTCCAAATTTGCTGGCATATTGAATGCAGAACTTTCACAGCAACATCTATTAGGATTTGACATTAGTTCAGTTCAATCTCTCAGTCATGTCTGACTCTTTGCGACCCCATGAATCGCAACACGCCAGGCCTCCCTGTCCAACACCAACTCCCAGAGTTCACTTAGATCCACATCCATTGAGTCCGTGATGCCATCCAGACATCTCATTCTCTGTTGTCCCCCTTCTCCTCCTGCCCCCAATCCCTCCCAGCATCAGACTCTTTTCCAATGAGTCAACTCTTCGCATGAGGTGGTCAAAGTACTGGAATTTCAGCTTTAGCATCATTCCTTCCAAAGAAATCCCAGGGCTGATCTCCTTCAGAATGGACTGGTTGGATCTCCTTGCAGTCCAAGGGACTCTCAAGACTCTTCTCCAACACCACAGTTCAAAAACATCAATTCTTTGGTGCTCAGCCTTCTTCACAGTCCATCTCTCACATCCATACATGACCACACGAAAAACGATAGCCTTGACTAGACGGACCTTAGTTGGCAAGGTAATGTCTCTGCTTTTGAATATACTATCTAGGTTGGTTTTCTTCCAAGGAGTGCCTTTAAATTTCATGGCTGCAGTCACCATCTGCAGTGATTTTGAAGCCCCCAAAATAAAGTCTGACACTGTTTCCACTGTTTTCCCATCTATTTCCCATGAAGTGATGGAACCAGATGTCATGATCTTTGTTTTCTAAATGTTGAGCTTTAAGCCAACTTTTTCACTCTCCTCTTTCACTTTCATCAAGAGGATACTAGTTCCTCTTCATTTTCTGCCATAAGGGTGGTGTCATCTGCATATCTGAGGTTATTGATATTTCTCCCAGCATTCTTGATTCCAGCTTGTGATTCTTCCAGTCCAGCTTTTCTCATGATGTACTCTGCATATAAGTTAAACAAGTATGGTGACAATATATAGCCTTGACATACTCCTTTTCCTACTTGGAACCAGTCTGTTGTTCCATGTCCAGCTCTAACTGTTGCTTCCTGACCTGCATACAGTTTTCTCAAGAGGCAGGTCAGATGGTCTGGTATTCCCATCTCTTTCAGAATTTTCCACAGTTTTTTGTGATCCACACAGTCAAAGGCTTTGGTGTAGTCAATAAAGCAGAAATATATGTTTTTCTGGAACTCTCTTGCTTTTTCCATGATCCAGTGGCTGTTGGCAACTTGATCTCTGTTTCCTCTGCCTTTTCTAAGATCAGCTTGAACATCAGGGAGTTCATGGTTCACATATTGCTGAAGCCTGGCTTGGAGAATTTTGAGCATTACTTTACTAACATGTGAGATGAGTGCAATTGTGCAGTAGTTGGAGCATTCTTTGGTATTGCCTTTTTTGGTATTGCCTTTTTTTGGTATTGGAATGAAAATGGACCTTTTCCAGTCCTGTGGCTACTGTTGAGTTTTCCAAATTTGCTGACATATTGAGTGCAGCACGTTCACAGCATCATCTTTCAGGATTTGACATAAATAACTCACTGCAATTCCATCACCTCCACTAGCTTTGTTCATAGTGATGATTTCTAAGGCCCACTTGACCTCACATTCCAGGATGTCAGGCTCTAGGTGAATGATCACGCTATTGTGATTATCTAGGCTGTGAAGATCTGTTTTGTATAGTTCTTCTATATAAGAATACACATTCTTCCCACTTCTTAATATCTTCTGCTTCTGTTCAGTCCCTGCCATTTCTGTCCTTTGTTGTGCTCATCTTTGCATGAAATGTTCTCTTGGTATCTCTAATTTTCTTGAAGAGATCTCTATCCTTTCCCATTCTATTTTTTTCCTTTATTTCTTTGCACTGATCACTGAGGAAAGCTTTCTCATTTCGCCTTGCTATTCTTTGGAACTCTGCATTCAAATGGTATATCTTTCTTTTTCTCCTTCATTTTCAGTTTAATGAGTAGACAATCTTAATCATACACACAAAAACAGATAGAAATGCATGTACACACATACTTTATGGTAACTATTCATGCTTTGTAGGAAAACCAGATTATACAGAAGGACTGAAAATCAATTTACTTTAAATACTTACTAAGAATACTGTTTATAATAATTTGAAGATGTGATATTAAACCTATAAACTAGAATTGGAAATAAACTAAGAAAAGTACAAATATTTTGCATTTTCATATTTCAAATAGAAATCCTAATGTAAAATGAATGGCCCAAAATCTGTGTAATGGACCAGTTTTGTTCTTTTTCTTTTCAGAGAGTTTTATTATTGAAATCCACAGACAATTATTATGGGATCACTTGCAAAACCCAATTTAAAAAGATATTTTATTCCATAACAAGGCTACATGGTTAGAAAATGCAAGTAAATGAGAGGTTTAAAAAATTAGACAAAGTAATAAAAATTATTGTTTGAGGATGTGATGGTAGACTTAAAATTCAAACCTACTTAATGGAAAATTACTAAAAATTTAAGGAGAAATGGATGGATATATTGATGAAATTAGTAATTGAAAAAAGTATTCCCTACATGAATCTTTTGCTTTTCTATCTTTGATTTTTTCATTCTTGAAACACCACACTGACTAATTTGTTTTAATTGTATATTTTAAGGATCAGAGGACATAGTCTGATTGGTCTCATAAATGGGCAATTGGCACTTTAGAAGCATATGCCTTATTAAAAGTTGATTTGTAATTAGGTTTATTTCTTTTTTGTCCCCCTATGTAGGCTGTTTCTGATATATTCCCATAATATACAATTTATTAGATATGTATGCATGAAATTAAAAGACACTTACTCCTTGGAAGGAAAGTTATGACCAACATAGATAGCGTATTCAAAAGCAGAGACATTACTTTGCCAACAAAGGTCCTTCTAGTTAAGGCCATGATTTTTCCAGTGGTCATGTATGGATGTGAAAGTTAGACTGTGAAGAAAGCTGAGCGCCAAAGAATTGATGCTTTTGAACTGTGGTGTTGAAGAAGACTCTTGAGAGTCCCTTGGACTGCATGGAGATCAAATCAGTCCCTTCTAAAAGAGATCAATTCTGGGTGTTCTTTGGAAGGATTGATGCTGAAGGTGAAGCTCCAATACTTTAGCCACCTCATGCGAAGAGGTGACTCATTGGAAAAGATTCTGATGCTGGGAGGGACTGGGAGCAGGAGAAGACGGAGACGACCAGGGTGAGATGGCTGGACTGCATCACTGACTTGATGGACATGAGTTTGAGTGAACTCCAGGAGTTGGTGATGGACAGGGAGGCCTGGCATGGTGCAATTCATGGGTTCACAAAGAGTCGGACATGACTGAGTGAGTGAACTGAACTGATGTTTGATATTTTATATATGTGTGTATATATAAGATCCCCTGCGGTAGGTAATGGCAACTCACTCCACTATTCTTGCCCAGAAAATTCCATGGAGAGAAGAGCCTGGTAAGCTAGAATTCATGAGGCCTCAAAGAGTTGAACATGACTGAGTAACAGATCACACATATTGTACATATACCAGAAATGTCTGCCTAACGTAAAGTGTAACGGCTGCTGCTGCTGCTAAGTCACTTCAGTCATGTCCGACTCTGTTTCACCCTATAGATGGCAGCCCACTAGGCTCCCCCATCCCTGGGATTTTCAAGGCAAGAACACTGGAATGGGTTACCATTTCCTTCTCCAATGCATGAAAGTGAGGAGTGAAAGTGAAGTCTCTCAGTCATGTCTGACTCTTAGCGACCCTATGGACTGCAACCCACCAGGCTCCTCTCTCCGTGGGATTCTCCAGGCAAGAGTACTGCAGTGGGTTGCCATTGCCTTCTCTGTAATGTATACATTTATTACAATATCTTTTAAATCTATGCTAAGGTTTCCTTTATCACTTAAAATGAAATTGAATATTATACCATTGCTTTTAAAATCTCTCTTCAAAAGATTTTTGGCTTTTATTATAGCCATTCATAATGCACGTAAGTTTCATAAAATTGGCACACATTTAGTTTACTTTCTAAAAATGAATATATACATCATAAAAGTTGTTTTTACTTTTTAATGAAGTTATGATACTTATATGAAAGTTATTTTTAAAGAAGAAAATGCAAAAACTAAAAGCCAAACCAACTTTGAAAAGCATGAAAAACAATTATAAATATTTAATAAATTATTTAGAAAGACCTCAATATAGAGCTTAAAGTAAAATTTCACTGCAATACAAATATTTATAGAGCATAGCCCACAGATTAGATTTAGGGGAAAATATGTAAATGTTAAATATTCACTTCCCTTTACCACCACAGCATTTTTTAAAATTTTTTATTTGATGAATAAACCAATGAAAATTTAGTACTAGACTGGATTCACTCTCTTGGACTCAGGGATTTGTACTGTGATAGGGAATTCAAGGGAATAATATTGGCTGAATCAAATTTCTCTTCAGGTGCTATCTTTTAAAACATAGCTGTGCTTTGTCTCCATTATGTTCTGGTTTCGCTATGGAAAAACTGGTTGTGTGAACTAGCGTGTCTTTGTCCTCACTTAATAACTATTAAATTTATGTTTAATGAAAAAAATAGCTTTACCATTTCCAGGAAATAATATACTTGGTAGTAGGGTACGGAAGCACCACCAGCAAAAAAAGAAAGTTTATCTTTTAAGGAGTTATATTTTTGCTTGTGGGTGACAAAAACTCAATGTAATTCAATTTAGGAAAAAAAAAAAAAACACACAAAAAAACAAAAACCTTTGACTCAAGAAGTAAAACTGTTTGAAGAGCAAGAAGACCCCAGAAACCAAGGGGTGGAGAAAATGCCAACATTCTTCCCATCTTAATGGGAAGCTTCTCTCTGCATGCAGATTTTTTTTTTTTTTTTTCATATAGGCCACATCTTCACAACCTCACTAGCAGATAGATAAATTTGTTTCTTTGGTTCCAACTCTAATGTTCGCAGAGAAGGAATTTCAATGATGTGGAAGTGGGGGAGGTAATATTTCCATCCTTGCTGCGGTGGAAATGGAATAATCTTCATTAACCATTCCCTCAAGAACCCTCAAGCTACTTCCCTGGTGGCTCAAATGGTAAGAAGTCTGCCTGCAATGCAGGAGACCAGGGTTAGAGTCCTGGGTTGGAAATATCCCCTGGAGAGGGAAACAGCAACCCACTGCAGTATTCTTGCCTGGAAAATCCCATGAACCTAAAAGCCTGGCAGGCTAAAGTCCATAGGGTCACAAAGAGTCAGACATGACTGAGTGACTTCACTTTCACTTCAAGATCTGTATGACATGGAGTCAAACTGTTGAGTTTTCCTTGCAGAAAGGAAAGAAGCTTGGCAAAATTTATTAACTACTTAAAAACATATTTGTATCAAGGAGAATAAAAAGCAATTTCACACTCTGTAGCTATTTTAAGCCTTAGTAATTTTCTAACAAAAACATTTTGGAAATGGTGAGATTGAGTCTCAAAAGGCTTAAGTAATTTACAGAGTTAACACACATAGTAAATATCAGAACTTAGACTAGTAACTTAGAGTTTAGAATTTGAAATTCATGTTCACATCATATTCAGATATATATGACTATGGATTCACAAATATTTTAATATTAGAGACTAATTACTAATTGTACAAAGGAATAATATTCAAAGAAGCATCAAATAACTTGAGCTAAATGACAGGCATTTAAAAATATCTTTCCCAACTACTCCTAACCATCAGATCCCGCTAACCACTACCTATTTTCTTTGTAGTCCAGCTAGTATTTCCTTATGAAGAATGATTTGATTTCAGAGTGAATTTCCTCTCTTACAAGATTTTATAACAGACAGCAATTCTGCAGATGTAAACATTCTGAAAGCATTTAGATGAAGACTTTTTTAAGAGAATAAGTATAAAGACTGTGTGTTTCCTTTATATAGTATATAAATATCCACATGCCTTATAATTATTGATGCCTAGAATGATTACAAAAAAATTTGGCTGCAGAGGAATAGGTGAACATCAACGGTCATGAGTACTGGAATGAATCATATTCCCAAACTTCCTTTTACC
This sequence comes from Nanger dama, assembly GCA_917880005.1. NCBI lineage: Eukaryota > Metazoa > Chordata > Mammalia > Artiodactyla > Bovidae > Nanger > Nanger dama. Next base: position 58,508,289 of record CAKJTW010000006.1, on the reverse strand, counting down.
TCTTTACTCATAAAAACTTTCAAGAGCTCCAAATATCTGAAAAGTTTCATTTTGAACCCTGACCCAATTGCAAAATGAAAGTTAGCCATAAGAACACAGGAAATATTCAAGATGATGCATTGAATTTTCCACATTTTTTTCACTCCTATTGGAAGGTCTATTGTAAATTCTCTCTCTGCTCTTTCTTTCCAGACTTAAATTTCCTGCTTATTGTATGATAGTATTTACAATGCCGTAACTACATACTCTCTTTCATCATGTAATTTTGATCTATGCTTATGTTGATAATAACTTTTTGCTTTATTCAATGTCTTTGATACTTTTCTACTATATATAAGGGTAAAAATCATCCAGACTTATGCTACTACATGATATTATGAAATGTCTATTATCTGTTTCAAGAAAGTCACCAAGTATAGCTAAAGTTGAATAAGAAAGAAGTCTAGTACCACTAAGAAATGTGTTATTTGTTTATTTCTGTTATGTTTAAAGTCACATGTGCTATTGTGCATGTGTGTTTCAATTTATGTAATTTCTCTTAACCTGTCTTCAAGTTATTTGACTTTTTTCTCCTTTGTGTCAATCTATTGATGAGCTCACAAGAGGTATTCTTCATTTCTGATAGTAAAATCTTCTTCACTTCTCAGTTTAGTCACTCATTTGTGTCTGACTCTTTGCAACCCCATGGACTGCAGCACACCAGGCCTCTCTGTCCATCATCAACTCCCAGAGTTTACTCAAACTCATCTCCACTGAGTTGGTCCATCCAACCATCTCACCCTCTGTTGTTCCCTTCTCTTCCTGTCTTCAGTCTTTACCAGCATTAGGGTCTTTCCCAGTGAGTCAGTGCTTTGCCTCAGGTGGCCAAAATATTGGAGTTTCAGTTTCAACATCAGTTCTTCCAATGAATATTCAGGACTGATTTCCTAGATAGACTGGTTGATCTCTTTGCAGTCCAAGGGATTCTCAAGAATCTTCTCTAACACCATGGTTCAAAAGCATCAATTCTTTGGCACTTAGTTTTCTTTATAGTCCAACTCTCACATCCATACATGACTACTGGAAAAACCATAGCCTTGAGTAGACAGACTTTTATTGGGAAAGTAATGTCTTTGATTTTTAACATGCTGTCTAGGTTTGTTACAGCTTGTCTTCCCAGGAGCAAGTGTCTTAATTTCATGGCTGCTGTCACCATCTGCAGTGATTTTGGAGCCCAGAAAAATCAAGTCAGCCACTGTTTCCACTGTTTCCCCATCTATTTGCCATGAGGTGATGGAACCAGATGTCATGACGTTAATTTTCTGAATGTTGAGCTTTCAGCCAATTTTTTTCACTCTCCTCTTTCACTTCCATCAAGAGGCTCTTTAGTTCTTCTTTACTTTCTGCCATTAGGGTGGTGTCATCTGCATATCTGAGGTTGTTGATATTTCTACTGGAAATCTTGATTCCAGCTTATGCTTCATTCAGCCCAGCGTTTCTCATGATGTACTCTGCATAGAAGTTAAATAAGCAGGGTGAGAAATATATGCCTATAGCCTTGACATACTCCTTTCCCTGTTTGGAACCAGTCTGTTGTTCTATGTCCAGTTCTAACTGTTGCTTCCTTACCTGCACACAGATTTCTCAATAGGCAGGTCAGGCATTTATATCTGATGGTTCCTTACCATTTTTTACACTGTTGATGTTGATAATGTGGCCTAGGTTTTCTTTCGAGCCTTTCACACTGTGAGAAGGGAGCAAATTAGCCAAGATGGCATGTTCAGGCTCTCTCACCCCATGTTTTTCAAATAATGACGATGGGACAACTGAGATCATTTGTAGCATGGTGCATGCATGTGTTACAAGATACTCACTTGATCATGGGACACTGTGTGGTATGCTTATACGTGAGCTCCACCTAGAAGGCAGCAGCTTTTACTGCTGCATCATGGCTATGTCCATTGAGACAGCCATTAGAGGAGGGACTATAGAGTGTCTACTGCTCTAGCTGCTGCATCAGCCAGGAGAGAATACTGTTAGGGCTGTTGTCAGCCAGGAGACAGGTTGTGTTGTGTTAGGGTTACCCTATGGCTGATGCATCAACCAGGAGAGATCTGCAGTCCTTACAGTTCCTATGGCTTCTCAAGTTTCCTTCCAGCCTCTTAGTTTGCACCTTGCCTACCCTGGATTCGGTAAGTAGGGCAAAGAGTGTAAATAGCAAGACAGCTGGTGTCGCAAACAGGATGAAAAGCATAACACACACATTAATCATAATTATTTTACAGTCCATATCAGATAGCTCTAATGTCTCTGTTTATCACTGAGTGTTCTAACGTTTTTGCTCTTCATCTTTTCTCCCTCTGTAATATAAAGCTGTTATTTGTTATTTAAGGTCTGTTATTCTGGTGGCAGGGGTGTCTTATTCCAGTTAGCCTAAGGTATTGGCATGTTCTGTCCCAGGGAACTCATGGATGTGGTGCTCTTGGTTCTACTCTTCTTTTTTAGTTACGGATTAGTTATAGTTACAGGCTTAATTATAGTTGTGAGTCTACTATATAATCCTGCTTCTTCACCAGGAATAGGATTGTTTCCTTTTTTCTTTCGTGACAGCCACAAGTTTTTACCAGTAACCGAGAAAAGTATAGTCTGTTTTCCTTTCCTGCTCAAATTCAAAATCCCTCCTCCATAGTGTATAAGCAAGATGAATTTGGGTAGAGTTTCTTGCCCTCTTCAAACAACTGCTTTTCCTTGTCCAAGGTCATTACAATGGATAATTTTTAACACTCTTTCCTGCCTTTTCTGTGAAAATTCCGTAAGTTTACAGAGAAAGAAGAATCAACAAAATTGACTGCCATTAATTTAGCAGGTCTTTGAGTTTCACAGTGTCCCACCAGCTCAATTTTCAAATTCAGCAAGGTCATCAATGATTCTTGTTGAATTTTGTTTGCCTGTGTTCTGTTGCATTATTATACACTACCTGAGTAAGTGTTTCCATTTCATCTCTCCCTGCAGGTTTTCATCTCTATTTCATTTGAGGCTAGTTGTTAACTATGTGACCTAAGATCTTAATGTTTGAAGAAATAATTTGAAATTATTTTAGATTTTCTTTGTGGCAGCGTGAAAGCAGAATTCCTAGCTCTCTATATCAAGCAGTGGGGCCAGAGGTACTCATTATAATTAATGTAAGAACACAGTTTCAATTAATGATTAAAGAAGGTAGGCAGTTTTTGAAGATAATTTACAAGTTTCTCAGTCCAGAATATAATTTTTTGCCTTTGTGATCTAAGATCCCAAGAATTTAAATATATCTCTAGCCCAGAAAAGTCTCTTATGTGTATATATTGTCTTTCCACTAAATACTTGAGTTGTATTCATAGACTTACTATATGCTAGAACTTAAAATGTGAACACCAAAGTTCTTGATTATTTGTCCATGAGTTGAGACATCTCACAGTGTTCTCAGTAGTATTTTACTTCAGTTCAGTTCAGTCCCTCAGTTATGTCCAACCCTTTGCGATCCCATGGACTGCAGCATGGCAGGCCTCCCTGTCCATCACCAACTCCTGGAATTCACCCAAACCCACGTCCACTGAGCCGGTGATGCCATCCAATCATCTCATCCTCTGTTATCCCCTTCTCCTCTTGTCTTCAATCTTTCCCAGCATCAGCGTCTTTTCCAATGAGTCAGTTCCTTGCATCAGGTGTCCAAAGTATTGGAGTTTCAGCTAAAACATCTGTCTTTCCAATGAACATTCAGGACTGATCTCCTTTAGGATGAGCTGATTGGATCTCCTTGCAGTATTTTATTACCCATAAATAATACAAATATTGCTATAATTTAATATAAAGACATTTATTGGGAGAGTCACATTAACTAGACATTAATGCAAATAAGCAAATAATTATGAACTTTGTTGGATGCTTTCAAGGAAAGCTACAGAGGTAAAATGAAGGGAGTATCGTGGAATTCTTTGCTTAAGGAGAAGGACATGTCCTACAGACTTAGAGAAGTCCCACGGGGTTTGTTTCAGCAAACATTAGAGCAATGGAATGAAGGAGAGTGGGAGGAATACATAAAAGTAGGTTCTTTATATATGCATATATATATATATATATTTACATTGATGTTTATATTTTGCAACAAAATTCCTTTAGTAGTGTAAAGGATTGGTGTCTAAATGTGTGGTGTTTGAGTAGATTGTACAATTGCAGGTTTTAAATGACATATTTAGAATATCATTACATCATTATTACAAGGGTGCCTTCTACTTCTGTGTGTTCAGTTTTTACATGGTGAACTTTTAGGCAATTAAACCATTATAATTAAGAAAAGAAATTTACCATCATTTTGAACAGTTGTCCACCAGCTAAAATTAATATATCTCAAGCATAAACATACTGGTTCTATATATCAATTAGCTGTCTAATTTTGGCATTGTCATCTTTGGCTCTAAAATAGCTTTTCCAAATACATAATATTTTGCTGCATTTGATCTTGCAGGCATGCATGCTCAGTTGCTTCAGTCATGTCCAACTTTATGCAACTCTATCGACTGTAGCCCACCAGGCTCCTCTGTCCATGAGATTCTCCAGGAAGGATACTGAAGTGGATCGCCATGCCCTCCTCCAGGGAATCTTCCCAAACTAGGAATTGAATCCGTGTCTCTTGCATTGCAGGCAGTGAATCTTATTATTCTCTAAAAATAAAAAGAAAATGAAAATTTTAATTGCTGATAAGAATTTTAGGCATCAAAAATGAAATACAGTTGAGTCATGTATAGGTCCAATAAGTATCTTATCCCTAATCTCAAACCAATCTTAATTCTCAAGCAACCTGTGTTTAATTGCAAAGGAAAAAAAAATTCAGGAATATTACAAAATAAGCTGTGAAAAACAAATATTAACTAAGTGATTAACAGGTGAATAAACAAAAATATCTACTTTATAGACAAGCTGAGCTACTTGATAGTGAAAAAATTAAATTGTTAGGGATTATTGATGGGGAAAGTTGGAAGATAAAAATCATATTTAGAATACGAATTTGGGCACTCCCTACAGGGTGAGGAATTTTCATAATTTGTGAAAAGCTTACATTGTTGGTTAGGTTGGTTTTACTCTAGATTTGAGGGGAAATTTTCTCCTCCCTTCCTTAATACCACGTTTGCTACTATTTTGAATGTTTCTTTTTTTTTTTTTCCCTAGCCATTAGTGTAGTAAAATAAAGTATGATATTTCAGTCATCAATCCAAAAATCCAAAGCATTCCCATACTGAATTTAGGATAAAGCATTTTTTTTAAAAGCAACATTGATGATATTGATACACAATGAAGCTTTAAGTATCACATTTCTAAAAAGTTCAAATTGGAATGGAAACTCAATACAAGGTGCCAAGAAAGAAACCATTGTAGTTTTGTCTATCACTAACTTAAAAACACTTCTGTAGTTTACCAGGATATTATCTAACTTGAGTTCAAAACCAAGCTAGTAATAAAGGATTTACTTGTTTCTGACCTTATTTTGGGTAGATGGTTAACCTGAGACAAGATTATTTAACCTAAACACTAATGATGACTCCTTAGGACGTGGCCCTTCCACAAAATATAAAATATTTTCAATTGAGCTCTGGAATTCTATATTTTTGCTAACTCAAAGGGCAACAAAATAGCTTAACTATGAATAAATAAGATATAGAAATTATTAATAATAGCTTATAAATCCTAAGATTGAGAGATAAATGAATTTTAGCTATCTAACCTAAATCAAGATCAAGGAGGACACGGTTTCCATACATAGTGCAAACAATAGACAATTAACTATTCTTTAATTGAAAAGGGGGAGCATGATCTGTTACACACACACACACACACACACACTAACACATACACCCATATCTCACTTTAATGAGATATTTCATTATGGCTGTTTAACAGGAGCTTTTTATGCTTAACCAAAGCATTTAATGCACTTCTCAGGGTATTCCACTTAGTAGTAGGTTGATTGGGAACTGCCTTCAGGGACCTCTGAGTTTACACTCATTTAAAAATTGGTTTATGAAACGTGTTCTGAATACTGCATGTTAATATAGGCTGTATTTTTTGTAATTATAACAAGGATATTGGAAATTCTTAAATATTCAAGAGATTTCTTAACTTCTTGTGGCATAAGCAATTAAGAGAGAGATTTCTTCAGGAAATCAGAAAGATCATTGGAATGAGCTTCATTTTGTCATTAGTCTGATAATTGAAATTATTAATGGTTTTATTGATTAGTATTTAAACTTTTTATATACTAATCATGATTTCTATTTTGAGAATTTCTCTGGCCCTTGAGCTAATTGATTTTATATCTTTTCCTATATCATGTTTATAAAAATCCAGCGAGATAGTTATTACTACTTCTATTTTACAAACAAATGGAAGCTTAGACATAAAGTAATTTTGAGAAAAGACACAGAGATAGTAGACGGCAGAATTAAAAACTTATTCCTACTGTATTTGACTCCTAAGCCAACATTCTGAACAACAACAACTAAAAATTCCAGAGGACAAATTCCTCGTTATTCTTTCCACTGATTATCTTCCTTCTGTGTTCAGGAACTAATTATAGTTACCTTGTCTCTACTAGGATTCAGCCTCAGAAATGTTCACTGTTTGAATTTGTAGGGGCTTACAGAGTTTCCTCATGCAAAGAGTTGACTCACTATAAAAGACTCTGACACTTGGAGGGATGGGGGCAGGAGGAAAAGGGGACGACCGAGGATGAGATGGCTGGATGGCATCACTGACTCGATGGACGTGAGTCTGAGCAAACTCCGAAAGTTGGTGATGGACAGAGAGACCTGGCGTGCTGGGATTCATGGGATCGCAAAGAGTAGGACATGACCAAGAGACTGAAGTGAACTGCACTGATAGAATTTCCTTGCTACTCTGAAGTTAAACAGAGAAAATAAAATTAGAATGTTGATATTTAAAATTCTACAAATATTTTTGCATATTTCAAACAGTAGTGTATATTTGTATAGCTGTGATTCTTTCAGAAATCTTTTTTTTTTTAATTTTTATTTTTACTTTATTTTGCTTTACAATACTGTATTGGTTTTGCCATACATTGACATGAATCTGCCACGGGTGTACATGAGTTCCCAATTCTGACCCCCCTTCCACCCCATATTAACTCTGTGGATCATCCCTTGCACCAGCCCCAAGCATCCTGTATCGAACATAGACTGGTGATTCATTTCTTACATGATAGTATACATGTTTCAATGCCATTCTCCCAAATCATCCCACCCTCTCCCTCTCCCACAGAGTCCAAAAGTCTGTTCGATACATCTGTGTCTGTTTTGTTGTCTCACATACAGGGTTATCATTACCATCTTTCTAAATTCCATATATATATATATATGTGTTAGTATACTGTATTGGTGTTTTTCTTTCTGGCTTACTTCACTCTATATAATCGGCTCCAGTTTCATCCACCTCATTAGAACTGATTCAAATGTATTCTTTTTAATGGCTGAGTAATACTTATTGTATATATGTACCACAGCTTTCTTATCCATTCATCTGCTGATGGACATCTAGATTGTTTCCATGTCCTGGCTATTATAAACAGTGCTGCCATGAACATTGGGGTACACGTGTCTCTTTCAGTTCTGGTTTCCTCGGTGTGTATGACCAGCAATGGGATTGCTGGGTCATAAGGCAGTTCTATTTGCAATTTTTAAGGAGTCTCCACCCTGTTCTCCATAGTGGCTGTACTAGTTTGCATTCCCACCAACAGTGTAAGAGTGTTTCCTTTTCTCCACACTCTCTCCAGCATTTATTACTTGTAGACTTTTGGATCTTAAGTGAATGAATACTTTTTATGGAGAATTACATGTATAGCAAAATTTTATTTAAGAAGTATATACACAAAATTAAATGTTATTGAAAAATAGTTGGAAAATAAAGTTAAGCATTACAACTATATAAAACAACCCATGAATTATCCCACATGTGTGCTGTGTGTTAAGTCACTTCAGTCACATCCTAGTCTTTGCAACCCAATGGATGGTAGCTACCAGGCTCCTCTTTCCATGGGATTCTCCAGGCAAGAATAATGGAGTGGGTTGTCATGCCCTTCTTCAGAAGATCTTCCCAACACAAGAATCAAACCCCGTCTCATGCGTTGGCAGGTGGGCTTTTTATCCCTAGCACCACCTGGGAAGCCCTGATTGTGCCATAACTGAGAAAATTTCACTCTTGGTAGCCAGCTCATATCTTGTGTCATGTGGGCTATCACTGACAAGCCAGTGTTTTTCTGTTGAGGAACTGCAACTTTTCCACCATATGACTTGGGGGCCTGATATTATAGGTGCTCTGCTCCAGGGAAAGCTTTCATTTCTATTCATGTCATGCTCTTTTAAAACACAAACGCCAAGCTGCTAAAAAAAAAAAAAAAAAGAAAAAAAAAGAAAGAAAGAAAGAAATAGCACTTTATTTTCCACAGTAAACTAGAAAAATGGATTTCTCTTTCTCTTGGTTTCCAATACTTTTAAAACTGTCTTGTAGATTATGAAGGTCTCAGTATTAACTTTTTCATGTATTTCACCTAGAAGTACATCCCTAGTTTTCATGAATTCTCCTGATGGAGCTATATTTGGAAGGAGTATTACAACTGTCAAAATGTACCTGGATGCACCGCCTTCATATTATCCTCAAGTTAATTGCTGAGGCTAGCTAAATATGCCAGGAGAAAGCAATGGCAACCCACTCCAGTACTCTTGCCTGGAAAATCCCATGGACAAAGGAGCATGGTGGGCTGCAGTCCATGTGGTCACGAAGAGTCGGACACGACTGAGCAACTTCACTTTCATGTATTGGAGAAGGAAATGGCAACCCATTCCAGTGTTCTTGCCTGGAGAATCCCAGGGATGGGGGAGCCTGGTGGGCTGCTGTCTATGGGGTCGCACAGAGTTGGACACGAATGAAGCGACTTAGCAGCAGCAGCAGCAGCTAAATATGCCAGATCGTTTCTTTTCTTAGGTTAAGCCATTCTCATAGAGCATAGAGGTCCCCTTGTCTGTGTTTGATTCCTTCAATTTCCGCTCCAAATGTGCACACATATATTTCTGAATCCTAAAGAGCTTGTTTATAAACAACACAAAACTGTTTTATGAAACATATCTTTAAAAATAATCAGTGACATAGTTAATATCTTGTAAGACTAATCAATTTAAATGAAGAAAGATACAAATAAAGTTGAAAAAATATAATTCTAGATACACAAGAGAAAAATTAAATAACTGTATAATATAGCCAAAACTAAAATCTTTGAAAATATCGGTAAAACACATAAAACTATCAATATTTACAATATGTCTTATGAAATCAATACAGTGGAAGAAAATAAAACTGTTTTTAAAGAAGCATCCTTACAGATTTATGACTGTGAATTATGGTTTACATTCCATTGAAAAAATAGTAAATATTTTTTGTTCCAATTCATAAATGAATGATTATTTAATAAATGATTTTTAACTTGTTCTTTAGTTTAAGTGTATCATATGAATTTACTGACAGCAAATACATTTTTAATGGTGTTTAAATTCCCATCTATTATATGAACACAAATAATTTAACTAGTATTTTTAATTTCCTGTATTTTGATTTTATAATAATGTTTACCAGAAAATTTACTATGAAGTCCTTTGTTCATCTATATAATTGATTCTAATATCCTTGAAATGCAGAATCCAAAAGTAACCATATTTTGCACTATCACCAATATAGTGTGAACAAGCTTATTCATCTAGAATTTCAACAGACTTGGCCTTACTTTTTTGTATCTTGTTATTTTTCCCTTATTGCTATTTATTATTTGTATGGTGAACTTATATTTGAGCTAATGAAACTCTTTGTACCTTGCCAAAAATTGTTTAAATTGGAGAAGAGAAAAAATGCTACAATTTATTTAAGGTATAATGTGGTAGGTTGAAAAGAGTCAGAATGTGATCTTTTATGCTAATGGGTTCTTTGTATATGCAATTAATTAAGAATCTTGATGTTTCATCATCCCTGCTTTAATAGTATGGTACCTAAATCCAATGACTTGATGTCCCTATGAAAAGAAAAGCAAACATAAAGAGATAGAAGAATGTCATTTGGAGACAAAAATAGTGATTAGCATAATGATTCCACAAACCAAGGAATGGCTGGGACCACAAGAAACCAGAAGATAAAAGAATATTGTCCTAGAACCTTCAGAAGGAGTGTGCCCTAGCTGATAATCCCAGATTTCAGATTTCTAGATTGCAGAATGTGAAACAATAAATTTTTGTTATTTTTAACTCTCTAAGTCTGTGGTAATTTATGTTGACCCTGGGAAATTACTATATACGCCATGAGTTAGTCTTTTTACTTTCTCTCAAGTTGTTAGCCAGTCTTCCATTGTGAATAGTAATAACCTTATCTTTGATGTGAAATATCACTCTTAACCTTTAAAGTACTTTAATCAGTTTCTAGTAGAAACACTATTTTAAATGTACCCAACCATTCATTTCTTCAAATATATGATCAAAGATTTTCCTAATTGTGTTCGTTCTTCTTTAATACTTCTAAAATTTATTTTAAAAATTCTTCCTCCAAATGAATTTTAAAATCCTTTGTAAAATGACAAAAAAATTGCCATTGACTTTTTAATGCAAATGAACTCAATGTATGGAAAATGTATGGAAATGAAAATTGTTGCTCCCACCCTCAACTCTTACCGAAGAAATTTCTATGTTTGCCATGAATCAAATCTAATTTTTACTTTTCAGCTGTTAAATAGTCATACATTTTATATGAGTCATGTATTTCTTTTTATATCTTATTTCTAAATTTAATTGATGTCTTTAGTGTTCGATACTTTAGTAGGTAGGAAGTTGTACTGCTAACTGTGACTTTTATTCTTTATTATGTACATTATTCCTATTTAACTAAGAAGTTTGATTAGAAATGGTGGTAAATCTATTAGACATCTTCCTGGTACCTATTGAATTGGTAATTAGGCATTATACTATTGACCTATGCTATTGTTTTGAGTTTATTTTCTGTAGGTTGGTCTTTGCCTTCTCTTGTTTCCTGCCTAAAGAAGTCCTTTAGCATTTGTTGTAAAGCTGGTTTGGTGGTGCTGAATTCTCTTAACTTTTGCTTGTCTGGAAAGCTTTTGATTTCCCCACCGAATCTGAAGGAGAATCTTGCTGGGGAGAGTATTCTTGGTTATAGTTTCTTTCATCACTTTAAATATATCATGCCATTCCCTTCTGGCTTGTAGAGTTTTTGTTGATAAATCAGCTGATAACCTGATGAGAGTTCCCTTTATGTTATTTGTCATTTTCTCCTTGTAGTTTTTAATATTTTATCTGTCTTTGTTTTTGTCAGTTTTATTACCATGTGTCTCAGTGTGTTCCTTCTTGGGCTTACCCTGCTTAGGACTATGTGCTTTCTGAGCTTTGTTGACTATTTCCTTTCCCATGTTAGGGAAGTTTTCCGCTATTATTTCTTCAAATATTTTCTCAGGTCCTTTCCCTCTTCTTCTGGGACACTTATAATGAGAAGGTTGGCAAATTTAATGTTTTCTCAGAGGTCTCTTAGGCTGCCTTCATTTCTTTACACTCTTTTTTTAATATTCTGTTCTGTGGCAGTGATTTACACCATTCTGCCCTCCAGGTCATTTATCATTTCTTCTGCCTCAGTTATTTTGCTATTGATTCCTTCTAGTGTACTATTCATCTCTGTTTGTTTATTCTTTAATTCTTCTAGGTCTACGTTAAGCATTTCTTGCATGGTCTCAATCTTTGCCTTCACTCTTTTTCCTAGATCCTGGATCAGCTTCACTCTCATTTTTCTGATTTTTTTTTTTTTTTTTCCTGGAAGGTTGCCTATCATCAGCTCATTTAGTTGTTTTTCTGGGATTTTACCTTGTCTTTTCATCTGGGACATGACTGTCTGTTTTCTCATGCTGATTAATTTTCTGTAATATGTTTTAGTCACTCTGGGATTGTGGTTCCTCTTGCTTCTTCTGTCTGTCCTCTGATGGATGAGGCTAAGAAGCTTGTGTAAGCTTCCTGATGGGAAGGACTGCTGGTGGGAAGAACTGGGTCTTACTATGGTGGGCAGGGCCTTGCTCAGTAAAGCTTTAATACAATTATCTGCTAATAAGTGGGGTTACACTTGCTCCCTGTGTACATGCATGTATGCTAAGTCACTTCAGTCATGTACAGTTCTTAGTGACACTATGGACTATAGTTCTCCAGGCTCTTCTGTCCATGGGATTCTCCAGGCAAGAATACTGAATTGGGTTGCCATGCCCTCCTCCAGGGTATCTTTTCAGCCAAGTGATTGAACCAGAGTCTCTTACATCTCCTGCAGTGGCAGGCAGGTTCTGTACAACTAGTGCTGCCTGGTAAGCCCTACAAGTCATTTGGGAAGCTTAAAAATCTTTGTCTTCCAGAGATTCTGATTATCTAGTTGAATAGTTTCAAAAACTCTCCGGATGATGCTATCTGCCTCCAGGATTGAAAACAATTTCAGGAGAGAAACCCCTCAAGCTTCTCAAACTATGCCTTCTACCTTCCTCCCTTAGAAAGGACAAGATAGAGAAGGCTGTTTTCTTATGTCCTCTTTCTGGATATTATTATCCTTGCTTAAATATATCAAATGATAAAAGGTATAGATAAATGACAAATACCCATATACAACACTAGAATCATGTTCAAGAGAAATGGCTGATAGCTAAAGAGATGATATATACAGGATTATTTCTGCTAGTTAGCCCAAATAAAACCATTTTTGAAAAAAGAAATATCAGCCATGGATCGCACACACAAACAACATGAGAGTGGGTCACTTTCCAGGTAAAGAGACACAGAGAGAGAATGAGAAGACAAGCGGGAAAAATGGGGAAAAGAGAGAGAAATTTGAGAGAGTGGGAGAGAGAAAAAGTAATGAATAATAGATGGAGAGGGTAAAGAATAAGCTTTTGTACCAGGAAATATATTCACAGTGCAATAAAAATATAATCTGTAATACAGGAACCTGTGGATCTATCCTGGGCACTTTGGCACTGAAGTAGTAATTCAAGCTTTAAGAGAGCCATGAAAACCTAAATAACTTCAATTTTGTGCCTGTATTTTATGAGATCATCAAAACACTTCAAGTAAATTACAACTTCAAAATCAATTTCTCTCTTCAGCAGATCATCTATTATCCTATATGATTGAAGCTTGCATCTCTTAACTGGTGTATTATCCAAAGCAAAGTCAAACCCAAAGTTCTTATTTAATACCAGCACTTCAGCTCCTTGAAGAAATAGAAAATAAAAATGCTAATCTATATACATCACTTTGTGTTATAGTGCTGGGTTTTATATTTATGTGGAGAAAGTAATTTGAAATGAAATAAAATAGTGTGTTTGAAATAGGATAAATGGCCTAAGTTCAGAATTTGGGGATTTCCCCTGTGACATACTCACTACATTATGTAGACAGATCAATTAACCTCTCTGAACACCCTTTTTCTCAGGTATGAAATGAGAATAAGATAAAGCATCTATGAAGTACTTATCTATGGATAGATTCATACGCATTAGTAGGATGGTACTATATTGGCTCATTCTATCTATAGAGAATGGACCAACTTCAATATCGAGGGTCTGAAATATTAAGAGATAATAGCAATATTGATCATAGCATATGATATACATATTAAAGTATTTGAAAATATATAGAGTAGACTTCTATAAATTGTAAATAGGTGTGCTAGTTATAGAAAGATTTAGAATTTAAGAAAAATAGATCACAGCAAATTAAAAATTTTCTATAGTTAGGATTTCATAGTCAAGTTACATTTAGGTAAGAGGAAGTATAAAATCAAGAATGACCATAGCATAACACTTGGGACTATTAACAAAAGCTGAACACTTCAAATTATGTTTTCCTTTATAGTAGAGAGTGCCATGCAGACAAAGGGTTAATAATGAAAATTTGGGTATTAATAATCTGCACTGTCTATACAATGAAATGAATGAAAAAGACTCTCAAGAATGGACTCTTAGAAATCTCTGGGTTTGTTTTCTTCCAGGCTTAGTGACATTAAGAAAAGGAATTTAGTTTCAGAAGTAAAAAATGACAATAAATAATAATTATGAGTGGTTTTAAAGAATCAATATTTTTGTTGCAGCATTGAAATATGAGATGTGGGATTGGAGCTGTTATTTGGAAATAAGTTCCAGAAACATGAATAAAATGTCAGAACTACAAGTATTGATTCATTTGTTTTTAAGTCCAATATTCATAGCAAATAATCCAATTTTAAGACATTAGAACCAGAATTCCCTTACATTCCAGTGGTTAGGACTATGTGTTTCCACTGCAGGGTGCATGAGTTCAATCTCTGATAGGGGAACAAAGATACCACATGCTGCACAGTATGTTTAAAAAATTTAAAGATAAATAAAAGATAAATGCATTAGAACCATGTATTATTAGACTTTATGAATATGAATATATTATATATACTACTTTAAAATATTTTTAAGATAGTATTTTACTACTCTGCAATTTATTTTTCCCATTTTCCTTGACCTGCCCACAATATGACAATCAAGATCAATAATCATTAAATCCATCAATAGGGTAGATATATTTAACTCAAAATTCCAGTCGTCCCTAGCCCTTACCCTAAGTTCTGAATTATCTACACTTGTTATCTCTATTTTCTCTAGTCTATCATATGATTTTCTCTAGTAATAATATTTATCAATGTGCATCTCGTCTGTTAGCAAAATACTTTAAACTACCAAGTGTCCCTCACAAATTATTTATACTATTACATGTTTTGACAACTCTACAATTAACTAATTTTTTTACTCTGTGGAATGTCTCATGATGTGAAATTTTCCTTTATCTCCTTTTCTGAAATTTCTACTTTATCTTCACATGCCCAGTGAAAAGTAAGAGTTCCTTACAGTTCAACATTCAGAAAACTAAGATCATGGCATCTGGTCCCATCACTTCATGGGAAATAGATGTGGAAACAGTAGAAACAGTATTTATTTTGGGGGCTCCAACATCACTGCAGATGGTGATTGCAGCCATGAAATTAAAAGACGCTTATTCCTTGGAAGAAAAGTTATGACCAACCTAGATAGCATATTGAAAAGCAGAGGCATTACTTTGCCAACAAAGTTCCATGTGGTCAAGGCTATGGTTTTTCCAGTGGTCATGTATGGATGCAAGAGTTGGACTGTGAAGAAAGCTGAGCACCGAAGAATTGATGCTTTTGAACTGTGGTGTTGGAGAAGACTCTTGAGAGTCCCTTGGACTGCAAGGAGATACAACCAGTATATTCTAAAGGAGATCAGTCCTGTGTGTTCTTTGGAAGGAATGATGCTAAAGCTGAAACTCCAGTACTTTGGCCACCTCATGCAAAGAGTTGACTTATTGGAAAAGACTCTGATGCTGGGAGGGTTTGGGGGCAGGAGGAAAAGGGGACAACAGAGGACAAAATGGCTGAATGGCATCACCAACTCAAGGGACATGAGTTTGAGTGAACTCCAGGAGTTGGAAATGGACAGGGAGGCCTGGCATGCTGCAATACATGGGGTCGGAAAGAGTCAGAAATGACTGAGCAACTGATCTGATCTGATCTGATATTTCTGATATCAGCAATAGTAGGAAAATATTGGTGAGGGGTTTCATTCATTTTTAATTGGAGGAAAAATGTTTCACAATTTTGCGTTAGTTTCTGCTGTACAACATGAGTCAGCTATAAGTATACATGTATTCCCTCCCTCTTGAGGCTCCCTCTCACCACCACCATCCCAGACCTCTGAACTCCCTATGCTATACAGCTGCTTCCCTCTATCAGTTTTACACATGGCAGTGCATATATTTCAGTGCCGCACTCTCAATTCATCTCACACTTTCTTTCCCCCACTGTGTTCACAAATTCATTCTCTACTTCTGTATCTTGATTCCTGCCCTGAAAATAGGTTCAGGAATACCATATTTCTAGATTCTGTGTGTATGTGTGTGTGTGTGTGTGTGTGTGTGTGTGTGTATGTGTTAATATAGGATACAAATTTTCTTCTTTCTGACTTACTTCATTCTGTGTAGCAGACTCAAAGTTTATCCACATCACAAATGACCCCGTTTCATTACTTTTTGTGGCCGAGTAATAATCCATTGTACATAAGTACCACAACTCTTTATTCATTCATCTGCCCAAGAACATCTAGGATGCTTCCATTCTCTGGCTATTGTAAAGAGTGTTGTTATGATCACTGGGGGTACATGTGCCTTTATGAATTATGGGTATACGCCCACTAGTGGGATTGCTGGGTCATATGGCAGCTATTCTTAGTTTTTTAAAAAAATCTCCATACTGATTTCTATAGTGGCTGTATCAATTTACATTCTCAAAAACAATACAAGAGTATTCTCTTGCCTTCACATCCTTTCCAGCATTTATTGCTTGTAGATATTTTGATGACAGCCATTCTGACCAGTGTGAAGTGATACCTCCCTCTAGTTTTGATTTGCGTTTCTCTAACAGTGAGCAAAATTGAGTATCTTTTCATGTGCTTGTTGGGCATATGTATGTCTTCTTTGGAGAAATGTCTATTTAAGTCTTCTGCACTGTTTTCAATGGAGTTGCTTGTTCTTCTGATGTTGACCTGCATGAAATGTTTATACATTACATTCTGGAGATTAATCCCTTGTCAGTTGCTTAATCTGCAATTATTTTATCACATTCTGAGGGCTGTCTTTTCATCTTGTTTATAGTTTCCTTTGCTATTCAAAAGTTTTAAGGTTTAATTAGGTTCCATTAAAAAAACTTTTTTGGTCTTTATTTCCATTACTTTTAGAGGTGGGTCAAAGAGTGTTCTGCCTATGTTTTCCTCTAAGAGTTTTACAGTGTCTGATCTTACATTTAGTTCTCTAATCCATTTCAAGTTTATTTTTATGCATGGTGTTAGGAAGTGTTCTAATTTTATTCTTTTCCATGTAGCTGTCTATTTTTCCCTGCACCAGTTATTGAAGAGACTATCTTTTCTCCATTGTATATTCTTGCCTCCTTTGTCAAAGATAAGGTGTGTGGGTTTGTCTCTGGACTTTCTATCTTGTTTCATTGATCTATGTTTCTGTTTTTGTGCCAGTACTATATTGTCTTGATTACTGTAGTTTTTCAGTATATTCTGAAGTATGGAAGGTTTATTCCTGCAAATCTAATTTCCTTTCTCAAGATTGATGTTGCTATTCAGGGTCTTTTGTGCTTTCAAAGAAAGTGTAAAATTTTTGATCTGTGAAAAAATATTTTTTATTGATAGAGATTTTATTAAATTTGTAGATTGCTCTGGGTAATATTCTTTAGTCATTTTCACAACAGTAGTTCTTCTAATCCAAGAACATGATATATCTGAATTCTTCGTTATATTGAGGACACAAGCAATACATACTCAAATAAGATTTTGAGTTCAGTGAACTCAGAGGACACATTTGATTGAGTTTTGAATGCTTGAAAGAATGTGTTCTTAAAGCTAGAGTGACTCAAAATAAATTTATCCCAGATGAGTGGAAACTACAACTGGGGGAGGAAAAAATGGCCACTTAACCTAATGGTATTATAAATGTAAGTGTGGAATGGGGGAAAATAAAGTGAAAACTAAGTTCAAATGACTTGTTCTGACTATGTCTACCTTGGAGGATAATCAGGGGATGGAATTAAGAAGGGGTTTCAGTGTAGATTATTGAAATGAGAGGAAAAGTGTTCGTTATGATCTGATCTGTTGAAGAATTGCTAGATAAGGCCCCAATTTATTACTTCATCATTCAGTATAGACAGATCATGCAGCTGCTCACATTGTTTACTTCCCCAGCATCTGCATAACTTTTATAAACAATCTTGAACTGGAAATGAGCATACATATGGTGTCTTACTGATCTTAATGATGTGCATATGTTAAGATTTGTAATAATTACTTGTAGAAGGACACAATTTAGATTATTACCCCACCTGACCTAGTTAGATTAGGACTATTTAGAGGAGCTAAAGGAAAAGGACCAGTAGTCTCCTCTCAATCCTCTTATTTTCTTCCTCAAACTATTATATTTTAATATTTGACTTTTCTGATTTCATAAACCAACACTCAATGTAAATAGCTCCAAAATATCTGCTGATAGCCTAAGCTTTCTCTTCAGGCTTGGCTTGGATTTTAACTGTTTTTGTTTCCTTAGACTACACATCCCCGACTCATCAAGTTTATTCTGTACTCATCAAAAAGTGCTACATTTTCCACAGAACCAATTTCCCTCAGTCCTTGCTTTCCAACTTTTATTTACAGTTCCCACTAGACTTCCATTCTTGAGATCAGTCTTAGTCAACTTAATCTTTTAATCTTCTACATTCTAGTCAGAGCCAGTGTGTAACTTCCTCTTCAGTAATCCTTCTGGAATACTTCTTTCCACTGCTACAGTTATTGTTCTTATAAAGGATGTAATTCCCTTTGCAATGACTACTTTATTAAGTTTCCAACTGGCCTTCTTGCCTCTTTTCTTTTCCCACTGATGCCCATGACTAATCTTCTTAAAAGAAGAGGCCAAATGATATATCCATGCTCAATTAACTTCTGTGACTCATTTTTGTATGCCAAATTAATTATAAATTTATTAACCAGGCACTTAAGCCCCTCAATAAATCCCCAGCCTACTTTTCCAGCATTGCCAGTCTGTCACTATTGTCTAAATGAACCATATCCTCCAATCAAAATTAACTTCTACTGTTTCTCAAAATTTTTCATGCTGTTTTCCTTTTTTTTTTGCCCATACTGTTTTACTACTATGGTACCTTTTCCACTTGTAGATGTAGTAATTACAGTTATTATTGTAACTGCTAATAAGAACTATACTTTGATTGAACATTTAAAATATAAAAGGGACTGTGCTACATTCTTTATAAATGTTTCTCATTTAAGCTTCATAGCATCTCTGTATTAAATGCTACTGTCTCCATCACATCTGTCATATATTGGAGGTTTATAAAGACTATATTACTTGCTCCGTTCATTATATCAATGGTGGAATTAGTCATCAATTTAGGAATGCTGTGGTCAGGACAACTAAAGTCTACCTTCTCAGTACAAATCCAGAGAGAGGGTGGAATTCAACTTCCTTGTCATTTCAAGTGTCACTGTTTTAGTTGAGACTTCCTGGTCTTTGTTTCTTTCTTTCCTTATTTTCCCCCTTCTCTCTGTCTATCTGTCTCTCTCTCTTTTTAAAAACTATGAATAGCTTCTTCTTTAAGTCACTAAACCCACACTCCAACAAAACATTTCTATTGTTCATTTTATGTAAAAAAAAAACCTTCTATATTTTGCTTTATAAAATATGATAATTTGTAAAACATCCAAAATTTATAATTTAAGCAGCTTAAACAAAAGATTCTTTCTGTCTTCTAAGATATACCAGTTCAGTCGCTCAGTCGTGTCCGACTCTTTGTGACCCCATGAATTGCAGCACGCCAGGCCTCCCTGTTCATCACTGTCTCTTGGAGTTCACGAAGACTCACATCCATAGAGTCCATGATGCCATCCAGCCATCTTATCCTCGGTTGTCCCCTTCTCCTCCTGCCCCCAATCCCTCCCAGCATCAGAGTCTTTTCCAGTGACTCAGCTCTTTGGATGAGGTGGCCAAAGTACTGGAGTTTCAGCTTTCGCATCATTCCTTCCAAAGAAATCCCAGGTATAATCTCCTTCAGAATGGACTGGTTGGATCTCCTTGCAGTCCAAGGGACTCTCAAGAGTCTTCTGCAACACCACAGTTCAAAAGCATCAATTCTTCAGTGCTCAGCCTTCTTCACAGTCCAACTCTCACATCTATTCATGACCACATGAAAAACCATAGCCTTGACTAGATGGACCATAGTCGGCAAAGTGATATCTCTGCTTTTTAATATGCTATCTAGGTTGGTCATAACTTTTCTTCCAAGAAGTAAGTGTCTTTTAATTTCATGGCTGCATTCACCATCTGCTGTGATTTTGGAGTCCTAAAAATAAAGTCTGACACTGTTTCCACTGTTTCCCCATCTATTTCCCATGAAGTCATGGGACCAGATGCCATGATCTTCGTTTTCTGAATGTTGAGCTTTAAGCCAACTTTTTCACTCTCCTCTTTCACTTTCATCAACATGCTCTTTAGTTCTTCACTTTCTGCCATATGGGTGGTGGTATCTACATATCTGAGGTTATTGATATTTCTCCAGGCAATCTTGATTCCAGCTTGTTTCTTCCAGTCCAGCATTCCTCATGATGTACTCTGCATATAAGTTTAATAAGCAGGGTGATAATATAAAGCCTTGATGTACTCTTTCTTTTGGAACTAGTCTGTTGTTCCATGTCCAGTTCTAACTGTTGCCTGCTGACCTGCATACCGATTTCTCAAGAGGCAGGTCAGGTGGTCTGGTATTCCCATCTCTTTCAAAATTTTCCACAATTTATTGTGATCCACACAGTCAAAGGCTTTGGCATAGTCACTTCCCATAGTCCCATCACTTCACGGCAAATAGATGGAGAAACAATGGAAATAGTGAGAGACTTTATGTTCCTGTGCTCCAAAATTACTGCAGATTGTGACTAAAGCCATGAAATTAAAAGATACTTTCTCCTTGGAAGAAAAGCTATGACCAACCTAGACAGCATTATCAAAAAGCAGAGATACTACTTTGCCAACAAAGCTCTGTTTAGTCAAACTTATGGTTTTTCCTGTAGTCATGTAGGAATGTGAGTTGGACTATAAAGAAAGCTGAACATTGAAGACTTGATGCTTTTAAACTGTGGTGTTGAAAAAGACTCTTGAGAGTCACTTGGACTGCCAGGAGATCCAACTACTCCATCCTAAAGGAAATCAGTCCTCAATATTCACTGGAGGGACTCATGCTGAAGCAGAAACTTCAATACTTTGGCCACCTGATGTGAAGAACTGACTCCTTGGAAAAGATACTCATCCTGGGAATGACTGAAGATGGGAGGGAGGAGAAGGGGACGACAGAGGGTGAGATGGTTGGATGGCATCACTGACTTGATGGACATGAGTTTGAGTAGACTCTGGGGGTTGGTGATGGACAGAGAAGACTGGCATGCTGTAGTCCATGGGGTCACAAACAGTCAGACATGAGTGAGCAACTGAACTGAACTGATTCTTGCTCAAATACAAGAACATATAAATTGCTAATAGATAAGGTTTTAAAACTTTTAATGGACTATGCTATAATGTCTGATAAGTACTTCTTACATATTTGACTGGAAGACCAAATTAGGGAAAACACAGAGATGCTAATGAAACAGACATATAATGTTGACTTGATTGCTGAAAGCTGATGGTAAGAAATAAAAGCCATTCTAGCATAATGATAGTGATAGTGAAGTCATTCAATCATCTCCAACTCTGCGACCCCATGGACTGTACCCTACCAGGTTCCCCCATCCATGGGATTTTCCAGGCAAGAATACTGGAGTTGGTTGCCATTTTCTTCTCCAGGAGATTTTCCCAGCCCAGGGATTGAACCCGGATCTCCCATATTGTAGGCAGATGCTTTACTGTCTGAGCCATCAGGGAAGCAGCTCATTCTTAGCATACATCATTTAATATTCCAGGACACTGCAACTTAGGTCATAAGGAGACATAGATACTGCTAAGAAGCTGGTCTCTTGAAACATAAATTCAACACAAAGATCTTCCTAGAATTTTGTAAACTTTCTTACAGAAAACCCTGGGTAAAGTTGCACAGGTTCCCCACCCCCTCACCCACAGGAATCTTTCAAATGGCAAGTACTTCTATATTGTCATGAGTAGCCTTTATAATGGAATGAATTCCTTAAAAAACAAAGAAGCAAACACATAATCCTTTGTCATTTTCTTATCTCTCCTAAAACTGATTATGAAATTACTGAAAATAGAAGCTACCTATTCAGACAGTGACTGTTTTAAAAGTGACACAATGATGTTAAAGTTAGGAAATGAAGTTTGAAAAACTGCAAAGGACAACTTTTAAATATAAAATAGATAATTCAAAGTTCTTAAAGAAATAAGGAGACCTTTTACATCTGATGAGACTGAATTATCCTATCACAGAGCAAGTAATGTTTTTCCTTAATGTTAATATTTATGTACTCATACACAACTTCAGTGGAGTCTAATGTTTTCTTTATATAAGAATGACATTATATGTTAAATTTATTCTCAGATATTTTATATTCTTTAGCATTGTGAAATAAAAATTTTACATCTTTCATTTTTAACTGATAATTATAGAAATAGAGTAATATATAGTAACTTTTCAATCAAATATCATGAAAATAACCTCTTTTATGTAGATTTTCTAAGTATTTCAATGTTTTTCTCAGAAATAGTCATTTGAAAATAGTGATCTTTTTCTCCTTATATCTTATTAAATGATGCATATAATTTAATTAGATTATTAAATGATTTAATTATTCAATAATTGATGCAGAATTATATTACATATGGTCTTCTCTCATAGCTCAGTTGGCAAAGAATCTGCCTGCAATGCAGGAGACCAATCCTGCAGTTCAGTCCCTGGGTTGGGAAGATCCCCTGGAGAAGGGAAAGGCTACTCACTCTAGTATTCTGGCCTGGAGAATTCCATGGACTCTATAGTCCATGGGGAGACAAATAGTCGGACATGAGTGACTGACTTTCATTTCATTCTTTTATTTCACTCTTAAACTTAAGTAATTGATGTAGAATTATGGCAACCCACTCAAGTACTCTTGCCTGGAAAATCCCATGGATGGAGGAGCCTGGTAGGCTGCAGTTCATGGGGTCGCGAAGAGTTGGACATGACTGAGCAACTTCACTTTCACTTTTCACGTTCCTGCATTGGAGAAGGAAATGGCAACCCACTCCAATCTTCTTGTCTGGAGAATCCCAGGGATGGTGGAGCCTGGTGGGCTGCCATCTATGGGGTCGCACAGAGTCAGACACAACTGAAGCAACTTAGCAGCAGCAGCAGCATGTTACCTAATAGTATAATGAAAACCAATTGTGATTGCTTTCCTGATTTTATTGTATTTACTTTTAAGTTTATTCAGAAATGTTTTTACTTATAATTTATAAATGCAAAACTATGTTTTATATGTTCTGTGCTATTTACAAAGTAAGAATCATTTGGTATATGTATTTGGGGAAAATGTCATTTTCTATGCTGGCGTACATTTAAAGTAGAACAGACATCATGTATACTTTGGAAAATTGGTAGTTGAGGCTAATAAAACCAGCATTTCTTTGTATTTTTGAATAGCTTTTTGAGGTATAAATTGATACATCATAAGCAGCTGCGTTTATGTATTACCCTGCAGATGAACATTATAATCATTTTCAGGTTTTGATTATCATGCACTTTAGCATTAATAACATGTTAACAACACACACATGTTTGTTGTTGTTCAGTCACCAAGTCTTGTTCAACTCTTCACCACTCAATGGACTGTAGCGTGCCAGGCTTCCCTGTCCCTCATGACCTCCCAGAGTTTGCCCAAGTTCATGTCCATTGCCTACACATGTATATATATTACCTAAATGGTAATCACAATAAAGGTAAAGAAAATTCGTATCACTTTCCAAAGTGTCCTTCCAGCCTACTACCAGCTCCTCTCATCTCAATCCTCAGGTAATAATTAATCTCCTCATCATCACTATAGTTTAGTTTGAAATTTCTAGAGTTTTATATCAGTGAAACATTTAGTATGTATTCTGTTCATCTGGTTTCTTTCACTTGGCATATTTTATTTTGCAATTTATTCTTGTCGTTTTTGGTATCAATAGGTCATTCTTTTATATTGCTAAGTAATGTTGCATCATATGCATATACCATTACTTGTGCATCCCTTACTTTGTGACTGGACATTTGAAATGTGATGAAGTAAAATTTATATTTTATGGCAAGAGAAGAAATATTTAAATATAAAATATTTTTATTTGGACCTTTGTGCCTCCTCCCTCCCTTTCAGTGTGTATTGTGCATCTGCATTAATCAGCTCTCCTTTTAATCTAATTAAGAATTACAACTCCTTAGGAGATGACCTTGATTCACTGCTTCATAAGTTTAATTCTTGATTTTGTTAATTTCCCATAATGCTATTTAATGTTCAGCATTCTGTCTCAAAAATGTATGTAACTGTGCTTTGAACTTTAATGGGAAGCATAGTTCTCAGAGATTTTTATAGATATATGTTTTTATTTTTCCTGGATATGGAATGTCTTGATTATATGGTAGGTATATATCTACTTTTTAAGAAAATGATAAACTATTTCCAAACTGGTTCAATATGTGGGAAACAGTTGTACTAATGGCTTTGATATCTGTGTCAGTTCATTCTATTACCTGCATCAGTTCTGTGTGGTTTTGATTCATTTACTTTTCTCTTCAGTGTTGTCCTGATGATTTTTTATTGGGAACCAGAGCTATTGGTCTCAGGCTATCAGTAGCCAGTTTTGTGACAGGACTTGTTCTTGTGGTCCCCTTGCACCATCCCAAGATGTCCTCAGGAGTAACCATCAGGAAAATCTGAAAACACAAAACAAGTTTATTAATTATTATCTATGAATCTTAGAAATTGTATGGCACAACTGGGGCTATACTGTGAAGTCCAGAGGATGGGAAGATGGGCAAAAGAGAGAACTCCAGTGAATACACATATAGGCATTGGGGTTTTCTTTTATTGGGAACAAGAGCAAGGGCCTAGGATTTTGTAGGCTAACTCTTTATTCAGTTCAGTTAAGTTACTCACTCGTGTCCAGCTTTTAATGATCCCATGGATTTCAGCATGCCAGGCTTCCCTGTACATCAGCAATTCCTGGAGTTTACTCAGGCTCATGTTCACTGAGTTAGTGATGCCATCCAACTATCTCATCCTCTGCCATTCCCTTCTCCTCCCGTCTCAATCTTTCCCAACATCAGGGTCTTTTCAGAGGAGTCAGTTCTTCCCATCAGGTGGATAAAATATTGGAGTTTCAGCTTCAGCATCAGTTCTTTCAATGAATGTTCAGGACTGATTTCTTTTAGGGTGGACTGGTTGGATATTCTTGCAGTCCAAGGGGCTCTCAAGATTCTTCTCCACACTGCAATTCAAAACTATCAATACTTCAGTGCTCAGCTTTCTTTACAGTCCAACTCTCACATCTGTACATGACTATTGGAAAAACCATAGTGTTGACTAGACAAACCTTTGAGCAAAGTAATGTCTCTGCTTTTTAATATGCTGTCTAGGTTGGTCATAACTTCTTCTAAAGAGCAAGTGTCTTTTAATTTCATGGCTGCAGTCACTATCCGCAGTGATTTTGGAGCACAAAAAATAAAATAAAATCTCTCACTGTTTCCCCTGTTTCCCCATTTATTTGCCACGAAAGTGATGGGACCAGATGCCATGATATTGGTTCTCTGAATGCTGAGTTTCAAGGCAACTTTTTCACTCTCCTCTTTCACTTTCATCAACATGCTCTTTAGTTCTTCTCTTTCTGCCATCAGAGTGGTGGTATCTGCATATCTGAAGTTATTGATATTTCTCCTAGCAATCTTGATTCTAGCTTGTGCTTCATCCTGCCCAGTGTTTCTCGTGATGTACCCTGCATATAAGTTAAATAAGCAGAGTGACACTATACAGCCTTGACATACTCCTTTCCCAAATGGAACTAGTCTGCTGTCCCATGTCCAGTTCTAACTGTTGCTTCCTGACTTGCATACAGATTTCCCAAGTGTCAGGTCAGCTCATCTGATAGTCCCATTTCCTTAAGATTTTTCCACATTTTTTTGTGATCCACAGTAAGGCTTTGGAATTGTTAATAAAGCAGAAGTAGATATTTTTCTGGAACTCTTTTGCTATTTTGATGATGCAACAGAAGGTGGCAATTCAATCCCTGGTTCCTCTGCTCTTCTAAATCCAGCTTGAATATCTGGAAATTCAAGGTTCACATACTGTTGAAACCTGATTTGGAGAATTTTGAGAATTACTTTGCTATCTTGTGAGATGAGTGCAATTGTGCAACAGTTTGAGCATTCTTTGGCATTGCCTTTCTCTGGGATTGGAATGAAAACTGACCTTTTCCAGTCCTGTGGCCACTGCTGAGCTTTCCAAATTTGCTGGCATATTGAGTGCAGTACTTTCACAGCCTCATCTTTCAGGATTTGAAATAGCTCCACTGGAATTCCATCACCTCTGCTAGCTTTGTTCATAGTGATGCTTCCTAAGGCCCACTTTACTTCACATTCCAGGATGTCTGGCTCTAGGTGAGTGATTACACCATCATGATTATCCTGGGTCATGAAGATCTTTTTGTATAGTTCTTCTGGATATTATTGCCATATCTTCTTAATATCTTCTGCTTTTGCTAGGTCCATACCATTTCTGTTTTTTTATTGAGCCCTTCTTTGCATGACTTCCCCATTCTATTGTTTTCCTCTTTTTCTTTGCACTGATCACTGAGGAGGCTTTCTTATCTCTCCTTGTTCTTCTTTGGAACATTGCATTCAAATGGCATATCTTTCCTTTTCTCCTTTGCCTTTTGCTTCTCTTCTTTTCTCAGCCATTTGTAATGCCTCTTCAGATAACACTTTTGCCTTTTTGCATTTCTTTTTCTTGGGAATGGTCTTGATCCCTGCCTTCTGTATAATGTCAAGAACCTCTGTCCATAGTTCTTCAGGTAGTCTGTCTATCAGATATAATCCCTTGAATCTATTTGTCACTTCTACTGTATAATCGTTAGGGATTTGATTTAGGTCATACTTGAATGGTCTAGTGGTTTTCCCTACTTTCTTCAAATTAAGTCTCATTTTTGTAATAAGGAGTTCATGATCTGAGCCACAGTCAGCTCCTGGTCTTGTTTTTTGCTGACTGTATAGAGCTTCTCCATCTTTGGCTGCAAAGAATATAAACAAGCTGATTTTGGTATTGGCCATTTGGTGATTTCCATGTGTAGAGGCTTCTCTTGTGTTGTTGGAAGAGGTCTTTGCTATGACCATTGTGTTTTCTTGGCAAGACTCTATTAACCTCTGCTGTGCATGATTCTGTACTCCAAGACCAAATTTGCCTGTTACTCCAGGTGTTTCTTGACTTCCTACTTTTGTATTCCACTCTCTGATGATGAAAAGGACATGTTTTTTGGGTGTTTGTTAGTTATTGAAAGTCTTGTAGGTCTTCATAGAATCGTTCAACTTCAGCTTCTTCAGCATTATTGGTAGAAATATAGAATTGGATTACAATGATATTGAATGGTTAACCTTGAAAACAAACAGAGATCATTCTGTCCTATTTGAGATTACATCTAAGTACTGCCTTTTAGACTCTTTGTTGACTACAAACGCTATGCCATTTCTTCTAAGGGATTCTTGCCAACAGAGGTAGATACAATGGCCATCTGAGTTATTTCACTCATCCCAGTCCATTTTTATTCATAGTTTCCTAAAAGGTCATTCTTCACTCTTGCCATCTCCTGTTTGACCACTTCCAATTTCCCTTGATTCATGGACCTAACATTCCAGGTTCCTATGCAATATTGCTCTTTACCGCATCAAACTTTACTTCCATCACCAGTCATATCTTCAACTGGGTGTTGTTTGTGCTTTGGCCCCATCTCTTTATTCTTTCTAGAGTTATTTCTCCACTTATATCCAGTAGCATATTGGGCACCTATCTACCTGTGGAGTTCATCTTTCAGTGTCTTATCTTTTTGCCTTTTCATACTGTTCATGGGGTTCTCAAGGCAAGAATACTGAAGTGGTTTGCCATTCCCTTTTCCCATCAACCATGTTTTCTCAGAACCTTCCACCATGACTCTTCTGTCCTGGGTGGCCTTACATGGCATGGCTCATAGTTTCACTGAGTGTTCCATGTGATCAGATTGAGTGATCCAGGGCTGTGGTCCATGTGATCAGATTGGTTAGTTTTCTGTGATTGCGGTTTTCAGCCTGTCTGCCCTCTGATGGAGAAGGATAAGAGGCTTATGGAAGCTTCCTGATGGGAGAGACTGACTGAGGGGGAAACTAATGTCTTCTGCATTTCAGTAGATTCTTTACTACCTGAGCCACAAGGGAAGCCCCAATTAACTGCATTCAACTGTCTTTCTTTCTTTCTTTCATTCATTCATTCTTTCTTTCTTTCTTAATTTTTTGATCATGCCTCATGGGATCTTATTTCCCAGACCAGGGACTGAACCCGTACCCCTACACTGGGGGAAGTCCCACTCTTTATTGGTGAATTTAAAAGTATAAGAGCAGGAATTTAAAACACAGGAAGAAAAAAAAAAAAATCAAGGGATTCTAATCAGTCAATTATATATAAATGAAGCAGAATCTCTAAAAGAAATGAGGCTGGGAAACGGCAGGAGCAGGGTTGTGGCTGGTAATGTGTTTATTACAAATAGTCTTCTTTGAAGTGGAGGCTTAGTTGAAATGGCTACTCCCACAATCAAAGTTCAAATTAGGCACTTCAATACGAAAATAAAAGTTAAATTTCAGGGCTTACACTATATTAGACAATGCAAATTTTCATTTATTGGATTTTGGGTATTTTTATAATTTGTGTATTGTTTTGAGCCTTGTTCTAGGAAACAGATAAGTCATTTGGAAATGCTTTGATACTTTTAAATCTAAGGTAATTTAAAAATTTTGCTGTACATTTACTTTTCTTTGAATACTTCTTAGGAAATTATCTAGTTTATAGAGGTTAACTCATTTCCTAGATTTAAATTTACATACAGTTATTTTTATTCATTGTTTATATTTTTGACATATAAGATAGTGAATTCTTTGTTATTCTAAATTTCAGATATGTGGACTAATGTTCATGTACCAATTTCTCTTCTGGTTTCTGTAACTTCCAACAGTTAGAAATAGCTGATAACTGGATGCTTAAGACTAAATTCTTTCATAAAGACACAGAGGATGAACTTGTTTTATACAGTTAAGAAAGTTTCAGCTATAATCCTTCTGATTCTGTAGGTGGCACACCTTGCTTCATGAGAAGCAGCTGCAGCAATGTCTAAAGGCAGGATTCAGCTAATCTTACAATGAATATAAGGCTTCTAAAATACTTAAGTATCATTACCGGCCCTTACAATAAGCTTTGGATTTACTTTCAAAGTACATAGACTACAGTGTTTATTAGAATCGTATGCACAGTTTATTCAATAGTAGAATGCATTTATATTTCCAGCAACTCCATATATCTAGTTTGTTAATTAAAAAATCCTACAGTGATGATGACTGGAATTAAAGGAAGCTGAAGAGTTTATTTATGATAGCTACTTCTGTATTAATATTGTTTTATATCAAATCATAACCAATCATATCATGAGTATTCATATATCTCAGTTAATACATCTCAATATAATATGTCTCAATGAAAGCAAAGAAAGCAAATAAAAAACTAGCTTATAGAGTAAACCGTTCCATCCCAACACTCCCTTACATATTGCACTTTCTATATTGAAGCATATTATAGATCACATATTACATGTATTTCTCCTACTTTTATTCAATAGCCTTATGCAAAATAAAAGCAGTTGCTCACTCTTGGGTTCTAAAAAGGTTAAATCACTGGATACTGCAGTCACCTACCTATAGTACACCCCGAAAGGAATTCAGAGGAAAACAAACAAACAAATAGAACAGGGTGTGGCAATCTGTGTTTTGGAAAAACAGGCCCTCATTGAATTATGTATATATTTCAGGAAACATTTAAATAAACAAAGATATTTGTATCTTCTCATATATAGAAAAGCCATAAAATCTTTCTCTTTCTGATTTACTTCATTTTGTATTATAGGCTCTAGCTTCATCTACCTCACTAGAACTGACTTGAATGCATTTGATTTTATAGCTGAGTAATATTCAATTGTGTATATGCACAACGATATCTGTATCTATTTATCTGTCAGTGAACATCTAGGTTGCCTCCATGTCGTAACTATTGTAAAAGTGCTGCAACAGACACTGTGGTTCATGTGTCTCTTTGAGTTATTAATTTCTGAGTATATGCCCAGTAATGTGTCTAGTCAAGGTTATGGTTTTTCCTATGGTCATGTATGGATGTGAGGACTGTGAGGAGGGCTGAGCACTGAAGATTTGATACTTTTGAACTGTGATGTTGGAGAAGATCTTGAGAGTTCCTTGGATTGCAAGGAGATCCAACCAGTCCATTCTGAAGGAGATCAACCCTGGGATTTCTTTGGAAGGAATGATGCTAAAGCTGAAACTCCAGTACTTTGGCCACCTCATGAAAAGAGGTGACTCATTGGAAAAGACTCTGATGCTGAGAGGGATTGGAGGCAGGAGGAGAAGGGGACGACCAAGGATGAGATGGCTGGATGGCATCACAGACTTGATGGACATGAGTCTGAGTGAACTCTGGGAGATGGTGATGAACAGGGAGTCCTGGAGTGCTGCGATTCATGGGGTCACAAAGAGTTGGACATGACTGAGTGACTGAACTGAACTGAACTGAATGCGGTTGTTTAGTCATACGTAGGTTCTAGCTCTATTTTTTGAGGAATTTCCATACAGTTCTCCACAGTGGCTGTATCAAATAATGCATGCATATGGAATCTAGCAAGGTGGTGCTGATGAACCTGTTTGCAGGACATCCATAGAGATGCACATATAGAGAACAGACATGTAGATGAACTAGGAGAAGAGAGTGGGATGAATTGAGAGAACAGCATGGAAACATGTATATTACTGTATGTAAAATAAATAGCAAATGAGAATTTTCTTTTTTTTTAATTATTAAATTTATTTATTTTTTAAATTACAATACTGTATTTGTTTTGCCATACATTGACATGAGAATTTTCTTTGGGACACCAGGAACTCAACTCTGTTGCAACCCTGAGGGTGGGTTGGGGTGGGAGACGGGAATGCGTTTCAGGAGGGAGGGGACATTTGTATACCTGTGACTGATCGATGGGGGCAGAGGACAATACAATAAATTGTACAGCAATTGTTCTACAATTAAAAGAAAGAAAGAAAATCTGTCTTTGCAAAAATCATTAGCTGAGATATCTGCGTCTTATGACTAGCAGTGACTTTTCACTGAGATATATGCATGACTGCACTATCCCCTAATGAAAATCATATAGATACAGATATCAGTTCACTTCAGTTCAGTCAATCAGTTGTGTCCGACTCTTTGCGACCCCATGGACTGCAGCATGCCAGGCTTCCCTGTCCATCACCAGCTCTTGGAGCTTACTCAAATCCATGTCTATCAAATCAGGGATGCCATCCAACCATCTCATTCTCTGTCATCCCCTATAGGTACTCATTTTTACACCTATTTCTTCCGAGATGTTCTTCAGATTTATTTAAGAAGCAATTTCACTGCATTGTAGTCCTCAGTGAGGTACTGAGACAAAATTGAAACTTGAGACTGTTACATTATGTTTTTATTCTTTCAGTCAACTCTTACTTTATATTTTTGTTGGACAGATTTTGTGTTTTTTTTTAATTAATTTTGCTAACTTTTTAAAAAGAACTAATATATCTATATATTATATATATAGATATATATAGTATATATATATATACACTATATATATATAGTATATATATATTAGTGTATATATATATATAAATATAAAATATTCCTTTTGAAAGCAGTTTTGAAATAGGTAGGAAGAGAACAGGACACAAACTTTAAAAAAATGATATAGCCTGAGGACATGACAAAAACTGATTGAAACCAAGTAGGTTTTAATAAATAAAGTTTTACTTAAAAACAAACAAACAAGTAGGTTTAAGATAGCTGACATGTTAACTTCCTCTAGACCTTGAGCCTCAGTATGCTTTCATGTATGTAAGACATCAACGAGTTAACTGATACACTCACCAGTGCCATGACAGATCTGAGGCCAAAGGCCAAAAATTGGCTGTGTCCTCATTCCTGAAATTTCCCACCTTTCCCTAAAATAGTTGGAATGATCTCCCATTCATTAGCCAGTCTATGTTCAATACAGGATACAGGATGCTTGGGGCTGGAGCACTGGGATGATCCAGAGAGATGATATGGGGTGGATGATGGGAGGGGGTTTCAGGATTGGGAGCTCGTGTACACCTGTGGCTGATTCATGTCAATGGCAAAACCAATACAGTATTGTAACGTAGAATAAAGTAAAAATAAAATAAAAGAAAGAAATTACACAGCATACAAAAATAAACCACTCCATATATTGGGGTCACTCTCTCTCCTTCTGAGATGACTGACATTGGGCTTATGGAGCGTGTTTCTCTCTAAATAAATCCATTGCTTACCTGGCACTTTGTCTCTCACTGATTTTTTTCCTCCAGTGAGACATCAAGTACCTGGGCATCATTAAATCCTGAAACCAGGTATGATCTCTGTTGGGAGACCATGGGTTTTACCCTGGTTTGAATGCCAGGCACGTGGGTTCAAGTTCCTGTATGAGTTACAAGGTTTCACTTTTGTTTTTATATTCCCAAATATTTTATTTCCTGTTTTATTAATCCATTTATTTCATGTGTCTTTCTTAACTATCTTACACTGAATGCTTAATTTCTTTATTTCTATTTTCTTGACTGAAAAGAAAAATTATTTTAGTCTTTGTGTTTTCTCCGAGCAGTGCTGTATCCATTTCATATTAGTTTAAATATATTCTGTAACCTAACAGGACCCTATGAGCTTTACCTGTGACAGACCCCTTTCCCTACATTCTCTGCTTTAACTCCTCTCTGAAATACCTAGATCTGATGCATAAATCCTAAACTGTTTCACAGATGCTAAAGCCCACACCAACGGGAGAAGTTAACTACTAGATGACCATGGGCATCAGACCTACTGGTGTATGAGGATTGATAGTGTTAACTTCTGTGACACAGCCCTATTACCTCACCATCAAATAATCAGAACTATGCACAAGCTGATTCCCTACCCTGTGAACAACCCCCACCACACTTGGTCTTTAAAAAATGCTCTCCTGAAACCCATCAGGGAATTCAGGTGATTTTGTGCACTAATTTCCCTGGATTCCTTGCTTGGTTCCCTGCAATAAAGGCTGTGATTTCCTTCACCATAATTCAGTGTTAGTTAGTAGGTTGACTTTGCACCCTGTAGGTGAGAGGACCCAAGTTTGGCTTGGTATCACTACTGTCTGGTACCATTCAATTTTTATTTTTTTTAATTTTTTTAATTTATTTTATTTTTTTAATTAAATTTATTTATTTTTTTAATTACAATACTGTATTTGTTTTGCCATACATTGACACGAATCAGCCATAGGTGAACACAATCTCCCAATGCCGAAGCCCCCTCCCACCTCCCACCCCACATCCTCTGCCTGAATCATCCTGTGCATCAGCCCCATGCATCCTGCATCCTACACCAAACATAGATTAGCGCCTCGTTTCTTACAGGAAAATACACATGCTTCACTGCCATTCTCCCAAACCATCCCACCCTTTCCCTCTCCCTCAGAGTCCAAAAGTCCACTCTATACCTCTGTGTCTCTTGTTGTCTCACATATAGGGTCATCATTACTGTCTTCTAAATTCCATATATATGTGTCAGTATACTGTATTGGTGTTTTTCTTTCTGGCTTACTTCACTCTGTATAATCGGTTCCAATTTCATCCATCTCATTAGAACTGAGTCAAATTTATTCTTTTTAAGGGCTGAGTAGTATTCCATTGTGTATATGAACCACAGCTTTCTTATCCATTCATCTGCTGATGGACATCTAGGTTGCTTCCATGTCCTGGCTATTATAAACAGTGCTGCAATGAACATTGGGGTACATGTGTCTCTTTCAATTCTGGTTTCCTCAGTGTGTATGCCCAGCAGTGGGATTGCTGGGTCATAAGGCAGTTCTATTTGCAATTTTTAAGGAATCTCACACTGTTTTCCATAATGGCTGTACGAGTTTGCATTCCCACCAGCAGTGTAAGAGGGTTCCCTTTTCTCCACACCCTCTCCAGCACATTCAATTTTTAAAAACAATTTTTGAAAATTATTACAAAGCTGATACTTTAATAATTTTACTTTTTTATTGTTTTTATTTATAGAACATGCTTATTTTTTCTCTCTTAAATTTTTCTTTTAAGTACAAAATTAGCTTTAAGATTTGATCTCACTGTCTTTTTAATTTTTTTTTTTAACTGGCACATGTAGCATCTAGATATTTTTCATTCTCCTAAAAGCCCCCAGGGTCTTCCCTGGTGGCTCAGTGGGAAAGAATCCACCTGTAATGCAGGAGACATGAGTTCATTCCTGAGTTGGGAAGATCCCCTGGAGAAGGAAATGGCAACCCACTCCAGTATTCTTGCCTGGAAAACCTCATGGACAGAAGAGCCTGCCTGACTGCAGTCCATGGGGTAGCAAAGTAGTCAGACACAACTGAGCCACTTTCACTCACTCAAAAGCCCCCAGTGTGTGACCTCTCCTTGACCAGTAACAGTCCACGTGCATTGTGTTAGAAAGTAACTTTAGAGCTTAAACTGTAGGTCTGGTTGATGTAAATTTATGTCTCTAATTGAGCAATGAATTAGATTAATTGGGAAGGGTGCCAGAGCCATTGGCAGCTCAAGACAAATTTATCTCTATTTTTTTCCCCTTTGTGTTTTATGAAACCACTGCTTTCTATACAATTTTTTTCTCAGACTAATCACTCTGCTAGCTACTGGCTAGATTTGCTCCTCTGTCCTTCCTGTTGCTTGCCCTATTAGAGGCAGTCTTCACATGCCCTGTCTTCCTGCCTGCTATCTCCACATGTTGTGCTTGTTACCTACAAGTAGCTGATGTAGCTGACGGCACTGTAAGGAGAGTCTGAACAGCCTGCTGCTCCTGTAAACTATGGCTGATGATTGGCTACAGTCTTCACCTACAAACCTGGAAATGTGAGAGGGTTTCTGAAACATATATCCTTCGCTTGTCCAAGGTTGAAGTTGCTTCTCAGGAAAAAACCTGTGTATGTGGAGGTCCTTAGCAGAGCCTGTGATCTGATCCATGGTCACTGGTACAGCATTTTATTTGCTTTTTAATCCTTTTTTTTTTTTTTTTCTCCTGGTTGTTGTTAAACCTTCTTGGAACTGTTACCAAACCAAACTTGGAGGCCTTCTCACCTGTGTGCATAAAGTCAGATCCTCACACTAGGTTGAGGTTAAGGAAAGTGCAGCATTTATTGTAAGGCACCAGAAGAGAAGTCTGGAACCACTCATGCTCAGAAAACCCAAGCTCACTGATGGATTCACAGAGACATTTTTATTTTTAATTTTTAAAAAAATTATTTATTTTAGTTGGAGGCTAATTACTTTACAATATTGTATTGGTTTTGCCATACACTGATATGAATCAGCCACAGGTTTACTTGAGATGGGGAGGGAGGTGAGAGGGGGGTTCAAGATGGGGAACACATGTAAACTCACAGAGACATTTTTAAAACAAAGTGAAGGAAGGGTGTCACTGGGTGTTGTAATCACCTGGTGCCCAATTCTCTGAAAGTTTGATGGTAATGTTATAGGGCAATACCACAGAGGGTAATATCAATTCTCAGGTCTAGTGCTCATGGTCATCTGACAGTTAACATTTGCCATTTGGCAAGGTGGAATACTTCTGAAGTAACTCAAGAAACATGCATGAAATACTGTTATCTAGGTACTTCAGAGAGGAAATAAAGAGGATTCGGGGAAAAGGGCTGTCCTAACAAACTGGAAAAACTCAGCAGTGGCCATAGGACTGGAAAAGTTCAGTTTTCATTCCAATCCCAAAGAAAGGCAATGTCAAAGAATGGTCAAACTACTGCACAACTGCACTCATCTCACACACTAGTAGAGTAAGGCTCAAATTTCTCCAAGCCAGGCTTCAGCAATACATAAACTGTGAAATTCCAGATGTTCAAGCTGGTTTTAGAAAAGGCAGAGGAACCAGAGATCAAATTGTAAACATTCGTTAGATCATCAAAAAAGCAAGAGCGTTCTCACGAAAACATCTATTTCTACTTTATGAGGCCAGTCATCAAAGGCCAAAAATTGGCTGTGTCCTCATTCCTGAAATTCCCCATCCTTCCCTAAAATAGTTGGAATGATCCTCCCATTCATTAGCCTATGAAATTACTCAGCATACAAAAATAAACCACTCCATATTTTGGGGTCACTCTCTCTCTCTTCTGAGATGACTGACATTGGGTTTATGGAGCGTGTTTCTCTCTAAATAAATCCACTGCTTACCTGGCACTTTGTCTCTCACTGATTTTTTTCCTGCAGTGAGACATCAAGTACCTGGGCATCATTAAATTCTGAAACCAGGTGTGATCTCTGTTGGGAGACCATGGGTTTTACCCTGGTTTGAATGCCAGGCACGTGGGTTCAAGTTCCTGTATGAGTTACAAGGTTTCACTTTTGTTTCTTTATTCCCAAATATTTTATTTCTTGTTTTATTAATCCATTTATTTCATGTGTCTTTCTTAACTATCTTACACTGAATGCTTAATTTCTTTATTTCTATTTTCTTGACTGAAAAGAAAAATTATTT
Organism: Nanger dama; assembly: GCA_917880005.1. Classification (NCBI taxonomy): domain Eukaryota; kingdom Metazoa; phylum Chordata; class Mammalia; order Artiodactyla; family Bovidae; genus Nanger; species Nanger dama. Next base: position 58,471,733 of record CAKJTW010000006.1, on the reverse strand, counting down.
TAGTCTTTGTGTTTTCTCCGAGCAGTGCTGTATCCATTTCATATAAGTTTAAATATATTCTGTAACCTAACAGGACACTATGGTCCTGATTCCAAATAGGAAAAGGAGTACATCAAGGTTGTATATTGTCACCCTGCTTATTTAACTTATATGCAAAGTACATCATGAGAAACACTGGGCTGGAAGAAGCACAGGCTGGAATCAACATTGCTGGGAGAAATGCCAATAACCTCAGATATGCAGATGATATCACCCTTATGGCAGAAGGTGAAGAAAAACTAAAGAGCCTCTTCATGAAAGTGAAAGAGGAGAGTGAAAAAGTTGGCTTAAAGCTGACATTCAGTAAAGTAAGATCATGGCATCTGTTCCCATCACTTCATGGCAAATAGATGGGCGAACAGTGGAAACAGTAGACTTTTTTTTTAAGCTCCAAAATCACTGCAGATGGTGATTACAGCCATGAGATTAAAAGACGCTTACTCCTTGGAAGGAACATTATGACCAACCTAGACAGCATATTAAAAAGCAGAGACATTACTTTGCCAACAAAGGTCTATCTAATCAAGGCTATGGTTTTTCCAGTGGTCATGTCTGGATGTGAGAGTTGGACTCTAAAGAAAGCTGAACACCAAATAACTGATGCTTTTGAACTGTGGTGTTGGAGAAGACTCTTGAGAGTCCCTTGACTGCAAGGAGATCCAATGAGTCCATTCTAAAGGAGATCATTCCTTGGTGTTCATTGGTTCATTGGAAGGACTGATGTTGAAGCTGAAACTCCAATATTTTGGCCAGCTGATGCAAACAGGTGACTCATTTGAAAAGACCCTGTTGCTGGGAAATATTGAGGGCAGGAGGAGAAGGGGATGACAGAGGATGAGATGGCTGGATAGCTTGACCAACTCAATGTACATGGGTTTGGGTAGACTCTGGGAGTTGAGTTGGATAGGACTGATCGACTGAACTGATACTGATTACAGAAGTTAAATTATTCATGATTATTTAGGTAATTTCTAGTTACTTGTTTGGATTTTGTTTTATGAAAGAGAATGGGGTGAAAGAGAATGGTCGCATCCTAGAACTGGGATGGTGGCCAAGTGGGGATTCTTGACTTCTCACAGAGAAGAATTCAAGAGCAAACCATAATAAATTGAAAGGTGCTTTATTCAGGGAGATACACACTCCCCTATTGTGGGTCATTGCAGAAGTCAGTTCAGTTTAGTTCAGTCACTCAGTCATGGCCAGCTCTTTGTGACCCCATCAATCACAGCACACCAGGCCTCCTTGTCTATCACCAACTCCCGGAGTTCTCTCAAACTCATGACCATTGAACCAGTGTTGCCATCCAGCCATCTCATCCTCTGCCATCCCCTTTACCTCCTGCCCCCAATCCCTCCCAGAATCAGTCTTTTCCAATGAGTCAACTCTTCACATGAGGTGGCCAAAGTACTGGAGTTTCAACTTTAACATCATTTCTTTCAAAGAACACCCAGGGTTGATCTCCTTTCAGTTCAGTTCAGTTCAGTTCAGTTCAGTCGCTCAGTTGTGTCCAACTCTTTGCGACCCCATGAATCGCAGCACGCCAGGCCTCCCTGTCCATCACCATCTCCTGGAGTTCACTCAGACTCACGTTCATTGAGTCCATGATGCTATCCAGCCATCTCATCCTCTGTTGTCCCCTTCTCCTCCTGCCTCCAATCCTTCCCAGCATCAGAATCTTTAGAATCCCCCAAGTATGTGGTGATTATTTTTCATGGGCTGTCGTTTCATAGGCTAATGAGTACGAGGATTATTCCAACTTTTTAGGGGAATCTTCAGGGATTTCCAGGAACTAGGCCACCACCCACTTTTTGACCTTTTAAGTTTGGCCTTGGTGAGTATGTCAGATAGCTCGCTAATGTATTGCAATGAGTATATACTGCAGCCCAAGGTCTAGTGGAAGTCAATTCATCTGCTGTCTTGGATCTACCTGATTCTAGCCAATTAATGTTGTTTTCAATGGCTAAGTCATTCTTTTAAGGGTTGTTCTCTGCCTTTTTCCTGTTCTAGCTTTTCTATTGCAAACAATACTAAAATTGAAATTCTTTAAATACTTTATTCCATGTTCATGAGAGAATAGTTGAAAGAAAAGTTGATGAAAATTAGATATTTCAGTGAAAGATAATTAATTTTGAAATGTTGTTAGTATTGGCCAGTTGACCTTACAATATTACCTAAATGAGTACTTCTTATATTTGTTTTCTATTTCTTTTATAAAAATTACCACACATCATAACATCCTTAAAAGAGCAAGTCTATTCCTGTGCCACTATCAAAATGACTTATTTTAAGTGGTTTTATAATGTGTTTTCATACCTAGTATGGAGCTCTTATTCAATATACATTATTATTTCATTTTATTCTTAATATTTGTAATAAAAACTTAATATTTTACTAAATTATCAAGCTGCCAAAATTTCCTTGTCATTTGAATTGAAAGCACTTTTAATTGATTGACTCAGGAAACAACATGATTTAAAGATGAATTAAGTAAGAATGGCTATTTCAATCACTATTGTTTAATGTTGTTTTGCTTTTTAGTTTAAAGAAAGATGGTAGGTATATATTTTTCTCCTCTTTTGAACTATTATTGCTTTTTGTAGATACAAAATTCTATAGTTGGAAAAATCTAGATGATAAATTAAGAAAGTATTCAAAATAATACTCAGCCTAGAGTGACCAGATAATACATGGTAATATCAATATCAGACTTAAACCCAAACTATCCTTTTAAAATTATGAATGCATTTTTCAGAGATAATATCCAGTTTGGGTTTCTTACATTGAATCATCCTCCACTTTTATTTCTCATAGTACCTAACATTTTTTATTTTTATTTTTAATTTTTTTACAGGTAGCCATCTCTTCCTAGATTCTAGGAGATCAGTAATAAGATAACACATTCATCTGGCCAATTCAATGTGAGGATTTTATGTTGAGGGGCTTCTAGGAAAGAGAAGCAGGTGGTCCTAGGTAGAAGCTGCCTAGAAAATCATTCAGACTTCTCCAAGCTAAAGAATATTGAACTTAAAGCCTTTTACAAGAAGTTTCAAGCAAACATACCCTACTACTGTCCCAGAAGGTGTTATTATATTTTCTTGGACAGCAAACATATCTGCCCTCTAGAAGACTTGATCTTTATTTCCCAAAGCTCTTTGTATATTATGCAACTGTCCTTAAAAAGATAGCTACGCTGATGTAGACTGTCAATGTCTGCTTGCAAGACATGCAGAAATGTGAGCTACTTATGGGAAATTATCTCCTATCATTTATTAAATGAATTGCAGAAATCAGCTAAAATAGAAATATTATATTAAAAGAGACCTAATGAATTCACTCAGTTCCCATCCAGATGAGTCATATTATCAAAAAAAAAAACAACAAACCAACAGATTTATGTACCTCAGCAGGTAAAGAATCTGCCTGCAATGCAGGAGACCCTGATTCAATTTGTGGATCTAGAAGATCCCCTGGAGAAGAGAGAGACTCCCCAATCCTGTATTCTTGGGCTTTCCTGGTGGCTCAGATGGTAAAAATATTCCTGCAATATGGAAGACCTGGATTTGATCCCTGGGTTGGGAAGATCCCCTGGGAAAAGGAATGGCTACCCACTTCAGTATTCTGCCTGGAGAATTTCATGGATAGAGGAACTGGTGAGCTACAGTTCATGGGGTTGCAAACAGTCAGACACGACTGAGTGACTTTCACTTTCATTTACTTAGAAGAAACTTCCTTAATTTTATTTTCAGAGAATAATTTTCTGCAAACATTATTTGTGTACCTTTCTTTGTCTAATCTATGACTGACTATAATGTGCATATGATAGCTATCATATCTGAATAATTTATTAAAATATGTCTTCTCTTTTAATGTCTCTGTTTGCTTAAAAACCCTTTGCCATTTCAAGGAACTCCTGGCAGTTTCAAACCCATTTTGGAAGGGTTATTGCACTTGACAGTTCACATGGTGTGTGACATAAATAATTGTATACAACTTTATGAATATAGACATAATAGTTAATAGAAAGTAATCAGTTTTTTCATTTTTATTAACACCAAAATGTTTAAATACTGACATAAAAATTTACTTTTGTAAACAGCAACCCCAAAGAAAAAGAAAATTTTCAATCCTAATTTGATAGCTCTGTACCCTGTAAATATGGTCTTGAAATCTTAAGGCATTTCATGGACTTGTTATTTCAATTACACTTTTAATGGTACATGCTATATGAATTGAAAAGTCTGTTTAAATGTCCTGCTACATAAAACTAAATCAATTCACAGAAGAATGTTGAGAGAAAACATATTTATTATTATCGGGATACATGATATGTGGGAACACGCAACAAAGGAGAGATATTTTCTTATTCAATAGCATAAAATTCATCTATCTATCTATCTATATATATATATATAGTATATAATAATAAGTAATACAGAAAGGCAATCACTCTGTTGAATGGCTTTGGTACTGCAATAAAACACTGCAGCTATGCATTTTCTTCCCTTCAAGCACGATTTGAAGTCACATCTGAATCATGGAAAGAAATAGCTAAACATTTGTAAAATAAATGAAGTCCAACAGGATCACAAATCACTAGTATTTATAAGTTGAGGGAATTCTTAATATATTATAATGTCATAAATGATATATTTTCAGAATCTCTAAATTTCCATAGAAATCAGGGAGTATTTCTGTTCATCTATCTTATGTACCATATGCTAACAAGAATCCTAGAGACAGATTCATATAAGAAGCATAGTGCTATAGAAAAATGTAAAAATTCTATGAAAATTATCTCCAACTTGGAATAGAAGCTCTGATCAAATTTGACAGAAGTTAAAATATTAAGGAGAAATAACACAATTCAGAATTGTGGAGCAATGTCTGGAAGGCAATTGTTCTCAACTTGGGTGCATAGTATAAAGTACTGTGGAGAACTCTAAAAATGCTCAACTATGTAAATCCCAATTTCTGGAGCAGAGAAGGGAGGCCAATGGCCAAGTCTTACAATTAACTAAAAGCTCTTCTAAGTGTTTACGTTTATTCAGGAAGAACTGAGGACCAATTAATTAGAGACTTTTGATTCTTAAGTTCTGTATTTTTATTATTAAACTTAGTAAATGTATCTAATGCTACCTTTATATTGTTAGGTAATAATATTTGCATTATCATGTGGAATTAGGTCATTCCATGACATTTTGTGGATATAATGCTTTTTTTTCCTCTAATACCTACCTTAAGCTACCAATAGTGATAGTGATAAATGGTGATTTCATTTCCTTTGGATATATGTCCAGAACTAGCATTCCTGTGTCATTTGATAGTTGTAATTTGGTGGGGGAGGGTCTATATACTGTTTTCCAGTGCTTCCCTGGTATCTTAGTGGTAAAGAATCCACTTGCAATTCAGGAGACACAGCAGGAGCCATGGGGTCACTCCTTGTGTTAGAAAAATTGCCAGGAGAAAGGGAAGTGGCAACCCACTCCAATATTCTTATTTGGGAAATCCCATAGGCAGAGAAGTGTGGGGGTTACAGTCCATAGGGTGGCAAAAGAGTTGGACATGACTTAGCAACTAAAGATAAACGATATTGTTTTCCACAATGGCTGACCCAATTTACATTTCCATCACCAGTTCACCAGAGTTTCTTTGGTTTCTCACTAGCATTTTCAGAGTTTCTTCTTCACATCATCCCCACTTAGTGTCTCTTAGCTTTTTGATAACAGTCATTTTAACAGGTGTGAGGTATTGTCTCACTGTGGTTTTTAGTTGCACCTTCCTGATGATTGGAGATGCTGAGCATCTCTGTGGTGTGACTCCTCATCAGTTCTCTCCTGGATGTTTACAAAATCTTCTGAATCAGTCTTTAATACTTCAATTTTTGTGCCACTATATAACTCACCTTACACAGAAGAGATATTTTTAATGAAATAAATTGGTTTTTATTAATACAGACTATGATCATATTATTTTCCAGGTACAAATCTTAAGCTCAAAATAGCTACCCATTACAACAGAAATAAAACTCAGTCTTCTCACCCGATCTCCAACTCCCTGAGCACTTCCAATTCTTCCCTCTGTTCTGTGTCCTCCAGCCTGCCCAAGTTTCTTTTTATTATTTGAACATTACAGGTTCCCTCACAACCTGAGGACATTGCTTCTTTCTTGAGGAAAACTCTTCTTTGTTCACTTAACATGCCTCATTCCTTCTAATTTAATAGCAGTGCAAAAACCCCTATAAGAGACAACTTATATGGATTTACAAGGTCATAATGGGATTCTCTGGTGGCTCAGATTGTAAAGAGTCTGCCTGCAATGTGGAGACCTGGGTTCAATCCTTGAGTTGGGAAGACCCCCTGGAGAAGGAAATGGCAACCCACTCCAGTATTCTTGCCTGGAAAATCCCATGGATGGAGGAGCCTGGCTGGCCACAGACCATGGGATCACAGAGTCAGACACGACTGAGCAACTTCACTTTCCACATTACATGGTCATAGTACTAAAGTAATACTCCATTTTTATCTATTCTTGCCTTTTATTATTTATCCTATAAAAATTTTATGTCATATATAATTTTTTTCACATTACCTTTTTAGCTATTCAATTTCTGTCGATTAAAATGCACTAACATATCTAATTGTCCATTTCTGTTAGTAGCATTTGTGTGTTGGAAAGCCCCTACCTAGATTCAAACTGTGAAGAGTCATTTTCTCATTTGACCTCTTTGATTCTCATGTAAACTCGTGTGTCACATTTTTAAACTGTATTTCTTACATGTCTTTTACAGCTCCCTTATTCATTTGATCCCTGATGTAACATTCCTAATTCAAATCCTTTTATATTTCTCCTGAATTATAATGTGTTCTTAGGAGAAGAAAATATCTTAAAAATACTATAAAAATAATATTCAAATTTCTATTAAATTTTTATGTCATGGACATAAGAAACAGGGACATAGGGACATAGGAAAGAAAGCTTTCTTAAGCATCATGCTCTCTGACTTTATATTACAAAACTGCAGTAATCACAATAGCATGACATTGACAAAAACCACAGTCACGTAGATCAGTGAAATAGAATAGAGAACCAAAAAACAAACCCAAACACTATGGGTAATTAACATAAGACAAAGGAGACAAAAGTATAAAATGGAGAAAAGATATTATTGTCAATAGTGGTACTGGGAAAACTGAATAGATCCTTGTAAAACAATGAAACCAGAACCTTTCCTTATACCATGTACAAAAATGCCCTCAGAATGGATTAAAGATCTCAATGTAAGACCTAAAACCATAAAATCCATGGAATATATTATAAGCAGAACACTCTTTGACATAAATCACTGCAGTGATTCTGTAGATCTGTCTCCTAAGGCAAAAGAAATTAAATAAACAAATTGGAGTTTAGTTTAGCAAATTGAACTTAAAAGCTTTTGAACAAGAAATAAGACCATCAGAAAAATGAAAAGACAACCTACTGAATGGGAAAAGCATTTCCAAATGATATTGCCATCCAAAACATACAATAATATTCAAACTATAAAAGCAGCTCATGCAACCTGATTTAAAAAAAAAAAAAAAAACACCCTGATTAAAAAAATAGAAGACCCAAGAAACATTTTTCCAAAAGAAGACATGAAGATGACTCACAGGCACATGAAAAAAGTGTTAAATATTGCTAATCATAAAAATGCAAATCAAAACCTCATTGAGGGCACAGAGAGAGGCAAGGAGTCCACAAGGTGCTGAGTTGGAGCCACATCTGCTTTCTGTTTAGAAAATAAAACAGTCAATCTCTAAATGTTTCTAAAACAACAGCAACAAAACACATTGAGACACTACTTCACAGCTATTAGAATGTCTTTCATCAAAAAGAACACAAATAAGAAAAGTTGGCAAGGTAGTGGAGCAAGGAAACCATTGTACAGCTGTTCAGAATGTAAATTGGTGCATTTGCTATGGAAAACACATGGAGTTTCTTCAAAAAATTACAAATAGAACTAGCATATGATCCAGCAGTTCCACTTCTAAGTATGAATGCAAGGAAAACAAAAACACAATTTTGAAAAAATGCATGCTTTCCAATGTTCATAGCTAATTATTTCAAATAGTTAAGTGTTTATCAAAAGACAAAAGTATAAAGAAGATCTGGTATATACGTACAAAGGGATATTACTCAGTCATTTAAAAAATGAAAAAAAAATGTTTTTGCAACCATGTGAATGGTCCTAGAGAGCTTTATTTTATTTTATTTTTTTAGTGAAATAAGTCAGAGAAAGACTATTACTCTTTGTTAATATTTATTTGCAAAATCTAAAAAGTAAAACAAACAAATGTCAATAACACTAACAGACTCCCAGATAGAAACAGCAAACTAGCTGTTGTCATTGGGGAGAGGGTAGGAGGGAGGTCAAGATAGGGTTATGAGATTAGGTGATACAAAGTTTTACGTACAAAATATGTAAGCAACAGAGATATATTAAACAGCACTGGGAAATATGGTCATTGTTTTGTAGTAACTTTAAATGAAGCATATTCTATAAAATATAAAATCACTGTTATATATCTGAACTAATATATTGTAAATCAATTATATTTCAGTTAAAAGATAAAAGCTAAAGCCCTCTTGAAAAAGAAGATAGGTACAGCACAGTTTGATGACAAATAAGTTACTAGCTGTGAGAAGGTAACTGTTTAACTTTTGCTCAGTGACCCTAACTGTGTAGTGAATGAACAGAATTGCCACAAGAATTAAATAATATGTATGAAGACATTTTAAAAGTTAAAATGTCATACAAATGCAATATTAGCTGGGAGAGACTGGCAGTGTCTCTCTACTGGCATAGAGGCCATTGTATAGTACAAGTAAAAAAATAAAGACATAATTAATGATAATAGCGTTAGAGATGATTTGAACACCATTTCAAAAAAGCAAGAGAGTTCCAGAAAAACACCTATTTCTGCCTTATTGACTATGCCAAAGCCTTTGACTGTGTGGATCACAATAAACTGTGGAAAATTCTGAAAGAGATGGGAATATCAGACCAGTTGACCTGCCTCTTGAGAAACCTGTATGCAGGTCAGGAGGCAACAGTTATAACTGGACATGGAACAACAAACTGGTTCCAAATAGGAAAAGGGGTACCTCAAGGCTGTATATTGTCACCTGCTTGTTTAACTTATATTCAAAGTACATTATGAAAAATGCTGGACTGAAAGAAGCACAAGCTGGAATCAAGAGTGTCAGGAGAAATATCAATAAGCCTCAGATATGCAGATGAAACCACCCTGATGGCAGAAAGTGAAGATGAACTAAAGAACCTCTTGATGAAATTGAAAGAAGAGAGTGAAAAGTAGGCTTAAAGCTCAACATTCAGACAATGAAGATCATGGCATCTGGTCCCATCACTTCATGGCAAATTGATGAGGATACAGTGGAAACAGTGGCTGACTTTATTTTTCTGGGCTCCTAAATTACTGCAGATGATGACTGCAGCCATGAAATTAAAAGACACTTACTCCTTGGAAGGAACATTATGACCAACTTAGACAGCATATTAAAAAGCAGAGATATTACTTTGTCAACAAAGTTCCGTCTAGTCAAGGCTACAGTTTTGCTGGTAGTCATGTATGGATGTGAGATCTGGACTCTATAGAAAGCTGAGTGCAGAAGAATTGATGCTTTTGAACTGTGGTGTTGGAGAAGACTCTTGAGAGTCCCTTGGACTGCAAGGAGATCCAACCAGTACAAAAAAAAGGTCAGTCCTGGGTGTTCATTGGAAGGACTGATGTTGAATTTGAAACTCCAATACTTTGGCCAGCTGATGCGAAGAGCTGACTCATTCGAAAAACACCCTGATGCTGGGAAAGATTGAGGGCAGGAGGGGAAGGGGATGACAGAGGATGAGATAATTGGATGGCATCATCGACTCAATGGACATGGGTTTGGATAGATTTGGGGAGTTGGTGATGGATAGGGAGGCCTGGCATGGTGCTGTTCATGGGGTTGCAAAGAGTCAGACTCGACTGAGTGACTGAACTGAAGTGAACATCATTTCAGAAGCATTGTGGATCAAACTTGATGGCTAATTAGGCAAAACTTGTAAGAAAGGAAAATTAAACATGACTAAGCAGTGAACTTACATGGTTTAGACAAATGATGATAATAGTAAAGCCAGGAAACTTTGAAATGTGCTCTATTTTGAACACTAGTGCAGCATTTATAGGAGATGTGTGTGTGTGAGTTGCTCAGTATGATCAAAATTTTTGTGACTCCATGAACTGTAGCCCACCAGGCTCTTCTGTCCATAGGATTCTCCAGGTGAGAATACTGGAGTGGGTTGCTATTCCCTTCTCTAGGGGACCTTCCCAACCCAGGGATTGAACCCACATCACCTGCATTGCAGGCAGATTCTTTACCAAGAGAAAAATACTTAGTTGAATATGGAAGAATATAGTAGACTTCTAAGTTGCCTCCACCTCCATGCCTAATTTCCTTCCCTTATCCATGGAAGTATGAGTATGATGGACTCCTATGTCCTAATTCTGTTATGTTTCATGGCAAATGACATTAAAGTTTTAATTAAAGTGTCCATTATTTGACTTTAAGTTAATGAAATGAAGATTAGGGCTGGAGTTGGTCTAAGTGCATGAGCCCTTAAGAACACATTGTGTGTGAGTGTGTGTGTGTGTGTGTGTGTGTGTGGTTACAGAAAACAAAGTTGTAGAGATTCAATGAATGAGAAGAACTAAATTCACTGTACTGTGCTGAATTTGTTGTACTGGTGCTGGATTGGTTATTGAAGACAAAGAACAAGAACCTGAGAGTGGTTTCTGGGAACTAAAACAATCCTTAGTGGAAAACTAATGAGGACACAGGGAACTTCATTCTAAAATCACAAGGAACTAGATTATTCCAGCCACATGAATGGGCTTAGAAGATAATCCTTCTGGTAAGTCTTCTGATGATTTTCCAATGCAACCAAAATCTTAACAGTAGCCTTTTTGACCCTAAGCAGAGAACCTAGCCAAGCCGTCTAAGATCTCTTGTTACACAACTATGAAAATAGAAATAAGGGGAGAAGAAAAAGAAAGTAGAGGAGAAAAACTAAAACTTTAGTGGCTATATTAATTTTGGAAAAAAAGTTTTCAAATAAAAAAATATTGCTAAGGGTAAAGAAATCCATTTGATAGTGTTGAAGAGGTTAAGGCATCATGTGAACACGGTAGTCTTAAATGTCATTCTCTTAATAACAGAGCTTCAAAACAGAAAAAGCAATAACTGATAGAATTGCAAGGGAAACTAGACAAATTCAAAATTATAGTTGAAGAATTCAATACTACTCTCAATAACTGAGAGGATAAATAGACAGAAAATCAGTAAGCATATATAAAAATGCCATTACTCAATTTTATCTAATTGACATTTATAGACTCTCACCCCAAATCCAACAGAATGGCTTTTCAAGAGCACATGAAACATTTAACAAGATAGGTCATAAAAAATGTTTCAATAAATTTAAAAGTATATCCTACTGTGTTCACAATGAATTAGACTAATATTCAAAAGAGAATTATCTCTCAAAATTGTCAAATATTTAAAAGCTAAGCAACAGATCTCAATTACAAAACAATTGAAAAGCTACAAAAATAAAACAAATATTTATGTTCAAGTGAACAAAACAATAAAATACAACATATACAAATGATAAAATTCTCCTTAAAAGGTATTAAGTGGTATTTATAATACCAGAAGAGAATGAAAATGTTGGCCTAAAACTCAACTTTCAGAAAACTAAGATCATGGCATGTGGTACCATCACTTCATGGCAAATAGTTGGCGAAACAATGGAAATAATGAGAGACTTTTTTTTTTCCCAGCTCCAAAATCAGTGCAAATGGTGACTGCAGCTATGAAATTAAAAGATGCTTGCTCTTTTGAAGAAATGTTATGACCAACCTAGACATAATATTAAAAAGCAGAGACATTACTTTGTCAACAAAGTCCAGTCTAGTCAAAGCTATAGTTTTTCCAGTAGACATATATGGATGTGAGAGATGAACTATAAAGAAAGCTGAGCACTGAAGAACTGATGCATTTGAACTGTGGTGTTGGAGAAGACTCTTGAGAGCCCTTTGAACTGCAAGAAGATCCAACCAGTCCATCCTAAAGGAGATCATTCCTGAATATTCATTGGAAGGACTAATGCTGAAGCTGAAACTCCAATATTTTGGTCAACTGATGTGAACAAGTGACTTATTTGAAAAGACCCTGATGCTGGGAAAGATTGAAGGTGGTAGGAGAAGGGATCGATAGAGGATGGTTTGATGGCATCACTGACTCAATGGACATGACTTTGAGTAAACTCCAGGAGTTGGCATTGAACAGCGAGACCTGGCATACTGCAGTCCATGGGGTTGCAAAGAATTGGACACTACTGAGCAACTGAACAGAACTGATGATATCAAATGCTTTGTTCTTCAGGGAAAACATGGTAAATTTCTAGTCAGATCAATCAAGAAGAGAACAATGATGACAAAAATATTTCAATATCAAGAATGAGAGAGGAGACATTACTATAGACTTGGACAAGATATTATGGCTATACTATATGATGATAGAAAGACTTGTACACAGCTTTCTTTAGCAGCATTTTTGTCATATCTCAAAACTTGAAACAACCCAAATGTTCACCAGAAATGTATAAATTGTGATATATCCATGTATTGAAATACTTCTCAGTATCACCTAAAAAAAAATTATACTGAGTGCTGGAATCAGAGATCAGTAACTTCTTTGTGATTACTTGAATATAAAATTATAAATATTAATTTACATGGAAAAATTGGAAAAAAGATCAGTAGTTATCCTAGTGATGGGCAAAAATGGACCATGGTAAAGCTGTTGGTATACAAGAAAACTTTTGCAGGTAAAGGATATACTTAGCTAAGCATTGTTGGATATAACTGCTTTGTATTTTGATTGAGACTGTGACTTCCCAGTTGCAATCTCATTTCAAAAGGAAGCTCATACCTTTTCTTTTGAAGAGTAGGAGCACACAGGAAAAGTGGAAAGGTCCTGCAAGGGGGAACCATGATGCCGTTGCCATCTTGACACATGAGCCTGTGATACCTTTAGTTATTGTCAATACAGTACTTAGCAATGCTCCTCTTAATCTAAATATGCTTAATTGGGAAATTTAAAAATATGTGGGAGACATTATTTTCATTTTGTTGTTTGAATTTTAATTTTCTAAAGTACCTTTTGGAGTCATATTTAGCAATAAATACATTTCTACTCTTGGAATCTACCAATTTTATTTGTATTGTATATATTTTTTACTTATCCAAATGATCCTGATCCAAAAGAAAAATATTTTAAAAGTTAGTAAGTACATGAATTCAAAACAGCATTATATCTTTTATGGTTATTCATATTTATCAAACCAAAATTATTATGAGCTCACATTGTGCCAGGAGCATTGTTCTGACTGAGCATGTTAAAAATGTCCTACAAATGATTGTGTAATGGAAAAACAGATGAGTAAAGTCTCACGCCCTTATAGATTTGATGTTATATATGCTTATAATCAGAAAAAAAAATTCACTGATTTTCATTAGAGATTATTTTATAATGATATACATGTATTTAATGGTGAATTGCATTGCTATTGCTTTAAACTTCATCAACCCAGTGTTTTCTGGAATGTGAACCCACTATAGAGATTCAGGTGACATTTTGCTAAGGAATGTGCTCATTTTTCCTGTATGTACTATGGTGTGCAATTAAATTACTAAGAAAATTTTAATTATGTTCAGTGATAAGTAATTTAGATATGATAGCTTATTTTATGCTGTAATGATGTTTTTCATCTGCTCAGTCTTCCATGAAATGTCAGGTAGACATTATAACCCAAGCATTTCATCTTTCACTTCTTATAATTATTTAGGCTGAATTTTACTTGAGTTGTTCCTGACTTTCTCTGTACTTATCATTCAGATAGAGAAGATTATGATTACATTTGTATTTAATAGTAACTCTTCCACTCTCTAGCCTGAACATATTGACCTCAATTATTCTTACAAATCAGATTAGCCTTGTTGGCGTCAATCATTTCAGTTACTATGAAACATAAAAAAAAAGAACTGTATTCTGAGTAGCTGCCTTCCTAGTAGCAATAATCAGCAGGACCAGTGTGCTTAGAGATATGTATTTTTGTCTTAGTGAAATTTAAGGCATGGATTAAAAGATTAAGCTCATGTACATTACCAACTCAGCTAGAGAAATGGAGTGAGGTCTTCTTTCTTCCACATGGCATAAGAGTTCTCTTCAGGACAAATCAAAGCTGCAAAACAGAAACTTAAATGCTCCTCAAATCTCTACCTTTGTATCCTAATAGAATTAGGTGATGAATAACTGATACAAATATCAAATTACAGTAACCAGACAACCACAGCAAAGCAGAGACAACTTCTCTATCTTTTCCAGGCACTCAAAAAATGTTTCTTCCCTTTTATAAATGTAATGATTCAACAATGATGTACATAAAGTCCAATGCAAACTTTCTACAGCAAGTACTCACCGTCCATGTGACAGAATATATTACAAGTAATTTTAACGTCTCTGAGACTCTTTCTTTAATAAAAAGATATCTAACACATTAAAGAAGCAAATATGTAAAGAACTTTTTTGGCCTAATTCTTCAGCTCAGATCTCTCTTCAGTATATGAAGAGAGTATGGAAATAGAATTTACTTTCTAAATGAATTATCTTAAATCTTTAAGTAACCAAAGAAAAGGCAAGATTTAGATCAATTACTTTAGAATCATTTGCTAATTGTGTATGGCTTACTAGGACAGGCATAACAAAGGGCATCAAAAAGTCTTAAATATTTTAGTCATAGAATGACTAAGTGAAGGTCCATTGTCTTTTTCATTTTGATGGTTTATGTACTTTTTTAGCAAGTCCTTCTGAAAGAAGCTCTTTTCAATATACTTTTCAAGGTATTACATTGGGTATCCTTCTCAATATATATATCTTTGCATGATATGAAAATTAAATTAATATTTATGATTTCCTAAATCTTAAGAAAACGATTTCTCAAATTCTCTATCCTATTATCCTTGTTATGAAACTGCATGTTTGTCATCTCTGATTTTCTGTGATCTTATAACAAGGTATTTGGACTAATAGTCCCAACTGTGTGAAAATTGATTTAGGCTACTTGTGATACCTGATTAAATTTAAACTGGTTTGAGTCTACAAAGTGATTCAGTGTTTCTAAATACCTGCTCATTGATTTTCTGCAGGGCATTTTGGTATGAGAAATGAATGTAGTGGGCAGTAGGCCCTGACCATACTGTCTCATTTCATTATGACCATACTCAAGCCAGGCTTCAGCAATACATGAACCGTGAACTCCCTGATGTTCAAGCTGGTTTTAGAAAAGGCAGAGGAAACAGAGATCAAATTGCCAACATCCACTGGATCACGGAAAAAGCAAGAGACTTCCAGGAAAACATCTATTTCTGCTTTATTGACTATGCCAAAGCCTTTGAGTGTGTGGATCACAATAAACTGTGGAAAATTCTGAAAGAGATGGGAATACCAGACCACCTGACCTGCTTCTTGAGAAATCTGTATGCAGATCAGGAAGCAACAGTTAAAACTGGACATGGAACAACAGACTGGTTACAAATAGGAAAGGAGTACATCAAGGCTGTATATTGTCACCTGCTTATTTAACTTCTATGCAGAGTACATCATGAGAAACACTGGGCTGGAAGAAACACAAGCTGGAATCAAGATTGCCAGGAGAAATATCAAGAACCTCAGATATGCAGATGACACCACCCTTATAACAGAAAGTGAAGAGGAACTAAAAAGCCTCTTGATGAAAGTCAAAGAAGAGAGTGAAAAAGTTGGCTTAAAGCTCAACATTCAGAAAACGAAGATCATGGCATCCAGTCCCATCACTTCATGGGAAATAGATAGGGAAACAGTGGAAACAGTGTCAGACTTTATTTTGGGGGCCTCCAAAATTGCTGCAGATGGTGACTGCAGCCATGAAATTAGGAAGACACTTACTCCTTGGAAGAAAAGTTATGACCAATCTAGATAGTATATACAAAAGCAGAGACATTACCTTGCCAACTAAGGTCCGTCTAGTCAAGGCTATGGTTTTTCCAGTAGTCATGTATGGATGTGAGAGTTGGACTGTGAGGAAGGCTGAGCGCTGAATTGATGCTTTTGAACTGTGGTGTTGGAGAAGACTCTTGAGAGTCCCTTGGACTGCAGAAAGATCCAACCAGTCCATTCTGAAGGAGATCAACCCTGGGACTTCTTTGAAGGAATGATGCTAAAGCTGAAACTCCAGTACTTTGGCCACCTCATGGGAAGAGTTGACTCATTGGAAAAGACTCTGATGCTGGGAAGGATTGGCGGCAGGAGGAGAAGGGGACGCAAGGATGAGATGGCTGGATGGCGTGACGGACTCGATGGATGTGAGTCTGTGGAAACTCCGGGGAGATGGTTATGAACAGGGAGGCCTGGCACGCTGAAGTTCATGGGGTCTCAAAGAGTCGGACACGATTGAGGGACTGAACTGAACTGAAAGCTTTTTAACTTCTAAAAATGCTTTGTGGTGCATGTGTGCTCAGTTGTGTCCATCTCTTTGTGACCCCATGGACTGTAGTCTGCCAGGCAGGCTACTCTGTCCATGGAAATTTCCAGACAAGAATATTGGAGGGGTTGCCATTTCTTCCTTCAAGGGATTTTCCTAACATGTGGATTGAAGCTGTATGTCTGGCATCTTCTGCATTGGCAAGCAGATTCTTTACCACTAGTGCCACCTGGGAAACCGTTTTATCATCTTTGAAATCATAAATATGCAATCATTAATAAGAACTCCTGTAAAATGTATAGCTCATTTTCTTTCAAAAGTTTAATCTTTTGGTTAATCAGAACCCATGATCTCTCAGTTCAGGATGCTCTTACCTCAGTGCTCTATTCTTTACACTTAAGCTCCCTTCATTTACTACTAATGTATAACTGAGATATGTTATTCTTCTTTTTGTCTACTAACTCTTTGCTGACTATACATAGTATCTTACTTCATTAAATACAAGGTAAACCAAAAGAAGCAAAGGGTGATCATATCCATCCAGCACTGCCCAGGGAAATGAGTGCTGAGATTCAAGGATAAAGCTTAGATAGCCTTGCTGCAGTCTGCAGTGATATAAACATTACCTTTAGGAGAACTCACTTAAAATTCAAACCATATTTCTTGCTTCCTTATGAAATTATCATCACAAATTGATTATTTGGCTTAACAAATAATATGTCCACAGGGAGAGAATGTGCTGCCTGAATAATGTGCCTGTTGGCTTTGGAAGTTTTCTCCCTAGAGTAAAATAATAAGCTGGCCATCACGTTATAATTAACTTTTCATCCAGCGGTTCTTCCACATCAAGCATTTTGGTTCACTTGACAGTTGTATTTCTCATTATGAATTAATAAGTTGGTATTATTGAGGGTTTGTTTTTTTTTTTTCACTCTTTGTTCTATAGCCAGTCCTCTTTAGAGAAAGAGGGCAGAAGTTGAATGTTGGGAGAGAGGGAAAGTTGGGGAGAATAAAGTTGCTAAACTGATCCAACTCAGAGGGATGATTTTTAATAAAAGGACAGGATTACTCTTTCCTTTACTGGGAATTCTTAGTCTGGAACAAGGCAGAGTCTCTGGGATGGCTTCTTAAAAGTTACGAAGTGTAGCTTTAAGGGCAGCATGATTAGAAAGTTCCTAACCCAGTTTCTTCAACCACTGGGAGGGAAGCATAGGGAGTAGTATGTTTAGGGATTCCAAAAATAGACAAGGGCCAGTTGGTAAAGAAAATGCAATTCATGGCAAAGTTAGAGATAATAGCCTACTTGCAAATGGTTAGGGACTGGGAGCTATAGATTTAGCTTTTCAGGGTCCTAGGAGGAACCCTGCTAAACCTGATTATGACTGAGTAATGACCATGCCCCAACTAGACAAGTCCAATAGAATATCTTTATATTATGACTGTCACATCTACTACATTAATTCATTTCTAACTTGGAGAGTGCATTTGTCTGCAATTGATTCAACTGAGAAAGTTACTCCAGAAAGCTCTTATGAGTTATATAAAATTTAATTGTGACTGTATAATCTAATCTGGTCCTTAAAAGAGGTTAAATGGAGAATACTCTCTTGGTCCATTCAAATAGGTAAACTAAAACTAGTATTGGCTATCAGTTAGTCACTCTTTTTATGATTTCTATAATGTTGTGTCCTATGTATGTCTTTAACATTTGACTTCTAATAAAATAAGCTTATCTGTTAGTGGTCCATGAAAGGATGTTTTTAGTTATATCTGACTCTGTTCTTTCTCTTTTCTCTTCACACATTTATTTTGGCAGTAAACTTCAATTTGTAAACCTACAAAAATCTCACCATAACTATAATTTCTTTTTTTTTAAGTTGGCATTTTCTCTCTGAATATTTTATTTTATTTTATTTTTTTAATTTATTTTTTTTTAATTACAATACTGCATTTGTTTTGCCATACATTGACATGAATCAGCCACAGGTGTCCACGATCTCCCAATGCCAAAGCCCCCCACCTCCCACCCCACATTCTCTCCCTGAATCATCCCGTGCACCAGCCCCATGCGTCCTGCATCCTGTATTGAACATAGACTGGCACTTCATTCTTACAAGATAGTATACATGTTTCAATGCCGTTCTCCCAAATCATCCCACCCTCTCCCTCTCCCTCAGAGTCCAAAAAGTCCGTTCTATACCTCTGAGTCTCTTTCGTTGTCTCACATGGAGGGTCTTCATACTATCCTTCTAAATTCCATATATATGTGTCAGTATACTGTATTGGTGTTTTTCTTTCTGGCTTACTTCACTCTGTATAATCGGCTCCAATTTCATCCATCTCATTAGAACTGAGTCAAATTTATTCTTTTTAAGGGCTGAGTAGTACTCCATTGTGTATATGTACCACAGCTTTCTTATCCATTCATCTGCTGATGGACATCTAGGTTGTTTCCATGTCCTGGCTATTATAAACAGTGCTGCAATGAACATTGGGGTACATGTGTCTCTTTCAATTCTGGTTTCCTCGGTGTGTATGCCCAGCAGTGGGATTGCTGGGTCATAAGGCAGTTCTATTTGCAATTTTTAAGGAATCTCCACACTGTTTTCCATAGTGGCTGTACTACTTTGCATTCCCACCAGCAGTGTAAGAGGGTTCCCTTTCTTCACATCCTCTCCAGCATTTATTGCTTGTAGACTTTTGGATCACAGCCATTCTGACTGGTGTGAAATGATACCTCATTTCTTCAAAAATACATTCCTATGTGACTACTTATATACCCCTAACTTTTATTTATTACCATCTTTGTCCATAGTATGTCCAGCATTATGTTTTATTTTTAAAGTCTTTCACTCCTTAAAAAAACAAAACCCAATTTACTTGGTAGAATTGAAAGTGTACTTCACAGTTTAGTACTGATTTACATTTCCAAGAATCTTGTTTCCCATTCACTCAAATGCCTTGATCACTTGAGAATGGTACTAGTCCAGCACAAAAGCACAGAGTGTAAGGCATGTGTTCTATTTCTTATAGCACAACTCTGAAAACCAAGATAAATGAAATCCAGTACTTATCAAACAGTGCCTAAACACTGGCCACTTTCTTTCCCATCTTCATGGTTCAGAAGGTAAAAACCTCTAATGCAAACAGTAAAAGAATAGTAAGTGAAAATGCAAAGTAATTGCAAGTTAGAACCATGCTGACATACCACTTACTGTGTTTAAAATTGGAAAGTTTAGGCATTTTATAATATAAAAAGGAATAGAGAAATTATAGATTCATACACTTCTGATAAAACTAAAATATTTTTATGAACATTTTGAAGAAAAATATAACAGCACTAGTTTTTAAGTGTATGTATACTATTGTCATCAATTCTATCCCTTGATATCTACCTGGGAAAAATACATGAACAAATGAACAAGGAAGCATGTAGGAAGGTGTTCATTGAAGAATGATTTGTAATAATCAAATAACCAAATTTAAAAGACATATTTTTAACAGCATTATGGTAAATTCATGTTTACTCATTATATTGAATCTAAAAGAAAACAAACAGTAATATGAGTCATTATTAATATGTAATCAAAAAATTAAAATTATTTTTAAAAAAATTTTAAAAATTTAATTAAAATGTGAAAAATGCCTTTTAAACAGTTCTTTGTGATCCTTGAGTATGTCATACTAGCTACATTATTTTTACTTTGAAATTTATTTCAACAATTGTAAGAGATTTTCTATCATCTCTTTGTGTATATATATTTGCAATATGTGAAATGTGATAGTCCAACTTGCATGCATTTCTTATTAATACACTTGATATTTTTACTGTTGATGTCACCTTTTCTTAGGTCCTAAAGATAATTTTATTGCACATTTTAAAAAGAATGTGAATTATTGTTTACAATGATGAACAGTTGAAAGTGAAAGTCACTCAGTCATGTCTGACTCTTTGCAACTCCATTACTATACAATCCATTGAATTTTCCAGGCCAGAATACTGGAGTGGGTAACCTTTCCTTTCTTCAGGGGATCTTCCCAACCCAGGGATCGAACTCAGGCCTCCTTCATCGCAGGTGGATTCTTTAAGATGAGCTACAAGAGAAGCTCAGTAACTTTATTTTAATTCATGTGTTGCATTCTGTGTCCATGGATTTCTACATAGAAAATAACATTTAATTTAATGCCAAATCAGAGTATAAGCTGTTTGAAGTCTGTGCAATGTCAATTAAACTCAGCATAAGTTTTATAAATAATGACAAAGTTTGACTGAAGTAATAAAAATATGAACATCTTTCACCAAGTATTTATGGTTATATATGTGTGCTCAGTTGCTAAGTCACACCTGACTCTTTGCAACCCCTCTGTCCATGGGATTTCCCAGGCAAGAATACTAGAGTGGGCTGCCATTTCCTTCTCCAGGGGATCTTCCCCACTCAGGGATTAAACCTGCCTCTCTGGCATTGGTAGCTGAATTCTCTACTGAATCACTAGGGAAACACATTTATGGTTATGGCCAATGAAAAATATGCAAATTCTGCAGCCTTATAGTGAATATAATATACTATCAATCTTAAAACATCTCTAATTCAGAAATTCTATAAAAAATGAAAACTGTATCTTACAGCCAGTAAAATCTGGTGTTAAATAAAATTCAGCAAATAAAATAAAAGGAAAATCTAAATAACTGACATGGAAACATGTCATATATTATTAGTGAAAATGAAGTTACAACAAAAATATAGTTTCATTAATTACAAACACATACACACTCAAGGTATACAATAAGTGTTCATATATTTATAAATAAATTATTAGAAAAATATGTGAGGGAGAACAGATAGCTGCTCAGTGCTGAATAATTTCATGTAATAAATTTAGAAACTCCACCTTCAAGAAAGTAGAACACAACTTCCCTTTCCATAAATGTGGCTGTGCATACCAATTTTCCTCCAAAAAGTGTAGCATAAAAAGGAGTGAGTGGGGCAAATTTATGGTGAGGAAAACTGAAAAATACTACATCAATCATATGATCAAGGTAAATATTAATGATAATAACTCATACTAAGAGCATGTTCTATGCATATAATGTGATGAAAATTACACTAATTATCTGTGGGCTTCTTCCCAAAACCCATAACCCAAGTCCAATTATTAGGAAAACATCATACAAACATTTGGAGGGACATTATGTAAAAATCTGATTGGTACTCCTCAAAATTGCCAAGGTCATTCAAAACATGCCTTGACAAATTTTCTCAGGCAAGAGCCTAAAGAGACAGTATGACTAAATGTAATGTATCATTCTGGATAGACTCCTAGAACACACAAACACAAAGACAAGAGGTAAAAATTAGAAAATTTTAATAAAGCGTGAGGAATGGCAAACCACTTCAGTATTCTTGCCTCGAGAACCCCATGAACAGTATGAAAAGGCAAAATAATAAGATACTGAAAGAGGAACTCCTCAGGTCAGTAGGTACCCAATATGCTACTAGAGGTCAGTGGAGAAATAACTCCAGAAAGAATGAAGGGATGGAGCCAAAGCAAAAACAATACCCGGTTGTGGATGTGACTGGTGATAGAAGCAAGGTCTGATGCTGTAAAGAGCACTATTGCATGGGAACCTGGAATGTCAGATCCATGAATCAAGGAAAATTGGAAGTGGTCAAAGAAGAGATGTCAAGAGTGACCATAGACATTCTAGAAATCAGCGAACTAAAATGGACTGGAATGGGTAAATTTAACTCAGATGACCATTATATCTACTCCTGCAGGCAGGAATCCCTCAGAAGAAGTGGAGTAGCCATCATGGTCACCAAAAGATTCCGAAATGCAGTACTTGAATGCAATCTCAAAAATGACAGAATGATCTTTGTTCGTCTCCAAGGCAAACCGTTCAACATCACAGTTATCCAAGTCTATGCCCCAACCAGTAACGCTGAAGAAGCTGAAGTTGAATGGTTTTATGAAGACCTACAAGACCTTTTAGAACTAAAGCCTCCAAAAGATGTCCTTTTCATTATAGGGGAATGCTAAAGTAGGAAGTCAAGAAACACCTGGAGTAACAGGCAAATTTGGCCTTGGAATGTGGAATGAAGCAGGGCAAAGACTAATAGAGTTTTGCCAAGAAAATGCACTGGTAATAGAAAACACCCTCTTTCAACATCACAAGAAGACTTTACACATGGACATCACCAGATGGTCAACACTGAAATCAGACTGATGTTATTCTATGCAGCCAAAGATGGAGAAACTCTATACAGTCAACAAAAACAAGACCAGGAGCTGACTTTGGCTCAGATCAGGAACTCCTTATTACCAAATTCAGACTGAAATTGAAGAAGGTAGAGAAAACCGCAAGATCATTCAGGTATGACCTAAATCAAATCCTTTCTGATTATACAGTGGAAGTGAGAAATAGATTTAAGGGCCTAGATCTGATAGAGTATCTGATGAACTATGGAATGAGGTTCATGACACTGTGCAGGAGATAGGGATCAAGACCATTCCCATGGAAAAGAAATGCAAAAAAGCAAAATGGCTGTCTGGGGACGCCTTACAAATAGTTGTGAAAAGAAGAGAGGTGAAAAGCAAAGGAGAAAAGGAAAGATATAAGCATCTGAATGAAGAGTTTCCGAGAATAGCAAGAAGAGATAAGAAAGCCTTCTTCAGCCATCAATGCAAAGCAGTAGAGGAAAAGAACAGAATGGGAAAGACTAAAGATCTGTTCAAGAAAATTAGAGATACCAAGGGAACATTTCATGCAAAGATGGGCTCGATAAAGGACAGAAATGGATGGACCTAACAGAAGCAGAAAATATTAAGAAGAGGTGGCAAGAATACACAGAAGAACTATACAAAAAAGATCTTCACAACCCAGATAATCATGATGGTGTGATCACTAATCTAGAGCCAGACATCTTGGAATGTGAAGTCAAGTGGGCCTTAGAAAGCATCACTATGAACAAAGCTAGTGGAGGTGATGGAATTCCAGTTGAGCTGTTTCAAATCCTGAAAGATTATGCTATGAAAGTGCTGCACTCAATATACCAGCATATTTGAAAACTCAGCAGTGGCCACAGCACTGGAAAAGGTCAGTTTTCATTTCAGTCCCAAGGAAAGGCAATGCCAATGAATGCTCAGTCTACCACACAATTTCACTCATCTCACATCCTAGTAAAGTAAAGCTCAAAATTCTCCAAGCCAGGTTTCAGCAATATGTGAACTGTGAACTTCCTGATGTTCAAGTTGGTTTTAGACAAGGCAGAGGACCCAGAGATCAAATTGCCAACATAAGCTGGATCATGGAAAAAGCAAGAGAGTTCCAGAAAAACATCTATTTCTGCTTTATTGACTATGCCAAAGCCTTTGACTGTGTGGATCACAGTCAAATACCAAGAGATACCAAGGGAATATTTCATGCAAAGATGGGCTCAATAAAGGACAGAAATATTATGGACCTAACAGAAGCAGAAAATATTAAGATAAACTGTGGAATATTGTGAAAGAGATGGGAATACCAGACCACTTGACTTGCCTCTTGAGAAACCTATATGCAGGTCAGATTGCAACAGTTAAAACTGGACATGGAACAACAGACTGGTTACAAATAGGAAAAGGGGTACCTCAAAGCTGTATATTGTCACCTGCTTATTTAACATATATGCAGAGTACATCATGAGAAACACTGGACTGGAAGAAACACAAGCTGGAATCAAGATTGCCAGGAGAAATATCAAGAACGTCAGATATGCAGATGACTCCACCCCTATGGCAAAAGTGAAAAGGAACTAAAAAGCCTCTTGATGAAAGTGAAAGTAGAGAGTGAAAAAGTTATCTTAAAGCTCAACATTCAGAAAATGAAGATCATGGCATCTGGTCCCATCACTTCATGGGAAATAGACAGGGAAATAGTGGAAACAGTGTCAGACTTTATTTTTGGGGGCTCCAAAATCACTACAGATGGTGAGTGCAGCCATAAAATTAAAAGATGCTTACTCCTTGGAAGAAAAATTATGACCAACTTAGATAGAATATTCAAAAGCAGAGATGTTACTTTGCCGACTAAGGTCCGTCTAGTCAAGGTTACGGTTTTTCCAGTAGTCATGTATGGATGTGAGAGTTGGACTGTTAAGAAGGCTGAGCACCGAAGAATTGATGCTTTTGAACTGTGGTGTTGCAGAAGACTCTTGAGAGCCCCTTGGACTGCAAGGAGATCCAACCAGTCCATTCTGAAGGAGATCAACCCTGGGATTTCTTTGGAAGGAATGATGCTAAAGCTGAATCTAGTACTTTGGCCACCTCATGGGAAGAGTTGACTCATTGGAATCTGATGCTGGGAGGGATTGGGGGCAGGAGGACAAGGGAACGACAGAAGATGAGATGGCTGGATGACATCACTGACTCAATGGACATGAGTCTGAGTGAACTCCGGTAGTTGGTGATGGACAGGACGGCCTGGCGTGCTACGATTCATGGTGCTGCAAAGAGTCGGACACGACTGAGCAACTGAACTGAATTGAGCTGAACTCAGTTATTAATAATGTTTTACTATTTCTTTACTAATTGCAGCAATGAATCGTAGTAATGTAAGATACTGAAAATAGGGAAACTCGACGGTTGTACATGAGCTCTCTCGATACTATCTTCACAATTTTCTGTAATGTAAAGCCATAATAAAATAAAGATTCATTGAAGACACATGCCTGTGCCTGTGAAACTATGCTATACAATCGAGAAAAAATAAATATCAGAGTAATTAAATAACACTATAATGAAACGTTTCATGCAATCGTAAAATTTTTGTTAATTTGAATCAGAAAAAGAACAGAGACTTCAGGAAAACCACCTCTGTGTGAGAGAAGACATGTGTAAGATGTTTAACCCAGGAAAAGGGAAAGAGAATACCTTAAATAATTAAAGTTCCAGAAAATTATAAAGAAAATTAGGAGGAAAGAAACCCCAGTTTCAACAAAGTTTGCAAAAATGAGACACTGTCAGAGTCCAGCTCCAGCAGCCTGGCAATCAGCCTGAAGAGATGATAGGTGTCAGTGGAAAATGAGGCAGCCTCTGACTCAAGATGCAGGACTGCTTGTTTATTTCAAGCCTCAGATCTTTTATACTTTAACAAAAGCATTAGTTCAGAGGTTTTACATTTTCAGCTCCCCTTCACCCAGATTTATTGTCTCCATAAATCATTGTTGCCCTTCAACCAGAGTTACGTTGTAACTCATGATTATGTCTGGGCTGCATATCACATCCCTCAGTTTATTTCCTATCTTTATAAATCTTGCTTTCCCTAGCTTCCTAAGCTCACTATCTCCTGAAAAGGCTTCTAGCTATTCTTAATTATTCCTAAAAGTTAAGCTCAGCAAATTTCCTTTGCCATAAACATTCCCTTCACAATCAGGTCTCAGATAACAATCTTTCCTAAGGCCTCAAGCTGTGGCCTATGTACTCATCCTGGAACATTTTTGTAAAGCTCCTTGAACAAATGTCAATGGTTACTTTATAGATTATTTTCTGGGCAAAATTGCAAAAGGCTTTGTGCTTTCTCTTGCTTCTCTCAAGAACAATAAACACCTTGACATTCGTTCCAGCAAACTCAACCAAAGAAAGGAAAAAAAAAAAAAGTCAAAATCACAAGACCTAATTCCTTCATCCTTGAACTGTGCCTGTAGGATGAGGAGAGGGAGTTGGAGCCATGTTTCTATTTTCTCAGTAATGCCTAACATGGCTTCTGACAAGACACATCCTGCTGTGTTAGGAAACCCTTTATGTAGTGACTGCATTGACTTTACACCAATGTCAAGTAAAATGTAAAAGAATATACTTACTTCAGTCAGTCAGTTCAATCTCTCAGTTGTGTCCAACTCTTTGTGACCCCGTGAATCGCAGCACGCCAATCTCCTTGTCCATCACCATCTCCTGGAGTTCACTCAGACTCACGTCCATCGAGTCGTTATGCCATCCAGCCATCCATCTCATCCTCTGTTGTCCCCTTCTCCTCCTGCCCCCAATCCCTCTCAGCATCAGAGGCTTTTCCAATGAGTCAGCTCTTTGCATGAGGTGGCCAAAGTACTGGAGTTTCAGCTTTAGCATCATTCCTTCCAAAGAACACCCAGGACTGATCTTTAAAACGGATTGGCTGGATCTCCTTGCAGTCCAAGGGACTCTCAAAAGTCTTCTCCAACACCACAGTTCAAAAGCATCAATTCTTTGGTGCTCAGCCTTCTTAACAGTCCAACTCTCACATCCATACATTACCAATGAAAAAAACCATAACCTTGATTAGACAGACCTTTTTGGCAAAGTAATGTCTCTGCTTTTTAATATGCTATCTAGGTTGGTCACAACTCTTCTTCTAAGGAGTAAGCATCTTTTCATACCATGGCTGCAGTCACCATCTGCAGTGATTTTAGTGCCCCCAAAATAAAGTCTGACACTGTTTTTACTGTTTTCCCATCTATTTCCCATTGAGTGATGGGACCAGACCCCATGATCTTATTTTTCTGAATGTTGAGCTTTAAGAAAACTTTTTCACTTTCCTCTTTCACTTTCATCAAGAGGCTTTTTAGTTCCTCTTCACTTTCTGCCATAAGGGTGGTGTCATCTGCATATCTGAGGTTCTTGATATTTCTCCCGGCAATCTGGATTCCAGCTTGTGCTTCTTCCAGTCCAGCATTTCTCATGATGTACTCTGCATAGAAGTTAAATAAGCAGGGTGACAGTATACTGTCTTGACGTACTACTTTTCCTATTTGGAACCTGTCTGTTGTTCCATGTCCAGTTCTAACTGTTGCTTCCTGACCTGCATACAGATTTCTCAAGTGGTCTGGTATTCCCATCTCTTTCAGAATTTTCCACAGTTTATTGTGATCCACACAGTCAAAGGCTTTGGCATAGTCAATAAAGAAGAAATATATATTTTTCTGGAATTCTCTTGTTTTTCCCATGATCCAGTGGATGTTGTCAATTTGATCTCTGGTTCTTCTGCCTTTTCTAAAACCAGCTTGAATATCACAAAGTTCACAGTTCACGTATTGCTAAAGCCTGGCTTGGAGAATTTTAAGCATTACTTTACTAGCATGTGAGATGAGTGCAATTGTGCAGTAGTTTGAGCATTCTTTGGCATTGCCTTTCTTTAGGATTGGAATGAAAACTGACCTTTTCCAGTGCTGTGGCCACTGTTGAGTTTTCCAAATTTGCTGGCATATTGAGTGCAGCACTTTCACAGCATCATCTTTCAGGATTTGAAACAGCTCCACTGGAATTGCATCACCTCCACTAGCTTTGTTCGTAGTGATGCTTTCTAAGGCCCACTTGACTTCACATTCCAGGATGTCTGGCTCTAGGTGAGTCATCATACCATCATGACTATCTTCGTCATTAAAATCTTTTTGTACAGTTTTTCTGTGTATTCTTGCCACCTCTTCTTAATATCTTCTGCTTCTGTTAAGTCCATATAATTTCTGTGCTTACTTAAATATACGTTATTTTCCACAATCAGAAGATATATCTACTATCATTAAAATACTGTGATTAAATAATTCACTTCTGCTCAAATATTTATGCAGTAATTACATTATTAAATATTTTACTATTATTACAAACCACAGTTATGGGAAAAAAAAAACTTTTTTTTTTTTTTTTTTTGGCTGCACCAGGTCCTTATTACAGCACATGGGATATAGTCCCTAACCAGAGATCAAATCCAAGCCTCCTGCATTGGAGCACTGAGTCTTAACCATTGGACCACCAGGGGCGTCCCTGAAAACTTGTTATTCATTTGCTCAGTCATGTTCACCTCTTTGTGACAATATGGACTGTAGCACACCAAGCTTCTCCTTCCTCTACCATCTCCAGGAGCTTGCTCAAACTCATGTCCATCGAGTCAGTGATGCCATCCAACCATATAATCCTTTGCCATTCCCTTCTCCTCTTGCCTGTAATCTTTCCCAGCATCAGGATCTTTTCTAATGAGCTGGCTCTTCGTGTCAGGTGGCCACAGTATTGGAGTGTCAACTTTAGCATCAGTCCCTCAAATGAATATTCAGGGTTTATTTCCTTTAGGATTGACTGATTTCATCTCCTTGCAGTCCAAGGGACTCTCAAGAGCCTTCTCCAACATCACATTCACAACATTCGTTTTTCACTGCTAGGCCTTCCTTATGGTCCAATTTTCACACCTATATGTGACTATTGGAAAAACTATATCTTAGACTAGATGAACCTTTGTTGACAAAGTAATGTCTCTGCTTCTTAATATGCTGTCTAGACTTGTCATAGCTTTTCCCAGGAGCAAGTGACTATTGATTTCATGCCTACAGTCACCATCTGCAGTGATTTTTGTAGCCCCCCATAATAAAGTCTCTCATTGTTTCAGCCATCTATTTGTCATGAAGAGATGGGACCAGATGTCATAATCTTAGTTTTGTGAATGTTGAGTTTTAAGCCAACTTTTTCACTCTCCTCTTTCACCTTCATCAAGAGGCTATTCAGTCCTCTTCAGTTTCTGCCATAAGGGTGGTGTCACCTGTATATTTGAGGTTATTGATCTTTCTCCTAGCAATTTTTATTCAATCTTGTGCTTTATCCAACGTAACATGTCACATAATGTAGAAAACTTTGTTATAACATGAAATAATAATCTACCAAGGGAAATTTTTAGAAGTGTATGTTATATTATTACAATTTTAAAACACTGTATGGTTACATGCTTCATCACTGTCAGGTTCAACTGTTTGCAACCCCATAGACTCTGATCCCCCAGGCTCCTCTGTCCATGGAATTTTGCAGGCAAGAACACTGGAGTGGGTTGTCACTTCCTTCTTCATTGGACCTTCCTGACCCAGGGAATGTAAACATGCTTATTTCATCTCTTGCATTGGCAGGCAGATTCTTTAATACTAGCACCACCTGGGAAGCCCTAAATATAATATAACTATTACTAAAAGGTAAAAAGGAAAGATTTGCAAATATTTCATGTAATAATGTTTCTTGTATAATTACAGCTTAGATATTAAGAGTATCTGAGTAAGTTAGAATAGAAAAAAATTAATTTTGTTTTAATAGTTTAAATAGAACTATAAATAAGATGTAGGTTTCATTGCATTTTGAGGTAGTTTGATCTTCTTTCTCTATAAATGGAAGAAATTTTGAAAACAAATCTCAGGATACACTGTGAAATGAGTTTGAAACAAATAACAGACAAAATTTAATGAACTAAAGCAGAGTAGAAAGATTTAACAATGAATTTTTCTTTCCTTTATGATACAATTACACAGTTCAACAAGGTAAAAATAAAACTTTTTATTTTTATTGAGAAAATTTGTGATGATTTGTGATAATGCATTTACTATGTACATATAAGTATCCATTTTATGAAAATATGTTTTTATGATCACAATGCAATCATAATTGCCAAAATGCAAAAATATCCAAACATGGAAATCAGAATGACAAATAATCCCCTGCATCTTTTTTTGAATCATTTCAGCTTTAAATTTCAGCTTTTTAAAATGAATTTTCTGTGCTATACTTAGTTGCTCAGTCACGTTCGATTCTTTGCAACCTTCTGGACTATAGTCCGCCAGACTCCTCTGTCCATGGGAATTCTCCAGACAAGAATATTGAAGCGGGTTGCCGTGACTGCCCCCAGGGGATCTTCTCAACCCAGGGATTGAACCAGGGTCTCTTGCAGTACAGGTAGATAGATTCTTTACCATCCAAGCCACCAGGGAAACCCTTTTATGGGAATATGATATGATAAATATGTTGGAATATGAATGGATTACTACTTCTGTTGTTTCAGGTAAAATAGTGAACTTAATAATGTTTACTATTAAAAGCGATAGATCCAGTAGTTTAAATAAGACGATTAAATACTTGTTTCACTAAAAAATTGAAAAATGTAATTTCAATAAATCGTTCATTTTATACACGAGGATTGTCAATTCAGGTAAATAGTATTATAGAATTTGAGCATGAGTTTACTAGCATGTGAGATGAGCGCAATTGTGCAGTAGTTTGAGCATTCTTTGGCATTGGCATTGCTTTTCTTTGGAATTGGAATGAAAACTGACCTTTTCAGTCTTGTGGCTACTGCTGAGTTTGCAAAATTTGGTGTCATACTGAGTGCAGCACTTTCACAGCATCATCTTTCAGGATTTGAAACAGCTCCATTGGTATTCCATCATCTCTACTAGCTTTGTTCATAGAGATGCTTTCTAAAGCCCACTTGACTTCACATTCCAAGATGTCTGGCTCTAGATTAGAGATCACACCATCATGATTATCTGGGTCGTGAAGATCTTTTTGTACAGTTCTTCCATGTATTCTTGCCACCTCTTCTTAATATCTTCTGCTTCTGTTAGGTCCATACCATTTCTGTCCTTTATCGAGCCCATCTTTGCATGAAATGTTCCCTTGGTATCTCTAATTTTCTTGAAGAGATCTCTAGTCTTTCCTATTCTGTTGTTTTCCTCTATTTCTCTCCATTGAAAGCTAAGAAGGCTTTCTTATCTCTTCTTGCTATTCTTTGGAATTCTGCATTCAGATGCTTATATCTTTCCTTTTTTCTTTGCTTTTCACCTCTCTTCTTTTCACAGCTATTTGTAAGGCCTCCCCAGAAAGCCATTTTGCTTTTTGCATTTCTTTTCCATGGGGATGGTCTTGATCCCTGTCTCCCATACAATGTCACAAACAAAATTCTCCAAGCCAGGCTTCAGCAGTACGTGAACCGTGAACTCCCTGATGTTCAAGCTGGTTTTAGAAAAGGCAGAGGAAACAGAGATCAAATTGCCAACATCTGCTGGATCATGGAAAAAGCAAGAGACTTCCAGGAAAACATCTATTTCTGCTTTATTGACTATGCCAAAGCCTTTGACTGTGTGGATCACAATAAACTGTGGAAAATTCTGAAAGAGATGGGAATACCAGAACACCTAACCTGCCTCTTGAGAAATCTGTATGCAGGTCAGGAAGCAACAGTTAGAACTGGACATGGAACAACAGACTGGTTCCAAATAGGAAAAGGAGTACATCAAGGCTGCATATTGTCACCCTGCTTATTTAACTTATATGCAGAGTACATCATGAGAAACGCTGGGCTGGAAGAAGCACAAGCTGGAATCAAGATTGCCGGGAGAAATATCAAGAACCTCATATATGAAGATGACACCACCATTATGGCAGAAAGTGAAGAGGTGCTAAAAAGCCCCTTGATGAAAGTGAAAGAGGAAAGTGAAAAAGTTGGCTTAAAACTCAGCATTCAGAAAACAAAGATCATGGCATCCAGTCCCATCACTTCATGGGAAATAGATGGGGAAACAGTGGAAACAGTGCCAGACTTTATTTTTTTGGGTTCCAAAATCACTGCAGATGGTGACTGCAGCCACGAAATTAGAAGACGCTTACTCCTTGGAAGAAAACTTATGACCAACCTAGATAGTATATTCAAAAGCAGAGACATTACTTTGCTGACTAAGGTCCATTTAGTCAAGGCTATTGTTTTTCCTGTGGTCATGTATAGATGTGAGAGTTGGACTGTGAAGAAGGCTGAGCGCCGACCAATGGATGCTTTTGCACTGTGGTGTTGGAGAAGACTCTTGAGAGTCTCTTAGACTGCAAGGAGATCCAACCATTCCATTCTGAAAGAGATCAACCCTGGGATTTCTTTGGAAGGAATGATGCTAAAGCTGAAACTTCAGTACTTTGGCCACCTCATGGGAAGAGTTGACTCATTGGAAAAGACTCTGATGCTGGGAGGGATTGGGGGCAGGAGGAGAAGGGGATGACCGAGGATGAGATGGCTGGATGGCGTGATGGACTCAATGGACGTGAATCTGAGTGAATTCCGGGAGATGGTGATGAACAGGGAGGCCTGGCGTACTGCGATTCATAGGGTCACAAAGAGTCGGACACGACTGAGTGACTGAACTGAACTGAACTGAACTGTATTATAGAAGATAGACAAGAAAACTAATTTTCTAATTATATAGAAAATTATATATTATATATAATTATATATTATAACTAATTTTAATTATCTTATCTAAGCAAGAAACTAATATCATTTAGAATAAAATTGCATATAATGAATTGCCTCCTATTTGTTGTGTGTTTTAAATTGAATATTTACTCCAAAATTTTGTATCTCTTAAAGACTAACAAAAAGAACCACTTTGATAGTACAGCTATCAGTGTAGCACTTTGTATCATTTTAGTTTTAAACTCTTTGATTTCAAGGTTTCTTTTTTAGTATAAATTTATTTATTTTGATTGGAGGTTAATTACTTTATAATATTGTATTTGTTTTGCCATACATCAACATGAATCCACCATGGGTATACATGTGTTCCCCATCCTGAACCCCCTCCCTCACCCCTCCCCATACCAGCCCTCTGGGTAGTCCCAGTGCACCAGCCCCAAGCATAATTTCAAGCTTTCAAAGAAGTTTGTCATTATTTACTTTGATACTGTTTTATCGTTTTAGTCAGTATCATAGTTGCTTTTTTTCAATTGTGGGAAAACACATATAACATAAAATATGCCATGTTAGATTTTTTTAAGTGTACAATTCTATAGTGTTAAGTACATCCACAATGTTATGGAAACCATCTCCAGAAGTTTTTATCATGAATAATTGAAGCCATGTCTATTTGCAAAGGTAAACAAAAAACAAAGCAAAACAAAACCTCTGCTTCTCTTCTCAACACTTTACACACTACTTCTGATACCAGATAAGTACATTTTTTTTTCATGATTAGTTAATCTCCCATTCCCAGCAGACACCAAATGAGCATTCTACAATTCAGTTCAGTTCAGTTCTGGCACTACCTGGAGTTAGTATCAGATCTCACAGGTTAAGTAAGGCCTATCTCAGCAGATCAATTCTCCTTTCCCTATTTATATATCAGTCAAAAGTTCCCATGGTCACTTTCACTTATGATGAACTGTGTGTAAATGAGAGGGTCTCACAACCTTCTCCTAATGCACTAAAGCAGTTCATGAAACTCAGGACTTTCTACTACTAGATTACAAGTTTATTATAGATGGATACAGTTTAGAAAAACCAGATGAAAGACATGCATAGGGAAAGGTGTGGATGAAGCAGTGCACTATGTCCACACCCTGCTGGAATGCTACTTTCCTGGCACTTCCACATATTCACCAATACTGAAGCTCTCTGAAGCTCGAACCACCTTACTTTAGGTATTTTTCTTTTGAATCCTTCCTTAGCAGGGTGTGATTGATTAAGTTGTTGGCTGTTGGTGATTGAACCCAATCTCCAGGCTCTCACTTGTTTCTGAAGATCAGGGGAGAGACTGAAAGTTCCAATCCTCTAATCACTGGTTAGTTCCCCCTGGCAATCATTCACTCATTTTGAGAGGCTTTCCAATAGTCACATCATTAACATAAACTCAGATGTGTTGAAAGGGGCTTGCTATGACTAACAAAAGATGTTCCTTTTATCTTTCCTAATTGATGCAACCATTTCAGAATGGAAGACAAAAACTAAAAAGATGCTCCATTGCTCTTATCACTTGGAAATGATGACAATTTTAGGAACTGTGTGCTAGAAATGGGACAAACACCAAATGTATATTATTAAAAATTACAATTTCATACTATTAAACAATGGTTCTGAATTTCCCCTTCCCAAAGTCCCTGTCAATCACCATTCTACTTTCTGTTTATCTGAACCTGACTAATTTAGGTACATCAAAGGAGTAAAATCATTCAGTATTTCTTTTTATGATTGGCTTATTTCACTTTTCAGTGTCCTCAAGTTCCATCCCTGGTATAACATGAGTCTAAATTTCTTTCATTTTAAGTCTGAATAATATTCTATTGCATGAATATACCATGTTTTCTTTACCCATTCATATATGCGTGGACACTTGAGTTGCTTCCAAATTTTGTCTATAATTATGTTACTATAGGTATGTAAATATCTCTATGATTCTAATTTCAGTTCTTCTATATGAGTATTAGATGTAGAATTGCTAGATTATAGGGGGAAAAAGTGTTTTAAAATATTTTAGAAACTTCTATATTGTTTTCATAGCAATTGTATCATTATATATTCCCAGCAAGAGTGCATAAGGGTTACAATTTTTCCACATTGTTGCAAACATGTGTTATTATTATTTTTTAAAGTATTAGACATTCAAATGATATGATGAGGTGAAGTCACTCAGTCATGTCCGACTCCTTGCAACCCTGTGGACTGTAACCTACTAGGCTTCTCCGTCCATGGGATTCTTCAGGCAAGAATATTGGAGTGGATTGCCATTTCCTTCTCCAGGGTATCTTCCCAATCCAGGTATCAAACCCGGGTCTCCTGCATTGGAGGCAGACACTTTAACCTCTGAGCCACCAGGGGACATTTATTGTGATTTTTATATTTCCCTAATATTTAGTGTTGTTGAGCACCTTTTCATATGTATGTTTCATATATATATATATAAATATATATATATATATATATATTTGGAGAATATATATATATATTTGGAGAAATGTTTATTTAATCTCTTGCTCCTTTTTGTAATTGAATTTTTGTGTTATTTATTTTGTTATTGTTGAATTGTATATGTTATGCATATATTCTGGATATTAACCCCTTATCAGATATATGATTTGCAAATAGAGTTTTTCCCCATTCCATGAGTTGCCTTTCAATACTACTGATAGTGTCTTTTGAGGTACAGATGTTTTAATTTTGATGTAGTGCAATTATTTTGACTTTGTCTATACTTTTGATATTATATCAAAATAATTGCCAAATAATGCCATAAAACTTTTCTACCTTCTTTTTTATTTCAAAGTTATATAGTTTTAGATCCTACCTTTAAGTTTTTGATGCATTTTGATTAATTTTGACATATACTGTAAACAAAGAGTACAGCTTTATTCTTTACATGGAGATATTCATTACCATTTATGAGAAACATCATAGTGTTTTTGAAGAATATATCTACATTGTCCATGTGCATTTGTTGTTGTCCAGTCACTGGGTTAAGTCTGACTCTTTGTGACCCCATGGACTGCAGCACTCCCAGGCTTCCTTGTCCTTCACCATCTCCCAGAGTTAGCTCAAACTCATTTCCATTGAGTCAATGTTGCCATCCAACTATTTCATCCTCTGTTGCTCCCTTCTCCTCATGCCCTCAATCTTCTCCGGCTTTTTCCCAATGAGCCTACTTTTCTAATTTTGCAAGAAACATTTTTTTAAATGTAAATGTTTCAACCAGTTAGGTCACACAGTCAGAAAAAGATCAGAATCAGAGAATGAACTTATGAATCTTGGCTGCAGTATTGTTTGGCCTGCTTGTTCATTTGTTTGTTTTTATTGTTGTTGTAGTTGTTATTTATGTTACCTGTTCACCCCTTCCAGAAGAGAATTAACCAGCAATTTGACATCTTAGAAACTCTGCTATTTTCTGGTCACCTAATTTATCTGTAGATACTCAACTGCTAAGTTTCTCCAATCACTTTACATACTTAGGATCTATTATCTCATTTTAAATGAACAGCAGAACAATTGAAAATCATTTTTAAGTATAAAACTTTGAATAATTGCTTTGCCTCATTTAACTTTGTAGTATAAACAATTACTTTTTTTTTAAAGAAAGCTATTTAGATCATCACAGTCCAAATTATTTTTGTAAGACTTACATTATACTTTAGAAATCATTAAATACATTTAGACTTTCTGTTCTTGCAGTAATTTTTATTTTTTCATTTATTGCCAGTATAGTTAATAGCAGGAAGCATTAGATTCAGTTGAACTAATTTTAACACTAGTTTCCAGTGTTTATGACATCCATTTTCTCATTATTTTATAACCAAAGAGATTTTATGAAGCTTTGTTCTAAGTATTTTTCATGTAACTTATTTAATTTTATAATAAATTCATGAGAATTTAGATATTAATACACACATATTCTCTTTATACATACATACATACATACATACACTCTATATCAATGTTACAAAAACAAAAAATTTCTAAATTTTGATTAATATCACATAACTTAAGGATGGCACAACTAGGATACAAACACAAACTGTTTGTCTATAGACATCTAACTCAAATGACTACACTATAATTTATTTCATGTGACTCAAATTTAGATTTAATTTATATAATATCCTAATGATTGAGTCTAATTGGTTGAAACTTATACACATTAAACAGTTATGTTTTCTTGGAAAAGTAACTTCTTTTTAAGTATATGCAAAATAGAGACATATTTCTTTCTAAAACACTATAGAAAAACCTGCTCTTAGAAAAATCACTCTTAAATAGCTTTAAAATTCTGAGCAGAAACATAAGATGTTGATTCATCCTTCATATGAGTACTATTTTTACTTTCAAAGTTAAGATTTGTGATGGCAAAGTGAGTTCATGTTTCAATTACCATTTGCATGGCAAAATCATTATAATATACACAATATGAAAATATATAACTCAAAGATCAAATATAAGACAGATATCTTTAGAAGAAGAGACAGATCAGAAATATAAGATGACAAATGTATTTGTCTCATGGGTTAGCTCACTGAGGTCTGATAGACACAAAAGTGGGTAGAATAAGTCAGAATTTTTGCTTTTGTAGAAAAAAAGCATCTGAATGTCCTTCAGTCAAGATGAAGTACTTGGATCAGACTCACAGATTACAACTGGTGACTAGATTTAAGCCCCTTCAGCAAAGGAAGATCATGGCATCCGGTTGATCACTTCATGGGAAACAGATGGGAAACAATGGAAACAGTGTCAGACTTTATTTTGGGGGCTCCAAAATCACTGCAGATGGTGACTGCAGCCATGAAATTAGAAGATGCTTACTCCTTGGAAGATAAGTTATGACCAACCTAGATAGCATATTCAAAAGCAGAGACATTACTTTGCTGACTAAAGTCCATCTAGTCAAGGCTATGGTTTTTTGTGTGGTCATGTATGGATGTGAGTGTTGGACTGTGAAGAATGCCGAGCACCTAAGAATTGATGCTTTTGAAGTGTGGTGTTGGAGAAGACTCTTGAGAGTCCCTTGGACTGCAACTAGATCCAACTAGTCCATTCTGAAGGAGATCAACCCTGGGATTTCTTTGGAAGAAATGATGCTAAAGCTGAAACTCCAGTACTTTGGCCACCCCATGTGCAGAGTTGACTCATTGGAAAAGCCTCTGATGCTGGGAGGGATTGGAGGCAGGATGAGAAGGGGACGACCGAGGATGAGATGGCTGGATGGCATCACGGACTCGATGGACGTGAGTCTGAGTGAACTCTGGGAGATGGTAATGAACAGGGAGGCCTGGTGTGCTGCGATTCATGGGATCACAAAGAGTCGGACATGACTGAGCAACTGAACTGAACTGATGCTAAAGAATGGAAATTGAAAAATCTGCCAAATGCTACGTGCAGCAGTTGCAAGTGCTAAGTAGAAGAATGGTAGAAATAAACATTCTGTGCTGGCTAAGTGACTAGATATGCTACATTATCCAGATTACCACAACACAGTAACTCCAAAAATAGAACATTAATTGTTTTTTATTGAAGAAAGAAAAAATAACTATCAAAAAACAATGTACATCAATTAATTTCATGAAACATTCCTACAAATATTGTAAAAAATTATTTTAAAATTTAAAATGATTTATTGATTACCATTTAAAGTAGCATGAATTTATGAATTGAAACAATACTCCATTACTATGAAAAGGACTTGGAACTCACAACATGAAATCATGAAATGTATTTCACTGATAAAATATTTTTCAGAAAAATGTTTTGCAAGTCTCTTGACTGAATGAAGTAAAAGAGAAAAATGGTAAACTGAAGATAGAAAGAAAATTCGGCCAGTACATGTGCAGAAAAATTCAGGCATACAATAGAGGATATAATAAAAACCCCAAACATTAATATACAAAGTTTTGTTGTTTTTTTTTTAAAGTGGAGAGGATAGCAAAATAGAGGAGAAACTGCATTTAAATAAACTATTTCAATATTTTCAAAATTGAGAGTGGACAATATGTGACTCTTAACGAAATATGTATTTTTAATAATAAAGAGAAAAATAAATGTCATACCCTGAATATGTTATACCGAAAAATGTACATTAAGAATAAAATAATCATAAAAATGCCTAACAAAAGGCATTTTAACAATAAAAGTGTGACCAACTGACAATGGATATTTCATTTACAACAGTGGATGCCAAGGGAAAGTGGAATTGTATCTTAACCCTGCTGCTGCTTCTAAGTCACTTCAGTCGTGTCCAACTCTGTGCAACCCCATAGACAGCAGCCCACCAGGCTCACCCCGTCCCTGGGATTCTCCAGGCAAGAATACTGGAGTGGGTTGCCATTTCCTTCTCCAATGCAGAAAAGTGAAAAGTGAAAGTGAAGTCCTTCAGTCATGTCCTACTCTTAGTAACCCGATGGACTGCAGCCTACCAGGATCCTCCGTCCGTGGGATTTTCCAGGCAAGAGTACTGGAGTGGGGGTGCCATTGTCTTCTCTGTATCTTAACCCTACTGAAAGAAAATAACTCTAACATATAATTTTATACCCAAGCATAATATTTTTTAAGAATGAGCACAATAAAAATATATTTTAGCAATAGACATACAGAATAACAAGAAATTTGACCACCCACGGAATATAATTAAAATATTATTAAAAATAAAAAACCAACAGAAAGAATAAGATTTAAGAAAACAATAAGTACATCATTGATATAATGTAGCAATAAATGTAATTAGCTATTTTAAAATTTTTATTTAAAATTATTGAATATTTAAATACTAACAAGAAGGGAGAAGTTTCTTCATATGAGGATTGATTTGTCATAAGGTTACTAAAAGAAGGAAGGATAAAAGGATTCAATGAATGGATTTTCTCATAAAAATTTATATCTTAAGTATAAAACAGCTATTAGTAAAATAACACTAGTATACCTTGAAGTTTCCAGCATAGAGCAAACCAGCATAGAGCAAACAACCAAAAACGAATACTCAAAAAAATATGTCAGTACTACGTTTGTGGGGATGTATTGTGAAGAAAACACAATGAAATCATATGAACCTTCTAGCATCTGGGGGAACATATTATATATGTTATTGATTTTGCTCTTCTTCTATAAACAACTAAAAACTCACAATATATTTGAAACAGCATGTTTTAAATACTAAACAAAAGGCAATTTTTGTTAAAGAAAAAAAAATATATATAGGCTTCCCTGATAGCTCAGTTGGTAAAGAATCCACCTGCAAATCAGGAGACCATGGTTTGATCCCTCGGTCAGGAAAATCTGCTGGAGAAGGGATAGACTACTCACTCCAGCATTCTTGGGCTTCCCTTGTGGCTTAGCTGGTAAAGAATTGTAATGTTTTTCCTTTGAAGCATTTGTCTGACTCCAAAATAGGGAGGAAGAATGTAACTAGGAGCAACCTTGCTGCTGAGCTGAAAAGTCAGAGATCACAGTTTGTGGGGCCTAAAAGAACTGGAATGTAACAGAGGATACTATCTGAAAGGAGGCATCCACACAGACACAGAGCAAATCTAATTCTTTGAGGTCTATTGA
The DNA here is from genome assembly GCA_917880005.1 of Nanger dama. NCBI lineage: Eukaryota > Metazoa > Chordata > Mammalia > Artiodactyla > Bovidae > Nanger > Nanger dama. The sequence continues at coordinate 58,431,477 of CAKJTW010000006.1, read as the reverse complement.
ATCTTTGCTTGAAAGGCTCAGTGACACTGCCCAAGAGCAGGCAAAATACACACACAACTACTGGAGTATCTTACATTATCATTACTGCACAATAAATTACTATATACTTAGGAAAAATCTTTTATAATCTCACAATTTCTATTAATCAGATATCTAAGGCTGACAAGACTGAGTTTCCCTTTGAGTGTCTGACAAGACTGAAGTCGAAGTGAAAGTCATGGCTTCATTTTCTATCAGGGTCTTTTTTAAGCTCAGTGATTTTATTTGTGTTTATATGACAAAGTCTGCATTCTATCTCTCAGCTCTGTATCATTCTCAGCTCTTAGAAAATACTCAAATTTTCCTTGATGTTATCATAGTCAATCAATGGCATGAGTGTCTGTATTTTTTCACACTAGAGCAGCCCGTCTCTATAACTTCTGCTTGGGTGACTAGCAAGACTCATCTATTTATATCATCCTATGTACATAATCTCAAATTCTTAAGATCAAACAACCTTGAAGTTTAAATCTGCAAAACCCCATCACAGCATTTTCTAGATTACTATTTGACTGAATAAATGACTACAGCGTTTGCATGACAGAGACTTAGAATACTGTGAGGTCATTTTAGAATTCTATCTACAATATGGTAAATAATTCAGCAGAAGATATTGTAGAAATTTTGAATACCAGGATCTTTTTGCAAATACTTGAAGAAAAGCTGTACCATTCAAGTAGGGCTAAATTAACCCTAAATTAAATCTATTCAATTCATAATATCAAAGCTTAAATATACAACTCAAAAGAATCAAGCTGTTTAACAAGTAAACTAAGTCTGATAGAAAAAAGCATTTCTTTTCCATAAGGATGGTCTTGACCCCTGTCTCCTCTACAATGTTATGAACCTCCGTCCATAGTTCATCAGGCACTCTATCTATCAGATATAGTCTCTTAAATATATTTCTCACTATCACTGTATAATCATAAGGGATTTGAATTAGGTCATAGCATATTCAAAAACAGAGACATTACTTTGCCAACAAAGGTCGTCTAGTCAAGGCTATGGTTTTTCCTGTAGTCATGCATAGATGTAAGAGTTGGACTGTGAAGAAAACTGAGCACTGAAGAATTGATGCTTTTGAACTGGGGTGTTGGAGAAGACTCTTGAGAGTCCCTTGAACTGCAAGGAGATCCAACCAGTCCATTCTAAAGGAGATCAGCCTGGGTGTTCTTTGGAAGGAATGATGCTAAAGATGAAACTCCAGTACTTTGGCCACCTCATGAGAAGAGTTGACTCACTGGAAAAGAGTCTGATGCTGGGAGGGATTGGGGGCAGGAGGAGAAGGGGCTGGCAGAGGATGAGATGGCTGGATAGCATCATCAACTCTATGGACATGAGTCTGAATGAACTCCGGGAGCTGGTGATGGACAGGGAGGCCTGGCGTGCTGCCATTCATGGGGTCACAAAGAGTCAGACATGACTGAGCGACTGAACTGAAGTGAACTGAACTGAGTGGTCTAGTGGTTTTCCCTACTTTCTTCAATTTACATCTGAATTTGGTAATAAGAAGTTCATGATCTGAGCCACAGTCTGCTCCAGGTCTTGTTTCTGCTGACTTTATAGAGCTGCAAAGAATATAATCAATCTGATTTTGGTGTTGACCATCTGGTGATGCCCATGTATAGAATCTTCTCTTGTGTTGTTGGAAAAAGGTGTTTGCTATGACCAGTGTGTTCTCTTGGCAAAATTCTATTAGCCTTTGCCCTGATTCATTCCATATTCCCAGGCCAAATTTGCCTGTTACTCCAGGTGTTTCTTGACTTCCTACTTTAGCATTCCAGTCCCCTATTATGAACAGGACATTTTTTTTTTTTTTTTTTAGTGTTAGTTCTAAATGGTCTTGTAGGTAATCATAGAACCATTCAACTTCAACTTCTTCAACATTACTGGTTGGGGCATAGACTTGGATTACTGTGATATTGAATAGTTTGCCTTGGAAAGAAACAGAGATCATTCTGTCATTTTTGAGATTGCATCCAAGTACTGCATTTCAGACTCTTTTCTTGATCATGATGGCTACTCCATTTATTCTAAGGGATTATTGCCCATGGTAGTAGATATAAAAGTCATCTGAGTTCAATTCACCATTTTGGTTCGCTGAGTCCTAAAATGTTGATGTTCATAAGTCATCTCCTGTTTGACATCTTCCAATTTGCCTGATTCGTGGACCTAACATTCCAGGTTCCTATGAAATATTGCTCTTTACAGCATTGGACCTTGTTTCTATTACCAGTCACATCCACAACTGGATATTGTTTTTGCTTTGGTTCCACCCTTCATTCTTTCTGGAGTTATTTCTCCACTGGTCTCCAGTAGCATATTCGGCACCTACTGACCTGGGGAGTTCCTCTTTCAGTATCCTATCATTTTGCCTTTTCATACTATTCATTGGGTTCTCAAGGCAAGAATACTGAAGTGGTTTGCCATTCCTTTCTCCAATGGACTACATTTTGTCAGACCTATCCACCATGGCCCTCCCATCTTGGGTGGTCTCACAAGGCATGGTTTAGTTTTATTGAGTTAGACAAGGCTGTGGTCTAAGGCTGTGGTCTGTGTTTTAGACTGACTAGTTTTCTGGGATTATGGTTTCAGTGTGTCTGCCTTCTGATGCCCTCTCTCAACACCTACCTTCTTACTTGGGTTTCTCTTACCTTGGAAGTGAGGCATCAATTTATGGCTGCTCCAGCAATGCACAGCCACTGCTCCTTACCTTAGATGAAGGGTATCTCCTTACGACTGCCCCTGCTGACCTGGAACATGAGGTAGCTCCTCTTTGCCCTCCAGAGCCCGAGCAGTCCCTGCTCCTTGGAAGTGGAGTAGCTCCTCCTGGCTGTCATCCCTGGACTCGGGTGTGGGGTAGCTCCTCCATTTGAATGCAAAGTTATAAAGAATTGCAAGGAGAGATAAGAAAGCATTTCTCAGTGATCATTGCAAGGAAATAGAGGAAAACAGTAGAATGTGAAAGACTAGATACCTCTTCAAGAAAATTAGAGATACCAAGGGAACGTTTCATGAAAAGACGGGCTCAATAAAGGACAGAAATTGTACGGACCTAACAGAAGCAGAAGATATTAAGAAGAGGTGTCAAGAATACACAAGAACTGTACAAAAAAGATCTTCATGGCCAAGATAATCATGATGGTGTGATCACTCAACTAGAGTTACACATCCTAGAATGTGAAATCAAGTGGTCCTTAGAAAGCATCACTATGAACAAAGCTAGTGGATGTGATGGAATTCCAGTGGAACTATTTCATATCCTGAAAGATGACTCTGTGAAAGTGTTGCACTGAATATGCCAGCAAATTTGGAAAACTCAGCAGTGGCCACAGGACTGGAAAAGGTCAGTTTTCATTCCAATCCCAAAGAAAGGTAATGCCAAAGAATGTTCAAACTAGCGCACAATTGCAGTCATCTCACATGCTAGTAAATTAATGCTTAAAATTCTCTAAGCCAGGCTTCAGCAATATGTGAACCGTGAACTTCCTGATGTTCAAGCTGAGAGAGTTGCAGAAAAACATCTACTTCTGCTTTATTGACTATGCCAAAGCCTTTGACTGTGTAGGTCACAGTAAACTGTGGAATAATCTGAAAGAGATGGGAATACCAGACCACCTCACCTGCTTCTTGAGAAACCTATATGCCGGTCAGGAAGCAATAGTTAGAACTGACCATGGAACCACAGACTGGTTCCAGATAGGAAAAGCAGTATGTCAAGGCTGTATATTGTCACCCCGCTTATTTAACTTCTCTGCAGAGTACATCATGAAAAACGCTGGAATAGAAGAAACACAAGCTAGAATCAAGATTGCCGGGAGAAATATCAATAACCTCAGATATGCAGATGACACCACCCTTAGGGCAGAAAGTGAAGAAGAACTAAAGAGCCTCTTGATGAAAGTGAAAGAGGAGAGTGAAAAAGTTGGCTTAAAGCTCAACACTGAGAAAATGAAGATCATGGCATCTGGTCCATCACTTTATGGCAAATAGGTGGGGAAACAGTGGAAACAGTGTCAAACTTTATTTTTGGGAGGCTCCAAAATCACTGCAGATGCTGATTGCAGCCATGAAATTAAAAGACGCTTACTCCTTGGAAGGAAAGTTATGACCAACCTAAACAGCATATTCAAAAACAGAGACATTACTTTGCCAACAAAGGGTGGCTAGTCAAGGCTATGGTTTTTCCAGTGATCATGTATGGATATGAGAGTTGGTCTGTGAAGAAAGCGGAGCACCAAAGAATTGATGCTTTTGAACTGTGGTGTTGGAGAAGACTCTTGAGAGTCCCTTGGACTGCAAGAAGATCCAAACAGTCCATTCTAAAGGAGATCAGTCCTGGGTTTTCTTTGGAAGGACTGATTTTAAAGTTGAAACTCCAGTACTTTGGCCACCTCATGCGAAGAGTTGACTCATTGGAAAAACTCTGATGCTGGGAGGGATTGGGGGCAGGAGGAGAAGGGGACGGCGGAGGATGAGATGGCTGGATGGCATCACTGATTTGATGGACATGAGTTTGAGTGAACTCCAGGAGTTCATGATGTACAGGAAGGCCTTCAGTTCAGTTCAGTTTATTTGCTCAGTCGTGTCCAACTCTTTGTGATCCCATGAATTGCAGCACGCCAAGCCTCCCTGTCCATCACCAACTCCCGAAGTACACTCAGATTCACGTCCATCAAATTGGTGATGCCATCAAGCCATCTCATCTTCTGTCATCCCCTTTTCCTCCTTCCTCCAGTCCTTCCTAGCATCATAGTCTTTCCCATGAGTTGGCCAAAGTACTGGAGGTTCAGCTTTAGCATCTTTCCTTCCAAAGAACACCCAGGGCTGATATAACTATTATATATATAAACTATTAGTAGATATTAATGAATTTAATGTCAGAAAAATCTTAAAACTACAAGATTCAAAGAAAGCAATAATTATACACCACAGTGTATGAAGCAAAGACACCTGAAAATATTCAAGATTCATTCTTTAAGGAAATATTCAGCAAAGTAATTTTAGAAGGAACATTGTTAGGTTCTTTAATTTCTTTGTTTTTTTTTTTTTTTTTTTCTACAGGCTTTCCATGATCTACAGAGACTATTCAAGTCAAAAGAGAGAAATTTAATAAAGAAGTAACAGAAAATCCAAAAACCCAATTAGGTGAAAGTGTTCAATTTTACTAATTGTTTAAGAACAATAAATTATTTTTATAACTGGCATCACTTTACATGCCAATTCAATAACTGGCAAATGTTGAAAAGTCTGACAATATAATTTTTGGAAATGATGTCAAGAACAAGTAGCACTCATGCTTTTTGAGAGATATTTTGCAAATTATAATACAATCAAAATGATCAGACTCTCTAATTCAGGATTCCCTTTATTACTTCCTAGAAAATCACACTTATGTGCACAGAGAAAGTTGCAGTTTGCAGAATTATGCCTGTAAGCATGAAATTGGATTCCAGATATATAAATAATAGCCTATCTGCAAAATGATAATGGACCATTTATGATTAACTAAGTATTTAGCAAAATACATACCAAAATCATAAACTTTGAATTCTTGGTAAAAGTTACCATTCAGGTAAGAAAGAAGGAAATGAGATTAGGCATAAAATTATGAGGATCTCAATTATCTCTGTCACATTTTAATTCTTAGGAGACCTGCAATAAATATTGTGTAACAACAAGTGTCGGTGGAGCCAAGAATGTAAAGGAGAAGTTGTTGTGTTATTATTTAATCTTTACTATATCATTTGAAATATTTCACAATAAAGAATTATTATTTTAATAAAAATGTTTATTTGTATTAATGTTTTATATATAAGCAAGGGGTGGAGTAAGGTATCTTTCAGAAAATGGTGCTTGTAAAGATCTGCACTGACAGATTGCTATTTTGGAGAAATCCTAGTAGATAGCTACTTCAATGCCAAAGAAAGCACTAGCAGATGTATCTACAGCTGGAGCAAGAAAGCTACACATGTGGTACAGTCACATTTGGCAATGAGAAAGAAGTTTGGAGTCTGCATCAGCTCTCTTTTCTGTTTGTTTATTTGTTTATTTATTTTTCTGTTTAGTTAACAAGGCAGAGAAACCTAGAATCCTCTCCCAATATGGAGCATGTACAGAGAAGATAGCAATGAGAGGAGGCAGGTTTGTCTCTTACTATTGCTTCAACTCATATTTATTTGAATTTTTAAGTCATAGTACTTGACACTCTTTCCAACAGCTGATAAATAATAATGTTTCCTATAGAAAATACTAGTGGATTCTGTTTTAAGCATTCTTTTCCTGAGAAATTCCAAAGTTGTGGGTGAGAGGAATCTTTATACACACATTTAAAATGAACATATCAGTCTTAAAAAGAAATTGGAAAGACTTTTGCTTTCAAGAGAAACATACCATACACCAAAATACAAAGAAAACAATAATTAGGAAATTTAAATTAAAAATAAACTTAAATTAAATAATGATTGGCCTCAAAACATTCAACAGTAACATAAGGCTAGTGAAAGTATATATATATATATATATATATATATATATACACACACACACATAGCATATCACATTGTTACACTATACAATTTTTAATTAAAAAAATGAGAACTGTAAATAAGCATTTGCAAGACATTTTTCCTTTACTAAAGAAAATAAAAGTGACATGCAAAGTTTAAGAGAAATTGCCTGAAGATACTGGGAAAGAGTTGAGGCCTATACTAGACTATTTTATACTTATGGAACAAAACAGAGATATTTGAATACAAAAGTTCCTAAGAGGCCACAACCTGCTTTGGTAGCATAGTGGTGAACATAGCTACTTTCCATAAAAGGGCACAACAGTGAGCAATGTTTACTTATGCATAATAATTTAAACACTAATAAATTTATACCTCCAACTACAGCCAATTCTGATATCCTTTACAAAGACTGGTCAGGAAAGGTATTTGGAGTGTTGTTGAAATGAAGGTGGTTGTTGGAAGCTGGTGTGACTAAAGCCTTATTACTTACTTTCATGGTCACCTAACTACGGATATTAGGTTGCAACCTCTCTGAAACAAGGATTTGTATCTACTTAAACGGATGTATTCCTTGGTGACTGAGCAGTAAAAAAATCTACTTTCCATTGTAGAAGATGCAGGTTCGATCCCTGGGTTGGGAAGATCCCCTGCAGAAGGAAATGGTAATCCACTGCAATATTCTTGCCTGGGAAATCCCATGGACAGAGGAGTCTGGTGGGCTACAGTCCATGGGGTCACAAAAGTCATACATAACTTAGCAAGTAAACAACAATAACGTCATCAATGCTAGAAAACATCCTGGCAGTTGCATGAGTTCATTAAATATTTACCCAAAGAAAAATGCAGCAATGGGAGCTCAAAATGGCACCTTAAAATCAAAGCAATGGATAAGATAGCCATGGCTTCTTGAACCTTATATTGTGAGTGAGTGTCCTTAGAATGAGTTTTCATGGAGTAGATTGTGTCCTCTGTAGAGTAGCACTGTTTTGGGGATCATTTGAAGTGATTCTTCTCTCTTTGGTTGATTTCTAGCATAATTTTTCATGGAGCAATCCATACCTCACTCATCCTGCCTCATTAGGGTGACTTCACCTACAGATTTTGGGTATGATTCTTCAAATTTTATTATGTATCCCTGCTACCTTCCATGGTGTTTCCTCTAGAGGAAAGTCTCAAAATTTCCCTTCCCCAATGCTGTGACCTAGAACACATGATAGCCTTCACTTTCTACTCCAAAGATAAAAATGGCTTTACATCTTCTGACTTTTCCAGGAAAGAGTTCCTGTGCCTAACTATTCCAGAAAATTCTTTTCAAATTATATGAATAGTTATCTTTATCTGGTTCACGATAACCCTGTATGCAAAACAGCAAAAGAGACACAGATGTATAGAACAGTCTTTTGGACTCTGTGGGAGAGGGAGAGGGTGGGATGATTTGGAAGAATGGCATTGAAACATGTATAATATCATATATGAAATGAGTCACCAGCCCAGGTTCAATGCATGATACTGGATTCTTGGGGCTGGTGCACTGGGACGACACAGAGGGATGGAATGGGGAGGGAGGAGGGAAGAGGAAGGGGGTTCAGGACGGGGACGTGTATACCTGTGGTGGATACATGTTGATGTATGGCAAAGCCAATGCAATATTGTAAAGTAATTAATCTCCAATTCAAATAAATAAATTAAAAAAATTAAACATTAAAAAATTAAAAAAAAAAAACCACAATAGGATAATAACTACTGATACTTGCCTCTCTCTGTGAGCTTCTAGGTACTCTTTTTTTTTTTTTTTCTCCAAAGATGTTTTAGAATGGGTGTTTCTTTTCATTTCTTTTTTTCCTCTCTGCTTTTCTTGGATGATATTACCAACTCAATGGACATGAGTTTGAATAAACTCTGGAAGTTGGTGATGAACAGGGAGGCCTGGAGTACTACAGTCCATGGGGTCACAAAGAGTTGGATGATTGAGGGACTGAACTGAACTGATTTTTCTTGGCACTCAAGCGTATGCCAGGGTCTAGCCCCAGTGGATCCAGGGTAATTCGAAGTGGAAACGGAGTTGGCGTCCTAGGAAAAAGCTATTTAATTAGAAGTATAAAGAGAGATTAGAAAATAATAGTGTAGTAGGAAAATTAGTGGAGAAAAAGATTCTGAATAACTTGGTTTACGTGGGGTACCAATAAAATCTCAAGAGATTTGCACCACCTACATAGGCCACTGGCTCCCACTTGAATAGCGAAGGGTGCTCCGCCTTGGGCTCCCTCTTGCATGGATCTTAGAAGCCAGGGCAAAATTAGCAGGTTTGGTGAGTACCCACACTCTGGATAGGAATTCAGCCAGAAAAATGGAGAACAAGAAAGAAAAACACGGGGGAATCAGCCTTTCCAGAAACTGATCCATTTTCTTTATTTTCAGGTTTGCTTATATACCTTTTGTTACACATGAAGACAAATGGAAATTTTAAAGTCACGCAGGGGTCAGCAGTCCTGATGTTTATCAAAATCAGGTGCTTCATATAAATGTATACAAAAAGGTCTTAAGGGTTTTACATCATCTTAAGGCCAGGGGTCTACTAACATTTTATGATCCTTTCTTTCTGATAATGGTCAGTTAACCAGAAAATTTATTTTCCAGGGGTGATTTTTCTTAAACCGGGCACCACCCTCTGAGGGTACCAGATAAAGTTGCATTCCTATAGACTGAGGGTGTAGTGGGTTACAATTAAGAAAGGAATTTACTTAGCCTAAGGTTAACATGACTAATCTTAAAAGTTTAATACTTATTTCTCCTATATGCTAGTTATATTCATTATAAGGGCAGGGGATATGGAGATTTAGAAGCAATTATTGGCCCAGCAAATGAAAAACCCTTCACCAATATAATTCCTAATCAATCCACTATACTAATAATTTCTAACTTTCTAAAAGAATCTGCCTTTAGTAAGTCTAAAACATCTCGTGCCTCTCATAGTTGGGAGGCTGTAAACAATCACATGTGGCGGGATGAACCTGTTCAGGCAGTCTAGATAACCTTCAAAGGAGTTCGTAAGTTGAAACATTTTTGTCACATCCAGGAATTTTTATTATCTTGGAGCTGTAAGTTAACTCCTTCTCTGAGAGAGGTGATTGGGGACAGCCCCCATAAAGTCAGAAGTGTAGGTGAGAGCATAAAACAGTAAAGTAGGCAAACTCTGGTTTTAGGAGTAGATGCTTGGGAGCAGGGGGTTTCCTGAGGCTCAGTCCCACCTTTGCGTATGCCGAAGACTCCTTCCTCATTACCCTTGCCACAAGTGGAGTTCCTCACGCTGGCTCCCTAAAAGTGTAAATGAATATTCCTCAACTATGGGAAATTTTCCTAAATAGTTTATTTTGTAATTTCCTCCCCTCTCTTCTGTTCTTTTTGGTTGGAATACTTATTGTTGAATAGATATTGAATTCTGATGTTGAATAGATGTTGATAGATATTGAATTCTTAAGACAAATGCTCCAGTTTCTTAACACTTTTTTAAAACTTATCTCTATCTTTTTATTGTTAAATTTTTAGTTTATGGGATATTTTTTTCAAAATTATTTCCACCAAAACTTCTGGACAGTTACTCATTCCTTCCATTACATATATATGTGTGTGTGTGTGTGTGTGTGTGTGTGTGTGTGTGTGTGTGTGTGTAAAAATTTCTAGAGGTTTTTGTGGGTTTGTGAACTCTCCTTCTTTATAGTGCCTATTCATGTTTCACGGATAAAATATCTTCTCTTGTTTTTTGAGAATTTTATAGTATGTGTAATGTATTTTCTTCTACTCATTGCATTGTTTCTTTTCTTCTTGATTTCCTTTTATTCTCTTTGTTTTTGTTTTCTGTTCCCTGTTGCTGTAACTCAGAGATGTGGGGTTCAGTGGCCCGTGCATATTTCCCTAATCTTGTTGTCAAACCCAAGTTCACATGTAGGATGCACAGTGACACTGGACAAACGTAAACATTGGAGTTTTGAACAGAGAAAAGTTTGTTAGTCAAGGAGGCACCAACACAGACAATGGGAGACCTAGGCTTCTCTCAAATCCATCTCATTGGCTGGCTAGGGTGTAAGATTTTTAAAGGCCAAAGAGCAAGAGTAGGGAGGAGTGGTCTCTGTGAGGCCAGCTTCCCCATAGGATCTCAGTAGCAGTCATTTTGGCACCATCTTGTGACTTAGTTTGTCCCTAGTGGTTGTGATTATGCTCCAAGTTCCTACTAAACAGGCTCATTAAGGTCTGGAGATCCTTTAACTTCTCTCTAGGAGAGGGCAGAAGCAATAGTGGAGGCATTTTATCATTTATTTAGGGACTATATAATGGTTTAGAAGTTTAAAGTTCTCAACTGACACTCCAGATATCATTGATTAAGTCTGTTCAAAGGAAGTTGATTGAAGCCTTAGAAATTTATCCCAGTAGTTTAGGGTTATGAATCAGGGTACTGGTTTAAGATAACAATCATGTAAAAGATTATGATGGGTTTAATCTTAAGCAGACAGGAAAGCTTAAGAGCTAGTGAACAAGTTAAATAAGCAAGAATGAAAACAAGGCTTTTCTGGGTCTGTTATAGCAGGATAAGAAAGGGACTAGAGGTTAATCATCAGCTTGACAAGTGACCCAGATTTAGGAAATAATTGGGTTTCAGTCTCTCATGTTCAGTATGGCTCTGCCTATGACCCTCTGGTTTAATTTACCAACACATGGATTTGAACATAAGACAGTCTGACTCAAGTCTACTCTGTTATTCTGAGAAGTTTACAGTCTCTAATCTACCATATTACTATTTACAAATAGCCAGGAATAGAAGAAAACATAAATATCTGTCAACAGGGCAATGGATAAATAAGATGTGATACATACATAATGGAATGTTATTCAGCTGTAAAATATCAAAATAATTCCATCTGCAATAACATGGATGGACTGAGAGATTGCCATGCAGAGTGAAGTAAGTCATAAGGAGAAAGGCAAATCTCATATGATACCATTTATATGTGGAATACAAAAAAAAAAAAAAGACTGGAAATGAACTTATCTATAAAACAGAAATGAAATTGTAGATTTAGAAAATAAACATGGTTATTAAGTGTAGAAGGATGAGGGATAAATTGAAAGATTAGAATTGACAGATAAATATTACTATATATAAAATACATAAAATAGAAAACTAATTAAAACTTACAGAATATCATATAGACCTCTACTCAATACTTTGTAATGGCCTATATGGAAAAATAATCGAAAAATGAGTGATATACATATATGTGTTATATATTTACTTTGCTGTACACTTGAAGCTAATAAAACAATGTAAATCAATTATACTCCAATAAAACTTCAAAAAAAAAAAAATGCAGAGCCTGTAGGACTTTTGGTCTTAATATGGAATGTCTAGGAGAACTTGGTTTTAATATGGAATGTCTAGGAGAACCATCTCTAGAAGATAGGCTACCTATTCTTGCTCCAATTTAACATGTCCAAACTTGCAAATGCTATGCATATTTGTAAGAATGTCAGTTACTATGCTGTCTACAGGAAATGGTCATTTGATCAATAGATTTTTGCTGTTAATTTACATTGGTGGAAAAAAAGAATGACAGCAATTAATTTATCAGATCAGATGCAGAAGGCGAGGCATCTAACATAGACCAATGTGAATTTTCCAAAGTCAACAGATAATTTATATTTTTAAGTAACTAGAAGACCTAACCAGAATTGATTACAAGATACCTTGTGCTGGCATTGTGGTAATTTGATCTGTATGTAAATTTTACATCCATGTTTTGTAGGTATTATCAAATGCATATTAGTATGCAGTTTAATAATTTTATGTAAAATTATTTGGATGTATTTACACTGATCAAAAACAGCACTAACAGTTAAAGAGAAAAGTACTTTAAAAAGCTTGATTCAGGATATAATTACATCAATATTCTAGTGTACAAGTGAAGAAAATTTATATAATGGGATACATTCAGTTCAGTTCAATTCAGTCGCACAGTCGTGTCCAACTCTTCATGACCCCATGAATCGCAGCATGCCAGGCCTCCCTGTTCATCACCAACTCCTGGAGTTCACTCAGACTCACGTCCATTGAGTCCATGATGCCATCCAGCCATCTCATCCTCTGTCGTCCCTTTCTCCTCCTGCCCCAGTCCCTCCCAGCATCAGACTCTTTTCCAATGAGTCAACTCTTCACATGAGCTGGCCAAAGTACTGGAGTTTTAGCTTTCGCATCATTCCTTCCAAAGAAATCCCAGGTATAATCTCCTTCAGAATGGACTGGTTGGATCTCCTTGCAGTCCAAAGGACTCTCAAAGTCTTCTCCAACACCACAGTTCAAAAGCATCCATTCTTCAGCGCTTAGCCTTCTTCACAGTCCAACTCTCACATCCATACCTGACCACACGAAAAACCATAGCCTTGACTAGACGGACCTTAGTCAGATAAGTAATGTCTCTGCTTTTGAATATACTATCTAGGTTGGTCATAACTTTTCTTCCAAGTACTAAGCGTCTTCTAATTTCATGGCGGCAGTCACCATCTGCAGTGATTTTGGAGCCCAAAAAGTAAAGTCTGACACTGTTTCCACTGTTTCCCCATCTATTTCCCATGAAGTGATGGGACCAGCTGCCATGATCTTTGTTTTCTGAATGTTGAGCTTTAAGTCAACTTTTTCACTCTCCACTTTCACTTTCTTCAAGAGGTTTTTAGTTCCTCTTTACTTTCTTCCATAAGGGTGGTGTCATCTGCACAACTGAAGTTATTGATATTTCTCCCGCCAATCTGGATTCCAGCTTGTGTTTCTTCCAGTCCAGCGTTTCTCATGATGTACTCTGCATAGAAATTAAATAAGCAGGGTGACAATATATAACCTTGATGTACTCCTTTTCCTATTTGGAACCAGTCTGTTGTTCCATGTCCAGTTCTAACTGTTGCATCCTGGCCTGCATACAGATTTCTCAAGAGGCAGGTTAGGTGGTCTGGTATTCCCAACTCTTTAAGTATTTTCCACAGTTTATCGTGATCCACACAGTCAAAGGCTTTGGCATAGTCAATAAAGCAGAAATAGACGTTTTTCTGAAACTCTCTTGCTTTTTCCATGATCCAGTGGATGTTGGCAATTTGATCTCTGGTTCCTTTGCCTTTTTAAAACCAACTTGAACATCAGGAGTTCATGGTTCGCGTATTGCTGAAGTCTGGCTTGGAGAATCTTGAGCATTACTTTACTAGTATGTGAGATGAGTGCAATTGTGCAGTAGTTTGAGCATTCTTTTGCATTGCCTTTCTTTGGGATTGGAATGAAAACTGACATTTTCTAGTGCTGTGGCCACTGTTGAGTTTTCCAAATTTGCTGGTATATTGAGTACAGCACTTTCACAGCATCATCTTTCAGAATCTGAAACAGCTCCACTGGAATTTGATCAGGCGGCTGCGAGAGCCGGGCGGACTCACTAAGCACAGCCGAGAGGAGCTACTCCACGTCCGAGGTCAGGGGCAGCAGCCTAGAGTGCTAGGCTGCAATGGCACAGGAACAGCTGAGAGGTGGTACCCGGCGTCCAAGGTCAAGGGTGGTGGCCAGGAGGAGCTACCCCACATCTGAGGCCAGTGCTGGCCAGGAGAAGACATCCCATGTCGGAGGTCAGGGGCAGCGGCTGGGAGGAGCTACTCCATGTCTGAGACTAGTGGCAGCCGGAAGACACCCCATGTCCGAGGCCAGTGACGGCAGGGAGGAGACACCACAGCATCATTCCATATTAAATGTGATGAGTACCAGTCTTTCATAGCTCGTCAAATCCACAAATGAATCTTTAAGTGAAAAAAATCAAGTCAATCTAATTATGTATACAAAAACAGTATCTCTGAAGAGCTGTTTGCATGGAGGAAATTTATGTTAGCAAGAAATGAAAAATGGTTTTTGTTTAGAGATCTATAACACTGAGAAAAAGTCAGACATAGCAGACAATTTGAAATAAAATAGAAATCTGCCTTTACCCACGTTAAGCCTGAAGTAATAAAAAGACATCTTGTTGGAAGTGAACTGGAAAAAGAATGATACTTAGGGAAGATGTAAGGCATATCTGACATGATCTCTATAGCACAGAAGAGAAGACAATGTTATTTAAACAAATATTAACGCTTCACTTTTGCAATATAAAGATGTGGTAGGGCAGAAGGATTCATTTCAGCAGTTTGCACTATTACACAAAGGATTTAAAATATTTTTTTGTGGTAAAGGAATTTACAAGTTGATCTCTAGTTTCAATTAACTTTGAAACTCACTTTAATAATGTAACATAACTTCTTATTAGCTTCTGTGAACTGACTTTAGTTGTTAATTGGAAGAGTATCTCTGATTTTGAGGAAAATAAGAATGATGAGTAACAGGACAGAAGTGGGTCTGCATAAAATACTGGCAGGTAGGAGCCCCAAATGAAGGAGGGCAAAAGAGGAATGTATTGTGATTCAGAGAGTCAAAGAACTTTAAGAACATTGGTGTCATGGGATCAGTTTGAAGCCATATCATCTTTTGGATGGAGGGAATACAGTGGAATACAGTGCTGTATTCCTCCTCTAATATGCCTGAAAATCCCATTAGAGTCAGTTTCTTATGCATGATGCATATGCAAGAGCCTACATAATGTGCTTGTTGACAGAGTAAATGGAGCGCTGTACTCAAGCACAGTTAATGAATTTGGAAAACAAGACAGAAGCTTCAGGAGTAAAGATGAGACAGAATTGAATAAGATCTTAAATTCCTGATCTCAGAGCAGGAATTCACTGTAAGATTTTCTTTCATTAAACCTTGTAAATATTGTGGAGGGGGTTTGATTGTTTTTAATATAAGGAATAATCATAGTAACCATTATTATTATTGTGTTCTAAGGGTAGGGGGAGGAGAGTAAGTACCCTTTGCTGGGTCTTTAAGGATCCCCTCAAACACAGCTGTGAAAATTTCACTAGGAGTGACGTATGGAAAGATTAAATACACTCACAGATACTAGAGAGAAGGGCACAGCATGCCCAGAGGGCACACAAAGTCACCCAAAAGCCTGAGGTTTGGTCAGAGCAGGCAGAAAGAAAGCAGGACAAAGATCTTTGGGCAAATGCCTTTATTGAGTATGTCATGGGCGTTGTAGTTCGTGACACATGGAAATCATTTTTGGTGGATAATTTTTATGTAACTGGATCAACATGGAAAGGAGGAAAGAGTAAAATGAAGAAATCATCATGAAGCTTATTGTTTAATCACACATCTTGGGGATGGGTTCCCAGAAATGGACAATAGCTAGCTAAAAATTCAAAACAAGCAGGGAGGGCATTGGCATTCAGGGAGTCATTGAGGTAACAAATATTAATTACTGTTTAGATTATAATCATAATTTAAAATTTATTGGCCATTTGGTAAGTTCAGGGTTCTATTCTAAGTCCTTTTATTTGTATTAGCTCACGTAATCCTCAGAGCACTATTATGCTCTATTATTTATCTCCACTTACAGTGAGGAAACCAGGCAGGCAGAGATTCTCTAAAGTTTATCATATATTGTCAAAATGATGAGGCAATTTTAGGTAAAATAAATCATTACCCCTAGAATGCTCAAAGAAGAAGGACACAGAATTGCTTAATATGCATCATTCCACTTTAGGTAACAAATGAAGCTGGCTTGAGGATAAAAATATGTTTTTCATAAGTCCTCCAGGACCAGAGAAGCGGTCACAGAGGGAGGAAAAAAAAAAGTGTTTTTGTTTTTTTTTTTTTCTTACAAAGTTCTAGAAATTGAAAGTTGATCAGTGAGTAGCTGTTCCCTTCTCCAGGGTATCTTCCCAACCCAGGGATCAAACCCAGGTCTCCTGCACTGTAGGCAGATTCTTTACCAGCTGAGCCACCAGGGAAGTCCAAGAATATTGGAGTGGGTAGCTTATCCCTTCTCCAGGGGATCTTACCGACCTAGGAATAGAACTGGGGTCTCCTGCATTGCAGGCGGATTCTGGATGCTGACTATTAAATTAGACATGAACAAAATTATACAGATAAAGTTCAAAATTCAACACATTCTACAATTTGGCCATGGAAGAAAATAAAGAGAACCATAGGATGAAATAAAGAGTTACTTCTTCTTGTTGCTTGTTTATTGCTTGTTTAGTTGACTGGTTTGAATTGTTTTCAACTTTAGAAAAACCCTGAAAGTAAAAAGAAAGTCAAGTGAGAGGCAAATGATTGAAAAGTCTGCAAAAAATGTGTAATTGATGCAGCAATTTCCCTGCTGCTGCTAGGTCACTTCAGTCGTGTCCAACTCTGTGTGACCCCATAGATGGCAGCCCACCAGGCTCTGCTGCCCCTGGAATTCTCCAGGCAAGAGCACTGGAGTGAGTTGCCATTTCCTTCTCCAATGCATGAAAGTGAAGTCGCTCAGCTGTGTCTGAATCTAGTGACCCCATGAACTGCAGCCTACCAGGCTCCTCCATTCATGGGGTTTTCCAGGCAAGAGTACTGAAGTGGGTCGCCATTGCCTTCTCTGAGGAGGTAACAAGTTAGGGGTCAAGAGAATAGGCAGAAAGTTTAGCCTTAGAGACAAGAAAGTTATATTAACTAGAATATACTTTGGAATAGAGAGAGAAATGATCACAATGATAAATAAGGAAGATTCAGGAGAAATCTGGTTTCAGCAAGAATTTATTGAACACGTAACTTTGTTCTTAGCACTGCACATGTTACAAGAAGGACTTCAGAGAGATCGAAGATGCTTTATGCCCTTAACGTATTGTCTGCTTATAATAGTCAATCTATTGGAAGCTTGAAATGGTAGAGAAGAGAGAAGTTATAGTCATTCAGACAAGATCATAATTCTGTTTCTGTTATTTGTTTTTTTAGATGCAAGAAAAGGGAAATAGCTCCAAAAGTAAATGTCTTGATAAAAACATAACCTTACAGAAGCCTAATAGGCTTTGTTTTTCTTTTCTTATTATTTACACCTTATTTCACATAAAATCAGGAAATATAACAGGACATTTGAAGATAAAGAGCATTTTTCCTTTCAAATTGAAATTGTCTTATTAGGAAAAGATAATATAAAAACATAATCTTATAAAAATTATGGCATATTTACCCCATTTCTTAAGCAAGAGAAAATACTGAATCAAAGTTTTTGTTTTATCATGGTAAGATTTATATTGTAATTATGAAAAGTCAAACCATATATACATACAAATGTTAATATTTTTCTGAAATAAAAACAATATCTTAAAATGATAATATAGCATATACTAGAAATCATGTAATATTTCTAAAATGAAAGGCTTCAAGCATAATTGAAATTGTGGATCACTACCTTACCACTATGTCTTACTTGTATTAAAATTTAAATATAGTAACCCAAACATGTACTTGAAGGCACCAAATGTCACTGTTTTAGACATGATATATTTATCACTGTAGATAATTAATAAATGTGAGGAAATAATAGAACATTATGTTAAAATTATTTTCCAGCAAAACTAAGACAAAATTGATAGTGTTAGTGAAACCAAGTAAGACCCTGTGAGGCCTTCTTAGGCATGAAAGCCCTTCTGTGTCTCCCATTTCTCAATTGTTGAAAAAAGATTTTCAACTTCCTACACCTTTTCTTAGTTTCAAGGAGCATATTTAAACAGTTCCTTATTAGGGAAGTGAGAGAATGCAGAAATAAATAGTGCAGGAATGGGGCCTGGGCCTGGGAAGGTGCATAACAATCTGATATATATCTTTGAGTTCTTCTACAGAAACACAGGTCCCCAACCAAAAAGAAAATATTAACTTCAGACTGAGCACAAGCTTGTGGACCCTGGAATGGTTGGAACCAGAGACTGATGATTGAGATTTCTAGAGTACCACCAACCAATCAGAGGAGAGTTATATACTTTGCAGCCCTCCCCTGAAATTTTCCCTATAAAAACTTACTCTTATAAACCCATTAGGGAGGTTGAATCTTTTGAGCATGAGCCTCCCTCTTCTCTTTTCATGGCCCTTGCAGTACATCTTTCTCTGCTCTAAACTCTGACATTTTAGTTTGTTTGGGTTTACTGTGTGCTAGGCACAGGAACTTAGGTTCAGCAACACTGGAATCTCATCATTGTAAATAATATTCATACATATACTTAGGCAAAGAAAACCATGTTTATATTACCAACTTAATTTTAATTTTTTTAAAAATCAAGGATTCCATCATATTTTTGCCTTATTTTAAGGACAATTTACAACAGTTCATTGTCAATAATTTAAAAACACTTAAAACACAGGAATATTAGTATTAGGAAACAAGCTCAAAACCATTTTGTGCAGCCCACTCTTTCACAGATGATGGAAAGAAGTCTATTAATAAAAATATTTGACTTGTCATCTAATAATCTTGACTACATATTTAGTATTTATTACATAATATTATGGGGTTTCCCTGGTGGCACTAGTGGTAAAGTACTTGCTTGCCAGTATACATAGATGTAAGAGATGTGGGTTCGATCCCTGGGTCAGGAAGATCCCCTGAAGAAGGACAGGGCAACCCACTCCAGTATTCTCACCTGGAGAATCCCATGGACAGAGGAGCTTGGCAGGCTACAGTCCATAGGGTTGCAAAGAGTTGAATACAACTGAAGCAACTTAGCACCCATGCACGCACATACATAATATCATAATGTCCCTTATTGGCAAATTATGTGTGTGTAAGCCCCATAGCATATTTGATCTATAGTTAAATAAGACGAAAGAAATTAAAAATATATATATGATATATGTATGTATGTCTTTGGATTTTTCAAGTATATATAAACATTCTCTATATCTACTTTTTCCTCTTTTATCACAAAGAGTAATCATGAAAAAATGTACAAAACCATAAAATACATTCTTAATATTTTGTCCTTTATAATTCTGATAATTTTTAGCATTTGATTAATATTTAGATTGTATTTACTTGCATGTTTATAAAATATATATTAAAACATATTATTTAAGGTATTTACTTATCACAAAATAATATTTTCTCACATCATTAATATGATCAGACAAGAAATGTCCTATATTCTTATCATTGACTGACTTTCTTTATCAGCTAGCTAACTGTCCTACTGCTTGCCATCATTCTGCAGAATTTGGTGCGTTAGAATTCCCATGTCAATGTTTTATTTTGAATTATTCAATTCTGGTGAACATTATCCGCATTCTAATAGCTCACATGGCATTTTGGGTCATTGAATCATCTTAAACTATGTCTATCAGAAGTATTAAATGCAAACATTCTATTTTTGAATACATCCTTCTCACACTTTTATCCAATACCCGATTGCTCTGGAGCAACTATTGCCAGACCATCTGTCTATCAAGCAAAACATGCAGATCAGGTCATGACAATTTGTGGCTTTCTATTAGAGCTATGCAGTCAAAGCAATGTGGCAGTATTTCTATAATATCTGGGTCATTTTATTCTCCTACTATCCAAAGAGAAATTTAAAACTGCCTAGATAACTGACCCTCCTGTGTCTCTCTCTGAAAGAAAGTAGGCTGAGAAAATATTACGTTATTTCCTGAGATTGCGTCATGTTGATTACCTGCATAAGCAGAGGGAATGGAAACTATCAGGCAGATGAGACATGAACAGAGCATGATGACAACTAATTAATAATTTTGGAAACATGTACAATGTCACCATAACACAAAAATCCTCAGTTAAAAATAAAAACTTGTTCTGAAATAGATTTAGGGTGAGGAATGAGGCAACTGGATAAAATGACAATAAAGTTAGACAAAATGGCTGAGCTTTAAAAAAAAAGAAAAAAGAAAATAAAAGCAAACTCTAAGTAAGCTCTGTGAAACATGTGTGGAAAACTTGAGCTACCAGGAAGCCTTATAAAAGAGAAGTGAAGCGAAGTGAAATCTCTCAGTCATGTCTGACTCTGCTCCTCCGTCCATAAAAGAGGAGCCAACTATTAATAACATCGAAAAAGATGAAACTATTCTAACATTAATAATAGGGAAATCCTGGAATAACTATGAAATAATTTTAAAATTGAGTTTTAAGGATCTTAAAAACATAACTAAAATTTGCATAGAGAAATAAGCAATTTTAAAACCAAAACAAACAAGTTTGAGAAAAGGCCACATATTGTTCGTTGCTCTGACTGCAAAAAAAAAAAAAAAAAAGGCATAAAATAAACAACTATAATTTCGTGAATTCTATGGATCAGAAATTTAAATAAACCTTCACCTCTATTCTGATGAATGAATACAAACTGTCTCAGTTCAAAGACTAGGGTCTAGAGACATATAGATGCTTTGTTCATTCACATGTCTTAACACTAGACAGAGAAGAAAATTAGAATATCTGAATCTATAATTGCTGTGTTTCCTCAAGTGTATTTATCTTTGCCTGTTCTCCAGATGTTCTTTTTACCATGGTGGCTTCCAGCAGCCAGACTTCTGACATGGTGGCTCAGGTTTTCAAAGTTTTGGAAAAGAAGGTAAGTGGGAAGCTCCTTTTTTTAGACACTGCTCATTTTCCAGGATGAGAGGCAATATTACAGGAAGCTGTATCTTCATTTTTTCAACTGTAAACATCTGGACATCTGAGGCCTGCAGCAGTTGGAGTACTCTTGAGCATTATTTTTTCTTTGTATGTGGTTGCTACACATGGCTTTCCTCAGAGGATGGATTTGGAATAGCCAGACATCTTACCTGGTAGTTCATAATTCTAAAATTTCAGAGAGAAAGAAAGAGTCAGACAGAGACAGAGAGACAAACTGAGAGAGGACAAAGAGAAGCAGAAGTTGTATTTCCTTTTATGAGATAGCTTCAAAACTCTTTCTTCTATGTCGTGTGTTCATAAGTGAGTAACCAAGCTTATCAGATTTTTACAGGGACACAAACCAGACTTCACCTTTTGTGAGAAAAATGTCAAAGAATGTGCAGATATGTTTTAAAAGTGTCACATGTAGATATGCAAAGAAACAATTAGAAAATTTGGGAACATATTGAAAATCTAGACTCAATCTGGCTGTAGATAAAATACATTATTCTGATGCTTTTAACAAGGAACTGACCAAGATAGCAATGCATAAAATAAAGCAATAAAAATATGACAAACTTTAAAAAAGTAAGAAATATTAACAAAACTTCAATGCATACCTGATATGTGTTATAGGGAGTGAGAATAGGGGTAGTGGCAGAGTAATTATTCAAAGACAAAATAACTAAGAATTTATTGGAATTGATAAAATCATACTAGTAATAATAACAAGTATATCATGAGAAACGCTGTGCTGGAAGAAGCACAAGCTGGAATCAAGATTGCCAGGAGAAATATCAATAACCTCAGATATGCAAATGACACCACCCTCATGGCAGAAAGTGAAGAGGAACTGAAAAGCCTCTTCATGAAAGTGAGAGAGGAGAGTGAAAAAGTTGGCTTAAAGCTCAACATTCAAAAAACAAAGATCATGTCATATGGTCCCATCACTTCATTCAAAATAGATGGGGAAACAGTGTTAGACTTTATTTTTGGGGGGCTCCAAAATCACTGAAGATGGTGACTGCAGCTATGAAATTAAAAACTCTTACTTCTTGGAAGAAAAGTTATGACCAACCTAGATAGCATATTCAAAAGCAGAGACATTACTTTGCCAACAAAGTTCCATCTAGTCAAGGCTATGGTTTTTCCAGGGCTCACGTATGGATGTGAAACTTGGACTGTGAAGAAAGCTGAGAGCCCAAGAATTGATGTTTTTGAACTGTAGTGTTGGAGAAGATTCTTGAGAGTCCCTTGGACTGCAAGAAGATCCAACCAGTCCATTCTAAAGGAGATCAGCCCTGGGTGTTCTTTGGAAGGAATGATGCTAAAGCTGAAACTTCAGTATTTTGGCCACCTCATGCAAAGAGTAGACTCATTGGAAAAAATTCTGATGTTGGGAGAGATTGGGGGCAGAGGGAGAAGGAGACAACAGAGGATGAGATGGCTGGATGGCATCACTGATTCGATGGACATGAGTCTGAGTGAACTCCAGAAATTGGTGATGGACAGGTAGGACTGGAGTGCTGTGATTCATGGGGTTACAAAGAGTTGGACACAATTGAGCTACTGAACTGTATTGAACTGGATAATAATAACAAGTGTATAGATTGAGCGTCCCAGTAACTCAGTGGTAAAGAATCTGCTTGCAATGTGGGAGATATGGGTTTGATCCCTGGGTAGAGAAGACCCCTAGGGAAAGAAGTGACAAACTACCCTAGTATTCTTGCCTGGAAAATTCCATGGACAGAAGAGCCTGGCAGGCTGCTGTCTATCAGGTCACAAAGGTTCAGACATGACTGAGCATACATGCATACATAGATGGAAAATTCATAAGTGCCAATAAAGATATATAAATATAAATGCACACCAGAAAAGAAAAGTAAAACTTCAGAGTATTAATGATAAAAAGAAAACATTAGAACTACCTGAAGAAAACAAAAGTGAAATTTAAAGGAATGAAGTAAGACTAATTGCAGAGTATACAGAGAATAACAGCAAAATAACCAGTCTCAGAAGAAGACAATGAAGTAATGTCTTCAAAGTGTTGAAATAAATTGGGTCACTGTGAATTCTATATTTAACCAACCATATTAATTAAGGCATAATTTTCAGATATTTAAAAACATCTAGCAAAGAGTATAACCTACAATACCTTGATGAAGTATTTAGTGTAAAATATATTTATAGAGAAGAACAATGAAAGTGAGAAAAAAGTGAGAAGCAAGGAATAATGCATGAAAATGAATTTATTATAACATGGTATATCTGTTTAATGACTACAAAAATATAGTTAGTGTTTAAAAGTTGAAATCATAACTTTTTGCAAAAATTGCAAGGCTATAGGATGGGATGTTTACTCAATAAACAAGTAGTGCAGTTGACCGTCTATATCCACGGATTCCAATTTTGCGCATTCATTGAAAGGTGAATCAAAAAATGTTTTTATAAAACTCAGAAAGTTCCAGAAAGGAAAATCTGAATTTTCCTTTCTCTGGCAACTAGTTACATAACATTTACATTGTATTTACAACTATTTACATTTCACTTACATTGTATTTAATAATATGTCATCTAGAGATTATTTAAAGTACGTGACAGGTGATGTGCATAAGTGATATACAAGTACTGTGTCATTTTATACAGGACTTAAGCATCCACAGATTTTGGTAACCTCACAGGGTCCTGGAACCAATCCCCTTGGGATATGGAGGTATGACCATATTAAACTGGTCATATTAAATTTTTACAAATGTGTAAAAAAGAGAAGGAAAAATCAGAGTAAAAATAAAGATATATGTGTAAAGACTGTGAAGTCAGGAAAAGAAAGAAAAGAGGGCAAATTAAATGCACAATTAAAATAAAATAAAAATGAGAAAAAGTCAAGTGCATTTGGTAGTAATCATAATGCACCAGAATAATTATCTATTAAATATAGAGATTAGTAAGACAAGTTGAAAAAGAAAGCCTCAGCTCACTCTGGCTTACCTTGAACATGCTTAATGAATATGTCACATAACAGTTGAAAATGAAGTGAGAAAATTAATTAACCAGGAAAATACTATCATTAAAAAGAAAAAAAAAAGCTCTCTAAGCTGTTCATGGCCAAATCCCTAGGACATGTGACTGTTTTAGGTTACCTGGCAAAACAGAATAAATATTGCAGCTGAAATCTGGTTGTTAATCAAGACCCAAAAATAAAAAGATAAAACCTATATTATCCAGTTGGATCTAATATATAATCACAAAAATCCTTAAAGAGAGAAGTGGGAGGCAGAGAAGTTCCAACGTAATGCAATATGAGAAAGGTCTAAATGGCTATTACTGAATTTGAAGGTAGAGAAATGGGTTCACGAACCAGTCGATGTGGACAACCTCCAAAATCATGAAGAGCCATGAAAATAAATATTCTGTATTTGTTTACATTATCATGTAATAGAAATTTAAGTGTTTTTAATTCTAAAATAGTTTGATTAGTAATATGACCACAAAACTTTGAAATTGTTGGTCCTGATCTCTGTTTCTGATTTGACACTGCTGCCAAGTTTTAGGCATGAATTATTTTGACTTCCATACCACTGAACTTTTCTTTTCATCTTTCCTCATCAAGGATCTAGTTTAAGCCTCCTTTAGAGAGAGATGGATTTAGAGATGGATTTTCTTTGTTCATCAGTTA
Source organism: Nanger dama (assembly GCA_917880005.1). Taxonomy (NCBI): domain Eukaryota; kingdom Metazoa; phylum Chordata; class Mammalia; order Artiodactyla; family Bovidae; genus Nanger; species Nanger dama. The sequence continues at coordinate 58,406,707 of CAKJTW010000006.1, read as the reverse complement.
CATTGTGATATTCTTCAGGTTTCTGTTTTTGTACCTGTTTTTCTTATTAATTTTTCTTCAGGAAGATCTCATGCACTCAACTCTGGTTTTTATACATATGGCTCCCAAATTCATATGTCTTTCAGATCATTACTAAGTTCTGAAATTGTTCATCTGACTATTAAAATTTTCCACAAGGAATCTCCAAGCCTATTTATTTTCTTTGGTATATCATCTCAGTACATGATGTCACCATCCTTCAGGATGCACAAACCAGAAAATTCAGAACCATCTACAAAAATCCTTCTTACACATTGTGTGTGTGTGTGTGTGTGTGTGTGTGTGTGTGTATGCTTTATTCAGTGGAATTTTAAGACTCAAGTAATTTTTAGCATCTCAAGTAAACCTAAGAGAACTGCTTATAGGTTGCAAGGCAGGGAGCTAGGTATATAGGTTTTGCAGCAAAGGGCAGGTAGTCTGAATGTCAAAAAAATATTGTTAATTAAAGAAAACCAAATACCCCAAGCTAAGGAATTTAGCACTTCTTTATGTATGGGAAGAGTAAAGAGTCTAGGCTCACTGAAATCATTCCTTTGATATGCAACTCAGCTATCCTGGAGAGGGGGAGTGGTAGCAGTATCCTGTGATTTCACGTCATGAGTTCCCCCAGGGCTCATCCTAGGGAATGGCTGCAGTTTGATGGTTGTTTTGTGGCGGGTCTTTCCTTTTTGTCTCTGAAAGGCTCGGGCAGCTCATGCTGGAGGACTGCAATTACTGATGATTATGATGTTCTTTGATTACCTCTATGGTAGGCAATATTCTATTTATCAACTCCCCTTCTTGGTTGGAAGCTTGACTGATGTCTGTGAGACATTTCATGACCAATTTGTTTTTCTTTTCTTTTCTTTTTTTTTCCTCCCCACAGTGCTAGGAGGCTCTTCTCAGGTCGGGGAAACATTCTTGTTGAATTTCTAGATTATTGTGCAATTTCTAGATTATACCCTGTTGATAATAAAAAGATTCTCTGGACCTTTTGTCTTATTAGTTTATTATGATCCAGGAAATATTTTCCCTTGTTGCCTCTTCCCATACCTAGAATCACTCTAATACAATTATTGTATGAGTCATAAATATTTCCTTAAAAATATTAAACCATCATTAATTTTGTTGAAGGCCTGGTTATGCACTGGTAAAAATTCTTCTTACTCATTCTTTAAGAGTTAATGAACAAATCCTGCCAGATTTACATGTCCATATAGCTCTTTTAAATTTTAGTCTGTTTTTTCTCCTGACCTTTCAACTCTTTGAGGGCAGCACTGCTTCATCTCGTTTTCTTCTACTTTCCCTTCCCCTCCTCCTCCCTCCTCCTTCTTCTCTTTCTCTTCTCCATTTTCTTTTCTTTTTTTTTTTTTCTCCTAATGCTTGGCAGAGGACAGCCTATGGTGATTGCTTAATTAATTAAAACATTTTGGGAGTTCTTGGGATAGAAGAAGTTTTCTTCTATATGTTTACTCTGAATGCTCTGATACTATGATAATCACAAAACAGTTTCTATGAAATTGTATAGGTCTATTTATGTAGTTCCGATATAGATTCAATAGTCCTTTAAATGTTATTCCCTCTCTACGTGCTGCCTTCAATCTTATTGTTAAGATTATAAGAGGGTTTTTGGTTTGTTTGCTTGTTTCTTGTTTTCAAATCTTAGATGTGGTAACTTTCGAAATGGCAACCATTTCAGAGTTCTATTCTGCTTCTATTGGTCCAGCAAATGAAAATACAAGCTTTATTAACAATTTTGCTGTTATTGTTAACCTTTCTGCTTAAGTAGATATTCATTATGATAATGTAGTAGTGTTTCTTAAATGAACATAGTGGCCATTTTACTTTTAAATATTTAATAGACATTCATACATTTTTTTACTTTCTCCTCTGGCTTTCAAATGTCTATAATTATTGAGTGTGTGTTTTTAGTGAAATCTTTGTAAAGGGTTTGGATAAGGCAATCATTTATTTAATAATAAGGCAATTTAATTGGATGGCACTTAAAACTCCTTGCAGCTCTTTGAAGCTGAGGTTGAAAGTTGACTAAGCATACCTACAGTTGCTTCTATTGTGCATCAACAACTTCTTCCAGCATTTAATATACTTTACTGAGATCTCTGGTGAACTCCAAGAAAAGGTGATGGACAGGGAGGCCTGGCGTGCTGCAATTCATGGGGTCTCAAAGAGTCGGACACGAATGAACGACTGAACTGACTGACTGACTGACTGAGATCTCTTGAATATATCTCCCATAACTCTTCTGTTTAATTTTTAAGTTTTTTATCTCAACCTAGAGAATACAGCTTCACATAAATAATATCCCACAGGTCTGAAATCATTTTCTCCCATATTGTTTCAGGCTCCACAGGCTGAATGAACAATTCACACATAACCTAACTAAAGAATAGAGAGTCAATTCCTAGGCAGGTGGATAAGAAGTCCAGGGTACCCAAGGAGAGAGGGGTTTGGAATTCTCAAGGAGGAGAAAAGGACAATTTTTTTTTTCTCTCTCTCTTCAACATTCCTTAGTCTTCTCACAGCAGTGCCTCCTGACCTTGAATGGGAGTAGCTACTATCAGCCCTTCTGTGCCCTCACAGCAGCTGCTTCTTGGATGGGGGGTTACTCTTCTCATCTGCATCCCTGACCTCAGACGTGGGGTAGCTCCTCTTGGACATGCTTGTGCACTGTCTGTCATAGCCAGTGCCCTTCTGCATGGTCCGACCATGAGGAGATACCCTTCATCCAAAGTAAGGAGCAGTGGCTACACTTTGCTAGAGCAGCGAGAAGAGATGCCCCACGTCCAAGATAGGAGAAACCTAAGTAAGATGGTAGGTGTTGCAAGAGGGAATCAGAGGGCAGAAACACTGAAACCATAATCACAAAAGACTAGCCAATCTGATCACATGAACCACAGCCTCCTCTAACTCAATAAAACTAAGACATGCCATGTAAGGCCACACAAGATGGGCAGGTCATGGTGGAGAGGTCTGACAGAATGTGGTCCACTGGAGAAGGGAATGGCAAACTATTTTAGTATTCTTGCCTTGAGAACCCCACAAACACTATGAAGAAAAAAATGATAGGATACCAAAAGAGAAACTCCCTGGGTCGGTAACTGCCCAATATGCTACTGGAGCTCAGTGGAGAAATAACTCGAGGAAAGAATGAAGAAATGGAGCTAATACAAAAACAATACCCAGTTGTGGGTGTGACTGGGGGTGGAATCAATGTCCAATTTTGTACAGAGCAATATTGCATAGGAACCTGGAATGTTAGGTCCATGAATCAAGGCAAATTGAAAGTGGTCAAAAAGGAAATGGCAAGAGTGAATGTCGACATTCTAGAAATCAGTGAACTAAAATTGAGTGGAATAAGTGAATTTAACTCAGATGACCATTATATCTACTACTGTGGGCAGGAATCCCTCAGAAGAAATGGAGTAGTCATCATGGTCAACAAAAGAGTCCAAAATGTAGTACTTGGATATAATCTCAAAAATGACAGAATGATCTCTGTTCATTTCTGAGGCAAACCAATCAATATCATGATAATCCAAGCCTATGCCTCAATCAGTAAGGTTGAAGAAGCTGAAGTTGAACGGTTCTATGAAGACCTACAAGACCTTTTAGAACTAACACCAAGAAAGATGTATTTTTCATTATAGGGGAATGGAATGCAAAAGTAGGAAGTCAAGAAACACCTAGGGTAACAGGCAAATTTGGCCTTGGAGTACAGAATGAAGCAGGGCAATGGCTAATAGAGTTTTGCCGAGAGAACACATTGGTCACAGCAAACACCCTCTTTCGACAACACAAAAGAAGACTCTACACATGGACATCACCAGGTGGTCAACAACAAAATCAGATTGATTATATTCTTTACAGCCAAATATGCAGAAGCTCTATACAGTCAGCAAAAAGAAGACTGGGAGATGACTGTGGCTCATATCATGAACTCCTTATTGCCAAATTCAGACTGAAATTGAAGAAAGTGGGGAAAACCACTAGACCATTCAGGTACGACCTAAATCAAATCCCTTATGATTATACAGTGGAAGTGAGAAATAGATTTAAGGGACTAGATTTGATAGAGTGCCTGATGAACTATGGACTGAGGTTCATGACATTGTACAGAAGACAGGGATGAAGACCATCTCCATGGAAAAGAAATGCAAAAAAGCAAAATGGCTATCTGGGGAGGCCTTACAAATAGCTGTGAAAAGAAGAGAAGTGAAAAGCAAAGGAGAAAAGGAAAGTTTTAAGCATCTGAATAGAGAGTTCCAAAGAATAGCAAGAAGAGATAAGAAAGCTTTCCTTAGCAATCAATGCAAAGAAATAGAGGAAAACAACAGAATGCGAAATACTAGAGATGTGTTCAAGAAAATTAGAGATACCAAGGGAACATTTCATGCAAAGATGGGCTCAATAAAGGACTGAAATGGTATGGACCTAATAGAAGCAGAAGATATTAAGAAGAGGAGGCAAGAATACACAGAAAAGCTGTACAAAAAGACCTTTGTAAGTGCAAGAATACACAGAAAAGCTGTACAAAAAAAAAGATCTTTGTAAGTGGGCCTTACAAAGTATCACTATAAACAAAGCTAGTGGAGATGATGGAATTCCAGTTGAGCTATTTCAATTCCTGAAAGACAATACTGTGATATTCCTGCACTCTCTATGCCAGCAAATTTGGAAAACTCAGCAGTGGCCATGGCTGGAAAAGGTCAGTTTTCATTCCAATCCCAAAGAAAGGCAATGGCAAAGAATACTCAAACTACCACACAATTGCACTCATCTCACACGCTAGTAAAGTAATGCTCAAAATTTTCCATGCCAGGCTTTAGCAACACATGAACTTCTAGATGTTCAAGCTGGTTTTAGAGAAGGCACAAGAACCAGAGGTCAAATTGCCAACATCTGCTGGATCATGAAAAAAGCAAGAGAGTTCAAGAAAAACATCTATTTCTGCTTTATTGACTATGCCAAAGCCTTTGACTGTGTGGATCACAAGAAACTGTGGAAAATTCTGAAAGAGATGGGAATATCAGACCACCCTACCTGCTTCTTGAGAAACCTGTATGCAGGTCAGGAAGCAGCAGTTAGAACTGACCACGGAACCACAGACTGGTTCCCAATAGGAAAAGGAGTATGTCAAGGCTGCATATTATCACCCTGCTTATTTAACTTCTATGCAGAGTACATCACGAGAAATACTGTGCTGGAAGAAGCACAAGCTGGAATCAAGATTACTGGGAGAAATATCAATAACCTCAGATATGCAGTTGACATCACGTACATGGTAGAAAGTGAAGAGGAAATAAAAAGCTTCTTGATGAAACTTAAAGAAGAGAGTGAAATAGTTGGCTTAAAGCTCAACATTGAGAAAACAAATATCATGGTATCTGGTCCCATCACTTCATGGGAAATAGATGGGTAAACAGTGGTAACAGTGGCTGACTTTATTTTGGGGGACTCCAAAATCACTGCAGATGGTGATTGCAGCTATGAAATTAAAAGATGCTTATTCCTTGGAAGAAAAGTTATGACCAATGTAGATAGCTTATTAAAAAGCAGAGACATTACTTTGTCAACAAAGGTCTATCTAGTCAAGGCTATCATTTTTCCAGTGGTCATGTATGGATGTGAGAGTTGGACTGTGAAGAAAGCTGAGTGCCCAAGAACTGATGCTTTTGTACTGTGGTGTTGGAGAAGACTCTTGAGAGTCCCTTGAGCTACAAGGAGATCCAACCAGTCCATCCTAGAGGAAATCACCCCTGGGTGTTCTTTGGAAGGAATGATGCTAAAGCTTAAACTCCAGTAGTTTGGCCACCTCATGCGAAGAGTTGACTCACTGGAAAAGACTCTGATGCTGGGAGAGATTGGGGGCAGGAGGAGAAGGGAACGACAGAGGTTGAGATGACTGGATGGCAGCACTGATTCGATGGACATGAGTCTGAGTGAACTCTAGGAGTTGGTGATGGACAGGGAGGCCTGGCATGCTGATTCATGGGGTTGTGAAGAGTCAGACACGACTGAGAGACTGAACTGAACTGAACTGACACCTGAAACAAAAGTTCTGAGCAATCAAGCCTCGTCTCTGGCCCCAAATTGAATTCTTCTCCTCCGGAGGCCAAGAATCCTGGTGACTTTCATGGTTAAGCAACAACCTTTCACCCTGTTATTAAATAGAGTTAAATCTGACTCTGCACATGTTCACAGAGATATGGGAAGTAATTCACATGATTTGGTAAAGACTCAGATGATCCTACTGTTTTCAGAGTACCTGTATTTGTCAAGAAAATGTAATGTGCAAAATAAGTGTTTCAGAAAGAATTACTATCCAGCTCCAATAGGTGGACTGAGATGTCTAGACAACGTATTGTATTATTCTCCTATGAATAACAGGAAAATAATAAGCTTGAATTAAAGCTGCTTACATATGCCTATATATGGAGAAGGGAAATGGCAACCCTCTCCAGTATTCTTACCTGGAGTGTCCCATGGAGGGTGGAGCCTGGTAGGCTATAGTCCATGGGGTCGCAAAGAGTCAGACATGACTAAGTGACTTCACTTTCACTTTTCACATACGAATTAAGAACAGAAAGTGGCAGTGACTATACAAATCTTAATCAGCTGTAAAGTGGAAAGAAAATTGGATTTGGAATCATAAGACATTAAGTCACACCCCTTCTGGCACTTAACAGTTGTGCACATTGAGTGAACCCCAATCTCACTTTTCTCAGCAAAATAATAAAGTAATTATCATACTTTCTTTGCATTTCTAACAGTATTGCTGTGAAGGTCAAGTAATAGAACAGTAATAAGAATGTTCTATCAAGGAGACAGAGTAGCATAAGAGGAAAGAATAAGTGCTCTGGACTCAAGCTCCCTGATTTTACAAGCTGATTCAACCAATGTGATCAGGGTGACCTGGGAAAGTTGTTGAGCATCTTGAATATAAATCTACCTGTGTGTGTGTGCGCTAAGTCACTTCAGTCGTGTCTGACTCTTTGTGACTCCCATGGATCACAATCTGCCAGGCTCCTCTGAAGGAGTGGGTTGCCATGCCCTTTTCCAGGGGAGCTTCCCAATCCAGGATTGAACTCACATTTCTTCCCTCTCCTGCATTGTTAAGCAGGTTCTTTACCCCTAGCACCACCTGGGAAGCCTGTAAATCTACTTATCTTAAAATAATTATTGATGACATTGTTTAAAATATTCCGTATCAAATACAAGGTTTATGTCCTGCCAAGCATCCTTGGCTGGGCATTCAACATGAAGACAGTTTGTACACAAGAGCCGCACTATCCTGGCCCTAGTTGGGCAGTGGGCCAAGAACAGTATTCCCTTCTAGTTGTACTCTTCTCCTTTTGATGTTTGAAGGTGAGTGTGCTGATCCACTTTTATATTTTCTTGCATTTTATATTTTCTTGCACTAGAATTGCTTGGCTTGAGCCTGAGGTTTGGGAGTTGATGTAAGGAAGATACTTAGAGAGGTTTCCCAGGTGTCTCAATGGTAAAGAATTTGCATTCAGTGAAGGAGACAGAGGAGTCGTGAGTTCGATCCCTAGGTCAGTTCCATCTCTGGGTTCAGGAGATCCTCTAGAGGAGGGTATGGAAACTCACTTCAGTATCTTGCCTGTAGAATCCCATGGACAAAGGAGCCCAGGGGATTGTAGTCCATGGGGTCACAGAGAATCAGACTTGACTGAAGTATCTTGCACACAGGCAAGATACTTAGAGCTTTGTCATATTGTTCTCAAGGTCATATTGTTCTCAAGGAGACTGAGATGAAGGCACTCTAAAGAGGATTCAACCTAGCTTAAGGAATTTTATGCTTTGGAGGTAAAATCCACAGCTAATAATAAAGTGTTACTTTTTCTTGCTAGTCTTATATCTACCATTTTCAAATACCATAGAGGAGGATGTTATGTGTATACTTCTAAATTCCCAGGCAAAGAAATTATTATTTTTTCATTTTCCCCATAAAAATAATTCATTATTTGTTTCCAGCATATTCAGTATTTTCCAGGTGTGTCTCTCTCCTGAAACTCCACTTTCCCTCCTAAACTGTTTATTTGTTGTTGTTCAGTTGCTCAGTCCTATTCTACTCTTTAAAACCCCATGGACTGCAGCACACTAGGCTTCCCCTGTATGTTACTATCTCCAGGAGATTGCACAAACTCATGTCCTTTGAATCAGTGATGCCATCCAACCACCTCATCATCTGTCATCCCCTTCTCCTCCTGCCTTCAATCTTTCCCAGCATCAGGGTTTTTTGTAATAAGTCGGATGTTCATATCAGGTGGCCAAAGTATTGGAGCTTCAGCTTCAGCATCAGTCTTTCCAGTGAATATTCAGGACTGATTTCCTTTAGGATTGACTGGTTTGATTTCACTGCAGTCCAAGGGACTCTCAAGAGTCTTCTCCAACACCACAGTTCAAATGCATCAATTCTTTAGCGCTCAGCCTTTTTTATGGTCCAACTCTCACATCCATACATGACTACTGGAAAAACCACAGCTTTGACTATACAGAACTTTGTGAGCAAAGTAATTTCTCTGTTTTTAACTATGCTGTCTAGGCTTGTCATCACTTTTCTTTCAAGGAACAAGCATCTTTTAATTTCATGACTGAAGTTGCCAACTGCAGTGATTTTGGACCCCAAGAAAATACAGTCTGTCACTGTTTCTATTGTTTCCCCAGCTATTTGCCATGAAGTGATGAAACCTGATGCCATGATCTTAGTTTTTTGAATGTTGGGTTTTAAGCCAGCTTTTTCAGTCTCTGCTTTCATCTTCATCAAGAGACTCTTTAGTTCCTCTTTGGTTTGTGCCATAAGGGTGGTCTTACCTGCATATCTGAGGTTATTGAAATTTCTCCCTGCAATCTTCATTCCAGATTGTGCTTCATCCAGCCTGGCATTTCACAGGTGCAATCTACATATAAGTTAAATAAGCAGGGTGACAATGTACAGCCTTGAAGTACTCCTTTCCCAATTTGGAAGCAGTCTGTTTTTCCATGTGCAATTGTAGCTATTGCTTCTTGACCTGAATACAGGTTTCTCAGGAGGCATATTAAGGTGGTCTAGTATTCCCATCTTTTAAGAATTTTTCACAGTTTATTTCATGACTGATTACTATTCATCTTTCAATACTCAAATTGAATGAAATTTCATATAAAATGAGCCATTTTAAATACTATAAATATTGCATAATTATTAAATATTTAAAATTAATGTTAATGTTGTTCTTCAATTATAGGTTTTGCAAAATACAAAATACCTGAAACTTAATGCATTAGCTTCCTGGGATTAACCTGCCACTTATCACCAAATAACATTCCACTCATCATTCCTTAATTATAGAATCCAGGATTTATTTAGGAATTGAATAAGCTCCCTAAAAGATAGCATTCCTCAACCTTGCTTGCAGAGTATAACTTTTGACAACATTCTGACTCATTAGACCTAAGCAGAAGTGTGTAAGGTTTTTGGAAAGCCACATGAAACTATTGTGCTTTTGCTGCTTTCTTCTTCCTATATTTTAAAGTACACATGCAGATAAACAGATAGAGCTTCCTTGGTTATCTGTGAAAGGGAAAGAATCTCCAAGATGGTAAACAATAGGATGGTGAAAAAGAAAAGTAGAAGGAGGCTGATTTCCATAGAACTGTTAAATTACCCTGTTCTCCAAGTGGCTTTTTTAGTGAGAGAGAAATAAACTTTTTTTTTTTTTTTTGGTAAGGGGAAAGGTATACAATGATAGTGTTATTTTGAACACAATGTTAGAAACATCTAAATTAAAACAGTTCTTTTCTTCATTCTACCTCTAAATGTTAATCTCTGAATCAAAAATGACACATATCTCATTAGAGAAACCCCATTAAAAAACTATGAGTTTGGAAGGATCATTCTTACATGAATTTTTTGAATCCATCATAGTTTCACATTCATATAATTTAATATTCTGTGAATTTGCTTGAATATCTAACTTTTAGCCTTATGTACCACAGGAGGACAGTAAAACTATAAGGAGGAAGGACTTAAATTTTTCTGTATGTATTCTGTTCCTGTCAACAGCATTCCAGAAACAACTATTCCTCATGCTGTGAAACTGCTTCTTATCTCAGTATATCATTGCTACTCCCAGAACCAGCCTCATATGCCCACTTAGAGGTAGGTAAAAATCTTGTGTAGGCTTTTTTTTTTGAGTGTGTGTGTGGTGTGGAAGACAATGATCTAGTTATCTGTGTGGTTTAATAAATTCAGGTGATTCTGACACACACCCAAGTTTGTACACTCAAATGTCCTGTCTACAACAATAATTACTTCGTATTTTTCTCTCTATATATTTGCTTAATATTCTTAAGTCTTTCCTTTAATTCTATTGGGTGTCAGAAAAATCCTCATAGCCTGACCATCTCGTAGGAGTGTGCCATCCTGGTCAGAATATTACTGACTGTCTGCTTTTATGTTTTGCTTTTGGGCTTTCTGGATGGACATAATCCTGAGGATTCCTTTTATGTCATCTTTCATAGCATTTTACAAATTTCCTTCATTTATCTCTTGTATTCATTCCTTTATTGCCTAAACGTTTGTTTAAATGGAATTTAAAAAAAAAAAAAAATCAAGCAACTTCCTAAAAAGTGAAACATGGCAGAGGAGGGTGATTATTTTGATTACTTTAAAAGGTCAAATATTGCTTTATATCTTTATGAACATTTAACTAAATACAAATTTCAAATGAGAAATATCTTTCAGCAGAATTTTGAGAATGTTGTGCTTTATTTTCTGCTAAAAGGGAATATTGTTTTTCAAAAGTCTGATGATATTCTCATTCCCATGTTTTTGTGTAAATTATTTCCTCTCCTTACCTTTACTATGCTCTTTGCCTTTCCTCTCTCTTGTCTCTTTTCCTGTCTGTGGTTTTATGAAATCTTTTGATAGATTTGGTAATTGTTTCATTAGTTATTACTTCAAAAGTTAAGAATTGTATTCTCCTGATATATCGTTTTGTTTTGTTTTGTTTTGATACATTTCAAATAGTTTATGCTTTTAACTTTCTTTTATTATATATTTTCAAGAGTATTTTTTACTTTGATGTTAGATATCTCCAATTGAATTCTGAAAGTTTGGCTCTTATTGTACATATTTGTCATTATTAGGATTTTTCTACTTTCTGGAAGGTTGAAATTAAACTCCCAGCAGACTTGCTGAACTTGGGGATATATACTCAAATGTTTATTGTGAACAGCCCATTCCTGTTCTTTAGGTTTTCCAAATTATAATACTTCCATTTATTTTTTGGAGAACTCTATATTTATTAGAAAAAAAAATGCAAAAAGCAAAATGGCTGTCTGGGGAGATCTTACAAATAGCTGTAAAAAGAAGAGAAGTGAAAAGCAAAGGATAAAAAGAAACATATAAGCATCTGAATGCAGAGTTCCAAAGAATAGCAAGGAGAGATAAGAAAGCCTTCTTCACCGATCCATGCAAAGAAATAGAGGAAAACAACAGAATGAGAAAGACTAGATATCTCTTCAAGAAATTTAGAGATACCAAGGGAACATTTCATGCAAAGATGGGCTTGATAAAGAACAGAAATGGTCTGGACCTAACAGAAGCAGAAAATATTAAAAAGAGGTGGCAAGAATACACGGAAGAACTGTACAAAAAGATCTTCACGACCCAGATAATCATGATGGTGTGATCACTAATCTAGAGCCAGACATCTTGGAATGTGAAGTCAAGTGGGCCTTAGAAAGCATCACTACGAACAAAGCTAGTGGAGGTGATGGAATTCCAGTGGAGCTGTTTCAAATCCTGAAAGATGATGCTGTGAAAGTGCTGCACTGAATATGCAAGCAAATTTGGAAAACTCAGCAGTGGCCACAGGCCTGGAAAAGGTCAGTTTTCATTCCAATCCCAAAGAAAGGTAATGTGCTAAAGAATGCTCAAACTACCGCACAATTGCACTCATCTCACATGCTAGTAAAGTAATGCTCAAAATTCTCCAAGCCAGGTTTTAGCAGTACGTGTACCGTGAACTCCCTGATGTTCAAGCTGGTTTTAGAAAAGGCAGAGGACCCAGAGATCAAATTGCCAACATCCGCTAGATCATGGAAAAAGCAAGAGAGTTCCAGAAAAACATCTATTTCTGCTTTATTGACTATGCCAAAGCCTTTGACTGTGTGAATCACAATAAACTGTGGAAAATTCTGAAAGAGATGGGAATACCAGACCATCCTATCTGCCTCTTGAGAAACCTGTATGCAGGTCAGATTGCAACAGTGAGAACTGGACATGGAACAACAGACTGGTTCCAAATAGGAAAGGAGTACGTCAAGACTGTATATTGTCACCCTGCTATTTTAACTTATATGCAGATTACATCATGAGAAACGCTGGACTGGAAGAAACACAAGCTGGAATCAAGATTGCCAGGAGAAATATCAATAACCTCAGATATGCAAATGACACCACCTTTATGGCAGAAAGTGAAGAGGAACTAAAAAGCCTCTTGATGAAAGTGACAGAGGAGAGTGAAAAAGTTGGCTTAAAGCTCAACATTCAGAAAACGAAGATAATGGCATCTGGTCCCATCACTCCAATTGAAATAGATGGGGAAACAGTGGAAACAGTGTCAGACTTTATTTTTGGAGCTCCAAAATCACCGCAGATGGTGACTGCAGCCATGAAATTAAAAGACGCTTACTCCTTGGAAGAAAAGTTATGACCAACCTAGATAGCATATTCAAAAGCAGAGACATTACTTTGCTGACTAAGGGCCGTCTAGTCAAGGCTATGGTTTTTCCAGTAGTCATGTATGGATGTGAAAGTTGGACTGTGAAAAGGCTGAGCACGGAAGAATTGATGCTTTTGAACTGTGATGTTGGAGAAGACTCTTGAGAGTCCCTTGGACTGCAAGGAGATCCAACCTGTCCATTCTGAAGGAGATCAGCCCTGTGCTATCTTTGGAAGAAATGATGCTAAAGCTGAAACTCCAGTCCTTTGGCCACCTCATGCAAGAGTTGACTCATTGGAAAAGACTCTGATGCTGAGAAGGATTGGAGGCAGGAGAACAAGGGGACGGCAGAGTATGAGATGGCTGATTGGCATCACAGACTCAATGTACGTGAGTCTGAGTGAACTCCAGGAGATGGTGATGGACAGGGAAGCCTGGCATGCTGGGATTCATGGAGTCGCAAAGAGTCAGACACGACTAAGTGACTGAACTGAACTGATTTAAGTTTTGGTTTTCTGTTGCTCCATTTACATTCTTTGTGTGTGTATGTGTTTCATTTTTTTTTTTTAATTTAAGAAATTACTTTCCATATACATTTCACTTCAATTCAATAGCCCAGTTGTCTCCAACACTTTGTGACCCCATAAACTGTCGCACGCCAGGCCCCCCAGTCCATCACTGACTCCCAGAGTCTACCCAAACCATTGAGTCAGTGATGCCATCCAACCATCTCATCCTCTGAATTCCCCTTATCCTCCTGCCCCCAGTCATTACCAACATCAGGGTTTTTTCCTGATGCGTCAGCTCTTTTCAGCAGGTTGACAAAGTATTGGGGTTTCAGCTTCAGCATCAGTCCCTCCAATAAATATTCAGGAATGATTTCCTTTTAAATGGACTGGTTGGATCTCCTTTCAGTTCAAGGGACTCTCAAGAGTCTTCTCCAACACCACAGTTCAAAGGCATCAATTCTTTGGTGCTCAGCTTTCTTCACAGTCCAACTCTCACATCCATACATAACCACTGGAAAAAACTTAGCCTTGACTAGAAGGACTGTTGTTGACAAAGTAATGCCTCTGCTTTTCAATATGCAGTCTAGGTTGGTCATAACATTCCTTCCAGGGTGTAAGCATCTTTAAATATCATGGCTGCAATCACCATCTGCATTTGCCGGTGTCCAGCCCCGGTGGATCCAGGGAATTTGAAGCTGGGACAGAGTCGGCATCCTAGGAATTAATTGCTTAATTAAAGATATGAGGAAGGAGATTAGAAAGAAATAGTGTAGTAGGAAAATACTAGTGGAGAAAAAGATTTTGAATAATTTGGTTTAGGTGGAATACCAATAAAACCTCGAGACAAAAGGTTTGTTCCACCTACGTAGGCTATCGGCACCTGCTTGAGTAGCAGAGGGTGCCCCTCCTTGGGCTCCCTCTCACGTGGGTCTTAGAAGCCAGGGCAAAGTTAGCAGGCTTGATAAGCATCCAAGCACAAGATGGGAATTCAGCCAGAAAGAGAGAGAGAAGAATGACATGAGGAGACCAGTCTTTCCAGAAACTGATCCCATTTCTTTATTTTCCAGGTCCACTTTTATACTTTTAGTTATACACAGAGATAAATGCAAGAAAGAGGGTTACACAGGGTCAGCTGCTCCGATCCTTATCAGCATATCTTTTTTCTTACAAGGATCTTACATTTGTTCACAATATCTTCTGGTCTGGAGACTGATCAACATTTTATGGCCCCATCTTACTTTCTATTGATAAAGGTTAGTTGATCAGAAAACTCGTTTCCCCTTCAGATCTACTTAGTCTTAAGATAGTGATAAAGTTACATTCTTACATAGCAAGGACATAATGATTTATAACAAAGAAAGAGGAGCACAGTGATCTATAACAAAGAGAAAAATCATTAACTCAAAAGTCTAGTATTGCTAACATCAAAACTACTATATTTCTTTTCCTACATTTCAATCACACTGATTAACATACTCCCAGGTGCCTAAGGAAATGGAGGCCTGGTGGTGACCATTAACTCAGCAATGAAACCCTGCACCAATATGATTTTTATCTTTAGAAAAACCCTATGCTAACTAAGACTTTCAAAATACTCCAAATTCTCTGTGCTGTTTATGGTTGAGAGATTGTAAACAACCAATCAGATTAATTATATTCTTTGCAGCCAAAGATAAAGAAGCTCTGTACAGTCAACAAAAACAACATCAGGAGCTGACTGTGGCTCAGATCATGAACTCTCTATTACTAAATTCAGACTCAAATTGAAGAAAGAGGGGAAAACCACTAGAGCATTCAGATATGACCTAAATGAAAACCCCTTATGATTATACAGTGGAAGTGAGAAATAGACTTAAGGGACTAAATCTGATAGACAGAGTGCCTGATCAACTATGGAATGAGGTCTGTGACACTGTACAGGAGACAAGGATCAAGACCATCCCCATGGAAAAGAAATGCAAAAAGCAAAATGGCTGTCTGGGGAGGACTTACAAATAGCTGTGAAAAAAAAGAGAAGTGAAAAGCAAACAATAAAAAGAAACATATAAGCATCTGAATGCAGAGTTCCAAAGAATAGTAAGGAGAGATAAGAAAGCCTTCTTCACCAATCAATACAAAGAAATAGAGGAAAACAACAGAATGGGAAAGACTAGAGATCTCTTCAAGAAATTAGAGATACCAAGGGAACATTTCATGCAAAGATGGGCTTGATAAAGGACAGAAATTGTCTGGACCTAACAGAAACAGAAAATATTAAAAAGAGGTCGCAAGAATACACAAAACTGTACCAAAAAGATTGTCACAACCCGGATAATCATGATGATGTGATCACTCACCTAGAGCCAGGCATCCTGGAATGTGAAGTCAAGTGGGCCTTAGAAAGCATCACTACGAACAAAGAACAAACTAGTGGAGGTGATGGAATTCCAGTTGAGCTATTTTAAATCTTGAAAGAAAATTAGGAAAACTCAGCAGTGGCCACAAGACTGGAAAAGGTCAGTTTTCATTCCAATCCCAAAGAAAGGCAATGCCAAAGAATGCTCAAACTACCGCACAATTGTACTCATCTCACATGCTAGTAAAGTAATGCTCAAAATTCTCCAGGCCAGGCTTTAGCAATACCTGAATCATGAACTTCCAGATGTTAAAGCTGGCTTTAGAAAAGTCAGAGGAACCAGAGATCAAACTGCCAACATCTGCTGGGTCATGGAAAAAGCAAGAGAATTCCAGAAAAACATCTATTTCTGCTTTATTGACTATGCCAAATCCTTTGACTGTGTGGATCACAATAAACTGGAAATTTCTGAGAGAGATGAGAATACCAGACCACCTCATCTGTCTCTTGAGAAATCTGTATGCAAGTCAGGAAGCAACAGTTAGAACTGGACATGGAACAACAGACAGGTTCCAAATAGGAAAAATGTACATCAAGGCTATATATTGTCACCCTGCTATTTCAACTTATATGCAGATTACATCATGAGTAATGTTGGACTGGATGAAATACCAGCTGGAATCAAGACTGCCAGAAGAAATATCGATAACTTCACATATGCAGATGACACCATCCTTATGGCAGAACGTGAAGAGGAACTAAAAGCCTCTTGATGAAAGTGAAAGAGGAGAGTGAAAAAAGTTGGCTTAAAGCTCAACATTCAGAAAATGAAGATCATGGCATCCGGTCCTATCACCTCATGGGAAATAGATGGAGAAACAGTGGAAACAGTGTCAGACTTTATTTATTGGGGCTCCAAAATCACTGCAGATGGTGACTGCAGCCATGAAGTTAAAAGACGCTTACTCCCTGGAAGAAAAGTTATGACCAACCTAGATAGCATATTCATAAGCAGAGATATTACTTTGCCGACCAAGGTCCGTCTAGTCAAAGTTATTGTTTTTCCAGTAGTCATGTATGGATGTAAGAGTTAGACTATGAAGAAAGCTGAGTGCCAAAGAATTGATGCTTTTAAACTGTGGTGTTGGAGATCCAATTAATCCATTCTGAAGGAGATCACCCCTGGGATTTTTCTAAGGGAATGATGCTGAAGCTGAAACTTCAGTACTTTGGCCACCTCACGTGAAAAGCTACTCCGTGGAAAAGACTTTGATGCTGGGAGGGATTGGGGGCGGGAGGAGAAGGAGACTGCAAAGGATGAGATGGCTGGATGTCATCACTGACTCAGTGAACGTGAATCTGAGTGAACTCCGGGAGTTGCTGATGGACAGGGAGGCCTGGCATGCTGCGATTCATGGGATCCCAAAGAGTTGGATATGCCTGAGTGACTGAACTGAACCGAATTGAAACTATCATGTACCCAGTAGCAAGAGTGTGGATAATCCTGTCACACAAGCTAATCTGCCAGCAGAGAGTTTTGACCTGAAACACCCTTGTCAGGCCCGGGAGATTTATTATCTGGAGTACTAAATTAACTCCTTTAGAGAGAGAGGTGGTGGGAGATAGCCCCCATAAAGTCAGAGGTGTAGGTAAGAGTATAAAGCAGTAAAGTAGGCCGACTCTTGCTTTGGTTGTATATGCACGGAAGCAGGGGTTCTCCTGAGGCTTGATCCCACTTTTCCATATGCTGAGCCTCCTTCCTCATGATCTTTGCCATGGGTGAAGTTCCTCATGCTGGCTCCCAGCATGCAGTGATTTTCGAACCCCCAAAAATAAAGTCAGCCACTATTTCTCCATTTATTTCCAATGAAGTGATGGGACCAGATGCCATGATCTAAGTCTTCTGAATGTTGAGCTTTATGCTGACTTTTTCACTCTCCTCTTTCACTTTCATCAAGAGGCTCTTTAGTTCTTCTTCACTTTCTGCCATAAGGGTGGTATCATCTGCATATCTCAAGTTACTGATATTTCTCCCGGCAATCTTGATTCTAGTTTGTGCTTCCTCCAGCCCAGCATTTCTCATGATGTACTCTGCATATAAGTTAAATAAGCGGGGTGATAGTATACAGCCTTGATGTACTCCTTTTCCTATTTGGAAACCAGTCTGTTGTTCCATGTCCAGTTCTAACTGTTGCTTTCTGACTTGCATATAGGTTTCACAAGAGGCAGGTGAGGTGGCCTGGTATTCCCATCTCCTTCAGAATTTTCCACAGTTCATTGTGATCCACACAGTCAAAGGCTTTGACATAGTCAATTAAGCAGAAATAGATGTTTTTCTGGAATACTCTTGCTTTTTTATGATCCAGCAGATGTTGGCAGTTTGATCTCTGGTTCCTCTGCCTTATCTAAAACCGGCTTTAACATCTGGATATTCACTGTTCACATATTGCTGAAGCCTGGCTTGGAGAATTTTAAGCATTACTTTACTAGCATGTGAGATGAGTGCAATTGTGTGGTAGTTTGAGCATTCTTTGGCATTGCCTTTCTTTGGGGTTGGAATGAAAACTGACATTTTCCAGTCTTGTGGCCACTGCTGAGTTTTCCACGTTTGCTGGCATATTGAGTGCAGCACTTTTAAAACATCATTTTTTAGGGTTTGAATTAACTCAACTAGAATTGCATCACTTCCGCTAGCTTTGTTCATAATGATGTGACCTCAGGTCCATTTGACATCACAGGATGTTTGGCTCTAGGTGAGTGATCACACCATCATGATTATCTGGGTTTGAAGATCTTTTTTGTATACTTCTGTGTATTCTTGACACATCTTCTTAATATCTTCTGCTTCTATTAGGTCCCTACAATTTCTGTCCTTATTGAGCCCATCTTTGCATGAAATGTTCCCTCAGTATCTTTAATTTTCTTGAAGAGATCTCTAGTCTTTCCCATCATTCTATTGTTTCCCTCTATTTCTTTGCATAGGTAACTGAAGAATGCTTTCTTATCTCTCCTTGCTATTCTTTGGAACTCTCCATTCAAATGGGTATATCTTTTCTTTTCTCCTTTGCTTTTTGCTTCCCTTCTTTTCACAGCCATTTTGCGCTAATACATTTCTTTTTCTTGGGGGCGGTCTTGATTCCTGTCTCCTGAACAATGTCACAAACCTCCATCCATAGCTCATCAGGCACTCTGTCTATCAATCTAGTCCATTAAATCTATTTCTCACTTCCACTGCATAGTCATAAATGATTTGATTTGGTCATACCTGAATGGTTTAGTGGTTTTCTTCACTTTCTTCAGTTTCAGCCTGAATTTGGCAATAAGGAGTTCATGAACTGAGCCACAGTCAACTCACGGTCTTGTTTTTGCTGATTGTATAGAGCTTTTAGCTGACTAAGGTCCATCTAGTCAAAGCTATGGTTTTTCCTGTGGTCATGTATGGATGTGACAGTTGGACTTTGAAGAAGGCAGAGTGCCAATGAATTGATGGTTTTGAACTGTGGTGTTGGAGAAGATTCTTGAGAGTCCCTTGGACTGCAAGGAGACCCAACCAGTCCATTCTGAAGGAGATCAGCCCTGGGATTTCTTTGGAAGGAATGATGCTAAAGCTGAAACTCCAGTACTTTGGCCACCTCATGCGAAGAGTTGACTCATTGGAAAAGACTCTGATGCTGGGAGGAATTAGGGGGCAGGAGAAGGGGATGACAGTTGATGAGATGGCTGAATGGCATCCCTGACTCGATGGACATGAGTCTGAGTGAACTCCGGGAGTTGGTGATGGACAAGGAGACCTGGCGAGCTGTGATTCATGGGGTCGCAAAGAGTCAAACATGACTCAGCGACTGAACTGAACTGATAGAGCTTCTGCATCTTTGGCTGCAAGGAATAAAACCAATCTGATTTTGGTGTTGACCATCTGGTGATGTCCATGTGTAGAGTCTTCTCTTGTGTTGTTGGAAGAGGGTGTTTGCTATAACCAGTGTGTTCTCTTGGCAGAACTCTATTAGCCTTTGCTCTGCTTCATTCTGTATTCCAAGGCCAAGTTTGCCTGTTACTCCAGGTGTTTCTTGACTTCCTACTTTTGCATTCCAGTCTTATATAATGAAAAGGATATCTTTTTTTAGTGTTAGTTCTAGAAGGTATTGTAGGTCTTTATGGAACTGTTCAACTACAGCTTCTTCAATCTTACTGGTTGGGGCATACACTTGGATTACCATGATACAGAATGATTGGTCTTGGAAATGAACAGAGATTATTCTGTCGTTTTTGAGATTGTATCCAAGTACTGTATTTTGGACTCTTTTTGACTCTGATGGCTACTCCATTTATTCTAAGGGATTCCTTCCCACAGTAGTAGGTATAATGGTCATATGCATTAAATTCACCCATTCCAGTCCATTTTAGTTTGCTGATCCCTGAATGTTGCTGTTTACTCTTGTCATCTGTTTGTCAACTTCCAAAATCCCTTGATTCATGGACCTAACATTACAGGTTCCTATGCAATACTGCTCTTTACAGCATCAGACCCTGCTTCTATCACCAGTCACATCCACAGCTGCGTGTTGTTTTTTCTTTGGCTCCATTCCTTTATTCTTTCTGCAGTAATTTCTCCACTGATCTCCAGGAACATATTGGGCATCTACTGACCTGGGGAGTTCCTCTTTCAGTGTCCTATCTTTTACCTTTTCATACTGTTCATGGGGTTCTCAAGGCAAGAACACTGAAGTGATTTGCCATTCCCTTCTCCAGTGGACCACATTCTGTCAGACCTCTCCATCATGTCCCTTCCATCTTGGGTGGCCCCACATGGCATGGCTTAGTTTCACCGAGTTAGATGTGGCTGTGGTCCATGTGATCAGATTGGCTAGTTTTCTGATTGTGGTTTCAGTCTGCCCTCTAATGCCCTTTCTCAGTTCTCACCATCCTACTTGGGTTTCTCTTACCTTGTACATGGGGTCTCTCTTCATGGCTGTTCCAGTGGGGTAGCTTCTCTTGGCTACACCCCCCGACCTTGGATTGGGGGTAGCTCCTCTCAGTTTTGCTTCTGCACCATCGTCACACTGCCCTGCTTCTGCGCTGCTGCCACAGCCACCATAGTACCATGTTCAATGTCTCACACAAATATACGTATTCCTTTCTATTTATTTTTCATAATAAATCACTAAAAATAAAATTGAATGCTCTTTTTATGGATAGGGTTTGTTGATGTTCTTCATCATTTGTAATTAGTCAGAGGCATGGTGTATAAGGGGTTTCCCAAGTGGTACATGTGGTAAATAATTCACCTGCCAATGCAGGAGACACAAAGGATGCAGGCTGGATCCCTGGGTCAGGAAAATCCCCTGCAGGAAGAAATGGCAACCCACTCCAGTATTCTTGTCTGGAGAGTCCATGGAGAGGAGCCCTGGCAGGCTACAGTCTATGGGGTTGCAAAGACTCATACATGACTGAGTAGGGTCACACACACACACACACACACACACACACACAGAGTGTATACATGGGAAACCACTAAATAACAATCATGGTATTCATTACTCAATATGATATTTATTATTCCTACCTATTATTTTGGGGGCTCCAAAATAACTGCAGATGGTGACTGCAGCCATGAAATTAAAAGACGCTTACTTCTTGGATGGTAAGTTATGACAATTCTAGACAGCATATTAAAAAACAGAGGCATTACTTTGCCAAAAAGGTCCATCTAGTCAAGACAATTGTTTTTCCAGTAGTCACGTATGAATGTGGAAGTTGGACTATAAAGATAGATGAGTGATGAAGAATTGATGCTTTTGAAGGATGGTGATTGAGAAAACTCTCAAGAGTCCCTTGGACTGCAAGGACTATCCAACCAGTCAATACTAAAGGAAATCAGTCCTGAATATTCATTGGAAGGAAATGATTGTGAAGCTGAAACTGCAATACTTTGGTCACCTGATGTGAAGAACCGACTCACTGGAAAAGACCTGGTGCTGGGAAAGATTGAATGTGGTAGGAAAAGGGGACAACGGAGGATGAGATAGTTGGACGGCATCACCGACTCAAGGGACATGAATTTAATTAGCTCTGTTACTCTGATAGATAAGGAAGTCTTTTGTGCTTCAATTCATGGGGTCCCAAAGGGTTGGATATGACTGAGCGACTGAACTAAACTGAACTGATTCCTACCAAGACGCTTATAATCTTTAGTTTTGTCGTCTGAATTATGGAACCCAAAAAAGTGAAGTCAGCTTTTGTTTGGCTTCATCATTCAGTATGCAAATTTTTACTTAATCTAGAAAATCAAGGAAAAGACAAATTTTGAGAAATATTGTTAGAAATTTTAAGAGGGAAGACATCATTAAATAATCAAAAATAATTAATCACAGAATGATAACTATGTTAGCAAGGAAATTAAACTTTATGGCTGTGATACTAGAGCAGTATCACAAGTTATCTCCAGTGAAGAGTAAAAGTAATAAAAACATCTTCATGTTTCAATAAAACATTTATTTTCAGAAAAATAAAGTTAATGTAGATGTTTATTGATATAGAAGTTTATATTCAAATTTTGAGACATAAAGATGGTAACTAAAACACCATAACGTCTTAATTAAGAAAAGCCTTTTTGCCAAATGGATAAATATTATCATTTGGGGTAAATATAAAATGGGGTAAATTATTTAATTGTATAAAATATACCAGAAATTAACTTGGAAATTTTAAATATTGTTGAAATCCTAGATTCATATTTCAGCTCAGTTATTCTTAGTGTTTAACTTTCATTCAAAGTTAGTTAAAGAACTGCTTTCTCAATAAGTATAATTTATTTTCCATGTTTGATTCAACATATATATATGCTTATATATATATTTATTGCAGTTATAATGGTTATGTTATAACTGCTCTGTTATGATGTAAGATGATAATGAAATGTGAAATTTACAGATATATTTTGCGTACGTACTGAAAAGTGCTGGTAAGCTATACAATGATCATTTGTTCCTCAATGTCCTAAAGCATTCTGTTACAATGACGTGATAATAGTGCTAATTCTCAACAGTCTACATAGTTTCAAAAGATAAAATGCCTTGTGAATATGTAGTAGTCAGTCAGAGGGTTCAGTCACTCAGTCATGTCTGATTCTTTATGATCCCATGAATTACAAAATGCCAGGCCTCCTTGTCCATCACCAACATCTGGAGTGCTCTCAAACTCACATCCATCGAGTTGGTGATGCCATCTCATTCTTTGTCATCCCTTTCTCCTCCTGCCCCAGTTCCTTGCAGCATCAGGGTCATTTCCAGTGACTCAGCTCTTTACATGAGGTGGCCAAAGTATTGGAGTTTCAGCTTTAGCATCAGTTCTTCCAATGAACACCCAGGACTGATTTCTTTTAGAATGGACTGGTTGGATCTTCATGCAGTTCAAGGGACTCTCAAGAGTCTTCTCCAACACCACAGTTCAAAAGCATCAATTCTTTGGTGCTCAGCTTTCTTCACAGTCCAACTCTCACATCCATACATGACCACTGGAAAAACCATAGCCTTGACTAGACGGACCTTTGTCGGCAAAGTAATGTCTCTGCTTTTGAATATGCTATATAGGTTGGTCATAACGTTCCTTCTAAGGAGTAAATGTCTTTTAATTTCATGGCTGCAATCACCATCTGTAGTGATTTTGAAGCCCAAAACAACGAAGTCTGACACCGTTTCCACCATTTCCTCATCTATATGCCATGAAGTTTTGGGACCAGATGCCATGATCTTAGTTTTCTGAATGTTGATTTTTAAGCCATCTTTTTCACTCTCTACTTTCACTTTCATCAATAGGCTTTTAGTTCCTCTTCACTTTCTGACATAAGGGTGGTGTCATCTGCATATCTGAGGTGATTGACATTTCTCCCGGCAATCTTGATTCCAGCTTGAGCTTCTTCCAGTCCAGCATTTCTCATGATGTACTCTGCATATAAGTTAAATAAGCAGGGTGACAATACAGCCTTGATGTACTCCTTTTCCTATTTGGAACCAGTCTGTTTTTCCATGTCCAATTCTAACTGTTGCTTCCTGACTTCCATACAGTTTTCTCAAGAGACAGATGAGGTGGTCTGGTATTCCCATCTCTTTCAGAATTTTCCACAGTTTATTGTGATCCACAGAGTCAGAGGCTTTGGCATCGTCAATAAAGCAGAAATAGATGTTTTTCTGGAACTCTCTTGCTTTTTCTATGATCCAGCAGATGTTGGCAATTTGATCTATGGTTCCTCTGCCTTTTCTAAAGTGAGCTTGAACATATGGAAGTTAACTGTTCATGTATTGCTGAAGCCTGGCTTGGAGAATTTTGAACAGTTCTTTACTAGTGTATAAGATGAGTGCAATTGTGTGTTAGTTTGAGCATTATTTGGCATTGCCTTTCTTTGAGATAGGAATGGAAACTGACATTTTTAGTCCTGTAGTCACTGCTGAGTTTTCCAAATTTACTGGCATAGTGAGTGCAGCATTTTCTCAGTATCATCTTTCAGGATTTGAAATTGCTCCAATGGAATTCCATCACCTCCGCTTGCTTTGTTCATAGCGATGCTTTCTAAGGGCCCATTGACTTCAATTTCCAGGATGTCTGGCTCTAGGTGAGTGATCACACTATTGTGATTATCTCGGTCATGAAGATCTTTTTGTATAGTTCTTCTGTGTATTCTTGCCACCTCCTCTTAATAGCTTCTGCTAGTCCCATATCATTTCTGTCCTTTATTGAGCCCATCTTTGCATGAAATGTTCCCTTGGTATCTCTGATTATCTTGAGGAGATCTCTAGTCTTTCCCATTCTGTTGTTTTCCTCTATTTCTTTGCATTGATCTCTGAGGAAGGCTTTCTTATCTCTTTTTGCTATTCTTTGGAACTCTATATCTTTCCTTTTCTACTTTGCTTTTCATTTCTCTTTCTTTCACAGCTATTTGTTAGGCCTCCTCAGACAGCCATTTTGCTTTTTGCATTTCTTCTCCATGGGGATGGTCTTCATCCTTGTAACTGTACAATGTCATGAACCTCAGTCCATAGTTCATCAGGCACTCTGTCTGTCAGATCTAGTTCCTTAAATCTATTTCTCACTTCCACTGTATAATCATAAGGGATTTGATTTAGGTCACACCTGAATGGTCTAGTAGTTTCCCCCACTTTTTTCAATTTTAGTCTGAATTTGGCAATAAGGAGTTCATGATCTGAGCCACAGTCATCTCCTGGTCTTATTTTTGCTGACTGTATAGGGGTATCTCCTCATGGCTGTCCTTCCTGACCTTAACGTGGAGTAGCTCCTCTCAGCCCTCCTACACTCTCGCAGCCACTGCTCCTTGGACATTGGGTAGCTCCTCTTGGCCTCCTCCCCTGACCTTAGGGAAAAGCATCTCTTGGATTATTCCTTTCCAATATCAATTTTCTTCATAGGAATATAGATGGAACTATGTGTCAGAGACATTGTGGAAATACCTAAGGTGAAAATATTCTGTATTAAAGACAAAATAAATTACATGATCTATATGTCCTTTGTTAATATATCTTATTTAAATTTCCTCAGTTTTTTGAATTTGTGGATGACCCTTAGTCAGCTGTATTTATTGTCCCTTTGAAGGTTCAAAAACAAAACATTAAACACACACACCTACTTCTAGTACTTGAGAAAATCATGCCTATCAGAAAAATTTTCCTTGATTCAGATTGTCTTATCTGAAATAACATCTCCCTGCTTTATATCTCTGCAAATTTTTGATATATTGTTCTCTTTTTTGTAAAATCGTTACACAGTATTTGAAATATTAAATATTTATCTACATAGTTATATGTATCTCTTACATACATGCATCCATTGTTAAGGGCAATCATACCAGGGAATTAGTTTTATTCATTATTATATCTCCAACACTTAGAATAATGTCTGACATGGAATAGATCACAGTCCTTATTTATCAGAATGAATGAGAAAAGATTCCTCTATCTCCCATTTACTACAAGGTCGATTGAAATGGTAGAAAGATGTGAACAAGTATAATAAACTCACAAAGCTGGGCAAGAGAAAAAAAAAGACACTAATGACTTTTTGGAAAAATAAACAGCATAAAATATAAAATTGATAGATACAATGCAGAAGAGAAAAAAAACAATCCAAACATAAGCTATATCAGAAATAAATCAACAACACATAGCACACACCTGAGAAGGCAATTACAAATGGCAGAGTGTTTGTTTTTCTTATTTTAAAAATATTCAAATTATGGATTAAAAGAGAAAAGATTCTTGGGAAACATACTAAGGTAAATATTAACTACCAACAACAACAAAAAACAAAAGTGCAATTGGAGAACTCTAACAAAGTAGGCTGAGCAGATATGCCCAACTCAGGAAGCAGTGTAGAAAAACCATGCTACTAGAGATGTTACTTTCTGTACCAAATAATTTTGTCTCATGAGTATGATAGAAATAGAAAGAAGCAACCTAGAGTTCTTGGAAAATTATCTATCAAAATATGGAAGGATCATATTGTTGAGAATGGAAGAAATAAGAAAACCTTATGTATAGGAAATGCAAGAAATGACAAGTATATGTTAAGTGGTTGCAATATATGTAGGATGATTATATTTGCCTATCAAAAATGCTGCAGTTATTTGGTTTTATAATGAAAAGAGTAATCAATGAACCAGAGGTAAAGCAGAAGGAAGCATACACCCTGAAGCACAGGGAGGCAAAATGAAAGAAAATATAATTGTTTACTGCTCTAAGGCCTTGTGCCATCCTATATTCCCCATTTGGCTTAACAGACTTCCTTGATGGCTCATATGGTAAAGCGTCTGTCTACAATGTGGGAGACCTGAGTTTGATCCCTGGGTTGGGGAAGATACCCTGGAGAAGGAAATGGCAATCCACTCCAAGACTATTGCCTGGAAAATCCCATGGACAGAGGAGCCTGGTAGGCTACAGCCCATGGGGTCACAAAGAGTCGGACACGACTGAGCAACTTCACTTTCACTTTGCCTTAACAACTAGCAGAATAGGAATATTGCATGAAGACTGGCAAAGCATCAGCAGGCCATGTCTTAAGAATTTATTTAAAAAGTGTTGTAAACCATTCTTATCTTCCAACTTTATGGGATATTGTCTTTTCTAAGTGTTGGAAGTTTCTGGCCTAAGGTTTATTCTTAGAGATTGGGAATTTATGGCCTTTCGAGGAATTCCTTTGTGCCATACTAAAGGATCCACTGCTTTTAGAATATGGTCTGCTTTTCTGACTGGTTTGTCTTAGAGTCAAAATCAGTGTTTCTTGGGGTATCCTAGTCAGAGTATGGCCCCAAGGGAGCTCAGAAGGTCTCTCCCCAGAAGTGGGATGGAGCAGTCAGGTACAACTAAAAAAGCAAGTGAAATCAAATGCTGCTTAAATTGGCAAGTGAGAGGTCCAGTAAAATAATGGTACAAGGTTTTTAGTGACACCAATCACAGTACAGCTTTTGGAGGAAAGATGTCCAGTGTGAGAAATTAAAGACAAATTAAATGGCTCTCATATCAATTAAAAAATCAATCTTCTTATCTGCCAAGTGCATGACTATCTAGGGCTCCTCAATGGAGATAGATATCTTGTTGGAGTGGGAGTCGAGGGACAGGGAGCTCCCAGAATCCCTGGGCCTTCTCAGTTATCCAGTAGGGCCATTTCAGAAGTGGGAGCTTCCTTTCCCCCTTAGGACTGAGGACAGTCCCTCTTCCGATGACCTGTTTGCAGACTGGGCTTAGCCCAAGGGGCTCTTCCTGGCAATTCATGCCCAGTAGTCAATTTACTTGCATTTTTAGCATTCTCCCATTATTGATCTTATTTCTAGATGGATTATTGAACTTTCTTGGCCCCATTTTGTTGTTTTGAGGTTGCAAAGCATGACTGACAGAAACTATCAGTTTCATAAGACCCCAGCCTGTCTTTTCTCACATTGGTTTCTCTCTTCCTCCTCAGTTTGTTCTTGACTGTTAACCACCCTTTGAGCTACACCTAGGATCTGGAACAGGGGAAAGTGCAGGATAAATGGTAACTTACAGGGTTTTTACATAATATAGAGTAGTAGTTAAAAGAGAATAGTACTAGTGGCTAGACACACAGATGGACTCAGAGAGGGAGTTGTGCCCTTGTGGTAGTTTAAATCACTTATGTAGGGCATTTTCTTCTGGACTTCTTTTGACCAATTGTTTTAATTTGCTTAGCTCTAAATCTTTATTTGGTATATCTCAGGATCCTCCAATATGCTCGTGTATTTCTTAGCCAAGAAGGATTGCACCAAAGAGGCCTATGTGTAAACTTGACATCCACTCCCCTTTTGGTCTGAGCTTTCAAGTGAGGAAGGTTTCCTTGATTTCAAGAATGAGAAATATATGGTCTCTTATCTCTTATCCGGCAGGCCCAGACTCTTCTCCAAGTTATTCTGATATTAATATTTTGAAGCTTCTGTTCATTGGGAACAAACTCCAGCTCCTTAACCTGGTGCCCCCTCTATCTTCTGTCTCAAAATCATCAGGGATACTTACTATACCATGTTTATCTTTTAAATAAAGGTAAACTGTGTATTTTATTTAACATTTCCAAATCTAACATAATATGATACTGATTTTTAATATCATAATATTTAGTTCAGTCTATCAGAGACAGTTACTTGGAGTGAAAGGACTGATTTTTTTTATTTTTTTTATTTTTGCTTTACAATATTGTATTGGTTTTGCCATACATTGACATGAGTCAGCCACAGGTGTACATGAGTTCCCAATCCTGAACCCCCTCCCACGTCCCACCCCATATCATCTTTCTGGATCATCCCCGTGCACCAGCCCCAAGCATCCTGTTTCCTGTATCAAACATAGACTGCTGATTGGTTTCTTACTTGACAGTATACATGTTTCAGTGCCATTCTCCCAACTCATCCCACCCTCTCCCTCTCCCTCTCTCCCGCAGAGTCTAAAAGTCCATTCTATACATCTGTGCCTCTTTTGCTGTCTTGCATACAGGGTTATCATTACCATCTTTCTAAATTCCATATATATGTGTTAGTATACTGTATTGGTGTTTTTCTTTCTGGCTTACTTCACTCTGTATAGTAGGCTCCAGTTTCATCCACCTCATTAGAACTGAGTCAAATGTATTCTTTTTAATGACTGAGTAATACTCCATTGTGTATAGGTACCACAGCTTTCTTATCCATTCATCTGCTGATCAGTTCTGGTTTCCTCCGGTGTGTATGCCCAGCAGTGGGATTGCTGGGTCATAAGGCAGTTCTATTTGCAATTTTTAAGGAATCTTCACACTGTTCTCCATAGTGGCTGTACTAGTTTGCATTCCCACCAACAGTGTAAGAGGGTTCCCTTTTTCTCCACACCCTCTCCAGCATTTATTGCTTGTAGACTTTTGGATCACTGCCATTCTGACTGGTGTGAAATGGTACCTCATTGTGGTTTTGATTTGCATTTCTCTGATAATGAGTGATGTTGAGCATCTTTTCATGTGTTATTAGCCATCCGTATGTCTTCTTTGGAGAAATGTCTATTTAGTTCTTTGGCCCATTTTTTGATTGAGTCATTTATTTTTCTGGAGCTGAGCTTGCATAAGTTGCTTGTATATTTTTGAGATTAGTTGTTTGTCAGTTCCTTCATTTGCTATTATTTTCTCTCATTCCAAAGTCTGTCCTTTCACCTTGCTTATAGTTTCCTTTGTTGTGCAGAAGCTTTTAATTTTAATTAGGTCCCATTTGTTTATTTTTGTTTTTATTTCAAGTATTCTGGGAGGTGGATCATAGAGGACCCTGCTGTGATTTACGTCAGAGAGTGTTTTGCCTATGTTCTCCTCTAGGAGTTTTATAGTTTCTGGTCTTACATTTAGATCTTTAATCCATTTTGAGTTTATTTTTGTGTATGGTGTTAGAAAGTGATCTAGTTTCATTCTTTTACAAGTGTTTGACCAGTTTTCCCAGCACCACTGGTTAAAGAGATTGTCTTTAATCCACTGTATATTCTTGCCTCCTTTGTTGAAGATAAGGTGTCTGTAGGTGTGTAGATTTATCTCTGGGCTTTCTATTTTGTTCCATTGATCTATATTTCTGTCTTTGTGCCAGTACCATACTGTCTTATGACTGTGGCTTTGTAGTAGAGCCTGAAGTCAGGCAGGTTGATTCCTCCAGTTCCATTCTTCTTTCTCAAGATTGCTTTGGCTTTTAATGTAATTTGATAGAAAAGAAGATTGTTCTGTAAAAAAAAAAAATAATAAAACTCTTAGACACAACTTTTATCCTTGCTGGGACTGATAAACTAGATATTACCAACTTAGTTATCTTGATGGAAATCATATTCAGAACAAATAAATCTTGTCCCTGCACACTGTACTATCATTTCAAATCAGCTATTGCCACTTAAAAAGAAATTTCTGCCAATTATCATCATATTTTTCATCCTCTTTTCTATAATATTTTTGAAATTAATCAGATTTGTAAACAATTATATTTCAGAAGCAAGATTTAATAACTAGATACATTATTTTTAAAAATGAGTTGAAAAGCAATGAATAAAATAAATGACAAATAGAGAAAAATAGTGTACTTTCTCACATTCAAAATTACTTTGAGGACTAAGGGGAATTAGCATTTTGGAGGTGACTGTTCAATTTTAAATCAATCCTTCCATACACTATTAAAATAATCACAGAAAAGCAAGGAAAGTCACCTCTGCAGCTGACCACAAAAAGTGGGGGGAAAAAGCTTAGTTGTTTATGCAACATATGCAATTAACTGATTCATACAGTACTTTATTTGGTCGGGCATTCATCAAATAACCTTCCCAATGTTCTAGTGGCATCTTTGTCATTTGTACATTGTCTTAAATTAGTGTGCAAGAATGTCACCTGAAGGAAGCTTGTTAATTAAGAGCTTTTAATGAAGATACAAGCCTGTTCATTTCTCTAAGAAACTTTATAGTCTCTTTGAATGTAATGTTACAGTGATAATTGTTTTAGTTGTCGAGATTCATCTTATTCTACTTTATTGTACTATACATTTATAATTCATGTCAGTGATTAAAATGTGAAATTGCTGAGGAAATATATTCAAAGTTATGGAAAAATTATGTATTCAAACATCACACAAACCAGTATCAAGCAATTACATTGGTGGAAGAAAACACTATTAAAAGTTGAAAACTGCTATTAAGCTAATGTCAGCAAGATGGTAGAATAGAAGGTCTCTGACTTTATTCCCCCTAAGTAACTGTAATTTGGCAATTATCCTCAGACAAAAGTACATTTGTGGAAGCTTTGGGATTCAGATAGAAGATGATAAAACTGCAGTGGCATCCAGGACTGGAGAGCATAACTTTGAGAATGCAGGCTGTGTTCAGTTGGCTGACTCACAAACCATATACACAGCTACAGACTCAGAAAGTGCTTCATACTTTTGTGAACCCAGTTACTTAGCCTTTGTCCTGCCATTAGAACAATATATCAAAGAACGTTGGAGGAGTCATGCTTCAGATGACAGGCTTGCAGACTTTGATGCCAGCTACTGACATTGCAGTAGGCCTGTGATCAAGCTCTAGCCCCTCTTGGTACAGTCTAGGAGCCCCTGGAGGCAACTGTGGAAGGTGGTCTGACAGTAGATTCTTAAACGTCTTGTAACTGTATTATAACTTCTTCTTAGATGCAGTATGTGAATTGTCCTGCTGGCCTAGGGACCTGACTATAAACACTCATGCCTATATCCCAAACATCCTGAAATAGATCTATACTTTGTTCCATCTCCTCCCAACTGCAGTCCATTAGCAGTCTTGATAGTCCAAAGTTCTGCAAGGAGACAGACCTATCAGAGCAATTGGAGACAGACCAGTCCACATTGGTCCAAGAGCAGGTATGAGCACGGTCAAGTGCTCACTTCCAACACTTCTCAGCTCTGGTCCACACATAGTCCTGCTTACCAAGATACCAGAAAACACATGAGTTCATGTACCTGGAGGTAAGCCTGCCAATCACAGTCTGACTATTCATCCTAAAACAATATAACAGCTTTAATTCCTCCTATCCTTGGTCAGGGATCAGTTCTGCCCACTCAAGACCTCGTTAGAGACATATCCACCCATTTCCCAGAAACAGAGCTACATACCTCAGACCCAATAAAGTCCTTGAAGCACCCCTGGGATTTGGTTCTGGTCCAGTTTTGGTTCAAGTCTTAGTTCCTTACACCTAATGAGTGTAAGGAACCACCCATTAGGAGCCCTCCCAGGGAACTAGTGGGGATTCAGACATATCTGTGCATTTGACAACAGAATCATTGGCTGCAGATTCAACACTGGGCCTTGAGACAAACACTTATCCAAGCATTACTCTACTGAACAAGGTCTTAAAGGAAGTCTTATTCACATGGAGACCAGACAGATTCAGTTCTCTGATAACAGACCTACAAACTGTACCCCCTACTGAAAATTCAGTAACAATTTCAGAGCCTGGTTTCAATCCAGCATAACTGTAATTTTGAAAGTAATCCCAGTAGCCCAGGGAACTGACAGAAGGTGTTTACTTATCAAAATCCATCTGTAAAGACTGATGAGATCTTTATTATTGCAAGACTAAATGAATCACATACACACACAAAATCAGTGAAATATGATGCACCAAAGGAAACTAATAAAATTCTGATAGCCAACCATGAGAGAATTGAAAATCTGAATTTTACCTAACAAAGATAGAAAGCAATCATCTTAAAGTAACCCAGTGAAATGCAAGAGAACACAGGTAAACAACTAAAGAAAGCAGGGAAAACAATGCATGAACAAAGTGAGAAAAGTAATAAGTAAATGTAAACCATACAAAGAACAAAGCAGAAATCCTGGAGCAGAACATACGATGACAGAATGGAAAAATTCAATAGAGATCTTCAACAACTGACTCTATCACACAGAAGAAAAAAAAATCTTCAAACTCATGGACAGATTATTTGAAATTAACAAAATTGGAACAAAAAGAGGAAAAATGAAAAATAGGTGAAGAACATTTTCATGAGTAATAGGACTATCAAGTAAATGAACATTCACATCATGAAAATCCCAGGAGAAGAGAGAGAGAGAAAGGCGAACATTTTTTTATTTAAAGAAAAAACATCTGAAAACTTAGATATTAAATTTTAGTAGAAAGCTCAAAAGACCCCAAAAAAGTTATCTCAGAAAAGATTAACCCAAGAAACATTCTAATTAAGATATTAAAAGTCAAAGATAAAAGAGAAAGTTTGGAAGCAATAAGAGAAGAATGATTCATTACATACAAAGCCACCTTCCTACCCCCATACAAATCTATCAGCAAGTTTCTCTGGAGAAACATTTCAGGTCAAGAGAGAGTGGGATGATATATACAAAGTGCTAAGAAAAAGACAACAAAGAATACCATACCAGGAAAATTATCCTTCAGAAATAAAGGAGACACTAAGACATTCAAGACATTCCCAGATAAGCAAAAGCTAAGGGAGTTCATCACAATTGGAACTGACTTACAAGAAATTCTAAAAGTAGCTCTTCAAGTTGAAATAAAAGGATGCTATGTAACAATATGAAAACATAGAAGTATAAAACTCACTGGTACAGGTAAAAATATAGTTGAATTCAGACTACAGTAATAGTGTAATGATGGTATATAAATCTCTTTTATCTCTGCCATAAAAGTTAAAAGACAGTAGTTTTAAATGTAGGTGTAGCTACAGTAATTTCATGATAGATGAAAATTACGACATCAATAGCATAAGATGTGGGGGTATGAAAAGTTAAATCTAGAGAATTTGTATGAGTTGAATATAAGTTATTATCAGTTTTTAAAAAGCTGCCATATCTATAATGTGCTTTGTGCAAGCCCCATGATAACTAGAAAGAAAAATGTCTGGTAAATGCATAAAAGTTATAGAGAAAGTAACTACATCATGCAACTAAAATAAATAAATATATAACAAAGAAAAAGTGTCAAAAGTGGAAAAAATGAGCAAAGGACTTAAAAAGTCAGAAAATAATTTTAAATGGCAATTTAAAAATGACAATATCAATAATAATTATGTTAAATATAAATTGATTAAATTGTCCAATCAAAATATGCAGAGTGGCTAAATAGAAAACAAAACAAAACAAAACAAAACATGATCTAACACTACAAGAGACTCACGTTAGTTTTGAAGACACATATGGATTGAAAGTGAAGTGAAGTGAAGTCGCTCAGTCGTGTCCGACTCTTTGCGACCCCGTGGACTGTAGCCCACCATGCTCCTCTGTCCATGGGATTTTCCAGGCAAGAGTACTGGAGTGGTTGGAAAAAAGATATGCTGGGAAAAATGCTGGGAAAGATTGAAGGCAGGAGGAGAAGGGGACGATAGAAGATGAGATGGCTGGATGGCATCACCTACTTGATGGACATGAGAATGAGTAAGCTCCTGGAGTTTGTGATGGAAAGGGAAGCCTGGAATGCTGCAGTCTATGGGGTCACAAAGAGTCTGACACGACTGAACGACTGAACTGATGCAATAGTAATCAAAAGAACATAAGCAGCTACACTTAAATAGGTTTATAGTCAAAATTGGTCACAAGGGATAAAGGTCACTATATAGTGATAAAGGAGTGAATTCATCAAGAGACTATAGCAATTGTAAATTTATATCTGACCAATATTGTATCACCTCCTTCTTTAAAGGCATGACTAGCAAAATTGAAGGAAGAAAGAAACAGAAATACGATAATAGTAGAAGACATCAATAACTCACTTTCTAACTGGATAGATTACCTAAACAAAAAAAATCAATGAGGAAACAATGAACTTATAGGCAGAAAGGACATTAAAGATTATAGAGACCCTCCAATCCAATAGCACCAGAATACATACTCTTCTCAAGAGCCCCCAAAATATTTCTTAAGATGTATCATATTTTAGGCTGTAAAATAAAACTTAAAAATTTTAAGATATCAAAAATCATATTAAGTATATTTTCTGACCACAATCTGACCAAATTTTATAAAAATTGAAATCAGTAACAGGAGCATAATTGCCGTGCCCTCCTCCAGGATATCTTCCTAACCCAGAAATCAAACCCATATCTCCTGCATCTCCTGTATTGCAGGCAGAGTCTTCACCCACACTGAGCCACCGGCGAAGATCTAGAACTATCACACAGTCCATTAATTCCACTTCTACATTTCTATCTGAAGAAAACAAAAATAGTGACTCAAACAGATATATGCTCGTCCAAATTCATTGTATTTACAATAGCCACAATATGGAAACAACCTAAGTGTTCACTGATGGATGAATGGATAATGAAATTATACACACACACACACACACACACACATATCTAGCCACCTTTCCAGGGGATCTTCATGACTCAGGAATTGAACCTGGGTCTTCTGATCTGCAGGCAAATTCTTTAGCATTTGAGCCACATACATAAATTCATATATTGTACTGAAGAAGGAAATGGCAACCCACTCCAGTGTTCTTGCCTGAAGAATCCCAGGGATGAGGGAGCCTGGTGGGCTGCCGTCTATGGGGTCGCACAGAGTCGGACACGACTGAAGCAATGCAGCAGCAGCATAATCTCTCATATGTACTGAGAACAGATTGATGGTTATCAGAGATAGGGGGTAAGCCAGTGGAACCTCTTTCTGTCTTGTTACATGGGTATTTCTAGTCACACAGACTGGCGTACAGTGGGGCCGTTCCCCTGTTGGCAGAGTCACCCCATAAGAGTGGAAAGAAGAGTAGCCATCACAGTTAACTGTAAAACAGAATTGTTTCAAGGTCAATTTGTTCTTTAAGTACTCTGCTGCTCATTAAAATATAGGATAATTAAAGAAATAAAATGCAAAAAAAAAAAAGAAGAAATGAGAGTGATGAAGTTCAAAAAGAAAAAAATAAGAATTATATAAATGATCATGAGATGGAGAGATTTTTTAAGGACTGGTTGTTTTTTAAAACTTGGAAAACACACACACAGATATTTCAGGGGAGTAAGTCAAATTTGGGCAATTTGTAAGAGAGGAAATAATTTTAGAGAAATACTATTCATTTACTAGTTAGATGAATGCAGGCATTATTTTTAAAAATGCATTTTGAGCTGAATATTTTGGCTTCAAAAGGCCATCTGTGGCCTTGGGTGAAACTCTATCCGTGTGCTACATTTTAATTTACACACAATCTTATAAAGGTATTTTAGTGCTTACATATTATATGTCAGTTGTTATATAGAAATGTGATTTTTACATCTATAATGTTTGCCAGCCACAATAAAGAATTCAAATGTCATTGAACTTATTGTTTCCTTGAGACTCTACTGATCTATGTTCTCTTGCTGCCAGTTCTTTTTCCTCAGTATTTTTATGTTATAAATTTTATTTAAATGTGCTACAGGTGAAAATTCTGTGCAAGTTGAGAACTAAAAATAAAAATCCCACATATCCCAACCCTTTTTCTTTTCAAAGAAGACTTAAAAATGACAAGCACTTCAAATCTGTTAGGAGGGCTATTATCAAAAGAGAAGAAGTCAGTGTCAGTGAGGTTGTGGAATAAAGGGAATCCTTGTACAAGCTGATATGAATGTAAATTTGTGTAGCTAGTATGGCATACAGTATACAGTTTCCTTAATAATTTCCCAACATATAAATATAACATTGCGATATATATATATATATATATATATATATATTTGAATGTTGAACAACACAAGGGTTTGGTATGTTGACCGCTGCACAGTCAAGAGTCAAATACAACTACATTTGGAATCCTCTATCCAAGGTCTTGCATTTTAGATTCAACCAACCTTGAATTGTATAGTACTATAATAGGGCTTACCTGGTGGCTCAGATGGCAAAGAATCTTCTTGCAGCTCAGGACCCCTGAGTTCAATCCTTGGGCTGGGAAGATCCCATGGAGAATGGAATAGCTACTCATTCCAGTATTCTTACATGGAGAATCCCATGGACAGAGGCACACATATGGTACTATTCCCAAGTAGCTCAGTGGTAAAGACTCTGCCTGCCAATGCACGAGAAACAGGGGATGCAGGTTCAGTCCCTGTTTCAACAAAATCCTCTGAAGGAGAAAATGGCAACTCAATCCAGTATTCTTGCCTGGGGAATCCGATGGATGTAGGAGCCTGGCAAGCTACAGTCCAAAGGGTTACAAAGAGTCAGACATGACTGAGCATGCAATCATGTAATACATATTTACTGAAAAAAAAAATTGGCATATATAAGTGAAACTGTGTAGCTCAAAGCCATGTTGTTCAAGGTTCAACTGTTTAAGTAATCCAAGCATAATGTATATATAATGTGAGATATGTATTATTGTGGGCTTCCCTGGTGGCTCAGACAGTAAAGAATCTGCTTGCAATGTAGAAGACTCCAGTGCGATCCCTGGATTAGGAAGATCCCCTAGAGAAGAGAATGGCTATCCGGTTCAGTAGCTTGCCTGGAGAATTCTGTGGACAGAGAAGCCTGGCATACTACAGTCCATGGGGTTGCAAAGAGTTAGACATGACTGAGTGACTAACACACACACATGCACACACATATTATTTTATACACATTTATCTTACAGCTATGGATCATAGTGTGAAAGAAGAAACAGTTCCAGAAGACTCATTTGAAGTACTTGTGATCCTATATGATTTATTAGCATTCACAGTGATTATAAAAGTCATATAATCACTTTACTATAATCAGAACTCTACTTAAATATATTAATCACTTTTGGATCAGTTTTTTTGTATTATTATTAAATTGCAAAATTTTCTGATATAATTTGGTTATAAATCTTTTATCATATATATGCATGACAAATATGCTTTTCACATTTGTGAATTAATTTTTATTTTTGCTAAATGAATTATCTGAAGAGTACTTTGATTTTCTGTGAGAACTTGTTTTACAAAATATATTTCCTTAAGTGTTCATTGATTGTTTGTCCTGTTTGTGTTAACTGGTACATTTATGTCTCTCATGATGTTACAAAGATTCTCTTTTGTTCTCTTTCAAAAGTTTTATAGTTTTGGCTTTCATTTAGGCCTATGATCAATTTTGATTTGTCTACATTAGGTAGGATATTAAAACTTAATTTCTCTTTCTGATAAGAGACATTTTTATCTAGCATTCTGATGTTTATCTAGCATCCTTTGTTAAATGGTTGCTCAATTAAGCTATCTAGGTACCTTTGTTAAAAAACATTTACTGTATATATGTGATCTTGCTTCTGAACTTTATTTTATGGCAATGTTAAAACTGCTTTCATTGTTTTGGGGGACAAAAATTGAAACCATCAGATTTACATTTCTGCCATTTCTTTTGATGGTCAGAATACCTCCACACTTCTAAAATGATTTTTACACAAAATAAAGTATTTTTTATACTTAAATATTTGACATTTCTGGCACTCTCTCTTCCTTTATATAAATTCAAATTTTCACCTGGTATATATTTTTTACTTTGCTTAAAGAATTTCCTTTCGTAGTGAAGGTATGTAGCTTTTGTTCTCAGGAAAAAGCTTTGTTTTACTTCTTAGCTTATGTTTGCAGAAAAATATCTTTCATTTTTGAAAGACATTTTTGTGTTTGGAATTCCAAGTTGATGGATTTTCTTATTTTTCTTTGTGTTCTAAAAGTGCTCTTCCATCATCTCTAGCTTACATATATTCTGTTGTTGTCAGTTATAAACCTTATTCATTTATGGATAACATATTTTTTATATCTGGTTGCTATAAAAGTGTTTCTCTTTAAAACTGTCTATATGTACTCTGATTAATGTACTTTTTCAATTTTCTAAAAAAATCTATAAAGAGAAAACTAAAGATGTAAATATTGCTATAAGCATTCAATTTAGAATAACTTGATAAATACACATATTAAATGATTCTATGACTTTGGGCTTGCAGAATTGAATCCATGTTATTGTTTTAATTAAACAATCCTTCTTTTCAGAAAAAGGAGAAAGACTTTTTTTTTTTCTTTATGTAAAAGATCTCTCTGGTGATACAGCTTGTTTCCAGAACAACCATGAATTATTTTCCATATAAAACTTGAATATTTTCAAAGGGAAAATAAAAGACATAGAAATGCATAACTCTTAAGCTCTTTTTGAGATGCTTAAACACTGAACATAAAATTGATAAAAAGTATCATCTTTTTGTTTGGAAAAGAAACATAATATTTTATTGGGAAAAATACCTCCTTATCAAATGGCATTGTTTTACATTCTATAATTTCACTGACACACAATCTGTAAGAACTGTTACTGATGCATTTATAGCAAATGTTTTGCTTTACAGTCAGACTAAATCTCTGGTATGCAAAGTACAAAACAGTTCCTTGGATAAAAAGTGATAAATATATAAGGTAAATGTGTTTAAGAATGTCTTTGTATCTGTAGAGCTCCATTACCTTGGGGGAAATTTTCATTTAATTGAAGATTATCTTGATTTTAATAGACAATTGAAGTTAGTAGTACTTGAGAATTAACAATGTAGAAAGCAGAAAAAAAGAATGTTGCCATGAAAATAAAAACGCAGTAAAATGCCTGCTGCTGCTGCTGCTGCTAAGTCACATCAGGCGTCTCCGACTCTGTGCGACACCAGAGACGGCAGCCTACCAGGCTCCCCGTCCCTGGGATTCTCCAGGCAAGAACACTGGAATGGGTTGCCATTTTCTTCCCCAGTGCATGAAAGTGAAAAGTGAAAGTGAAGTCACTCAGTCACTTAGACTCTTTACGACCCCATGGACTGCAGCCCACCACACTCCTCCATCCATGGGATTTTCCAGGCAAGAGTACTGGAGTGGGGGTGCCATTGCCTTCACTAAACAATATTTATTCAAAACAGAAAACAATTTTAATTTTTCCATAATTTGTTTCTGTATTGACTGAAATATCAGATAATTTGTATATGAAGAAATTGTCTCTCATGATTTGTGCAGTGAAAGAGAAAAGAGATGATGGTTTTAAATTCACATGGATGAACAGTTGATTTTCAGAGAAAAGGGATTCACACTTTAAAATGGGGAAAAATATAGAAAAAAAAAAACAGGAAAAAAAATGAGACCACAAATGGCTTTCTTATTGCTCTTCCAAAGATCATTTCTATTATTTCAAGTAGTTTAGTCAAAGGGCATATCTCAAAAATGCACTGAATGTCTTGAATGCACTGACTTTATTTTAGCCCAGACACCATAATATTAACATTGAAAGTTTCTTATTAAAGCAAACTATGCTGAAAGTGATTTACAAATTTATATTTTTCTTGACACAGGGTTTTCTTTGCTGGCTGTGAAAGATACAAAATATATATTTGGCATATTTTAAGAAACATTCAAATACCATAAAAAAATGAAATGGTCTCCCATCCTATATAAAATGATGAAGTGACAGACAAACCATCGTTCTGTCTCCCAAATGGAAACAGTCAACCCCCTTGCTGCCTGCGTCTCCACTACCACTCTAGATATTAAATATCATATAGCAAAGGACTCATCTTTTAAAAGAGAAGACATTTCTTTTCACTAGAGAATACATGTAACTTTCTGGTTTTATGTTCAATTAGAAAATCAAGAACTATCAAACAGACAGTTGTTATAATGACTCATGACTCATAAAGTGGAGCTAAGGTTATGTAATTTATTATTTGAAAGGAATAAGAAAAGAAAACAGTTGGATATCAAACTGATCAAAAACTCAAGCAACGTATTATTATCAATCACATTCCTTTCATCATGTAGAATAATTTTTTCTAGTTTGTGCATATTATCTCACTAAAATTTATGAATAAAGACATAGAATTGTATTTCTATGTGTCCTAATTAGCATAAAAGCTAGTAAACTTGAAAAAAATACAAGGAGGCAGAATGCTACTACTTGAAAAATTGCTACAGGATAAGTCAGTCTGGGGCTGTCCTAGTGGCTCAGAGGGTAAAGAATCTGCTTGCAGTGCAGGAGACCGGGGTTTGATTCCTGAGTCAGTAAGATCCCCTGAAGGGAATGGCTACTCACTCCAGTATTCTTGCCTGGAGAATTCCATGGACAAAGGAGCCTTGCAGGCTGCAGTCCACGGGGTCACAAAGAGTCTGACATGACTGAGCAACTAACACACACAGATCAGTCAAGGAAAAGAGGGGAGTTTTCTTTGTCTTCTTACAACTTTGTATACATCTCCCTAACTGGCCTGCGGTTGCTAGACACTAAGACACATGTAACAACAGATAGCTATCTATGAAGACTTACAAATTTTTCAATATCAGTGACGGAGAATCACTCTTTATAGGTGTATATCCTATTTTTCTCTTTCACTGTATAGGAAGCTCTATTCTAACTGGATATTTGTAATATCAAAATTTTCCTGTAATTGTGTGAATTAATTAGACATAAATTTGACTCTGAAATGACAATAACAAATATAAAAGAGTTCAGAAGTTCAAACATAATTGCTTATGATAACATCTTCAAAGTAGATAATTAATTTTTGTTTTAATCTGTATATATAGTAAGACTTTTTTTTTCTCTTCAGAATGCATTGTTAGTATGTGTGCCTTATCAGTCTGAATGTGATGTGTTTAATTATATTTTTTAAGATTTTAATATGGTTGTACTTCTCCCTTTGTAGGTGTGATTACTGTAAGCTTTGGCACATGTTTAAGAGTGGAAAAAAATGTAAGAAGCTTCTATAATAATTCTAATTGTTATGCAGTATGATTTTTAACAATAATAATGCCCTGTGTTCTTAGTTTTTAAGGTTACAGATAAATTTTGAACTTTTATGAGTTTTTTTGCTGATAATTTCTATTGACACATAGTGTGATTATTTAAATCTGACAAAGTCTAAGGGAATTGGTTAACAGTTCCTAATTGGAAGTGGGTTTATGTCTTCATCCTTGGTTAGGTTTGAGTGTGGATAAAATCTCTAGTTTAGGGTTTTTGGTTAAACACAAACTTCTATTTAACCAAAGATGGAGAAATGATAATCTCAGAATCTCTGTACTAATACAAGTTAAATAAGTTGCATTAGAAATAGTAGAATGCAGAAAAATATTAGCAAAAACACCATTGTAAAAATGCATAATGTTTGCAAAATGATATGGTGAAGACATAAAAAAAAAAGTAAACCACTCATAGTGGTTCTTAATACTGCTCCTATCCTAATATCTGCTTTTAAAAGCAGCCAGTAAGAAAATATTTTGAGTAGGCAATAGGTATTCTTTAATAGTCACTAATTTAAAGAACAGTAGAATAAAAGGATGAGAATGAATAATGCCAAATCCTAAGCAGAAGACATGCAATAGAAGTCATTAGTGAAGATGACTCAATCTGCATAGGCTAATCAGTGAAATTATTCTGGTTTTTATAGATGTGACACAGTAGAAGGTTGTAAGCAGAGGGATTTGGAAGCTGAACAATAGCTGTAAACTATCAACTAAAAGTAAAGATACAATAATGCTGCTTCCTATAAGTTATGGTCCATGTACATTTTCTGATATTGTTAGATTTATTTAAGGGAAAAAAGGTAGACATATAATACAGAAAAGAGACTTTTCTAACATAATAATAAATCAGAAAATCATCAAAAAGCTATTTGAAAATATGATAGCTTACATTAATTAAATCAATAGAGTTTTGAAAGAGAAATCTTTCAGAAATTAAAATTAAAGAACACATAGAAAGAAAGAAAAATATGTGAAATATATGAAAATTAGAGGTTCAGTCTAGAAGTCTAGATATTTGGGGTCCCTGAAAGAGACAGCAGAGAAAACAAGTTTTCTAGGCAGAAGTTAGACAAGAAAAATATACTGCTAAGTCACTTCAGTCATGTCTGACTCTGTGCGACCCCATAGATGGCAGCCCACCGGGCTCCCCCATCCTGGGGATTCTCCAGGCAAGAACACTGGAGTGGTTTGTCATTTCCTTCTCCAATGCATGAAAGTGAAAAGTTAAAGTCGTTCAGTTGCGTCTGACCCCTAGGGACCCCATGGACTGCAGCCTACCAGGCTCCTCCATCCATGGGATTTTCTAGGCAAGAGTACTGGAGTGGGGTGCCATTGCCTTCTCTGAAGAAAAAAATATAAATCATACCAAAAATTATAGGATGGATAATTTTATATCAGTTTATAAATTTTCTAATCTGATATGTTTAGATTAGAAAATCCTCCCAAACACTTGATCTAATGAAAATATAAGGACTACACTAAAGTTATTACTATGAAACTTTAGAACATGGGAGATAAAGAGATTCTAACACTTTGAGTTAAAAAAAAATCCACATGCAAAGGGATATTAAGCATAGTTGCTATGGCTTCATAATTGGTATTACTGGAAATTTTTGATTCACTTTTTAAGGGGCTGATTCAAATATTTTCTTCTTAGCTCTACAGTCACTTGCAATAAGACAATGTTTCTTGTCCATCCTGAGTGCCAGGAAAGTAACAGCTGAGCTTTATCATTTTCCTTTCCTTTTCAGTTCAGTTCAGTCACTCAGTCGTGTCTGACTCTGTGACCCCACAAACCACAGCACCCCAGGACTCCCTGTCCATCACCAAATCCCGGAGTCCATCCAAACCCAAGTCCACTGAGTCAGTGATGCCATCCAGCCATCTCATCCTCTGTCCTCACCTTCTCCTCTTGCCCTCAATCTTTCCCAGCATCAGGGTCTTCTCAAATGAGTCAGCTCTTCACATCAGGTAGCCAAAGTACTGGAGTTTCAGCTTCAACATCAGTCTTACCAATGAACACCCAGGACTGATCTCCTTTAAGATGGACTTGTTGGATCTCTTTGCAGTCCAAGGGACTCTCAAGAGTCTTCTCCATCACCACAGTTCAAAAGCATCGATTCTTTGGCACTCAGCTTTCTTTATAGTCCAACTCTAACATCCATACATGACCACTGGAAAACTGTAGCCTTGACTAGACAGACCTTTGTTGAAAGAGTAATGTCTCTGCTTTTTAATATGCTGTCTAGGTTGGCCATAAAAGATCATCATATAAGTTATTTATTTCCTTGAAAATTATACACCATAGTATCTTAGAAAATGTGAAATGTCATCTGTTTTCTGATTCTATAGGTAATAACATTTCATGTGTCACTGGCAGAAGGTAAGGGGCTAGTTCACCATGGTTTGTTCTTGAGCATTCTGTTAGTACCATGCTTATTCAAATGCTGTTTTAATGGGCATCACAACCTTTTCTCCAAAGTAAAGAAAAATAAACTACTTTGGGTGGGGGGGAAGAATGTGAAGGGAATGAGGGCTTAATTCTCTTCTAATTTAGAAATGTCTGTAATGCAGTGAGTTTCAGGGACACATGAAGTTTAATGTTTTCCTTCTACTTATTAACTGAAAACATGGAAAGTTAGGATTGTATCCCTTATTGTCTGCTTGGCACTTGTCTGAGAATGTTTAAATAACTTAGCAGCAGTTATCAATATATTAAATTATTTTGTCCAATGAGAGGTGATCAATTTCAGCACAGATAATTTTGAAAACCAGCTGTCCATGGATTTCTCATTCTTTTACATACAGTTTAAATGAGATTATACATCCTGTGTGCAGAATTATAAGAAGATATCAAGACAAGATACAGTTAAAAAAAAAAAAAAAGTAAAACCCTTGTACCTCATGGCTTCCCAATTTTCCTAAAATAAATATGTGGATAGTGGCCTATATTTACACCAACTAACTAATGCAGACCATCCTCTTTTCCTCCCAACAGACCCAAAGTGGCACTAGAAATCATGCAACCATATTTCTATATGCCAGACTCTCAGAATAATACAAAACTTAGTCTGTGTTTAAAAGGGTGATTAATTACACATAAAATAAAAAGGTGTTTTTAAAGGAACTAGTAAAGGGGCTATCTAGTATTGTATATTTTTAGCCTCATTAATGGAAGGCTACTTCCCAGTTAGGGGGAAACTAAAATATAAACAAACCCAAATTCCAAGTTATTTTAGAAAAATAATCTAGTATAGACTATCTATCTTCTTTTACGTGAACAGAAGCCTTATAACACACTGATATCAAAAATTACAGGACTGTTACATGTGATTTTTAGTTTTAAATTTAGCTGGTAAAATTAGTTTATAATATCGAATAAACTCAGTATCTAATGAAGCATATCCTACTGAACTCTTCTTGTCATCTTTTTTGTTGTTTTTAGCCAATCACAGTTTGAGTTTGAGAGTTTGAGAATTTTACCCTTTCAGTTATGTTTGCAAAACCCAATATTCTTTTGAAATATGAGACAGACCCAGCAGTGGCCAACAGTAAAGTTTAGGCCTCTAAAGTTTAACAGTTCCAGTTTTCTGAGCATTTTGTGTTTCAGTAGCAATTTTTGCAAAGTTAGTACTTCATT
Organism: Nanger dama; assembly: GCA_917880005.1. Lineage (NCBI taxonomy): Eukaryota > Metazoa > Chordata > Mammalia > Artiodactyla > Bovidae > Nanger > Nanger dama. Next base: position 58,361,721 of record CAKJTW010000006.1, on the reverse strand, counting down.
ATAGTTGGAGAAACTTTAAATGTATTCTCCTTCCCTGAGAGTTCAATTGGTAAATAATTGGCCTGCAATTCAGGAGATGCCAGTTCGATTCCTGGATAGGGAAGATCCACTGGAGAAGGGAAGGAATAGGTTACTCATTCCAGTATTCTCAGGCTTCCCTTGTAGCTCAGCTGGTAAAGAATCCACCTGCAATGTGGGAAACCTGGGTTTGATCCCTGAGTTGGGAAGATCCCCCTGGAGAAGGGAAAGTTACCTACTTTAGTGTTCTGGCCTAGAGAATTCCATGTACAACCCATGGGATCACAAAGAATTGGACCTGACTAAGCTACTTTCTCTTCCTTTACTTGCCAACATATCTTGACTCCTATCTATTTTCACACTTCAAAATCTGATCATTGTCCATAGGGCAGTAAATTAAACAATCTTATATCTTGTTCTTGCAAAGCACATCTATAATTTTTCCATTTCTTTCAATGTACACATCTACCTTGCTTAGAATTACTGGAGGATATTGTCTTCATATTCCTACTAGTCTTTTATTTAAAATATTTAGAAACTGCATGGACCTCTTTCTTGTTTCTTAAGCATGTTTTACTTTGTAAAATGTTGACACATTATTTTCCAAAGTGACTTTCCCATTTTCCATTCCCAGCAACAATATACAAGAATCCAAATTGTTCTTCAACCTCACCAGCACTTGATATTGCCAAATTTTTATGTGTTTGTTTTAATTCATTCTATTGTGCATAGTGTTAATATTATCTCATTTTTATTTAAATTTACATTCTCATCATGAATAATGATGTTGAACATTTTAAATATGTTACATTGTCATATGTATACATACATTTTTAATGCTGAAGTACAGTTGTTTTACAATTTTATGTCAGTTTCAGGTGTTCAGCAAAGTGAAATGAGATATATAAATAGGTAATATCTATATAAGTATATATCTATATATACTCTTTTATTATTAGCCATTATAATTTAAGATATTGAATACAGTTCTCTGTGCTATACAGTAAATCTTATTGTATATATATTTTATACATATTGTTTAATAGTGCTTATCTGTTAATCACATACTCATAATTTAACCTTCCCTCTCCTTCCCCTTTGGTAGCCATAAGTTAGTTTTCTAAGTCTGTCAGCCTGTTTCTATTTTGTAAATAAGTACATTTGTGCTATTTTTTAGATTCCACATATAGATAATTTATGAGCTTTTTAGAATCCACATACAAAATATTTGACATTCTTTGTCTGACACTTAATTTAGTATGATGCTCTCTAGGTCTATCTATGTTGTTACAAATGGCAATTTTATTCTTTCTTATTGCTGAGTAATATGACATTGTATATGTATATACATATATATGTATATATATTATATCTTATTTATTCATTCATCTGCCAATGAACACTTAGGTTGCTTCTATGTCCTGGCTATTGTATTAATTAATAATGCTGTGATGAATATTGGAGTGTACGCATCTTTTTGAATTACAGTTTTCATATATTCCAGATATATGAACAACAGTGGAATTGCTAGATCATATGGTAGCTTTACTTTTAGTCTTTAAGGAACCTTCATACTGTTCTGCTAGTGGCTGCACCAATGTATATTTCCATCAACAGTGCAGAAGTGTTCCCTTTCTTCTAAATCCTCTCCAGTGTTTATTATTTGTAGACTTTTGTATCATGGCCAGTCTAACCAGTGGGAGGTGATACTTCACTATAGTTTTGATGCAGTTCTCTAACAATTAATGATGTTAAACATTTTTCCATATGCTTATTGCTCATTTCTTTGGAGCAATGTCCATTTAAATCTTCTGCTCATTTATTTGATTTTTTTTTTTTTTTTTTTTTTTTACAATTGAGTTGTTTGTATACTTTGGAAATTGAAGCCTCATCAATCATAACATTAGCAAATATTTTATACTAGTCCATAGGCTATTTTTCATTTTGTTTTATTTATGGTTTCTGTTGCTATGCAAAAGCTTATAAGCTTTATTAGGTTCCACTTGTTTATTTTTGCTATTATTTGTCTTGAAAGACTTACCTAAGAAAATGGTGCTATGATTTACATTAGAGAATGTTTTACCTATGATCTCTTCCAGGGGTTGTATGGTATCATGTCCTATATTTAAGTAATTTTGATTTTATTTTTATTTATGATGTGGAGTATTCAAACTTCATTGATTTACATGCATCTGTTCAGTTTTCCAAAAAATTTGCTAAAAGACTGTGTTTTTTTTTTCATTGTATATTCTTGATTTTATCAAAGATTAATTGACTATAGATGTGCAGGTTTATTTCTGAGCTCTATTCTGTCCCATTGATTCATAAGGTTTTTTATTTTGTTTATTTATTTTTTGTGCAAATACCATGCTGTTCTAGTTATTGTAGCTTTGTGGTATTGCCTGAAGTCTGGGAGGTTTATACGTCCTGCTTTGTTCCTCAGGATTGCTTTGGCAATTCTGGAGTGCTGAGGTTCCATGTAAATGTTAGGGTTATTTACTCTAGCACTATGAAAAATGTCATAGGAAATTTGACAGGAATCATGTTAAATTTGTAGATTGTTTTTAGTAGCATAGCAGTAGTAGTATATACTACTTTTTAGTAGTAGTAGCATAGTATTTATAGTAGTATAGTAGTAGTATACTTTAATGATATTAAGTCTTCATACCCAAATAGCATGACATCTTTCTTTTTCTTTGAATCATGTTCAGTTTCTTTTATCAATATTTTATTACTCTCAGTGTTTAAGAATTCACCTCCTTGGTTAGCTTTATTCCTAAGTATTTCATGCATTTTTGATGAGATTTTTAAACAGGATTTTTAAACTTTCTGTTTCTGATATTTCATTGCTTATGTAAAGAAATGCAAGAGAATTTGGTATATTAATCTTGTATTATGCTATTCTGAAGACTTCATTTATCAGTTCTAATATATTTATGTAGAATTCTAGGGACTTGTATATAGATTATCATGTTGTCTGCATACAGTGACAATTCTACCACTTTCCTTATGATTTGATACATTTTATTTCTTTTTATTTTCTCATTGCTGTGATGTGGCCAGCATTTCCAATACTATATTAAATAGAAATGGTGAGAGTGGACATTTTTGTCTTGTTACAGAATTTAACAGAAAGTTTCTATTTGTTTGTGTTTGTGTTGGCTGTCTGTTTTCCAATATATTTTTGTTTAAATCCTTAGGATACTTCAGTATTTTGTTTTTTCATTGTACTGCTTGCTTTGCTAAGGGGTTGCGATTTCTCTTCGTATATTTTGGCTAGAGGTCATTTCATCAGATATATAGTTTGCAAATATTTTATACAGTTTTTAGCTTATTTTACAATTTCTACTGTATCCTTCAAGCAGCAGAGATTTTGATATTGATGATATAATGTATATATCATCAATGTGTGTGTATGTGTGTGAGTGTGTGTTAGTCACTCCGTCATGACTGATTCTTTCTCACTCCAGGGACTGCAGCACACCAGGTGCCCCTGTCCATTGAATTCTCCAGGCAAGAATACTGTAGTAGGCTCCATTTCCTTCCCCATATATATATATATATATATATATATATATATATATATAAAGTTCAGTTAAGTTGCTCAGTCGTGTCTGACTCTTTGTGACCCGTGGATGGTAGCACACCGGGCCTCCCTGTCCACCAATATGAGAGTTTACTTAAACTCATGTCCATGGAGTCAGTAATGTCATTCAACCACCTTATCCATTGTCATCCCCTTATCCTCATGTCTTTAATCTTTCCCAGCATCAGAGTCCTTTCAAATGAGTCAGTTATTCACATCAGGTGGCCAAAGTATTGGAGTTTCAGCTTCATCATTAGTCTTTCCAATGACCACCCAGGACTGATCTCCTTTAGAATGGACTGATTGGATCTCCTTGCAGTCCAAGGGACTCTCAATTGCCGTCTCCAACACCGCAGTTCAAAAGCATCAATTTTTCAGTGCTCAGTTTTCTTTATAGTCCAACTCTCATATGCATGCAAGACTACTGGAAAAACCATAGCCTTGAATAGATGGACCTTTGTGGTGGTGTAATGTCTCTTGTTTTTAATATGGTGTCTAGGTTGGTCATAACATTTCTTCCAAGAGATAAACGTCTTTTATTTTCATGGCTGCAGTCAACATCTGCAATGATTTTGGAACACCCCAAAATAAAGTCTTCCACTGTTTCCACTGTTTTCCCATCTTTTTGCATGAAATGATGGGACCAGATGCCATGATCTTCGTTTTCTGAATGTTGAGCTTTAATCAAACTTTTTCACTCTCCTGACTTCCCTGGTGGCTCAGACAGTAAAGTGTCTGCCTACAATGCGGGAGCCTCAGGTTCAATCCCTAGGTCAGGAAGATTTCCTGGAGAAGGAAATGGCAACCCATTCCAGTATTCTTGTCTGGAAAATACCATGGATGAAGAAGCCTGGTAGTTTACTGTCCATGGGGTCGCAAAGAGTTGGACATGACTGAGCAACTTCACTTTCACTTTCATCAAGAAGCTCTTTACTTCTTCTTGACTTTCTGCTATAAGGGTGGTGTCATCTGCATATCTGAGGTTATTTACATTTCTCCTGGGATTCTTGATTCCAGCTTATGCTTCATCCAGGACAGTGTTTCTTATGATGTACTCTGCATACAAGTTAGATAAACAGGGTGGCAATATAAAGCCTTGACATACTCCTTTCCTGATTTGGAACCAGTCTGTTGTTCCATGTCCAGTTCTAACTGTTGCTTTCTTACCTGCATAGAAATTTCTCAAGTGGAAGGTCAGGTGGTCTGGTATTGCTTTCTCTTGAAGAATTTTCCACAGTTTGTGGTGCTCCATAGAGTCAAAGGCTTTGACATAGTAAATAAAGCAGAAATAAATGTTTTTTCTGGAACTCTCTTACTTTCTCAATGATCCAACAGATGTTGGCAATTTGACCTCTAGTTCCTCTTCCTTTTCTCAAACCAGCTTGAACATCTGGAAGTTCATAGTTCATGTATTGTGAAGCCTGGCTTGGAGAATTTTGAGCATTATTTATTAGCATGTGAGATGAGGGCAACTGTGCCGTAGTTTGAACATTTTTTGACATTGCCTTTTTGGGGATTTAAATGAAAACTAACCTTTTCTAGTCTTGTGGCCACTGCTGAGTTTTCCAAATTTGCTGGCGTATTGACTGCAGCACATTCACAGTATCATCTTTAGGATTTGAAGTAGCTCAACTGGAATTCCATCACCTTCACTAGCTTTGTTTGTAGTAATGCTTCTTAAGGACCACTTGACTTAGCATTCCAAGATGTCTGGCTCTAGGTGAGTAATCACACCATCATGGTTATCTGGGTCATGAAGATCTTTTTGTGTAGTTCTTCTGTGTATTCTTGCAACCTTTTCTTAATTTCTTCTGCCTCTGTTAGGTCCATACCATTTATCTCTTTTACTGAGCCCATCTTTTCATGAAATGTTCCCTTGGTATGTCTAATTTTCTTGAAGCAATCTCTAGTCTTTCCCATTCTATTGTTTTCCTCTATTTCTTTGCACTGATCATTGATGAAGGCTTTCTTATCTCTCCTTGCTATTCTTTGGAACTCTGCATTCAAATGGATATATCTTTCTTTTTATCCTTTGTTTTTGCTTCTTTTCACATCTATTTGTAAAGCCTCCTCAGACAGCCATTTTGCTTTATTGCATTTCTTTTTTCTTGGGGATGGTCTTGATCTCTGTCTCCTGTACGATGTCATGAACCTCTGTCCATAATTCATCAGGCACGCTGTCTATCAAATCAAGTCCCATAAATCTATTTCTCACTTTCACTCTATAATAATAAGGTATTTGATTTATGTCATACCTGAATAATCTACTGGTTTTCCCTACTTTCTTCAATTTAAGTCTGAATTTGGCCACAGGGAGTTCATGATCTGAGCCACCATCAACTCCCAGTCTTGTTTTTCCTGGTTGTACAAAGCTTCTCCATCCTTGGCTGCAAAGAATATAATCATAATCACTTCCTGGAGTCACAAAGAGTTGGACATGACTGAGCAACTGAACTGAACTGAATGGCCTAGGGGATTTCCCCACTTTCTTCAATTTAATTCTGAATTTGGAAATAAGGAGTTAATGATCTGAGCCAGAGTCAGCTCCCAGTCTTGTTTTTGCTGACTGTGTAGAGCTTCTCCATCCTTGGCTGCAAAGAATATAATCAATCTGATTTTGGGGTGTTGACCATCTGGTGATGTCCATGAGTAGAATCTTCTCTTGTGTTGTTGGAAAAGAGTGTTTGCTATCACCACTGTGTTGATGTGCTATCACCAGTGTGTTGGCAAGACTCTATTAGCCTTTGCCTTGCATCATTCTATACTCCAAGGCCAAATATGCCTGTTACTCCAGGTGTTTCTTGACTTCCTACTTTTGCATTCCAGTCCCCTATAGTGAAAAGGACATATTTTTTGGATATTATTTCTAGAAGGCCTGTAGGTCTTCATAGAACCATTCAACTTCAGCTTTCTCAGCGTTACTGGTCTGGGGATAGACTTGGATTACCGTGATATTGAATTGTTTGCCTTGGAAACAAAGAGTTCATTCTGTCGTTTTTGAGATTGCATCCAAGTACTGCATTTTGGACTCTTTTGTTGAATATGATGACTACTCCATTTCTTCTAAGGGATTCTTGCCCACAGTAGTAGGTATAATGGTCATCTGAGTTAAATTCACCCAATCCAGTCCATTTTAGTTCATTGATTCCTAAAATGTCAGTGTTCACTCTTGCTATCTCCTGTTTGACCACTTCCAATTTGCCTTGATTCATGGACCTAACATTCCAGGTTCGTATGCAATATTGCAATAAGCATCAGACCTTGCTTCTATCACCAGTCACATCCACAACTGGGTATTGTTTTTACTTCATATATATATATATATATATATATATATATACACACACATATGTATATATGTAGTGAATTTTATTTTTCTAGCTCTTCTGAGAGATCTTTACCAAATTCAAGGTCACCGCAGTTTTCCTTCATTTCACTAGAATAAAATACTGCTTTAGAAAAATCTCATCTCAGTGTTTATCTGGACCTAGCACTGATAGTATGTATCACAATATGTAGCAGAATCTTTTGTTTCAGACCTGAGAGCTTTCCCACTTTGTTTTTGGGGATGAAATTGAAACCCCTTTTGGATAGCATAAGGTCCTTGCATTTTTCAGGAAGAGAAAATTGAAATGTCTCTTAAGCGGATAATGACATTCTTAACTATTTTAAACTGTGAATTGGGAACAATTTTTTATTAACTCAAGAATTTTAATTATTGTACTATGATATTTGTACTTTGAGTTTTATGGTACAGTAAACAGTTATTACATCTATGACTAACAAACAGTTTGAGGAAGGATGAAATTCCAGTGTTCCTAATAATATTCATGAGTATAATAATTGCTCAGACACTCCTACTTATGATGGCAAGGGCATTTTTTGTGATAGATTGCTGTGAAAATGACACTTTGTAAGATCAAGCTCATGCGTTAGACATTTAAAAAGTGTTACTCTGATAATGGTAACACTGATAAAAACTGTAGCTTCTACTTCCATCATATCTTTATTTTTTAAATCATATATATATGTGTATATATATATATATTTAATTTTTGCTGCATAGGTTCTTAGTTGTGGCATGTAGAATCTTTCATTGCAACACATAGGTACTCTAGTTGTGTTGTGTAGGCTCCAAAGCACGAGGGCTTCATTAGTTGGGGCACACGGACTCCAGAATGCTTGTGCTCAGCAGTTGCAGTGCACAGACTTAGTTGTTTCACAGCATGTGGGATCTTGTTCTCCAATCAAAGATTGAACCCATGACCTCTGCATTCCTACGTGGATTCTTAACCAGTGGACCACCAGGAAAGTCCGAATCATATCTTATTTGGACCCTCATTTTCACAAAAAGGCATAGAACTATGACATATAGGGAAACCTATATCAAAATAAGTATGACTATTTAATATGTCCACATTTGCTTTCTTCTACATGATTTTCTTTAAAACATTAATTCTTGCTATACCATGTTTATAGATCATTAACTTGTAGAAATTTAGTTAATATGAAAAATTCCAGATATTAGATAAATAAGTTTATATCAGCAATTCCAAAATTTTCCCAAGTTTAAAAACTCTTTATGAATCTAAAAGAATATTATATTTTGCTTAATATGGTAAAGAACTGCACACACATTCAAACACTTAACAAATGTAGGGATCATTAAACCTCATGTAAGCTATGAATTTTGCTATGCTTGGTAGTCTCAGACCTTTATTTTTCAGTCACCCTCCCTGCAATTCTCTATATTACTGATGAAAAAGAATAACAAAAAGATAAAACCATGACATTACAGGAATATTTCCAATGAAGTGTGTCTTTATTATAGAAGTTTAAGGCTTATTTTCAATCAACTTATTTCACTATGTTTCACCACAATTCATGGACAATAAACATAACCTTTTGGAACATTGCATTAATATTTATGAGCTTTTCACATGGCTACTTACTAACTTAAGTATTTCAATTTGTTAAACAAGAAAAGATCAAGCTAAGAATTATGTTCTGGCCATTCAATTTTAGCAAAATGGAATAAATCAATGTCTAAGAAGTGAATGATGTCAAATCATCCTGTCTCTGCTTATTCAGTTACAGAACTGCAAAGATTATTTACATCCCATAGAAACATGACTAATTAACATCTTGTATACGCATTGATCCATCCCTCTTTCTTCACCCCTAAATCTGATACCTTAATGTTCTGTTTTCCAAAAGCTGTTCTCCATTTCTGAACCATTTATCAATGATGTCTATCCCTGGGAAAATTCTCATGACTCTCCTGCTACTGCCATAATGTTACTCTTTTCTGATTATGACTGAAAGTAATAGATCATTCACATGGCATTGTCAATGCTGTGAATTGTCTTAGTTAAGTCTGAGTCTAAGAAGATAGTGCACTTAATTCTGTAGTTTAGCTTTCAAAGTAAAAAAGAAAATCTATATAATTAGAACAAACACCAATAGTTTATATTGAAACAAACTTAAGGACTTTAAATGAATACATTTACTGGATGCAGATTTTGGTGGATTGGGGCTTACATGAGTTTTAATATAAAGGCTTAAAGTTTTATTATGATTTGTCATTGTTAATGATATAGATATCATCCAAACTTTGCATTTTTTATTAAATGAATTGAAGCCCACATAAAGACATTTCTAGCTCATTAAAACTAAATCTCCTTTTTGTAATAACCCATGTAATAACTGTATCAGGCAATTTCACCAATGGATGCTAACACTATTGGGTAAAAGTTGGAAAACACTATTCTCACCACCTTAACACATCACTGCACTGACTGCATCTCAATTATACAGAAGAAATGTGTATTTACAATGTGGAGACTTCATGTCATGGTCTTAATAAAGTAGTGACATTTAGCATTGCTTTTGTAAGGTAATGCAGTAGGAGTCATGCATCACATGTAGTGCTTTTGCTGAAATTATTTAAGTTGATCTAATCAAGTAAAAACCTGTGTGCAGATCAAGAAGCAATAAAATAAAATTTAGGACAACAAACTGGTTCAAAATTGGGAAAGGAGTAGGTCAAGGGTGTATACTGTTGATCTACTTATTTAACATACCTGTAGAGTACATCATGAGAAATGCTGGACTGAATGAACCCCGAGCTAGAATCAAGATTGCTGCTGCTACTGCTAAGTCGCTTCAGTCGTGTCCGCCTCTGTGTGACCCCATAGATGGCAGCCCACCAGGCTCCCCAGTCCCTGGAATTCTCAAGGCAGTCACACTGGAATGGGTTGCCATTTCCTTCTCCAGTGCATGAAAGTGAAAAGTGAAAGTGAAGACGTTTAGTCGTGTCCGACCCTCAGTGACTCCATGGACTGCAGCCTTCCAGGCTCCTCCACCCATGGGATTTTCCAGGCAAGAGTACTGGAGTGGGATAGACGTGCTACCTGACTATCAGACAGGGCATTAGTCAGTTTTAAATTCACATCACCAGGATGGCTCAAGATTACTGGGAGAAATAGAAACAACCTCAGATATGCAGATGACACCACCTTATGTCAGGAAGCAAAGAGGAACTAAAAACCTCTTGATGAAGGTGAAAGAAGAGAGTGAAAATTTTGACTAAAAACTCAGCATTAAAAAAACTAAGATCATGATATCCACTTCCATCACTTCATGACACATAGATGGGGAAACAATGGAAAAACTGAGAGACTCTATTTTCATGAGCTCCAAAATCATTGTAAATGGTGACTACAGCCATGAAATGAAAAGTCGCTTGCTCCTTGGAGGAAAAACTATGACCAACTTAGATAACATATTCAAAAGCAGAGACATTACTTTGCTGAAAAAGTCCCTTCTAGTCAAAGCTATGGATTTTCCAGTAGTTATGTATAGACTAGAGATCTCTTCAATAAAATTAGAGATACCAAGGAAACATTTCATGCAAAGATGGGTTCGATAAGGGACAGAAATGGTCTGGACCTAACAGAAGCAGAAAATATTAAGAAGAGGTGGCAAGAATACACGGAAGAACTATACAAAAAAGATCTTCATGACCCACGTAATCATGATGATGTGATCACTAATCTAGAGCCAGACATCTTAGAATGTGAAGTCAAGTGGCCCTTAGAAATCATCACTAAGAACAAAGCTAGTGGAGGTGATGGAATTCCAGTGGAGCTGTTTCAAATCCTGAAAGATGATGCTGTGAAAGTGCTGCACTCAATATGCCAGCAAATTTGGAAAACTCAGCAGTGGCCATAGGCCTGGAAAAGGTCAGTTTTCATTTCAATCTCAAAGAAAGGCAATGCCAAAGAATGCTCAAACTACTGCACAATTGCACTCATCTCACATGCTAGTAAAGTAATGCTCAAAATTCTCCAAGCCAGGCTTCAGCAATACGTGAACCGTGAACTCCCTGATGTTCAAGCTGGTTTTAGAAAAGGCAGAGGGGCCAGAGATCAAATTGCCAACATCCGCTGGATCATCAAAAAAGCAAGAGAGTTCCAGAAAAACATCTATTTCTGCTTTATTGACTATGCCAAAGCCTTTGACTGTGTGGATCACAATAAACTGTGGAAAATTCTGAAAGAGATGGGAATACCATACCACCTGACCTGCCTGTTGAGAAATCTGTATGCAGGTCAGAAAGCAACAGTTAGAACTGGACATGGAACAACAGACTGGTTCCAAATAGCAAATGGAGTATGTCAAGGCTGTATATTGTCACCCTGCTTGTTTAACTTCTATGCAGAGTACATCATAAAAAAATGCTGGACTGAAAGAAACACAAGCTGGAATCAAGGTTGCCAGGAAAAATATCAATAACCTCAGATATGCAGATGACACCACCCTTATGCCTCTTGATGAAAGTGAAAGAGGAGAGGGAAAATGTTGGCTTAAAGCTCAACATTCAGAAAATGAAGATCATGGCATCTGGTCCCATCACTTCATGGGAAATAGATGGGGAAACAGTAGAAACAGTGTCAGACTTTATTTTTGGCTCCAAAATCACTGCAGATGGTGACTGCAGCCATGAAATTAGAAGACACTTACTCCTTGGAAGAAAAGTTATGACCAACCTAGATAGTATATTCAAAAGCAGAGACATTACTTTGCCGACTAAGGTCCATCTACTCAAGGCTATGGTTTTTCCAGTGGTCATGTATGGATGTGAGAGTTGGACTGTGAAGAAGGCTGAGTGCCGAAGAATTGATGCTTTTGAACTGTGGTGTTGGGGAAGACTCTTGAGAGTCCCTTGGACTGCAAGGAGATCCAACCAGTCCATTCTGAAGGAGATCAGCCCTAGGATTACTTTGGAAGGACTGATGCTAAAGCTGAAACTCCAGTACTCTGGCCACCTCATGTGAAGAGTTGAATCCTTGGAAAAGACTCTGATGCTGGGAGGGATTGGAGGCAGGAGGAAAAGGGGACTACTGAAGATCAGATGGCGGATTGGCATCACAGACTCGATGGACATGAGTCTGAGTGAACTCCAAGAGATGATGATGAACAAGGAGGCCTGGTGTACTGTGATTCATGGGGTTGCAAAGAGTCAGATATGACTGAGCGATTGAACTGAACTGAATTGACATATAGATATGAGATTTGTATCATAAAGAAGGTTGAGTGCAGAAGAATTGATTTTGAACTGTGGTGTTGGAGAAGACTCTTGAGAATCCCCTGGATGTCAAGGTGATTTACCAGTCAATCCTAAAGTAAATCAACCCTGAATGTTCAATGGAAAGACTTATGTTGAAGCTGAGGCTCCAATAATTTGGCCAACTTATGTGAAGAACTGACTCATTAGAAAAGACCCTGATGCTGGGAAACATCGAAGGCAGGAGGAAAAGGGAATGACAAGGGATGAAATCGTTGGATGGACATGAGTTTGAGCAAGCTCAGGGAAATGGTGAAGGACTGGGAAGCCTGGCATGCTGCATTCCTTGGGGTCACAAAGAGTCAGATAGGACTGAGAGACTGAACAAGAACAACAACAATCAAGTAGTAGCGGTCCACTGAATCCAGAAGTACATGTTCTGAAGAAATCTGGTCTGAACGTCTCAAAAATAGGACGGAGAGTATTCTCGCTCTTGAGAGATAAGGCATTACCCTAAAAGAAAGAAATGTGTGAATATAAATGGATTCTAGATTGAAAAAAAAAAAAAAAAACCACTGAGGATTATATTGAAACTATTTGGCAAAACCAAAATATAAGCATTTTCTTAGATCATGACATTGAAATAATATTGATTATCTTAGACACTGAATGATGATGTTGGTTTTAAGGAAGAATGTCATTATTTTGGAAAACAGAGCTAAGTTGTTATGGTATGTTCACATTACCTTAAGATAAATTAATAAAAGGGAAGTGTCTGTGTGTGACTATAGAGATAAACATCAAAGTACATATAGATAAGGGCATATGGAGGAGCCTGGCAGCCTATAGAGCATGGCATCACAAAGAGTCAGACACAGCTGACACTAATTAACACTTTCTGGTTTTGTTTTGTTTTGTTTTCACTTTCATAGAAATGTAAAGAATATGACAAAAAGTTAAAGTTAGTGAATATGGAGTCAATCAGTCAGTTCAGTCGGTCAGTCGTGTCCGACTCTGCAACCCCATGAATCGCAGCACGCCAGGCCTCCCTGTCCGTATGGAATGCTGCTGCTGCTGCTGCTAAGTCGCTTCAGTCGTGTCCGACTCTGTGCGACCCCAGAGACAGAAACCCACAAGGCTCCCCCGTCCCTGGGATTCTCCAGGCAAGAACACTGGAGTGGGTTGCCATTTCTTCTCCAGTGCAGGAAAGTGAAAAATGAAAGTGAAGTCGCTCAGTCTTGTCTGATTCTTAGCGACCCCACAGACTGCAGCCCAACAGGCTCCTCCATCCATCGGATTTTCCAGGCAAGAGTACTGGAGTTTGGTGCCATTGCCTTATCCACCATATGGAGTAAGAGTATTTAAATATTTGATGTAATATTCTTTAAGCTTCACTGTGGGCTTGAAAATTATCAAATCATTCAATTACTGAGAAAAAAATCTTAATGATTAGACTAACACACTTTTTATGAACCTCTTACTTTACACATCCTGTGTATCAGATAGATTACTGATTATAGAGCTATAAAAATGGCTAAGACAACCTTACTATGTAAGGAGTAGGGATTGGGCAGAAACCAAATTTGTTTTGTAGAGTACACTTTGGCTAGAGCAGCAACCAACCACTTGTTTGGTTTAATATTAGAATTACAAAGGAAAGATTATGTAGAATAAAATAGAATAAATAATAACCAAAGGCAAACTATAAACTATAAAAATACTTGTGAACTTTTGTTTAATTTTAACAATTTGCACAAAGAAAAGAAGAAAAGAAAAAATAGCTCATACACGTGTGAAAATATGCTTAGGCAAACTTAAAGTAAGAACAAAAGACTAATATACACTAAGAAATCATTTCTCTGTCATATTAGCAGAATTCAACAAGTTTTTAAATATATTGTACATCAAAAAATAAATATATTGTACATCAAAGGATGAGGGCATAAATATTTTTGCTATTGGGGTTATAAAATAACAAAACCTTCCCTTCTAGGAATTGACATTATAAATGAATTCACAAATATGTACTATTGATGCACTCATAAATATGCAAAATGTCTTATGTACACAGATATTATTGCAGTATTGTTTGTAATATCAAAATATGGGTAACGGCTTCAATGTCTTCTAGTAGGAAGTTAGTTAAATGAGTTCTGATGTATTTATTTAGGGAAATATTATGTTGATCTTAAAATATATTGACTTGTTGATATGGAACAACTCCAATAAATATAAACAAATTTTATAAAGCAATTACTGCTAAATGGTGCAATCTGTGCTGGGAAAATCAAAAGCAGACATAGACATAAATATGGATACACATACACATATATACACATTAACACATAGAATTTATTATATAAACATATTACTTTCCTGTCAAGTTACTTAAGATTTTGGCAACAGTGTTTGCTCTGAGAAATGGAACTGGATCACGGGGAAACACAGAAGAGAAACATTTTCAACTGTATCCTTTATAAATAAAAGGTTTATTTATTTTACAAATAGAATGAACACATTTGAAAGGTGAATGTAAACATATATAGACTGAGGAAATGAAAATTTTAACAGAAAATAAAATGACCAATAAGTACACAAATGCACATCATTCTTCTTATTAACAAAAATCTATTCACTTATCTGCTTATCTTATACTCTTTCTGTATTTTTTTTTTTGCTTATCAAATTCTATATCACACTTGAAAGTCATTCTATCATGATACAAAATCTGAGATCTGTAGCTATATCTTCAAATCACATATTTTTAAATTTGAGTCTTTTCTTCCTGGAAATTGTTGTAGTTTAATAAATAAAAGGGCTTATAAATCTTGTAAAACAGAAATTGTACACTTCTGAAAGGCACTCTTTTTCTATGTGGGCTTCCCTTGTAGCACAGCTGATGAAGCTGATGCAGGAGACCTTGGTTTGATCCCTGAGTCAGGAAGATCCCCTGGAGAAGGCCATGGCAACTTGCTGCAGTATTCTTCTCTGGAAAATCCCAAGGACAGAGGAACCTGGTGGGCTAAAGTTCATTAGGTCGCAAAGAGTCTGATGTGATTAAGCAAAGCACAACATATCTCTTTATGTAACAGAAATAGATATTTATTTCTAATGATGTTTCAGAGTGGTTCCATTTATTGAGATACAGTGTTTTTCATAGTTACCTAATTTAGAAACCTCTCAAAACCTGTTTTATTTGCTGTGCCTGCTTAGTGTTGAGGAACCCAATAAAGATATGCTTGCCTGCACGAGATGCTTCATGCTGTGGGGTTTCATCAAGTCCACTCTGCCTCCAAGAATACCAGTAGTCACCGAAGCATTAGAGTCGGCTTTTATGTCTGATCGCCTTCCTTCTAAACCCCAGCACCCGTAATTAGGGGAGCATGTCCAAGAGACTCACTGAAGGCAAGGAGTGTCACATGTGTGTCCTCCAAGCCTTTCTTCTCCCTACCTATGTGTGGTGGATTCCTGTCTCAGAGAGGATGTCAGATGGTTCAATTTCTATAGAAATGATTTTCCAAAGCCTGACTGTCCTGGCAGTTTTCAGCATAGTGCTCCTTTCTTTGCTTTGCAGTATTTTAGTTTTCAAGCCTGCCCTATATAATTATTTACTTACTTACTTGCAGTGATGTTTCTAACATATCTTCAAATGTGTTAGAAAAGGCCTTCACCTTGTGTTTGTTGATAGTTTTTTTTTTTTTCTCTACCTTACTTTCTATTCACTTAAATGATGTGCAAATCTTCACAAACCTGCTGCTGGATGGCAGATTAATGTACAAAGCTCTTATTCAGATGCTGCGGCTTTTACACAGTGAAGACTACTGGTCCAAGAGAAATTCTTATCTAAGCCCCGCAATCTGGCTCTGTGACACTTCTGGCAGATGGAGTCCATGAAAAATCACTCACTAGAATGCCCTGGTTGCTGTGTCTTTCTCCCTCTGCCCTGTCTATGGCCTTATTCTTTCAGGATTCAAGCTTCTCATTCATCGTCAATCACCCACATCTCACCAGATGTTTTTCAGAAAGCAGAGCAAGGAAGACAGAAATGAAAGAAAGAAAACCACTCACGAAGCAGTCAACAGAACAGAGTCATCTTCAGACATCACTGTGCATAGATGTCACCAAGCAAGTTAGCTAAAAGAGTTTTTCTTACAGATATTTGACTTTATAGCCCTGGAGAGTACCCAACTAGCTTGCATTTATTTTTCTTAGTTGGAGAATGATTAAAATATTATGATGGTTTCTGCCACACATCAACATGAATTGGCATTTTGCTCTTGTTTCTCAGTTTCTCAGTTGTGTCCGACTCTTTGTGACACCATGGACTGCAACACTCCAGAATTCCCTGTTCTTCACCATCTCCCAGAGCTTGCTCAAACTCATGTCCATTGAGTTGGTGATACCATCCAACCATCTTATCCTCTGTCACTCCCCTCTCTTGCCTTCAATCCTTCCCAGTATCGGGGTCTT
The DNA here is from genome assembly GCA_917880005.1 of Nanger dama. NCBI lineage: Eukaryota > Metazoa > Chordata > Mammalia > Artiodactyla > Bovidae > Nanger > Nanger dama. The sequence continues at coordinate 58,345,078 of CAKJTW010000006.1, read as the reverse complement.
TTCCAATGACTTGTCTCTGCATCAGGTGGCCAAAGTTTTGGAGCTTAAATTTCAGCATCAGTCCTTTCAAAGAATATTCAGGGTTGATTTCCTTTAGAATTGACTGGTTTGATCTTCTTGATGCCCAAGGGACTCTCAACACAATTTGAAAGCATCAAAGTTTTGGCGCTCAGCCTTTTTAAGGTCCAATTCTCACATTCATACATATACATATGTCCCCTCTCTCGAACCCCCTTCCTGCTTTCCTCCACATCCCATACCTGTAGGTTGTCATAGAGCACTGGCTTTGGGTTCCCTACATCATGCATCAAACTTGCACTGGCATTTTTATTGAATTTCCCAGGAGATCCTGATTCAAAGTGACTAGTGATCACAGTTTGAAAAATCATCACTTTTGAGTATTAGCTGCCTATTTCTGAAGTTTGCACGGAGCTGTAAGGACTCATAGGTGATGCTGCATTGACATCTAACTCTGCCCATTTTATATTTTGGTGAAACCATACAGAATGCCCATAACTTACAATTTTTAAACTCATTTTGTCAATTGTATAATTTTTTCCTCTAAATATCATTAAGCTTGATCTAAACTTCATTTATAAACAAGGATTTTCCTTTGGTAGGGAAGGGGGCATTGTCTTATAAATTTCAGTCTTGTTCTGGATCTTGGTAGTATGTTAGGAAGCAACAGTAAGAGTCAGAGTTAAGACTGGTATGCATAGTGTGCCTGTGGAATAAAGTCTCAGAGTATGCCAAGTGTGCTCTTACCTGTTCTAAAACAGGAAAATGTTTACATTGCATTTGACAGTAAAGAGATTAATGCTCTCACATTAATAAATAGAATTTGGATGTTCAAATTGTGTTGGCATCAGGGAAACAAGGTATAATTTATGAGCTTCTACAGATATATGAGAAATGTCAAACCACAGAGTGAAATATTGCAGTTAGTATATATTGTACAAGAAGTCACTGATCCAACACAGCATATAACATATAACATATAGCATATAACATAGCAAACTACTTTCCTGAGAAAGGAAAGGAAATGTCACCACTATTTTTCAAACTTACTGTTATCATGTGACAAACTGAAATATATGTTTCCCTTTTTCAGCTCTGGGTATGTAGTTTAGATGAAAAACAGTATCTTGCAGGCAATCTTTCTTTAAGAAGAAGCTGCAGAAAGTAAACACAGCAAATTGTCCAAGATATCCAAGTTATTTATATATATATTTAAGAATTTTCCATACATATATATATATATATATATAATTTAAGAAGAGGCTGTACTGAAGAGAAGTCAAGGGCTTAAAAGGTTTCATTATGATGAGATGGCAATGATCATATGCATAAGATAAACACATTTCTTAAATCATACATGCCAATGAAGTCGAAAATAGCTTCCATAGCAGGAACATGAGGCTGCTCTTATTATAGGTAATGAGGTGCAGTCATTTAAAACTGTGTCCTACTTCTAATGCCTATAAAATGCAAACTAAACTAACTCTACTGAGTTATGTTAACAACAAGTGAAAAGCATCTTATTCAAAAGCACTTCAAAAACAAATTATTCAAAGTGTCTATCAGGTGGTGTGGAAAGCAGGAACAGATGAAGTTCGTTTTTGGGTTTCTTCCAAGTCACCTTTAAGAGTACTTCAGAGCTTCTGAAAGTGGCTTATCAGTACACATTTGAATATTTTAATTATACACTTCAAAAAATACTTCAGAGTCATTTGACTAAAAGTGCAATTTGTGTATTACATTTTAGTACTTAAATCAACTATGAAATAGCATTTTAAATTAAAATCCAAGGCACTTGCATTCACTCTGTTCAAGAAAATTGAGGCTAATTGTAACTCTCAAATTAAGCAAGACTGGGGGAGCTAACAATGCAATTTTTAGAATATCAAACAATATTATACTTGGAAATAAAAGCACTCATACTCAAGAAAAAAATAAATAAAACTGCCAAATATTCAAAAGAGAAAGTGGGAGGAGAATAGCAGTAGAAATACATGTTTTCAGTGTTTTATGGAGTAAACTTCCAAGGATTACACATGTAAATTAATTGTCTAAATGCCATCTTTTCACAGGTCATTCTTTTCTAGTTTATCTGCAAAAGTGGGGTTCCTTCTCAATCCATGATTCAGGGTACATCTCTGACCTTTTGATTTAGGCTCCTTGTTAGCCTGGTTGCTAGAAAATATGAGAAACTTGGAAATGTAGCCACACTTAAAATCACTTCTGTCCTCATTTCAACCCCACCAGTGAAACAAAGCAAGGAGACTGCACCTCCCCTGCTTGACTCTTCCCTTGATTTCACTTAACTCCAGTATTTAACAATAATGTTTTATAACAGATTCAGTAATTATTGCTTGCTTGTCAGCTTCATTAGATAATGACAAAGGATTTTCAGAAAATACTTCACAAAGTTATATTCCACCCATCAATATTTAAGATGTTTTCCTTTCCTGGGTTCCTTGCTAGCACTTCCTATTATCAATATTTAAATTTTTGCCAATCTAATGAGAGTTTAGTATAATATTTTCTTTGTTACTGTTTAATATCCCTTAATATTGTTGATGCATATTTTATTATTTTGAAAATTATTCACATTTTGCTATTAATTTTTCATTAATGCTGTTTTTACATTTGGTTGAGAGCTTCCCTGGTGGCTCAGATGGTAAAGCGTCTGTCTACAATGCAGGAGACCTGGGTTCGAGCCCTAGGTTGGGAAGATCCCCTGGAGAAGGAAATGGCAATCCACTCCAGTACCCTTGCCTGGAAAATCCCATGGACAGAGGAGCCTGGTATGCTACAGTTTATGGGGTCGCAAAGAGTTGGACACGCCTGAGCGACTTCACTTTACGTTTGGTTACACATCTTTCAATCCTTTCTGATGTTATAAATGTTACATACACATGTACACAGACCCACAATTATTTTGTCCTTCATTAGCTTCTTCTGTTTAATTACTTTTAAAAATGTTTTATCAATGTATTACAAACACACATATTTAATGTACACAATTTAAAGAGTTATTTTTTTCTGTTTTTTACAGCTGATGTTTTAGAAATTAAAGAAAGCGTATTTTCCTGAGAATTTAACCATAAGTTTTGAAATGCTTACTTATGTTCTTGTAAATGCATTCTAGTTTTATTCAGCACATCTTTCCTCTTGCCAGATCACCCGAATTAACATGCTAACATCTTTAAGAGTCTTTCCCCTTTCTTGTCTACCCTATCTTTCATGATATTGTAAGTTAGAATATTGATTTCATTTTCAGACAGAAAATTAATTCTCAGTTGCCTTATAAAGTTGGATTTACCAACCTAATTTTCCTAATTAGATAGCTTCCCACTATTTTGTCCTGTTTTTTTTTTTTTTCCATTATCTTGATATTCTTTGAATTCATTTCTGATGGTGTCATTGCGTAGCAATTTTTAATAGTAAATTCACTCTTCCCATAAATGCTAGTGTACTGTTGTAGAAATTCAATGGACTTTTTGGGTGTCAAATATATAAATTTTTATTAACACCTGATATCAGTAGTTACTGCAAGAAGTCTGCAGTCATCTTCATTTATTTCATTCATAATAATTGTCCTCTGAATAGTTAGTAGGTTTTCTCTCGTACCTTTACATTCTACAACAATGCTACCAAGTTTCTGGTTGTGCACTAATTGATATTTAAATTTAATTGAAGTATGGTCCCAGAGTGGCTAAAGGCAACAGTGAGGCTGGAGAACCCTCTGCTCCTTGAGGCCCTAGGGTGATGCATAAGACCCCAGGACAGCCAGTGGCAGCAGAGAGACCAGGGAACCTTCTGCTCCTGGCATTCTCCAATATCTATCAGCTACAGCAAACAATTCCAGCAGGGCCTTTGTCCAGACCCCCAGATGGCATGTTGACCAACACCCAGAAGCTAGTGAAGTTTTACACACTCAAGATAACCAGCAGTGGCACAACCAGGGCACTGGTCATGTCTTCTGACTACATGGAACAGCTGAAGGTCACATTTCTGTTAGTCTGGGCCAGTCAAAATGTGGTCCACTAGAAAAGGGAACTGCAAACCACTCCAATATTCTTGCCTTGAGAACCCCATGAACAGTATGAAAACATTAAAAAACATGTAACTGGAAACTATGGCCTCTAGCTTAGTAACTGTTCAATATGCTACTGTGGAAGAGTAGAGAAATAACTCCATAAATAATAAAGAGGCTGCACAAAAGTGGAATGATGCCCAATTGTGGATATGTCTGGTGATGAAAGTAAAGTTCGATGCTGTAAATAATATTGTATAGGAATCTGGAATGTTAAGTTCATGAATCAGGCATAAATTGGTAGTGGTCAAATAGGATATGGCAAAAGTGACATTGACATTTTAGGAATCAGTGAAATAAAATGCATGGGAATGAGTGAATTTAATTCAGTTGGCTGTTATATTTACCCGTGTGGCAAGAATCCCTTAGAAGGAATGGAACAGCCCTCATAGTCCAGAAAAGAGTGTGAAATGGAGTAGTTGGGTTCAGTTTCAAAAATGACAGAGTATCTTGGTTCATTTCCAAGGCAAGCCAGTTAACATCACAGTAATCAATATCTATGCCACAACCACTAATGCTGAAAAAGCTGAAGTTGAATGGTTCTAGGGAGACCTAAAAGAACTTCTGGAACTAACACCAGAAAATATATATATATTTTTCATCATAGGGGATCGGAATACAAAAGTAGAAAGTCAAGAGGTATCTGGAGTAACTAGCAAGTTTGGCCTTGGAGTATAAAATGAAGTAGGGCAAAGGCTATAGTTTTGATAAGAGAATGCACTGGCCATAGCAAACCCCCTCTTCCAATAACACAAGAGACAACTCTACATATGGATATCACCAGATGGTCAATACCAAAATCAGATTGACTATAATCTTTGAAGCCAAAGATGGAGATGCTCTATTCAATCAGAAAAAGCAAGATCTGGAGCTGACTGTGGCTCAAATCAGTTCCTTGCTGCAAAGTAAATGAAAGTCAGTCAGCTGTGTCAGACTCTTTGCAACGGCTTGGACTATACAGTCCATGGAATTCTCCAGGCCAGAATACTGGAGTGGGTAGCCTTTCCCTTCTTCAGGGGATCTTGGAGGTCTCCTGCATCACAGGCAGATTCTTTACCAGCCAAAAGGAAAACCCCTTATTGCAAAATTCAGGTTCAAATTGAAGAAGGTAAGGGGAACCACTAGGTCATTCAGGCATGACCTAAATAAAATCCCCTTATGATGATACAGGTAGGTGATGGATAGATTCAAGGAATGAGATCTGACAGATAGAATGCCTGAAGAACTATGTCTGGAGATTCATAACACTCTATAGGAAATGGTGACCAAAACAATTCCCAAGAAAGAGAAATGCAAGAAGGTAAAGTGAATGTCTGAAGAGGCCTTACAAATAGCTGAGAAAAGAAGTGAATAGCAAAGGAGAAAGGGAAAGATATGCCCATCTGAATGCAGAGTTCCAGAGAAGAGCAAAGAGAGATAAGATAGCCTTCCTAAGTGATCAATGCAAAGACATAGAGGCAAACAGAATGGGAAAGACTCGAGATTTCTTCAAGAAATGAAAGATATCAAGGGAACATTTCATGCAAAGATGGTCACAATAAAGGACAGAAATGGCAAGGATGCAACAGAAGCAAAAGAGAATAAGAGGTGACAAGAACACATAAAAGAACTGTACAAAGAAGTCTCAGTGACCCAGATAACCATCATATTGTGGTCACTCACCTAGAGTCAGACATCCTGGAGCCTGAGGTCAAATGGTTCTTCAGTTCAGTTCAGTAGCTTAGTCATGCCCGACTCTTTGCGACCCCATGAAGTGCAGCACGCCAGGCCTCCATGTCCATCACTAACTCCTGGAGTTCACTCAAACTCACGTCCATCAAGTCTGTGATGCCATCCAGCCATCTCATCCTCTGTCGTCCCCTTTTCCTCCTGCCCTCAATCTCTCCCAGCATCAGAGTCTTTTCCAATGAGTCAACTCTTCGCATCAGGTGGCCAAAGTACTGGAGTTTTAGCTTCAGCATCATTCCTTCCAAAGAAATCCCAGGGCTGATCTCCTTCAGAATGGACTGGTTGGATCTCCTTGCAGTCCAAGGGACTCTCAAGAGTCTTCTCCAACACCACAGTTCAAAAGCATCAATTCTTCGGCACTCAGCCTTCTTCACAGTCCAACTCTCACATCCATACATGACCACTGGAAAAACCATAGCCTTGACTAGACGTACCTTAGTTGGCAAAGTAATGTCTCTGCTTTTGAATATGCTATCTAAGTTGCTCATAACTTTTCTTCCAAGGAGTAAGCGTCTTTTAATTTCATGGTTGCAAATGGTTCTTAGGAAGCATTAATTACTACAACCAAAGCTAGAGGAGGTGATGGAATTCCAGGTGAACTATTTCAAACCCTAAATGATGATACTGTTAAAGTGCTACACTTGATATATTAACAGATTTAGAAAAGTCAGCAGTGGCTACAAGACAGGAAAAGGTCAGTTTTATTTCCTATATCAAAGAAAGGCAATGACAAAGAATGTTCAAGCTACCACACTATTACCCTCATTTCACATGCTAGCAAAGTAACATTCAAAATCCTTTAGGCTAGGCTTCAACAGTACATAAAATAAGTACTTGCAGATGTACAAGCTGGATTTAGAAAAGGCAGAGGAACAAGATATCAAAATGACAACATCCATTGGATCATAGTAAAAACAAGGGAATTCCAGAAAAGTATACACTTCTGCTTCATTGACTACACTGAAGCCTTAGACTGTGTGGATCACAATAAATTGGAAAATTCTTAAAGAGATGGAAATACCAGACCACTTGATCTGCCTCCTGAGAAATCTGTATGCAGGTCAAGAAACAGTAGTTAGAATCACAGTTGGAACAATGGACTCATTCCAAGTTGAGAAAGGAGTACATCAAAGATGTATATTGTCAGCCTGCTTATTTAACTTATATGCAGAGTACATCATGTGAAATACTGGATTGGATGAAGTACAAGCTGGGATCAAGATTGCTGGGAGAAATATCAATAACCTCACATATACAGATGACACCACCCTAATGGCAGAAAGTAAAGAGGAACTGAAGAGACTCTTGATGAAAGGGAAAGAGGAGAGGAAAAAAAAATGGTAAAATTCAATATTCAAAATTGAAGATCATGGCATCTGGTCCCATCACTTCATGGCAAATAGATGGGCGAACAATGGAAGCAGTGACAGACTTTATTTTCTTGTGCTCCAAAATTACTGCAGATGCTGACTGCAGCCATGAAATTAAAAAGCTTGCTCCTTGGAAGGAAAGTTATGACCAACCTTGACAGCATATTAAAAAGAGGAGACGTTTCTTTGCCAACAAAGATCTGTCTAGTCAAAGCTACGGGTTATCTAGTAGTCATATATGAGTGTGAGAGTTGTAACATAAAGAAAACTGAGAGCCCAAGAATTGATGCTTTTGAATTGTGTTGCTGGAGAAGACTCTTGAGAGTCCTCTGGACTGCAAAGAGATCAAACCAGTCAATACTAAAAGAAATTAGTCCTGAATGTTCTTTGAAGGACTGATGCTGAAGCTGATGCCTCAATATTTTGGCCACCTGATGTGAAGAAATGACTCGTTCGTAAATACCCTGATGCTGGGAAAGATTGAAGGTGGGAGGAGGAGGGGATGACAGAGGATGAGATGGTTGGCTGGCATCATCCTCTTGACTGACTTGAGTCTGAGTAGGCCAGGAGTTGGTGATGGACAGAGAAGCCAGGCGTGCTGCAGTCCATGGGGTCACAAAGAGTCAGACATGCCTGAGTGACTGGACTGAGCTGAACTGATGACTGTTCCCTTGTATAAGCTTTTGTTTGTTTGTTTGTTTTTCTCTTGCTACCTTTAGAAATCTCTCTTTGTCTTTAACTTCCACCTTTTTTATATCTTTGTGTAATTCTGTTTGTGTCTATATTCTTTGGGACCCTCAGTGTTCCCTCTACCTAGATCTCTGTTTCCTTCTTTAGGTTTGGCAAGTTTTCAGCCATAATTTCTTCAAATACCTTTTCAGTCTCCTTTTCTCTTTCTTCTCCTTTCAGGATCCCCATTATGTGTATATTGTCATGGTTTATGTAACCCAATAGGTCTTTTATATTGTTTTCACTTTTTTTTTTTTTTCCCCAATTTGGCTTTCTGTCTGGTGTTGAAGCTGAAAAACTCCAATACTTTGGCCACCTGATGCAAAGAGCTGACTCACTGGAAAAGACCCTGATGCTGGGAAAGACTGAGGGCAGCAGGAGAAGGAGACAACAGAGAATAAATGGTTGGGATTGGATAACATCACCGACCCAATGGACATGGGTTTGAGTGGACTCCAGGAGTTGGTGATGGATAGGGAGGCCTGTTGTGCTGCAGTTCATGAGGTCGCAAAGAGTCAGACATGGCTGAGTGACTTAACTGAACTAACTTTTGTCTGGAGTTCTGCTTGGATGATTTACATTATTCTATCTTCTAGGTCATTTATTCTCCTAAATTCTTCATTTTTGCTATTCATTGTCATTGGTTCCACTTTATTTCTGCAAATGAATTTTTAAAATTTTCTTGGTTCCTCCATATACTTTCTGGTTCCTTTTCACAGTAATCCACACTTATGTCAATAGTCTGCTTAATCTTTCAGGTTTTTTTTTTTTTTTTTATCTCATTTTTTGAACTTGTTGTCTATAGGACTGAAGAGGTCTGTTTCATTGTTAGTTTGTGGGAACTCTCTTGATCATTTAATTAAGAGTGGTTCCTCTTCTTCTTCATTTAACTTGTATTTCTCTTGCCCCCATGAGTAGGAGCAGTGATTATCCACTTTGGTTTTGGAGAGCTATTTTTATGTGGGTTCATCCCTATGTAGCATCCCTATGTAGCCTGAGTGGGTTTAATTCTTTTGGTAAAAGGGAAGTTTTTAGTATGGATGTCTGCCACCTTTTTCCTCATTGTTTGCTGACCATTATTCCCTTATTAGGAGGTGTGACTGATGTTGTGGTTATCACAGTCATCGTTGGATGTTGTGCTCTGCCTCCTCTAGGCTCTGTGGTTGTCACTGTCCTATCAGGGGCAGGGTCTCTTCCCTAGTTTTTGAGTAGAAGCCCCCAGATCTGTTTCTGATCTGTGTTTCTGAGCTGTGGTGTGAGAGGTAGACAGGACTGGAGTGCTCCCATTGGGAGAGGGAGCCACTGAGTATTCCTCTTTCAGAGCTATTCACCAATAAAAGTGCTCTGCTGTGTCACCTTTCATCCACTGTGTGGGCTCACGAAGTAAACTGTTGCTGACACTGACCCAACCCTCTTTCTCAACCTTGGGAATGGCAGCAATTGGCCCTGGCGTCTCTTCAAGTGTTATTTTCACAAGATCACTAACTCAGATCCACTGAAGTCAGGTGCCAGGGCTGCAGTAATCACACCTGCATAATTTTTGTGGGAGCTGCAAAGGCAGCTCAGACCCTGGCCCAGCTTAGTCCGTACATGCACACACCTACAAAGCCCACAGCTGCTAAGGCAGGTCTGACCTGAATAGGCTATTGTCTATGCAGTTGTCCCACAGGCAGTGAATTTATAAGTCTGTGTTGGAGGTGTAAATCCAAGGCTCATGCAGTAGCAGAGAAAGATTTCAGCCCTGCTTTCTAAGTCATACAGTCCCTGGGTCTCAGTTATGGCTTCAGCCCTACCTATGCACATGGGCATTCCACTGATGTCTGCTCCAAGGGCCTTCTGAGGCAGCATTTGGTGTGAGAGCCCACTTACACTGCAGCTTGAGCACATGAGCCTATTCAGGTGGGAACTGGCCAAGTGGTGGCTGGAGTACACTCTCCCAGAGCAGGACCAGGGCATGGAGAAAGAGCTTGTACTATTGTATTTGTACTTTATAGTTTGTACTATTTTATCTTCACATTTTATTTTTTTTAATGATAATCTATTGGTCTTGTTTTCTAACTGCAATTCTGTCACTTATCTCTTTGAGGAATTTGAAAAATAATTATTACAAAGTCAGTTTTAGATTTCTCTTTTATTTCTATTCATTGGCATAGAGTTTTTAACTTACTGAAATTTTGTGCTATTTTCCTGTGGTTTATTTTTCACCTGTGCTATGAAAGGTATTTAAAAGTTATCTTGAATGAGATGTGTCTTTTTATTTTCCTGGTGCATGATTATGTAATTTGAGTACAACGCAATGGAGCATTCATTAAAAGTTATTCACGTCAGGTAGGATAACTTAAGAGTTTGGGGTCAACAAGTACAAAAACAGTAAAATATTAGCTAATACATTAAAAAGTATTAGCATATACATTATCTATTTATATAGATGAGTGAATAGATCTGAATCACCTTGCTATATACCAGAAACTAACACATCATAATTAGCAACTTCAATTGAAAGTAATGAAAAGATACATACTTGTAAAAAGTAATTTCTGCTTTCTAAGGATGATATAGTTAGGAAGCTTTGATAAATTATTACATTCAAATTTTTCCAAATGGTGAAAGATTCTTGTTATTTTCAGTTGAATTCAGTTTAGTCGCTCAGTCATGTCCAACTCTTTGTGACCCCATGGACTGCAGCATGCCTAGCTTCCCTGTCTATCACCAACTCCCGGAGCTTGATCAAACTCATGTCCATTGAGTTGGTGATGCCATCCAACAAGCTCATCCTCTGTTGTCTCCTTCTTCTTCTGCCTTCAATTTTTCCCATTATCAGAGTCTTTTCAGATGAGTCAATTCTTCATATCAGGTGGCCAAAGTATTGGAGTTTCAGCTTCAACATCAGTCCTTCCAATGAGTATTCAGGGCTGATTTCCTTTCAGTTGAGAGCAGTTCAGTTACTCAGTTGTGTCCTACTCTTGGTGACCCCATGAACTGCAGCACGCCAAGCCTCCCTGTCCATTACCAACTCTCGGAGTTTACTCAAACTCATGTCCATTGAGTCGGTGATGCCATCTAGCCATCTAATCCTCTGTCGTCCTCTTGTCCTCCTGCCCCCTATCCTTCCCAGCGTTAAGGATTTTTCCAGTGAGTCAACTCTTCGCATGAGGTGGCCAAAGTATTGGAGTTTCAGTTTCAACATCTATCTTTCCAATGAACACCCAGGACTGATCTCCTTTAGGATAGACTTGTTGGATAGCCTTGCAGTCCAAAGGACTCTCAAGAGTCTTCTCCAGCACCATAGTTTAAAAGCATGAATTCTTTAGCCTTCAGCTTTCCTCACAGTCTCAACTCACATCCATACATGACCACTGAAAAACCATAGCTTTGACTAAGTGGACCTTTGTTGGCAAGGTAAATTTCTACTTTTAATACGCTGTCTAGGTTAGTCATACCTTTCCTTCCAAGGAGTAAGTGTCTTTTAATTTCATAGCTGCAATCACCATCTGCAGTGATTTTGGAACCCCAAAATACAATCTGACACTGTTTCCACTGTTTCCCCATCTATTTCCCATGAAGTGATGGAACCAGATGCCATGATCTTCGTTTTCTGAATGTTGAGCTTTAAGTCAACTTTTTTGTTCTCCTCTTTCACTTTTATCAAGAGGCTTTTTAGTTCCTCTTTATTTTTTGCCATAAGGGTGGTGTCATCTGCATATCTGACGTTATTGGTATTTCTCCCGGCAGTCTTGATTCCAGCTTGTGCTTCATCCAGCCCAGCGTTTCTCATGAGGTACTCTGCATAGAAGTTAAATAAGCAGGGTGACAATATACAGCCTTGACGTACTCCTTTTCCAATTTGGAACCAGTCTGTTGTTTCATGTCCAGTTCTAACTGTTGCTTCCTGACCTACATACAAGTTTCTCAAGAGTCAAGTCAGGTGTTCTGGTATTCCCATCTCTTTCAGAATCTTCACAGTTTATTGTGATCTACACAGTCAAAGGCCTTGTCATAGTCAATAAAGCAGAAATAGATGTTTTTCTGGAACTCTCTTGCTTTTTTGATGATCCAGTGGATGTTGGCAATTTGATCTTTGGTTGCTCTGTCTTTTCTAAAACCAGCTTGGACGTCTGGAAATTCACGGTTCATGTGCTGCTGAAGCTTGGCTTGGAGAATTTTGAGCATTACTTACTAGCATGTGAGATGAGTGCAACTGTGTGGTCATTTGAGCATTCTTTGGCATTGCCTTTTTTTGGGATTGGAATGAAAACTGACCTTCTCCAGTCCTGTGGCCACTGCTGAGTTTTCCAAATATGATGGCATATTGAGGGCAGCACTTTCACAGCATCATCTTTTAGGATTTGAAACAGCTCCACTGGAATTCCATCACCTCCACTAGCTTTGTTTGTAGTTATGCTTTCTAAGGCCCACTTGACTTCACATTCCAGGATGTCTGGCTCTATGTGAGTCATCATACTATCATAAGTATCTGGGTCATGAAGGTCTTTTTCTGTGTATTCTTGCCACCTCTTCTTAATATCTTCTTCTTCTGTTAGGTCCATACCATTTCTGTCCTTTATCAAACCCATCTTTGCATGAAATGTTCCCTTGGTATTCTAAGTTTCTTGAAGAGATCTCAAGTCTTCCCCATTCTGTTGATTTCCTCTATTTCTTTGCATTGATCACTGAGGAAGTCTTTCTTATATCTCCTTGCTATTCTTTGGAACTCTGTATTCAGACGCTTATATCTTTCCTATTCTCCTTTGCTTTTTGCTTATTCTTCCAGTGAATATTCAGGACTGTTTTCCTTTAGAACTGACTAGTTTAACTTCTTTTTAGTCCCTTGGACTAATATTATTTGAGAATATTATCCAGCACCACAGTTCAAAAGCATCAATTTTTCTGTGCTCAGTCTTCTTTATAGTCTAACTCTCCCACTCATACATGACTACCAGAAAAACCATAGCTTGTTATTTTATTCTGCCTCAAAATAGTCTGTTTTTCTCCTCTTCCCAGGTGGCACGAGTGGTAAAAAATTTGACTGCTATGCAGGAGACAGGAGACATGGGTTTATCCCTGGGTCAGGAAGATCCCCTGGAGAAGGGAATGGCAACCTACTCTAGTATTCTTGACTGGAGAATCCCATGGACAGAAAGCCTTGAGGGTTATGGTCCATAGCATTCCAAAGAGTCAGACACACTGAAGCAACTTAACACACGTAAACTTTACCCGAATGAATCAGTAAACTGAAGCATGAGGGTGCATGAAAGACTGGCAGAAGGCAGCACAAATTTTAGTAAATAGAACAAAAAGGAATACACACCAATATTAGGACTACATATTTAAAAGTGAAACCTTACTTTAAAATGCATAACTAATTGTCAATGCTACAGGGATTTTTTTTTTTTTTTTTTTTTTATTTTTTTGCTGCTGTGTTTTTAATTTCTTCTCACCTAATTCTTGTTCTTATTAGTTCACAAACAGATCTTACAATAGTGATTCAGGGTTTCAGGCTTCAGAATGACGTGGGAGCACCAATTATGATATTTGACAGAGAGAATGTACTGTGTGTGTGTTTTTCCCCCCTTGTTTTCTGTCACAGGACAGAGAGCTTCACCCAAGTCCCAAGTTTATATGGAACCTGACTCATGTCCTCTGCACAAAGGGCCTGGGATATAAATAATTCAAGACTACCTCAACATAACTCTACTTCAATTTGTCCCAGATTCAAATCTAATTGTTGTATATATTTCCACCCCACCCCATCCCAGTGTGGGAGATAGATCTATGGAGTTATCTGCTTTTTGATGTTTTTGCTGCAACCCAACTAGGATAGCTATATGTTTGGAATACATGCAGAGTGAGTATTTGGGAGAATATCAGGCTTAATCTGTGAGACAATCTGACAACAGATTTTATAATTACTTTCTTAAACATTAAAGCTTACTTCTACATGTAATGTAATTTAATTTAAAATAAAGCATGAGATTGAGATAGATTCATTTCTTTCCTAAAACAATTTAAGGAAAAATTCATCATTTTCCTTTAATAATTTGAAATCTCAGCTTTATTGTAAAATTCATCTACATACTTCTTTTTGATTAATGTTTTTATTTCTATAACTATACCATTCTGTTTTAATACCTGAAGAATTCTAAAAACTGTAAATGTAACTTGCTAAAAGAGCTAGTATTCTCTCATTAAAAAATAAATAAATCTCCTGACTATCTCAAATATTTAATGCTTCTAAAAGAACTTTAATAATTTTCAATGAGCAATAATTTAAAAATTCTAGCAATTCAAATATAATTTTATTCTGATTATCTTACATTTAAAGAGCATAAGCAGATAAACAAAAAATTGTCTTTTAAACTATCCAAACTCAATATTTTTCCTGCTTTTTTAAAGTGGAAGACTTCATGGTTAGAATTTTAATCATAATTTTGTGACTTAAAATTATGAATATCTGAAATATTTGATATTTAATTTGTAATACTATAGTATGTTGTTGTAGTTGGCTGAATAACACTACAGACAATTCTGTTATCTAGAAGAGTAACAGTGAGAAATAAATATGGGCATCTGTTAAGAAGCACAAATGTAATCATGAATTAACCTGATGGTGAATCTGGTTTCGATATTTCATGTTTTTAAAGGAAATAAATTACGAAATAAAATTTTGGCTTTATTTTTTAAGGAATGAAAAAGAACATAAAATGTAAATAAATTATGATCAACTTCCACTACTGAAGCAAGGGGGAATAACCTGGTAAAAACTGTGAAATTAAACAAGAATTTTCCATTATCATTCAAGGTGAAAAGCCCTGAGATGACATCATTCTGCAGTTTCCATTCTTTACTGTACTACATAACATTTTCTAATAGCCTATCTGACATCTCAGTTAAATGAACAATTCCCAATTACTGTGTCCAAATAGAGCCCCTGGTCTTTCACACTCCAATCCATTGAACCCAAATTCTTTTTAGTTTAGCACCATCTCTCTCTCTTAATATGTTTTACCTACCATGTTTGTTCATAATTACCTTTGCTAGATCGTTAAATCGGAGAAAGCAATAGCAACCCACTCCAATACTCTCGCCTGGAAAATCCCATGGACAGAGGCACCTGGTAGGCTGTGCAGTCCATGTGGTGGTGAAGAGTCAGACTCGACTGAATGACTTCAACTTTCACTTTTCACTTTCATGCCCTGGAGAAGGAAATGGCAACCCACTCCAGTGTTCTTGCCTGGAGAATCCCAGGGACGGGGGAGTCTAGTGGGCTTCCGTCTATGGGGTCGCAGAGTCAGACTCGACTGATATGACTTAGCAGCACCAGCAGATCATTAAATATATCAGTCTGAACTGATAGTAAAGCAACTGATAGGCAATGTTTTTTGAAGTTGAAAAGTGACAGTTTCATTTGAGTAAACCTAATACTTCAGATCCATCTGAATTTTTGTTCTCAGCTACCACCATTATCTTTTATCTGGATGATTACAATGACCTCGTAACTGGCATCCCTGTGTCCACGATTTCCCAGCTCTACTCTTTTCTTCGGAGAATCTCAAATTAACTGTTTAATGTAAACTTCTTATGTCACTGTCTTAATTTAAAAACCACTAATGTCTCCACATCCCACCCCAATCAGTTCAGTTCAGTTGCTCAGTAGTGTATGACTCTTTGAGACCCCATGAATCACAGCACGCCAAGCCACCCCGTCCATCACCAACTCCTGGAGTTCACTCAGACTCATGTCCATCAAGTCAGTGATGCCATCCAGCCATCTCATCTTCTGTCATCCCCTTCTCCTCCTGCCCCCAATCCTTCCCAGCATCAAAGTCTTTTCCAATGAGTCAACTCTTTGCGTGAGGTGGCCAAAGTACTGGAGTTCCAGCTTTAGCATCATTCTTTCCAAAGAAATCCCAGGGCTGATCTCCTTCAGAATGGATTGGTTGGATCTCCTTTGCAGTCCAAGGGACTCTCAAGAGTCTCCTCCAACACCACAGTTCAAAAGCATCAATTCTTTGGCACTCAGCCTTCTTCACAGTCCAACGCGCACATCCATACATGACTACTGGGAAAACCATAGCCTTGACTAGACGGACCTTAGTCAGCAAAGTCTCTGCTTTTGAATATGCTATCTAGGTTGGTAGTGAGCAGAATAAAGTCCAAAGTTTTATCATGGATTCCAGATTTTTACATGAGTGTTTCTCACTTCAGTCTCTTTTCTTACAGCTTTTCCTCTGCTTCCTCATATTCAGAGGTCTTCAGTACATTTCCAGAACAGTCAAGTTGATTTATAGTTTATTTATATCTATGTCCTAGAACTGTGTCTCACAACAAATGCACTTGGTTATTTCCTCAGGCCAAAATGATTGGCCTCTAACTCTTTAGCATTTTCATTTTGTCATTCAAGATTCACATGAGTTATTTCTTCAAAGGACTCTCCTTATCCTATAATCTAAATCTCTCTGTCACTATCCCTCTCATCACTGTTTTATTTCCTGCATGAAATTAATCACTGTCTGAAATTACCTTGTTCAATTATTTGTTCATACATTTTTTTTTCTCTAAGGTTCTCCTCTACTAACAAAAGAAACTCCAACCTGAAGTGTCTGTTCTGTTCTCTTCACTGTGGCGTCTTGGGTACCTAGCATGGTACGTGGCACATAAAGACACTTAACAATTATTTGTTGAAAACATAGATACAAACCCTTAAAATATGTAAGTAATCATAGTGTTTCATGAATGTCATGAATGCACTGTAAATCTAGAATTATATATTTAATTATTCCATAATTATTTATGTACTTACATTATGACTTTTGTTTGTCATGGGTAGCTTTTTTTTGGAGGACCTGGAAAAGAAGGAGTTTTCTTATTTTCATTGTTCAAAGACTGTAAATAAATCATAAATGCAAAATGATTTTTCAAATCCTCATATTACTTAGAATAACATGAACTACTGAGAAATGAGAGAGAAGTAATCTAAACCACCATGAACAGGTTTGTATCACTCCTCTTAATTTTTTTCCTACTGACTACTAATCTATTAATGCATATATCTACAAGAACTTGGAGAGTTTAATGTGAAAAAGATCATTAGAAAATAAAACCATAGGAAGAAATAGATCTATTATTTTTGAGAGTAAATTAGGCATCTGATAAATTGACTAACACAATTCCTGGCACAAGGTTTTGAAGAAAGCAAATTAAATATTGGGTCACAAAATAGAGCTCATAATACTCCACTCAGATATTTTAGATTCAAAAATAATCATAAGTCTTTTTCTTCAAGTACAATTTAAAGAATCTGATATTTTCCTTGAGTATCTATATTAGCATAAGCAAACTGTCCTGAATACATAAGCAATTTTCTTCTTCAAAATTTCTCTGCAGTTGTCAGAATACAAATTATTTAACCTTAAAAATATTTTCTTAGTTCATATAAAATACATAAAATGCTGTTTAGGAAAAGGTAATACATTTTCTTCAGGTGCTAAAACCACACTTTCCCTAAAGCAAAATTATTCTGACATTATCAAATATTATAATGTAGTTAAAAGACAATTATAAAGTAATTCATAAATAAATCTCATTACTTTTCAGAGGCCATTTGAATTAAGTGAAAGAAATGTTTTTTCAAACAGTTGAACATGCAGAAAAATCAACAATAATAGTGACACATAAAGTTCAAATAACATTTTAAATAAAAGTCCTTTACAAAAATCATTCATACATTTTTTTCTCAAGACTTTTTAATATAGCGTTTCCCTAGGGGAAAAAAAAGAGTTAAAAATCACTTAGACAAAAATCTACTGGAGTGGTAAAATGTGACTGTTATTGATTGTCTCTCTTAGGTAATGTTAGAACATCAGTGATTCAGTTTTTCATTTGTTCATTTTCTAACTGCCTTTAACAATACTTTGTTGAATGTGATTCTCTGAAAAGTCTGGAAAACTAGATTATTTAAAGAAGCAAATGGTATACAACCTGATAGCTATCATTACCAGAGATTCTTGAAATATGGTAGATGAAGTTGCCCAAACTGAAAATTTCAAAATATTTTAAAAATCATACAATTATGCTAGGCAATGTAGGCTACAAATTAATTATCAGAATATTTAGTTGAAATGCATTTGCTCGGTCACGTCCGACTCTTTGCAGGACTTCCCATGGACTATAGCCCACCAGACCCCTCTGTCCATGGAATTTTGAGGCAAGAATACTGGAGCAGGTTGCCATTTCCTACTCCAGGGGATCTTTCTGACCCAGGGATTGAACCTGTGTCTCCTGTGTCTCCTGCATTGCAGATGGGTTATTTACCATTGATAAATCTGTGAAGCCCCATTTAGTTGAAAATGAAAGGCTAACTTAGTAAGAATTATGAAGAAACATAGACCAATTAAAGCTCTCCGCTCATAATTTTCTCTCTGTTTCCACTCAGAATCATCAACAATGTTTATTTCCTTTCATTTAAATTTCTGCCATAAACTTGTAGCTTTTTTCTAGACTATAGCGGCTTAGATAATATTTAGTCACAGAAACTAGAATCTTTTACATTTCAATCACAAAAAATAATTATCCCACTCTTTGCTAAAAATTCCATTACTGCCATATAAACATTTGAGGCCTTGCAATATCTGACAAAGTATTACTTTTCAACTTTTATCAGTTTTTTAGACTATAATAATGCCTAGCATTTCTAAAATGCTTGTAAAATTGCTTTCCTAAGTTAGACTGTTTCATTTAATCCTTTTAATACTCTATTTGTTCTAATTTACAGATAAAGAGAAAATAAATGATTCATTAATACCACACAAATGTGTCAGGACCTGAATTGACATCTTCTGACCCCAGCCTAATAACGTTTTTTTAGCACGCAATGCATTACTGTCTCTACGTTTTCCAAACTAGGCAATCTAAAATTTTTACAGGGCATACTTCTTTCCTGACTTGTTCAGGACACCATGGTAGGTACTTGGGATGCAAAGTAATAAAAAGATGATGGTAAGTCTGCAGATATACTTCTGTTTCTTCTGCTTGTGTTCTTTGCCCTGGAAATTTTCTGTAAAGAGGCCTAACCTCCAAGATGGACAACACAATTCTGAATGCTCTTCTAGTGAATACTTACTAGATGTCAAGCATTTTGTTAGGGAATAAGAATGGAAATGAAAAACAAATTAATTATTAAAAGACAGTATTTCATGAGTAGCTCTCAAAAGTTTACAAGTCCAGACCCTCCCCCAAAAAAAATACATAAAATATAAATTTAACACAGTCTGATTGTTCCAAAGTGGAAAGGAAAGGAGAGAGTGTAGAGGATTCAGGCATGGAGCACTGACACTGCTCCAGGGGGTCTTCCTAGAATCCCTGCTATTTGCATGTGAAAAATATACAGGTTTTCTTTTTCTATTCCTTCACTCTGTACGTTCAAAACTATTTAAACTTTCCCGCTTATCTTACTTATCTCACTCCACTCTTCTGGAGTTGATATAAGGCTCAAATTAAACCATAATGTCTCATGTATTTTTTAGTAGCCTTCTCTTATAACATTCCAGCTTTTGTATCTGCACCAATTTTAGGCTGGTTCCTGTGGTACTAAGCCACACAGCTGGTGGGCAAAATGGCATATTTTGTAGGTTTACTGGTCATGCCTTCCCACAGTTTCCTTATGACCCATCATTCTGACATTTGAGTTATTTATGACAAATTGTGTTAGGTACAAAGACATCAAAGAACAGTCTCTTCAGTTGGAAAAGAGCCTCTTCTCTGTGCTGAATTTTCTCTTTTCTTTAACATATAGAAAATTATAATTATTCATTTATTACTGAATCCATTTATTCAACCTCCTTTGAGAATCCACTCTGAGTATGACACCGGTCTAGATTTTGTGGCACTAGTGGTAAAGATTATGCCTGCCAATGCAGGAGACATAAGAGATATGGGTTTGATCCCTGGATTCACATCCAAACTCCCCTAGATCCACTTCTCTGGATGGAGAAGATGCCCTGGAGTAGGGCATAGCAACCCACTTCAATATTCTTGCCTGGAAAATCTCAGACAGAGGAGTCTGGCAGGCTATAGCCCACAGGGTCAGAAAGAGTTGGACACTCTTGAAACAACTTGGCATGCACACATGCATGTGTCAGGCTCACCAAGACCAACTTTAGATTTGGTGATTCACTAGGAGACACAATACTCACTATATATTTGTACTAATTATTGTGATTCATTACAGCAGACAGAAGCAAAGCAAATTCAGCAAAAGGAAGGGGTGCATAGAGCAAAGGAGAAGGCAATGGCACCCCACTCCAGTATTCTTGCCTGGAAAATCCCATGGATGGAGGAACCTGGTGTGCTGCAGTTCATGGGGTCGCTGAGAGTTGGACATGACTCAGTGACTTCACTTTCACTTTTCACTTTCATGCCCTGGAGAAGGAAATGGCAACCCACTCCAGTGTTCTTGCCTGGAGAATCCCAGGGACGGGGGGAGTCTAGTGGGCTTCCGTCTATGGGGGTCGCAGAGTCAGACTCGACTGATATGACTTAGCAGCAGCAGCAGCAGCAGCAGCATAGAACAAAGCTATACATAAAGCACAGAGTGAGTCTGAGAGTCACACTCTCAGAACAGAGTCACACAGTACACACTGCTTCCATGTGATTAGTTTTTACAATATGTATGAAATTTTGTCCAACAAGGAAGCTCATTAAAGATTTAATAACAAAGATGTTAATGAATGAGTGCTGCTCACTAAAGCAATATCTAACTTGCACAAAAATTTCAGATTCCATGTAAGAAAGCTGGTGTCCAGCATAAACCATATTGTTCACACAATTTAGGATGCCTGAGTTATTCTTATCAGTTAGGAAATCATTGGAACCCTCCTGATATCCAAGCTTACTAATACCAGAGAAGACCTTAATTGCAAACAGACTTTCTGGGTGTAGTAGTTCCAGGCCTGCTATGCTTTTTCTGCACAAAGTCACATAAAATCCTTGTTCTATTGGGATTTATTTTCTGTTATATATATGTGTGGGTATGGAGGATGAGGCAAAAGAAACATTCAATTAAATTAAAAATATTGTAAAATATGATACAGTACTTAATATAGTCCCTGTACTCTTCTGAGTGTTTTAAATATAACTAATTCCATGAATACAATATTTCCCTGAAATACATATTATTATAGTCATTCTTATTTCACTATGAAAAACTGGACACAGAATCATTTCAGAAATCACATCTAGGGTTAACCTTAACTCAGAATTTGTTATCAAGTGAAGTTACACATCTTTTTATGATTTAAGCCATTGATAAGCCTTTCTCTTATAGCTATAAACATTTAAATTGATATGGAAGCTTATATTAAATTTGATGGTTAAAAAGAGACTTCTTTTAGTAGATGACATTTAGACTGAAACCTGAAAGACAAGCAGGTGCTCACAATGCAGAGATAATTTCAGGCAGAGGAAATGATGTAAGGCAGACACACTCTCAATAAGAAAAAAGTGAAGGTCAGAACTGATTGAGCATAATACATGAGGCTATGAGATAAGAAGTTGAAGTGATGAGTGACAACATTCTGGTCTTTGGAGACTATGGTAGGGACATGAATATTATCCTGTGTGCAGTTAGAAGCTACTGGGAAGTTCTAAGCTGGAAAGTGAAATGTTTATGTTTTAAAATCACTCTGATTAACTTTGGAGGATGACCACTGAATATCAGAGTTTGGAAGAAACACTAAATACAAATGTAATTACCATGTTCAGGTAAAGGATGATGGTATTTTGGATTATGATGGTAAGGGTATAGAATAAGATAACTGGATAGATTTAGGGGATTTTTTTGTGTATGTGGTCAATAATATTGATAGAAGAATGACATCAGAACATATTATTTATTGGATTTTCTTATTCTCATGGAGTTATAAAGTTTCTTTTTTCTATATACAAATTATTAACATGTATAGTAAATATTATTTATCTTCCTTTGGCCTTTTTATCTTCACACACAAACATGTACACGATCATTGCCAATTGTCTAACCATACAAAATATGCTATATATCTTTAACATCAGGGAAATGATGTTTAAAAAAATACATGAAAAACTTCTATTTTAAAGCTGGAAATATGAAGGAAATGTGAAATTGTCACTCCTTCTTTACAACAAGGAAAAACTAAACATAATAGAAATTAATATATTTTTCTTGGAACCATCACAGGAAGTAAGTTTGCAGAAATTTGTAGAAGCAGGCATATCCAGAGAGACACAGCTGAGAGCTGAGTAGGAAAAAGCAAATGGTAATTTTGAGGGATGGCTGCAGACTGAATGACAACTTACATAGCAGTGAGAAACTCTCGGGGGTCATAGTCATAAAAATCTCCCACATTTTTGTGATTCTTACCTCTATGGACCCCATTAGGGTTCCAAGTTGAAAGAGTGCCTCACTGCTCTGTTGGGAGAAGGGGACAATAATCTCTCTCTCTCACACTCATTCACACACACACACACACACACACACACACAATAATGGGGGTATTTAAAAGGGATACTCAGATGGTAAAAATTCTGCCTGCAATGCAAGAGACCTAGGTTTGATCCCTGGGACAGGAAGATCCCCTGGAGAAGGAGATGGCTAACCATTCAAGTACTCTTGCCTGGAGAATTCCATGGACTGAGGAGCCTGTCAGGCTACAGTCCACAGGGTCTCAAAGAGTCAGACACGAATGAGCAGCTAGCACTTAAAAGGAATACCGGTACCAGCTCCCAAGGGTGGAGTGCTGGAGTGTATTCAGGCTGTGAGGAAATTCAAGATACCTCTTTTGATGATATCAAGTTTTAGAGCCTATGAGATATCCAGAAACAGTTGTGTTATATAAATCTGGAGGTCTTGGAGGACATATATATTAGAGAAATTACCAAATAGCTTTTGTAGAGAATTTTACCTCCCTATGACAGTTAGAACTGGACATGGAACAACAGACTGGTTCCAAATAGGAAAAGGAGTACGTCAAGGCTGTATATTGTCACCCTGCTTATTTAACTTATACGCAGAGTACATCATGAGAAACACTGGACCGGAAGAAACACAAGCTGGAATCAGGATTGCCGGGAGAAATGTCAATAACCTCAGATATGCAAATGACACTACCCTTATGGTAGAAAGTGAAGAGGAGCTAAAAAGCCTCTTGATGAAAGTGAAAGAGGAGAGTGAAAAAATTGGCTTAAAGCTCAACATTCAGAAAATAAAGATCATGGCATCTGGTCTCATCACTTCATGGGAAATAGATGGGGAAACAGTGGAAACAGTGTCAGACTTTTATTTTGGGGGCTCCAAAATCAGACGGTGACTGCAGTCATGAAATTAGAAGACGCTTACTCCTTGGAAGAAAAATTATGACCAACCTAGATAGCAGAGACATTACTTTGCCGACTAAGGTCCGTCTAGTCAAGGCTATGGTTTTTCCTGTGGTCATGTATGGATGTGAGAGTTGGACTGTGAAGAAGGCTGAGTGCCGAAGAATTGATGCTTTTGAACTGTGGTGTTGGAGAAGACTCTTGAGAGTCCCTTGGACTGCAAGGAGATCCAACCAGTCCATTCTGAAGGAAATCAACCCTGGGATTTCTTTGGAAGGAATGATGCTAAAGCTGAAACTCCAGTACTTTGGCCACCTCATGCGAAGAGTTGACTTATTGGAAAATACTCTGATGCTGGGAGGGATTGAGGACAGGAGGAGAATGGAACGACAGAGGATGAGATGGCTGGATGGCATCACGGACTCGATGGACGTGAGTCTGAGTGAACTCCGAGAGATGGTAATGAACAAGGAGGCCTGGCGTGCTGTGATTCATGGGGTCGCAAAGAGTCGGACACGACTGAGCGACTGAACTGAACTGAGTGCATATTTTCTGATTTCTGGGTTAATATTAGAAACTAGAACACAATTCGAACAAAATAGTATTCTTTAACTAGCATAGTTATCCTAATCAGTGCAAGCTAGGTGAGCCCTACCTTTTTTCATTATTTTTTCCAAATATAATCCTTTATACTGTATAAGTCTTATTAGACGTTCCACTATCTGTGCATGCTTACTAAGTTGCTTCATTCCTGTCCAACTCTTTGTGACCTATGGACTGTAGTCCATGGGAATTTTCCAGGCATGAATATTAGAATGGGTTGCCATGCCCTCCTCCAGGGGATCTTCCCAACCTGGGTATCGAATCTGTGTCTTTTAGGGTCCTGCATCAGCAGGCGGGTTCTTAACCACTAGCACCAACCTGGGAAGCCCATTCTCCACAAGCAACGGGTAAAAGTTTATGCTTACCTACCTGTAGTACAAACTATTTTCATTTCTAATCTGCTATCCTCTTTTGAGGAGAAATCTTTTTCTCTACTTTTATAGTTATTTCCATATCCATATATTTTAAAAAGAATGTAAAGGGATTATATACGGAATTTGGAAAATATTTTTTGCATATTCATCTTGAATGAGAGATATTTGAACGTTGTTTCAAAAATTAAGCATGCAGAGTAAAATAATTTTTCAGAGGATTATAACATTTCAGCATCTTAGAAAAGTAAGTATTTTAGTATCTTTTAATGTTTCTTTTTATTTCTGTCTTTTAAAAGTAGAAATACTTCACTCCACACTAATATAATTACTATACATGAGGTGGGTGTTTTGTGTGAAATCTGTTTACTCTCTTTTGTTTCTGTTTATGTATACACTCTTTCATTAAAACTAATGTACTGATGAAATTTCTGCTCTGTGTGGGAGATATATTTTCAAACACAACTCAACAAAAATATGTAGAGCAGAATTTTACTTTGTACTCTACTTACCAAATTAAATATTTCCTTTATTAATGCAAGATTTCAGTTTGCTGTTAAATCAGCATATGGTTAAAAGCATAATAAAGGTGTTTTTACATATGTTACAACCATGTCCTATAGTCTTGCTCTAGACAAGAGTAACAGTCTTCTTGGACATAATGGTTTCTTCTTTACAGAGAAGTTGTTGTAGACTTTTTGTAATATGTTACTGCTCTTCTCAAAATTTTCAAACTTTTCTTATCATCCATAAAATAAAAGCCATAAGTTTGCTCTGGCCCACAGATTTCCTGAACAATCCAGATCACTCACCTTTTCCACTGTACCTCTTCTAGATTCCTTGACGTTCACAGTACTGTTACTCTTCTTTGAATTCAACCAGTGCATACTCTGGTCACAGACTTTACACTTCCTTGGCCTTGTACTGTCTTAGCTATCTATTTATTTATTTCACTACATTCTTGCCTGTTTAAAAATAATTCCTCATCAGGAAGTTCTTTTTGCTTACTCATTTTATTTAAATAGTTATCACTATTCCCTTTTTATGTTTACTTTTTGTTAACAACATTTAAAGCAATTTTGCTCTTTCCTGTTATTGCTATAATGAATCACCAAAAACTTAGTGGATTAAAACAACATACATTTATTATCTTACAGTTCCAGAAGTCAGATACCTAAACTAGTATTCCTGGGTTGAAAGCTAGTCATGGCCAGGTCTGTATTCCTTCTGAGACTCTAGGGGAGAAGCCATTCCACACCTTTCACCCCAGCTAATAGAGGTTGATTACAGTTCTTGTCTCATGGCCTTTTTTTTCTTCCATCTCCAAAGCCACTTATATAGCATCTTCTTTTATCTCAAACTGCTTGCTTCTGTTTCTGTATATCTGACCTCCCTGCTTCCTTTTCTAAAGATCTCAGTGGTTTAACTGGGACCATCTGTATAATCTAGGATAATATCACCATCTCAAATCCTTTATTTAGTCATACGTGAAAATTTCCTTTTATGATTTAAGATAGTATATTCACAAGTTCCTGGGATTAGCGTGAGGACATCTTTTTTGATGGGAGAAGAAATGTTAATCAGCCTTCCACATTGGTATAAACATAGACTAAGTTCCCTACATAAAAACTTTTAAGTTTCAAACTTTCAAATAAATGAACATGCCCAGGGAAAAGATCAAGGGAGAAAAAGGGAAGAAGAAGTAACTGAAGAACCAAGGAGATTCACAGTGCATGAAATGGCAAGGGAATGTTCTTTATTTGAGGAGGCACTATTCGTTTTTGAGGCACAAGACCCAAAGCTTAGAATGGTACGCGGAGGTTACAACAGCCATTCCAAGTGCGATCCAGTGCCACTGTGTCATCTATGATGAGCAAAAGAGAGCCACTACCCAGCCATCTTTGGATTGTTTTATCAAGAGGAAAGATAGAATTGAATCCAGCAAGGAAAAGAACCTGTGCCATCAATGTCAAGTGTGAGTGAAACTGCACTTGCCTTCCATCTATTGCTGATAATCCTTCAGCTCTACCATCTCCCATCTCCTCTCCTCCCTCCAGTCAAAAACTCTTCTTTCCTGTTCACTTAATGCCAGCTATTGTACTATAAGATTAAAAATGTTATCTTTGTTTTTCTGTTTTTCTGTATTATTAAATGTGAAAAATATTATACCTATTACAATAAAGTACTGTACTACATAGCCAAATGTGTTAGTCAGATACCTAGGTTAACTCTGTTGGATTTTTGAACCAACTGGACTTAACAAATGCACTCTTGGAATGGAACTTGTCCATATGTAGGGGACTTACTGTAGCCTATATTAATTGTTTTATTTTCTGTTTCCCCCAATGACACACTAATACAAAAGAACAGAGATTTTATATGCTGTTTGCTCTTCTGTCCTCACTTCCTAGCAACATATATGAAATATAGTAGTTTCTCAATATAAAAGCAGTAAAATCAAACAGTTTGTGAAAACTTTTATCCTGAAAGTGAGTTTTAGTACCAGTCCCTTTTAAACAACTTAAGTAAATAACCAATGAGATAAAGATGGATTGTAGTCTATCAATACACACCTGCTCACCTACAAGGTGATCTTACCCCAGAAGGAAGGCATATGAGAATGGAGACAAATGAGTAACATTAGACTAGACTATCCTTTAATATGCTACAATTCCACTGGATTTATAGGATGTGAATTTCTGAAGCATAGTGTGCTGTTTTCTCTAATATGCCTTCTGATATTGAAGTCATGAGTTTTAGCAAAAATACCATCTTTTCTGATTCCCAATTTTTCTCATTTCATAAATAATATGTCATTCAAGTCTCATTAGCAGATGAAGATTGGAAGTTTTAAAATTATTATCCAGATTTTGGAACTCTTCCTTACAGTATATCTGTTTTTCAAGGAACATTTTCTCAAATTCTTCATATCAATTTCAATAACTTCATATTTTCTTTTATGGTCATTTTTCTCTTTTTGAATTTCCTACAGTAAGAATCTAAGCTTGTACAATGTCAAGAACTAATGTACAGCTCGTGTGATATTTTTCACTCTATTTAAACACACCAATCTCATATAAGGATTAAGAGAAGTATGGAATTAGCATAATTAATTTCAAGAAAAGAGATCAAGTGGCTAATGGAAGAGCAGGACAAAAATCCATTACTCAGGTAAATTCATCTTTGTCTAAGTTTGACTTGTGTGTGCGTGTGTGTGGGTGTGTGTGTGTGAGTGTGTGTGTGTGTGATGATACACATTATCTCCGTATTTGACACCCTGCTCAATTTGATATATGCCATATAATAAAGTTATCTGCTTATTTTTCTTGCTCTTTTGTGGAACACAAACTA
This sequence comes from Nanger dama, assembly GCA_917880005.1. NCBI lineage: Eukaryota > Metazoa > Chordata > Mammalia > Artiodactyla > Bovidae > Nanger > Nanger dama. The sequence continues at coordinate 58,317,479 of CAKJTW010000006.1, read as the reverse complement.
AGAATAAACTCCTGCAGGGTTAATCTTGTCATGTAATTTGAAATCCCTCATATATCAATTTTTGTCTTTTTTATGACCACCAGCTAGTTTATGACAGCTTTTGTTTCCTGGTCCTCTATTCTAAATAGTATTGGTGAAATTCTTCTAGGTATCACTTTCACTTTTACCTCAAATAGATATCATATAAAAGATTTCTTTAATCTACTTTCAGAATAGACAAGAACCCAGTGTGTGTGTGTGTGTGTGTGTGTGTGTCCTCTGTCACTTAGTCATGCCTATTTGTGGCTCCATGAACTTTCGCCTGCGAGGCTCCTCTGTCCTTGGAATTTTCCAGGCCATAGTGTTACAGTGGATTGCCACTTTCTACTCCAGGGGATATTCCAAACTCAGAAATCGAACCCGTGTCTCTTGAATCTCCTGCATTGGCAGCTGGATTCTTTACCACTAGCACCACTGAGAGCCCCATGCTACTGCTGCTGCAAAGTCGCTTCAGTCGTGTCTGACTCTGTGCAACCTCATGGATGGCAGCCCACCAGGCTCCCCTGTCCCTGGGATTCTCCAGGCAAGAACAATGGAATGGGTTGCCATTTCCTTCTCCAGGGTGTGAAAGTGAAAAGTGAAAGTGAGGTCTCTCAGTCATGTCTGACTTTTCCTAACCCCGTGGACTGCAGCCTACTAGGCTCCTCCGTCCATGGGATTTTCCAGGCAAGAGTACTGGAAGAGCCCCATAACTTCTACTAAACAAAAGCAAAAGCTAGCAAACAAAACAACAACCAAAGATTCTAATAGACAATGATATTCCCTGTTTTTTAAGAGCTGACATGAATTTTCTTATTTTTTGATTTCTTCTTTCATTAGAATTTTAGAAAAATAATTTAGATTTATAGACTTCATACATGTTTATTCTAAATCAAATAACTATTTTTAATGAAACTCTCACATTATTTCAAATATGTTATAAACTTAAAACTAATATTTTCATAGTCAACTTAAAGCAGTAGTTATCAATGCGAAGGGGTTATCCTGTCCCCAAGGGAACATTTAAACCTCTAGAGACATTATTTGTTGTTGCTGTCATAAATTGAAGTGTTATTTGCATCAATAACAGAGTCCAGTATGGAGATAATCTTTCTCAATGCACAGGGCAGTCCTCCACAAAAGAATTATTTAATCCAAAATGTCAATAGGGTAGAAGTTGAGACATCCTCTTAAAAAATGAATACACACAATATACAATGTTTTTAATCATACTTGTACTTAACTATAATTAACTATAACTGTTATTTTTTCTCCAGATATTAACAGGAAATAAAATTCCAGTATGCTACTTTTACTTATTGTTCTTGGCATAGAACAAGGCACACAAATATTTTCCATAGATCATTATGCATGTGAAGCAGCACTTGTAAAATAAAATATGGTCAATGTTTTATGTAAAAGCTAACTGAGAAATAATCAGCCCCTGAAATTCACTCAAACACATGATGATAAGATCTACTAGGGACTAAAGGAAGGGTTGGTTGATTCAGTTCAGTTCAGTTGCTTAGTCATATCAGACAAAGGCTTCCCTATCCTTCACTAATTCCTAGAGCTTCCTCAAACTCAAGTCCATGGAGTTGGTGATGCCATCCAACCATCTCACCCTCTGTTGTCACCTTCTCCTACACTTTCGATCTTTGCCAGCATCAGGGTCCTTTCTACTGAGTCAGCTCTTCATATCACGTGGCCAAAGTATTGGAGTTTCAGCTTCAGAATCAGTCCTTCCAATTAATATTCAGGACTGAATTGATCTAGGATAGATTGGTTGAACCTCTTCAGTCCAAAGGACTCTCAAGAGTCTTCTCCAACACCACAGTTCAAAAGCATCAATTTTTCGGCACTCAACCTTCTTTATAGTCTAACTCTGAAATCCATACATGACTACTGTAAAAATCATATCTTTGACAAGATGGGACTTCGTTGGAAAAGTAATGTCTCTTTTTAATATGCTATATTGGTCATACCTTTTCTTCCAAGGAGTAAGCATCTTTTACTTTCATGGCTGCAGTCACCATCTGCAGTGATTTTGCAGCAAAAGAAAATCAAATCTGTCACTGTTTCCATTGTTTCCCCATCTATTTGCCATGAAGTGATGGGACCAAATGCCATGACCTTAGTTTTCTGAATGTTGAGCTTTAAGCCAACTTTTTCACTCTCCTCTTTCACTTTCATCAAGAGGCTCTTTAGTTCTTCACTTTCTGCCATAAGAGTGCTGTCATCCACATATCTGAGGTTATTGATATGTCTTCTGGCAGCCTTAATGCCAGCTGGCTTGTGCTTCATCCAGCCCAGCATTTCTCATAATGTACTCTGCATAGAAGTTAAATAAGCAAGGTGATAATATGCAGCCTTGATGTACTCCTTTTCCTGTTTGGAACCAGTCTATTGTTCCATGTCCACTTCTAACTGTTGCTTCCTGACTTGCATACAGATTTCTCAGGAGACAGGTCATGTGGTCTAGTATTCTCATCATTTTAAGAATTTTCCACAAGTTTTTGTGATCCACACAGTCAAAGAATTCGGCATAGTGAATAAAACAGAAGTAGATGTTTATCTGGAACTCTTGGTTTTTCGATGATTCAGTGGATTTTGGCAATTGGATCACTGGTTCCTTGCCTTTTCTAAATTTAGCTTGACATCTGGAAGTTCACTGTTCATGTAATGTTGAAGCCTGGCTTGGAGAATTTTGAGCATTACTTTACTAGAGTGTGAGATGAGTGCAATTGTGTGATAGTCTGAGTGTTCTTTGGCATTGCCTTTCTTTAGGATTGGAATGAAAACTGACCTTTTTCAGTCCTGTGGCCACTGCTGAGTTTTCCAAATTTACTGGCATATTGAGTGCAGCACTTTCACAGCGTCATCTTTTAGCATTTGAAATAGCTCATTTGGGATTCCATAACCTACACTAGCTTTGTTTGTAGTGATGCTTCTTAAGGCCACATGACTTTGCATTCCAGAACAGCTGGCTCTTGAGTGATCACACCATCGAAATTATCTGGGTCATGAAGTTATTTTTTATATAGGTCTTCTGTGTATTGTTGGAACCTCTTATTAATATCTTCTGCTTCTGTTAGGTCCATACCATTTCTGTCCCTTATTGTGCCCATCTTTGCATGTTCCCTTGGTATTCCAGTCCCCTATAATGAAAATGACATCTTGCTTTGCTAATGCTTAATTGTCTTTTTTGGGGGCGGCTCTGCTTTTGACAGTTCTCTTGCAACAGGGACCACAATGTAAAACTGCACTTTAAAACATATTCATTGAAATTTATAAGGGAATCCAAATAATATAATATACTACCGTTCATAGTCCTCTACGATACTATTAGAAAAAAATCACCACAGATTTGGATTAATAATTTAACCAGATTTCTTCCTAGTGAAGGAGTGACAAAATCAATGTTTGTATGGAATTTAATCATATCAGTGTCTATATGAAAGTCCCATTGTAGATGGCAAGAAATAACTTTTGAAATTAATTAATCTGTTTTAAAATGTGGGCTTTCCTGGTGGCTCCACAGTAAAGAGTTCATCTGTAATAAAGGAGACCCATGTCAATCCCTGGATTAGAAATATCCCCTGAGAAGGGAATAGCTACCTACTCCAGTTTTCTTTTGAGAATCCCATGCCAGAGGAACCTGGTGAGCTACCGTCCATGCAGTCCCAAAGAGGATGACATGACTGAGTGACTAACACGTCAAGAATATTATATTGGAAATATCCGAGAACCAATCAAACAATTTCATATGCTTATGAAGAAAGCTGAGCACCAAAGAATTGATGCTTTTGAACTGTAGTGTTGGAAAAGACTCTTGAGAGTCCCTTGGACTGCAAGGAGATCCAACCAGTCCATCCTAAAGGAGATTAGTCCTGGGTGTTCATTGGAAAGACTGATGCTGAAGCTGAAACTCCAACAGTATGGTCACCTCATGTGAAGAGCTGACTCATTGCAAAAGACCCTGATGCAGGGAGGGATTGGGGGCAGGAGGAAAAGGGGATGACAGAGGATGAGATGACTGGATGGCATCACCAACTCGATAGACATGAATTTGGGTAAACTCTGGGAGTTGGTGATGGACAGGGAGGCCTGGCGTGCTGCGGTTCATGGGGTCACAAAGAGTTGGACACGACTGAGTGACTGAACTGAACTGACCTGACAGTATATGCAAAATACCATTTTCAAGCAAAATATGTTTATTATAAGTTAGTACATGTTGTCATTAAACTTGCATTGTGTCTGTCAATCACATACCATAAATGTTCTTTCAGATAAATGTGATACGCAATGAAGAAAAAAAAAAAAAAAAAAGAAAAAGAAGGTAAGCGAGGAGAAATGTTGAGAGAAAGGGCGGACAAAAAGAGTTCAGAGGTTTAGCTTCTTTATTTACCCAATTTTCATTTGGAGCAATAGAATTGTTTTTCTTTGACAGAATGTAACTGTACTTGATGTTGAGGTTAATTCCCAACATTTTTTCAGTATTATCCTAAATATAAAAACTTTTATTTCCCTTTCTTTGCCTATTTTCTTCTTTACATTTTCAACTTTCAAGACTGAATTTTGGATATAATTTCTGCCTAGATATTGTCTTTGTCTGTCACTGTCTTGAATTTTCCCGTAGTAGTCATCTGCAACTTATTTTACCAACTTTTTAAATAAGTTTTCTTTAAATCTGAATTTATTTCATCCACTAACACTTTTGCAAACCTTCCTTCTTTGGTTCTAAGTTCCTTAAGCCTTTAAATTTGATCTATGCATGACAGATCCCCAACTTTTAATCTCCAACTCTTCCTGTCTAGAATTCACAATAATAAATTATTGAATTGAGGATATGCAACCTAAAGCTGTAAGGAATAGCATGCTTACTCTGTGCTTCGATACACAATTCTGAACACGAATATCCAAGACCTTGTTAAAAAATTTTCACAATGAAAACTACATAAACACTCTTAGGCACACTCCCTTTTGAAATAAAAGAAAAAGCTTCCTCTTACATTTTATTTCTGCATGGTGTGTATCTACCTTCTTTATGAAAGTTTATCTGTTTTAAAAATTTTACCTCTTGCTTAACTTGGTCCCTTTCTTCTTTTACCACATGTAGGTTAAAAGAATTTGTTGGATCTTCTTTTCTCTGTCTAGCTCAGAATTTTTTTCTTGACCACAAGATCAAAATTTGTTTTTAAGTTGATCCTATATCTTCCTGAGTTTCTGATGTTCTTATTTCAAAGTCTGTTTTACTTTTTGTTCACGTACCAAATTCTGACTTTTTTAACTTTCTAACTGTGGTTTTCCTTTTGCCTGTGACAAATCTAATTCTTTGAGGAAAAGTGTTCCAAAAACAGATTTTCAAACTTCTTCCTTGATGCTTTTCTTTGTGATAATTCCAGTTTTTATCTTCTTTTCAGTATCAGGGGAATGCACATTATTTTTTCACACTTATTTTACTTGTTTATTTATTAAATATATTCCTTTTAAAATACATTATGTTTGAAGTCATATTTTAAATTCTAATTTTCATGAACATAGAGAAGATTTGGTGTCATTCCAGCTTCCTTGCTGTCACTATGTAAAAGAATAAGAAATCAAATATAGCCTGACCGATAAATGATATATCACCCATCATTTATATGCTTGTGCATATAAAGTCTTCATGCTCTGGTCATTAAATCAGTTCAATTCTCTTCCAAACAGGATTCTTATAGTGTTCAGTGTGTATTCCCTCCCAATGATTGATCCCAATCACTGGTCTTGTCCTAGTTTTAAAATCTGAAATTTTTGAAAATTTTTAAAAGTAAATCAGTTTGAAAATTTCAAGTTTGACTTTACCAAATTAATTTTCCTTGCTCCTGGGGATCTCAGTCCCATAAATTATAATGATTTATGTGCATATTTTTCACAAATTGATAGCATACAACCAAAGCTAGCTATACCTCTGATGGAAAGATGGAGATGTTCAGAATGAAAGATTAATGACTACAATTTGGCAAGTCACTGTTCCCCTGTGTATAATCCTTCCATTTGAGTGCAGGTGGGACCTGTATTTTGCTTCCAATCTACTGAATATTTCACAGGTGATGGAACGTCATCTTCATGATTAGCTTATATGGCAAAGGTCCTTAGAGGTCACTTGATTGTATTATGTTTATAAGACTCTAAAGCTGACTAAAGAGAAGAATCTCATTGTTGGCTTGACAAAATATGTATTATGATAAGGAAACCCTCATGACAAGGAACTGAAGGAAGCCTCTAGGAACAGGGGGTAGCTCCTAGGACTTCCATGCACTTTTCAGCAAGTCAGAAAAACACTGGATACCACAGTTGTGGCTGTTAAGAGCATTCTGGCAACAATCTACATAAGCTTGGGATAGGATTCTTCCCTAATCAAGTCTCCAGATGAGAAAACTGCCCAATCAAAACCTTGACTGCAGTCCTATGACAGACATCTGAGCTGTGGACCCAGATAAGTTGTGCCCAGACACATCACTCATAGGAGCTGTGTGAAATAATAAATAGATAATATCTTACACTAATTCATTTGTAGTAATTTGTTACACAGCAATAGAAAAAAAAAAATCTCTTTGCTACATATTCCTGAGAGTATAATGTTGTTGAGAGATCATTACAGACGTCCTTATTTGGCTTTAATCCTCTGATGGTCTCCTTCTGGAGAACTGGACTGGGAAATAACAGGCTCTGGAAGACTCCTTTCATCAAAACTACAGGTCCACAGTGGCATTGACTTCATCCAAAGGATACGTCAATGTTTTTGCAATCATTCCAGTCATACAAATATTCCCAAAAGATTGAAATCACTATACCTGAAAGGGGAAAGAAGAAAAAACATAAAAATCTTCCTTATGCATGTAACAATGCTTATCATTTTTATCTTTTATTAGCTCCTGAGCACCATGACTCAATTTTCTGTCCTTGGCTTGTTTTGAAAGGTATGTGTTTGTGTGTGTGTAATCAGGCTTTTCTTAGAGGCTGGTGTGTGTACACAAAAGTATTTAAAAATCATTTCTGATTTATTAACTTTTGCTAATGACTATAAGAATATGAGGCCTTTTCTTGTTTACATGTTAAGTTGTGTGCCTTTTTATTTATTTTTAAAATTTTATTTTTATTTTATTGTTTAATGCCAAAAACATTTTACATTGGGTATAGCCAATTAACAATGTTGTGATAGTTGATTTTGAAAAGATCATGTACACACCATTATATTTAAAATGGATAACCAACAAAACCCTACTGTATAACACATGGAACTCTGCTCAATGGTATGTACAAACCTGGATGGGAGGTGAGTTTGGGGGAGAATGGATACATATATATGTTTGGCTGAGTCCCTTCACTGTTCACCTGAAAGAATATGAGACATTTTAATTAATATTTTCTCTGATAACTGTCAAGAGGAAATTGAATACTTGTGTCTGTGCTCAGTCATGTACAACTCTGCAATTCCATGGACTGTAACCCACAAGGTTCCTCTATCTATGGGATTTTGTTCACAAGAATATTGGAATGAGTTGATATTTCCTCCTCCAGGGGATCTGCCCAACCTAGGGAGCTAACCCATGTCTCTAGTACCTCCTGCATTGCTAGTCAAACTCTTTATCACTATCACTGCCTGGGAAGCCCAAGAGGAGAACTATAATCATATAAACATATATTTATACTCTTTCATTGATAGAAAATGTTTTAGCTAAGATAAGCTATTTTGAGTAAGAAAATAGTGTGTGTGTTTTATTCAAAGTCAAGATATAATATTGGAGAAGGGGAAACCTCAGGGAAACTTTGACTGGATATATAAAAGTATAGAGTGAAAAGAGGTTGTGAAAATTGTTCCATTAATTGGAAAGTCTGTCAAAAGATTTTTACCACATGTCATTCATCACTAGAGAAATATATAAAAAGCATTTCTTTAAATAATGATAACCACCTTCAAAAATAACACTGTTAATATGGTATTGGAACCTCTAGAATATTTATCTTTTTATTCTAGCTCTTGAAAGTAATTCTTGTAACGGCCAGCTTTCCCATTAAATGAAAGCTTGTGAGGCACCATGACATTGACCCCTTCCATGGAGTCCCATTGAAGTATTTTAATTTAAGGAGAAAACTTTCTCATGAAACAAACTACATATACAATGGTAGACAAAATGCACATCAATAGATAAAGTAACCAGTAGAGTTATAGCTTCTTAAATGAAAGCAAATATATAAATATTAATGGATCACATAGGAAACACATATGCCAAGACAGAGAAGCACTAAAGCAAGCTAGAAAAATAGCCTCTGAAGGAAACAGAAGAAATGCCTGAGATAATCTGCTTAAAAATTAATGTACTCATTTCTATTTCAGTTTCAATGTGGTAAAAGCTTGCAACAAACAAAAATATACTCTGATCTTGTCTGTCTTGTGAGAAATGTTAAAGGACAATTTTTTTTTTTTAATAGAAGGAAACTGACATAGATAAGAAACTTAGATTTATATAAAGGAAGGAAGAACATAGGAGGAGGAGTAATATTAAATAACTGAAACAAAATAAAAATAATAAAATGGAGTAAAGTAAAATAAATTGAAAAGTAAAGTAAAATTGTTTTAATTAACATTTAATAACATTTTATTAACATTTAATGAATATAACAGTTTATTAAGTTAGGAAGTTGTAAAGGAAACAAAATATTATTTATTAAGGTAATAATAGCATTGATGTATTAGGTTACATAAAAAATGGATACATGAAATGATTAATAGTGAATTATGAGGCAAGTGGCAAAAATTAGAAATTATCTATATAAGGTAGCTATACTTTGCTAACTGCTATAGAGTTATTTGAAGATGAAATTAGTAACTAAACTTAACTGCAATAATCATTCATGATATATGTAATTCAAACCATTATGCTATGCACCTTAAACTTACATAGTGATGTATGTTCATAATATCCCAATAGAACTGGGGGGAAGTATTTATTGCAAAGAGCATGTGAATGTGCATACACTCGCATGCACATGCACATGCCTACACACAGACTCCTGCACTGCACAGTCGTGTCAGTTTTCTGACACCATGGACTGTAGCATGACAGTCTCCTCTGTCTATGGAATTTTCCAGAAAGAATATTGGAGTGGGTTGTCATTTCTTTCCCCAGGAGATCTACCTGACCCAGAGATTAAACCTGTATCTCTTGAGTCTTCTGCATTGTCCAGCAGATTCTTTACCACTGAGCTGCCTGGGAAAACCTTGCAAAGAATAATCACTAATAATTATCTTAAAAGTATAATTGATGTGAGACAGAGAATAGAATCATACAAAATGCTCAATTAAAAGCATGAAATACTTGACAATGGAGAAAAATAGCACAATCAACTAGTAGGAAATTAAAACATGCATATATTAATCTATTTAAATAATTATTTTAAATGTAAATAATCTAAATATATTAATTAAAAGATATTGACAGAGTAGAAAAATATTAAAAAACAAGAACCTAAAAAATTTTAAAAACTATGTTTTCTACCAAACCCACTTTAAAAGTTAACACATAATAAAAATGAAAATGTAAAAGATGGAGAAAAATGTATGATGAGACCACTAATCAAAAAAGTTCTGTTATCTGTGATAAATTTTGACAAGACAGATTCTTATTAATAAAAATCATCAGGGACACTGTTATTATAATAATAAAGGATCAACTTTCCAATAAGATGGAATAATTTTACTGCTGTCCTTGTTTCATCTTGTTTCAACATCCAAAAAAAAAAAAAAGCCAGTTCCAGAAAAACATCTATTTCTGCTTTATTGACTATGCCAAAGCCTTTGACTGGATGGATCACAATAAACTGTAGAAGATTCTGAAAGAGATGGGGATACCAGACCACCTCACCTGCCTCTTGAGAAACCTATTTGCAGATCAGGGTGCAACAGTTAGAACTGGACATGGAACAACAGACTGGTTCCAAATAGGAAAAGGAGTACGTCAAGGCTGTAGATTGTCATCCTGCTTATTTAACTTAAATGCATCATGAGAAACGCTGGGCTGGAAGAAGCACAAGCTGGAATCAAGATTGCTGGGAGATATATCAATAACCTCAGATAAACAGATCACATCACCCTTATGGCAGAAAGTGAAGAAGAAGAGCCTCTTGATGAAAGCGAAAGAGGAGAGTGAAACAGTTGGCTTAAAGCTCAACATTCAGAAAACAAAGATCGTGGCATTCGTTTCCATCAATTTATGACAAATAGATGGAGAAACAGTGGCGGACTTTATTTTGGGGGTCTCCAAAATCACTGCAGATGGTGACTGAAGCCATGATATTAAAAGACACTTACTCCTTGGAAGAAAAGTTATGACCAACCTAGATAGCATATTAAAAAGTCGAGACATTATTTTCCCAACAAATGTCTGTCTAGTCAAGGCTATGGTTCTTCCAGTAGTCATGTATGGATATGAGAGTTGGACTATAAAAAAGTTGAGTGCTGAATAATTGATGCTTTTGAACTGTGGTGTTAAAGAAGATTCTTGAGAGTCTCTTGGACTGCAAGGAGATCCAACCACTCCATGCTAAAGGAAATTAGTCCTGAATGTTCATTGAAAGGACTAATATTGAAGCTGAAACTCTAATACTTTGGCTATCTGATGCAAAGAACTGACTCATTTGAAAAGACCTTGATGCTGGAAAAGACTAAGGCAAGAGGAGACGGGGACAACAGAGGATGAGATGGTTGGATGGCATCAGTGACTCAATGGACATGAGATTGAGCATACTCAGGGAGATAGTGAAGGATAGGGAGGCCTGGTGTGCTGCAGTCCATGCGGTCACAGAGAGGTGGACACAACTGAGTGGCTGAACTGAACTGCAGTATTGTTGTTTAGTTCCTAAGTCATGTCCAATGTTTTGTGACCCCATGGTCTATAGTCCAATAGGCTCCCCTGTCCATGGGATTTCCCAGGAAATAATACTAGAGTGGGTTTCCATTTCCTTCTCCAAGGGATCTTCTTGAACCAGGAATCAAACTCTCATCTCCTGCATTTGTAGGTGGATTCTTTACTCCTGAGCCACCAGGGAAGCCCAGCACCAATGTGTACACATCTAAAAATCCCTGGGTTGGGAAAATCCCCTGGAGACGAGAAAGGCTACCCCCTCCAGTATTCTGTCCTAGAGAATTCCATTGAACATATAGTCCAAGGTACCAAAAAGAGTCAGACACTACTGTATCTGACTGAGTCCGGCACAACTTTCACTTCACTTCAGGAATCTAAAAGGAGACTCAAATAGATGACATAAAATTGAATGAATAAATAGTAAAATCTATGGCTATAGTTAAAATTTGAACACTCCTCTTTCAGTAATTGACAAACTAAATCAAGTAAAATCTGCAGCATATAGTTGACATGAAAAAAAAATTATTAATCTGTTGTATATAATGGACACCTATACACTACTGTGTGCAACCATATAAAGCTTATTATTTGCATTCCAAAATGAAGATCAGTTTCCAGTCATAATAGATGCATGCATGCCAAATCACCTCAGCTGTGTCCAACTGTTTGTCTATAGCCTGCCAGGCTCCTCTGGCCCATGGGATTCTTCAGGCATGAATACTGCAGTAGGCTGCCATACCTTCTTCCAAGGGATCTTCCCAACTCAGGGATCAAACTCACATCTCTTAAATTTCCTGCATTGGCAAGTAGGTTCTTTCCCAGTAGTGCCATCTGGGAAGCCTCAGGTCATAATACACATTTAAACAAATTTAAAAGGATAGCTATCATGCAAGGTATGTTCTCAGACCACAATAGAGTTAAACTAGTTATCAATAATAGATAACTATAAAAGACCCAAATATTTGTAGGTTCAACATAAACAGCACATGGGTCAAGGAAAAGTCCCAAGAGAAATTTGAAATTATCTGAAATGAATAAAATAAAACACGACTTACCAGAACTGGTGAGGTGCACAGAACAGAGTACTTAGAGTTATTTTTATAACATTAAAGTCATATCTTTAAAAAGAACAAAGTTATGAAAGAGTCTAAGCTTCCAACTTACTATACTAGAGAAAAATTGAATAAGATCTGTGCTTTTATATGGGATTCTCAGATGACACTAGTGGTAAAGAACCTTCCTGACAAGGCAGGAAATGTAAGCAATATGGGTTAGATCCTTGGGTAGGGAAGATCCCCTGGAGAAGGAAATGGTACCCACTCCAGAATTCTTGCCTGGAGAAACCCATGGACAAAGGAGACTAATGTGCTACACTCCACAGGATTGCAAAGCTTTGGAAACAACTGAAGCAACTTAGCACACATGCACAGTGTCCTTTTAAGAGAAGAGACAGATACAGACACACAAGGAAGAAAATTACAATAGAGGCAGAAACCGGAGTGTTCACCAGCCAAGGCATATCAAGAATTGTTGGCAACACCCAAGGCAAACAGGAAGACAAAAAACAGACTCTTCTTCAGAGATTTTAGAGAGATCTTGGCACTGCCAAAACCTTGATGTCTGATTTCTATCCTCTAGAACGGTGATAGAATGTCTTGGTTTTTTTTTAAGCCAGCAAGTTTGTGTTAATTTGTTTTAGCGATCCTAGGAAACAGAGAAGGACTAAGTGCAATTTGGTATCCTGAGTGGGATTTTGGAAAGGAAAAAGAACTTTATGAAAGTACTGAGGATATAAAAATAATGTAAATACTTGCATAAATAATAATTTATCAATATAGATTCAGATTGATAAATGCATATTAATGTAAAATATAAAAAATAGGGAAACAAGCTGTAGGTATAACAGAAATCTCTATCTTTGTAATAATTCTGTAAATCTAAAACTTTTGTAGAATTTAAAAAATTGAACTCAAGTACAGACATGTAAGGCCTCTTCAGACAGCCATTTTGCTTTTTTGCATTTCTTTTCCATGGGGATGGTCTTGCTCCCTGTCTCCTGCATAATGTCATGAACCTCCCTCAATAGTTCATCAGGCACTCTGTCTATCAGATCTAGTTCCTTAAGTCTATTTTTCACTTCCACTGTATAATCATAAGGGATTTATTTAGGTCATATCTGAATGGGCTAGTGGTTTTCCCTACTTTCTTCAATTCAAGTCTGAATTTAGCAATAAGGAGTTCATGATCTGAGCCACAGTCAGTTCCTGGTCTTGTTTTTGCTGACTGTATAGAGCTTCTCCATCTTTGGCTGCAAAGAATAGAATCAATCTGATTTCGGTGTGGACCATCTGGTGATGTCCATATGTAGAGTCTCCTCTTGTGTTGTTGGAAGAGGGTTTTTGCTATGACCAGTGAATTCTCTTGGCAAAATTCTATTAGTCTTTGCCCTACTTCATTCCACATTCCAAAGCCAAATTAACCTGTTACTCCAGGTGTTTCTTGACTTCCTACTTTTGCATTCCAGTCCCCTGTAATGAAAATGACATCTTTTTGGGTGTGAGCTCTAAAAGGTCTTGTAGGTCTTCATAGAACTGTTCAAATTCAGATTCTTCAGTGTTACTTGTTGGGGTATAGACTTGGATTACTGTGATATTGAATGGTTTGCCTTGGAGACGAACAGAGATCATTCTGTCGTTTTTGAGATTGCATCCAAGTACTGCATTTCACACACTTTTGTTGACCATGATGGCTACTCCATTTCTTCTGAAGAACTCCTGCCCACGGTAGTAGATATAATGGTCATCTGAGTTAAATTCACATATTCCTGTCCTTTTTAGTTTGCTGATTCCTAGAATGTTGACATTTACTCTTGCCAACTCCTGTTTGACCACTTCTAATTTGCCTTAGACATTCCAGGTTCCTATGCAATATTACACTTTACAGCATCAAACCTTGCTTCTATCACCAGTCACATCCACAACTGGGCAGTTTTTCCTTTGGCTCCATCCCTTCATTCTTTCTGGAGTAATTTCTCCACTGATCTCCAGTAGCATATTGGGTACCTACCGACACAGGGAGTTCCTCTTTCAGTATCTTATCATTTTGCCTTTTCATATTGTTCATGGGGTTCTCAAGGCAAGAATACTGAAGTGGTTTGCCATTCCCTTCTCCAGTGGACCACATTCTGTCAGACCTCTCCACCATGACCCGCCCATCCTAAGTGGCCCAATATGGCATGGCTTAGTTTCATTTAGTTAGACAAGGCTGTGGTCTGTGTGGTCAGATTGGCTAGTTTATTGTGAGTATGGTTTCAGTGTGTCTGCCTTCTGATGCCCTCTCACAACACCTACCATCTTACTTGGGTATCTCTTACCTTGGTCATGAATACAAATAGTTGTAAAAAGAAGAGAAGCGAAAAGTAAAGGAAGTAAAGGAAAGATATAAGCATCTGAATGCAGAGTTCCAAAGAATACCAAGAAGAGATAAGAAAGCCTTCCTCAGTGATCAATGCAAAGAAAGAGAAAAACAACAGAATGGGAAAGACTAGAGATCTCTTCAAGAAAATTCGAGTTACCAAGGGAATATTTTATGCAAAGATGGGCTTGTTAAGGGACAGAAATGGTATGGACCTAATAGAAGCAGAAGATATTAAGAAAAGGTGGCAAGAATACACAGGCAAACTGTACAAAAAAGAGCTTCATGACCAAGATAATTACGGTGGTGTGATCACTCACCTGGAGCCAGACATCCTGGAATGTGAAGTCAAGTGGGCCTTAGAAAGCATCACTGTGAACAAAGCTAGTGGAGGTGATGGAATTCCAATCGAGCTATTTCAAATCCTGAAAGATGATGCTGTGAAAGTGCTGCACTCCATATGCCAGCAAATCTGGAAAACTCAGCAGTGGCCACAGGACTGGAGAAGGTCAGTTTTCATTCCAATCCCAAAGAAAGGCAATGCCAAAGAATGCTCAAACGACCACAAAATTGCACTCATCTCACACACTAGTAAAATGATGCTCAAAATTGTCCAAGCCAGCCTTCAGCAGTATATAAACCGTGAACTTCCAGGTGTTCAACCTGGTTTTAGAAAACGCAGAGGACCCAGAAATCAAATTGCCAACATTCTCTGGATCAACGAAAAAGCAAGAGAATTCCAGAAAGACTTCTATTTCTGCTTTATTGACTGTGCCAAAGCCTTTGACTGTGTGGATCACAATAAACTGTAGAAGATTCTGAAAGAGATGGGCATACCAGACCACCTCATCTGCCTCTTGAGAAACCTATATGCAGGTCAGGAAGCATCAATTACAACTGGACATGGAACAACAGACTGGTTCCAAATAGGAAAAGGAGTATGTCAAGGCTGTATATTGTCACCCTGCTTATTTAACTTCTATGCAGAGTACATCATGGAAACGCTGGGCTTGAAGAAGCACTAGCTGAAATCAAGATTGCCGGGAGAAATATCAATAACCTCAGATATGCAGATGACACCACCCTTATGGCAGAAAGTGAAGAGGAACTAAAAAAGCCTCTTGATGAAAGTGAAAGAGGAGAGTGAAAATGTTGGCTTAAAGCTCAACATTCAGAAAACAAAGATCATAGCATCCGGTCCCATCATTTCATGGGAAATAGATGGGGAAACTGTGGAAACAGTTTCAGATTTTGTTTTCTAGGGCTCCAAAATCACTGCAGATGGTGATTGCAGCCTTGAAATTAAAAGACACTTACTCCTTGGAAGGAAATTTATGACAAAATTAGATAGCATATTCAAAAGCAGAGACATTACTTTGCCAAACAAAGGTCTGTCTAGTCAAGATTATGGTTTTTCCAGTAGTCATGTATGCATGTGAGAGTTGGACTGTGAAGAAATCTGAGCACCGAAAATTCGATGCTTTTGACCTGTGGTGTTGGGGAAGACTCTTGAGAGTTCCTTGGAGTGCAGGGAGATCTAATCAGTACATTCTAAAGGAGATCAGTCTTGGGTGTTCACTGGAAGGACTGATGCTGAAGCTGAAACTCCAATTTGGCCACCTTATGTGAAGAGTTGACTCTTTGGAAAAGACCCTGATGCTGGGAGGGATTGGGGGCAGGAGGAGAAGGGGACGACAGAGAATGAGATGTCTGGATGGCATCACTGACTCGATGGACATGAGTTTGAATGAATTCCGGGTGTTGGTGATGGACAGGGAGGTCTGGTGTGCTGTGATTCATGGGGTCACAAATCGTGGAACACTACTGAGCGACTGAACTGAATTGAACTGACAGACATGTAAGAATGGCCAAAAACACTGATTTTAACAACTAATGCATTCTAATATACTTTACATTATGGCTTGCATGAAACAATGGAAAATGGCATGAGAGAAAAGACATACTTTTAAAATTTAAAAATATCAATAGCAAGAGTCAGATGATTCTTTTCAGAATACTTTGAAGAATTTAGAGCCAAGATTTATATGAGGAAAAATAAGACATAAAGATTATTCCATGCAATTATAGGCAATTGCTATGGTTTAAATGTCTGTGTCCTCCAGATTCATATATTGAATCTAGTCTTTAAAGTGGTAACATTATGAAGTGTGGCTGTTGTGAGGTACTTAGCTCTTGAAGGTGGAGCCCTTATGAATAAGGTTAGTGACCTTAGAGAAAAGCAAAAAGAGTGAGCTTCCCCATCTGCCATGTGAAGACACAACAAGAAGATGCTGGCTGTGAAGCAGGACGGTCTCTCACCAGAAACCACCCATGTCAGCACCTTTATCTTGGAATTCCTATGGTCCAGAACTATGATAAATAAATTTTTGTTGCTTATAAGCTAGTCATTCTATGGCATTTTGTTATAAAAGCTCAAATGAACTAAAACAATGATCCAGAAGAAAAAGAAGGGGGAAAATCAATAGAAAAAAAAGTTATTAAATAAATAATATGAGAATTTCTCAGAAAGAACACAAATTTTTAGATTGAAAGAGTTTTACTGAAGCACAAGCAGAACAAATGTAGGGGAAAATTGATACTTAGATGGATCTTTAAACTTCAAAACATTACAAGATATTTTGCAGAGGCAGTTTGAGAACAAGGAGAGTAGGAAAGCTGGGGTGAATACTCAGGAAAATGGAAGTAAGGTATGAAGAGAATTAAGCCCAAGCCAATAAAGGCTCAGTATTAAGTTAAAACGGCCTGTCCTCCTTGTCTTAGTGTGGACCTAAAGTCTTGATCTTGGCTTATCAAAATATCTAGTCTGAAGGTTTTTATACCTGCAGGTGACCAATATCACTCTCATTCCCTCATGTCCTCACAGGTTGTTGGAAGCTATGAGATCTTTGAAACTCAAATTTTGCAAAGACTCCTTTAAAAACTTTGGGTGATTTTACACTAATTGGGAATAGTAGAGTAATGTTCGGGAGAAGGCAATGGCATCCCCCTCCAGTACTCTTGCCTGGAAACTCCCATGGACGGAGGAGCCTGGTAGGCTGCAGTCCATGGGGTCACTGAGTCAGACACGACTGAGCGACTTGACTTTCACTTTTCACTTTCATGCATTGGAAAAGGAAATGGCAACCCACTCCAGTGGTCTTGCCTAGAGAATCCCAGGGATGGAGGAGCCCAGTGGGCTGCTGTCTGGGGTCCCACAGAGTCGGACATGACTGAAGCGACTTAGCAGCAGCAGCAGCAGCAGCAGCAGAGTAATGTTCTTATTTTCTCAGTCATTTCCGACTCTGGGGACCTCATGGACTGTAGCCCACCAGGCTTCTCTGTCCATGGGGATTCTCCAGGCAAGAATACTGGAGTGGGTTGCCATGTCCTCCTCCAGGAGATCTTCCCAACCCAAGGATAGAACCCCGGTCTCCAAATTGCAGGCAGATTCCTTACTGTCAAAGACTCCTTTAAAAACATTGGGTGATTTGAAACTAATTAGGCAAGTATGTTGTTAATCAGCAATTTGGTGATCAGGTGATGCTTATAGTAAATAACCCACCTGCCAATGCAGGAGGTGTAAGAAATGTGGGTTCATTCCCTGGGTCAGTAAGATTTCCCTGGAGGAGTACATGGCAACCCATTTCAGTGTTCTTGCTTGGAGAATCTCCATGGACAGAGGAACCTGGTGGGCTACCGTCTATAGGGACAAAAGAGTCAGACAGGAATGAAGCGACTTAACATGCACACACAGACAAGTATATTGACAATCAGTAATTTGGTGATCAGTGAAATTTTATTTACTATGTATAATTGTTACTAAACAGTATATAATAATGGCCCAGCTAACCCAAGATAGCAAGATATAATTGTGAGTATGTGTGTGTGTGTGTGTGTTAGTAGCTCAGTTATGTCCAACTCTTTGAGACCCTATGGACTTTAGCCAGCCAGGCTCTTCTGTCCATGGGATTCTCCAGACAAGTATAGTGGAGTAGGTTGCCTTTCCCTTCTCCAGGGGATCTTCCCAAATTAACAGTTTCTAATCAATTGTTAGAAATAGGACAAGGAGTTCAAGTTTTAAAAATTGCTTAAAATTCTTGCAACTAGAGAGCTTTCCTGGTGATCCAGTGGTTAAGAATCCCTGCTTCTATGGCAGTGGGCACAATCTTAATATGCTGACCAGGTGTTCAATCCCTGGTTGGCAAACTAAGATCTTGCATACCTTATGACTAAAATATATATATATAAAAAAATAAATTTATGTTAACATCTTCAAAAAAATGTAGAAATTAAGCCACATGGTAGTGTTTTAGAAACATAAATAAAACAACAGATAAATCAACAAAATACTCAGGAGACATGATAAAGTGAAGTTGAAAATTCTTCCCATTTTGACAAAAATCTTGAAAATAATAATTTACTGTTTGTTACTAGGTCAGCTAAAACCCTGTTGGCTCAAACTCTATATGTCTTGAGGTATTTTCATTGTCTTTTATTTGTGCTGCCTTAACTCAGATTTAATATACAGGTGAAGATATTTCACCTGTGTATGCCAATTTATTCCAAGATGCCAACTATAACATAAAAAAACACAACATTGAGTCTCTATGCATGAAGTAGATAAGTTTGATACTGTGCCAGGCATTTCATCATTTATGGATTATAGGTGGAGATTTTCATTAAGCATTTTTAAAATTATCATAACATACAAGAGTACATATTCCAAAAAAGAATTTCTATTAGCAATGCAGAGAAATGGTACCTGTTGATAAAACAAACATAGTATTTGTTCACTTGGTGCTTTCAATTACTTAAACAAACTCAAAAAGAGGAAAAAAAAAGTATTTGAATTGGAAACATCAAACAATTTGAGAAAAAGTAGAAGGGCTCCAGCTAAAGTAAATATTGCCACTTTAAAAAGTATCAAAAGCATTAAAAAATTACTATTTTGACATGTGGAAGTCAGAGATTTTAAAATATTTAGAACAATTACTTCTGTTGATTTCTGTAAATAGCAAGTTACTAACATAACACCACCTTGATGGAAGAAACTTTCAAATATTGAAATATGGGGTCATCATTCTGGTTTACACATGATTTTAATCTATGCTGACTAGAACAGTCCATTTTGTGCACGGTCAAATATGTAGTATGCATCCATATTAAGCTAAAGAAAAGAATGGATTTAAAAGTTAAAATGGAGTAACTGATTCAGGCTTCCAGGATGGAGCTAGGTGGCCAGTGTGGATATGGTTTCAGACATGTTTCTGAATTTCAGAGAACTGAATTTAGTGAACTATGTTTAAGATGCAAGGACACCACCAGCCTTTCTCAAAACTGTATGTTAATAGCTGTCAGCAACAAACTTATGGTCTCAATGTCATCCCTTGTAACTATGCAACCATATCAGAATCCAACCAATCCTTGCTTAACAAGCACCCTTACTTCTTGCCAACTCCAATTACAATTCTTGACAGACAAATTACAGAATTTGCCTTCATAAGCCTCACCCATTTCATAGTTCAGTGGGACAGAATTCAACTGATTCTTGAATATGTGTCTCCCAGGCTAAAACCCTCAGCTTGGATCATAGAAAAACTCTGCTTCATTTCTATTTTGCATTAGTTTATTGATTATTTCCATTGACAGTACCATACAGTACTATACTGTACTATGTTATGTATCATGTATGTATTGTGTAGTATATGTAATACTAATGTCGTCAGTATTATGACATTATTTTCCTCAATAGCAGGCCTTATTCAGCATGTCACAGAGTGACTTGAATTGAATTCAAAGTACACAATAGAACTAACCCTTGAATCATCCTCATTTGCCCACTTATGCATAGATTTTTTTCAATAATAAATATTACAGCACAACTCAATTCTCCTTTAGTTTTATTTGCAGATACTGAACTGTGGAGAAACTGTGTGTAGGGAGAGCTAACTATAAGCTGTATGCAGATTTCTCCCTACAAGGAAAGTCTATATTCATATTGTTCAAGGTCCAACTGTACTTTGAAGACTATGTGAATTACTCTGCACTATACTGAAAAACCCATCAGAGACCTTTGGTCTACAATAGAACTACTGATCTATATTAGAACTGCTGGTCTACAATAGAACTACTATTATCAATGTAGGAATTTCTGAATTAAGAAAATATAAGGCTTTCCTGATAGCTCAGTTGGTAAAGAATCCACCTGCAATGCAGGACACCCCAGTTCAATTCCTGGGTTGGAAAGATCCCCTGGAGAAGGGAAAAGCTATCCACTCCACTATTCTGGTCTAGAGAATTCCATCTACTGTATAGTCCATGTGGTTGCTAAGAGTCAGACACCACTGAGCGACTTTCACTCACTGAACTTCAACAAATTTGGGCTTCTCTTGTAGCTCAGCTGATGAAAAATCCACCTGAAATGTGGGAGACCTGGGTTTGATCCCTGGGTTGAGAATATACCCTGGAGAAGGGATAGGCTGCCCACCCCAGTATTTTCACCTGGAGAATTTCACGGACTGTATATAGTCCATGAGATTGGATATGACTGAGCAACTTTAATTTAGGGTTTCCCTATAACTCAGATGGTAAAGCATTTGCATGCAATGTAGGAGACTTGGGTTCAATCCCTGGGTTGGGCAGATCCCCTGGAGACAGAAATGGCAACCCACTCCAGTATTCTTGCCTGAAGAATTCCATGGACAGAGGAGCTTGTCAGGCAACAGTCCATAGGGTTGCAAAGAGTAGGACACAACTGAGTAACTCTCACACACACACACACACTCACACACACACATGCACATATGTCACCACTTACAAAGAAAAAAGTAAATAGAAAGAAGGGAAAATTTGCACTCAACTAAAAGAGTGCTCTGAAGTGGAGAATAACTTTGGAGTTAAAAAATTATGCCCTTGCATAACATATTCAGTAAACGCCGTCAAAATTCAGCTTTCATATAAAGCTCATTCCTCTTTTCTTCCAAGCGGTAATTGTCTTTGTATTCTGCAATTAAAGGCTTTGGACCTATCCTGGATGCAACAAGTGGCCAGAAGCTTTGAGGATTAGTATCAGATTATCGTCTTATTATAACATCACACTGATCTATGCAAAAGGTTGGAGTTAGCCTCAAGGGTACTACCATTCATTTGATTAAAACAGTTAAGGCCAAATCTATTATTTCTTGAATAAATGGTTTGGACTATTATCAAAACTAAAACTTGAAAGCTTTAGTTTCCTGGTTAAACCCATACTAAGAAGTAGAACTGAGATAATTGTGAAGAATTGTTAAGCCAGTGATATTTTAATAAAGCTAAGAATATTTCCATATTTATCTTTAGTTTTACTGTCATTTAACCAACTGAGGGCTCTAAATTTAACTTATAGTAGAAATAATTTTATTTATCCATTTGGACATGTAGAGACAGAATTAATCAAGAAAAAAATAATTTGAACTTGGAATCCTAGTAATATGGATAGGAAAGTATGTGTGTGACATAATTTTCTTAAACTTTCTGAAAAAAATTAATACATAAAATACGGATAACAGTATCTACTTATAAAATAATTTGTGAAATATTTAGCATAATCCCTAACACACTAAATATTTAATAATGTTAAGTATTACATTGCTCTAAAAGGGATAAAGACTTGTGCAAATTATAAAAAAATAACACTAGCCTTCAATTCTAGAAAAAATGATTTAATATGCAAAAAAATCACTGCTATTTCTTTAGAAATGGATAATAAGCAAGTTGTTTGTCTGTTTTTCTTGAATTTAACAGATAAATTATTTCAAAATAATAAGTTCACACCTCCATTCAAATATCTATGACTTTATATTGTTAAACTGTCATAATAAATTGACTAGATTCCTTGAAAAGTTAAAATAATATCAGTGAAAGCAGTTACTTCAGTTTTGCTCCAATTTAATGGGAAGGACTTTGGTTTTGCACATAAAGCAAAATACTGGCTACTGATTTTGATAGGGTTTTAAAATTAAATTAATAGGATGTGAACCCCTATCTGTCTTATCTACTAAATATATTTAAATTTAATGAAATGTGTTTCAGTTCAGTTAAAATCATGCTTTCTCCTTTATCTTTTAGTATTTAAAATTTTTAACTTGGACTATTTAAAATGTTATGCTATTTTAAAAATTACAGTATTACTTGTACTTAACTAGTTAATCTAATGACACTAGGACCACAGCCTTGTCTGACTCAATGAAACTAAGCCATGCCTGCAGGGCAACCCAAGATGGGCGGGTCATGGTGGAGAGGTCTGACAGAATGTGGTCCACTGGAGAAGGGAATGGCAAACCACTTCAATATTCTTGCCTTGAGAACCCCATGAACAGTATGAAAAGGCAAAATGATAGGATACTGAAAGAGGAACTCCCCAGGTCAGTAGGTGCCCAATATGCTACTAAAGATCAGTGGAGAAATTACTCCAGAAAGATTGAAGGGATGAAGCCAAAGCAAAAACAATATCCAGCTGTGGATGTGATTGGTGATAGAAACAAGGTCTGATACTATAAAGAGCAATATTTCATAGGACCTGGAATGTCAGGTCCATGAATCAAGGCAAATTGGAAGTGGTCAAACAAAAGATGGCAAGAGTGAAAGTCAACATTCTAGGAATCAGTGAAATAAAATGGACTGGAATGGGTGAATTTAACTCAGATGACCATTATATCCACTACGGTGGGCAGGAATCCCTCTGAAGAAATGGAGTAGCCATCATGGTCAACAGAAGAGTCTGAAATGCAGTACTTGGATGCAATCTCAAAAATGACAGAATGATCTCTGTTCATCTTCAAGGCAAATCATTCCAATATCACAGTTATCCAAGCCTATGCCCCAACCAGTAGCGCTGAAGAAGCTGAAGTTGAATGGTTCTATGAGGACCTACAAGACCTTTTAGAACTAACACCCAAAAAAGATGTCCTTTTCATTATATGGGACTGGAGTGCTAAAGTAGGAAGTCAAGAAACACCTGGAGTAACAGGCAAATTTGGGCTTGGAATAAGGAATGAAGCAGGGCAAAAGCTAATAGAGTTTTTCCAAGAAAATGCACTGGTCATAGCAAACACCCTCTTCCAACAACACAAGAGAAGACTCTACACATGGACATCACCAGATGGTCAACAGTGAAATCAGACTGATTATATTCTTTGCAGCCAAAGAAGGAGAAGCTCTAAATAGTCAGCAAAAACAAGACCAGGAACTGACTGTGGCTCAGATCATGAACTCCCTATTGCCGAATTTATACTTAAATTGAAGAAAGTAGGGAAAACCGCTAGACCATTCAGGTATGACCTAAATAAATCCCTTATGATTATACAGTGCAAGTGAGAAATAGATTTAAGGTTCTAGATCTGACAGATAGAGTGTCTGATGAAGTTTGTGATGGGATCAAGACAATCCCCAGGGGAAAAAAATGCAAAAAAGCAAAATGGCTGTCTGGGGAAGCCTTACAAATAGCTGTGAAAAGAAAAGAAGCATAAAGTCAATGAGAAAAGGAAAGATATAAGCTTCTGAATGCAGCGTTGCAAAGAATAACAAGAAGAGATAAGAAAGCCTTCTTCAGTGATCAATGCAAAGAAATAGAGGAAAACAACAGAATGGGAAAGACTAGAGATCTCTTCAAGAAAATTAGAGATACCAAGGGAACATTTCATGCAAAGATGGGCTCAATAAAGGACAGAAATGGTATGGACCTAACAGAAGCAGACAATATTAAGAAAGAGGTGACAAGAATACACAGAACAACTGTACAAAAAGATCTTCACAACCTGGATAATCACGATGGTGTGATCACTCATTTAGAGCCAGACATCATGGAATTTGAAGTCAAGTGGGCCTTAGAAAGTATCACTATGAACAAAGCTAGTGGAGGTGATGGAATTCCAGTTGAGCTATTTCAAATCTTGAAGGATGATGCTGTGAAAGCACTGCACTCAATATGCCAGCAAATTTGGAAAACTCAGCAGTGGCCACAGGACTGGAAAAGGTCAGGTTTCGTTCCAATCCCAAAGAAAGGCAATGCCAAAGAATGCTCAAACAACCGCACAGTTGCATTCATCTCACATGCTAGTAAAGTAATGCTCAAAATTCTCCAAGCCAGGCTTCAACAATACATGAACCGTGAACTTCCAGATGTTCAAGCTGGTTTTAGAAAAAGCAGAAGAACCAGATATCAAATTAGCAACATCCGCTGGATCATCGAAAAAGCAAGAGAGTTCCAGAAAAACATCTATTTCTGCTTTATTTACTATGCCAAAGCCTTTGACTGTGTGGATCACAATGAACTGTGGAAAATTCTAAAAGAGATGGGCATACCAGACCACCTGACCTGCCTCTTGAGAAATCTGTATGCAGGCCAGGAAGCAACAGTTAGAACTGGACATGGAACAACAGACTGGTTCCAAATAGGAAAAGGAGTATGTCAAGGCTGTATACTTGTCACCCTGCTTATTTAATTTCTATGCAGAGTACATCATGAGAAACACTGTCTGGAAGAAGCACAAGCTGGAATCAAGATTGCCAGGAAAAATATCAATAACCTCAGATATGCAGATGACACCACCCTTATGGCAGAAAGTGAAGAGGACCTAAAAAGCCTCTTGATGAAAGTGAAAAAGGAGAGTTAAAAAGCTGGCTTAGAGCTCAACATTCAGAAAGTGAAGATCATGGCATCTAGTCCTGTCACTTAATGGGAAATAGATGGGGAAACAGTGGAAACAGTGTCAGACTTTATTTTTGGGGGCTCCTAATTAATAATTGCTTCAAAGAATTTTGTTTTCTGTCAGCCTCAGCATGAACTAACCCTTATGGCAGAAAGAGTAGAGGAAGTAAAAAGCCTCTAGATGAAAGTGAAAGTGGAGAGTGAAAAAGTTGGCTTAAAACTCAACATTCAGAAAACGAAGATCATGGCATCTGGTCCAATTACTTCATGGGAAATAGATGGGGAAACAGTGTCAGACTTTATTTTGGGGGGGCTTCAAAATCACTGCAGATGGTGACTGCAGCCATGAAATTAAATATGCTTACTCCTTGGAAGAAAAGTTACGACCAACCTAGATAGCATATTCAAAAGGAAAGACATTACTTTGCCAACAAAGTTCTGTCACGGCTATGATTTTTCCATTGGTCATGTATGGATGTGAGAGTTGGACTGTGAAGAAGGCTGAGCGCTGAAGAATGGATGCTTTTGAACTGTGGTGTTGGAAAAGACTCTTGAGAGTCCCTTGGACTGCAAGAAGATCCAATCAGGCCATACTGAAGGAGATCAGCCCTGGGATTTCTTTGGAGGGAATGATGCTGAAGCTGAAACTCTAGTACTTTGGTCACCTCATGCAAAGAGTTGACTCATTGGAAAGGACTCTGATGCTAGAAGGGATTGGGGACAGGAGGAGAAAGGGACGACAGAGGATGAAATGTCTGGATGGCACCACTGACTCGATGGATGTGAGTCTGATTGAACTCCAGGAGATGGACAGGGAGGTGTGGCGTGCTGCGATTCATGGGCTCACAAAGAGTCAGACACAAATGAGTGACTGAACTAAACTGATACATATATCCCCTCCCTTTGAAACTCTCTCCCATCTCCCTCTCCATCCACCCCTCTAGGTTGATACAGAGATCCTGTTTAAGTTTCCTGAGCCATGCAGCAAATTCCCATTGGCTATCTATTTTATATATGGTGTTTTAAGTTTCCATGTTAATCCTTCCATATACCTCATGCTCTCCTCCTCTCTCCTCATGTCCATAAATCTAATCTCTGTGTCTGTTTCCCCATTCAGTTCAGTTCAGATCAGTCGCTCAGTTGTGTAACTCTTTGCGACCCCATTAATCGCAGCACGCCAGGCCTCCCTGTCTATCACCAACACCCTGAGTTCACCCAAACTTGTGTCCATCCAGTCAGTGATGCCATCACATCAAAGTCTTTTCCAATGAATCAACTCTGCATGAGGTGGCCAAAGTATTGGAATTTCAGCTTTAGCATCAATCCTTCCAAAGAACACCCAGGACTCATCTCCTTCAGAATGGACTGGTTGGATCTCCTTGCAGTCCAAGGGACTCTCAAGAGTCTCCTCCAACACCACAGTTCAAAAGCATCAATTAACTGGCGCTCAGCTTTCTTCACAGTCTAACTCTCAGAGTCATACAGCACCACCGGAAAAACCATAGCCTTGACTAGACGGGCCTTTATTGGCAAAGTAATGTCTCTGCTTTTGAATATGCTGTCTAGGTTGGTCATAACTTTCCTTCCAAGGAGTAAGCGTCTTTTAATTTTATGGCTGCAGTCACCATCTGCAGTGATTGTGGAGCCCCCCAAAATAAAGTCTGACACTGTTTCCAGAGTTTCTACATCTATTTCCCATGAAGTGAAGGGGCCAGATGCCATGATCTTAGTTTTCTGAATGTTGAGCTTTAAGTCAACTTTTTCACTCTCCTCTTTCATTTTCATCAAAAGGCTCTAGTTCTTCACTTTCTGCCATAAGGGTGGTAGTGTCATCTGCATATCTGAGGTTATTGATATTTCTCCCAGCAATCTTGATTCCAGCTTGTGCTTCTTCCATCCCAGCATTTCTCATGATGTACTCTGCATATAAGTTAAATAAGTAGGATGACAATATACAGACTTGACGTATTCCTTTTCCTATTTGGAACCAGTCTGTAGTCCATGATCAGTTCTAACTGTTGCTTCCTGACTTGCATATAGTTTTCTCAAGAGACAGGTTAGGTGGTCTGGTATTCCCATCTCTTTCAGAATTCTCCCTAGTTTATTGTGGTCCACATGGTCAAAAGTTTTGGCATAGTCAATAAAGCAGAAATAGATGTTTTTCTGGAACTCTCTTGCTTTTTCGATGATCCAGCGGATGTTGGCAATTTGATCTCTGGTTCCTCTGCCTTTTCTAAAACCAGCTTGAACATCTGGAAGTTCACAGTTCATGTATTGTTGAAGCCTGGCTTGGAGAATTTTGAGCATTACTTTACTAGCATGTGGGATAAGTGCAACTGTGCGGTAGTTTGAGCATTTTTTGGCATGGCCTTTCTTTAGGATTGGAACGAAACCTGACCTTCTACAGTCCTGTGGCCACTGCTGAGTTTTCCAAATTTGCTGGCATATTGAGTGCAGCACTTTCACAGCAACATCCTTCAGGATTTGAAATAGCTCAACTGGAATTCCATCACCTCCACTAGCTTTGTTCATAGTGATGCTTTCTAAGGCCCACTTGACTTCACATTCCATGATGTCTGGCGCTAGATGAGTGATCATACCATCGTGATTATCTTGGTCATGAAGAACTTTTTTGTACAGTTTTTCTGTGTATTCCTGCCACCTCTTCTTAATATCTTCTGCTTCTCTTAGGTCTATACTATTTCTGTCCTTTATCGAACCCATCTTTGCATGAAATGTTCCCTTGGTATCTCTAATTTTCTTGAAGAGATCTCTAGTCTTTCCCATTCTGCTTTTTCATCTATTTCTTTGCATTGATTGTCATATGTATAAATAACTCCTTTTAGGCAATTTTTATAGGTCTCCTGTGAGAAGATACACATGGTTATTAGTTGGCTTCCGCATTCTCCAGTGAATTACAGTCAGTCCCTTTATGCCTGGTAAATCAGCCTAGCCCTCAGGTGGCAGCATTTAAACAATAAAAAAGGCCTCTTTCAGGGTAAAACTAAGAGGTAGGCATTTTCTTCTTTCTCCTTCCTTGTCAAACCCTGCAAGCATAGCCCTCAGAAACCCTTAAAATGTTTTCTAGAATCTTATGGTTCTTGTTGACTTTTAAATCCATATGTTTTAATATCCCATCATTTAGGGGAAGTTTATAAAGTTGGGTCACTAGTTGTTGGATTAAAACACTTCATTACTCAGGGAGAGGTTGAGATTGTTTAATTCCTTCCAGATTCTTTGAGAGAATGCTGAGAGTAGGGTTAATATCAAGAGTGTGTCTCAGCCTTTTTCACCATTTCAAATGGGTGATGTGGATATTTGCTTGTTTAGCTGATATGTAGGACTTACTCAGCTGGTTTCTGGATTTCTTTCAAAGAGAATTGCTCTGTGTGTAGGTGTGGATTTGATGTATCCATGAAAGGAGGTGAGTTCCATTACTCTTATGTCACTGTCTTGGATCAGAACCTATCTGTGCTAACCTAAAGAGGCTAAATCAATTATAAAATTTTTAGAAATGCAGAAATTCTGCTGCCCACAGACTTTTATTTTGGGGATGTTGAAGTATAAGAAGAAAGGGGTTAGATAATCTGCTTCATTTATTTTCATATAATCTGCCTTACTGTTAATCTTATTCCTTATCACATGCAAGAACATTTAAGATTTTATCAGTATGTGCTAACTGTGCAATATATTTTTTGTGTCAGTATATGAACATAAAAGTCCTTCTTTTTTCCTTTACCCATACTTCATATATTAGTTTGTCAGTTTTTTCCTCTTACAGTTTTGATCTTAATCATCTACTTGTCCTCTCATTCTTCATATGTTAATTAAAAATTTTATATCCAAATATGAGCATCTGAACCTGTAGTTCTGTTTCTTCCTCCAGTCCCAGTTTTACATTTGCCTGTTCTCAGATTAAATTTTCAATGCATTTTTTTGCCTTATTTTCATAGGGTTTCTTGAAAAAATATTTCCAACTTGTCTTAAATTTTTGAGGTTTTTTTATACTTTCTATAGTTTCTATTCTGACAATCACTTCTGCTACATCATAAATGTTTTAATTTTGCATCATATGTAAAGTAAGTATTCTCAAGATCCCAACTGGAAACAGAAGTTAAGTATTTTCAAAAGATTTAGCTCATACTTTGCAAAATGTTTTATGGAGATATATTTGCTCTAACTTTTCAATTTATTCTACTTATATTTAACTGCTTAGTATATTCATATTCATATTTCTAGTGCTATTTTTCTCTTTACTTATTCTATCTAGGGGGAATGAACATAATCACCAGCATTATGAGTTGTTACGGATTTGGTCAGATTCTTTAACCATCCTATTCAAATCTTTCAGCTTAGATGAAAGAAGAATGGTGATTATATATCTGCAATTATTTTCATTTAAGAAGTTACAGATTGTGCTATTCACTTGTACATAATGTGTACTTTTCCAGGGTGGGTGGGAAATAGGCCTTAAAGTCATAAGTTATAAAACTTTAAAGACTCTACTTTAAAGGTATACTGATAATGTATTTTGGAAGGGTCAGCTCTATGTTTTAGAAAAGGTCAGATTTGTATGTGAAAACAAAGGAATTTACAGCATATGTTCTTAAGAACAAATAGAGTATGGCATTGAAGATCTGTAAAGGTGTCATGAAGCTTGTTAAAAGGAATAAACCATCAAAAATAACTTCCTCATTTTGATAACAACTTTCAGCGTTGGTATCTTTCTTTTCTGATGAGCAGTACAGTATCTTGTACTCCTCATCTGGAATTCAACAGCCCTCTCCATCCCTGCCAACCATGGGGAAAAAATTATAAAGAAGATTTTGAGTATATTCTGCTATAAATTAAAACCTGCCATTGTATTAAGATAATGAACTGTGATGTGCTGGACCTAAAGCCCTGGCTATTTACTTCTTTCCTGAAATTCAGTCCTTATAACCAGTAACTTCATGTTTTGTAAACTTTTTTCCTCCCTATAATAATTATGCAGTTATTTGTGCAGCACTAGAGGCTTTTTATTGGGCCTCCTCCCAACTTTTCATCTTCAAAAAATAAAAGCTTGATAGTTGTAAGTGCAAATCTCTTTCCCAATGTCACCTTGGATCATAAGCATGCAACTGAAAGGTCAGGCACCACCAATTTGTGACCCCTTTGTTTGAATATATTCATTGGTGTACATCTTGTATCTCCCTGTTGCTTCCTGATCCATCAGTTGTCTGAGCTTACAAATTCTACTTCCATTGAGTCTTAAGGGGAGGTCATTCCACGTACGTCATATGTTATACTTCCCTTTACATGTCAAATCCTAAGAGGTGTCGATTCTAAATTTTAAATCATTACATCTGCCGAATACAGTGTAGAAAAGCCTCAATGCTTTTTAATATCATTCACGTTTACCTGGTTTCAGCCATGCATGCTATTTTGATTTTTCAATGTATTCCCTTTGGCATTTAAGAGAAAATAAGTTCAATTTTGTTTTACTGAGAAGCATACTACTGGTGACACACACGGTAAAGAATCTGCCTGTGATGCAGGAGACCCAGTTCCAACCCCTGGATCAGAAAGGTCTCCTGGAGAAGGAACTGGCAACCCACTCCAGTACTCTTGCCTGAAGAATTCCATAGACAGAGGAACCTGGCAGGTTACAGTTCACGGGCTCACAAAGAGTCAGACGCAAATGATCAAGTAACTTTAACTTATACTACTACTAATAACAACAAGAAATTAATAGTTTTTAAAAATCTTTTAAGTGTTTTATACAAAAAAAATAATGTTTATTTTTGTATTTTTAAAACACTGGAGTGTGAGGAGGGATGAAGACAATTATTATTACTACTCTTACTTGCTTCTCCCAGTATTACAACTCCAGTGACTTGTGTAATATGAGCTATGGTATTACTTTATCAACAAATATATGACATCAACTTTATTTCATACATCAAACACAAAATATGATAACATGTTTTCAGGTTGACATCATATTGAATGTGTAAAATACCTAGGACACATCATGAACATATGTGTGTATTTCTTTCTTCCAATTACTTAAATATATCAACTAAAACCAATATTCCAAAAAACTTCAGTGCTTCAAGTTATTAAGCTAGAGAATCATGTACAGATATATCTTTTATGCAAATCAAAAGTATTTTAAAATATTTTTCAACTGAAGTATTGTTGATTTACAATGTTGTACCAGTGTCTGCTATTCAGCTAAAGGACTGTTATACATATATACACATTTTTTTATATATTCTTTCCAGTTATGGTTTATCACAGGATAGTGAATATAGTTTCCTGTGCTATACTTTAGGACTTTTTGTTTAAAAATAAAAATTTTTAAATAACACAGATTTGCATGAAGAAGCAGATAGTTTAGTAACAAGCCTAGAGTTATTATTTTGTTTCCATAGGTTGAAGAAATGGTTATAAAAGTAAATGAATTATGAAAATGTCACCATGTACTTATTAGGGACATATTTGAATATCACTTTCCATGTCTAGCCTTGAATTCATCTTCAGCATCAAAACCAGAAAAGTATAGAATGTTCCTTCTACTTACAATGTTTTTTAATGGTATAGAGTAACTTTTCCAAACTTTTAAATTATTTAGCAAAGATAACACCAAATATAAAACTCCACAGTATAATTCCATAGAGAGATATGAAATGTTGACTTGGGTAGTGACACTACGGAGGCTGCAAGAGTGCTGAGCAAAATATCCTTAGCATTTTCTACATTTCAGACAGATAAAAACTTTCTCAAGACTTCTTGTCTCCTGGGGAATGTGTGTGCACAGCATTTCTTAAATTTTCTATTCATTTTATCCTTACCCTTCAACTTTACATTACATCTTTGGACAGAAATTTTTTGACAGTTGTTGATTAGGCTAAGATTCCTCAAAATGAAACTATTTTCATCCACACGATTAGCCATTACAATGCCACTGAATCTTTCATTGGGCTTTCTAATCACAACACAGACTTTAAATGCAAATTAATATATAAAAGGATCCAGAAGCTCAATGATAATATACCTCCAAAGATCTGTGACTAGTTTACTAACAGGATTACTTTTCAAGTTTATCCTTGTTTCTCAGAACTCTCATATAGTGTGCTTGATCTAATGTCAGATACATTGGCTTATAAAACAATATACAGAAAAAAAGGTGATTCTCTACTACCTGTTTATGGGGGCTATCAAATAAAGTGACACTGATGTGTCTTTAATGAAGTCATACCTTGAAATCTGGCAAATTTCTTTGCTAATATTTAGCCATTTTAT
Organism: Nanger dama; assembly: GCA_917880005.1. Classification (NCBI taxonomy): domain Eukaryota; kingdom Metazoa; phylum Chordata; class Mammalia; order Artiodactyla; family Bovidae; genus Nanger; species Nanger dama. The sequence continues at coordinate 58,285,166 of CAKJTW010000006.1, read as the reverse complement.
TCAGCCAAAAGTTGGCAATGAAGAAAAAACAAATTTCCTTACACACAATATTTAAGTTGTTAAAATTTTGCTTCTGTTCTACGGTTCTGATTGAAATCAGTCTTGCTGTATAAAACAATATTGAACATTATTTTCCATCTCCATTTCTGTTAGCCTAGCCAGCTTTGTTCGTCAGAAGATTTTCTAGCTGTTCTTTCTAGGTGCAGGAATAAATTAATTTTTCCTCATGAAGAGTCACTCTTTAACCATATGTTCACAATAAAGTTAGCCAATTTGTTACATGAATGGCTGGGAGACTTGAGGAATTAAGAACAATGAAAAACCTTTACTATTCATTTTCTTAGGAACAGTAGCTGCTGCTGATTTTTTTGGTGCAAACACTGCCCAACATCTATAGAATGAGACACACACACACACAGTCTTCTGTCCCTTCTGTGGACAGTTACATTGTCAGAATGCACATTAAATAGAGGACACATTTGAGTTGTTACTTTGCTTTGTAGTTGCAGCTGTTTTAGTTCGTCGAGTCTCCCTGTCAAGAGGAGATGCATTTTAAATCACATTTCCTTAGGGATAACTGGATCTGCCATGCTTGGTTATCAACTTTCCTTCCCATCTGTTACAGTTCCTATTATAGTTGCAGTAAAATACCACAAGCAGACTGGCTTGATATGTATAGAACTGAAAATATTTGGCTTTGTGACCAAGCATTTAAACCTTACTTAACTCTAAAGTGAAAAGAGACATGATCTGATTTTCTGTAGTTTGATTTTCACTGCCAGCCTGCTTTTCCAGTCTCCTGCCTCAATTGGGATCTGAGTTATTCATAGTTATTTGATATAAAGTGAAATAAACTTAGTGTGACTCAGAGGTTAAAGCATCTGCCTCCAATGCGGGAGTCCTGGGTTTGATCCCTGGGTCAGGAAGATCCTCTGGAGAAGGAAATGCAATCCACTCCAATATTCTTGCCTGGAGAATCCCATGGACAGAGAAACCTAGTAGGTTACAGGCCACGGGGTTGCAAAGAGTCGGACACGACTGAGTGACTTCACCTCACCTCAAACTTGGTGTGGGAATGAGAAAGCACCTCTTTTAATCTCACTTGCCCTTTCTAAAAATCAGTTTTGGCAAGCCAATTATCTCTCTTGAGCATGAATTACAAAATTAGAAGTATCAGGTGTAATAAAACCACTACCAAAATTGGGATCTTAGAATGTAGTTTCAGGTGACATTCTCCAGTTAACACTTTTGCACTATAATTTATTGGGTAATTTAATTAAGTACTCAAACTACTGCTTTTTCTTTTGTTACACCAGGATAATAAAAAATCTTCCTGAAAAGGTGAGGAGAGAGTAAATAATAACGAATGCTAACCTTTATGTCATGCAGCATACCAGAGAACTATTCTAGTAGATGTTCAGTTTGTTACAGAGTGATATTCAGGAAGAAGATCAGGAATCTTTAAAATAAAATTGTACATATTCTCTGGGACCTTCCTGTATGTCCTTGTCAGAAAAAATCCAGATGAAAACTTTTTATTACTCTTTTTTCCACTTGAAGATTTATTTAGTAATAATATGTCCTATTGGCTTTTTATAGAATATAAGAAAAAGTCAATAAAATGATTTCATACATAAATGGAAATGAATGCATTTATAAAACCTTACTAAAAATGAGATAGAATGGGAGAATAATTTAAGATGCTTCTTTTAAATTATTTCTAGAATGGTCTGAACAAAATTATGAAATGTGTGGGTGGTGGAATTTTAGTTATGGAGTGAAATCTAGCATTTCATTTGAAATAATTTCAGTTTTTAATTTTCTTTATTTTTAAAAGAGATACACCCTTAATGCATGTCCCCATTATCTACATCTTAAAGTATATGATATTACCTATTCAAAGAAATTCTCTTTAATTTAAAACTTGACTCAGATTTTGTTATTGTTCAGTTACTAGTGGCCCACTCTTTGCGACCCCATGGATTGCAGCACTCCAGGCTCTGTCTTCCATTATCTCCCAGAGTTTGTTCAGATTCATGTCCATTGAATCAGTGATGCTATCTAAGCATCTCATCCTCTGCTGCCCCTTTCTAATTTTGCTTTCAAGCTTCCCCACTATCAGGGTCTTTTCCAGTGAATCAGCTCTTCATATCACTTGACCAATGTATTGGAGCTCCAGCTTCAGCATCAATCCTTCCAAAGAATATTAAAAGTTGATTTTCTTTAGGATTTACTGGTTTTATCTCCTTGTAGTCCAAGGACCTCAGGAGTCTTTTCTAGCACCACAATTCGAAATCATCAGATTTTCGATGCTCAGCAATTCTTTATATTCCAACTCTCACATATGTAGATGACTACTGGAGAAACCATAGCTTTGACTATATGGCCCTTTATTGGCAAAGTGATGTCTCTGCTTTTAACATGCTCCGAGGTTTGCCTAGCTTTCCATTGAAGGAGAAAGCCTCTTTTAATTTAAAGACTGCAATCAATTGTCTGCACTGATTTTGGAACACAAGAAAATAAAACCTGTTACTGCTTCTAGTTTTTCCCTTCTATTTGTCATGAATTAATGGAATCAGAGGGGCTGCCCAAGTGGCACAGTGGTAAAGAATCTGCCTACAATGTGCGAGACCCTGGTTTGATCCCTGTGTCAGGAAAATCCCCTGGAGGAGAGAATGGCAACCCACTCCAGTATTTTTGCCTGGAGAATTCTATGGACAGAGGAGCCTAGCAGGCTACAATGGGATCACAAAAAATTCAGATGTGACTGAGAGACTAACACTACTACCAATTGGCTCTGATGGGGTTTTCCAGATGCAAGAGATGCGAGTTCAATCCCTGGGTCAGGAAGATCCCCTGGAGGAGGTCATGGCAACCCACTCCAGTATTGTTGCCTGGAGAATCCCATGGACAGAGGAGCCTGGAAAGCTACAGTCCATAGCGTCACAAAGTCGGACATAACTGAACTGACTTAGTACACACAAAATGGGACTAGATGCCATGATCTTCATTTTTCTAATGTTGAGTTTCAAGTCAGCTTTTTCACTGTCCTCTTTCACCCTCATCAGGAAGCTCTTTAGTTCCTCTTCACTTTCCTCCATTAGAGGGGTATCCTCTGCATATCTGAGGCTGAGGTTTCTCCCAACAATCTGTATTCCAGCTTGTGATTCATCGAGCCCAACATTTCCCATGTTGTACTGTGTATAGAAGTTACATAAGCAAGGTGATGATATGCAGCCTTGACGTACTCCTTTCCCAAATTTGAACCACTCCATTGTTCCAAATCCAGTTCTAACTTTGCTTCTTGACCCACACAAGGTTTCACAGGAACAGGCAAGGTGATCTGGTATTCCCATCTCTTTAAGAATTTTCCACAGTTTGCTGTGATCCACACAGTCAAAGGCTTTAGCATAGTCACTGATGCAGAAGTAGATGTTTTTCTGGAATTTCCTTGCTTTCTCCATGATCCAACAAAAGTTGAAAATTTGATATCTAGTTTCTCAGCCTTTTCTGAACCCAGCTTGTACATTTAGAAGTTCTCAGTTCATGTACTGCTAAAGCCTAGCTTGTAGCATTCTGAACATTAGCTTGCTAGCATGTGAAATGAGTGCAGTCGTGCAGTAGTTTGAACATTCTTTAGCATTGCCCTTTTTGTGATTGAAATGAAAACTGACCTTTTACAGTCCTGTAGCCACTGCTGAGTTATCCAAATCTGCTGGCAAATTGAGTGCAGCACCTTCATAGCATCATCTTTTAGGATTTGAAATACCTCAACTGGAATTCCGTCACCTCCGCTAGCTTTGTCCATAGTGATGCCTCCTAAGGACCACTTGACTTCACATTCCAGCATGTCTAGCTCTAGGTGAGCGATCACACTATTGTGGTTATCTGTGTCAATAAGATCTTTTTGTGTATAGTTCTTCTGTGTATTCTTGTTATCTCTTCTTAATATCTTCTGCTTCTGTTAGGCTCTTTATGGTTTCTATCCTTTATTGTGCCCATGTTTGAATGAAACGTTCCCTTTGTATCTCTAGTTTTCTTGAAGAGATCTCCAGTCTTTTCCATTCTGTTGTTTTCCTCTATTTCTTTTCATTGTTTACTTAAGAAGGCTTTCTTCTCTCTCCTTGTTATTCTTTGGAACTCTGCATTCAGATGTGTATATCTTTCCTTTTCTCCTTTCTCTCTGACATATATTTTTTTAATCCTCAGCTATTTGTAAGGTCTTTTCAGATAACCATTTTGCCTTTTGCATTTCTTTTTCTTGAGATGGTTTTGGTTACCGCCTCCTGTACAATGTTGCAAACCTCCATCCATAGTTCAGGCATTCTGTTTATCAGATCTAATCCCTTGGATCTATTTGTCACTTCTGCTGCATAAGGGATTTGATTTAAGTCACACCTGAGTGGCCTAGTGGTTTTCCCTACTTTCTTCAATATAAGTCTGAATTTGGCAATAAGGAGTTCTGCATGAGATAGGTAATGGGAAATAAATACAACTGTCTAAATCTAGAAAAAAATATGGATAACTTTTTCCCATGGAGTAAAATCGCATTTTTATCCCTCAATAGTTCACCAAAAAAGAAATTAAAATTAAAGAGATAAGAGAAAAATATAGATGAAAAGCAGAATGAGTGTATTAACTCAGAGATAATAATTTTAATAATAAATGAATTAACAGCTAATGGCAAAAATACATATAAATTAAGTAAAATTTAATGAAATATTGGTATATATGTGAAAAGGCAAAGACAGAACCCCAAAGAAATTCTCCCCTTACTTGTTTATAATGCCATTTATAACTTTTCAGTAATAATGTCAGAATCAACTCCCCACTCCACCCCAGAAAAGTGATTTTTTTTTCAATAAAGGCACAAATGAGAACAGATTTCAAGTAAAACCAAGTAAGATATGAAAAATAAACCATTTCCTGTGAATAGTTCCAAATAAGATTGTATCCCATAGAATGCATACCACCAATGTGGAATTAACCCTACTAAGTGAATTTCAGTAAAAATCCACAGAAGTGTTCCTGGTTCAGGGCCACCATTTATAGCTCTACTTTCCCACTCACAAGCCTTACTGATTCAGGCAAAGAAAAAGTAGATTCTACAACACCCAGTCATTATTTTGAAGCTCAAAGAAGGCAAAAAGATAAAAATCACTTTACACCAGGATAAAATAAATATACATTTGTGATATAACCACATTAGCCATAGTCAGAAGAAAACATTAGAATCAAGTGTGTTTGTGCAAGAGAAACAGAGAGAGCTATAGAAACAGAACAAAAAGCAAGAAACCTAAAAATCCATGTTAGATGAAAAGTTTTAAAATGTAATATATATAGCACATGAAAATATAGAATTTCAGGCAGAAAATAATTTTTCTGCCTATAGACATTAGGATTTTTTCCCATGGACATGAAAATTTCAGTATTCTTCTCTCACATTAAAAAAAAAAAAGTGAAAAATCATGAATTGTCACATTTTTCTGAAAAGCCTAAACCATGGCAAAAAACTACCTAGTAAAGAGGAAAAATGGCTAAAGGTAAAAAAGCTAAGACAAAGCTTGCATGTTGTTAACTAAAGGGCAGCTAAAGTTATTAAGTTAGTTGAACATGACCACATGTTATCTAAAAAGAGTTAAAAATAATAAGTATTATTGTAAATTAAAAATATAATTTCCATTAAATAAATTGTTAAAATTTGAAACAGAACAGAAGATCAAGAGATGAATCTCTGAATAAAAGATAAATGATGTAGGAAAACATCTAATATTGAACTATTAGGAGTTTAGAAACAGATTACAGAGAAAACAAAGATGAGGAAATTATTAAAGAAACAACACAATCAAATATGCTAGAGATGATGAGATGCACAAATATGCAAAAATAAACATAAACAACTTTGAAAGGGACAAAATAGAAAGGTTAAATAGGAGATTGTTCATAGAACCATTTAAAGAGAAAAATGAGATTAAAAGATTTGAATTGACATCAGATTTTTAATTAACAAGATGAAATGAATTTTAATTTCATCTTTCTGAATGAAAGGGACCCTTCTCTTAGTTCATTAATGGAAGAGGGCTTCTCAAAGTGGACCTGAAAGGAATATTTAGAGATCGAAGTATAAATGAAAAGGGAGTCTCGTGAAAGATCAGTGAACTATTGCTGACATTTTTAAAATTTCTAAATTATGTGAGATGTGGTTACAGAAAGAGAAAGTGTATAATTATTACAAAATTTGCCTAGTATAAGGAAATATTAGTGTCAAAATTAACACCCTGAAGAATGTTCTCACTACTGGGACTTCAGGTAATTTGCATATATTACCTGAAAATATAAACTTTATCTTTCTCTTCCCTTTTTCTGCCCAGATTACACTATGTCTAGACTAGGAGCATTGTGAGTCTTTAATATACTAAAGAGTCTCAAGGCATCACTTTGCTTTGAGAATAATGTTATTGTGTATGATTACACAGAACCTCAGTTGCTATGATGTTCTCATTTGGTGCTGTAGGGAAAGAGCAATTTAGCCAACATGGCGTGGACAGTCTCTCTCACCCCATGGCCTCTCGCTGTTGCCCCACATTTTGTAAATAATGATTATGTAATAGCTGAGATCAGTTATAGTACAGTACATGTGCATCACAAGGTGCTTGCTTGGCCACAAGCTACTTTTTTTCTATGAGTATATATAAGCTTCACCTGAAAAGGCCCAGAAGAGTCGTATGAGGTTATGTTGTTCTATGTCTGCTGCTACAGCTGCAATGCCAGCCAGGAGAGAATATCTGGGTCTGCAGTTCCTACAGCTCCTCACATTTTCTTCCAGCCTCTTTGCTTGTGCCTTGCCTAGCATGGGTTCAGGGAGCAGTGCAGACAGTGGGATACAGCAAGACAATTGGTACAGTGAGCAGAATCAATAAGACAACTGACGTGGTCGGAAGCAGGTAGAAGAGCCTGAGGCTCCACTGGATGGAGGAAGTCAGTGGCCACCCTATAGCATGTGGTACCATGTGGCTGTGATTCTCTCATGGTTCGCTCCGGGGAAGACTGGGAGGCAGTGGACCATTCACCAGATAGCATTGAAAAGGCATTACAGACAGGGAGTTCCCATCTGCCGAACAAGGTCGCATGGACTGCTGCTGGCACTGTGGTGTGGGTTTTTCTGATGCCCTGAAGGTGAGTATGGATAGTTCTCTCTGTGATGCCACACTGGTGCGCAATGTGCAGAGATACTTGGAAGAACTACAGCAACATATATTAGTGTTAGAGCAAGAACCTCGTGGCCCTGAAGAACCCAACATCTCTCACAGTGAGCCTATAAGTGATGGTGAAGATGAATGTTATGGGACTGCGGGTCCCTGCTTGGCAGTGAGGCCCACTGTGCAGCAGAAAGTGACATACGAGCAGCTTATGGCCCCAGGGGGGGCATCCTCAATGGGCTCCTAGTGTGACTGGGTTCACGACTTATATACTCAGGTGGAGTTGGTTGACTTGGGTAGGCAATTTCAGCAAAATCAAGGGGAGCCCTTGGCAGTATGGCTCTTGCGACTTTGGGAAGCACGGGTGTACAGTATCATGTGTTTTAGGAATGAGGTAGGATGGCTGGCATCTATAACCACTCACCTCTCATTGAGACAAGGTTGTGGGATGTTAGGCAGCTCATACAGGGTGTACCTAACCAAACACATGCCCCCGTGGAATGGATTAACTCTGCCATCCATACCATGTGATCAAACGCAGGAGAGCTCTCAGATACTGTGAGTAAATGGCATACCTATGTTGAGTTGACCCAAGTGGTGAGAAAACTGGGCATGAAGCAGTCAATCTTTAACTCAAATACTCAAGGCACAGATGATGAGTGTTTTACTGGCAGCATTTTAGACACCATTTTGAACAATGCCCCATCTACCTGTTTTGGATCCCTGACTGTTATTCTTGCACCCTATGTCTTGTGCCCCATCTATGAGGCTAACTCAATGATGGCTAGCTTGGTAGAATTGAGAGTTAGTGGCAGGCAAAGTGGACTAGAAGTGTGAAGATGCCAAAGAGAAACTAAGCTGGTAAAGGCCCCATTCGGGTGACAAGAATGAAAATATGAGGTGGTTTGCTGGCAGCAGGACTTGACAGATTTAACATCGATAGCCCAGTGGTCTACTCCTAGAGCTGTGGAGGCAACTGAAACCAGAGCAGTTTATCAAGTTTGGGAAGCACCCACAGCAAGAGAAATGGATGGTTCAGTTAAAAGATTACATGGCACCCATGGATGTTTCTTTCGATGATGCCCTTTTCCACTTTGAATAGGGCTCAGCCCAAGGTGCCTTCCTGAAGAGCCCGAGCAGGGACAGGAGACCCCATACAGGACTTGCAATTCTCTTGTCACCAGCTAATGTATAAAGGAATGGCCCTAGCTGACACTGGTGATGAATGTAACCTTGTTTACAGCAAGCCAGAAGCTGTGTCCTAGATGTAGAACAGTGTACTGTAAAGGCTGTGTCCTGTGATGTAGATTTAGTAGAACAGTTATTGTAAAGGTTATGCCCTATGATGAGCTACTAACCTTTGTTTTTCTTGTAAATTTAGAACAGTGTGAAAGCATTTGGGATCACATGGGTGGGCTGTGAATGCTGCGAAGTTCCCCTCTTTGAAGGGTGAATCTGATGCCTATGGGGGCTTTTGTGGGTCCTTAATAAAAAACCCTGCAGGGGTAGAGTTGCCCCTGTGGAGTCTTTCCTGCAATTTCACAAGGACAAACAGTGGACTGGACTTAGCTGTGGAAGATAAAGTGTGGTGATTTCATGCTGAATAATTCTCATAAACACACAAGATTACGAGAGACAGTACAGGGGGAACTCGAGAAGAAGCAGCTCCCTGAGAAAATGCTGAGTGCATATTTTATTGGTAAATTATCTTGTAATCTTTAAGAGCAGTAAAGCAAGACAGAGACCAGAACTCATGGATTAAAGAAGCTTCCTCCTGGAAGTCTGGAGGTAATTGCATGTGAGTGGTAAAGAATGGCCTTTGAAGATAAGGGGGTTTGTTCTGCATGCAGAACAGCATCTAGCTAATGCTGACATGTCAGATAGAACGTCTAACTCAAGGGTAGGGGAGAGCAAGCAAGGAAGAGGGAATGAGTAAGATTAAATTCCAGGAGACATTTCTGAGAAAGCATTAAAACATGGTTCCCACAATAAAGGCACTGCACATGCAGAAGGTGGCTCTTCTAGCCCCATGAGGATAAGGACTGCAACATGAGTTCCTGGAGATACCCGGTACTGAGTATTGCTATGTATTGGGGACGTAATTGCTGTTCTATCTACTGCTGTTGCAAGATGTAAAGTGTTAGCATTACTTACCAAGGAAATATCACGGAAGATGGACTGCACATAGATTGTGAGGTGAGAGACCCTGAAGGGGTGGAGGGTAGCAAATTAGTCAAGATGGCGTGGTCAGTCTCTTTTACCCCAAGGCCTCTCATTCTTGCCCCACATTTTGTAAATAACAACTGTGTAATAGCTGAGATCACTTCTAGCCTACTGCGTGTGTGTCACAAGGTCCTCACTTGGCCATGGGCTACTTTTTGTTCTATAAGTATATGTAAGCTTCACCTGAAAAAGCCCTGAACGTTTGTGTGTGGTTATCTTATGTTATGTCTGCTGCTACGGCTGTTGTGCCAGCCAGGAGAGAATAAATGTGTCTGCAGTTCCTGCGGCTCCTCACATTTTCTTCCCAGCCTCTTAGCTTGCACCTTGCCTACCATGGATTCAGTGAACAGTGTACACAGTGTGAGACAATTGGCACTGTGAGTAGGATCAACAAGGTAACTGTTAAGGGCTTTCTTGTGTTTTCTAAAAAAACATCTGTGGAATCAGCCTTGCGACTTTGTTAGTCATCACCTTGATATTCTAAAACTTTGAAAGTCATGAAAGGAAAGTTTTGGTTTTGTGAAAGAAATATGCCAGAGAAGTTCCATTAGTTCCCACTGATGAGAGATCCAAATAAGGACCTCTGACTGGAAATAATAAGAAGAGATAGACAATGAGAAAAAGAAGAGCATGAGATTTTTTAAAAATACAAAATAGCAATTTATCCTTGAGAAAATGAATCACAGATTTACATGAGGAAAGGGTTATTATCTGTGGGAGCAAGGGACTTCCTTTATAAAGGATGACAGCAAATTTATGGAATCTTTGTCACTGATATTGTGGTTAAATTACATACAGTACATTATGTTAATGTGCATTGTAAGCATGGTTGACAGCTAAAAAAGGATAAGGTGAGTGGTTTATTGACTTAGTGTAAAGTGTTGCTTTGGATTGAAGAGAATTCAAGTAATACATTTCAGAAGTTTCTGAGAGAAAAATGAAAGAGACTTTGAAATGATCTTGAGAGACTTGATTTTCCCATTTAATGTACACTTGGCTTCCCTGCTCAGTTGGTAAAGAATCCGCCTACAATGACGGAGACCTGCGTTTGACCCCTGGATTGGGAAGATCCCTTGGAGGAGGGCATGGGAACCTACTCCATTATTCTTGCCTGGAGAATTCCCATGGACAGAGGAGCCTGGAAGGCTATAGTTCATGAGGTCTCAAAGAGCTGTACATGACTGAAGGACTAAGTTTTACTTTCAGGCACATATTTAGGAAGATGTTCCATAAAAAAACAGAAAAAAAGGAGATTACAGAAATATCTCTCGCCCTGAGTAACAAACGTATTATGTCAATAAAGAAACAGAGAAGACAATGGTACCCCACTCCAGTACTCTTGCCTGGAAAATCCCATGGACAGAGGAGCCTGGTGAGCTGCAGTCCATAGGGTCACTAGGAGTCAGACACGACAGAGCGACTTGACTTTCACTTTTCACTTTCATGAATTGGAGAAGGAAATGGCAACCCACTCCAGTGTTCTTGCCTGGAGAATCCCAGGGACAGGGGAGCCTGGTGGGCTGCCGTCTATAGGGTCGCACAGAGTCGAACACGACTGAAGTGACTTAGCAGCAGCAGCAGCAATAAAAAAGTCAACCCACACTTCATCTTCTTCATGCTTACCCTCATTAAACACAAACAAGCAAAAAACTAAAACATCTAATCTCTCATCATCACTCTATCTCAGTTACAGGGGGATGAGATTTTGGATTCTGCATTCCAGATTTCCTGCAAATTCTTTCTAGAAAAAGACATAAATCCCAAAGAGTTGTTTTACCTAATGCTAAAACTATTACTGCTAAGGTGGTCCTCGTTAAGAATTAGCCAGAATACTACTTCTACCCTTTCACAACAATGAATGTTTTCCTTGGTAACATATCATTCAGAATTGAGAGGAGTCATTTCCCTTTTAAACTGCTTTTTGTATGCCTTTTAGGAATTTTTCTCATCTGCTTTTTGTTAGAGTTCTGCTAAAGTTCCATTCTATTATTTTACCCAAAGGCCACATATAGGATAAGAAGTATCTTCTAGTCTTATCTCATCTGTTACATGTTTTGCTGAAAATATTCCAAACTTTGGAATCATTTCCTAACGTACATGCAAGCTTTATTTTTAACAATAGGGTCTTCAATGTTTTGTTTCATTTGTTATTCTAACTTTCATATCAAAGTTTAATTTATATAAATTTACTGTAAGCTAATACTTGAATATTCTAAGCACTATCACTATGAAATCAACTTCTAAAATGAGTGAATTGGAAAAATTCTGTAACTTGAAATACAGACACAAATTTCTTATTTTAATATTAAGAACAATTAGGAATATTTAGAAACGGTTCTTTTGGCATCTCACCTTCCTCATGCATAAAATATATGTATTCAGCAAGGTACTTTGTGAGAATACCTACAACTCTAATATAATCCAAATCTATTTTAAATTCCCAAAAGTGTGCAATGAAATATATCATCAAAAATGGTTTGTTATCAAATAGTCCAAGACTCATAGAATTTTATCTGTTCCTCTAGGAAATTCAAGTGGCACCTTAGCATTCTAAAAACTTTGAGAATTACAACAGGAAAGAAACTGTTCAGAATAACTATGCATAATTCCCATTATCATCAACAAAATATTTAGAAACCATAAATCTCACGTGACAAATCTCTCCCAAGTATTTCCCATTCCTTAACTCTGACAAAAAGCTAACATGTGTGGTTTTTTTTTTTTTTAATCTACAAAAATTCTCCTGATAATTGAAAACTTATTTCAATGGTCACAGTAAAGTGGTATATGCTATGAATGGGATGGAGAATAATGGCACTTTATTTCTCCAAACAGCAGGTGTTCATCAGGGATTTCAATATCAAACAAAAGCAGTGGATAAGGGTATGAGAAGGTGTGGCTTTGACAGAAATAAGAATTCAACTGCTAATGGGTGCAACATAACCTCTGCACAAACTTTATCAAGTATGTAATTATTCACAGATTAGGTAACAAGTATAACAATATAGGATGTAAATTCTAATTAGTTCTTAAAAACAAGTTCTTTTTTGTAGTTCATTTGACCTTCTTTAAACAAAGTCTGAATTGGAGAATACTCAAAAGAAGTGCGAAGAGTCAGAGGCGACTGAGCGACTTCACTTTCACTTTTCACTTTCATGCGTTGGAGAAGGAAATGGCAACCCACTCCAGTGTTCTTGCCTGGAGAATCCCAGGTACAGGGGAGCCTGGTGGGCTGCCGTCTATGGGGTCACACAAAATTGGACACGACTGAAGCGACTTAGCAGCAGCAGCAAAAGAATTATAATTTGCAACACATTAATATTAAACTATCATTTTTTTTTGCTGACTTAACCCCTCATCTCACCACACATTTGGCATATGCTTCGGTCATATCCAACTCTGTGCGACCCCATAGATGGCAGCCCACCAGGCTCCCCCATCCCAGGGATTCTCCAGGCAAGAACACTGGAGTAGGTTGCTATTTCCTTCTCCAATGCATGAAAGTGAAAAGTGAAAGTGAAGTTGCTCAGTCATATCTGATTTAGCGACCCCATGGACTGCAGCCTACCAGGCTCCTCCATCCCTGGGATTTTCCAGGCAAGAGTACTGGAGTGGGGTGCCGTTGCCTTCTCCACACCATACATTAAGGACTGACTTTTACTGAAGGTAGACTTTATAAGTTCAATGTTGTAAAATTCTAAAATTAGGGTTCAGAATTTGGGGGCAATAATCAAAGAGATGTGGAAATGAAGGTACAAACCCCAAATTGCATATATGTCTTGAATAATTGTTAAGTTTCTATTAAAGTGCTTATAAGAAACAGTGTAGTTTGTGCACTCTTCTGGTACATTGAAAATTAGCCTATCTTAAAATAGCCCTTTCAAAGTGTAATAAAGAAATAAGCTTTCAGAAATATGTCACAAGAAACAGAGAAAGTTCTCCAAATAATGATAAATTTCCCACCCTTCATTTCTCAAAGTAAACTGTGTACAGATACTGCTACCTGCAATTTGAGTATCTTAGGGGAATTATCATAAAAAATTACATTTTTGATGTATATAAAAATGTTATCCATATCACCATTTGGAGGATAAAATCAGTAGTTAGAAGACACATGTGTAACTTCTGGGTTGGGGGCTGAGGCAAAGAATACAGCATTTCTCTGTAATCACCAATGGAGGTATCTTTTCTACAACGTGCACTTCTCTTTACCCATCTCCGATATCTTAGCACACTGTGTTTGCCACACCTAGTAGGAAATGGAGGAAAATCCTGCCTACAGCTGAGATTATATTACAATTTAGAGATCTTGAAATAAAAATTAAGTTGATTTACAGGAAACACAGGAATGTGATTTTTCTTACATACCCAAATTTTTAAGTTAAAATACATGTCCACATCTTTTTAACTACTCTTATCTTTCAGTTCAGTCACTCAGTCATGTCAGATTCTTTGTGACCCCATGGACTGTAGCACATCAGGCTTCCCTGTCCATCACCAACTCCAAGAGCTTGCTCAGACTCATGTCCATCAAGTCAGTGATGCCATCCAACCATCTCTTTCTTCCTCTGTCATCCCCTTCTTCTCCTGCTTTCAATCTTTCCCAGCATCAGGGTCTTTTCCAAAGAGTCAGCCACATCAGGTGGCCAAAGTATTGGAGTTTCAGCTTCAGCATTAGTCATTCTAATGAATGTTCAGGACTGATTTCCTTTTGGAATGACTGCTTTGATCTCCTTGAAGTCCAAGGGACTCTCAAGAGTCTTCTCCAACACCACAATTCACTGAAATTCCTGAAACATCACCTGTTACCTTAACATCAACTAAACAGATAATTATGCAGGAGTTGATAGCACATGCTGTGACCGCCTCTCTCATACTTTTTAAGAAACCCTTCCCTGAAAGCCACTGAGGAGTTAGGATCTTTTGAACATGTGCTGCCAGTACTGCTTTCTTGGTCCTTTAAAATGTACTTTCCTTCACCACAACCCAGTGTCAGTATATTGACTTTGCTGCCCATCAAAAGAATGAACCAAATTTTGATTCAGTCATCCTGTCAATCATACAGAAATCTCTGCTACTGAAACCACATGGAGAAAAGATTTGACTCAAGCTGACCAATAAGAATATTTGAGTTCATGGCCTAACAATTAATCCAAAGATGATCAGGGCATAGCATTGGAAAGCAGAATCTTCTTGTGATTTTCAAGGATCATTGGAAGAATCTGAGTACCCTATAGTATAAAACATACTTTAATTTTTATTTTAAGAGACACAAGTGCTAGTGATGATTACATTTATTATGTAGAAGAGTTTTTCTGGAAATGAAGTTGATTTCAATGGGAGAACAAATCAAGAAACAAAGAGAAAGACCCAGGGTAGGTGAGTCATTGATGTCCAAATCAGGTTGTGTCTAAATTTAGCATTCACTTGGCCTTCCAAATACCAAAATCCAGTAAATCTCCCTTGACCTTTAAAATTTATTTAAAAAATAATTTGTGTTGTTTTTTATTAATTAAAATCTAAAACATGCACTGATAATAGGTTCAGAATGATTTAAGTATCTTCTACATATTAACCCAGTAAAAAACAAAGTTAGGCTCAATGCAAGATTGTCCACTGCTAAGTCGTTTCATTCATGTCCAGCTGCTTGCAACCCTGTGGACTGTAGCTCGCCAGGCTTCTCTAGGCATAGGATTCTCCAGGCAAGAATACTAGAGTGGATTGCCGTGCTCTCCTCCAGGGGATCTTCCCAGCCCAGGGGTCAAATTTGCATCTCTAGTGTCTCCTGCATTGGTAGGCAGATTCTTTACTACTAGCTCCACCTGAGAAGTCCTGCAAGATTGCCTACTTCTTTTCTATTTACCAGCACCCTTAGCCTTTGAATGGATCAGTCTAACCTGGTGGCTCAGAGGTTAAAGTGTATGCCTCCAATGTGGGAGACCTGGGTTTGATCCCTGGGTCGGAAAGACCCCTAGAGAAGGAAATGTCAACCTACTCCAGTATTCTTGCCTGGAGAATCCCATGGACAGAAGAGCCTGATAGGCTACAGTCCACTGGGTTTCAAAGAGTCAGACATGACTGAGCAACTTCACTTTCTTTCACTGTATCTTTAGCCTTTCAAATGAGTCTTTTATTATACATTAAAAAAGACTCATGGTAAAATGATTTGATATCAGAATTATTGAGCTCCATGTTCACTTTTTTTTTCAATTGTCCAGTGTTATACTCTTGAGAGTCCCCTGGGCTGCAAGGAGATCTAACCAGTCCATTCTGAAGGAGATTAGTCCTGGGTGTTCTTTGGAAGGACTGATGCTAAAGCTGAAACTCCAATACTCTGGCCACCTCATGCAAAGAGTTGACTCATTGGAAAAGACTCTGATGCTGGGAGGGAGATTGGGGGTAGAAGGAAAAGGGGACGACAGAGGGTGAGATGGCTGGATGGCATCACTGACTCGATGGACATGAGTTTGAGTGAACTCTGGGAGTTGGTGATGAACAGGGAGGCTTAGTGTGCTGGGATTCGTGGGGTAGCAAAGAGTCGGACACAACTGAACGACTGAACTGAACTAAGTATTCAGTTATCTAATTTTTAATCTAATAATATCTGATTAACTATCTGCTTATTCATCTTCCTAGAAATAATGATGGTCATATTGCTACTATGATCCCCAGACTGATCAAATCAATTAATACATATAAAATATTTTAAAAAACTGTACAGCATCACACAAGTAGGAAATTTATAATTGTTTTTAAATTATGAAGTTAATAGAATTTAATAAAATTTTAATAGGAATAAAATTTAACTCTTCTTCTCCTGGTAATTACTTTTAATAAACATACTTTCAAGGCATTTTATTACTATCAGGAAAATAGAATGCACAGATCTCTATCATTATACCATGTAATAAAATGGTAGTTTAATTACCTGACAGTTTGAGTTGATATTTACAATGAATTTTTAATATTCTGCTATATTGATTTATATTTTGAATTGTGATTTCAAATATTACTCAAGTATGCAAATTCTTTAACTCTCATTTTCATTGAACAACTGTAGGAAGAATTCTAATTGTAATGCAAATCACGCTTGTTTATGTGAATATGTGGTTTGGCCTCAGATAAATTATGAATTATTTGATTTTAGTGAGAAAATAATTTGAGCTCAAAAATTCAGAAAGTAGGTGAAAAATAAAAATAAAACATCTTGAACATCTAAGCAGCCTTAAGGAAAAAGGCATAGTATATTATTTTTTTCTGTTTCAAAACATAATGTTGTTGCACATGTTACATTTTAGTAAATATAATGCTACCTATAATATAATTAAATTTGATTATGCTCTTATGTATTAATATAAAATATAAGTATATATGTGCTATTCACAATGGAGAACTAATGAAAGCACATGTGTATGTATATGTATCTAACTTCCTATATTCTAAATCTGGCTGTTTCACTTGACCTTAAATGAACTGGTTGTACACATTTCCACTTCTTCAATATTATTTGTATAAATATTTTCTGAATTCTTACAGAATTAAGAAATAGGCTTAAGATTATGTGACCTGGAGAAACATCTGCCAAACATTTTCCACTAATTACTAGTTTTGAAAAATGTCAGTAGTTGATTCTCCCAAACTCTCTAAAGCATCCTTTTTAAGCAAAGTTTTAATAAATAAAGCATCCTTATTATTAAACAAAATCTTCAACATGCTAATCTTTTAAAAAATCACTTGAGTCAAAAACATGCCATTTGTTTTTAATTAGCCACAATAAAATACAGATATATTTTCACAATCCCAAAGTTGTGTTTTCAGCAAAGTCCATTTGTTTTTATATTTAAAATGATAAAATTGTTGCAAGAAGGCAGACCCTTTCCAGGGTCCGAAACTAGGCTCTTGTCTAACATTTGGAAATGAATTGTCTGAGGAGACACTTGTGCTGACAAAGCAAGAGATTTTATTGGGAAAGAGCACCAGGGTGGAGAGCAGTAAGGTAAGGGAACCCAGGAGAACTGCTCTGCTGCGTGGTTCACAATGTCGGGTTTTATGGTCATGGGATTACTTTTTGGGTGGTCTTTGGCCAGTCATTCTAAATCAGAGTGTTTCCTGGTGGCACATGCATCACTCAGCCAAGATGGATGCTAATGAGAAGGATTCTGGGAAGTGGACGGACACGCGGTGTCTCCTTTAGACCTTTCCCAAACTCTTCCGGTTGTTGGTGGCTTATTAGTTCCATATTGCTTATCAGGATCTCCTGTCATAAAGCAACTCATGCAAATGGTTACTATGGTGCCTGGCCAGGGTAGGCAGTTTCAATCAGCATGCTTCCCCTAACAAAATAATATTTTCTTTGAGTGAAATATGAACAGGAATCCTTTGAAATCAGTGGAAGGGCCATTGTGAAACAGAGATTTGTTTCTTGAGAGGGCATTCATTGCAACATGTAACTAGTATACGCTTAGTAATCAGGAGAAGAGGTAGAAGTGGGATCTGAAGAGTTTATTACACCCATACAAAACACTGTTAGTACACTTTTACTACTGTTACTAGCCAACTCTTCTGTGGGCAAACAAATTTAATCTGAAAACCACACAATGAGGTGAGTGTTAATTTATATGCTTTTTATGTATAAGGACATGGAGGCACAGATGGAGCTCATTTGTAGCAAAATGGCCCCAGCATTCACACTTCCGCCCACTGTGCTCTTCCCCTGCTGCTCCCTGCTCATGCAGCCAGGAAGGAGTCTTGTAGAGAGTGACAAAGGGAAATAGCAAAGGAGAACATAATAAAGAAAGAATGAAGAAGTCTACTTCAAAGTGAAAGATAAGGTGTGTTAATTTTTAAGAATCTAGAGATAATCCACAAGAATAGCCAGAGTAGCCTCTGCAGTACCAGAACATTCATATATTTGTTCAAACTCTACTGAAGTAGAAATGGAAAGGACTCAGAAGATCCTGCAAACAAATAATGAGAGACCAAGAGTGATGTGAGATATGTATACTTTTTGGGACATAATATATGACAGAGGTCAAAGAGGACTAGGTAGGTCACAGTTATGACTCTTTTTGCTCCTGCCTAATAGAACTTCTAAAACCAGCTTGAACATCCGGAAGTTAACAGTTCACGTATTGCTGAGGCCTGGCTTGGAGAATTTTGAGCATGACTTTACTAGCATGTGAGATGAGTGCAATTGTGCAATAGTTTGAGCATTCTTTGGCATTGCCTTTCTTTGGGATTGGAATGAAAACTGACCTTCTCCAGTCCTGTGGCCACTGTTGAGTTTTCCAAATTTGCTGGCATACTGAGTGCAGCAATTTAACAGAACCGTATTTCAGGATTTGAAATAGCTCACCTGGAATTCTATCACCTCCACTAGCTTTGTTCGTGGTGATGCTTTCTAAGGCCACTTGACTTCACATTCCAGGATGTCTGGCTCTAGATGAGTGATCACACCACCATGATTATCTTGGTCTTGAAGATCTTTTTGTACAGTTCTTCTGTGTATTCTTGCCACCTCTTCTTAATATCTTCTGTTTAAGTCCATACTATTTCTGTCCTTTATCGAGCCCATCTTTACATGAAATGTTCCCGTGGTCTCCCTAATTTTCTTGAAGAGATCTCTAGTCTTTCCCATTCTGTTGTTTTCCTCTATTTCTTTGCATTGATCACTGAAAAAGGCTTTCTTATCTCTTCTTGCTATTCTTTGAAACTCTGCATTCAGATGCTTATATCTTTCCTTTTCTCCTTTGCTTTTCACTTCTCTTCTTTTCAAAGTTATTTGTAAGGCCTCCTCAGATGACCATTTTGTTTTTTGTATTTCTTTTCCATGGGGATGGTCTTGATCCCTGGCTCCTGTACAATGTCATGAACCTCTATCCATAGTTCATCAGGCTCTCTGTCTAGAAGAGGCAGAGGAACCAGAGATCAAATTGCCAATGTCCACTGGATCATTGAAAAAGAAGAGAGTTCCAGAAAAACATCTATTTTGGCTTTATTGACTATGCCAAAGCCTTTGACTGGGTGGATCACAATAAACTGTGGAAAATTCTGAGAGAGATGGGAATACCAGACCACCTGACCTGCCTCTTGAGAAATCTGTATGCAGGTCAGGAAGCAACAGTTAGAACTGGACATGGAACAACAGACTGGTTCCAAATAGGAAAAGGAGTACATCAAGGCTGTATACTATCACCCTGCTTATTTAACTTATATGCAGAATACGTCATGAGAAACGATAGACTGGAAGAAGCACAAGCTGGAATCAAGATTTCCAGGAGAAATATCAATAACCTCAGATATGCAGATGACACCACCTTTATGGAAGAAAGTGAAGAAGAACAAAAAGCCTCTTGATGAAAGTGAAAGAGGAGAGTGAAAAAGTTGGCTGAAAGTTCAATATTCAGAAAATGAAGATCATGGCCTCTGGTTCCATCACTTCATGGGAAATAGATGGGGAAACACTAGAAACAGTGGCAGACTTTATTTTGGGGGCCTCCATAATCACTGCAGATGGTGAGTGCAGCTATGAAATTAAAAGACATTTACTCATTAGAAGGAAATTTATGACCAACCTAGACAGTATATTCAAAAGCAGAGATATTACTTTGCCAACAAAGGTCCATCTAGTCAAGGGTATGGTTTTTCCAGTGATCATGTATGGATGTCAGAGTTGAACTGTGAAGAAAGATGAGCACCAAATAATTGATGCTTTTGAACTGTGGTGTTGGAGAGGACTCTTGAGAGACCCTTGGACTGCAAGGAGATCCAACCAGTCTATCTTAAAGGAATTCAGTCCTGGGTGTTCATTGGAAGGACTGATGCTAAAGCTGAAACTCCAGTACCTTGGCCACCTCATGCGAAGAGTTGACTCATTGGAAAAGACTCTGATGCTGGGAGGGATTGGGGGCAGAAGCAGAAAGGGACGACAGAGGATGAGATGGCTGGATGGCATCACCATCTCGATGGACATGAGTTTGAGGCAACTCCGGGAGTTGGTGATGGACAGGGAGCCCTGGTGTGCTGTGATTTACGGGTTCGCAAAGAGTCAGACAGGACCGAGCGACTCAACTAAACTGAAATAGAACTTCAGCATGTCCTGAATTCACAATGCTGAAAACTGAATACTGGCTTGAATATTAAAATTTGTAATAATTTATATAATTCATTATGATGACAAATTTCAAAATCACCAGAGAAGCAAAACGTTTACCTATTTAAAACCTAGTCTTCATGTCAGTTTTATGAATATATCAGACATTACAGATTCTTTTGCAAATTGTTCATTCATTTCTTCTCTCCATTCATTACTGGCAGTTTCATAAATCACTGATGCTTTTCATAGTCTTTTAAGAGAACTATTCTTTGTACTATTTGATCTTTGTACCACATAAGTCTATTAAAATTTCAAAAAATAAAATTTAAATATAAATAAATTTTAAAATAAAATAATGAATATTAGCTGTTTTCTGGCTTCCCTCATAGCTCAGTTGATAAAGAATCCACCTGCAATGCAGAGATCCCATGTTTGATCCCTGGGTCAGGAAGTTCCCTTGGAGAAGGGACTGGCTACCCACTCCAGTAGTTTTGGGCTTCCCTGTGGCACAGCTGGTAGACTCTGCCTACAATGTGGGAAACCTAGGTTCAATTCCTGGGTTGGGAAGATCACCTAGAGAAGGGAAAGTCTACCCACTCCAGTATTCTTGCCTGGAGAATTCTGTTTTCTTATGGGACACAGATTATTCTAATTTTCATTTATTTTTTAATTAAAATAAAGCTATTATTTTAAAATTTTATGGGAAATATTACATTTTTCTTAATGTTTTTGATGCATCTAGAATGACACCACAAAAATAAATTGTTTAACTGGAGAAATTTTTGCTTAAAATTTAAATTATTTATATATATTAGCAGATGATTCAAAAAACATTTTAAATCTAAAAACCTCAATATGCTTATTCTATGTAAACAATAAAATATTACCAATATGTTATTAATTGCATTCCTCTTTCTTAAAGCCAAAAGTAGATACTCTTGAAATTATTTTTTGATTTTTGTTACTCCCAAACATTCATTGTTTACAGTTTTATTATATATGTATGCAACATGTAGAACTACTACTCAAAGGTGTTTTAAACTAAATTTCACAATCTGGGTTTTTAGAGCATATGGGTAATACAAATTTGAAACCTAAACTTACCTTGCAGACCCTGTCTCCTGTTTCTCTAATGGTCATTAAAATTCAAGACACACTTTAGGGTCTGTTTTTATTTTGGTTTCTGCTTTCTATTTTCTTTAGTTTTCTTTCCTTTTATTTTCGCTCTGAACTATATGGACTTCAATTTATTAGGCTGGAAATTAATCAGTTGTTTATAACACCTACTTTAGAACATTGACTTTCACCTCATGGTACTTTTATTCACTGCAATCTATCTTTAAAGCAGAAAGGCAACCCTCCTTTTCCCTACTCTTAGCCTTCAGGGAAAGTCAGTCAGAGAATTAGAAAAGTCTAGTTAATGCCAAGGCTATAAGAAAGGTCTTAAAAAAAAAAAAAAAAAGAAAGGTCTGGTGCAGATTCAATAAATGACACAGCAGAGTGGAGAGCCAATTGCTTTTCACAGCATCTATACTGGAAAATAACTCCCTTTTGTAGATAAGCAATAGCACAGAAGTGGAGCTCAGTTCAGTTCAGTTGCTAAGTAGTGTCAGACTCTGTGACTCCATGAACTGCAGCACTCCAGGCTTCCCTATCCATTGCCAACTCCTGGAGCTTGCTCAAACTCATGTCCATCGAGTTGGTGTTGCCATCCAACCACCTCACTCTTTTTGTCCCCTTCTCCTGCTTTCAATTTTTCCCAGCATCAGGATCTTTGCAAATGAGTTAGTTCTTCACACCAGGTGGGCAAAGTACTGGAGTTTCAGTTTCAGCATTAGTCCTTCCAATGAATATTCAGGATTGATTTCCTTTAGGATGGACTGGTTTGATCCCCTTGCCATCCAAGGGACTCTCAAGAGTCTTCTCCAACACCACAGTTCAAAAGCATCAATTCTTCAGTGCTCAGCTTTCTTTGTAGTCCAACTCTCACATCCATACATGACTACTGGAAAAACCATAGCTTTGACTAGATGGACCTTTGTTGGTAAAGTAATGTCTCTGCTTTTAAATATGCAATCTAGGTCATAATAGCTTTTCTTCCAAGGAGCAAGTGTCTTTTGATTTCATGACTGCATTCAACATCTGCAATGATTTTGGGAGCCCCCCAAAATAAAGTCTTTCACTGGTTCCATTGCTTCCCCATTTATTTGCCATGAAGTGATGGGACCAGACGCCATGATCTTAGTTTTCTGAATGTTGAGTTTTAAGTCAACGTTTTCACTCTCCTCTTTCATTATCATCAAAAGGCTCTTTAATTAATCTTCATTTTCTGCCATAAGGTTGGTGTCATCTGCATATTTGAGGTTATTGATATTTCTCCCAGCAATCTTGATCCCAGTTTGTGTTTCATCCAGCCCACATTTTACATGACATATTCTGCATATAAGTTACATTAACAGGTGTCAGTATTGATATACAGCCTTGATGTACTCCTTTCCCTGTTTGTAATCAGTGGAGCTCAATGGAGGGCAAAGATATGTATGGAGGTTCCAGTTAGCATGTGAATTAATTTTCAGGAAAAGTCAAGTTACTACCATTCAGTTCAGTTCCGTTCTGTTCAGTCGCTCAGTCATGTCCAATTCTTTGTGACCCCATGAATCGCAGCATGCCAGGCCTCCCTGTCCATCACCAACTCCTGGAGTTCACTCAAAGTCACATACATCGAGTTGGTGATGCCATCCAGCCATCTCATCCTCTGTCGTCCCCTTCTCCTCCTGCCCCCAATTCCTCTCAGCATCAGAGTCTTTTCCAGTGAGTCAACTCTTTGCATGAGGTGGCCAAAGTACTGGAGTTTCAATTTTAGCAACATTCCTTTCAAAGAATACCCAGGGTTGATCTCTTTTAAAATGGATGGGTTGGATCTCCTTGCAGTCCAAGGCACTCTCAAGAGTCTTACAAAATTGATATAATTTAAGGTCATATTCAAAAATCTGCATCAAAATAGATATACTTGTATTGCTTTATTTAAAAAAAGAGATTAAGAAGGAGAAAAGATCATTATCAAAACTTAGTTTCCTGAAAGCATTTTTTGATGTAACTTTTTAGTTATCACATAAGTTTTATTCTGTAAGAATTTTAGGAACTATCAGTTCAGTTCTATTGCTCAGTCATGTCTGACTCTTGCCACACCATGAATTGCCACACTCCAGGCCTCTCTGCCCATCACCAACTCCTGGAGTTCACTCAGACTCACATCCATCAAGTCAGTGATGCCATCCAGTCATCTCATCCTCTGTCATCTCCTTCTCCTCCTGCCCCCAATCCCTCCCAGCATCAGAGTCTTTTCCAATAAGTCAGCTCTTCGCATGAGGTGGCCAAGGTACTGGAGTTTCAGCTTTAGCATCATTCCTTCCAGAGAAATCCCAGGGCTGGTCTCCTTCAGAATGGAGTGGTTGGATCTCCTTGCAGTCCAAGGGACTCTCAAGAGTCTTCTCCAACACCACACTTGAAAAGCATCAATTCTTCGGTGCTCAACCTTCTTCACAGTCCAACTCTCACATCCATACATGACCACTGGAAAAACCATATCCTTGACTAGATGGACCTTTGTTGGCAAAGTATGTCCCTGCTTTTCAATATGCTACCTAGGTTGGTCATAACTTTCCTTCCAAGGAGCAAGCATCTTTTAATTTCATGGCTGCAGTCAACATCTTCACTTATTTTGGAGCACCCAAAAATAAAGTCTGACTCTGTTTCCATGGCTTCCCCATATATTTCCCATTAAGTGATGGGACCAGATGCCATGGTCTTCATTTTCTGAATGTCGAGCTTTCAGCCAACTTTTTCATTCTCCTCTTTCACTTTCATCAAGAGGCTTTTAGTTCCTCTTCACTTTCTGCCATGAGTGGTGTCATCTGCATATCTGAGGTTATTGATATTTCTCCTGGAAATCTTGATTCCAGCTGGTGCTTCTTCCAGCCCAGCATTTCTCATGATGTACTCTGCATAGAAGTTAAATAAGCAGGTTGACAATATACAGCCTTGACATACTCCTATTCCTATTTGGAACAAGTCTGTTGTTCCAGGTCTAGTTCTAATCCTTCCTTCCTGACCTGCCTATAGGTTTCTCAAGAGACAGGTCAGGTGGTCTGGTATTCCCATCTCTTGAAGAATTTGCTGCAGTTTTGTGATCCACCCAGTTAAAGGCTTTGGCATAGTCAATAAAGCAGAAATAGATGTTTTACTGGAACTCACTTGCTTTTTTGATGATCCAGTAGATGTTGGCAATTTAATCTCTGGTTCCTCTGTCTTTTCTAAAACCAGCTTGAACATCTGGAAGTTCACGGTTCACGTATTGCTGAAGCCTGGCTTGGAAATTTTTAGCATTATTTTACTAGTGTGTGAGATGAGTGCAATTGTGTGGTAGTTTGAGCATTAATTGGCATTGCCTTTCTTTGGTATGTCTTTAGGAACTATGTGAAGTGAGAGAAGTTGCTCAGTCATGTCCGACTCTTTGCGACCCCGTGGACTGTAACCCTCCAGGCTCCATCATCCATGGGATTCTCCAGGCAAGAATACTGGAGTGGGTTGCCATTTGTATGTAATAATAAAATAATCACCATTGTGTGGTAACTGCTCTTAATTTCATACATACATGTATTTATATAAAATTTAAATATATATTCAGAAAACAATTTATTGTTCTGACTTCACATTTTACCAGCTTTACTTATATCAGATGAAGGTGGAACTAAATTTAGGAAATAGCTTTCTGAAGTAGGAAATAGCTTTCTGAAGTCTTGGATGTAAATGGGAAGAATCTTCATCTAACAGCTAGGTCATATTAAGAATATGGAAAAGCAAAAATAAAGAAAGAAAGAAAGAAAAAAAATCCCAATCATTCACAAGATTAGGATTTGATAGACTAAAACCCAAGGTAGCACTGGAAAAAGAAAATGAACAATCTTGGATAATCTGTAGTCTGAGAAAGGCAAGGAAAACATTGTCTGTGGCAAGTACTTACTAAAGGACTTTAGGGCAGTGTTTTCTAATACTCAGTTTCAGGTTGTTTATTATGGTACATTCAATCCTTGTTATCTCAGCACCACTAATAAATAATCCCTTCAACATGTATTTATTGATCATCAGTGATATACTCAACTTGTATTAGCTATAAAATGATAAGCAAAAGTACATGAGAACCTTAATTTCATGGTTTCATTCTAATGTGAGACTGACATTAACCATAGTATTATCCAAACAAACAATAAGTCCCAGCAATATTGCAAAGTGGTGGTGGTATAGTCGCTAAATCGTGTCTGACTCTTGGGACCCATGGACTTTAGCCCGCCAGGCTCCCTCTGTTCATGGGATTTTCCAGGCAAGAATACTGGAATGGATTGCCATTTCCTTCTCCAGGGGATCTTCCTGACCACGAAACTGAACCCAGGAATCGAACTCCTGCATTGCACGTAGATTCTTTACCAACTGAGATACGAGGAAAACCCTATATTGCAAAGGGAAGACAAAACAGCTCTGAGACGATGTGACAGACAGTTTGATCTACAGTGAATTAGCAAACTAAAATGGACCGGAATGGCTGGATTTAACTCAGAAGGCCATTATATCTAGTACTGTGGGTAGAAATCCCTTAGAAGAAATAGAGTAGCCATCATGGTCAACAAAAGAGTCCAAAATGCAGTACTTGGATGCAATTTAAAAAACAACAGAATGACCTCTGTTCATTTCCAAGGCAAGCCATTCAATCTCATGGAAATCCAAGTCTATGCCGCAACCAGTAGTGCTAAAGAAGCTGACGTTGAACAGTTCTATGAAGACCTATAAGACAGAGGATGAGATGGCTGGATGACATCACTGACTTGATGGATGTGAATCTGAGTGAACTCCAGGAGTTGGTGATGGACAGGGAGGCCTGGCGTGCTGCTATTCATGGGGTCGCAAAGAGTCGGACACGACTGAGTGACTGAACTGAACTGAACTGAACAAGATCTTTTAGAAGTAACACCCTAAAAGATTTCCTTTTCATTATAAGGGACTGGAATGCAAAAGTCAGAAGTCAAGAAATACCTGGAGTAACAGGCAAATTTGGCCTTGGAATACAGAATGAAGCAGGGCAAAGGCTAATAGAATTTTGCCAAGAGAATACACTGGTAATAGCAAAGACCCTCTTCCAACAACACAAGAGAAGACTCTACACATGGACATCACCAGACGGGCCACACTGAAATCAGATTGATTATATTCTTTGCAGCCTAAGATGGAGAAGCTCTTTACAGTCAGCAAAAACAAGACGAGCAGCTGACTGTGGCTCAGATCATGAGCTCCTTATTGCCAAATACAGACTTAAACTGAAGAAAGTGGGGAAACCACTAGACCATTCAGGTATGACCTAAATCAAATCCCTTATGCTTATACAGTGGAAATGAGAAATAGATTTAAGGGACTAGATCTGATAGAGTGCCTGATGAACTATTGATGGAGGTTCGTGACATTGTACAGGAAGACAGGGATCAAGACCATCCCCATGTAAAAGAAATAAAAAAGCAAAATGACTGTCTGAGGAGACCCTACAAATAGCTGCGAAAAGAAGAGAAGTGAAAAGCAAAGCAGAAAAGGAAAGATATAAGCATCTGGATGCAGAGTTCCAAAGAATAGCAAGAAGAGATAAGAAAGCCTTCCTCAGCAATCAACGCAAAGAAATAGAGGAAAAGAACAGAATGGGAAAGACTAGAGATCTCTTTGAGAAAATTGGAGGTACCGAGGGAATATTTCATGGAAAGATGAGCTCAATAAAGGACAGAAATGGTATGCACCTAAGAGAAGAAGAAGATATTAGAAGAGGTGACAAAAATACACAGAAGAATTGTACAAAAAAGACCTTCACGACCAAGATAATCACGATGGTGTGATAATTCACCTAGAGCCAGACATCCTGGAATGTGAAGTCAAGTGAGCCTTGGAATGCATCAATATGAACAAAGCTAGTAGAGAGGTAATGGAATTCCAGTGGAGCTGTTTCAAATCCTGAAGGATGTTGCTGTGAAAGTGCTGCACTCAATATGCCAGCAAATTTGGAAAACTCAGCAGTGTTCACAGGACTGGAGAAGGTCAGTTTTCATTCCAATCCCAAAGAAAGGCAATGCCAAAGAATGCTCAAACTATTGCACAATTGCACTCATCTCACAGGCTAGTAAATTAATACTCAAAATTCTCCAAGCCAGGCTTCAGCAATACGTGAACTGTGAACTTCCAGATCTTCAAGCTGGTTTTAGAAGAGGCAGAAGAAACAGAGATCAAATTGCCAACATCTGCTGGATCATTGAAAAAGCAAGAGAGTTCCAGAAAAACAAATACTTCTGCTTTATTGACTATGCCAAAGCCTTTGACTGGGTAGCTCACAATAAACTGGAAAATTCTTCAAGAGATGGGAATACCAGAGCACTTGACCTGCCTCTTGAGAAACCTATATGCAGGTCAGGAAACAACAGTTAGAACTGGACATGGAACAACAGACTTGTTCCAAATAGGAAATGGAGTACGTCAAGGCTGTATATTGTCCCCTACTTATTTAACTTCTATGCAGAGTACATCATGAGAAATGCGAGGCTGGAAGAAGCACCAGCTGGAATCAAGATTCCCAGGAGAAATATCAATAACCTCAGATATCGAGATGATACCACCCTTATGACAGAAAGTGAAGAGGAACTAAGCCTCTTGTTGAAAGTGAAAGAGGAGAGTGAAAAAGTTGGCTGAAAGCTCAACATTCAGAAAATGAAGATCATGGCATCTGGTGCTATCACTTAATGGGAAATAGATGGGGAAGCCATGAAAACAGTCATACTTTATTTTTTTTTTTGGGGGCACCAAAATCACTGCAAATGGTGATTGCAGCCATGAAATTAAAAGATGCTTAATTCTTGGAAGGAAAGTTATGACCAACCTAGATAGCATATTGAAAAGCAGAGACATTACTTTGCTGACTAAGGTCCATTTAGTCAATGCTATTGTTTTTCCCTTGGTCATTTATGGATGTGAGAGTTGGACCATGAAGAAAGCTGAGCACTAAAGAATTGAAGCTTTTGACTGCAAGGAGATCCAAATAGTCCATTCTGAAGGAGATCAGCCCTGAGTGTTCTTTGGAAGGACTGATGCTAAAGCTGTAACTCCAGTACGTTGGCCTCCTCATGCGAAGATTTGACATATTGGAAAAGACCTTGAATCTGGGAGGGATTGGGGGCAGGAGGAGAAGGGGACGAACGAGGGTGAGATGGCTGGATGACATCACCAACTCAATGGTCGTGAGTTTGAGTCAACTCCAGGTGATGATGATGGAAAGGAGGCCTGGTATGCTGTGATTCATGGTTCCCCAAAGAATCGAACACAGCTGAGTGAACTGAAGTATTAGTTTTGAATAAAAATGAAGTCCTGTTTTTCAGACAGAGGTGATGTAATGTAGGGTAAATACAGGGCATCTTGTAAAGTCGGTAGTAACAAGCTGTATAGCAATTGTTAGGATTGTCACTTGCTATGTCAATAGAGCAGACTGTGGATTCTGTCTGTAGTAAGATGTTCTTCTCCCCACAGAGCACATTATCAGTTCAGTTCAGTTGCTCAGTCATGTCCGACTCTTTGAGACCCCATGAATTTCAGCACGCCACACCTGCTGTCCATCACCAACTCCCGGATTTCACTCAGACTCAAGTCCCTCGAGTCAGTGATCCCATCCAGCCATCTCATCCTCTGTCGTCCCCTTCTCCTCCTGCCCCCAATCCCTCCCAGCATCAGAGTCTTTTCCAATGAGTCAGCTCTTCACGTGAGGTGGCCAAGGTACTGGAGTTTCAGCTTTAGCATCATTCCTTCCAGAGAAATCCCAGGGCTGATCTCCTTCAGAATGGACTGGTTGGATCTCCTTGCAGTCCAAGGGACTCTCAAGAGTCTTCTCCAACACCACATTTCAAAAGCATCAATTCTTCAAGCTCAACCTTCTTCACAGTCCAACTCTCACATCCATACATGGCCACAGGAAAAACCATAGCCTTGACTAGATAGACCTTAGTCAGCAAAGTAATGTATCTGCTTTTCAATATGCTATCTAGGTTGGTCATAACTTATAGTCTGTCCTTATCTCTGGTTTTTGCTCTGATAGAATGCAGGTGAATAATAGGCTATGAGAGAAGATAGGGTGCCTTTCCTTACTAACCCACTTGACTTTCCTTTCGTGCTCCATTTTACTCAATCCATCCTTCATATTTTCTTTTGAAAATATTTCTTTAAATTTCAGATGGGTGGAAGGACTTTTCTAGTTTCCAGGGATGATAAAAACTCCATTTTATATCAATCGAGTTATTTCAAAATGAAATTTAGATATCCAAGGAAGTCAAGTGTCTTGTCCCAGAAGCACCACCCTGTACACTTGATTTTTTAAGGCCATTAAAATGAAAATATTTATAAAGAATTTTTAGCTCAGGGAATGGGAGGAATAATAAAAGCAGAGGAGCAGGGAAATAAATCAATTTTGATAACCAATTCAAACTTACAGAAGATTGTCCTTTATCTAAATTTAGAGGACATTCTAAATAGGAAACTTTAAAAGGAGAGAGAGAAATTCTCTGCAAATAGTTGGTTAACTATTTTCCTATTCAGAGGAAAAAGAAAAGATAATGTCAAAGGAGTATAAGCTATTGAAGTCCCATAACTAGTTTAAAAGAGAAGATAATATCCCATTAGTGTCTTTGATAGTAATTTGGTTAAAAATTTAAAAAGGAACCTTGTTATGAAGAAACATAATTGCCCTCATGGAATACAAAGCCTCAATTATAAGTCATCCAAAGATACAAAAGTTCCCAAGGCACCAATGATAAATTGAGAAAAACGCTTACTAGTATAACTACCTATAGTTTAAAAATTAACCTTTCAACTGAATGTATCATGTTTGGCTCTGATATTATAAAATCATCTAAAAGAGGGAAAATTCTCTGTGCAAATAATTTGAAATACATTTAAAATAAATTATGTTATAAGCAACTTATTTTAATTGCCTTTAGAATAATTAAAATTTCTTCCTTTTATACTTAGAAATTCCCATGTAACATATCATAAATATAGAATTTCTTTAACAATATTGAATTAACTTGAGTAAAATTATTTCAATTTAAAAAGTCTGTCACAATATTGTACATTAATAGAATTCACTTTTTTCAGGCCAGTCTGACTCCCTATGATCTTCTTTTATTTTTTAATCAATTTATTTATTTGAATTGGAGAATAACTACTTTACAATATTGCAATGGTTTTGTGATACACCAACTGCAAGGAGATCAATCCTAAAGGAAATCAATCCTGGATACTCATTGGAAGGACTCATGCTAAAGCTGACTCTCGAATACTTTGGCCACATGATGCAAAGAGCTGACTCATTAGAAAAGACCCTGATGCTAAGAAAGATTGAAGGCAGGAGAAGTGGTCAACAGAGGATGAGATGGTTGGATGGCATCACTGACTCCATGGACATGAGTTTGAGCAAGTTCTGGGGAGTGGTGATGGACAGGGAAGTCTGGCATTCTTTAGTCCATGGGGTCAAAGAGTCAGACAGGACTGAGTGACTGAACAACAGTAACAATATAATCTGCCACACAGGTATACATATGTCCCCCCGATTCTGAACACACTGTATCATAACAAGCAACCTTGTCCTCTCAAAGTAAGAGACCACACAGCACACAGACATCACCAGATGGTCAACCAGAAGTCAGATTGATCTTTGCATCCAAAGTTGGAGAGACTCTGCATAGTCAGCAAAAACAAGACCAGGAACTGACTGTGGCTCAGATCATGAGCTGCCTATTGCAAAATTCAGACTTAAATTGAGTGAAGTAGGGAAAACAGCTAGACCATTCAAGTAAGACCTAAATCAAATCCCTTATGATTATAGAGGTGACAAATAGATTCAAGGGATTAAATCTAATAGAAGGCTTGAAGAAATATGTACAGAGGCTCATAATATTGTACAGGAGGTGGTGATCAAAATTATCCAAAAGAAAAGAAATGAAAAACAGCAAAATAGTTGTCTGAGGAGGCCTTAAAAATAACTGAGAAAACAAGGAGAAGTGAAAGGCAAAGGAAAAAAGGAAAGTTATATCCATCTGAAGGCAGAGTTTTGGAGAATAGCAAGGAGAGATAAGAAACCCTTCCTCAGTAATCAGTGCAAGGAAACAAAGGGAAAAAATAGAATGAGAAAGACTAGAGATATTTCCAAGAAAATTAGAGATACCAAGGGAATATTTCATGCAAAGATGGGCACAATAAAGGGCAGAAACAGCAAGGACCTAAGAGAAGAAGAGATTAATAAGAGGTGGCAAATATACCCAGAAGAACTATACAAAAAGGTCTTTATGGCCTGGATAACCATGGTGTTGTGGTCACTCACCTAGAGCCAGATATCTTGGAGTGTGAAGTCTAGTGAGCCTTAAGAAGCATTACTATGAGCAAAACTAGTGGAGGTGATGGAATTCCAACTGAGCTATTTCAAATCCTAAAAGATGGTGTTTTTAAAGTGCTGCACTCAATATGCCAACAAATTTGGAAAACTTAGCTGTTGCCACAGAACCAGAAAATGTCAGTTTTCATTCCAATCCAAAGAAGGACAAAGTCAAAGAATGTTCAAACTACCACACAATTAGACTCATTTCACATGGTAGTAAAGTAATGCTCAAATGCTTTCAAGCTAGGCTTCAACAGTACCTGAACCGAGAAGTTCCAAATGTACAAGCTAGATTCAAAAAGACCCAGAAACAAAAAATCAAATTGCCATTAGAAACAAGACAAATTTTATTTTATTGGGCTCCCAAATCACTGCAGACTGAAATTGCAGCCATGAAATTAAAGGAAGCTTTCTCCTTAGAAGAAAAGCAATGACAAATCTAGACAGCACATTAAAAATCAGAGATTTCACTTTGTTGATAAAGGTCCATCTAATCAAAGCTATTATTTTTCCAGTAGTCATGTACGGATGTGAGTTCAGTCATAAACAAGGCTAAGCATTGAATATACACTTTTGAATTGTGGTCCTGGAAAGACTCTTGAGAGTCCCTTGGACTGTAAGGAGATCCAACCAGTGAATCCTAAAAGAAATCAACTCTTGAATATTCATTGGAGGTACTAATGCTAAAGCTGAATCTCCAAAACTTTGATGAACTGATGTGAAAAGCTGACTCATTGGAAAAAAAAACCTGATGCTGGGAAAGATTGAGGGCAGGAGGAGGAAAGGATGACAGAGGATGAGATGGCAGGATGGCATCACTGAATCAATGGACATGAACTTGAACAAGCCCTGGGACATAGTGAAGGACAGGGAAGTCTGGAGTGTTGCACTTTATGGGGCCGCAAAGAGTTGGACACATCTTAGTGACTGAACGACATTGTTCCCTTTTAATTTTAAAAATATTCAGTTTGAAAATTAATTTGGTGATCTCACCTATAATTATAAATGGAATTGTAGTCTGTCAGATGTACATTTTACTACATTTTTCTATATCTGAATATAATCAAAAGACATCCAGATCAAGTATATAAACATAACTGAATATCTTGGAGAGTTTATGTGGAGCAGAAAAAAAAAGTTCATATTATTCTATTTCTAGAATTTTTTAACCAAAAGAAATTCACAATTACCTTACTTTTCTGTATTTTATTACATCAGGTAGATTTTTTTCTTTTTCTCTGTCGGCAGCAGAAACATCAATTTACAGAATTACTCACAATAAAACTCTGTAAATTATTAGATTGGAGACTTATGGTTCTAACAGAGCAAACTACAGTAATTCTAGATTCTTCTTAAAACAAATTTTATGTTGTGCTTATGTGGAGGGAATATTAAAAGAGTGTGTAAGAGTGTGTTGTTTTTTAAACAAAAAAGGGGCAAATGTAGAGATGAAATGATAAGAAGGACAGTTAAAGGAGACAAACCAGTTCAATGGGTCTAGGAATTAAAAGCAGAGAAAAAAGTAATAAAGGATAGTGGCCATATATGCTGTGAGGAATGGAAAACCTAACTCCTTCATTCATGCTGGTTTTGAGCACAAATTTATACTGCATTGTGGAAATATTCAAGTGAAGAATTACTTTCCCCCAAGACTTTGGATTCTAATATGGCACTTAGTACCAGTTTGGTTCAGTCACCTGGTCATATTCGGACGCTTTTACACCCCATGGACTGCAGCATGCTAGGACTCCCTGTTCATCACTAACTCGTGGAGCTTGCTCAAACTCATGTCCATCGAGTCAGTGATGCCGTCCACCAATTTCAAATTCTGTCATCCCCTTCTCCTCCCACCTTCAATCTTTCCCAGCATCAGGGTCTTTTCTAGTGAGTCAGTTCTTTGCATCTGATAGCCAAAGTATTGGAGTTTTACCTTCAGCATCAGTCCTTCCCATACATATTCAGGACTGATTTCCTTTAAGATAGACTGGTTGGAACTCCTTGCAGTCCAAGTGACCCTCAAGAGTCTTCTCCAAAAACACAGTTCAAATAAATCAATTTTTAGCGCTCAGCTTTCTTTATATTGCAATTATTACTTCCATATATGACTATTGGAAAAACCATAGCCTTGACTACACGGACTTTTATTGCCAAAGGAATGTCTCTCCTTTTTAATATGCTGTCTAGTTTAGTTATAACTTATCTTCCAAGGAGAAAGTTTCCTTTAATTTCATAGCTAAAGTCACCATCTGCATTGCTTTTGAAGCACAAAATAATGAAGTCTCTCATTGTTTCCATTGTTTCCCCATCTATTTCATATGAAGAGATGGGACCAGATGCCATGATCTTCATTTTCTAAATGCTGAGCTTTAAGCCAACTTTGTCACTCTCCTTTTTCACTTTCATTAAGAGGCTTTTTAGCTTCTCTTCACTCTCTGCCATAAGGGTGGTGTCATCTACATATCTGAAGTTATTGAATTTTTCTCCTGGAAATCTTGATTCCAACTTGAGCTTCTTCTAGCTGGTAGGTGTTGTAAGAGGGCATCAGAGGGCACTGAAACCATACTCACAGAAAACGAGTCAATCTAATCACACTAGGACCACAGCCTTGTCTAACTCAGTGAAACAAAGCCATGCCTACAGGGCAACCCAGGACGGATGGATCATGGTGGAGAAGGCTGACAGAATGTGGTCCACTGGAGAAGGGAATGGCAAGTCACTTCAGTATTCTTGCCTTGAGAACCTCAGAACAGTATGAAAAGGCAAAATGATAGGATACCAAAAGAAGAACTTCCCAGGTCAGTAGGTGCCCAATATGCTACTGGAGATCAGTGGAGAAATAACTCCAGAAAGAATGAAGGGATGGAGCCAAAGCAAAAACAATACCCAATTGTGGATGTGACTGCTGATGGAAGTAAGATTCGATGCTGTAAAGAGCAATATTGCATAGGAACCTGGAATGTCAGGTCCATGAATCAAGACAAATTGAGAGTGGTCAAACAAGAGATGACAAGAGTGAACGTTGACATTCTAGGAATCAGCAAACTAAAATGGACTGGAATGGGTGAATTTAACTCATGACCATTATATCTACTACTGCGGGCAGGAATCCCTCAGAAGAAATGGAGTAGCCATCATGGTCAACAAAAGAGTCTGAAATGCAGTACTTGGATGCAGTCTCAAAAATGACAGAATGATCTCTGTTTCCAAGGCAAGCCATTCAATATTACAGTTATCCAAGTCTATGCCCCAACCAGAAATGCTGAAGAAGCTGAAGTTGAACGATTTTATGACAACCTACAAGATCTTTTAGAACTAAAAAAAAAACATGTCCTTTTCATTATTGCGGACTGGAATGCTAAAGTAGGAAGTCAAGAAACACCTGGAGTACCAGGCAAAAATGGCCTTGGAATGCAGAATGAAGTAGGGCAAAGACTAATAGAGTTTTGCCAAGAGAACGCACTGATCATAGCAAACACCCTCTTCCAACAACACAAGAGAAGACTCTACACATGGACATCACCAGATAGTCAACACTGAAATCAGATTGATTATATTCTTTGCAGCCCCAGATGGAGAAGCTCTATACTGTCAACAAAAACAAGATGAGGAGCTGACTGTGGCTCTGATCATGAACTCCTTATTACCAAATTCAGACTGAAATTGAAGAAAGTAGGGAAAACCGCTAGACCATTCAGGTATGACCTAAATCAAATCCCTTATGAATATACAGTGGAAGTGAGAAATAGACTTAAGGGACTAGATCTGATAGATAGAGTACCTGATGAACTATGGAATGAGGTTCATGACATTGTACAGGAGCCAGGGATCAAGACCATCCCCGTGGAAAAGAAATGCAAAAAAGCAAAATGGCTGTCTGGGGAGGCCTTACAAATAGCTGTGAAAGAAGAGAGGTGAAAAGCAAAGGAGAAAAGGAAAGATATAAGAATTTGAATGCAGAGTTCCAAAGAATAGCAAAGAGAGATAAGAAAGCCTTCTTCAGCAATCAAGGCAAAGAAATAGAGGAAAAGAACAGAATGGGAAAACTAGAGATCTCTTCAAGTAAATTCGAAATATCAAGGGAATGTTTCATGCAAAAATGGGCTCGATAAAGGACAGAAATTGTCTACACCTAAAAGAAGCAGAAGATATTAAGAAGAGGTGGCAGGAATACATGGAAGAACTGTACAAAAAAGATCTTCATGAACCAGATAATCATGATGATGTGATCACTCACCTAGAGCCAGACATCTTGAAATGTGAAGTCCAGTTGGCTTTAGATAGCATCACTATGAACAAAGGTAGTGGAGGTGATGGAATTCCAGTTGAGCTATTTCAAATCCTGAAAGATGATGCTGTGAAAGTGCTGCACTCAATATGCCAGAAAATTTGGAAAACTCAGCAGTGGCCAGAGGACTGGAAAAGATCAGTTTTCATTCCAATCTCAAAGAAAGGCAATGCCAAAAAATGCTCAAACTACCACACAGTTGCACTCATCTCACATGCTAGTAAAGTAATGTTCAAAATTCTCCAAGCCAGGCTTCAGCAATATGTGAACCGTGAACTCTCTGATTTCAAGCTGGTTTTAGAAAAGGCAGAGAAAGCAGAGATCAAATTGCCAACATCCGCTGGATCATCAAAAAAGCAAGAGAGATCCAGAAAAAAAAACATCTATTTCTGCTTTATTGACTATATCAAAGCCTTTGACTGTGTGGATCACAATAAACTGTGGAAAATTCTGAAAGAGATGGGAATACCAGACCACCTAACCTGCTTCTTGAGAAATCTGTATGGAGGTCAGGAAGCAACAGTTAGAACTGGACATGGAACAATAGACTGGATCCAAATAGGAAAAGGAGTATGTCAAGGCTGTATATTGCTACCCTGCTTATGAAACTTCTATGCAGAGTACAACATGAGAAATGCTGGACTGGAAGAACACAAGCTGGAATCAAGATTGCCGGGAGAAATATCAATCACCTCAGATATGCAGATGACAC
Source organism: Nanger dama (assembly GCA_917880005.1). Taxonomy (NCBI): domain Eukaryota; kingdom Metazoa; phylum Chordata; class Mammalia; order Artiodactyla; family Bovidae; genus Nanger; species Nanger dama. The sequence goes on along the minus strand of CAKJTW010000006.1, from coordinate 58,248,152 downwards.
CACCCTTATGGCAGAAAGTGAAGAGGAGCTAAAAGCCTCTTGATGAAAGTGAAAGTGGAGAGTGAAAAAGTTGGCTGAAAGCTCAACATTCAGAAAACGAAGATCATGGCATCTGGTCCCATCACTTCATGGGAAATAGATGGGGAAACAGTGGAAATAGTGTCAGACTTTATTTTGGGGGCTCCAAAATCACTGCAGATGGTGACTGCAGCCATGAAATTAGAAGACGCTTACTCCTTGGTAGAAAAGTTATGATCAACCTAGATAGCATATTCAAAAGCAGAGACATTACTTTGCCGACTAAGGTACGTCTAGTCAAGGCTATGGTTTTTCCTATGGTCATGTATGGATGTGAGAATTGGACTGTGAAGAAAGCTGAGAGCCAAAGAATTGATGCTTTTGAACTGTGGTGTTGGAGAAGACTCTTGAGAGTCCCTTGGACTGCAAGGAGATCCAACCACTCCATTCTGAAGGAGATCAACCCTGGGTGTTCTTTGGAAGGAATGACGCTAAAGCTGAAACTCCAGTACTTTGGCCACCTCATGAGAAGAGTTGACTCATTGGAAAAGACTCTGATGCTGGGAGGGATTGGGGGCAGGAGGAGAAGGGAATGACAGAGGATGAGATGGCTGGATGGCATCGCGGACTCGATGGCCGTGAGTCTGAGTGAACTCTGAGAGATGGTAATGAACAGGGAGGCCTGCCTGGCGTGCCGTGATTCATTTGGTTGCAAAGAGTCGGACAGGACTGAGAGACTGAACTGAACTGAACTCTGCATAGAAGTTAAATAAGCAGGGTGACAATATACAGCCTTGACATACTCCTTTCCTGTTTGGAGCCAGTCTGTTGTTCTATGTCAAGTTCTAACTGTTGCTCTCTGACCTGCATACAGGTTTCCCAAGAGGCAAGTCAGATGGTCTGGTATTCCCATCTCTTGAAGAATTTGCCACACTTTACTTTGATCCACACAGTCAAACGCTTTGGCATAGTCAATAAAGCAAAAATAGATGTTTTTCTGGAACTCTCTTGCCTTTTCCATCATCCAGTGGATGTTCCCAATTTGATCTCTGGTTCCTCTGCCTTTTCTAAAACCGTCTTCAATCTGGAAGTTCATGGTTCACATATTGCTGAAGCCTGGCTTGGAGAATCTTGAGCATTACTTTATTAGTGTGTTAGATGACAGCAATTGTGCAGTATTTTGAGCATTCTTTAGCATTGCCTTTATTTGGAATTGGAATGAAAACTGACCTTTTCCAGTCCTGTGGCCACTGCTGAGTTTTCCAAATTTGCTGGCACACTGAGTGCAGCACTTTCACATCATCATCTTTCAGGATTTGAAATAGCTCAACTGGAATTCCATCACCTCTACTAGCTTTGTTCGTAGTGATGCTTTCTGAGGCCCCATTGACTTCAATTTCCAGGATATCTGGCGCTAGGTGAGTGATCACACCACTGTGATTATATAGGTAGTGAAGATTTTTTTTGTATAGTTATTTTGAGTACTCTTACTGCCTCTTGTTAATATCTTCTGATTCTGTTAGGTCCAGACCATTTCTGTCCTTTATTGAGCCCATCTTTGCATGAAATGTTCCCTTAGTATCTCTAATTTTCTTGAAGAGATCTCTAGTCTTTCCCATTTTGTTCTTTTCCTCTATTTCTTTGCATTGATTAGTGAAGAAGTCTTTCTTATCTCTCCTTGCTATTCTTTGGAACTCTGCATTCAGATGCTTATACCTTTCCTTTTCTCCTTTACTTTTCAATTCTCTTCTTTTCACAGCTATTTGTAATGCCTCCCCAGTCAGCCATTTTTCATTTTTGCATTTTTTTTTCCCATGGGGATGGTCTTGATCCCTGGCTCCTGTACAATGTCATGAACCTCCATCCATAGTTCATCAGGCACTCTTTGTATCAGATCTAGTCCCTTAAATCTATTTCTCACTTCCACTGTATATTCATAAGGGATTTGATTTAGGTCATACCTGAATGGTCTAGTGGTTTTCCCCACTGTCTTCAATTTCCAGTCTGAATTTGGCAATAAAGAGTTCATGATGTGAGCTACAGTCAGCTCCCGTCTTGTTTTTGTTGATTGTATAGAGTTTCTCCATATTTGGCTGCAAAGAATAAAATCAATCTGATTTTGGTGTGGCCCATTTGGTGATGTTTATGTGTAGAGTCTTCTCTTGTGTTGTTGGAAGAGGGTGTTTGCTATGACCAGTGCATTCTCTTGGCAAAACTCTTTTAGCCTTTGGCCTGCTTCATTCCTTATTCCAAGGCCAAATTTGCCTGTGACTCCAGGTGTTTCTTAGCTTCCTACTTTTGCATTCCAGTCCCTTACTTCCAAGTTTAGGGGCAGCTGCTGAGAGGAGCTACCCCATGTCCAAGGAGAGGTGGCTGCATGGCCACAGGAGGTCCGAGAGAAACTACTCCATGTTCAAGGCTGGATGGGCAGCCATGAGGAGATACCCCTGGTCCAAGGTAAGGAGCAGCAGCTGTACTTTGCTGGAGCAGCCATGAAGAGATACATACCCTTCGTCCAAGGTAAGAAAAACCCAAGTAAGATAGTAGGTGTTGCAAGAGGGCATCAGAGGGCAGACACACTGAAACCATAATCACAGAAAACTAGTTAGTCTGATTACATGGAACACAGCCTTGTCTAAGTCAGTGAAACTAAGCCATGATGTGTGGGGCCATCCAAGATGGGTGGGTCATGGTGGAGAGGTCTGACAGAATGTAGTCCACTGGAGAAGGGAATGGCAAACCACTTCAGTATTCTTCCCCGAGAACTCGATCAACAGTATTTAGAAGGCAAAATGATAGGATACTGAAAGGGGAACTCCCCAGGTTGGTAGGTGCCTGATATGCTACTGGAGATCCATGGAGAAATCACTCCAGAAAGAATGAAGGAATGGAGCCAAAGCAAAAACAATACCCAGTTGTGGATGTGACTGGTGATAGAAGCAAGATCTGATGCTATAAAGAGCAATATTGCATAGGAACCTGGACTGTTAGGTCCATGAATCAGGGCAAATTGGAAGTTGTCAAACAGGAGATGACAAGAGTGAACATCAACATTCTAGGAATCAGTGAACTAAAATGGACTGTAATGGGTGAATTTAACTCAGATGACCATTATATCTGCTACTGTGGGCAGGAATCTCTTAGAAGAAATATAGTACCATCATGGTCAACAAAAGAGTCTGAAATAGAGTACTTGGATGCAATCTCAAAAATGACAGAATGATCTCTGTTCTTTCCAAGGCAAACCGTTCAATATCACAGTAATCCAAGTCTATGCCCCAACCAGTAATTTTGAAGAAGATGAAGTTGAATGGTTCTATGAAGACCTACAAGATCTTTTAGAAATAACACCCAAAAAGACGTCCTTTTCATTTTAGGGGCCAAGCTATGGTGGAGGTAATGAAGATAATGGCTACCTTCTTTAAAAAGTCCTATGCACTCATTGCAGTTCTCAGTGCTCTCAACGCTGCAGCTAGCCAGCACAGTGCCATAGTCCCATGACTCCACCAGAGATTCCTGGACACTCATGGGCAAGTCTGCGTCTGTCCCTTATGGAGTCCCTTTCTCCTTGATCCTGGTGAACACAGGTTTTGTTTGTGCCCTCCAAGAGTCTGTTCTGGTGGCTCTGTGGTGTGGGTAATGATGACCTCTTCCAAGAGGGCTTATGCCATAACCAAGTCTGCTGCACCCAAAGTCCCTGCCCCTGCATCAGGCCACTGCTGACCTGTACTTCAGCTGGAGACACTCAAACACTCACAGGCAGGTCTGATTCAGTCTATGTGGGGTTTCCTGGTGCACATAAGTTTTGTTTGAACTCTCCAATCATCTCTGGTGAGTATGAGGTTTGATTCTAAATGTGATTTTGCCCTTCATATCATCTTGCTGGGGTTTCTCCTTCTTCCTTGCATGTGGGGTATCTTTTTTTTTGTTGTTGGGATCCAACATTCTCCTGTTGATAGTTGCTCAGCAGTGAGTTATAATTTTGGAGTTCTCAGAGGAGAAGATGAGAGCACATCCTTCTACTCTGACGTCTTGGTGTTGCAAACTTGTGGCCTCCCATGTGGCTCAACTGGTAAAGAATACACCTGCACTTAGTCTATATATACTCAAAACAACTTTGGACTGGGGAGGGAAAAAGTCAAATCCATGTACATAAGTGAACAAACATTTCAATATGATCAGTATGAATATTGTTTAGTCACATCTTACCCTTTTTGCGACCTCATGGACTGTAGCCCACCAGACTCCACTGTTGGTGAGATTTCCCAGACAAGAATATTGGAGGGGTTGTCATTTCCTTCTCCAGGGAATCTTCTCTACCCAGGGATGAGATTTGTATCTCCTGCACTGGCAGCCAAAAGCCCAACTATGAATATACCCTGTATTTTCAGCCTAGACATTGTAAGGTAGAAGAAAAATAATTCTAACTATAAATTGAATTTTGGAGCAAGTGGGAGAATGGGTTCAAGAGTGAAAAATTTTAAGAAAAGTATGTGTTATGTTGGGCAAATAAATTGCAAAATGATTCCCCCAAGAAATGAGCATGTTCTTTTCTCAAATCTTAGTTTCTAATACCATTTTCTAAAAAAGAGAACTAGGATACCTTGGAGAAATAACTGGTTTAAAGATTTGTACAGGAAATACACAAAATTAGCCTGTAATGTCTTACCTTGCCAACAAAACATAAGTATAATACAAAGTATAGAAACTAACAAAAGACTCACCCATGTCACCACCACCACCACCACCACCATCAACAACAATAAAAGTGCTATTGAACTCAGATTCAGTTGCTTGCTGTTCCAGTCAATTCTTGAGAGACAAGTGTTGCCTGGAAAAGAAAAAGATTACTTTATTAAGGTGCCAGGAAACTGGGGAGAAGGCAGATTCATGTCCCAGAAACATCTCCAAGGATTCTGCTCAGCCATGAAAACATTTGAAAGGAAAAAGTGGAAGCCAGTCTCAGTTAACCATCTGGGGAATGGATCAGAGTCTTCATGGTCTTTCACTATGTGTAGTTCACTGACTCCTTGTGATCTTCCTTTCGTTGCTATCTTATTCACAGTTTTCTCCAAGCTGTAGAAACAATTTAGTCATCCATTAATTACTTCACCTTCATTTCTATGTATTTAATCTAAGAAAAAAATCAACAGGTTAGGCAAAGCATTGTGTGATCAAAGCATTTGAATGATGTGCTTGGGCCAGAAGTTAGTGAAGCATGGGGAAACCTGGTATAAAGGTTAAGTTAAAACATAGCTGCTAAAGTGACAAAACAAAGGGTCTACTGCAAAGTTCTTGCTGAAAAAAAGCTGCTTTCAGCAAAGAACTGCTTCCTGAAAAGAGCTGCATACAAATCTCCACTGTCAGACATTTCTATGGCATTAAGGGTGAAGGTCAGTCCCCAGCTTTATGCTGAGAAGGGGTGTTGAGGTCTTAGAGTGACAGATGTTGAAATATGTCTGTAGCATCTCTTTGCTGATAATTTTAGTTGTTTATTTACATATATAGGCAGATCAAGTCACTTTTATTTTGATAACCATACAAGTGCAGAATAGTATGAGCATTAATATTAATCTCACACTCTTTAAGTCAGTTCTGGGAATCGTACTTGCCATGGATTCAGGGTATTATACTTTAATACTCCAGCTTATTTCATGGCTTCAGTCTGGTCATCATGAAGTTAGTTTCTTTTCTCCTCTGGTGGCTGTTACAGTATCTTTAAAACCACTCAGGAACATGCATCAGACATTATTACCTTTGTCCTTTAGGGAGAAACAAGATTCTGTGACTTGGCTGTCCTGATCATTAACTGTTTGAGCTTTTTTTTTGTTTTTTTTTTTCTATAAATGGAAGGCAGGGAATACAGAGGGGCCTTTGTACTTGGGAGGGACCTGAAAGATTCTGCTCAGTGTCAAAGAAACAACTAGATTCAAATGAAAGCTAAAAAATTGAGAAAAATATAATAATGAGGTAGCATTTGATTATAATCTAAATGATAAAATACACACCCAGGAATCTAAATTGATATGAACAATACATCAATACATGAATAAATAAATGAAAGAGACTGGGCAAGATTCTCATTCAGAAGAACTCTAAATGATTTATGAAGATAATCTCTCCTAGAAGAGATAGAGAAAACTCGCACTTAAGCAGTTTGATCTTCATGCAATGACTTTCCTCTGAAGAGAGCACAGCATAGAATGTGTGGTGTCTTTGGGGGGGTAGATAATTTTATAATATTACACAGAAATCTGACAAACCCTACCTCAGCCAGGTAATCAAAGTAATTAAAAGTGATGAGTCATGCTGATAGCATGTATCCAGGATATGATGTAATGAGAATTGTACTTTACCTCTGTGGTCTTACTTTCAAAAATCTTTCCTAACCTCAACCTAATCATGGAAAACAAAGTCAGACAGACTCAAATTAGTAGTCATTCTAGAAAAATATATGACCAGTATTAAACCTGTCAAAGTCATCAAAATAAGCAAAGCTTAGTAATAGCTTGAGGGAATTAAATATGATATGGTACACAGGGATTGGATCCTGTAAAAACAATAAAAAGAGATTTAGGCAGAATCTTGGAAAATATGAATCAAAGATTGACTTTTGTTAACAGTAATAAGTCAATATTGGTTTGATTTGTACTCTTATTTATAACAAATGTACTACACTGATGAAGACACTGACAACAGAGAATAGTAGGTATGGGATATATGAATACAGTCTCCCAATGTCTATAATATGAAGCTCTTCAACAACTTTTAAATTGCTTAAAAACTTTCTGAATGTTACTTAGACAAACATGATATTTTTGTACTATTTCAAATAGACACATTTTCCACCTGTAACTGTATATACAGTATATGTTTTTGTCTTCTCTCTTAGTTGTATATATATTCATATACATCTTGACATAAATATGTAACATCAAAAATGGAATAATACTACATGCATACTGTTGGATAAATGACATTTTATTTTCTAAACAAGAATCATTCTATTTGTATCCCACATTTTCTTCCAGAACTTTTTCCTTAAAACTACTATGCATAAAAATAAACAAGGTTCTAAATATATCTTATTGAGGATATTGAACTATATTCAATAGTTTATAATAGACAATAATGGAAAAGGAATATTGTATTTTATTTATAACCAGATATATATTTGTAATACTTATAATCAATGTTGTCAATTATTTATATGTCACAAATTTTATTTTTCATAATCAAAATAAAATACAAATACATATGACAATATTATAATTCAATTAATTTGGATTAAACATTGTTCTTTATTAAGAATCTATTGGTACTAAACTCTTTAAGTTAGTTCAGTTCAGTTCAGTCACTCGGTCGTGTCCAAGTCTTTGTGACCCTATGAACCACAGAACTCTAGGCCTCCCTGTCCATTACCAGCTACTAGAGTTAACCTAAACTTATGTCCATTGTGTCAGTGACTCCATTTAACCATCTCATCCTCTGTTGTCTCCTTCTCCTCCTGCCTCTACTCTTTCCTAACATCAGGGTCTTTTCAAATGAGTCAATTCATCATATCAGTTGGCCAAAATATTGGAGTTTCAGCTTCAGCATCAGTTCTTCCAATGAACACCCAGGACTGATTTCCTTTAGGATGGACTGGTTGGATATCCTTGGAGTTCAAGGAACTCTCAAGAGTCTTCTCCAACACCACAGTTCAAAAGCATCAATTCTTCAGTGCTCAGATTTCTTTATAGTCCAACTCTCACATCCATACATGATCACTGGAAAAACTATAGCATTGACATGGCCAGACCTTTGTTGACAAAGTAATGTGTCTGCTTTTTAATATGCTATCTAGGTTGGTCATAACTCCTCCAAGGAGTAAGCGTCTTTTAATTTCATGGCTGCAATCATCATCTGCAATGATTTTGGAGCTCAGAAAAATAAAGTCAGTCACTGTTTTCACTGTTTGCCCATCTATTTCCCATGAAGTGATGGGACCGGATGCCATGATCTTAGTTTTCTGAATGTTGAGCTTTAAGCCAATTTTTTCACTCTCCACTTTCACACTCATCAAGAGGCTCTTTAGTTCTTTTTCACTTTCTGCCATCAGAGTGGTGTCATCCGCATATCTAAGGTTATTGATATTTCTCCCGGCAATCTTGATTCCAGCTTGTGTTTCTTCCAGTCCAGTGTTTCTCATGATGTACTCTGCATAGAAGTTAAATAAGCAGGGTGACAATATACAGCCTTGATGTACTCCTTTTCCTATTTGGAACCAGTCTGTTCTTCCATGTTCAGTTCTAACTGTTGCTTCCTTACCTGCATATTGGTTTCTCAAGAGGCAGGTCAGGTGGTCTGGTATTCCCATCTCTTGAATTCTCCATAGTTTATTGTGATCCACACAGTCAAAGGCTTTGGCATAGTCAATAAAGCAAAGATAGATGTTTTTCTGGAACTCTGTTTTTCAATGACCCAGCGAATGTTGGGAATTTGATCTCTGGTTCCACTGCCTTTTCTAAAACCTGCTTAAACATCTGGAAGTTCATGATTCACAATTTATGTTATATGAGTTAAATTCACCCGTTTCAGTCCACTTTAGCTCACTGATTCCTATGATGTCGAAATTCACTTGTGTTGTCTCCTGTTTGACAACTTCTAATTTCCCTTGATTCATGGACCTAACATTCCAGGTTACAATGCAATATTGCTCTTTACAGCATTGGACCTTAATTCCATCACCAATCACATCCACAGTGGGTGTTGGTTTTGCTTTGGCTGCATCCCTTCATTCTTTCTGGAGTTATTTCTCCATTGATCTCCAGTAGCATATTGGTTCCAAATAGGAAAAGGAGTACATCAAGGCTGTATATAGCCACCCTGCTTATTTAACTTCTATGCAGAGTACATCATGAGAAACACTGGACTGGAAGAAACACAAGCTGGAATCAAGATTGCCGGGAGAAATATCAATAACCTCAGATATGCAGATGACATCACCCTTATGGCAGAAAGTGAAGAGGAGCTAAAGGGCCTCTTGATGAAGGTGAAAGAGGAGAGTGAAAAAGTTGGCTTAAAGCTCGACATTCAGAAAACGAAAATCATGGCATCTGGTCCCATCACTTCATGAGAAATAGATGGGGAAACATTGGAAACAGTGTCAGACTTTATTTTGGGGGCTCCAAAATCATTGCAGATGGTGACTGCAGCCATGAAATTAGAAGACGCTTACTCCTTGGTAGAAAAGTTATGACCAACCTAGATAGTATATTCAAAAGCAGAGATATTACTTTGCTGACTAAGGTTCATCTAGTCAAGGCTATGGTTTTTCCAGTGGTCATGTATGGATGTGAGAATTGGACTGTGAAGAAAGCTGAGCACCAAAGAATTAATACTTTTGAACTGTGTTGGAGAAGACTCTTGAGAGTCTCTTGGACTGCAAGGAGATCCAACCAGTCCATTCTGAAGGAGATCAGCCCTGGAATTTCTTTGGAAGGAATGATGCTGAAGCTGAAACTCCAGTCCTTTGGCCACCTCATGAGAAAAGTTGACTCATTGGAAAAGACTCTGATGCTGGGAGGGATTGGGGGCAGGAGGAGAAGGGAACAACAAAGGATGAGATGGCTGGATGGCATCACGGACTCAATGGATGTGAGTCTGAGTGAACTCTGAGAGATGGTAATGAACAGGGAGGCCTGGCTTGCTGTGATTCATGGGGTCACAAAGAGTCGGACATGACTGAGCGATTGGACTGAACTGAACTGAGCATATTGGTTCACCTATTGACCTGGGGATTTCATCTTTCGGTGCCCTATCTTTTTTGCCTTTCATACGGTTCATGTGGTTCTTAATGCAGAATGATGAAGTGGTTTGCCATTCCCTTCATCAGTGGACCACGTTTGGTCAGAACTCTCCACCATGACTCATCCATCTTGGGTGGCCCTACACAGCATGGCTCAGTTTCCTTGAGTTAATACAAAGCTCTGGTCCATGTGATCAGATTGTTTAGTTTTCTGTGATTGTGGTTTTCAGTCTGTCTACCCTTGGTGGAGAAGGATAAGAAGCCTATAGAAACTTCCTGATGCGAGAGACTGGCTGAGGGAAAAATTGGGTCTTTCTCTGATGAGCAAAGATATGCTCCATAAATCTGTAATACAATTTTCTGTTGAAGGGTGGGGCTGCCTTCCTTCCCTGTTATTTATCTGGGACCAAACTATGATGGAGGTAATGAAGATAATGGAGTCCTCCTTTAAAATGTCCCATGCCTGCACTGTGGCACTCACTGCCCCCAACCTGCAGCAGGCCACTGCCTACTCATGATCTGCTGGAGACTCCTGGATTCTCACTGGCAAATCTGGGTCAGTCTCTTGTGGGGTTATGGCTTCTTTCTCCTGGGTCCTGGTGTGGACAAGCTTTGTTTGAGCCCTCTGAGCAACTCTGGCAGATATGGGGTTTGATTCTTAATGCTATTTCATAACTCCTACCATCTTGTTTGAGCTTCTCCTTTGCCTTTGGACATGTGATGTCTCCTCAAAGTCACATCTGCACCCTGCCTGCTGCTCTAGCACCTACCATCTTGCTGGGGCTTCTCTGCCCTTGCACATACTGTATATCCTCATAGTTGCTCCAGCACTGTGCAGCCTCTGCTCCAGCACTGCAGAGCATGCTTAGCACATTCGATTTTAGATGATATCTTTTCCAAGGGAGTCTCCCAGCTGGTTGTCAGTGCCCAAAAGTTGTCACAAAGAAATGGCATGATGACTCCCCAGTGGTGTTGACAATGAGCTGGAGGTGGTTTAGCTGATTTTAACTTGGTCCCAGCATATAGTATTTGCCCAAGTCTGTTCATTTTCCTCTTTGATTGATAAAGCTGATGCCAGATACTGTGTCAATGACTCCCTCTGAACCCCAGCATAGGTCTGTCAGTTTTATACACTGGACTCCATGGGGAACTGAAGAAAAAGGTTATGAGGTTCAAGATAAGACAAATTAATAGATTTATGATAATTTAAAATGTGCTGTATCTGCTTATCAGAATGCAGATACTTTCAAGTACCTTATACACAAATGTTATCCATTCAGCTCATACACACAGATTCTAATTAGTTTGTCTCTTCCTAGTGATAACATGAGAAGAATTATCTTTTATTTACTATACAATGGGGAAAGGAGAAGGTCTAATTACAATTTACTCATTGAAAGTATTATAGTGAGACTACTATAAGTCATAACATATTCTAAGTAAGTAATGTTGACTCTTTCAAATATCTTTCAATTCATGATGTATTTTTAATAAAATTTTGCACAATGTAAAATTCTAAACACTTAAATGTTATCCTGAATTTTTTAAAGGGGAGAAATACAATAGAAGCATCTAATTTAAAAAAACAAAGTGGATAGAACTACCAATTCAATGTTTTTAATTACAACCTCTACAGTTAAGTAATAAAACCAAAATCAAAGCATAACCTCTACTTTTTCTATGGGAATATATATATGCATATTTATATATATATATTTAATTATGTATATAATTTTTCCAAGTCAAAGCAGAACTTTTTTTCTTCTTTTTTTAATGGAATCATATATATGTGTTACTACAGCAACATTCAGAGGCCATGAAATGCACTCTGGAACTTTACTTTTTTCCCCCATGAAACTTGACTTTGATATCTAAAAGTATACAAAGAAATTATATATATGTATGTTATACATTTATATATCTATATATATATTAATAGATTTATGATAATGTCAAATGTGCAACAATTGATGCTTTTGAACTGTGGTGCTGGAGAAGACTCTTGAGAGTCCTTTGGACTGCAAGGAGATCCAAGCAGTCCATTCTGAAGGAGATCAACCCTGGGATTTCTTTGGAAGGAATGATGCTAAAGCTGAAACTCCAGTACTTTGGCCACCTCATGCGAAGTGTTGACTCATCGGAAAAGACTATGATGCTGGGAGGGATTGGGGGCATGAAGAAAAGTGGACAACAGAGGATGAGATGGCTGGATGGCATCACTGACTCGATAGATGTGAGTCTGAGTGAACTCATGGAAGTTGATGATGGACAGGGAGGCCTGGCATGCTGCGATTAATGGGTTCACAAACAGTTGGACATGACTGAGTGAATGAACTGAACTGAACCAAATCACTTACTAAGCGCGAGCGGGTGTGATCGGCGCACTAAGCGTGGCTGAGAGGACATACCCACACCGGGAGGTCAGGGGCAGAAGCTGGGAGGACCCCATGCCCGAAGGGTGGAGGCCAAGAAGAGCTAACCTGCATCCGAGGTTGGGGTTGTGGCCAAGAGGAACAACCCAACGTCCAAGGAGTGGTGGCTTCGTGGGTGCAGGAAGGCCTAGAGGAGCTATCCCACGTTGAAGGTCAGTAGGGGCGGTGGTGAGGAGCAACCCTCGTCCAAGGTAAAAAGCAGCAGCTGTGTTTTGCTGGAGCAGCCATGAAGAGATACCCCACGCCCAAGGTCAGACAAACCCAAGTAAGATGGCAGGTGTTGCAAGAGGGCATCAGAGGGCAGACACACTGAAACCATACTCACAGAAAACTAGTCAATCTAATCACACTAGGACCACAGCCTTGTCTGACTCAATGAAACTAAGCCATGCCTGTGGGGCAACCCAACTGGCGGGTCATGGTGGAGAGATCTGACAGAATGTGGCCCACTGGAGAAGGGAATGGCAAACTACTTCAGCATTCTTGCCTTAAGAACTCCATCAACAGTATAAAAGGCAAAATAATAGGATACTGAAAGAGTAACTCCCCAGGTCGGTAGGTACCCAATGTGCTACTGGAGATCAGTGGAAAAATAACTACAGAAAGAATGAAGGGATGAAGCCAAAGCAAAAACAATACCCAGCTGTGGATGTGACTGGTGATAGAAGCAAGGTCCGATGGTGTAAAGAGCAATATTGCATAGGAACCCGAATGTCAGGTCCATGAATCAAGGCAAATTGAGAGTGGTCAAACAATAGATGACAAGAGTGAACGTTGACATTCTAGGAACTGGTGAACTAAAATGGACTGGAATGGGTAAATTTAACTCAGATGACCATTATATCTACAAGTGCAGGCAGGAATCCCTCAGAAGAAATGGAGTAGCCATCATGGTCAACGAAAGAGTCCGAAATGCAGTACTTGGATGCAATCTCAAAAACGACAGAATGATCTCTATTTGTTTCCAAGGCAAACCATTCAATATCACAGTTATCCAAGTCTATGCCCCAACCAGTAATGCTAAAGAAGCTGAAGTTGAATGGTTTTATGAATACTTACAAGACCTTTTAGAACTAACACCCGAAAAGATGTCCTTTTCATTACAGGGGACTGGAATGCTAAAGTAGGAAGTCAAGAAACACCTGGAGTACCAGGCAAATTTGGCCTTGGAATGCAGAATGAAGCAGGGAAAAGACTAATAGAGTTTTGCCAAGAAAATGCACTGGTCATAGCAAACACCCTCTTCCAACAACACAAGAGAAGACTCTACATATGGACATCACCAGATGGTCAACACCGAAATCAGACTGATTATATTCTTTGCAGCCAAAGATGGAGAAGCTCTATACAGTCAGCAAAAACAAGATCATGAGCTGACTGTGGCTCAGATCATGAATTCTTTATTACCAAATTCAGGCTTAAATTGAAGAAAGTAGGGAAAACCGCTAGACCATTCAGGTATGACCTAATCAAATCCCTTATGATTATACAGTGGAAATGAGAAATAGATTTAAAGGCCTAGATCTGATAGATGGAGTGTCTGATGAACTATGCAATGAGGTTCATTACATTATACAGGAGCCAGAGATCAAAACCATCCCCACGGAAAAGAAATGCCAAACAGTAAAACGGCTGTCCATGGAGGCCTTACAAATAGCTCTGAAAAGAAGAGAGGCAAAAGAAAAGGAGAAAAGTAAAGATCTAAGCATCTGAATCTAGAGTTCCAGAGAATAGCAAGAAAAGATAAGAAAGCCTTCCTCAGCAATCAATGAAAAGAAATGGAGAAGAACCAAATGGGAAAGACTAGAGATCTGTTCAAGAAAATTAGAGATACCAAGAGAACATTTCATGCAAAGATGGGCTCGATAAAGGACAGAAATGGTCTGGACCTAACAGAAGCAGAAGATATTAAGAAGAGGTGGCAAGAATACACAGAACTGTACAAAAAGATCTTCACGACAGAGATAATCATGATGGTGTGATCACTCATCTAGCACCAGACATCCTGGAATGTGAAGTCAAGTGGGCCTTGGAAAGCATCACTATGAACAAAGCTGGTGGAGGTGATGGAATTCCAGTGGAGCTATTTCAAATCCTGAAAGATGATGCTGTGAAAGTGCTGCACTCAATATGCCAGAAAATTTGGAAAACTCAGCAGTGGCCATAGGACTGGAGAAGGTTAGTTTTCATTTCAGTCTCAAAAATACAATGCCAAAGAATGCTCAAAGTACTGCACAATTGCACTCATCTCACATACTAGTTAAGTGAAAGTGAAGTTGCTTAGTCATGTCCGACTCTTTGCAACACCATGGACTGTAGCCTACCAGGCTTCTCTGTCCATGGGGTTTTCCAGGCAAGAATACTGGAGTGGATTGCCATTTCCTTCTCCAGAGGCTCTTCCCGATGCAGGGATTGAACCCAGATCTCCCTCATTGCAGGCAGACACTTTACCCTCTGAGCCACATGCTAGAAATGTAATGTTCAAAATTCTCCAAGCCAGGCTTCGGCAATACATGAACGGTGAACTTCCTGATGTTCAAGCTAGTTTTAGAAACGGCAGAGGAACCAGAGATCAAATTGCCAACATCCGCTGGATCATGGAAAAAGCAAGAGAGTTCCAGTAAAAAACATTTATTTCTGCTTTATTGACTATGCCAAAGCCTTTGACTGGGTGGCTCACAATAAACTTTGGAAAATTCTGAAACAGATGGGAATACAAGATCATCTAACCTGCTTCTTGAGAAATCTGTATGCAGGTCAGGAAGCAACAGTTAGAACTGGGCATGAAACAACAGACTGGTTCCAAATAGGAAAAGGAGTACATCAAGACTGTATACAGTCACCCTGCTTATTTAACTTCTATGCAGAGTACATCATGAGAAATCCTGGACTGAAAGAAACACAAGCTGGAATAAAGATTGCTGGAAGAAATATCAATAACCTCAGATATGCAGATGACACCACCCTTATTGCAGAAAGTGAAGAGGACCTAAAAGCCTCCTGATGAAAGTGAAAGTGGAGAGTGAAAAAGTTGGCTTAAAGCTCAACTTTCAGAAAACGAAAATCATGGTATCTTTGTATCCAGGTGAAGTGATGGGAAGTGATGGGTATCTGGTCCCATCATTTCATGGGAAATAGATGGGAAAACAGTGAAAACAGTGTCAGACTTTATTTTTTGGCTCCAAAATCGCTGGAGATGGTGACTGCAGCCATGAAAATAAAAGGTGCTTATTCATTGGAAGGAAAGTTATGACCAACCTAGATAGCATATTCAAAAGCAGAGATATTACTATGCCGACTAAAGTCCATCTAGTCAAGGCTATGATTTGCCCTGTGGTCATGTATGGATGTGAGAGTTGGACTGTGAAGAAGGCTGAGCACTGAAGAATTGATGCTTTTGAACTGTGGTGTTGGAGAAGACTCTTGAGAGTCCCTTGGACTGCAAGGAAATCCAACCAGTCCATTCTGAAGGAGATCAACCCTGAGATTTCTTTGGAAGGACTGATGCTAAAGCTGAAACTCCAGTACTTTGGCCACCTCATGAGAAGAGTTGACTCATTGGGAAAGACTGATGTTGTGAGGGATTGGGGGCAGGATGAGAAGGGGACGACAGAGGATGAGATGGATGGATGGCATCACTGACTTGATGGACGTGAGTCTGAGTGAATTCATGGGAGTTGGTGATGGACAGCGAGGCCTGGCACGTTGCGATTCATGGGGTCACAAAGAGTCGGATATGACTGAGCAACTGAACTGAACTGAATTATTTACTAGGATTTTAATGACTGTAACATCTCAGCATTTAAAAGTCTTTGCAACCCCATGGAATGCACCAATTTAAACTTTATAACAATGATTTCTGGACTGGCTCAATATGAGTGGAATAAAAGTCAGTGTGCTGGATGTATTGGATGATCATGCACTGAGGCACTTTGAAAAGAAGACCTAGAATATACTCACTGAAGGAAAGAATTCTAAAGACTCCAATCCTGGAGAATAAACATTTTCTAAAGACTACTATATTTCAAATTCATTAACAAATGGGAGTGGTACAATAGAAAAATTCAGCTGAATCTTTTCAGCGAACTACAAACTTAATTCAACAGTTTATTTAAAAAAGAGTATTCATTTTATACTAAGTCGCCATCTTCAATGGTTTCAAATTGTGATATCTTCTTTTCTGTTTATCTAATGATACCCTAAGAGAGCTCTTAACAAATCTTAATCAGTCTCCCAAATTTACTGGAAACTCAGCCTCACTGATTTGAAGCCAATGTGTAACTTGCAAACATTTTTAGCAAATTCTTAGTAATCTGCTAGTAAGGATTTCTGATTCCTATATGACAGATTAAAAACTCAGTGTGCCACACTGAAAATATGATCATAGCTGAAGGGAAATTCATGAACAAGAAGACTGATATTATACTGCCAAATGCTGCAAACGAACTTATACTTCACACATTTCACATGCAGCCAAACATTAAACATTGACTATAGCCCTTAAATTAAAGCAGTATTAATCTCTGAACTAATGGACTAATGAGAGGGGGCAACCACATCAGTTCATATGAGAACCATACTTCAGTTTTATTCCTACCTTTAGCTTAAACAGATTCAAGATATTTCTCCTTAAATGACAATAATTTAGAAGATATAATATTCTATGCTTTCTAATACAAATATGCATTGAAGTTTGCCTGCATAACAAAGAAAGTTATTCTAGCAGCGCTTTTTTTCTCTCTTTAGGAAGACAAAAAAAAAAAAAGCCATATAAAATATTTCTAGCCTTCCTTAGTCTGCCGTTTCCTCATATTGATTCAGAGGACAGAAAGTTTTAAATAAACTAGAAAGAGCATAAAGACAATTTCTAGAATATTTTCTTAGCATAATGGAGAAAGCACATAGGTGTAGGAGAGGATCTCAAAATTTAATGTGCATGGGAAGCATATAGAAAGCTTATTACAACACAGACTTTGGGGGCCCAAACCCACAGATTCAAACTCAAAGGTGAGGCCTGAAATTTCTCAATCCTACCAACCTCCCAGATGATGATGTTGATGATTTCCATGAGCTATGTTTTGAGTAGCTTTCAATTTCATTGTTCTACTCATATGCTTTGTAACTCTGAGAACGTTGCGGAACCCCTTAGAGTCTCAAAGTCTTCCTCATTTCTTTAAAAAGAGATAACAGAATAGATCTTAGATGGTAACTGAAATGAGATGGGCATTTTAAAACGTTGCCTTTCTTTTCTCTCCTTCCCTCTTTCCTTCCTTTCCTCCCTCTTTCTCTCCTTCTCTTTTAAAAATTCTAGTCACTTTGTTGAAAAACCTATGAGAATATTGATATATTTATTAATGACAAGAACTGAGTAGTATCAAGACCCTGATGTGAAAAATCTGCATGTCTGGACTTCCACATAGCTGAGGTAGAAGTGTTCCTGAATTCCCTGTTCTGCCTACTGAGCCACAGTTTGAAAAGCTTTGGTTCTGTTTTTGATGTTCAGTGATGGTTCTTCCAACTTTAGCATTCTATGAAGGAAAGTAGAGTCAATTTTTCTAGCATGCTAGTGATAGTCTCATCCTTAAAAATGCAATGAAAACGAAAATAAAAATGAACAGGAATAACGGGTTGCATACTACTCTAGATGCTGGGTCAAATGCAATTTCTAGCTGTAGAGGGAAAAAGCCGCAAAGAAATAGGGCATGATCTGGGTAACAGAGAAACTTGTGAAGGTTTTTCTTGACCAGTGTAGTTCATTTTAAGTCGATCTCAAACACAAATATACTTTTCCCCTGAGTTATTGATTGCAGCAGTAAGGTGAAGCAACAAAGAGATACTTGGGTATGTATCCTCCCTCAGTTAATATTTCTGTTTATCCCTAAGAAAATATATACATTTCTTATTAATCTATTTTAACCTACTCTCTCACCTCATATGACAATTGTGGGGCCCTAAATGGGAAACCTTAAAAACAAAGGGGCTAGCTTTGTGGTCGAAAACCTAAGATGGTGCCTGGCGGAAGAGATGGGGGCAGGGTCTATGTTGTCTGTCAAAGTTTCTTGATTGGCTCTCGATTTCCATGCATGTAGACAGTATGTGATCTCCATAGACTCCTGTTATAATGAAGGGACATGACAATTTGACCTTTAACGTGATTGGTGCAGCTATGGAAAGTCCCTCCTAAAACCCTCCTGTTTGTCTATATAAGTTGGGAGTTTGCAACAATAAACCGGAACTGCTTCCACGGAACCTCTGTCACATCTGATTGTCTCACTGAGGGGCTGGGTTGGCGGACAGCAGGCTCACCTCTCCTCAGGAACCCCTCGGCTTTGCTGAGGGCAATTCCACTGCCTCTACTCTTTCTGCGGAGCGCCCCCACAACAATTATATCACCAATTTTATGAATTGCCAATATTCTCACTGCCTGCCCCATAATCTATTCAGCATAATTAATTTTAGACTGAGCTTTGTAAAATATACCTTAGATCTTTATATGCATGGATTTTTACTTTACGTGAATATTATTAGCCTAATATCTTACCTTGTTTCTTAAAAATCAGAATTATTTTTATATCTTCACATCACCATGGATCTAATGCTATATAATACTCTATAGAGTACTTCCTCTCTGTTTTACTTAATATAGCCATAATAATGCTCCAACAACTGCCTCCAAATTCTTATTTCTACAAACAAAACTGCAGCAAACATCTTTGCAAATGTTTCTTCTGAGATTTATGTGCAAGGGTGGGATTATTGGATCACAGAGTATCAGTGCAATTAATTTGACTCTGGACTAACATACACTCTGCATACACCAGCCTCCCATCTCGCATGAGTGCTCCTTTATGCATACAGCTCCACAACTGGTGATGAGTAACTTTTCCCTCAAGGCCAATCTCATAAGTACAATGTGATAATTCATTATTATTTCAATTTACTTGATTCTAATTACCAATGAGTTTGAACAACTTTTCATGGGCCTGAAGTTCCTTTGGGGTTTCTCTCTTTTAATTACCTGTTCATTCACAGGTCACACTGTGAAAGAACTTGTAGGATGGGAGATATTATTGAGGCCATCTTTAGAAGATAAATATAACACTCTACTAAAGTATTAATCTTTCCCCACAGATATTTTTCTCTCTTTTTCTCTTTCTCAGCTTCATTATCAACCAAAGTGTAATGCATACATAGATCTATTACTGGTTTTGTAATCTGCACTTCAGATCAGTTCAGTCTCTCAGTCGTGTCTGACTCTCTGAGACCCCATGAATCGCAGCACACCAGGCCTCCCTGTCCATCATCAACTCCTGGAGTTCACCCAAACTAATGTGCATCGAGTCGGTAATGCCACCCAGCCATCTCATCCTCTGTCATCCCTTTCTCCTCCTGCCCTCAATCCCTCCCAACATCAGAGTCTTTTCCAGTGAGTCAACTCTTCGCATGAAGTGGCTAAAGGTAGGCAAATTCCCCATCTCTTTATTAAGTTCTCCTTTATAAAATTGGAAATAAAATGTATTTTACAGTATTAATTTATTTCATAAAAGTACAAACCTATTTTGTTTCAGAACTGCTTGTGTGTTTATTATTCAAAGAGGTTTTCTGTACTATTTTAAAGGTTTTATAGTTTTTGTTGCTATTACAAATATCTTTATTTTCAATTGTGGTTTGTTGTCATTTATTTTTGAAAATATCTTTTATCTGCAAACAAAATTTTTATAGGTGCTAATGATTTGTTGATTCTCTTTTTCATCTAGAAGATAAATATATTATTAATAAATAAAGCTAATGGCAGATTTTTTTCAATTCTGACATTTGTTTTTCTTTCATAAAGCACTAGACAGAACTGACCATATATTAAAGTGAGAATAAGAGACACCATTCTCTTATTCTAATTGTAAGAATTACCTTCATGAATACCATTTGCTAAGAATATGAAAGTTATCAAGTTAAAGCTCACCTCAAAATAATGCCAGCACAGGCTTAATAAGATATCCCTCATTATGTCCCCTCACCAACAACAATCTGGCATCCTTCTATAGACAAAGTAGCTATGTGGTAGCTGTGGAATCCAGCAACACACACCAAGGGATACAGGAGAAATCCTGTAAACTCATTGGATAACACCATTTGGAACTTGGTCCCAGTTGGTGACCCTGCAGTAGCCTATGAATCAACTCCAGGTACTCTTGGCTATAGTCCTGGGGCCTCTACTGAGCACTGACAATCATCACATACACAAGAGCCTTTATGGAAGTCCAGGTTATCAGCAGAGAAGTTCCTGCACAATATTAGAGTAAAACAAACAAACAAATCTTAGGCTGAAATGTAGATTGGATGTACTGGAGAAAATAGGAGGAACAATTTGATTTTACCCAAGTCATTTTTTCTTCAAGACAGCACAGCTCAGTGCCAGCAGAAACCTCAGCCCATAATTTCCCCCACAAAGGAAAAGAGAACATGAAAGTGAGAATGGGGTTTGCCCAGCTGTGTTAGACCTTGTCAGAGCGTACCACTTCTCTCTCTCCTCATCCAGAGGATCGAGTCATGAGATGCATGAGGTAAGAGTCTGTAAGAATCAGATAAGATTTTTAGAAGCATTAAAGGCATATGGATCCTACTAACTGTGTTGCAGACTCCATCAAGAAGCCTACCCAGGAGCCACAAAGGATGGCTCAATTGTCAATCCCTAAATAGTACACAGATGTCTCTGGTGCTCTGCACATTTCACACCTCCCCCCCCCAACAACATACACACACCCAGTGGCTCTACCCCTGCATGTTCCTGACAATGGTGATATCAAGCTTTGGCAGACAGCTGTGAGCATACCCGGAAGGATGGCCCAGATCTGCAGATCAGTGAGTGATCACAAACCTAACCATTAGCTTTGCCTTTAGAAGGAAAAAGGAAGGCCATTGACTCCTGGCCTGGTGTGCTGCAAGACTGAGAGTAGGCATACTTTTTTTTACTATGTTGTTTTTATTTGTTTACAATTTTATAATTTTGTGTTAGAATATAGTTTATTTACAATGTTGTGATAGTTTCAGGTGTACAGCAAAGACATTCAGTTATACATAGATATATACATACATCTATTATTTTTCAAATTCTATTCCAATTTTGGTTATTATACAATATTGAGCACAGCTCTCTGTGCTATATAGTAGATCTTTGTTGGTTATCCATTTTAAATATAGCACTGTGTTCATTCAATTTCAAACTCCTTAACAATCCCTTGCCCCCTTCCTTCCCCATAAACATAAGTTCATTCTCTAAATCTGTATGTTTCTGTTTTATAACTAAATTAATTTGTATCATTTTTTTTTCTTTCCTCATATAAGTGATATTATATCATTCTTTTCATCTGTTTTACTTCACTTAGTAAGATACTCTCTAGATCCATCCATGTTGCTGTAAATGACATATTTTCATTCTTTTTAATTTCATTCTTTTCATTTATTTATCCATTATTTCATTCTTTTTATTCCATTGTATATCTCCTTTATCAATTCTCCATCAGTGGGCATTTAGGTTGCTTCCATGCTTTGCCTATTATAAATAGTGCTGCAGTGAGTATCAGGGTGCATTTATTCTTTCAGATCATGCTTTTCTCCAGATATATGCCCAGGAGTGGGATTGCAGTATTATATGGAAGCTAACAATTCTGACACAAGAGAGAGCAAGAAATATAAAACTGATATGTCTACAGAAGGTCTGAGCAAGCCTTTACAATACCTAGCAGGACTAACAGAAGGCATTTCTCCTTCAAAAGCAATTAGTAAAACTGGAGAAGTGAGTGCTACTTCAACAGTGGAAGACATCAAGAAACATGAAAAATCAAGGAAACAAGAAACTACCAAAATATCACAGTAATTCTTTTAGAAACTGATCACAAATACACAGAACTTTTATCTGTAAAAAATTCAAATAGCTGCTTAAGAAAACCTAAAGAGCTATACAGAAGCCATAAAGAAGGCTGTGTGCTAATGAACTGATGCTCTCGAATTGTGGTGCTGGATAAAACTCTTGAGAGTCCCTTGAACTGCAAGGAGGCCAAACAAGTCGACCCTAAGGAAATCAGCCCTAAATATTCATTGGAAGGACTGATGCTGATGATGAAATTCCAACACTTTGGCCACCTGATGTGAAGAACTGACTCACTGGAAAAACTCTGGTGCTAGGAAAGACTGAAGGCAAAAGGAGAAGGGGATGACAGAGGATGAGATGGTTTGATAGCATGACTGACTCAATGGACATAAATCTGAACAAACTCCAGGAGATAGTGGAGGACAATGGAGCCTGGCATGCTTCAGTCTATGGGTCACAAATAGTTGAACATGATACAATGCCTGATCAACAACAGCAAAAGAGCAATAAAGAAAACACAGAAAGACAATCAGGATTTCCTGATTTATACAGTCAGGAAAGCATACACAAAGTGAAAAGTTTAACAGCAATATCATATGATAGGAAAACAGGAATTCTAGAGTTGAGTAATACAATGAAATAAATGAAAATTGCAGTAGAGAGCACCAACTACAGACTTGAATGATCATGGGAAATAATCTGTGAATCAGAAAACAAATGTTAGAAATTATCCAGTCAGAAGAGAACAAAGGAAAAAGAATAAAAAGAGTGGCAAGCCTATGTGATCTCCGGGATACCATAAAAATGATCAAACTGTAGATTATTAGAATTCAGAAGAAGAAGAGAAAGGGAAGATGGTAGAAAACTTATTTAAAGAAATAACAGCTGAGACTATCTCACATGCAGAAAGAGATTTGAATTTCCAAGTTCATTAAGTTCATATTTTATATATTAAAAAAAAAAAACACTCAAAAATTGTCTCCAAGACACAATAATAAAATTGTCAAAAATAAAAAGAGAATCTTAAAATATAGCCAGAAAAAAATAGCTTATTAACTTACAAGTGAAGTAAAGTCGCTCAGTCGTGTCCGAGTCTTTGCGACCCCATGGACTGTAGCCTATCAGGCTCTTCTGTCCATGGGATTTTCCAGGCAAGAGTGCTGGAGTGGATTGCCATTTCCTTCTCCAGGAGACTTTCCCGACCCAGGAATTGAACGAGGGTCTCCCGCATTTTGGGCAGATGATTTACTGTGGGAGCCATCGCCCCTCCTCCATAAAGCTATTGTTGGACTTCTCAACCATAACTTGCAGGCCAAGAGAGAGTAGGATAAAATATTCAAAGTGCCAAAAAGAAAAAAAAACAAGAAGCCCCAACTGTCAAAAATAATCTATCAGGCTGATTATGCTTAGTAAAATGAAGATTTTGCCAGAAAAATAAAAGCTCAAGGCTTTCATCAACACGAGGCCTAGTTTACAGGAAATCTTCAAGCTGAAATGAAAAGACTCTAATTGGTAACATTAAAACATATAAAACTAGATAATGCACTGTTAAAGGTAAAGTGAAAGTGAAAGTTGCTCTATGGTGTCCAACTCTTTGTGACCTGTACAGTCCATGGAATTCTCCTGGCTAGAATACTGGAGTGGGTAGCCATTCCATTCTCCAGAGAATCTCCTCAACCTAGGAATCAAACCCAGGTCTCCCACATTGCTGGCAGATTCTTTACCAGCTGAGCCACTAGGGGATCCCTTTTTTTTGTAAAGGTGAGTATACAGTCAAATTCAGAATACTCTAATATTATAATTCAATGATGTGCTAACAACCCAAATTTTAAAGGCAATGAATGCCAAAAATAACTATACCCATGGTAGATCAGTTGGTAAAAAAATCCGCCTGCAATACAAGAGACTCAGTTTTGATCTCTGAGTTAGGAAGATACATTGGAGAAGGAAATGGCAAACTTCTCCAATAGTCTTGCCTGGGAAATTCCAGGGACAGAGGAGCCTGGTAGGTTACATTCCATGGGGTCACAAAAATCAAACATGACTTAGCAACTAAACCACCATCACCAATCATTTGTTAAGCAATGCACAATAAAAAAGAGGAAAATTATAACATCAAAATAGAAAATGGAATAAAAAGTAGAGTTTGTGTATGAAACTTTTGTTTTTGTTTTTGTTTTTCTTTTCAGTACTTTGAATAAATCATCCCTCTTTCTCTTGGACTGTAAGATTATGGCTGAGAAAGCCAATGATAACTTTATGGAGGGAGGGCTCACTGGTATGCAACTGAAGTTCAGATGTTAGTGTAAAAGACACCATTATACCTAGAGGATGATTTATGTATGCTTCATAATAATCACAATGTAAAACCTACAGTAGATCTACAAAATATAAAGAAAACAGTCAAAGCATACCACTGTGGAAAATAATCAATTCACAAAGAATGGCAGCAACAAGGTGGAAGATAAAAGACCTACAAAATATCCAGGAAATAATTGTGACTGTATTAGTAAGTCTTAACCTATTAATAAGTTTTTATTGTAAATGGACTAAATTTTCTAGTCAAGTAGAGATAGATAGATTAAAATAAAAGACCTAATGATGTGCTGCCTATGAGACTCAATTAAGTTATGTATATAGGGGCATAAATAGACTCAAAGTGTCAGAATGGCAAAAGATATTCCATGCAATTGAAAACCAAAAGAGGGTGTTGGTAATCATACTTACATCAGATAAAACTGATCTTAAGTCAAAAAAGTAGCAACAGATCAATAAGGTTATTATATGATGATAAAGGGGTCAATTTATTAAGAAGATATAATAATCATAAATATATATATGTATACATATATACACTCACACATCAGAACAGTTAAATATATTAACCAAATACTAACATATCTGAGGAGAAAAATAAATAATAATATAATAATCATAAACATAATTGAAGAAAATGAAAAACAGCATAAAAATACTGGACCCTTGTCTTTAAAAACCAATAAAAATTAACTTGTCAAAAAACTTAACATAAGAATTAAATCTATAAAACTCCTAGAAGAAAACATATGAAAAAATCCATTGGTGTTTGTTTTGACAATGATTTCATGGTTATGACACCAAAAGTACAAGCAAGAGAAAAATAAATATTAATGACTGGGACTATATCAAACTCAAAAGCTCCTAAACAGCAAAAGTAACAATTAAGAAAACAAAAAGGCAACCTACAGGCAGAGTGGGATATATTATTTGCAAAACATATATATCTGACACAGAGTTAATATTTTAAATATGTAAAGCTTCACACAACTTAATATAAAAAAGTTGCAATTTTAAAAATTGGAGAAAGAATGGACTTTTCCAAAAACATATATAAAAATGAGCATCAGATATCTGAAAAGATGCCCAATATCAGTAATCTTCAGCAAAATGCAATTCAAAATCACAATGAGATATTAACTCACACATGTTATATGGTTATTACCAAAAGACAAGAAATAGTAAGTACTGGCAAGGATGTGGAGAAAAAGAACATTTGTGCAAGATGGAATGTAAATTGGTACAGCCACTATGGAAAATGGTATGAATGTTCCTCAAAAAATTTAAAATAAAACTATTATATGATCCACCAACCCATCTTCTAGATAAATATGCAAGGAAATACAGTTATCCAAAGGAGGTATCACATGTTTATGTTCATTGCAGTATTATTTCCAGTAGTCAAGATATGGAAACAATCTGATTATCCATCTAAAGATGAACCTAAAGGGCATGCAGCTATGTAATGGAATATTATTAAGCCATGAAAATAATGAAATCTGCCACTGTCCCCAACATGGATGGCCTGAGGGCACTAGGCTAAGTGAAATTAAGTGAGACATGGAAAGACAAATACTATACTCTCACTAAAATATATAATCTAAAAAATTGGTCTTATAGAAACAGGGTACAATGGTGATTGCCAGGCTCTGGGGGATTACTGAAATGGGGAGATATTGCTTAAAGTGTAAAAACTTGCAGTTACAGGATGAATAAATTATGTGAATCTAATATAAAAAATTATGATTATTGTTAACAATGCTGTGTTATGTAATTGCAAGTTGCTAAGAGTACAGATCTTAAGTGTTCTCACTTAAAGAACCTTGGTAGTTATATAAGATAATACAGATATTAACTAATCCCACTGTAGTACTTGTTTAGCAATATATAGCTGTATTAACTTACATTGTAATACATGTTAATTATATCTCAATAATTGGAAAAAGTTTTCCTGTTTTTATTCTGTCAGTATCCTATATAATTCTTAAATTTTATCAAAACTATTTTATAATCATTTATTATGTCAAGAATGTTATAGTTTAGAAATGTTGAAAAATGCAGAGCTTAATTGCCTCATATTACATTGTTTGAGAAATCCCATGGACAGGGGAGCCTGGCATGCTACAGTCCATGGTGTCACAAAGGGTTGGACATGACTGAGTGACTAACACACATTGTTTGCTGCATTGTGCATATGAACTTCCAGATTTACTTGCCACATTTGTAATGTTTCAAGAACTTGATAACATGTACCTATGTTGTAAAATTAATTGATATTAATATTTAGTTTTCGTTCCATACTTGAGATCTTATTTCTTTTTTTAGTAAACATCAGTGCATTTCAGTTCAGTTCAGTTCAGTCGCTCAGTCGTGTCCGACTCTTTGTGACCCCATGAATCGCAGCACGCCAGGCCTCCCTGTCCATCGCCAGCTCCCATGAGTTCACTCAGACTCATGTCCATCAAGTCAGTGATGCCATCCAGCCATCTCATCTTCTGTTGTCCCCTTTTCTTCATGCCCCCAATCCCTCCCAGCATCAGAGTCTTTTCCAATGAGTCAACTCTTCCCATGAGGTGGCCAAAGTACTGGAGTTTCAGCTTCAGCATCATTCCATCCAAAGAAATCCCAGGGCCAATCTCCTTCAGAATGGATCTCCTTGCAGTCCAAGGAACTCTCAAGAGTCTACTCCAACACCACAGTTCAAAAGCATCAGTTCTTCAGTGCTCACCCTTCTTCACAGTCCAACTCTCACATCCATACATGACTACTGGAAAAACCATAGCCTTGACTAGACAGACCTTAGTCAGCAAGGTAATGTCTCTGCTTTTGAATATGCTATCTAGCTTGGTCATAACTTTTCTTCCAAGGAGTAAGCGTCTTTTAATTTCATGGCTGCAATCACCATCTTCAGTGATTTTGGAGCCCAAAAAAATAAAATCTGGCCCTGTTTCCACTGTTTCCCCATCTATTTCCCATGAAGTGAAGGGACCACATGCCATGATCTTTGTTTTCTGAATGTGGAGATTTCAGCCAACTTTTTCACTCTCCTCTTTCACTTTCATCAAGAGGCTTTTTAGTTCCTCTTCACTTTCTGCCATAAGGGTGGTGTCATCTGCATATCTGAGGTTATTAATATTTCTCCTGGCAATCTTGATTCCAGCTTGTGTTTCTTCAGTTCCAGCGTTTCTCATGATGTACTCTGCATATAAATGCATTCAGAGTTGTTTTATTTAACACTCACAGTTATATACAGTTATACAGACTACTGTTAATATGCAAGTATTCACCCACCTACATTAACAAGAATTTTTATTTTATCATTTATTGTTCAAATAGTCTTAAGGAGAAAAAATAACAAATTTTAGATTTACCTTCTTATGATTGTGTCATCAGCTCTGTCCTTGAACCTCTCTAAAGATAACCATTACCATTGACGTGAAGTAAATCATTTAAGTCAAATACTGCCTCATTATTATTTTGAAATACTTTTATTTACCGTTTCAGTCCCCATTTATTGGAACTGTTTGAAATATATACCTCAATGTTCTATAATTTTGCTTGTCACCCTAAAATATTCAATATTCTTGCATAACTCTATTTCTACTACTTAATTCCAGCTTCATAGGAGTGTAGCCTGTGCAGTTGCACAGGACACCATGTACAGAAAAGTCTTATGTTTGGCCTGATGTTCTGCTTTCACCATCTTTATACTCAATAATTTTACCTTACTACTTTAATTTCACTTGTAAGTGAAGTTTTTAGGGAAAATGTTACATGTTTTGAGTAGAGGAAGATTATCAAATGGGCACAAGCTAACAGCAAGAGTTTCCTCTGACTGGTGACAAAGGAAAAGTGAGAGATAGTCAAAGCATGAGAAGGAATGAGTAGACCATTGAAATGTTTAAACACGGAGGAAACCACTTTAGAAGGAATGTAAGCAAGCACTAAAAAGCAGAGAGTGGCCCCTTGGTGTAACAGCCGTCAAGGAAAACTGAAACAGACTCACAGAGTTAAACACTTGAATTCTTAAGACACTCAAATGATCTTAGAAGCTATTAATCCCTGCTACTGCTAAGTCGCTTCAGTCGTGTCTGATTCTGTGTGACCCAATAGACGGCAATCCATCAGGCTCCGCTGTCCCTGGGATTCTCCAGGCAGGAACACTGGAGTGGGTTGCCATTTCCTTCTCCAATGCATGAAAGTGAAAAGTGAAAGTGAAGTTGCTCAGTCGTGCCCGACTCTTAGCGACCCCATGGACTGCAGCCTACCAGGCTCCTTTGTCCATGGGATTTTCCAGGCAAGAGTGCTGGAGTGGGTTGCCATTGCCTTCTCCATTAATCCCTAGAACCTTCAGATAATAGTCCATCCCATTCAAGACCCTGACTTCAGTCTTCTGGAACTATGAGCAGAGAACAGAGTTAAGCCTGCTGGATTTCTGACATATAGAACTGTGAGATATTAAATGGGTACTATTGTAAGCCACCACATTTCTGATAATAGAAAAATATCAATAATATGCAATCATCTCCTACAATAATAATATCATATTATGCAATTGTTAACAACAACTGCTGCTGTTCAGTCACTAAGTCTTTGTGACTTCATGGACTGCAGCACATTGGGGTCCTCTGTCTTCCACTATTTCCCAGAGTTTGCTCAAATTCAGATTATCCAATGCCTCTTATAAATTTTAGATTGAATTTGTTATATAAGAAAGTATTTTAAATTATCCTATAAGTGTCCTCTGCTTTTAAGAACTCCATCTCTTTTTATTTCTATTAACGTTTTTCATTTCTTTCTATAATTTTTGATGAACATCACTGTTTTCCCCTCACTGGGACCTGATAGAGATTAAAATTTTGTGGTTAATTTTCATGCATTTGGCAAAAATGTGTACATATATATATTCCATTTTTATTTATCATTAAAATATATATTGTATAAATTTTGAAGGATAGAAAGGACTCTCTATCAGATACAAGCTTTCTCTTTCATCTTGTGTGTTTAAGTCTTAAGTTAGCTGAAGGAACACCAAGCATTGATCACCAGCAGCTCTGGCTATATGATATGCTCCAGTGAATGCCAAGGATAGTCATTTCATTGGTCAACAATGAGAATTCACTTATAGATTTCAGTTTAACTCACCTTCACTAGCACTGATTACTACACACCTGGTTCTCTCTTCCATTTCATGTCTTCCTGAGCTCGAGAGTATTAGTTTCAGGCCAGAGATGAACCTCCCTATACAAAATGGACAGCTACAGGATAGCTAGCCTGCCCTTCTCATAATTAGATGTACTCCTTTTTATAATCAATGATATAGCAGAAATTCTTTCTTACATATATGAAATTGGCCTGAGATGGGCATGAACAATGAGTACACTGCAGCCTGTTGTTCAATGTTCTGACATAGATGAGCTCTGAGTACACTGCTGCCTGTTGTTCAACGTTCTGACATAGATGAGCTCCAATCAATTTCACTTCAAGGTGAAGAGCTTTAAAGTATTTGCCTAAAACTAATATTTTATCTGCATGTTTTTATACTAACTTGGCTAATATTTAATCAACTTAGTCCTGCTTACTGCACCCTCATGTTAATCTTCAAACTTTCTGGCCTCTTCGTGATAAGCAATCCTGTTTTACAATTCTCATATAGATAATTTTGTGTGTTTGTGTGGGTGTGAGAGAGACAATGAGTTTGTATATGTGTTATCATTAACTGGATGTTTGAAAAAGGTATATTTTAAATATGTATCTTTTTAAGAGAGGAATATTTCGTTGTGGATTTTATCAGTATTGATATGATTATTTCATATTAATATATATATTTGATACATTTAGATAACAAATACTAAGTTTTTTTCTGTTTATACACTTTGTAGGTATGTTTACCTTATATATTCATTGTTTAAAAATAAAAATAAATAGTCACGGCTTACTATACTTTAACAATGTTCTTATGAATTGAACTATAGATTAAAATTAAATTTGCCTGAAGCCTGCATCTTATTGATATTTTAAAATGTCATTTAGTATTTGTAGAAACATACAGAAAATGAGTAGCAAAGACTTCATTCAGCAGAAATGAATTCTAAATGAAACTGAGTTTCTAAACATCAGCCTAAATATTAATATATGATTAAGGAAAGTTATGACCAACCTAGATAGCATATCCAAAAGCAGAGACATTACTTTGCCAACTAAGGTCAGTCTAGTCAAGGCTATGGTTTTCCAGTGGTCATGTATGGTTTTGAGAGTTGGACTGTGAAGAAAGCTGAGCTTGAAGAATTGATGCTTTTGAATTGTGGTGTTGGAGAAGACTCTTGAGAGTCCCTTGGACTGCAAGGAGATCCAACCAGTCCATTCTGAAGGAGATCAACCCTGGGTGTTCTTTGGAGGGAATGATACTAAATCTGAAACTCCAATACTCTGGCCACCTCATGCAAAGAGCTGACTCACTGGAAAAGACCCTGATGCTGGGAGGGATTGGGGGCAGGAGGAGAAAGGGACAACAGAGTATGAGATGGCTGGATGGTATCACTGACTCTATGGATGTGAGTTTGAGTGAACTCCGGAAGTTAGTGATGGACAGGGAGGCCTAGCGTGCTTCAATTCATGAGTCGCAAAGAGTTGAACACGACTGAGCGACTGAACTTAACTGAACGGAACCTATATCAGGAAAAGGGGAAAAATGGGGAGGTTCTATAAATATTTTTAATATCATTTCCTAGTTTTTTTTTTTTTTTACACAGCTTACACGTCCCTATCATTCGTTCAGAAAAGGCAATGGCACCCCACTCCAGTACTCTTTCCTGGAAAATCCCATGGAAGGAGAAGCCTGGGAGGCTGCAGTCCATGGGATCACGAAGAGTAGGATATGACTGAGCACTTCACTTTCACTTTTCACTGTCATGCATTGGAGAAGGAAATGGCAATTCATTCGTTAGTTTCCAAATTTCCAACATGACTCCTTTCAAATATATATTGCCAAAATGTTATGTCTATTAATACAAATCAGACTATTTTTATTGTTTCAAATCTTAATTTCAGAAATTAGATAATATTGTTGCCTTACTTGTAATTTATGCAAGTCTATAAATCATGGAGATTTGGTGCTGGTGGTGCACAATCAATCTCTTTTTTCCTAGGTATAATGTAAGAGAATATATGTAAATATTTGGGTAGAAATCAAGAATGAAAGTATTTTTATATCAGTGACATCTTGGGAGATTAGTCCACAAAACTTTAAAAACTGACATGTAGATGTGAAAATGGCATGACTAACAGTGTGAGAATGCTCTAGAGAGGTATCAAAGGAGTGATTCTGTAAAGAATTCTTAAAGAAATTTTCTGTGAGACACAGATGATATCTTTTGAGTAGATTGTATTTCCAGAAAAATTTGTTGAGGAGATGCTTTTTGGAAGATGAAAAGGAAGGATCAAATTAAGATAAAAATGTGTTCCTGCAAAGAGACAGTGTAAATAAATATGACCAAATGAGATTACACTGGCTGCAACTAAAAAAAAACAAAAAACAAAAAACTGATGTGATTATGAAGGCTTCAAATAAGGGAAAAGTATTCCCAAAGTTTGGGCTTTCCTGATAGCTCAGTTGGTAAAGAATCCACCTTCAATGTGAGAGACCTGGACTTGATTCCTAGGTTGAGAAGATCCCCTGGAGAAGGAAATGGCAACCCAGTCCAGTATTCTGGCCTGGAGAATTCCATGACCTGTATAATCTATGGGGTCATAAAAAGTCAGACATGACTGACCTACTTTCACTTTCACTTTCATTTACAAAGTTTACCTGAAATGGTAGCTTGGAATTCAAGTATAGAGAGTCTTGGAAGAGAAAGTAAGTTTGAATTTCATCCTGCAGATGATGTAGAAACAAAAACAATCTTTAGAGTTCACTGACAAGATAAACTTATAATAGCATATAAAACAGACTATAGATAAATATACAATAATGTATATTATATTGTTTAGTCTCTAAGTCATGTCTGATTCTTTTTTGTGATCCCATGGACTATAGCCATATTGAAAAGCAGAGACATTACTTTGCCAACAAAGGTCTGTCTAGTCAAGGCTATAGTTTTTCCAGTGGTCATTTATGGATGTGAGAGTTGGACTGTGAAGAAAGTTGAGTGCCAAAGAATTGATACTTTTGAACTGTGGTGTTGGAAAAGATTCCTGAGAGTCCCGTGGACTGCAGGGAGATCCAACCAGTCCATTCGAAAGGAGATCAGTCTTGGGTGTTCTTTGGAGGGAATGATGCTAAAACTGAAGCTCCAGTACTTTGGCCACCTCATGTGAAGAGCTGACTCATTGGAAAAGACCCTGATGCTGGGAGGAATTGGGGGCAGGAGGAAAAGGGGATGACAGAGGATGAGATGGCTGGATGGCATCACTGACTCGATGGACATGAGTCTGAATGAACTCTGGGAGTTGGTGATGGACAGGGAGGCCTAGCATGCTGCGATTTATGGGGTCGCAGAGTCAGACATGACTGAGAGACTGAACTGAACTGAACTGAACTGATGGACTATAGCCAGCCAGGCTTCTCTGTCAATGGGATTTCCCAGGCAAGAGTACTACAGTGGATTTCCATTTCCTTCTCCAGTGGATCTCTCGACACAAGGACTGAACCTGTGTCTCCTGCATTGGCAGGTGGATTCTTTACCTCTGAGCCACCAGGGAAGCCCCCCAACACACACACACACACACACACACACATACCTACACACACACACACAAACATGTATATATGAATCCCCTTCATGGATCACAGGCTCATCATGGCAAAGTGGCTTATATAATTCAATGAAGCTAAGAGCCATGCCCTGCAGAGCCACCCAAGGCAGACAGGTCATAGTGAAGATTTCTGACAAACTGTGGTCCACTGGAGTCACAAATGGCAACCCACCCTAGTATTCTTGCCTGGAGAACCCCATGAACATAATGAAATGGCAAAAGATATAACACCATAAGATCGCCCCCCCATGTCAAAAGGTATCCAATATGCTATTGAGGAGAAACAGAGAACAATTGTTAATAGCTCCAGAAAGTATGCAGTGACTAGGCCAAAGTGGAAAGGATGTTCAGTTCTGGATGTGCCTGGTTGTGAAAATAAAGTCAAATACTGTGAAAAAAAATATATTGCATACGAACCTAGAAAGTTAAGTCCATGAATCAAGGTAAATTGAACATTATCAAGCAAGAGATGGCAAGAGGGAACATCACCATCTTAGTAATCACTGAACTAAAATGGACAGGATTAGGTGAATTTAATTCAAATGACCATTATATCTACTACTTTGAACAAGAATCCCTTAGAAAAAATTGAGTAACCCTCAGAGCTAACAAAAGAGTGTGAAATGCAGTACTTAGGTGCGGTCTCATAAATGACAGATTGGTCTTAGTTTGTTTCTAAGGCAAACCATTCAACACTACAGTAATCCATGTCTATGCTACAACCACTGATGACAAAGAGTTGAAGTTGAACAGATCTATGAAGACCTGCAACAACTTCTAAAACTAACACCAAAATAAAAGATGTCCTTTTCATCACAGGAGATTGTAATACAAAAGTGGGAAGTCAAGAGACCCAGAACAACAAGTTTAGCCTTGGAGTACAAAATGAAGCAGGGAAAAACCTAAAAATTTATGTGAAGAGCACACACTATTCATAACAAACAACCTTTTACAACAATCAAAGAGATGACTCTACACATGGACATCACCAGATGGTCAATACCAAAGTCAGATTAATTATGTTCTTTGAAGCCAAAGATGGAGAAGCTTTATACACTCAGCAAAACAAGACCAGGATCTGACTGTGACTCAGATCATGAACTCTTTACTGAAAAATTCAGGCTTAAATTGAAGAAAGTAAGGAACACTACTAGGCCATTCTGATATGACCTAAATCAAACCATTTATGTTATATGATGAAGAAGGCAATGGCAACCCACTCCAGTACTCTTGCCTGGAAAATCCCATGGACGGAGGAGCCTGGTAAGTTGCAGTCCATGGGGTCACTAAGAGTCAGGCACAACTGAGCGCCTTTACTTTCACTTTTCATTTTCATACATTGGAGAAGGAAATGGCAACTCACTCCAATATTCTTGCCTGGAGAATCCCAGGAACAGAGGAGCCTAGTGGGCTGCCGTCTATGGGGCTGCACAGAGTCAGACATGATTAGGGTGACTTAGCAGCAGCAGCAGCATGATTATATGGAGGATGTGATGTATAGATTCAAGGGATCAAATCTGGTAGACAAAGTGCCTGAAGAACTATAGACAGAGATTCTTATCACGGTACAGGAGGCAGTGACCAAAACCATCCCAGTGAAAAATGAATGCAAGAAGGGAAAGTGGTTGTCTGAGGAGACTTTACAAATAGCTGAGAAAAGAAGAGAAGCAAAAGGCAAAGGGAAAGATATACTTAACAGAGTTCCAGAGAATATCAAGGAGAGATAAGAAATCCTTCTTAAATGAATAATTAAAAAAAAAAAAACATAGAGGAAAACAACAGAATGGGAAAGACTAGATATCTCTTCAAGAAAATTAGACATTTCAAGGGAATATTTCATGTAAGGGTGGGCACAATAAAGGACAGAAACAGTAAGAAACTAACAGAAACAAAAGAGATTAAGAGGTAGAAAGAATACATAGAAGCATTCTGTAAAAATGAACTCAATGTCCTGGATAGCCATGATGGTGTGGTCACTCACCTAGAACCAGGTATCTAGGTATGAAGTCAAGTGGGCTTTAGGAAGTATTACTACAAACAAAGCTAGTGGAGGTGTCAGAATTTCAGTTGAACTATTTAAAATCCTAAAAGATGATGCTGTTAAAGTGTTGCACTCAAAATGTCAGCAAATTTGGAAAACTCAGTAGTTGCCACAGGACTGGAAAACATCAATTTTCATTCCAATCTCAAAGAAGAGCAATGCCAAAAATTACTGTGACAATCCTCCACTTTCATTCACTTCACATTCTAGCCAGGTTATGCTCAAAATCCTCCAAGTAAGTTTTCAATAGTATGTGAACCTATAATTTCCAGAAGTACAAGCTAGTTCTCAAAGAGGCAGAGGAACAAAAGATGAATTCTCCAACTTTTGTTGGATTGTGGAGAAAGCAAGAGAGTTCCAGGAAAATATCTGCTTCTGATTCATTAACTACACTAAAACCTTTAACTGTGTGGATCACAAGAAACTGGAAAATTCTTAAAAATCTTAGAGTTCCAGGCCATGTTATGTCTCTCCTGAGATACCTGTATGTGAGTCAAGATGTAACAGTTAAAACCAGACATGGAACACCTGATTGTTTCCAAAATGGAAAATAAATATGACAAGGTTTTATTTATTCACTCTACTTATCTTTTCTTCATTATGGGAAAAGCTGGGCTGGATGAATCACAACCTGGAATCAAGTCTGCAGGAGAAATATCAACAACCTCAGATATGCAGATGATATCACTCTAATGGCAGAAAGTGAAGAGGAACTAAGCCTCTTGATGAGGGTGAAAGAGAGTGAAAAAGCTGGCTTGAAACTCAACATTTCAAAAAATCTAGATCATGGCACCTGTACTGTCAATTCACGGCAAATAGCAGGGGGCAAAGTGGAAGCAGAGACAGATTTTATTTTCTGGGGCTCCAAAACCACCAGGGAAGGTGACAGCAGGCATGAAATTAAAACATGTTTTCTCCTTTGAAGGAAAGATATGACAAACTTAGTGTATTAAAAAGCAAAGATACCATTTTGCCACAAAGGTCTGTATAATCAAAGCTATGGTTTTTCCAATAGTTATGAACAGATGTGAGAGTTGGACCTGAAAGAAGACTAGGTGCTAAAGAATTGATGCTTTCCAATTGTAGCACTGAAGACTCAAGATTCTTCTGGACTACAAGGAGATCAAACCAGTCAATCCTAAAGAAAATCAACTCTGAATATTCATTAGAAGGACTATTGCTGAAGCTGAAGCTCAAATACTTTGACCACTTGATGTGAAGAGCTGATTCATTAGAAAAGGCCTTCATGCTATGAAAGACTGAATGCAAAAGATAAAAGAAACAGCAGAGGATGAGATGATTAGATAGCCTCACCAACTTAATGGACATGAATTTGAGCAAATTCTTTGAGATTAGTAGAGGATAGTGGAGCCTGGCATGCTGCAGTCCATGGAGCTGCAAGGAGTCAGACACAGCTTAGTGACTGAACAACAACAACCATGTTCTTAGACTGGATGGCTTAACATTTTTTTTTTTTCAAATATATTATCCCCAGTTAGATCTGCAGATCCTGTTCAATCCTACTTAAAATACCAGCTGGAATTTTTTCAGATAATCTAAATTCTGTCTGTAAAGTTTACATGGAAAGATAAAGAAACTTGACAAAAATGAGTTTAAAGCTTCAGAACAAATTTGGAATATTTACACATTTCAATTTAGTTATTTACTTTAGAGCTACATTAATCAAGACAGTGATATTGGTGAAAGGACTGATCTATAAATTGATAGAATAGAATTAGTTTACAAAATATTATTCCAAATTTAGGCAACTGAATATTTTAACAAATTATAAAGCTATCCACTGGATACTCTCCTATTTTCCTTTTCCCCAGCCTCACCAAGTCTCCTCCCTGGCACGATCTCACAAATTAAATTTATATATACCTGAAGCCAGGGGATCCCCTGGAGAAGGAAAATGGCAACCCACTCCAGTACTCTTGCCTGGAGAATCCCATAGAGGGAGGAGGCTGGTAGACTACAGTCCATGGGGTCGCAAAGAGTCCAACACGACTGAGCGACTTCACTACACCTGAATCAGTTTTGGTGTTCAGGCAGGGCAACAGGGCTGTCTTACCCCACCTGCAGTTTATCCTAGGCCTACCAGCTTCCAGATAATGTTGATGCTACCACTGATCATCGTCAGGTACTCTAAGGAGAGGCCCTAGGCAACAACCCATTTGTTTCCAGGGAGCCCCAGGGGCAGAGGCGTTTGGGACAGAAGAGCCTAGAGCTCGCAGCCTCCACCCATTTCTTTGGGACTTGATTGTAGCAAAAGCCTCCTTGAGGGGCTCTGTACAGGATTGTAGTTTGCCTGGAAGCAAGCTGGGTGATACCGGCTTGGTGAAGTATCCCTCTTGACGCTCAGTAGATGGCCCTGAGTGAGGCGCTGGCCATCCATATGGCCCTTGATCTGGTGGAACTCTACCAGAAGCGAAGCTTCCAGGATCTCACTCCAGAATGCACAATAGACAGTGTGGTACTTTGAGGGTGCAAAAGGCTTGTTTGGACGGGACAGCAGAGAGGCATCTGATGGGGTGTAGGGTGCGTGTGTGTACACAGTGGGCTTTCCCCACCACCTTCTGCTCCTTGCAGCAAAAGCCCCCTGAGAGCCAGTGGGCCTTGACCCGTTGAACATAGTCCTTTGGAAGCTGCAGGGCCTCGGCTGACTATCCTAGGAAGATGTGGTGCTGGTCAAGTCCTGAATACTCCTGGGACTGGAAAGGGGAGTCAAAAGTACTAGAAGTGCTCACAGAGGTTATCAGTTGCCATCCCTATGAACTACAACTCCAAAAGATCTTCCAGAGCTGGCTGTGTACTTGAGCAGAATGTGCAGGTGTCTGCTGTTGGGAAGAACATGCCAGGGCCTAGAATTTGTAAGGCTTGAATGGCGATCTCACTATGAGCCACTGGAAATCATCCCTGGACTCAGCTCCACTTCCAGGTCAGTGACT
Organism: Nanger dama; assembly: GCA_917880005.1. NCBI lineage: Eukaryota > Metazoa > Chordata > Mammalia > Artiodactyla > Bovidae > Nanger > Nanger dama. Next base: position 58,209,982 of record CAKJTW010000006.1, on the reverse strand, counting down.
GCATAGTTTTAGTTATGCAGGATGAATAAATTCTAGAGATTTGCTGTATAGCGTTGTGCCTATCGTTAGCAATACTATGTGAGTGAGTGAAGTCACTCAGTCGTGTCCAACTATTTGCGACCCCATGGACTGTAGCCTACCAGGCTCCTCCGTCCATGGGATTTTCCAGGCAATAGTACTGGAATGGACTGCCATTTGAGCTCTTAAGTATTGTGTGCATTTAAAAATTTGTTGTGAAAAGATCTTGTGTTTTGTTCTTATTGAAATTTAAAAATTAAAATGATTTTAGAAAGAATGGAGAGGGATGACAGATGGATATACAACCAAAATCAAACAAAAATCTTCATTTTAATTGGTATATTGCAGATTTTTAAAAATTAGAAAGAAGTCATTGACTTGCAATACATTATGATACCTGAGAGTCAGCTGTAGCTGCTATGATGCATGTATCCTTTCCTTCTAGGACTCAGACTGAGGAGAAGCCAGCCTCTGTTTCCAACATGTTGTTTCCTGTAAGGGAGAAGAGAGCAAAAGAACCACAAAGATTCACAATATCTCTGAAGGCTCTTGCTGGCACACAGTTGTATGAACTTTTTTCACTTTCCACTGGGAAAACAGGCTAATAGGGTCTAGCCCAAAGTTAAAGTGGTTGGATGTGTGTTTCCCTGTAATGAAATCACATGACAGTTGGTAGGAATGCATAATTAATCTTCTTACAGGAAAAGAAGGCATTTATAATTATAAAAGCTATCACTTTTGGATTCCTTGATATAATTCTAATTCTTTTGCTAATAAAATAGAGAAATTAAATATAATGGAAAGCTTGATCTTTTTTTTTTTAGTTTATATTTACCTATATCACTACCCCTGACTCTATTTTATCTTAGAAACTTAAATGCCTATTCTCTACTATCATCTCTTTATGTCCTACAGTATTCTGAAATCCATGCAGGTTTATTGTTATTAATTAAGCTGACCCTATGTTCAAATAATTGAAATGTTATTTATAAACCCATAAGTGAATCAGCAAGGGAACAGCTAACTCACCACACGTATAGAGTGAGTATGTGATAGACACAAAGCAAAAGACCAGAATTGGCAAAGTGACGCTGAATCTATTTCTTCAATAAACTGAAAAGATGATCATTAATTAGCATTAAAAGATGATCATTAATTTCTTCAGTCTTTGAAAATATTAAAGTACATACACACATGTACACAATATCTTCCTTTCCTATCGCTCAGAATTTTTCACACACGTAAACAGGATACAAGTTGCTATGGTAATATGCTTATCTCCATAGCAATTGATCATTATATCTTTGGGGTTTTTTTTAATACTTTATTCTACATTACAATACTGTATTTGTTTTGCCAAACATTGACATGAATCAGCCACAGGTGTCCACGATCTCCCAATGCCGAAGCCCCCTCCCACCTCCCACCCCATATCATCTCCCTGAATCATCCTGTGCACCAGCCCCATGCACCATTATATCTTTGTATGTGTCCATTTTCTCTTTAATAGACAAATTATAGGTAATGAAACCAAAGGTTCACATCTTCAAAAAGATAAAAAACAAATTAAAAATAAAAACTGATTTTTACCCCAAAATATTTTGTTAAGTATTCCTACTTAAGATTGGAAAAGAAAATGTTTAGAAAATTAATAGCTAAAATGGAACTATAAAAGGTACATGCTCTTGGGAAAATGAAAGCTTCTGAACAGCAGCAAATGTTCAAGTATGAATGGTTTTTACAATAGAATACGATACAATTCAGTTTGTGGCAGTCTCTGTGTGGCTGAGATGCTCCCTAGCAGAAATGAGCTTCAAGATTCTTATCCCCAGAAAGCCATCACTGAAAAAATTTCCTAGCTTCTGGAAAAAGATTATTTTTGCTCTCATAGAGAAAGTCATAACGTTGACTATAAGTATGAATAAACTGAAACTCCTTGACCTATAGAAAAATACATAAGGCAGGGTCTTCAATCCCTGGTACTACTATAAAAATTGACATTTGAATTCATATACAAAATACATTTTTACCTGTTAACTGCAACAATAAAAACAAAAAATAACTTTTAAACACTGTCATTGAATTTTGCCAGTTTTATGGTATAAATAAAAGCAATGCTTTGATTAGTTCAAAGGACTGATTTTTGTGAACAATTTAACATTTTATGTTGCTTTAATATGCATCTTATGAAAATGTCTTTATATGCTTCTTATAAAGGACTTATTGATCTTAGCAAATTGGTTTTTAAACATACTTTGATATTATATAGTCCATATGAAGTTAATTTTCATTTGTAACTTTAAGTGATATAAATAAGAGTAAAGTAAGTAGTGTTGATGAAAAAATAATCAGTCAATCTAAGAAAGACATGGAAAATTTTATTCAAGCCAAAGTCAGAGATTATAACCTGGAAAGAACATATTAAAAAACTCAGAACTGTTCAAACTATTAGAAATCAAGACACAGTTATATAAGTTTTTGAGACATAAGGCTACACATTTATGACATATTATTGACAGTTTACACAATGCAGAACAAAGCATCATTGTAACTCCTTACAAGATCAAGAAGGAAAGTTATCTTTTAAGAACTTGTCTTGTGATGCTAGAAGAATATTGTTATTCATGGATGATCAGGTATTTCTGCCAATTGGGGAAGTTTGGTTGATGCATACTGCATATACACATTGCACATTAGCAGAGAGAAAGGAGGCCAAAGGGCAGAGAAAACTTCTTTATGCTTAATTTTTTGTCTTGTCATAAAATATGAATTTTATTATTAAATTCTATTAATAAAGAAGGCCAAAGGGCAGAAGATATTTTTATTCTTTTCTTATCTTGCCATAAAATATGAATTTCATCTAAAATTTTATTTTGTGTTTACAAACATAAAATAAAACAATTGCAATAAATATTATATGTTTATATACCTGACATAAGGTTTGAATAAGCATAAACATAGAAACTGGGAGATTTTTGCAAAGAGCTGAACATACTCAATTTTAAAGATGGTTCCTTTATCAATTAAAAAAAAAAAAACTTGTAACAGATGTATCATTAAATAGATAAAAATTAATGAAAATGAATATTCTTAAGTCCAAACTTTGGAACATAACTTATTTTGATGAGTATGAAGGAGCAAAAGAGAATAAAATTAAACTTTGGGGCTCTGCTGGGTACAAGGTCACTCTGTGTCCCTTGTTTCTCATTGGTAGGCCTTCTCTGAGTTCTAAAGTGAAGTGAAGTTGCTCAGTCATGTTCGACTCTTTGCAACCCCATGGACTGTAGCCTACCAGGCTTCTCCATCCATGGGATTCTCCAGACAAGAATACTGGAGTGGGTTGCCATTTCCTTCTCCTTGAGTTCTAAAGGGCAGATTGAAATAGCTGCTAATTAAGGAAGTAAGGGAATGCAGAAAGGAAGGAAAGGCAGTAGAAAAACAATAGTGTAGTGATAAAGCTGATACATGTCTCTGAGTTCTTTAACAGGAACTAAGACCTCTACCCAAGAGGAGGATTGTAACATCAGGTTGAGCACAAGTTCATAGATCACAGACTGGTTGGAACTAGAAGGCTGATAATTAAAATTTCTTAATCACTACTGTTACCTCACCACTAGCAATCAGAAGACAATTCAGTTATGCATCCTGCAGACCTCACACAAAAATTTGCCCTTAGAAATTCTTTCCTGAAAACCTCCTGGAGTTCAAGTCTTTTGAACACAAGCTTCCAGTACTACTTGCTTGACCCTTGCAGTAAACTTTACTTCAGGCTCTGAAGTTTTAGTTTGTTTTCCACTTTGTGTATCATGAACTTGAAGCAAAAGAGCAAAAGATCCATGTTGTCTATTTATTAGTTCCATAACATTTCTTTTTTAGATATTCATTTAACCATGGTCTGTTGATGGATAATCTTGCAATTATTCAGTGTTGTATGAGAAACTGAGATACATACATTGAGATAATATCTGGAAAAACATTTTTGACCATGTTTCAACTAATTTGTTATTTCAGGTCAGTTCAGTTGCTCAGTCGCATCCAACCCATTGTGACCCCCATGGATGGCAGCATGCTAGGCCTCCCTGTCCATCACCAACTCCTGGATTTTACTCAAACTCATGTCCATTGAGTCAGTGATGCTATCCAACCATCTCATCTTCTGTCCTCCCCTTCTATTCTTGCTTTCAATTTTTCCCAGCATCAGGGTCTTTGCAAATGAGTCAGTTCTTTGCATCGGGTGGCCAAAGTATTGGAATTTCAGCTTCAGCATCAGTTCTTCCAATGAATATTCAGGACTGATTTATTTTAGGATTGATTGGTTGGATCCCCTTGCAGTCCAAGGGACTCTCAAGAGTCTTCTCCAACACCACAGTTCAAAAGCATCAATCCTTCGGCGCTCAGCTTTCTTTATAGTCCAAGTCTCACATCCATACGTGACTACTGGAAAAACCATAGCCTTGACTAGGTGGACCATTGTTGGCAAAGTAAGGCCTCTGCTTTTTAATTACCTGTCTAACATTGTCATAATTCTTCTTCCAAGAAGCAAGTGTCTTTTAATTCCATGGCTGCAGTAATTTTGGAGCCCAGGAAAATAAAGTCTGTCACTATTTCCATTGTTTCCCCATCTATGCCACGAAGTGATGGGACTGGATTCTATAATCTGTTTTTTCAATGTTGAGCTTTAATCCAGAGTTTTCACTGAACTCTTTTCCTTCAACAAGACGCTCTTTAATTCCTCTTTGCTTTCTGCCATAAGGGTGGTGTCATACACATATCTGAGGATATTGATATTTCTCCATGCAATCTTAATTCCAGCTTGTGCTTTATCCAGCCTGGCATTTAACGTGATGTACTCTGCACTTAAATAAGCAGGGTGACACTATACAGCTTTGAAGTATTCCTTTCCCAGTTTGGAACCAGTCTGTTGTTCCATGTCTAGTTCTAAATGTTGCTTCTTGATATACATACAAGTTTCTCAGGAGGCAGGTAAGGTGGTCTGGTGTTTCCATCTCTTTAAGAATTTTCCACAGTTAGTTGTGATCTAAACAAAGGCTTTAGTGTAGTCAATGAAGCAGAAGTAGATCTTTTTCTGAAATTTTCTAGCTTTTCCTATGATCCAGTGGATGTTGGCAATTGATCTTTGGTTCCTTCTGCGTTTTCTAAATCCAGTTTGTACATCTGGAAGTCTGTTGAAGTCTGCCACTGCTGCTGCTGCTGAGTCGCTTCAGTCGTGTCCAACTCTGTGCGACCCCATAGATGGCAGCCCAACAGGCACCCCCGTCCCTGGGATTCTCCAGGCAAGAACACTGGAGTGGGTTGCCATTTCCTTCTCCAATGCATGAAAGTGAAAAGTGAAAGTGAAGTAGCTCAGTTGTGTCTGACTGTTTGCGACCCCATGGACTGCAGCCTACCAGGCTCCTCTGTCCATGGGATTTTCCAGGCAAGAGTACTGGAATGGGGTGCCAATGCCTTCTCTGCTGTTGAAGTCTAGATTGAAAGATTTTCAGCATTACTCTGCTAGCATGTGAAGTGAATGCAATCATTCAATAGTTTGAACTTTCTTTGGCATTGGCCTTCTTTGGGATTGGAATGAAAACTGACCTTCTCCAGTTCTGTGGCCACTGCTAAGTTTTCCAAATCTACTGGCACATTGAATGCAGCACTTAAACAGCATCATCATTTAGAATTTGACATAGCTCAGCTGGAATTCCGTCTCCTCCACTAGCTTTGTTCATAATGATGCTTCCTAAGGCCCACTTGAACTAACAGTCCAGGATATCTGGCTAGGTGAGTGTTCATACCATCCTCTTTATCTGGGTCATTAAGATCTTTATTGTATAGTTCTTCTGTGTGTTCCTTCACCTCTTCTTAATATCTTCTGCTTCTATTAGGTCCATACTTTTTTTGTCCTTTATTGTGCCCATCTTTGCATAAAATGTTCCCTTGGTATCTCCAATTTGAACAGATCTCTAGTCTTTCCCATTCTATTGTTTTCCTCTATTTCTTAACATTGTTCCCTTAGGAAGCCTTTCTTATCTCTCCTTGCTATTCTTTGGAAATCTGCATTCAAATGGATATATCTTTCCTTTATCCATTTTCCTTTTCCTTCTCTTCCTTCCTCAGCTATTTGTAAAGCCTCTTGAAAAAACCATTTAACTTTTTGCATTTCTTTTTCTTTGGGATGGTTTTGATCACTGTCTCCTGTACTTTGTTACAAACCTTTGTCCATACTTCTCAGGCACTCCATCAGATCTAATCCCTTGAGTCTATTTGTCACTTCCACTGTATAATCATAAGGGATTTTATTTAGGTCATACCTGAGTAGCCAAGTGGTTTTCCCTATGTTCGTCAAGTTAAGTCTGATTTTTGCAATAAGTAGTTCATGATCTAAGCTACAGTCAGCTCTCAATCTTACTTTTGCTTACTGTATAGAACTTTTCCATCTTTGGGAATAAAAATATAATCAACATGATTTTTGTATGACCATCTGGTTATGTCCACATGTAGAGTCATCTCTTGTTTGTTGGTAGAAAATGTTTGCTATGACCAGTGAGTTCTGTTGGCAAAATTTTGCTGGACTTTGTCTTGCTTCATTTTGTACTTCAAGGTTAAACTTTCCTATTACTTCAGATATCTCTTGACTTCCTAATTTTGCATTTTAGTCCCTTATGGTGAAAATGTAATCTTTCTGGATGTTAGTTCTAGCATGTCTACTAGGTCTTCATGGAACCGTGGGTTCAATACAGGGGACATGGGTTCAATCCTTGGTTCTGGAACTAAGTTTCTATATGCTGTGGAGCAATGAAGCCCACACATCATAACTACTGTCCCTGTGCACTCTGGAACCCGTGCACAAAAAACTAGAAAGTCCATGTACTACAAGGAAAGTTGGCACATGACACAAGGAAGATCCCATATGCCACATCCAAGACCTGAGGCCACAAAATAAATAAACAACAATAAAAGGATTATTCAGAAATATAGTTGTGCCACAATACTTGTGGAGGTTTTAGTGGGAAGAGTATGCATTACCCTGTTTGGAGGCAAGCACTTTTTTTTTTTTTTTTTTTACTGTAGCTCTTGTTCAGCTGCTTTTTGTCAGTGGTACAAAAGCATAATCATGTATCATGATATCATTTTCATATATTCATCTCTAATTACAAAGTAACATAAAATACAACTAAAATAAATATCCATCAAAAACATTTGTTAATGGGATCAAAAAGGCCACTTATTCTATTCAAAGTGTGTACAGTGGATAAGCGGCTAACGTATCATTTAAATAACAGAATCCTCAGTTGGCCTCAGGCATATGGGAGATTATATTGATCCCTTGGCATTGTTCATACATTTTGAGTCAGTCAATGACCCAGTTTGTAGCTTGATACTGAAAGTCATTTGCTCAAAGTTGTTACAGCTCCAATAGTAAAAACATGTTTCAAGTCATCTTCCTAAGAAATGGGCACAGTGAGAGGCTTCTTATTCTATCTTTTCTGTGACCTTGTCATGTTTCTTTATAACACCAGTAGACCATGGACATATATATCTAAATGCTCATTCAGTTCAGTTCAGTTCAGTTCAGTGGCTCAGTTCTGTCCAACTGTTTACGACCCCATGAATAGCAGCAAGCCAGGCCTCCCTGTCCATCACCGACTCCTAGAGTTCACTCAGATTCATGTCCATCAAGTCAGTGATGCCATCCAGCCATCTCTGTCATTCTCTTCTCCTCCTGCCCCCCAATCCCTCCCAGCATCAGAGTCTTTTCCAATGAATCAACTCTTTGCATGAGGGGCCACAGTACTGGAGTTTCAGCTTTAGCATCATTCCTTCAAAGAAATCCCAGAGCTGATCTCCTTTAGAATGGACTGGTTGGATCTCCTTGCAGTCCAAGGGACTCTCAAGAGTCTTCTCCAACACCACAGTTCAAAAGCATCAGTTCTTTGGTCCTTAGCGTTCTTCACAGTCCACCTCTCACATCCATACATGACTACTAGAAAAACCATAGCCTTGAGTAGATGGACCTTAGTCAGCAAAGTAATGTTTCTGCTTTTGAATATACTATCGAGGTTGGTCATAACTTTTCTTCCAAGGAGTAAGCGTCTTCTAATTTCATGATTGCAGTCACCAACTGCGGTGATTTTGGAGCCCCCCAAAATAAAGTCTGGCACTGTTTCCACTGTTTCCCCATCTATTTCCCATGAAGTGATGAGACAGGATGCCATGATCTTCGTTTTCTGAATACTGAGCTTTAGGAGAACTTTTTCACTCTCCACTTTCATGTTCATCAAGAAGCTTTTAGTTTTTCTTCACTTTCTGCCATAAGGGTGGTGTCGTCCACATATCTGAGGTGATTGATATTTCTCCCGGCAATCTTGATTCCAGCTTGTGTTTCTTCCAGTCTAGTGTTTCTCATAATGTACTCTGCATAGAAGTTAAATAAGCAGAGTAACAATATTCAGCCTTGACGTACCCCTTTTCCTATTTGGAACCAGTCTGTTGTTCCATGTCCAGTTCTAATGTTGCTTCCTGACCTGCATACAGATTTCTCAAGAGGTAGGTCAGGTGGTCTGGTATTCCTATCTCTTTCAGAATTTTCCACAGCTTATTGTGATCCACCCAGTCAAAGGTTTTGGCATAGTCAATAAAGCAGAAATAGATGTTTTTCTGAAACTCTTTTGCTTTTTCCATGATCCAGCAGATGCTGGCAATTTGATCTCTGGTTCCTCTGCCTTTCTAAAACCAGCTTGAACATCAGGAAGTTCACAGTTCACGTGTTGCTGAAGCCTGGCTTGGAGAATTTTGAGCATTACTTTACTAACATGTGAGATGACTGCAATTGTGTAATAGTTTGAGCATTCTTTGGCCTTGCCTTTCTTTGGAATTGGAATGAAAACTGAACTTTTCCAGTCCTGTGGCCACTGCTGAGTTTTCCAAAGTTCTTGGCATATTGAGTGAAGCACTTTCACAGTATCATGTTTCAGGATTTGAAATAGCTCAACTTGAATTCCATCACCTCCACTAGCTTTGTTCGTAGTGATGCATTCCAAGGCCCACTTGACTTCACATTCCAGGATGTCTGGCTCTAGATGCGTGATCACATTATCATGATTATCTGGGTCGTGAAGATCTTTTCTGTACAGTTCTTCTGTGTATTTTTTTGCCACCTCTTCTTAATATCTTCTGCTTCTTAAGATCTCTAGTCTTTCCCATTCTGTTCTTTTCCTCCATTTCTTTGCATTGATTGCTGAGGAAGGCTTTATTATCTCTCCTTGCTATTCTTTGGAACTCTGCTTTCAGATGCTTATATCTTTCCTTTTCTCCTTTACTTTTCACCTCTCTTCCATTCACAGCTATTTGTAAGCCCTTCCCAGACAGCCATTTTGCTTTTTTGCATTTCTTTTCCATGGGGATGGTCTTGATCCCTGTCTCCTGTACAATGTCATGAACCTCCATCCATAGTTCATCAGGCACTCTGTCTATCAGATCTAGGCCCTTAAATCTATTTCTCACTTCCACTGTATAATCAGAAGGGATTTGATTTAAGTCATACCTGAATGGTCTAGCGGTTTTCCCTACTTTCTTCAATTTGAGTCTGAATTTGGTAATAAGGAGTTCATGATCTGAGCCACAGTCAGCTCTTGGTCTTGTTTTTGTTGACTGTATAGAGCTTCTCCATCTTTGGCTGCAAAGAATATAATCAATCTGATTTTGGTATTGACCACCTGGTGATTTCCATGTGTAGAGTCTTCTCTTGTGTTGTTGGAAGAGGATGTTTGCTATGACCAGTGCATTCTCTTGGCAAAACTCTATTAGTCTTTGTCCTGCTTCATTCCTTATTCCAAGGCCAAATTTGCCTGTTACTCCAGGTGTTTCTTGACTTCCTACTTTAGCATTCCAGTCCCTTATAATGAAAAGGACATTTTTGGGGGTTTGGGTTCTAAAGGTTTTGTAGGTCTTCATAAAACCATTCAACTTCAGCTTCTTCAGCATTATTGGTTGGGGCATAGACTTGAATAACTGTGAAACTGAATGGTTTGCCTTGGAAACAAACAGATCATTCTGTCATTTTTGAGATTGCATCCAAGTACTGCATTTCGGACTCTTTTGTTGACCATGATGGCTACTCCATTTCTTCTGAGGGATTCCTGCCCGCAGTAGTAGATATAATGGTCATCTGAGTTAAATTCACCCATTCCAGTCCATTTTAGTTCACCAGTTCCTAGAATGTCAACATTCACTCTTGTCATCTCTTGTTTGACCACTTTCAATTTGTCTTGATTCATGGACCTGACATTCCAGGTTCCTATGCAATATTGCTCTTTATAGCATTGGACCTTGCTTCTATCACCAGTCACTTCCACAGCTGGGTATTGTTTTTGCTTTGGCTTCATCCCTTCATTCTTTCTGTAGTTATTTCTCCACTGATCTCCAGTAGCACATTGGGTACCTACCGACCTGGGGAATTCCTCTTTCAGTATCCTATCATTTTGCCTTTTTATACTGTTGATGGAGTTCTCAAGGCAAGAATATTGAAGTGGTTTGCCATTCCCTTCTCCAGTGGGCCACATTCTGTCAGACCTCTCCACCATGACCCACCCACCTTGGGTTGCCCCGTGGGCATGGCTTGGTTTCATTGTGTTAGACAAGATTTCGATCCTAGTGTGATTAGATTGACTAGTTTTCTGTGAGTATGGTTTCAGTGCATCTGCCCTCTGATGCCCTCCTGCAACATCTACCATCTTACTTGGGCTTCTCTTACCTTGGGCGTGGGGTATCTTTTCATGGCTGCTCCAGTAAAGCACAGCCACTGCTCCTTACCTTGGACAAAGGGTATCGCCTTACCCCTCATTAGTGTACATCAAAAATCCTTAATTATCTGCATTTTACATGCTAGATAGGAAAAGCATACTTTCTTCACCTTCCCCAACACACAGATGCTTTCTTATACAAACATATGTCAAGATTTTACAGGGATATTTTCACAGTAACTTTGAAAAACAAACAAATAGGGCACAATGCCCACTATTTAATCAAAGCAGTTACTATTACTAGCTGAGTCCAGATGAGAAGGGAGTGGGACTTTCTTTTGCAGTAGCGTTTGTTATATTCTTTTTACATATTAGAGTTCCTTATGACTTAAACTAGGACATTGTAATTTAGATATTTATATCCTAACTAATGATACACCAAATTGGCTCTCATTTTCTTTTGTTATAAAAACTCACATTTTTCATCTTTTATCTTTGTGTAAAATTTATAAGAAAACCAATCTTTCAGCCAACTTTTGCCCTACACTGGGATTTAAGAATTCTTTGTTTCATGGTATGTATTACAAGTGTCCTAGAAACTACCCATAAAATGAACCTCTCACATCTGAAATAAAAAGAGGAAAAGAGAAGAAAGGACAAGTTCCCATGGAAAGTAACTGTGGAAAATAAAAACTTGAAACTGAAAGTCACTCAGTCGTGTCTGACTCTTTGCAACCGCATAGGCTTTACAGTGAATGGAATTTTCCAAGCTAGAATACTGGAGTTGGTAGCCCTTCCCTTCTCCAGGGGATGTTCCTTTCTCCAGGGAATCTTCCCAACCCAGGGATCAAACCCATGTATCCTACACTGCAAGTGATTCTTCACCAGCTGAACCATGAAGGAAGCCCAACAATACTGGAGTAAGTATCCTCTCCCTTCTCCAGTGGATCTTCTCGACCCAGAAATTGAACCGGGTTCTCCTGAATTGCAGGTGGATTCTTTACCAACTGAGCTAGTAGAGAGTCCCCCTTGGACCATCTCAAACTGAAGCCCTACAGATGTAACATAATAATCAAAGGACATAAAGTCAATGAGCAACTTCAGAAGTGTCAAAAATTCTGCTCTAAACATTTTTTCTAGTCACTGCAATTGAATATAAAATGTGAGACAGTAAAGATATTTTGGAGGTTGGTCATTATGTGTAATGTATGTGAACATTTGTTTATTAATTTTTCTCAACATCATTTTAGGCATAGATCATTAATTTGGTATGTTGTGTTTTCACTGCCACTATTTTCTGGATATTTTTTATCTTCTATTTTTCCCCACAGTTATTTATGAGATAAATACTTAATATTCTGAAGTTTTCCTTTCCTCTCTCAATCACTCTTGCTCAATATCTGGTGTTATCAGAGAAAATGGTCTATATTATTGCTAATTTAAATAATGAATTGAGCAATTAATTGTTTGTGGAGGAGAGGATTATTGATAACATAGGTGTGCATGTATGCTAAAAATGTTATTTCTTATTAATAAAGAGAACTTTTATGTGTTCCTTTGTTTACACTCATAAACTACCTGAACATATTGCCTATTTCATTATTTTTAGGGTATTTGATCAGGAAGCTCTTAAAGACATGAATTTAATTTCTCTATATCTGTTGTATCTTACATCAGCTCTCTTTGCTCACCCTGTTTTTCTGTGCTCTCTGTGTTTTATTTTACACTTTTATGTATCCTACTCTCCCAAGGCTATGGTTTTTCCAGTAATCATGTATGGATGTGAAAGTTGGACTGTGAAGAAGGCTGAGCACTAAAGAATTGATGCTTTTGAACTGTGGTGTTGGAAAAGACTCTTGAGAGTCCCTTGGACTGCAAGGAGATCCAACCAGTCCATTCTGAAGGAGATCAGTCTTGGGATTTCTTTGGAAGGAATGATGCTAAAGCTGAAACTCCAGTATCTAGCCACCTCATGCAAAGAGTTGACTCATTGGAAAAGACTCTGATGCTGGGAGAGATTGGGTGCAGGAGGAGAAGGGGACGACAGAGGATGAGATGGCTGGATGGCATCACTGACTTGATGAACGTGAGTCTGAGTGAACTCCGGGAGTTGGTGATGGACAGGGAGGCCTGGCGTGCTGCAATTCATGGGGTCACAAAGAGTCGGACATGACTAAGCGACTGAACTAAACTGACTCTCCCCTCCTCTCTTCATCTCTTCTTTTCTTTGTTTGTTCTTCCTTCTCTCCCCACCATCTCTCTCTCTTACTTTCTTCTTGTGTGTTATTTGATATGTAAAAACATATGATGGTTATAACCTCATTGTATATTTATTTTCTATAATTCAAAATTCATATTTTTCTTAGTGAATTCTTTTAACTTCGTTACAAAATGCTTGAAAGTAATATTATAGATTCCTTTAACTTTTTTAAGCAGCTATCTGGTAAACTTTTTTTTTTTTTTTTTTGCCTCGTGGTATGCAGGATCTTAAGTCCCAGACCAGGAACCAAACCTTCACTGCCTGCAGTGGAAGTGTGGAGTCTTAACCACTGGACCACCAGGGAAGTCCCAAGCATTTCTGCAGACTTTAAAAATCTGAGTGACATTTCTGTGTCATTTTCATTTTAGTTATACCATTTTCTGGTAAACTCAGTGTAACGTTCTTGTTAGAACTTGTAACTATAATTCTTTTAATAATTACACTTGTTCTATATTTATTAATTGATAAGAAGTAGCATTTGTCTAATTCTATTAACTCACATCTTTCCAAATAGTGTCCTTATTCTTTATCTATTACTATAGGATTGCATTTTCTTATATGAAGAGTTATCAAACAATTTCATTTAAAACTTTATATTTGAACTTTTCTTTTTTAGCTTAGCCACTTTAGCAATTTGTTCCTCCCTGGTCTAATCATCTCCTGCCCCAGACTATTTCATCAACCTCTGTACTTGCCATCCCTCTTCTTAATCTTTCTCAGCTCAGCAGGAGGAATAATCCTTTACAAATGTTATTTCCCTTCAAAGTCACTCAGTAGTGTCCAATTGATATCAGAGCAAAGGGCCTATTCAATGCTTCAGGTTTTATTTACACTCACAAGTGAAGACTTTCAAATTTCATCCCAACAACACAACGTCCTTCACTGCAGACTTTGTAAGCTTTCAGAAAAACATGTTACCAAGTTGTCCTCACCTCAGAATGTTCATCATCAAAAAGTCTATAATCTACAACTGGAGAGGGTATGAAGAAAAGGGAACCTTCTTGCACTGTTAGTGGGAATGTAAATTAATATAGCCACTTGGAGAAGAGTATGGAGATTCCTTAAAAACTAAAAGTAGAACTACTATATAACCCAGCAATCTTAATACTGGGCATATACCCTGAGAAACCATAATTCAAAAAGTCGCATGTATTCCAATGTTCACTGAAACACCATTTAAAATAGCCAGAACATGGAAGCAATCTAAATGTCCATAAATGGATGAATGGATATAAAGGATGTAGCACATGTATGCAATGGACTATTACTCGGCAACAAGAAGGAACAAAACTGGGTCACTTATAGAGACATAGATGGACCTAGAGACTGTCGTACATAGTGAAGTAAGTCAGAAAAAGAAAAACAAATACTGTATTTAACACTTATATGTGGGATCTGGAAAATGGTAAAGATGAAACTATCTGCAGGGCAGGATAGAAATGCAGGCATAGAGGATGGATGGGTGGACGTGCAGAGAGGGAAGAAATGAAGGTGGAATAATTTGGTATATTGGGATTGATGTACATGCACTGCCATGTGTAAAACAGATTGCTATATAGCACAGAGAGCTTAGCTCATTGTTCTGTGGTGACCTAGATGGGTGGGAATCTGGGGTGGAAGGGAGACCCAAGAGGGAGGGGATATTTGTATATATACAGCTAATTTATTTTGTGCTTCCCTGGCGGCTCAGATGGCAAAGAATCTACCTGCAATGCAGGAAACCTGGGTTTTATCCCTAGTTTCAGAATATCTCCTGGAGAAGGGAATGGCTACCCACTCCAGTATTCTTGCCTGGAGAATCCCATGGACAGAGGAGCCTGGCTGCTACAGACTATGGAGTCATGAAGAGTTCATTTTCACTGCATGATATTGTGAGGTAACTATGTGAAGAGTGCTGAGTCATCTCCAACTCTGCAATACTGTGGACTGTAGATCTATAATCCACCAGACTCCTCTGTCCATGGGATTCTCCAGGCAAGAATACTGGAGTGTGTTGCCATTTCTTCCTCCAAGGGATCTGCTAGACACTGAGCTCAAATCCTCATCTTTTATATGTCCTGCAGTGGCAAGTGGACTTTTACCCACTTGAGCCATCCAAGGAGCCCAGAAATCAACTACACCCAGATAAAAAAGAAAGAAAAAGACTTCCAAAATGAGTACCTCTTAACTAATTATGAGAAGTTAATATCTTAACATTTATGGAAAGTGTGACTTTGCCAGAAAATAAATATGAGAAATATCTTTTATATTCAAAGATATTATCTGTGTAGCTTCCAATGCAAAATAATTATCAGGGTGATAAACCCCTTATCTTCCATTCTGTTTCCATTTCAACTGCTGTAACATCAAATGGACGTACTAGGTATTAGTTTTGCTGCTAATCACCAGGCTGAGCTGGTGTCTGAATGACTAGCTACAAATTTCAATGTTCCACAATCCCTACAAATTTGATATTTCACTAGAAAAATTCACAGAACTCACTGAAAGTGCTATACTAAAGATCAGAGTGTATCATAAAGGATACACATGAAAGTGAAAGTCATTCAGCTGTGTCCAACTCTTTGAGATCCCATGGACTGTATAGTCCTGGAATTTTCCAGGAAAGAATACTGGAGTAGGTAGTCTTTCCCTTCTTCAGGGATCTTCCCAATCCAAGAATCAAACCCAGGTCTCCTGTATTGCAGGTGGATTCTTTACCATCTGAGCCATCAGAGAAGCACAAGAATACTGGAATAGGTAGCCTATCCCTTCTCCAGCGGATCTTCCCAACCCAGGAATCCAACCAGGGTCTCCTGCATTTCAGGTGGATTCTTTACCAACTGAGCTAAAGGATACACATATGGGAAGGTCTGAGAGGGTTCCACACAGACCTTCTGTGCCATCACCCTACAGAGTCAAGGCATTTTCCCTTCCCAGACATCAATATTTACCAGCTAGATGAATGTGTTCAAAAATCAGGAAGCTTTATTAAGTTTTAGTGTCCATAGTTTTTATTGGGGTTTTATTAGCAGGTATGATTTATTGAATCCTTGGCCACAGGATTAAACTCTGTCTCTAGCCATCTCCCTTCCCCAGAGGTCTGGCAGTCAAAAACCTCAGTTCTCTAATCACTTTCTTGATTATTCTGGTGACAAGCTCCCATCCAGAAACTACTAATGGACTCAGCATGAGTCACCTCATTGCAGTTTCACAATCAAACTCTTCTCGCTCAGGAGATACTTAAAGTTTTTGAAGTTCTGAGCCTTTATGAGACAAAACTCAAGTGTATTTTTTTTTCATACTGCACCTTCCCAACATTCATCATCTGTTTGCCTACCTCTCCAAGGCCAAGACAGTCACCTCATATTTGCATTGAGAACATACACGAGACAGCTTTAGAGAATACTGCATTAGAAGTTTCTTGACTTCTTACAAATTCAGCCTAAATTTCTTGAACCTTGTCCACTATCCACAACTTATTTAGCTTAGATCATTTATATTCCAATAAAATAACTTTCAAACTCACTGGGACCAGATGCCAAATATACATTGTAAGCCATAGAGATAGCCAACTCTAATGTTATTAATATCTTCAGGTTTAATTTTTTAATCAATTTTGTTCCACTTTTTCCAGTTTTGCCAAATTGCAACAAAATATAAATAGCAACTGGATTCATTTCCCACTCTCAAGCGTGTTATTCATGAGCCTTGGGGCTTGGATATGATAAAAAGATATCAGGCAACTGAGTCTCAACATTTAAAATTCTATTGATTCCACAACAGTCAAGACATGGAAGTCAAGTATTACCTGATTTACTTCTCTTAGAGAAGAAAGATGGGAAACATGGCCCATTCTAACACATTTAGAGCCTGCCACGAGGTAACCATAACTACTTAAAAAAGACACTGAGAAAGGTCTTCTATGTTAACTCCTAGGAACATATTATTATCCTCTGAAATTCCAAATAAGTCATGTATGATTTCAAAATCCTAAAATGACTAGGTTGTACATAATAAATAAGAAAAATACATTTTTATGCTATAATTCATAACCTTGTGCATATGATGGCCATGGCTGACCAAAGGCAAACAATTTCCTGGAATTGAATGGCAATATCTTCAGGCTCTCAGTTAGTACTAGAGAATTACATAAAGTTCATTTTATAAATATAAGTAGAAATATATGAACTTTGAATAAACATTTTACTTGCAGAAATAATGTCAAGTAACTAATAGAGAAAAGTTTAAACTTCCTCTAACTTATGGAGTTTACTCCAAATCTACTGACTAGGAAGCTCTTATTTAATCAATAGTAGACTAGTCTGGTATCATAACTTTGAGTTATTATCTTACTAATTTTCTTAAATCTACTAAAAGTATTGACTAAGCATGCTGCTGCTACTGCTAAGTTGCTTCAGTCGTGTCAGAATCTGTGCAGCCCCATAGACGGCAGACCACCAAGCTCCCCCATTCCTGGAATTCTCCAGACAAGAACACTGGAGAGCGTTGCCATTTTCTTCTCCATTGACTAAGCATACTTAACACTTTAATTAACAGGGCAGGCAAGGGAACACAAACTTCTGAGTGATGTTAAAGTAAGGCTAACGTTTTATAAAGGAACAGGTAAAATCTCTAGCTTTTTGTGTCTTGCTTTCAAATCTGAACAAATCCATGAAAATGTGGTTTGTTTCACTTGTTTTAAAAAGGCATTTTAAATTCTCTTAACTTTTGATTGTTTGTAAATCTTCTGAATTCTCCATCAATTTTGAATGAGATACTTGCTGAGTAGAGAAATTTTAGTTGTAGACTTTTTGTTTGTTTGTTTTCCTTTCAGTACTTTAAAATACATCATTGCAGTACTATTTCCAATAGCTAGGAAATAGCACTGATGAACTCCTTTGCAGGGCAGCAATGAAAATGTAGACATAGAGAACAGATTTACGGACATGGCAGGCAGGAAGAAGAGGGTGGGATGAATGGCAAGAGTAACATGGGGACATATACATTACCATATCTAAAATAGATAGCCAATGGGAATTTGATGTATGAATCAGGGAACTCAAACCAGAGCTCTGTAACAAAAGAGAGGGCTCGATGGAGTGGGAGGTAGGAAGGTTTAAGAGTGAGGCAATATGTGTATACCTGTGTATGATTCCTGTTGATTTATGGCAGAAACCAATACAACATTGTAAAGAAATTATCCTTCAAGTAAAACTAAATAAGTTAAAAGAAAAAAGTTTTAAAGCCATCCTAAGTGAACTCCATAGAACAAATTGATGCTTCAGGACAATATATCTTGATTTTCCTGTGATTTTACCCACTTCGTATACACACTGTCACATACACCTAAAAGGTACTACAACTTTCAAGTTAGAAGAAAATTAATGGTCCATATCCAACAGCAAAACCATTTTTTTTTTATGGTGGGTGTTTACTCCTTGAATGAGGACAGTCTCATCTCATAACAGGCAACTCTCTCCTGATGATGATAGTCTACTCTTGTTTTAAAGGTAACTTAAGAGTAGTGGGTAGTTTCATTTGTTAGGAAAAAATCATTTGGATTATTTGGATCTCTTTAAGGAAACTCTTGCTATAATTTCCCATGATTTATGCATTTAATAAACAATGATCTCTGAAAGTTAGCAGATTGAGATTGTCTAAAGTGTAAAAGAAGAGACATAATGGTGACCTGAGGGGGTTTGACTTAGGGACATATCTCCCAACTTCCCAGCTTTGGATGTCTAAGAGCAAACTTTCAAATGCAAAGGTAAATGATATTAGAAGAAATCTGTCACCCAGAATTGTTTGTGTCTGAGAATCAAATTGCTACAGAATTCCATGCAAAAGCAGATATTTTAAGTGGGGAAAAAAAAAAAAAAAACTTTGATGGTGGCAGAAAGCATACTAGGAACACATAAGTAGCTAAAGAATTAGAAGCACTTATTAGGAGAAAAGTTTAACTCTTACAGAAGAGGTTGGAATTGACTGAAGGAGAAAAAAGATTTATCCAAAAGAACATAGAGAAATTTAACTGTTTCTGATCATTCAGGTTAGGAAAGTGTTAGAAAGGAGGAAAGATACGCAGAAGGACTATCTGGTGAGGTTGTGCAGAGGGTATATCTGGGAACTGAGGTTGTGGGGAGGCAGAAGATGCAAGGAAAGTAGGAAGGGGGAGTGGGCAGAGGAGACATGCACAGGAGTTTACTGGAATACAGAGACTTTATAAACAAGGAAAAGGAAAGTCTGAGAGAAAGCATTGCCTAGGAAGCCCACATACAGAATAACATCCCATGGCATGCTCTTTGGAACAGAGAAGCTGATTTTTAAGAAACAACTGGAAATTTCCACCTGAATGTTGAAGGAATGACCACAACAACCATGGCGATCAACATGCACTGAATGATCACTATATGGTGGGCACTGTGCTAAGGACTTAGGCCTGCTTCTTATCATTTAATGTTCACAGAAAAATCTGTGTGTTTTGAGATCTTTACTTATTTCCTAGAAGAAAGAGGCCATTGATCAGCTTTGAATCTTAAAGCTGACTTGCATGACTTCTTTAAGCAAGACAGTATTTCTGAAGGCAGAGAGTAGTACAGAGAAAAAGATTTTCTGAAATCCTTTGTTTTACCTTTAAGCATAAAAAGAGTTAGCCCTGGATAATGTAACTATAAAATATTACAAAAGTGGGGAGGAGAATCTTTGCCAGACTGAAAGGATTCAAGCAAAGCTTAATCCTTTTAGTTCTACTATATTGAGGGAGGAGAAGACAGATTATATAGATCTAAGGCATCAGACACATATGAGTTGTGCTTCAAAAGTTTCCCAGAAGGATGAACATATGGGCAGGGCTAGAAATTAATTTTATTGTTGTTTAGTCACTAAGTTACATCCAACTCTTTTGAGACCCCATGGACCGTAGCCTGCCAGGATCCTCCATCCATGGGATTTCTTAAGCAAGAATACTGAAGGGGTTGTCCATTTCTTTCTTCATGGGATATTCCAAACCAAATGATCAAACTCAGCAATCCTGTATTACAGGCAGATTCTTTACCATATGAGTCACCAGGGAAGCCCCAAAAGCTAGATTTTAAGATGTCTCACACTAGGAGATATCAATTCAGGAGGAACCTAGACCAGACACCTCAGAGTAGGTCTGCAAGTAGGATGAGTGAGTCTGCGAAGGAAATCTTGTTCATACAAATATTTCAAGCTTTTTTCTGTTGATTCAAGATCACAAGCCTTCTCTAAGCACATAATGAAAACCTTAGAGGAGAGAATCGGAGAGGATAGAGAGGAGAGCAGAATGTAAAAGACAACATTGTATCCAAAAGTGGCTCAGTTTTTACAGGAAGAGACAGATTACATTTCCTGATGAATTTAAATTTATCACAATGTAAATGAAACTTAGATGGTCCAGCTACCACCATCCTAAACCAACATCCATGGGTAAGAGTGTTTATGTACCAAGTGCAGTTGCATTTTTGGTACTGAAACACTAGATTTGGGGATTTGGGTTGGGTGTAGGATCTTAGTTTTACAATCATGTTGTTTTCCCTTTTGAATGGAAATATAATTTTGAAATTATTTTTACTTAATTTTCATCATTTTACCTGTAGCATTATGGTAGCTATACCTTTTTACTTAAAACAGCCTGATAATTTTTCAAAACTCTCTTCTTAATTTCATAAATGTGATCAATTTTGGCATTGGAGTCAATTTTGGTATTGTAAAATGACACTGGTCATTCTGCCCAAGGACCTACAAGCTTATAGACCTCTTCTTATTCCTGGGAGATTTGTCAGCAAGACCAGGATGGTTTAGACCAAAACTTATCATAAAACAGTCTTTTTAAAGATTTCTTAATCAAATATGATGTGTTTTTCTCTCTAAAAGAATTGTAACAATTTTATCAAAGCTTAAAATTATTCACATAAATATTAAATAAAAATTTCATGCATATTTTCACAGTCACTTGGTACTGTGCTAAAGCTGAGACAAGAATTCAGAATATGGCAAGTCAGATTACCTTGCAATTACTGATTTGTTTTGCAGGTGAAGAACTGAAACCAGGTAAAACAGCTGCAGCGGATATGTATCTCAGTTTTACTAGTTACAGTCTTGCATTGATGAAATAAATTGTGCTGAGGATATATACTTTGGAAATATGCAACCATTGCAATAATATACCTTCACTAATCACTTTTAATTATCTTTTTACTAGATTTTTCGGAACATATTTGTTGATATTTGTTTATCTCTTATTTATTTGTTCTAATAGATAATTTTTTGGCCAGAAACTTTGCTACTCTGCTACTAAAAGCTAACTTTTCTGTGTTTGTCGGGATAGCTTAAGTTTATCCAGGGCTTCAGTGTGCAGTAGGTAACACTGATCTTACTGGAAATCTGTCTCAAGCAAGCACAAGCTGGATTTCTACAAAGACGCTTTGCTTTCTTTCTTAAAATATTCCCCCGTCAGTGAAGTTTGTCACATGTGACTCGTGTATATGACCTCCACAGTTCCAGGTTCATTACTAATAAGAATATATTGGAAATTCCATCTGTATACATCCTGTAGTATTTATTTTTCACAAGTTAAGAGTCAAATCAATGATTTCCTCCATTCTTCAATTATTTCCTCTTAGAGCCTAAAGATATATATATTTTTAATTTTCTCTCCTTTGGATGTAAACTTTTACTCTCCTGATTGGAAGATATAAGTCTTTCTTGATGATTTAAATTCAGGATTGGGAACTTGTATACACCAGTGGCGGATTCATGTCAATGTATGGCAAAGCCAATACAGTATTGTAAAGTAAAATAAAGTAAAAATAAAATTAAAATAAATAAATAAATAAATAAAAGTTTGACCAGAATGTAAAATGAAACAAATGGGTAAAAATCATGTTATGTACATAACCATCATTTTTTCCCCAATACTGCCACCATTTAAATAAAGCGAAACAATTCTGTGTTGCCTTAGGTTATTTTATACCCTTATATGTCTACACAACCTGAGAAGTGGAGCTAAGATAAACATTTCTCAAGTAAAACTACATCTACTTTTATTGGTCTTCGATTTTCAGTAAAGCCTCTAAGATGTAACTATAGGAACAGACACACTGATGACTTTTATCTTCCATACAAAAAGAAGATCATAAACAGAATGAAAATGCTCCCATTTTATATTCCTTTCCCCATGATGTCCTAAACAATAAAGCAATAGCAAAACAGCTAAATGCTTTGTAAATTCTCTCCTTTATAACAACTGCAAATCAGTTCTTAACATATATTTGACCCTGGAAAATCAGTAGGAACTATCTTATGGTTGACACTGCATCACAAAACAATTTCTGCCTTTGAAATAGTGGCCACAAATATCACAGTGGCTAATTAAATCTTAGCAATTATTACAGGAAATGCAATTAATATTGAGCTTTTCTTCTTATATATGGTGCAATTTTTCTCTTTTTACTTTCTTCTTCAATTAAAACCAGTAGGTTTCAATGTTATTTGTACTGAAATAATTTTATCTATACAATTAAATAAAATTCCGCACATCAAAGTTTTCAGAAAACCTTCTAAATTAGTTTCCTATTGCTGCATAACAAATTATTTCAAACTTAGTGGCTTAAAACAGTTCTAATGAGTTTCCAGTTTCTATGGGTTAAGTATCTGGATACCAGTTAGCTGGTCCTCTGCTCTGGGTCTTGCCAAGCTGAAATAAATGTTGGCCAAGGACTGCAACCCCATCTATGGCTCAGAATTTATATTTACCCAGTAATTTTTTGCAGAATTTAGCTCCTTGCATCTGTAGGACAGATACATTCAGTCCCTAAAGGCTTCCTGCCATTCCCTGCCATGTGGCCATCTCCAAAACATAGCAGTTTGCTTCTGCTCAGAACAGCAGGCGTTTTGTTTCTCTGACTTCTAATCTCTTTGGCTTCTGAAAATTTCACAGGATTCATTTGTTTAGTTGGTTATTGTGTACATTCAGATAGTCTCATTTTTGTTTAAATCCTAGTCGACTTATTAGGGAGTTCATAGCTACAAATCTGTTTTGCCATACAAGGTAAAATGTCAAAGGAAACCACATAAGATTTACAAATCTCATTAATATATAAAGGAAGAGGATTATTCAAGGCATATTCACTCAGTCAAGTAATTATATAATAATATTTTATAATAACAGTATTATATTATCATATATAATAGTATTATCATAATAATATTCAAGGCATATTCATAAGATCTCCAGGAGAAGGAAATGGCAACCTGCTCGTGCTCTTGTCTAAAAAATTCCACGGAGAGAGGAGTCTGGCAGGCTGCAGTCCACAGGGTCTCAAAGAGTCAGACACGACTAAGCGTGCACGCACACCCACACACATTCATTCCAGAGGCAGGATTTAAGGGCCATTTTAGAATTCTGCTTACTATACCTGTTTAATCAATCAATAAGACCATAATCTTCCATTGATTGCTTGAGGTTCATACATGACTGAAATGTAGGGAAATAAGACTTAGGTAATAGCTACCTTTTATTTTTATTTTTTTAATCCTTACTGTATTGCAGGAACTGTGCATTGTTACTAATTGAATTGAACTCAGGACTAATCGAATCTTTACAATACTCTGTTGGTTAGTATTAGAATAATTATTATTATCCCTAAAGTTCAGAGAGGTTAAATGGCTGTTTTTAGGTCAGACAGCCTTTGGATGATAAAGCCTAGGCTGAAGCCCAAGTTTGCTAATACTGGTTCTATGCCCCCTCCGGATAAGCCAGTTTTCAGCTTCATACAAGCCCTCAGTGTTTGTAAATACAAAGACAAGAGGGGAGCATTCAAATGACAGCTGTTGAGAAGTCTTGTTTGCTAGAGGTTTTATAAGAAGAGAAGTCTATGGAAAGTGCAATTCCCAAGGGCAAAATTAACAGCTGTCTTTCCTTATGGGAATACTGAATACAGGATTCAGAATTGTGGAGAGTAAGGTATAGTAACGACAGGTGTTTACAGACTCCCCAGATCATGGAGCAGAGATGCTTCTGGTAAACTGACTATCTGAACAAGGAATCACACTGAACATGGAGATACAGATGCCTGCATGATTCACCACTACATCTGCTGTGGCTTACATTACCAGCTGGAAGAATAGACCTTAATTGAAACTTCTGAGGATGTGGAAAGTGATGGTAATTTGAATGCTATGACCATCACCAAAATGAGCTCAAACAAATATACCGCTCTATACATATTAATAACTATGACAGATATATCCCCTCTGAATACACTGCTGTGCCAAACAAATAATATTTTGGAAAAAGTGAGTACTCCAGACAAATGGACCATTCTAAATCTACAGAAATCTCTGGGCACAAATTATTACACACAGACTAACTTCAGACATGTTCATTTCTCATGCCCTGGAAAACTCAACATATTGACAGTTTCATGCACAGTGGTATCTCCAGTCATAACAAACTCTTTGGGCATCTTTATTTTCTCATCAAAATCACCCAAGCATATACGAGGTATCCACATGCTCACTTCAACTTGGTGTAAAGGAGCCAGACTAGAATTTCTTCCAGGCTATATAAAGGTAAGCTATAAATTCATATATATTTTGCTATTGGAAACACCGTATATACTTCCTCAAGGCCAGTTGTTTTTACAGAGCTACTGTAGACATGGATGTGTGAATAATTAGTAACCATATAAAACTATGTTAATATAAAATGTGATACTGATAGGTAACAGACATCAAGGTTTATGAAAATTAAGTCCATTTTTGAGCTTTGGCTTGATGATTTTTCTTAAAGTTATCAATGAATCTCTGTGAAACATTAGCGTTAGCCACCAATTTTGAATTTAATATGGTACATAAAGTTTGGACAGGGAAAGCTTTTCTAAGAATCTCCATATTCTAAGTCTGCACTTAATTGTAGGTATCTGTAAATTGCTTTCTTAAGAATCCATTTATTGGACCTCTTTATTTTTTTCCCCAGGAATAATGAGCTTGCTGCTTTTTTTTTTTCTTTTTTAACAATAGAACAAGTAACTAAATTAGATAGAGTTTATTAAGTTATATTGGAATGAATATGTTACATCAGGTAAAATTTGCTTTTATTTTTCCATAAAAGATATGTAAGGGTTTTGTTACAGGGTCAACTTGCCTATCCTAATTTAGCACTGCTGATCCATTCTTTAAAAGAATGCTAGCATATAAAGCCTTCATGTTTTTATAGCTCCTGTTTTTTAGTTTTTTTGTTTTGTTTTGTTTTGTTTGTTTTGGTGTATTTCCCTGTTACAATTATTGAAGACTTTCTACCTTACTTAGTGAGTTTGTTTTCTCAGTAATATTTTGGCTCTAAGTCTACTCACATATTTCCTGGAGCAGCTAACTATAAAGGCACTCACAGGCCCAAATTATAAAATGTCTGTCCATTTTCTTGCTTTTCATGAAAGTTTCCTAACTCTTGTTGCAACTGTGTATTAAATACTACTTTCAGATGAGCCTTCTCACAATATTGCACTCTCTTGATTTCACCAATTAATTTTGAGGTAAGCATGTGACATGATTAGAGTGAAAGAGTCATAATGAGACTTTCATTGCATGTATGAAGACAGACATGTCCTATTAATACTAAATTTGAATTTGGGAGGATGGAGACCTAGGGCTGCTGAAGGTTGCTATGTGAAATCTGAAAGAAGGCAAAAAAAAAAAAAAAGAAGAAGAAGAAGGCAGATTCCTACTGGAGACATCTTTCTACATACAGCTATACCTGAATCATGTCCCAAACTTGGACTCATCTATTATAAAGGACATTCAGTTCACTTTTTTTTCTTATTGAATTGCAGTTTTTACTTATAGCAGGAAGTTTTCTAAATAATCCATTACTGCTGCTAAGCAAATACCACAGCTCTGATGAGAGTATGTGCTCAATGACCTCAACTTGGCCTGAAGATTTAAGGAAGATAAGCTACCTCCAAGAAGTAATATCTAAACTGAGATGTATAAGTTGTGTAAGGATAAACTTGGTCAAAGGGAAGAAGCAGGCTCAGAGAATATGATTTCAAAGAGAATGAAGAACTTGTATAAAGGGTCTTTTCAAAATTTAGAGAAATAAATAGAAGGATGAGATACAGAAAAGGAGAAAAAAAATGTGGAATTAGAAAGACTTATCAGCCATACACTGACCTAAGTTACAGGCCATTTTTAAAGTCTTTTAAATTAAAAATTCAGTACAGGAACAAGGTCAAAATTCAGACAGTAAAGTAGATGTCATTGATGAACTCTTCCAGATCCCAAGATTTTGGAAGAAAAACTTGCTTTTTCTTCTTTTTTTTTTTTTTTTTTTTTAGAGGAAAGATAACTAATTTTCACATTAAGTGTTTATGTAGATGGCTATAGTAGTGTTTTTTTTTCCCTTGATTTCTAAAATTGAAAGAAATTCAAATATCTTTCATCTAGTAAAAGGAAAAACAAACCCTGATACATTCATAGAATGAAATAATATTCAACACAAAGGAATAATGGGGGTGCAGAGCTATTTGTAAATGGACTTTCTTCAGATAGAACTTAAAATATTTTAGTTTAGAAAGTATCACTACAAACAAAGCTAGTGGAGATGATGGCATTCCAGTTGAGCTATTTTAAATCCTGAAAGACGATGCTGTGAAAGTACTACACTCAATATGCCAGCAAATTTGGAAAACTCAGCAGTGGCCACAGGACTGGAAAAGGTCAGTTTTCATTCCAATCCCAAAGAAAGGCAAGGCCAAAGATGCTCAAACTACTGCACAATTGCACTCATCTCACATGCTAGTAAAGTAATGCTCAAAATCCTCCAAGCCAGGCTTCAGCAATACATGAACCATGAACTTCCTGATGTTCAAGCTGGTTTTAGAGAAGGCAGAGGAACCAGAGATCAAATTCCCAACATCCACTGGACCATGGAAAAAGCAAGAGAGTTCCAGAAAAAACATCTATTTCTGCTTTATTGACTATGCCAAAACCTTTGACTGTGTGGATCACAATAAACTGTGGAAAATTCTGAAAGAGATGGGAATACCAGACCACCTAACCTGCCTGTTGAGAAATCTGTATGGAGGTCAGGAAGCAATAGTTAGAACTGGACACGGAACAACAGACTGGTTCCAAATAGGAAAAGGAGTGCGTCAAGGGTGTATATTGTCACCCTGCTTATTTAAATTCTATGCAGCGTACATCATAAGAAACGCTGGACTGGAAGAAACACAAGCTGGAATCAAGATTGCTGGGAGAAATATCAGTCACCTCAGATATGCAGATGACACCACCCTTATGGCAGAAAGTGAAGAGGAACTAAAAAGCCTCTTGATGAAAGTGAAAGTGGAGAGTAAAAAAGTTGGCCTAAAGCTCAACATTCAGAAAATGAAGATCATAACATCCGGTCCCATCACTTCATGGGAAATAGATGGAGAAACAGTGGAAATAGTGTCAGACTTTATTTTTTGGGGCTCCAAAATCACTGCAGATGGTGACTGCAGCCATGAAATTAAAAGACGCTTACTCCTTGTAAGAAAAGTTATGACCAACCTAGATAGCATATTCAAAGGCAGAGACATTACTTTGCCAACTAAGGTCCCTCTAGTCAAGGCTATGGTTTTTCCTGTGGTCATGTATGGATGTGAGAGTTGGACTGTGAAGAAGGCTGAGCACCGAAGAACTGATGGTTTTGAACTGTGGTGTTGGAGAAGACTCTTGAGAGTCCCTTGGACTGCAATGAGATCCAACCAATTCATTCTGAAGGAGATCAGCCCTGGGATTTCTTTGGAAGGACTGATGCTAAAGCTGAAATTCCAGTACTTTGGTCATCTCATGTGAAGAGTTGACTCACTGGAATAGACCCTGATGCTGGTAGGGATTGGGTGCAGGAGGAGAAGGGGACGACAGAGGATGAGATGGCTGGATGGCATCACTGTTTCAATGGATGTGAGTCTGAGTGAACTCCGGGAGTTGGTGATGGACAGGGAGGCCTGGCCTGCTGTGATTTATTGGGTCACAAAGAGTTGGACACGACTGAGCAACTGAACTGAACTGAACTGAAATACATATAGAGTTGTTTTCACAAGTTTGAAATTATACATATATCTTAGTGAAAATTCAAATACAGCATTACAGCTATCTCGGAGAAGACAATGGCATCCCAGTCCAGTACTCTTGCCTGGAAATACCCATGGATACCTTTAGAGCACAACCTGAATTGCCAAAGCAACCTTGGAGAAAATAGAGCAAAGTTGGAGGTATTATACTTACTGACTTCAGACTATACTATGATGTTGCAGTAATCATAACAGCACAGTACTGGCACAAAATGTACTCTGTAAAACATCAGAAATGTAAAACATTCTGGGAATCTACCATAAGTCAAATATTGAACATTTGTGATGCTATGGACAGGATTAAAAAGGACCCATTTGTCCTTTGCCATGTGCCGTAACTTCCTATCCATTGGACTGGAAAGTTCTTGATCACCTTTGCCCTAAAACGGCATCAGTGATGACTGCTTGGTCAGTCAGCCACCATGACCAGTGCTCTCCTGCCCTCTAATTGAAATAGGTAACTCAAAGAAGAATTACTTATTTCATTTCAAAGAAATGCACTCTTCAGGGCATCACCTCCAGAGATTCTTATTCAGCAGTCTGAAATATAGTCCAATAACCTGCATTTTTAGCCAACTACAGAAGCATTGATATAGCTGTTCTACAGAAACCATATTTTGAGAAATACTGTCCTGGAAGCATTTTACTTTTCCTCTCTTTCCACCAGCAATTGAAAATAATTTGACTGTTGTAACATAAAACTGGGCTACGGATATCATCTTGGGCTATTATTGGCCTAATAAACATATATATTTGTGTTTTTAAATAAAATGTGTAAGCATATTAAATAGAATGTTTTCCATTTTCTCGGTCATTCAGGCCTGAAGTCATTCGACCTCTTCTTTCTGCATTAGCTATTCAAACAATGTTGGTCTAATCATCCTGGGACAGTTATTATGGCAGAAATTTTCCCAGTGCTATTTTCTGAAACTTCATCTGCTAAAAAATAATTTAATAGGAATACCACAACCTGGTCAGCTAAAATAGCTACCTTCTGATAAGACTGCCTTTGTCTCAACAAATTTTAGTAGTGTCTCTTTGTTTTGCTCAAAGTTTTCACTTTTGTCTCAGCTTCAAAGGATTTACTAATAAGCCACTTGTTATATACAAATAAATAAAACATATTTATTACAGAATTATCTAGCTTATTTTCAACAGAGCAGAGGATACATCTCCAAACTGAGTTTTGACCAATAACCAGACTCAGACAGTGGTGGGAAGACCTGTGTCACAGCACATTTAGAGGCCCAGGTGGGAAAGGGTTGCGGTAAGTGAGTCCACTCCATGAGTGACTGAATGAGTGAAGTCACTCAGTCGTATCCGACTCTTTGTGACTCCATGGATGGCGGAGACTAACAGGCTCCACCGTCCATGGGATTTTCCAGGCAAGAATACTGGAGTGGGCTGCCATTTCCTTCTCCATCAGTTTAGTTCGGTTCAGTCGCTCAGTCGTGTCCGACTCTTTGTGACCCCATGAATTGCAGCACGCCAGGCCTTCCTGTCCATCACCAACTCCCGGAGTTCTCTCAGACTCACATCCATCAAGTCAGTGATGCCATCGAGCCATCTCATCCTCGATCATCCCTTTCTTCTTGGGCCCCCAATCCCTACCAGCATCAGAGTCTTTTCCAATGAGTCAACCCTTTGCATGAGGTGGCCAAAGTACTGGAGCTTCAGCTTTAGCATCATTCCTTCCAAAGAAATCCCAGGGCTGATCTCCTTCAGAATGAATTGGTTGGATCTCCTTGCAGTCCAAGGGACTCTCAAGAGTCTTCTCAACACCGCAGTTCAAAAGCATCAGTTCTTCGGTGCTCAGCCTTCTTCACAGTCCAACTCTCACATCCATACATGACCACAGGAAAACCATAGCCTTGACTAGATGGACCTTAGTCGGCAAAGTAATGTCTCTGCTTTTGAATATGCTATCTAGGTTGAACATAATTTTTCTGCCTAGGAGTAAGTGTCTTTAATTTCATGGCTGCAGTCACCATCTGCAGTGATTTTGGAGCCCCAAAAATAAAGTCTGACACTATTTCCACTGTTTCTCCATCTATTTCCCATGGAGTGATGGGACTGGATGTTATGATCTTCATTTTCTGAATGTTGAGCTTTAGGCCAACTTTTTTACTCTCCACTTTCACTTTCATCAAGAGGCTTTTTAGTTCCTCTTCACTTTCTGCCATAAGGGTGGTGTCATCTGCATATCTGAGGTGATTGATATTTCTCCCAGCAATCTTGATTCCAGCTTGTGTTTCTTCCAGTCCAGCGTTTCTCATGATGTACTCTGCATAGAAGTTAAATAAGCAGGGTGACAATATACACCCTTGACACACTCCTTTTCTTATTTGGAACCAGTCTGTTGTTCCATGTCCAGTTCTAACTATTGCTTCCTGACCTCCATACAGATTTCTCAAGAGGCAGGTCAGGTGGTCTGGTATTCCCATCTCTTTCAGAATTTTCCACAGTTTATTGTGATCCACACAGTCAAAAGCTTTGGCATAATCAATAAAGCAGAAATAGATGTTTTTTGGAACTCTTGTTTTTTCAGTGATTCAGTGGATGCTGGCAATTTGATCTCTGGTTCCTCTGCCTTTTCTAAAACCAGCTTGAACATCAGGAAGTTCATGGTTCATGTATTGCTGAAGCCTGGCTTGGAGAATTTTGAGCATTACTTTACTGGCATGTGAGATGAGTGAAACTGTGCAGTAGTTTGAGCATCTTTGGCCTTGCCTTTCTTTGGGATTGGAATGAAAACTGACGTTTTCCAGTCCTGTGGCCACTGCTGAGTTTTCCAAATTTGCTGGCATATTGAGTGTAGTACTTTCACAGCATCATCTTTCAGGATTTGAAGTAGCTCAGTTGGAATGTCATCACCTCCACTAGCTTTGTTCATAATGATGCTTTCTAAGGCCCACTTGACTTCACATTCCAAGATGTCTGGTTCTAGATGAGTGATCACACCATCTCCATGGGTCACATCTTCTCCATGGGTGACTTCAAAGATTGCAGTTTATGTTTGTTTCCAGTTTATAATCCCAGGATGGTCACAACTGATATAATCATCAATCTGTGACCAAATTGCAGCTCCGGTTTCATGTTAATGTTGTTTGATTTGTTGTGTAAAACACTGGAATGTGGGTAAGCCTGGGGCTTGGTTGGCCAGGCCAGGTCCTCTCCAGGGTCTCAACAATCTAAAAATTCTTCTTCCATCCATTTTTTAAAAATTAAGTTTAATTGGAGGCTAATTACTTTACAATACAGTGGTGCTGCAAGTCTTTTATTCACATCAGGCAAGTACTCCCAGTCAGGGCAATGTCCAGGAGGTTAGATGCAAGGTCAGAGGCTGCTCTGCTTTCTTTCTGAAGTCTAGACAAGACTATTCGTTTCTTTTGTCTAACACTCTTCAAGTTTACTTTTCTGATTTTGAATGGGAATGGAAAACTTTCATATACAACTTTTATAAAAATTAAGTAGTACCACAAACCAAAACCTTTGATGACACCAATCTGCCTATGCACTTCATGACATTGTTTTAGTTTTCTAAGATAGTTGCTTATATGTTTAAGAGATATAATTTAACCTCAGTTAGTAGATTATAGAGAATTTCTACTTATTTACAGGAGTAAAAAGAGCAGTGATTTTCCAAGAAACTTTCAGTGTAAATTGTATGAGCCAGAATAAATCTAAATACTATTAAACTTTGTGCATGTACTAGTGGTACAAATTTTGATGACACATTTAAAGCTAATGTTTATATGTGGATTTCGTAGTTAAAAATCCACATCTGCAAAAAGTACAATAAAACACTTTAAGAAAACAGATAAAACAGAAGTAGCTCCATTCAATTTTATTGTGTTTCTAGTCCTTTAAAGTTTAAATAGCTTTTGATTGAGTGCCACGTACTTACAGAACATGCCAAATGTTTACAATACTTTGTCACTCTATCTTTGACAGGGCCACTTAAGCATTTCTTTCTATACCCCATTCACTTTTATTTGTTTAGCTTTATTTTGTAAAGCCATTCAGTTGGCATAAACTACTAAAAATGTCAGAAGATAGCAGAAAAAAATAAATTATAACCCGTTTTTTTTTTTTTCTCCCAAGCAGCCTCTCCATTTCTATTGTACACTTTAGCAGCTCAAACACTTCAATTTTCAGTTAAATTAAATGCAGTAATCATTAATATCTAAGCAAAACCATAATTTCAGCTGAATTTAGGCTAATCATCTACTTTTTTCTTTCTGTATGGGTAAGATTTAAAATAGAAAAAGCAACAAATTTTAAATTTTTTAAAATCTCCTTAAAGTTCAAAGGAGAAATGCTGATGGTCAGTCAGGTATCATTGAACTCCTTCCCTATCATTACCATTATCTGTTCTCAGTTTTCATTAATCACTGTTGTTAGCAACATGGTAGTTATAAGGGGCCAGCACATCCTCCTTGCTTGACAGTGTAAGAGGCAGAGAGATGCTGAACGATTTGCAGCATCCTAGAGTATACTTACCAAAGGCATGAATGCCAATAATTGCATTACCAACTTACAGCAGAAAATGAGCTACACCTGATAACTAATGAAACTCTTTTTACAAAGAAGTAGGAAAAACTACATTCATGAAAGGCAGTGTATTCTTACTAAATAGGTGTTGTTGAATAAAAACATCAAATAAGTGTCTGATAGTTCAATCTCACAAACTGATTTGGAAATGCTCTTGCTCTTTATTGTACTAATGGCAACTTACCAGCATAGGTTCCGAGAGAAATAGATTCTGAGATAGAAATTAGCCAGCAAGAGGCTTTCTAGAGACTGTGCTTAATATCAGTACCTATAGAAGGGAAGAAGAAGGAAAGAGGGAAGCACAACTGGGCCCTGGGAGAAACTGAGATGCAGTGCTCCCTCAGTAAAAGCCTCCTTCACCAACTCCACTTGATGAGGAGGTGCAAAGCAGGAATATTCCTGTGGCATTTTCCCGGGTTGGTTTAATTGGGATGAGGCTTTTGCTATCTCTATGCTTGATCCCAGCCACCCAGGAAGCAGACTTGACCTTGGATAGGTAACTCTGTTCAGCTCATTTAGTTCCTGAAGGTATCTGATAAATAAGGGTTTTCTTCTGGTAAGGTATCCAGAAGCTGGACAAATCAGTCTTATCTGTCTTTCACTTTTGAAGGATAGTTGGGGTTGAGCATCTCAGCATGCATCATACATCAAAGTCTTTCTGTAACATATAACAATATGTATATATATTTATATATATATATACACACACACATTATATATAAATTATTTATAATTTATATGTAATATATATCTACAATATACTATATAATTTAAAATTTAGGGTTTTTTTTTAAAAAAACACCAAAAATCCAATTACTGTACGCTGCACTCTATATAGAAATATGAATATGGATATCTAATGCTGTATTTTATTTTTTTTTATTTTTTTATTTTTTTAATTAATTTATTTTTTTAATTACAATACTGTATCTGTTTTGCCATACATTGACACGAATCAGCCATAGGTGAACACAATCTCCCAATGCCGAAGCCCCCTCCCACCTCCCACCCCACATCCTCTACCTGAATCATCCTGTGCATCAGCCCTATGCATCCTGCATCCTACATTGAACATAGATTGGCGCTTCGTTTCTTACAAGAAAGTATACATGTTTCAATGCCATTCTCCCAAACCATCCCACCCTTTCCCTCTCCCTCAGAGTCCAAAAGTCCACTCTATACCTCTGTGTCTCTTTTGTTGTCTCACATATAGGGTCATCATTACTATCTTCTAAATTCCATATATATGTGTCAGTATACTGTATTGGTGTTTTTCTTTCTGGCTTACTTCACTCTGTATAATCGGCTCCAGTTTCATCCATCCCATTAGAGCTGAGTCAAATTTATTCTTTTTAAGGGCTGAGTAGTACTCCATTGTGTATATGTACCACAGCTTTCTTATCCATTCATCTGCTGATGGACATCTAGGTTGCTTCCATGTCCTGGCTATTATAAACAGCGCTGCAATGAACATTGGGGTACATGTGTCTCTTTCAATTCTGGTTTCCCCGTGTGTATGCCCAGCAGTGGGATTGCTGGGTCATAAGGCAGTTCTATTTGCAATTTTTTAAGGAATCTCCACATTGTTTTCCATAATGGCTGTACTAGTTTGCATTCCCACCAGCAGTGTAAGAGGGTTCCCTTTTCTCCACATCCTCTCCAGCAATTATTGCTTGTAGACTTTTAGATCGCAACCATTCTGACTGGTGTGAAATGGTACCTCATAGTGGTCTTGATTTGCATTTCTCTGATAATGAGTGATGTTGAACATCTTTTCATGTGTTTGTTAGCCATCCTTATGTCTTCTTTGGAGAAATGCCTATTTAGTTCCTTGGCCCATTTTTTTTATTGGATCATTTATTTTTCTGGAGTTGAGCTGCATAAGTTGCTTATATATCTTTGAGATTAGTTGTTTGTCAGTTG
Source organism: Nanger dama (assembly GCA_917880005.1). Classification (NCBI taxonomy): domain Eukaryota; kingdom Metazoa; phylum Chordata; class Mammalia; order Artiodactyla; family Bovidae; genus Nanger; species Nanger dama. The sequence continues at coordinate 58,175,363 of CAKJTW010000006.1, read as the reverse complement.
TTTCATTTGCTATTGTTTTCTCCCATTCAGAAGGCTGTCTTTTCACCTTGCTTATAGTTTCCTTTGTTGTGCAGAAGCTTTTAATTTTAATTAGATCCCATTTGTTTCTATTTGCTTTTATTTCCAGTATACTGGGAGTTGGATCATAGAGGATCCTGCTGTGATTTATGTTGGAGAGTGTTTTGCCTATGTTCTCCTCTAGGAGTTTTATAGTTTCTGGTCTTACATTTAGATCTTTAATCCATTTTGAGTTTATTTTTGTGTGTGGTGTTAGAAAGAGATCTAGTTTCATTCTTTTACAAGTGGTTGACCAGTTTTCCCAGCACCACCTGTTAAAGAGACTGTCTTTACTCCATTGTATATTCTTGCCTCCTTTGTCGAAGATAAGGTGTCCATAGGTGTGTGGGTTTATCTCAGGGCTTTCTATTTTGTTCCATTGATCTATATTTCTGTCTTTGTGCCAGTACCATACTGTCTTAATGACTGTGACTTTGTAGTTGAGCCTGAAGTCAGGCAACTTGACTCCTCCAGTTCCATTCTTCTTCTAAAGATTGCTTTGGCTATTCGAGGTTTTTTGTATTTCCATACAAATCTTGAGATTATTTGATCTAGTTATGTGAAAAATACTGCTGGTAGCTTGATGGGAATTGCATTGAATCTGTAGATTGCTTTGGGTAGTATATTCATTTTCACTATATTGATTCTTCCAACCCATGAGCATGGTATATTTCTCCATCTATTAGTGTGTCCTCTTTGATTTCTTTCATCAGTGTTTTATAGTTTTCGATATATAGGTCTTTAGTTTCTTTAGGTAGGAATATTCCTAAGTATTTTATTCTTTTCGTTGCAATGGTGAATGGAATTGTTTCCTTAGCTTCTTTTTCTACTTTCTCATTGTTAGTGTATAGGAATGCAAGGGTTTTCTGAGTGTTGATTTTATATCCTGCAACTTTACTATATTCATTGATTATCTCTAGTAGTTTTCTGGTCGAGTCTTTAGGATTTTCTATGTAGAGGATCATGTCATCTGCAAACAGTGAGAGTTTTACTTCTACTTTTCCAATTTGGATTCCTTGTATTTCTTTTTCTGCTCTGATTGCTGTGGCCAAAACTTCCAGTACGATGTTGAAGAGTAGTGGTGAAAGTGGACACCCTTGTCTTGTTCCTGACTTTAGGGGAAATGGTTTCAATTTTTCACCATTGAGGATAATGTTAGCTGTGGGTTTGTCATATATAGCTTTTATTATGTTGAGGTATGTTCCTTCTATTCCTGCTTTCTGGAGAGTTTTTATCATAAATGGATGCTGAATTTTGTCAAAGGCTTTTTCTGCATCTATTGAGATAATCATATGATTTTTATTTCTCAGTTTGTTAATGTGATGAATTACATTGATTGACTTGTGGATATTGAAGAATCCTTGCATCCCTTTGATAAAGCCCACTTGGTCATGGTGTATGATCTTTTTAATGTGTTGCTGGATTCTGATTGCTAGGATTTTGTTGAGGATTTTTGCATCTATGTTCATCAGTGATATTGGCCTGTAGCTTTCTTTTTTGTGGTGTCTTTGTCAGGTTTTGGTATTAGGGTGATGGTGGCCTCATAGAATGAGTTTGGAAGTTTACCTTCCTCTGCAATTTTCTGGAATAATTTCAGTAAGATAGGTGTTAGCTCTTCTCCGAAATTTTTGGTAGAATTCAGCGGTGAAGCCGTCTGGACCTGCGCTTTTGTTTGCTGGAAGATTTCTGATTACAGTTTCAATTTCCGTGCTTGTGATAGGTCTGTTAAGATTTTCTATTTCTTCCTGGTTCAGTTTTGGAAAATTGTACTTTTCTAAGAATTTGTCCATTTCTTCCCAGTTGTCCATTTTATTGGCATATACTTGCTGATAGTAGTCTCTTATGATTCTTTGTATTTCTTAGTTGTCTGTTGTGATCTCTCCATTTTCATTTCTAATTTTGTTGATTTGATTTTTTTCTCTTTGTTTCTTGATGAGTCTGGCTAATGGTTTGACAATTTTATATATCCTTTCAAAGAACCAGCTTTTTGCTTTGTTGATTTTTGCTATGGTCTCTTTTGTTTCTTTTGCATTTATTTCTGCCCTAACTTTTAGGATTTCTTTCTTTCTCCTAACTCTGGGGTTCTCTATTTCTTCCTTTTGTAGTTGCTTTAGGTGTAGAGTTAGGTTATTTATTTGACTTTTCTCTTGTTTCTTGAGATATGCCTGTATTGCTATGAACTTTCCTCTTAGGACTGCTTTTATAGTTTCCCAAAGGTTCTGTGTTGTGTTTTCATTTTCATTCGTTTTGATGCATATTTTAATTTCTTTTTGATTTCTTCTATGATTTGTTGATTATTCAGAAGGGTGTTGTTCAACCTCCAAATGTTGGAATTTTTAATAGTTTTTTTTTAATAGTTTTTTAATAGTTGAGATCTAACCTTAGTGCATTATGGTCAGAGAAGATGCTTGGGATAATTTCGATTTTTTTGAATTTATCAAGGTAAGATTTATGACCCAGAATGTGATCTATCCTGGAAAAGGTTCTGTGTGCACTTGAGTAAAAGGTGAAATTCATTGTTTTGGGGTGAAATGTCCTATAGATATCAATTAGGTCTAACCGGTCAATTGTATCGTTTAACGTTTGCGTTTCTTTGTTAATTGTCTGCTTAGTTGATCTGTCCATAGGTGTGAGTGGGGTATTAAAGTCTCCCACTATTATTGTGTTATTATTAATTTCCCCTTTCATGCTTGTTAGCAATTGTCTTACATATTGCGGTGCTCCTATGGTGGGTGCATATATATTTATAATTGTGATATCTTCTTCTTGGATTGATCCTTTAATCATTATGTAGTGGCCTTCTTTGTCCCTTTTCACAGCCTTTGTTTTAAAGTCTATTTTATCGGATATGAGTATTGCTACTCCTGCTTTCTTTTGGTCTTTATTTGCATGGAATATCTTTTTCCAGCCCTTCACTTTTAGTCTGTATGTGTCCGTTGTTTTGAGGTGGGTCTCTTGTAGGCAGCATATATAGGGATCTTGTTTTTGTATCCATTCAGCCAGTCTTTGCCTTTTGGTTGTGGCATTCAACCCATTTACATTTAAGGTAATTATTGATAAGTATGCTCCTGTTGCCATTTACTTTATTGTTTTGGGTTCGGGCTTATACATCTTTTTGTGTTTCCTTTCTAAAGTCTATCCTTTAGTATTTGTTGGAGAGCTGGTTTGGTGGTGCTGAATTCTCTCAGCTTTTGCTTGTCTGGAAAGCTTTTGATTTCTCCTTCATATTTGAATGAGATCCTTGCTGGGTCCAGTAGTCTTGGCTGAAGGTTATTACCTTTCATCACTTTAAGTATGTCTTGCCATTCCCTCCTGGCCTGAAGAGTTTCTATTGAAAGATCTGCAGTTATTCTTATGGGGATCCCCTTGTGTGTTATTTGTTGTTTTTCCCTTGCTGCTTTTAATAATTGTTCTTTGTGTTTAGTCTTTGTTAGTTTGATTAAAATATGTCTTGGGGTGTTTCGCCTTGGGTTTATCCTGTTTGGCACTCTCTGGGTTTCTAGGAATTGGGTGATTATTTCCTTCCCCATTTTAGGGAAGTTTTCAACTATTATCTCCTCCAGTATTTTCTCACGGTCTTTCTTTTTGTCTTCTTCTTCTTGGACTCCTATAATTCGAATGTTGGAGCGTTTCATATTGTCTTGGAGGTCTCTGAGGTTGTCCTCATTTCTTTTAATTCGTCTTTCTTTTTCCTCGCTGATTCATTTATTTCTACCATTCTATCTTCTATTTCACTAATCCTATCTTCTGCCTCTGATATTCTACTATTTGTAGCCTCCAGAGTGTTTCTCATCTCATTTATTGCATTATTCATTATATGTTGACTCTTTTTTATTTCTTCTAGGTCCTTGTTAAATCTTTCTTGCATCTTCTCAATCCTTGACCCCAGGCTATTTATCTGTGATTCCATTTTGATTTCAAGATTTTGGATCATTTTCACTATCAATATTCAGAATTCTTTCTCAGGTAGATTCCCTATCTCTTCCTCTTTTGTTTAGTTTGGTGAGCATGTCTCCTGTTCCTTTACCTGCTGGGTATTCCTCTGTCTCTTCATCTTGGTTATATTGCTGCATTTGGGGTGGCTTTTCTATATTCTGGGAATTTGTGGAGTTCTCTTTATTATAGAGTTTCCTCTCTGTGTTTGGGGTTATATCAGTGGCTTGTCAAAGTTTCTTGATTAGGGAGGCTTGTGTTGGACTTCTGGTGGGTGGAGCTGGATTTCCTCTCTCTGGAGTGCTGTGACCTGTGAAGTAATGGGTTATGAGACGTCAATGGTTTTGGAGTATTTTGAGTTGCCTGTGTATTGAAGCTCAGGGGCTTGTTCTTGTGTTGCTGGAGAATTTGCATGGTATGTCTTGCTCTGGAGCTTGTTGGCCCTTGGGCAGTGCTCAATTTCAGTATAGTTATGAAGGTGTTTGATGAGCTCTAATTGGATAATGTTCCCTGTATTCAGGAATTCTTTGATGATCTCAGGATTTGGACTTACGCCTCCTGCTTCTGGTTTTCAGATTTATTTTTACAATAGCCTCATGATTTCTCCATCTATTCAGCACTAATGTTAAAACATCTAGGTTAATGATGATAGATTTCTCCACTTGAGGGTCGTCCCTAGAGGATCAGTGAGTTACACGCAGTCTTCCTCCTCTCTCAGCCAAAAGCACCCCCCAAGACTTAGTTTTAAGAATGCTTGTTTGGGCTTGCTGGAAACCTAGGAACTGACTTGTTTCTCTAAAGCTACTGATCACTGCTTTATCACTGTTTCTGGTGGCAACCAAGGGGTCCGCAGTGTCTCTTCCTTCCATCTCCCATCGCCCGCTGAGCCGCCAGAGCCGCGGGAGCCACGGCGAGAGGGCGGGCAACCGGCCCGCTCTTTGTCGCGCTCTGGGGACGCCGGCGGGAGGCGGGCTGCGGGCGAGGAGCATGCTCCCTGGCCGAGGGGGCAGCTCGTCAGCGGCCCAGGCACGGAGGGGCTAATGCTGTATTTTAAACTCAGGAAATCACTAATTTTATGTTCTGAAAGTTAATTTGTAAGGCCAGTCCTTATCTATAAAGATAAAAATTTCAACAAGACCTAAGGTTGGCAAACATTGCTAAAGACCAGATAGTAAATTTTTGGTTTTGTTTTATGAGGCCTATGGTCTTTGTCTCTACTACTCAACTTTGCTGCTGTGGAATGAATGAAACCATGGGCAATATATAAATGATTTATTGTATTCCAATAAAACTTTATTTGCAAAAATGTTTTCAACACAGGCTACATTTCACTGATCCCTGCACTAGATTACCTGTATTGTTCTTCCAAATACAGACAACACATTTTTATAATTTTAAAATCATCAACTGTAACTCCTTTTAAGAAATAGATAATAGAGAAATAATAAGCTTCCAAAACAGAATGCCTAAATATTTTTCTCTATTTTAATAACTAAAAGATTTATAGGTAGGTTTTAGTCACACATAGTACTTATAAAATTTATCCAATAGGAAAATTGAGTTTTAGAAACTTGGCCTTTTTCTAAATTGCAGCTAAATTCAAAACAAACAAACAAACAAAAAACTCCCAAATAAGTATGGTGTAGATGCTTATTCAGAGAACTTTGTTTTTCCATCACTATATCTACAAGACATTTCTAGAAACAGTTCAAAGTTGTTGTTATTTTTCTTGTGTGATAGATTATACTGAGAAGGAGGCAGAGAAAAATTCACTTGTGACCAATAAGTCAATTCTCTTTAATGCCTACTTGAAAACCAAATATCAAAGAATCTTAAGAAATATGTAAATTTTTATGTAATCTCTTATAGCTTTAATTCAAAACTTAATCTCCCTAAAGTAGCTATTTGAATGGAAAGGATTAATATTTTGGAAAATATGAACATATTCTCTTTATCTTTTCTCAGTGTGTAACCGGCTCCCTATTTAGCTCAAGACATTAATCTGAGAAATTGAAAAAGGATCATTAAGAAATGTGAGAATAAAAAAATGAATTTAAGTTTCTGACTAAAAATATAACATAAAATTTTGCAGCAAATTTAGCATATAATTTTATTTCAGGACTAGAGTCTGCCATTGTGGTTATCTGACTGAGAAAGGATTTTCTAAATTCCTTTTTTTTTTTTTTTCAAATCAAGAAACAAGGCTGAAGGACATAGGACAGAGAGTTTTCCCATAGTAATATGAGGTTAAATTTTTCACCTAAGATAGTTATTCACGATGTTTTGAGAGAGTTAAAGCTTAGGAAGTCCAGGCCCCTTTAAGGAGGAGATGAACCTTCTCCTTCAGCTTTCCTTAAGCCCTGTGCAACAAAGTATCTTGCCAGAGAACTGGCCTTTCTTTAGGTCTGGAAGTAATGAATCAGTTCAGTTCAGTTTAGTTCAGTCTCTCAGTCGTGTCCAACCCTTTGTGACCCCATGAACTGCAGCAGGCTAGGTCTCCCTGTCCAACACCAGCTCCCAGAGTTCACTCAAACTCACCTCCATTGAGTTGATGATGCCATCCAGCCATCTCATCCTCTGTCGTCCCCAAAGAACACCCAGGACTGGTCTCCTTTAGAATGGACTGGTTGGATCTCCTTGCAGTCCAAGGGACTACATAGCGGTAATAGATCTTACTTATGGAAAATGCTTTTCTCAGACCCCATTATGCTTTCTTAGGCTCTATGATAATGATTATAATTGTAACAAATCTTGCCTGGAAATCTGTTTCTCAAGACTCGTACCCCTGATTACACAGCAACAGTATATCTCATCCAGAGAGGTTGCTCAGAACCTGTTCTCCCTGGCTAATCTTGTACTAAGTTCTCTCCAGGATACATGCCTTGGGAAAGGGTCTGATGGAACTCTAATAACCCTGAGGTATTCTTTTTATCTATTCTCAGCAGCCATTTGAAAAGTCTACAATGCCCCTCTTAAATTAGTGAGGAGGGTACTCTTCAGTCCCCTTCTGATGTCTATGTCAGAAGCATTTTCTGTCACTTTAAATAAAAATATACACAAAACTCTGAGTGACTGGGACTGTCTTTGGTCTCAGAGACCACATATCAGATGGAAAGCTATCATTTTGCCACTCTATGGCAAGATAAATTAGAAAAAATTTTGGTAAAAATCTAACATTTATGATTAAAAAAAAAAAAAACTAGCAAACTAGAAAGAAAGAGCAACATCTACATTATAATGAAAAGTATCTACTGAAGTATCACAGCTAACATTATGTTTAACAGTAAAAGAATGAATGCTTTCTGTCTAAGATCAGGAACAATATAAAAAACCCATCCAGGTGTTGCTCCCATTCAACATAGTACTGCAAATTCTAGCTATATTAAGGCAATTAAAAAATTAAAATAATATAGATTCATAAGAAAGAAATAAAATTGTCTCTATTTGCAGATGATGTGATTTTTCTACTTAGAAAATCTCAAGAATCTATAGAAGTCAATTCCTAGGACTAATAAATAAATTCAGCAAAGTGACAAAATTCAATAGCTTTCTATATAATACAAATATATATATAGAAAACAAACTTTAAGCATAATACCATTTATAATTTATTCAACAAATGAAATACTTACATATAAACTTTTAAAAATGTACAATATCTTTGTTCTAAAAATTATAACTACCTGATGAAAGAAGTGAGAAACCTAAATAAGTTGATAGACATATTATGTTTGTATATTACAAGATTCAGCATAGTATAAATGTCAATTATCTTCAAATTGATGGGTAGGTTCAATGCAGTTCTTATCAAAATCTTAGGAAGATTTAGGTAAATTTATTCTAAAATGTGTATGGAGTGATCTGGAATAACTAAAATTATTTTAACAAAGAATAATATGTTGGAAGGACTCACACAATCAAATGATAAGGGTTACTATATAGCTACTCTAACCACAATAGTGTCTTATTGGTGGAGAAAGACTGACAGAAAACAAAGTAACAGAATGGAAAACCAACAAATCAGTTCAGTTCAGTTGAGTTGCTCAGACGTGTCCGACTCTTTGTGACTGCACCCCAGACCCCTCTGTCCCTCACCATTTCCTGAAGTTTGCCCAAGGTCATGTCCATTGGGCATGACCAGTGATGCCATCCAGCCTCTCATCCTCTGATGCCCTCTTCTCCTTCTGCCCTCAATCTATCTCAGCACCAGGGACTTTTCCAATGAGTCAGCTGTTTACATCAGATGACCATTTTTTTTTTTTTCCATCTGTAAAAAGACAAAAAAAAAAAAAAATTCTTAGACTTGACACCAAAAGCATGATCCATAAAAGGACAATTTAACAATCTCATGAAAAGTAAGACCATTACCTCTACAAAAGTTGTTGTAAAGAAGATGAAAGGTTAAAACACCAACTAGGTGAAAATATTTGTAAATATCCAATAAAGTACTTACACATAGCATACAAAAAGCTGTCAAAACTCAGTAATTTTTAAAAAAGTCCAATTTAAAATGAGCAAAAGAGAGAAACAGATGTTTATACAGAAATGTAAGTGGTGGTAAATAACATGAAAAGATGTTTGGCACTATTGACTTCAAAGAAATACAAATCATAACTAAAATGAAATATTGGTATATCACATATATCAGCATAGCCAAGATAAAAGTAATTATAATAAATTTAAAATTGTAGTAACATCAAATGTGATGAACATATGAGGCAACTGAATTACAGATACATTGTTGGTAAGAAAGTAAAATCCTACAGACACACTGGAAAATATGGATGAAACCCAAATGTCCATCATCAGGCCAGTGATTACCAACTATGGTTCACTTATTCCATAGAATACTAAACAAAAATAAAAATAGATTACTGATACAAAAATTAATTTAGATGGATCTCAAATTAATTGGGCTGTGTAAAAAAACAAACAAACAAACAGGCACAAAATTACAAAACTTATGAACCAAACACAAAACATTCCTGAATTTACAAAATTAGAGTAGTTAGTGATTTCCAGGGGTTATAGGTACAGGAGAGGGATGATGGAAAATAGGTAACTGTCTCTATAAAAGGATAGAATATGGGATTTTTATGATGAAATTATCTTTTCTTTATCTTGACATTGATGGTCACAAAATCTACACAAGTAATAATATAAAAATATATACACATATATACAGAAAGAAATGAGTACATGGAAAACTTGTGAAATAACCAGGTTTATTAACAAAAATATCCTGATTGTAATTTTGTATTTTGATTATGCAAGATACTGCCATTGGGGGAAACTTGGTGAAGGTTATACAAAATCTCTTCAAGGCTGCTGCAACAAAGGGCAGCTGCCATTCCTGATCTAGGATGTGGGGTATCTCCTCTCAGCCGCTTGCTGCTCCACAGCCTTGTCTAACTCAAAGAAACTATGAGCCATGCTGTGTAGGGACACCCAAGATGGATGGGTCATGGTGAAGATTTCTGACAAAATGTGGTCCATTGAAGAAGAGAATGGCAAACCACTTCAGCTTCTTGCCTTGAAAACCCCATGAATGGTATGAAAAGGCAAAAGATAGGACATTGAAAGATGAACTCCCCAGGTCAGTGGGTGCCCAATATGATACTGGAAATCAGTTGAGAAATAATTCTAGAAAGAACGAAGAGATGGAGCCAAATCAAAACAAAACCCAGTTGTGGATGTGACTCATGATGGAAGCTAGATCTGATGCTGTAAGAGCAATATTGCAGAGGAACCTGGGATGTTAGGTACATTGAATGAAGGCATTTTGGAAGTGGTAAAACAGGATATGGCAAGAGTGAACATTGACGTTTTAGGAATCAGCTAACTAAAATGGACTGGAATGGGTGATATAACTCAGATGACCATGATATCTACTACAGTGGGCAAGAATCCCTTAGAAGAAATGGAGTAGCCATCACAGTTAACAAAAAAGTCCAAAATGCTGTTCAGTTCAGTTCAGTGCAGTCGCTCAGTCTTGTCTGACTCTTTGAGACCCCATGAATCACAGCAAGCTGGGCCTTCATGCCCATCACCAACTCCCAGAGTTCACTTAAACTCATGTCCATCTAGTTGGTGATGCCATCCAGCCATCTCATCCTCTGTCCTCCCCTTCTCCTCCTGCCTCCAATCCCTCTCAGCATGAGAGTCTTTTCCAATGAGTCAACACTTCACATGAGGTGGCCAAAGCACTGGAGTTTCAGCTTCAACATCAGTCCTTCCAATGAACACCCAGGACTGATCTCCTTTAGAATGGACTGGTTGAATTCCCTTGAAGTCCAAGAGACTCTCAAGAGTCTTCTCCAACACCACAGTTCAAAAGTATCAATTCTTCGGTGCTCAAGTTTCTTCACAGTCCAACTCTCAAAACCATAGCCTTGACTAGCCGGGCATTTGTTGGCAAAATAATGTCTCTGCTTTTGAGTATGCTATCTAGGTTTGTCACAACTTTCCTTCCAAGGAGTAAGCGTCTTTTAATTTCATGGCTGCAATCACCATCTGCAGTAATTTTGGAGCACCCCAAAATAAAGTCTGACACTGTTTCCACTATTTCCCCATCTATTTCCCCTTGAAGTGATGGGACCAGATGCCATGATCTTAGTTTTCTGAATTTTCAGTTTTAAGCCAACTTTTTCACTTTTGGATGCAATCTCAAAAATGACAGAAATGATCTCTGTTCATTTCCAAGGCAAATCATTCAATATCATGGTATTCTAAGTCTATGTCGCAACCAATAATGCTGAAGAAGCTGAAGTTTAACAGTTCTATGAAGACCTAGAAGACCTTTCAGAATCAACACTAAAAAAAAAAAAGAAAGAAAGAAAAAGATGTCCTTTTCATTGTAGCGGACTGGAATGCAAAAGTAGGAAGTCAAGAAACAACTGGAGTAACAGGCAAACTTGGCCTTGGAGTACAGAATGAAGCAGGGCAAAGGCTAATAGAGTTTTGCCAAGAGAATGCACTGGTCATTAAAAACACCCTTTTCCAACAACACAAGAGAAGACTCTACACATGGACATCAGTAGATGGTCAACACTGAAATCAGACTGTTTATATTCTTTGCAGCCAAAGATGGAGAAGCTCTATACAGTCAGCAAAAACAAGACTAGGAGCTGACTGTGGCTCAGATTGTGAAGTCCTTACTGCCAAATTCAGACTTGAAGAATTTAGGGAAAACCACTAGACCTACCATTCAGGTATGACCTAAATCAAATCCCTTATGATTATACAGTGGAAGTGAGAAATAGATTGAAAGGACTAGATCTGACAGAGTCCCTGATGAACTCTGGATGGAGATTCATGACATTGTACAGGAAAAAGGGATCAAGACAATACCCAAGAAAAAGAAATGAAAAAAAGGCAAAATGGCTATATAAGGAGGACTTACAAATGGCTATGAGAAGAGAAGAGAAAAACAAAGGAGAAAAGGAAAGATATTCCCATTTGAATGCAGAATTCACAGCAAGGAGAGACAAGAAAGATTTTCTCAGTGATCAATGCAAAGAAATAGAGGAAAACAATAGAATGGCAAAGACTAGAGATACCAAGAAAATTAGAGATACCAAGAGAACATTTCATGAAAAGATTGACACAATAAAAGACAGAAATGATATGGACCTAACAGAAGCAGAAGATACCAAGAAGAGGTGGCAAGAATACACAGAAGAATTGTACAAAAATATCTTCACAACCTATATCATCACGATGTGTGATCATTTACCTAGAGCCAGATATCCTGGAGTGTGAAGTTAAGTGAGCCTTAGGAAGAATCACTTGAAAAAAGCTAGTGGAGGTGATGGAATTTCAGTTGAGCTCTTTCAAATCCTAAAAATCCTAAAAGATGATGCTGTGATAATATTGCACTCATTATGCAAGCAAATTTGGAAAGCTCAGCAGTGGCCACAGGACTGGAAAATGTCAGTTTTCATTCAAATCCCAAAGAAAGGCAATGCCAAAAATGCTCAGACTATCACACAATTGCAATCATCTCACACGCTAGTAATGTTCAAAATTCTCCAAGACAGGCTTCAACAGTACATGAATTATGAACTTTCAGATGTCAAGCTGGTTTTAGAAAAGGCAGAGGAACCAGAGATCAAATTGCCAACATCCACTGAATCACTGAAAAACAAGAGTTCCAAAAAATATTTATTTCTGTTTTATTGATTATGCCAAAGCCTTTGACTGTGTGGATCACAATAAACTGTGGAAAATTCTGAAAGAGATGGGAATACCAGACCACCTGAACTACCTCTTGAGAAATCTGTATGCAGGTCAGCAAGCAAAAGTTAGAATTGGACATGGAACAACAGACTGGTTTCAAAAAGGAAACGGAGTACATCAAGTCTGTATATTGTCACTTGGCTTATTTAACTTATATGCAAAGTACATCATGAAATAGACTTCGCTGGATGAAGCACAAGTTGGAATCAAGATTGCCGGGAGAGAGATCAATAAGCTTAGATATGCAGACGATCCCACTTTTATGGCAGAAAGCAAAGAAGAACTAAATAGCCCTTGATGTAAGTAAAAGAGGAGGGTGAAAAAGTTGGCTTAAAACACAGCATTCAGGGAACTAAGATCATAGCATCTGGTCCCATCACTTCATGTCAAATAGATGGAGAAACAATGGAAACAGTGACAGCCTTTATTTTGGGGGGCTCCAAAATCACTGCAGATTATGACTGCAACCATGAAATTAAAAGATGCTAACTCCTTGGAAGGAAATGTATGACCAACCTAGATAACATATTAAAAAGCAGAAACATTACTTTGCCAACAAAAGTCCATCTAGTCAAGGCTATGGTTTTTCCAATAGTCATGTATGGATGTAAGATTTGGACTATAAAGAAAGCTGAGCACTGAAAAATTGATGCTTTTGAACTGTGGTGTTGGAGAAGACTCTTGAGAGTCCCTTGGACTGCAACGGGATGCAACCAGTCCATGCTAAAGGAGATCAGTCCTGGGTGTTCTTTGGAAGGACTGATGCTGAAGCTATAACTCCAGTGCTTGGCCACCTGATGCGAAGAGCTGACTCATTTGAAAAGACCCTGATGCTGGAAAAGATTGAGGGCAGGAGATGAACGGGATGACAGAGGATGAGATGGTTGGATGGTATCACTGACTCAATGGACATGAGTTTGAGTAAACTTTGGGCTCTGGTGATGGACAGGGATGCCTGGTGTGCTGCAGTCTATGAGCAACTGAACTGAACTGAACTGTACTGATGCAGAATCACTCTGTATTGTGAACTCAATATGAAAGCACAGTTATCTTTAAAAATTCTTAAAAATAATGCAAAATAAGTGAAACTGTATAATTCAGCTTTTAAATTATCAATTGGGAAACTTCTCCAGAGAAATTAATTTTCTGAGAGACCCTCATTGTCAATCCCAGGTTGTAGAGAGCTAGATGTAGCATTAGTACTCCCTTACAATGACAAATAGATGGAAAAAGACTGGATTTATTTCAAGCCACAATTTTGTAAAAGTAAACTTTAATTTTTAGTGCACCTTTATGCTTATTAAAAAATTAAGTGGAAAATGCAAATATTTCTTATATACACCCATGTACCACACATGCATAGCCTTCCTTATTATCAGGGTCCTCCACCAGAATCATAATAAACTTGCATAGACACATTGTTATAACCCAAAGACTACACTAGGAGTTAGTCTTCATTTTTTAAGCTCTATAGAGGGTTTGGACAAATGTACAATGATATGAACTCACCTTTATTGTATCATATAGAGTAGTTTCACTGCTCTAAAACTGTGCTCCTTCAATTCTTCCCTGCCTACCCCATGTCCCCTGGCAACCATTGATCTTTTTACTGTCTCTTGGTTTTACCTTTCTTAGAATGTTGTATACAGTTGACTCTTGAACAATATGAATATGCACTGCAAGTGTCTACTTATATAGGCTTCCCCCCACCATGGTAAATACTACAATGCTACACTACAGAATTTATAGTTGGTTGAATCAGAGGATGTGGATCTGAGGATATGGAGAAATAACAAGCGCTATATTCATACACAAATTTTTGACTGAGCGGAAGGTGGGAGCCCATAACTCCTGTGTTGTTCAAGGGCCAGTTGTACTTGGAATCATACACTACGTAGCCTTTACAGATTGTCTTTCTTTCACTTATAATTGTATGTAGGTTTCCTTTATTTCATTTTATGTCTTAATACATCATTTCTTTTTTTAACACTGAATGGCATTTCACTGTTTGGATGTACCACAGTTTATTTATTCACTTTTGGAAGGACATGGTTCGTTCAATGTTTTAGCAACTATGAATAAAACTGCTCAAAACATCCACTTGCTGGTTCTTGTGTGGACATAACAGTTTAGATTTTTGGGGTAAACAACAAGGAGTATGATTGCAGGATCATATGGTACATGCAATTAAAGACTCTCTTCCTTTGAAAGAGCAAAGTTTGGGAGAAGTTGTGGAGAAAGTTTAATAGAGAGATAAGAAGATCAGAAATATGATACGTGGCTACCATCTTTCTAGTATGCATGACTTTAGCCTAGTATGGCTGTGGTAATTAAATGTTAAAAAAATTACACATTGAATGACCATGTGCCACCCATCTGTTCTAATACAATTAAATCAAAGAAAAAGAATGTTTTGCTCCTTAAAGCAATTAAATTGATGTTAATTAAGCAATATTAACTCATCTGTATTTTGAAGTACATGAACATTTTATATACCATTTCATATGGAAGTGTATTAAAATTTTCAAGCTGCTGAAATATTAGATCAATTTTAAATGCCAAAGTATACATTGTTAATAGGATTCAGGCAGACTACCCTATGAGCTTCCAATTTGGAATAAAGTGTCTGAAATTTAAATTGATATAAAGCTGAAATGAATAATGAATCAACTTCTGTGTCATTTCAAGTTCTAATTAATGAGAATGAAGGATAGTATCAATGCTGGATACTTTCTTTTTAAATATAGTTGTAAATTTTAAATATTGAAAATTAGTTCCAAATCTTAATTACTTTTGAAGTTCTCTTCAGCTCTATGAATATATATATTCCTACCTCTAGATTTTACTTTATTGATATAACTAAATATAATCTTTGATTTTTAGGAAAAAAGCCAGGTTCAATGAATAAAAATTTTTAATAATTTTAGAAAAAAATTTATTACTGATAAATTTCACTGTGAACCTTAAACTGCTATAACTAATAGACTGTCAAAAAAGAGGAAAAACTACCTTTGTACTCTTACAAAACTTTTGTTTTACAAAATTATAAAGATCTTAGCTGGAAATTCTTATTATGCTATTATCAAAGCATACTGCCAATTTTCCCATTGTACACATTTTAAAAATGTTTATAATTTTCCTTCAATAATGTTTGAATTCTTATAGAGTGAAACATGAAGAAGTAAAGCATTAAATATCATTTTTAGTGACTTCCACAATAAACTGTGGAAAATTCTGAAAGAGATTGGAATACCAGACCACCAGACCTGTCTCTTGAGAAACCTATATGCAGATCAGCAAGCAACAGTTAGCACTGGATATGGAACAACAGACTGGTTCCAAATAGAAAAAGGAGTACATCAAGACTGTATACTGTCACCCTGCTTGTTTAACTTATATGCAAGAGTATACCATGAGAAACGCTGGACTGGAAGAAACACAGGCTGGAATCAAGCTTGCTGGGAGAAATATCAATCACCTCAGATATGCAGATGACACCACCCTTATGGCAGAAAGTGAAGAGGAACTAAAAAGCCTCTTGATAAAACTGAAGGAGGAGAGCGAAAAAGTTGGCTTAAAGCTCAACATTCAGAAAACAAAGATCATGGTCTCTGGTCCCATCACTTTTAGGGAATAGATGGGGAACAGTGGAAACAGTGTCAGACTTTATTTTTCTGGGCTCCGAAATCACTGCAGATGGTGACTGCAGCCATGAAATTAAAAGATGCTTACTCCTTGGAAGGAATGTTAATGACCAACTTAGATAGCATATTCAAAAGCAGAGACCATCTAATCAAGGCTATGGTTTTTCCAGTAGTCATGTATGGATGTGAGAGTTGGACTGTGAAGAAGGCTGAGTGCTGAAGAATTGATGCTTTTGAACTGCGGTGTTGGAGAAGATTCTTGAGAGTCCCTTGGACTGCAAGGAGATCCAATTAGTCAATTCTAAAGGAAATCAGTCCTGGGTGTTCATTGGAAGGATTGATGTTGAAGCTGAATCTCCAGTACTTTGGCTACCTCATGCAAAGAGTTGACTCACTGGAAAAGACTCTGATGCTGGGAAGGATTGGGGGCAGGAGGGGAAGGGGATGACCAAGGATGAGAGGGCTGGATGGCATCACTGTCTCAATGGATGTGAGTCTGAGTGAACTCCAGCAGTTGGTGATGGGCAGGGAAGCCTGGCATGCTGTGATTCATGGGGTCACAAAGAGTTGGACACAGTTTAGTGACTGAACTGAACTAAACTGAACTGAAAAAAAAAGAAAAAACTTGCTGATAGATTTTTATAAGTTAAAATGCTGAACATACATGATCAATAATAAAAAATAATGCAATAAGAGGTCATCTTGAAAATAATCTTCTGAGAGTTTATATGTTCCAAAACAACCAAAACATTTTGAATAGCTAAAAGCTGTGTAAAAACCCATGGATTGGTTTCAAAAAGAAAAGACAGAATTGAGTATCTAAAATAGTACAATGCTTTCCCCTTTCAAATTACATTGTTAATTTTCCCTGAAATAGCATTTCCTGATATTCTATTTTTATAAATGAGGGCACAGAATAAAGTTATTCTTTCATCATATTTTATTGAAAATGTACAGTATGTCACATTCTCTTAAGTAATGAAAAATTAATGGTGGACATAATAGGCCAAGGGACTTTTTCAGAAGTGGACACACTGGTGGTCTTCCAGACAAAAAGTCCAGTACTATATCAAATGTGATATGATAAGTATAGTAGTATATGCTGTTGAAAGGTGCCAGATCTGGAGGTTAAAGGCAAGTTAGAAAGATGAACTGACACCTATAACATATGAGGAAGGACCAGAGAAGTCAGGAGCAAAGAGTGAAGGCAGTACATTTAAGATAGTCTGTATTTATGACATAATTACAGAAAGGAAGAGGGAAGGAGGAATGGATAGAAAAAGGAAGGAAGAGAAAAACTTTAAATTGCTATGGGGCTATCTGTATGGTCTGTAAGTACCAAGAGAGATCTGAGCTATGATGTAGACAAAGCCAACGCATATGCATATGACCTAGGCATTTGCACATGGTCCCCTGTTCAAAAGAGTCCTATGTTGTTTTTAGAATCTTCCTGTCACTACATTGAAATGCCTGATAATTTATTTATTAATTATTATTTTTATTGAGTTACAATTGTACTGCTGCTGCTGCTGCTAAGTCACTTTAGTCATATCTGACTCTGTGTGACCCCACAGATGGCAGCCCACCAGGCTCCCCAGTCCCTGGGATTCTCCAGGCAAGAACACTGCACAACACCACACAAATTACCGGTGTACAACAGAGTGACTCATAATCCTCAAAGGTTATACTCCAGTTACAGTCATCATAAAATGCTGGGTGCATTCCTTGCACTGCATAAAACATCCTGCAACTTTCTTTATGCATAATAGCTTGGTGGGGGACAGTATGGGTAGTTCGGAGGTTTAAATTATCATGCACAAATCAGTAACTTTATTTTGAATGTAAGTTTTGTAAGTCAAGTCCACTGGGATAGTGGAGCATGCATGTACACAGAAGAGCTATGTGCAGTATGCTTGTTTACTATAGCTTGCTCTTGTCTCTATTCTCATATAGCATTTGTGATGTTGCATGAGTACACATTTGCATTGATCACAATGTGTGAGTGTACAGCAGGACTTAAATTGGTACAAGATAAGCCTGTTAAACCACCCAAGGTATAAGTAGAGATGCTGACAGTGCTGAGAAACCATGCTTTCTATTTCAACTCAAGCTAGAAGAAGGAAGTGGCATTCTAAGAAAAGAGAATAACCTAAACCCTATCATATCCTTTCTTTTTTATGTTACTGCCCTATATTATCCAACCACTATGCTGAAAATTATGATATACAGAGAAAGGGAAAGTTTGTGAAGTATAGCTCCTTCTCTCTGGCCTTCCTTACTGAAAGTGAAAGTGTTAGTCACTCAGTTGTGTTCTATTCTTTGCAACCCCTTGGACCATATCCCGCCAGGCTCCTCTGTCCATGGAATTCTCCAGGCAGGAACACTGGACTGGGATGTCATTCCCTTCTCCAGGGGATCGTCCTGACCCAGGGATTGAACCCATGTCTCCTGCATTACACCTGGCTTCTTTACTATCCAAAGATCAGTAAGCCAAAGGTAAAGAGTATTGGTAGGCTGTGTTATCAAGAAATGAAATGAACACTATTGTATTAGTATTGTGAGATATTGTTATACAGTTTGGACAGGAAAAAAAATGTCTATGCATGTGCAAGCTACAAAACACAAATGTGTAGTGTTGATGTTTCTGTATATGCATTAAATGCATATTTGCATTTAAAATTATCATTTCACAATTTAAAGATGAATGACCCATTAAAATTTTGTATTGCTTCAGTAGACTAAAAAATATGAATATTAATTACCATTAGAGGTAAGGGATGATAATGTAGCCAAGACCTTGGCAAATGCCTAAATACATATTAAATATATATTTACAAAATATGTTTGTGTCAGAGTAGGAAATTGACATTCGATACTGACATTTTACAGTATATGGTATTAAGAAAGATTCATTATTGATATATTTAATAACTAAAAAGAATTTGAAAAAAAAACAAAGTATTTTTTTCTTCAATCCATAGTAATTTTTCATTCCTCTCAGAGGAAAAACAAAGAAAATAAAACACTTTAACTTTCCTGATAATGTGCCAAAGTAGCCTTTCAAAGAGATGAGAAACTACTTATTGCATTCAATTTTCTCTTACTTTTTCCTGTCAAATGCCATAAAGAAGAGTCAAATAAATGAGATTTGGAAAGAATTACATCAACTGAATATACTCTCATTCTTAATGAAATTAAAAAACACATATCATGCATCCCACTTACTTTGTGTTATCAATAAGGAACATCAAATGAATTCGTGAAAGTCAACCAATTTCCATACTGATAACTAAGAGAGTCCTGGATATAAGAATATGTCATTCTGGGCTTAGTTACTAATTCTATTTGATAGGTTGGAAATGCAGAAGAATTATGCAGATAAATAGCAAGAACAACACAGATAATTTCTTAACATTGAGACTAAAATATGCATATACATTAGGCTGTATAATACAGAGGTTGTATAAATATTATTCAGTTAATATAAAAGTCTGATAAATACTAAGTATTATTAATATAGACAGGCCAAGATGAAGACCTTGTTCTTCATTTCAAATTTGCTATCTGGGTTGCTAATACATGGGCAGCAATTTTCAGTGTCCTTAATACTGTTTCCAAGAAAACAGTTCACACATCTAAATAGAATTTGAGACCTTAGAGAGATGCTACCTACGAGGGACATTTATGAAGAAAAATTTATCTATTAAAGTCTCCTCATAGTATAACTTAGATTGAAATCTGCTTTTGAATATGTCCTTGTCAGTTATTTCATCATAAATTTAAAGTTACTTTCATAGCTCCTAGAACAGTTCTCCCTATTTCTAATCATGTAATTAAAGGATTGCCTTCTTTTAAATAAAATGGCAATGAAACATGTATATTTTCTTGTAAGAAACAAAGCGCCAATCTATGTTCAATGTAGGATGCAGGACGCATGGGGCTGATGCACAGGATGATTCAAGTAGAGGATGTGGGGTGGGAGGTGGGAGGGGGCTTCGGCATTGGGAGATTGTGTTCACCTATGGCTGATTCGTGTCAATGTATGGCAAAACAAATACAGTATTGTAATTAAAAAAAATATTATCAAATTGCTCAACACTACCACCTGTTGGGGAGGGAGGTTAAGATTTTTTTTTTTTTTTTTTTTAGTAATAAATTATAAACCTGTGTCTGGTACCACTAAAATCACACATAACTTTCTCTGTCTGGGCTTAAGGTTGATGCTGCTTATCTAATTTTAATGACAAATTCATATTTATTTCCATTGAATAATACTCCTTGTTCTAAGTGACTTGGAGAACTACAAAATCAGATATTAAGATACTTTAATTACTTGAGTGTGATATAAAGCCTGTAAAAGCAATTTATAGCTATTACTATTATAATATTTTTATTAGCTCTATCTTTACTTCAAAAGTCATAATTCCATAAGTGAGATAAAATTTAAGTGAACCCCAACATTTATATATTTAGTGAGTCATTAGTATTTTTAAATATTTTACACTTTATCTCCCTTTCAAACTATAAAATTATTCAAAATATTGTTGTTGTTCAGTCCCTAAATCATGTCCAGCTCTTTGATACCCCATGGACTAGAGCATAAACATAGAGTTCCCTGTCCTTGAGTATCCCCCAGAATCTGCTCAAACTCATGTCCATTGACTCAGTAATGCCATTCAGCTATCTCATCTTCAGTTGCCCTTTTTTCCTCTTCCTCTCAAACTTTCTCAACAGTAGGGTCTTTTCCAAAGAGTTGGCTCCTCACATCAGGTATCCAAAGTACTGAAGCTTCATTTTCAGCATCAGTCTTTCCAATGAGTATTCAGTTTTGATTTCCTTTAAGATTGACTGGTTGCATTGCCTTGCTGTCCAAGGGACTCTAAAGAGTTTTATCCAGCACCATAGTTTGAAAGTATCAATTCTTCAGTGCTCAGCCTGCTTTAGGGTTCAGCTCTCACATCCATACTTATATGAACCTTTGTTTTGTCAGCAAAGTGATGTCTCTGCTTTTTAATATGCTGTCTAGGTTTGTCATAGCTTTTCTTCCAAGGAGTAATTGTCTTTTAATCTCATGCTGCTGTCACTGTCCCCAGTGATTTTGGAGCCCAAGAAAATAAAATCTATCACTGTTTTGTTTTTCATCATCTATTTTCCATGAAATGATGGATACCAAATCTTTGTGGGTTTTTTGTTTGTTTATTTTTTTAATTTATTAATTAATTATTTATTTTAAATTACAATACTGTATTTGTTTTGACATACATTGACATGAATCAGCCATAGGTGAACACAATCTCCCAATGCCGAAGCCCTCTCCCACCTCCCACCCCACATCCTCTACTTGAATCATCCTGTGCATCAGCCCCATGCATCCTGCATCCTACATTGAACATAGATATGCACTTCGTTTCTTACAGGAAAATATACATGTTTAATTGCCATTCTCCCAAACCATCCCACACTTTCCCTCTCCCTCAGAGTCCAAAAGTCCACTCTATACCTCTGTGTCTCTTGGTTGTCTCACATATAGGGTCATCATTACTATCTTCTAAATTCCACATATATGTGTCAGTATACTGTATTGGTGTTTTTCTTTCTGGCTTACTTCACTCTGTATAATCGGTTCCAATTTCATCCATCTCATTAGAACTGAGTCAAATTTATTCTTTTTAAGGGCTGAGTAGTACTCCATTGTGTATATGTGCCACCGCTTTCTTATCCATTCATCTGCTGGTGGACATCTAGGTTGCTTCCATGTCCTGGCTATTATAAACAATGCTGCAATGAACATTGGGGTACATGTGTCTCTTTGAATTCTGGTTTCCTCGGTGTGTATGCCCAGCAGTGGGATTGCTGTGTCATAAGGCAGTTCTATTTGCAATTTTTTAAGGAATCTCCACATTGTTTTCCATAATGGCTGTACTAGTTTGCATTCCCACCAGCAGTGTAAGAGGGTTCCCTTTTCTCCACATCCTCTCCAGCATTTATTGCTTGTAGACTTTTGGATTGCAGCTATTCTGACTGGTGTGAAATGGTACCTCATTGTGTTGTTGATTTGCATTTCTCTGATAATGAGTGATGTTGAACATCTTTTCATGTGTTTGTTAGCCATCCATATGTCTTCTTTGGAGAAATGCCTATTTAGTACTTTGGCCTATTTTTTTTATTGGATCGTTTATTTTTCTGGAGTTGAGCTGCATAAGTTGCTTATATATCTTTGAGATTAGTTGTTTGTCAGTTGTTTCATTTGCTATTGTTTTCTCCCATTCAGAAGGCTGTCTTTTCACCTTGCTTGTAGTTTCCTTTGTTGTGCAGAAGCTTTTAATTTTAATTAGATCCCATTTGTTTCTATTTGCTTTTATTTCCAGTATACTGGGAGTTGGATCATAGAGGATCCTGCTGTGATTTATGTCGGAGAGTGTTTTGCCTATGTTCTCCTCTAGGAGTTTTTATAGTTTCTGGTCTTACATTTAGATCTTTAATCCATTTTGAGTTTATTTTTGTGTATGGTGTTAGAAAGGGGTCTAGTTTCATTCTTTTACAAGTGGTTGACCAGTTTTCCCAGCACCACCTGTTAAAGAGACTGTCTTTACTCCATTGTATATTCTTGGCTCCTTTGTCGAAGATAAGGTGTCCATAGGTGTGTGGGTTAATCTCAGGACTTTCTATTTTGTTCCATTGATCTATATTTCTGTCTTTGTGCCAGTACCATACTGTCTTAATGACTGTGGCTTTGTAGTAGAGCCTGAAGTCAGGCAAGTTGATTCCTCCAGTTCCATTTTTCTTTCTCAAGATTGCTTTGGCTATTCGAGGCTTTTTGAATTTCCATTCAAAACTTGAGATTTTTTGATCTAGTTTTACTGCTGGTAGCTTGATGGGAATTGCATTGAATCTGTAGATTGCTTTGGGTAGTATATTCATTTTCACTATATTGATTCTTCCAACCCATGAGCATGGTATATTTCTCCATCTATTAGTGTGTCCTCTTTGATTTCTTTCATCAGTGTTTTATAGTTTTCGATATATAGGTCTTTAGTTTCTTTAGGTAGGAATATTCCTAAGTATTTTATTCTTTTCATTGCAATGGTGAATGGAATTGTTTCCTTAACTTCTTTTTCTACTTTCTCATTGTTAGTGTATAGGAATGCAAGGGTTTTCTGAGTGTTGATTTTATATCCTGCAACTTTACTATATTCATTGATTAGCTCTAGTAGTTTTCTGGTCGAGTCTTTAGGATTTTCTATGTAGAGGATCATGTCATCTGCAAACAGTGAGAGTTTTACTTCTTCTTTTCCAATTTGGATTCTTTGTATTTCTTTTTCTGCTCTGATTGCTGTGGCCAAAACTTCCAATATGATGTTGAAGAGTAGTGGTGAAAGTGGACACCTTTGTCTTGTTCCTGACTTTAGGGGAAATGGTTTCAATTTTTCGTCATTGAAGATAATGTTAGCTGTGGGTTTGTCATATATAGCTTTTATTATGCTGAGGTATGTTCCTTCTATTCCTGCTTTCTGGAGAGTTCGTATCATAAATGGATGCTGAATTTTGTCAAAGGCTTTTTCTGCATCTATTGAGATAATCATATGATTTTTATTTCTCAGTTTGTTAATGTGATGAATTACATTGATTGACTTGCGGATATTGAAGAATCCTTGCATCCCTGGGATAAAGCTCACTTGGTCATGGTGTATGATCTTTTTAATGTGTTGCTGGATTCTGATTGCTAGGATTTTGTTGAAATAAATGAATCAGCAAGGGAAAAAGAAAGGCAAATTAAAAGAAATGAGGACAACCTCAGAGACCTCCAAGACAATATGAAACGCTCCAACATTCGAATTATAGGAGTCCAAGAAGAAGAAGACAAAAGAAAGACCATGAGAAAATACTGGAGGAGATAATAGTTGAAAACTTCCCTAAAATGGGGAAGGAAATAATCACCCAAGTCCTAGAAACCCAGAGAGTGCCAAACAGGATAAACCCAAGGCGAAACACCCCAAGACATATTTTAATCAAACTAACAAAGACCAAACACAAAGAACAATTACTAAAAGCAGCAAGGGAAAAACAACAAATAACACACAAGGGGATCCCCATAAGAATAACTGCAGATCTTTCAATAGAAACTCTTCAGGCCAGGAGGGAATGGCAAGACATACTTAAAGTGATGAAAGATAATAACCTTCAGCCAAGACTACTGGACCCAGCAAGGATCTCATTCAAATATGAAGGAGAAATCAAAAGCTTTCCAGACAAGCAAAAGCTGAGAGAATTCAGCACCACCAAACCAGCTCTCCAACAAATACTAAAGGATAGACTTTAGAAAGGAAACACAAAAGGACGTATAAACCCGAACCCAAAACAATAAAGTAA
The DNA here is from genome assembly GCA_917880005.1 of Nanger dama. Classification (NCBI taxonomy): domain Eukaryota; kingdom Metazoa; phylum Chordata; class Mammalia; order Artiodactyla; family Bovidae; genus Nanger; species Nanger dama. The sequence goes on along the minus strand of CAKJTW010000006.1, from coordinate 58,151,121 downwards.
ATGGCAACAGGAGCATACTTATCAATAATTACCTTAAATGTAAATGGGTTGAATGCCACAACCAAAAGGCAAAGACTGGCTGAATGGATACAAAAACAAGATCCCTATATATGCTGCCTACAAGAGACCCACCTCAAAACAACGGACACATACAGACTAAAAGTGAAGGGCTGGAAAAAGATATTCCATGCAAATAAAGACCAAAAGAAAGCAGGAGTAGCAATACTCATATCCGATAAAATAGACTTTAAAACAAAGGCTGTGAAAAGGGACAAAGAAGGCCACTACATAATGATTAAAGGATCAATCCAAGAAGAAGATATCACAATTATAAATATATATGCACCCACCATAGGAGCACCGCAATATGTAAGACAATTGCTAACAAGCATGAAAGGGGAAATTAATAATAACACAATAATAGTGGGAGACTTTAATACCCCACTCACACCTATGGACAGATCAACTAAGCAGACAATTAACAAAGAAACGCAAACGTTAAACGATACAATTGACCGGTTAGACCTAATTGAAATCTATAGGACATTTCACCCCAAAACAATGAATTTCAACTTTTACTCAAGTGCACACGGAACCTTTTCCAGGATAGATCACATTCTGGGTCATAAATCTAACCTTGATAAATTCAAAAAATCGAAATTATCCCAAGCATCTTCTCTGACCATAATGCACTAAGGTTAGATCTCAACTATAGGAGAAAAACTATTAAAAATTCCAACATTTGGAGGCTGAACAACACCCTACTGAATAATCAACAAATCACAGAAGAAATCAAAAAAGAAATCAAAATATGCATGGAAGTTAATGAAAATGAAAACACAACAACACAGAACCTTTGGGACACTTTAAAAGCAGTCCTAAGAGGAAAGTTCATAGCAATACAGGCATACCTCAAGAAACAAGAAAAAAGTCAAATAAATAACCTAACTCTACTCCTAAAGCAACTAGAAAAGGAAGAAATAGAGAACCCCAGAGTTAGTAGAAGGAAAGAAATCCTAAAAATTAGGGCAGAAATAAATGCAAAAGAAACAAAAGAGACCATAGCAAAAATCAACAAAGCAAAAAGCTGGTTCTTTGAAAGGATAAATAAAATTGACAAACCATTAGCCAGACTCATCAAGAAACAAAGAGAAAAAAAATCAAATCAACAAAATTAGAAATGAAAATGGAGAGATCACGACAGACAACACAGAAATACAAAGAATCATAAGAGACTACTATCAGCAAGTATATGCCAATAAAATGGACAACTTGGAAGCAATGGACAAATTCTTAGAAAAGTACAATTTTCCAAAACTGAACTAGGAAGAAATAGAAAATCTTAACAGACCCATCACAAGCACGGAAATTGAAACTGTAATCAGAAATCTTCCAGCAAACAAAAGCCCAGGTCCAGACGGCTTCAGAGCTGAATTTTACCAAAAATTCCGAGAAGAGCTAACACCTATCTTACTGAAGCTATTCCAGAAAATTGCAGAGGAAGGTAAACTTCCAAACTCATTCTATGAGGCCACCATCACCCTAATACCAAAACCTGACAAAGACACCACAAAAAAGAAAGCTACAGGCCAATATCACTGATGAACATAGACACAAATCTTTGTTTTTTGAATGTTCAATTTTAAGCCAGCTTTCTCATTCTCCTTTACTCCCTCATCAAAAGGTTCTTTAGTTTCTCTTCACTTTCTGCCATTGAAGTGTTATCATCTGCATATCTGAGGTTGTCGATAGTTTTCCTGGAAATCTTGATTCCAACTTGTGAGTCATCCAACCCAGAATTTTGCATGATGTACTCTGCATATACATTATTTTTATTTTTGTTAATTAATTAATTAATTAATTTATATTTTTAATTACAATACTGTATTTGTTTTGCCTTACATTGATATGAATCAGCCATAGGTTAACACAATCTCCCAATGCCGAAGCCCCTCCAACCTCCCACCCCAAATCCTCTACTTGAATCATCCTGTGCATCAGCCCCATGCATCCTGCATCCTACATTGAACATAGATTGGCGCTTCGTTTCTTAGAGGAAAATATACATGTTTCAATGCCATTCTCCCAAACCATCCCACCCTTTCCCTGCTCCCTCAGAGTCCAAAAGTCCACTCTATACCTCTGTGTCTCTTGGTTGTCTCACATATAGGGTCATCATTACTGTCTTCTAAATTCCATATATATGTGTCAGTATACTGTATTGGTGTTTTTCTTTCTGGCTTACTTCACTCTGTATAATCGGTTCCAATTTCATCCATCTCATTAGAGCTGAGTCAAATTTATTCTTTTTAACGGCTGAGTAGTATTCCATAGTGTATATGTACCACAGCTTTCTTATCCATTCATCTGCTGATGGACATCTAGATTGCTTCCATGTCCTGGCTGTTATAAACAGCGCTGCAATGAACATTGAGGTACATATGTCTCTTTCAATTCTGGTTTCCTCAGTGTGTATGCCCAGCAGTGGGATTGCTGAGTCATAAGGCAGTTCTATTTGCATTTTTTAAGGAATCTCTACACTGTTTTCCATAATGGCTGTACTAGTTTGCATTCCCACCAGCAGTGTAAGAGGGTTCCCTTTTCTCCACATCCTCTCCAGCATTTATTGCTTGTAGACTTTTGGATTGCAGCTATTCTGACTGGTGTGAAATGGTACCTCATTGTGTTCTTGATTTGCATTTCTCTGATAATGAGTGATGTTGAACATCTTTTCATGTGTTTGTTAGCCATCCGTATGTGAGAAATGCCTATTTAGTTCCTTGGCCCATTTTTTTATTGGATCATTTATTTTTCTGGAGTTGAGCTGCATATGTTGCTTATATATCTTTGAGATTAGTTGTTTGTCAGTTGTTTCATTTGCTATTGTTTTCTCCCATTCAGAAGGCTGTCTTTTCACCTTGCTTGTAGTTTCCTTTGTTGTGCAGAAGCTTTTAATTTTAATTAGATCCCATTTGTTTCTATTTGCTTTTATTTCCAGTATACTGGGAGTTGGATCATAGAGGATCCTGCTGTGATTTATGTCGGAGAGTGTTTTGCCTCTAGGAGTTCTCCTAGTGTTCTCCTCTAGGAGTTTTATAGTTTCTTGTCTTACATTTAGATCTTTAATCCATTTTGAGTTTATTTTTGTGTATGGTGTTAGAAAGGGGTCTAGTTTCATTCTTTTACAAGTGGTTGACCAGTTTTCCCAGCACCACCTGTTAAAGAGACTGTCTTTACTCCATTGTATATTCTTGGCTACTTTGTCGAAGATAGGTGTCCATAGGTGTGTGGGTTAATCTCAGGGCTCTCTATTCTGTTCCATTGATCTATATTTCTGTCTTTGTGCCAGTACCATACTGTCTTAATGACTGTGGCTTTGTAGTAGAGCCTGAAGTCAGGCAACTTGATTCCGCCAGTTCCATTTTTCTTTCTCAAGATTGCTTTGGCTATTCGAGGTTTTTTGTATTTCCATACAAATCTTGAGATTATTTGATCTAGTTCTGTGAAAAATACTGCTGGTAGCTTGATGGGAATTGCATTGAATCTGTAGATTGCTTTGGGTAGTATACTCATTTTCCCTATATTGACTCTTCCGACCCATGACCATGGTATATTTCTCCATCTATTAGTGTCCTCTTTGATTTCTTTCATCAGTGTTTTATAGTTTTCGATATATAGGTCTTTAGTTTCTTTAGGTAGGAATATTCCTAAGTATTTTATTCTTTTCGTTGCAATGGTGAATGGAATTGTTTCCTTAACTTCTTTTTCTACTTTCTCATTGTTAGTGTATAGGAATGCAAGGGTTTTCTGAGTGTTGATTTTATATCCTGCAACTTTACTATATTCATTGATTAGCTCTAGTAGTTTTCTGGTCGAGTCTTTAGGATTTTCTATGTAGAGGATCATGTCATCTGCAAACAGTGAGAGTTTTACTTCTTCTTTTTCATTTTGGATTCCTTGTATTTCTTTTTCTGCTCTGATTGCTGTGGCCAAAACTTCCAGTATGATGTTGAAGAGCAGTGGTGAAAATGGACACGCTTGTCTTGTTCCTGACTTTAGGGGAAATGGTTTCAATTTTTCGCCATTGAGGATAATGTTAACTGTGGGTTTGTCATATATAGCTTTTATTATGCTGAGGTATGTTCCTTCTATTCCTGCTTTCTGGAGAGTTCTTATCATAAATGGATGCTGAATTTTGTCAAAGGCTTTTTCTGCATCTATTGAGATAATCATATGATTTTTATTTCTCAGTTTGTTAATGTGATGAATTACATTGATTGACTTATGGATATTGAAGAATCCTTGCATCCCTGGGAAAAAGCCCACTTGGTCATGGTGTATGATCTTTTAATGTGTTGCTGGATTCTGATTGCTAGGATTTTGTTGAGGATTTTTGCATCTATGTTCATCAGTGATATTGGCCTGTAGCTTTCTTTTTGTGGTGTCTTTGTCAGGTTTTGGTATTAGGGTGATGGTGGCCTCATAGAATGAGTTTGGAAGTTTACCTTCCTCTGCAATTTTCTGGAATAGCTTCAGTAAGATAGGTGTTAGCTCTTCTCAGAATTTTTGGTAGAATTCAGCTCTGAAGCCATCTGGACCTGGGCTTTTGTTTGCTGGAAGATTTCTGATTACAGTTTCAATTTCCGTGCTTGTGATGAGTCTGTTAAGATTTTCTTTTCTTCCTAGTTCAGTTTTGGAAAATTGTACTTTTCTAAGAATTTGTCCATTGCTTCCAAGTTGTCCATTTTATTGGCATATACTTGCTGATAGTAGTCTCTTATGATTCTTTGTATTTCTGTGTTGTCTGTCGTGATCTCTCCATTTTCATTTCTAATTTTGTTGATTTGATTTTTTTCTCTTTGTTTCTTGATGAGTCTGGCTAATGGTTTGTCAATTTTATTTGTCCTTTCAAAGAACCAGCTTTTTGCTTTGTTGATTTTTGCTATGGTCTCTTTTGTTTCTTTTGCATTTATTTCTGCCCTAATTTTTAGGATTTCTTTCCTTCTACTAACTCTGGGATTCTCTATTTCTTCCTTTTCTAGTTGCTTTAGGAGTAGAGTTAGGTTATTTATTTGACTTTTTCTTGTTTCTTGAGGTATGCCTGTATTGCTATGAACTTTCCTCTTAGGACTGCTTTTAAAGTGTCCCAAAGGTTCTGTGTTGTTGTGTTTTCATTTTCATTCATTTCCATGAATATTTTGATTTCTTTTTTGATTTCTTCTGTGATTTGTTGATTATTCAGTAGGGTGTTGTTCAGCCTCCAAATGTTGGAATTTTTAATAGTTTTTCTCCTATAGTTGAGATAGGTGCATTATGGTCAGAGAAGATGCTTGGAATAATTTCGATTTTTTTGAATTTATCAAGGTTAGATTTATGACCCAGAATGTGATCTATCCTGGAAAAGGTTCCGTGTGCACTTGAGTAAAAGTTGAAATTCATTGTTTTGGGGTGAAATGTCCTATAGATTTCAATTAGGTCTAACCGGTCAATTGTATCGTTTAACGTTTAGTGTCTTTGTTAATTGTCTGCTTAGTTGATCTGTCCATAGGTGTGAGTGGGGGTATTAAAGTCTCCCACTATTATTGTGTTATTATTAATTTCCCCTTTCATGCTTGTTAGCAATTGTCTTACATATTGCGGTGCTCCTATGGTGGGTGCATATATATTTATAATTGTGATATCTTCTTCTTGGATTGATCCTTTAATCATTATGTAGTGGCCTTCTTTGTCCCTTTTCACAGCCTTTGTTTTAAAGTCTATTTTATCGGATATGAGTATTGCTACTCCTGCTTTCTTTTGGTCTTTATTTGCATGGAATATCTTTTTCCAGCCCTTCACTTTTAGTCTGTATGTGTCCGTTGTTTTGAGGTGGGTCTCTTGTAGGCAGCATATATAGGGATCTTGTTTTTGTATCCATTCAGCCAGTCTTTGCCTTTTGGTTGTGGCATTCAACCCATTTACATTTAAGGTAATTATTGATAAGTATGCTCCTGTTGCCATTTACTTTATTGTTTTGGGTTCGGGTTTATACGTCCTTTTTGTGTTTCCTTTCTAAAGTCTATCCTTTAGTATTTGTTGGAGAGCTGGTTTGGTGGTGCTGAATTCTCTCAGCTTTTGCTTGTCTGGAAAGCTTTTGATTTCTCCTTCATATTTGAATGAGATCCTTGCTGGGTCCAGTAGTCTTGGCTGAAGGTTATTATCTTTCATCACTTTAAGTATGTCTTGCCATTCCCTCCTGGCCTGAAGAGTTTCTATTGAAAGATCTGCAGTTATTCTTATGGGGATCCCCTTGTGTGTTATTTGTTGTTTTTCCCTTGCTGCTTTTAGTAATTGTTCTTTGTGTTTGGTCTTTGTTAGTTTGATTAAAATATGTCTTGGGGTGTTTCGCCTTGGGTTTATCCTGTTTGGCACTCTCTGGGTTTCTAGGACTTGGGTGATTATTTCCTTCCCCATTTTAGGGAAGTTTTCAACTATTATCTCCTCCAGTATTTTCTCATGGTCTTTCTTTTGTCTTCTTCTTCTTGGACTCCTATAATTCGAATGTTGGAGCGTTTCATATTGTCTTGGAGGTCTTTGAGGTTGTCCTCATTTCTTTTAATTCGTCTTTCTTTTTCCCTCACTGATTCATTTATTTCTACCATTCTATCTTCTATTTCACTAATCCTATCTTCTGCCTCCGATATTCTACTATTTGTAGCCTCCAGAGTGTTTCTGATCTCATTTATTGCATTATTCATTATATGTTGACTCATTTTTATTTCTTCTAGGTCCTTGTTAAACCTTTCTTGCATCTTCTCAATCCTTCCCCCAGGCTATTTATCTGTGATTCCATTTTGATTTCAAGATTTTGGATCATTTTCACTATCAGTATTCGGAATTCTTCCTCAGGTAGATTCCCTATCCCTTCCTCTTTTGTTTGGTTTGGTGGGCATGTCTCCTGTTCCTTTACCTGCTGGGTATTCCTCTGTCTCTTCATCCTGGTTATATTGCTGCGTTTGGGGTGGCTTTTCTATATTCTGGGAATTTGTGGAGTTCTCTTTATTATAGAGTTTCCTCTCTGTGTTTGGGGTTATATCAGTGGCTTGTCAAAGTTTCTTGATCAGGGAGGCTTGTGTTGGAGTTCTGGTGGGTGGATCTGGATTTCCTCTCTCTGGAGTGCTGTGACCTGTGAAGTAATGGGTTATGAGACGTCAGTGGTTTTGGAGTATTTTGAGTTGCCTGTGTATTGAAACTCAGGGGCTTGTTCTTGTGTTGCTGGAGAATTTGCATGGTATGTCTTGCTCTGGATCTTGTTGGCCCCTGGGCAGTGCTCAATTTCAGTATAGGTATGAAGGCATTTGATGAGCTCTAATTGGATAATGTTCCCTGTATTCAGGAATTCTTTGATGATCACAGGATTTGGAATTACGCCTACTGATTCTGGTTTTCAGATTTATTTTTAGAATAGCCTCATGATTTCTCCATCTATTCAGCACTAATGTTAAAACATCTAGGTTAATGATGATAGGTTTCTCCACCTTGCGGGTCGTCCCTAGAGGATCAGTGAGTTACTTGGAGGAGAGAATAGGGCAGAGTAGTTTGAGGTGAGTGGAATGGGATGGGGTGGAATCATAAGAGGGAAAAGCAAGTTAGCCCATAACCACTTTCTTGTGTGCGCTCCAAAGTCTGAACCGCTCAGAGGTGGTCACAGAGTTATACATGGAAATGGAGGGGAAGTAAGTTGATAGAGGTGGACAGGAGGATAAAAGAGGGAGATGGGAAGGAGGGATGCAGATCTGGCCAGTGAACAGTTCCCTTAGAGTTCTCCTCCTTCTGGAACGCACAGAGGTTCATAGAGTTGGGTAGAGAGGGGGAGGGGGAGGGAGGAGACAAAAGCCACCTGGTGGCGAAAAGGGAGATTCCAGAGGTGGAGAGAGTGGTCAAGCCAGTAGTCTTGCACTCATGTAAAACTGGGTACTGAGGATTAGGTTTTTAAAAGTACAAAATTGGCAACAAATACCAAAATGCCAAGATTAAAAATCTGGAGTATAGATTGGATTTTCAAAGATAGATTATTGAAGAGAAGAAGAAGAAGGAGAGAGAAATTTAAAAAGAAAAATAGAGAAAAACAAAAAAAAGTAAAATATAATAAAAGACTCCAGAATTATTAAAAGACAACTTCCCTCACCAATAAGACTATATACGGCGTTTGCTTAAATGATAGGGTTTTTTTTTTAAGTAATATTAGGTTCTAAAAATAATAACTAGAAATATAGAAGACTTAAAAATTTAAGGAAGTTTAGGGGGAAAAAGTATGAAAAAGAAAAGGATAAACAAATTTTAAATGGAAAAATAATTTTTAAAGAAAGAAAACAAAATTCTTAAAAAAAAAATCACGCTTCCACATCTTCCTCCCCCAAGAAAAAAATTTTTTTTTGATCATAAAAGTAGAAACGGCGTATCTGGCGCTCTCTCTGTCACTGAGGACTGTGTGGGGTCACTACCAAGTCAGTTCCCTCTGTTTGACTTCCTCTGTTTGCTGGTCTCTTCCGTGTCTGATTTCTGTCTTGCCACAGGGAGGGTGGTGATGAGCTCTGCACTGGGCTTGCCCCTTCCCAATCCGCGGGATAACCATGTGGGGCCTGGCCTATGTTTCATGCAATTCCCTGGTTTAAGCCGCTCAGGATTGGCGCTCAGTAAGTCCTCTCCGGGTGCCGGGTTTGGTTCCAAGTCCGAATGGCTAGGGAGTTTAGCGCGGACTATTGTTGCAGAAGTCTCAATAAAGAAGCTTGGTTGCAATTTGTTAGGCAATGTCTCTCTTGAGCTGCGACTGCCCTCTTCCAGCGCTTTAAGGCTCTGGCTGCCTGTCGCCGGTGGGGGATGGTCTGCAGCCGGCTATTTCCGATCCGTCCTTTGTTCTGTGCGTGGGCCTGAATGTGTCTTATGTTCGAGCGTTTCGCGTGTTAGTTATCCCCCAGTCTGGTTTGCTAGTCCGGGATAAATCGTTCTATCCACGCGTGGACCCGATTCTGGCCCGGTTACGCCTCGTTTCTTGAGAAAAGCCCTGCAGCCTACGTCTTTCGTGGCCCAATTCTTAGAAAGCACTGTCGCGGGTGCGCTCCTCCCTGCCCAACCCCCACTGCTGTCGGATGCAGGCGTTTGCGCTGCTTATCCGCTGGGGGTTATACTGTTGAATTCGTAATCTGTTGGTTTTAATTATTTTCTTCCTTCCTGTTATGTTGCCCTCTGTGCTTCCAGGGCTCGCCCCATGCACAGCTGTGAGAAAGTTCCCCAATTTTAGGGAACCCCTCTCTTCCTGGGACGGGATTCCCTTCCCATGCCAGGATTCCCTCCCTTCCTCCTTTGTCTATATCTTCGTTCTTTAAAATAAAATATTTCCTACCTGGCTTTGAAGCCAATGATCTGCTTTGCTGGATGCCTGATGTCCTCTGCCAGCAGTCAGAAGTTATTTTGTGGAATTTGCTCAGTGTTGAAGTGTTCTTTTGATGAGGTAGAGAGGGAGAAAGTGTTCTCCCCATCCTATTCCTCCGCCATCTTTTTCCTCCCTCTGCATATAAATTAAATAAGCAGGATGAAAATATAAATTGACTTGACATACTCCGTTCCCAAGTTTGAAGCATTCTGTTGTTTCCAGTTCTAACTGTCAATTCTTGTCCTGCCCACAGGCTTCTCAGGAGTCAGGTAAGGTGATCTGGTATTCCTATCAGTTGGTTACAGTTTGTTGTGATCCACACAGTCAAAGACTTTTCCGTCATCAATGAAGCAGATTTTTTGGAATTACTTCGCTTTTTCTTTGACCCAACAGATGTAGGGAATTTGATCTCTGGTTCTTGTGCCTTTTCTAAATCCAGCTTGTACACTGGGAAGTTCTCAGTTCATGTACTGCTAGCTGCTAAGTTGCTTTAGTCGTGTCCGACTCTGTGCGACCCGAGAAATGGTAGCCTACCAGGCTCTCCTGCCCCTGGGATTCTCCAGGCAAGAACACCGGAGTGGGTTGCCATTTCCTTCTCCAATGCATGAGAGTGAAAAGTAAAAGTGAAGTTGCTCAGTCGTGTCTGACTTTGCGATCCCATGGACTGTAGCCCACCAGGCTCCTCCATCCATGGGATTTTCCAAGCAAGAATACTGGAGTGGGGGTGCCATTGCCTTAGGATAGCTTAAAGGATTTTGAGCATAATCTTGCTAGCACATGAAATGAGTGCAGTTATATGGTGTTGTGAACATTCTTTGGCATGGCCTTTCTTTGAGATTGGAATGAAAACTGACCTTTTCCAGTCCTGTGACTATTGCTGAATTTTCCAATCTTTGTAACATATTAACTGCAGCATTATGTTAAAATGCTAATTTTTATAGCATATTAACATAAAACAGCATCACTTTTAGGATTTGAAAAAGCTCAGTGGGAATTCCATCATTAGTTTTATCGTTAGTAATGTTTTCCTATGATCCACTTGACTTCACACTCTAAGATTTCTGGCTCTAGGTGAGTGACCACATGTCAGGGTTATCTGGCTCATTAAGAACTTTTTGTATAGTTCTGTGTATTCTTGCCACTTCTTAATCTCTTCTGCTTCTGTTAGGTCCTTGCCATTTCTTTCCTTTATTGTGCCCATCTTTGCATCAAATATTCCCTTGATATCTCCAATTTTCTTGAAGAAATCTCTAGTTTCTTCCATTCTATTGTTTTCCTATATTTCTCTTCATTATTTGCCTAAGAAAGCTTTCTCATCTACCCTTGCTTTACTCTGGTACTCTGCATCCAGTTGGGTGTATCTTTCCATTTCTCCTTTTCTTTAGGCTCCTCTTTTGTGGCTCAGAGGTTAAAGTGTCTGCCTGGAATGAGGGAGACCCGGGTTCGATCCCTGGATCAGGAAGATCCCCTGGAGAAGGAAATGGCAACCCACTCCAGTACTCTTGCCTGGAGAATCCCATGGATGGAGGAGCCTGGTAGGCTCAGTCCACAGGGTCACAAAGAGTCGGGCATGACTGAGTGACTTCACTTCACTTCACTTCACTTTCTCTTTCATAAGCTATTTGGAAGGCCTCCTAAGACAATCACTTTGTCTCCTTGCTTTTTTTTTTCCCCCCTCTTGAGGATGGTTTTGGTCACCACCTTCTGTACAATGTTATGAACGTCTGTCCATAGATCTTCAGGCATTCTATCAGATCTAATCTCTTAAATATATTCATCACCTCCACTGCATAATAAGGGATTTAGGCCATACCTGAATGGTTTAAAGTTTTCCCTACTTTCTTCAACTTATGCCTGAATTTTGCAATAAGGAGCTGATGATTTGAGTCATAATCAGTTCAAGGTCTTGTTTTTGCTGACTGTATAGAGCTTTTCCTTCTTCAGCTGCAAAGAATATACTCAATCTGATTTCAGTATTGACCATCTGGTGATTTCCATATGTAGACTTGTCCCTTGTGTTGTTGGAAGAAGATGTTTGCTATGACCAGTGCATTCTCTTGTTAAAACTCTGTTAGCTTTTGCTATGCTTTATTTTGTAATCCAATCCAAACTTGCCTGTCATTACAGGTTTCTCTTTACTGCCTACTTTTCAATTCCAATTCCCTATAAAAACAAAAAAGGGCATCGTGTGTGTGTGTGTGTGTGTGTGTGTGTGTTAATTCTGGAAGGTTTTGTAGTTCCATAGAACCATTCAACTTCAGCTTCTTCAACATTAATGGTTGGACCATAGATTTAGATTACTGTGATGCTGAACTGTTTGCCTTGGAAAGGAACTGAGACCATTCTGTCATTTTTGAGACTGCACTCAAGTCCTGCATTTCAGACTCTTATGTTGACTATGAGGGCTACTCCATTTCTTCTTAGGGATTACTGCCCACAACAGTAGACATAATGGTAATCTGAATTAAATTTGTGCATTCTCATCCAATTTAGTTTGCTGATTCCTAAAATGCTGATATTCACTCTTGCCATCTCCTGTTTGACTACATCCAATTGACCTTGATTAATGAACCTAGCATTCTTCTTTCTTATGCAATATTGTTCTTTACAGTATCAGACTTTACTTTCACCATAAGACATATCCACAACTGAATAATGTTTTCTCTTTGGCCCAGACTCTTCATTCTTTCTGGAGCTTTTTCTCAGCTCTTTACCAGTATCATGTTGGAAATGTATTAGAACAAAGTATATTGGTTTATAGAAAATGCCTTATAACAATGCATTCAGTTCAGTTCAGTTCAGTTGCTCAGCCGTGTCTGACTCTTTGTGACCCCATGAACTGCAGTACGCCAGGCCTGCCTGTCCATCACCAACTCCCAGAGTCCACCCAAATCCATGTCCATTGAGTCAGTGATGCCATCCAACCATCTCATCCTCTGTCGTCCCCTTCTCCTCCTGCCCTCAATCTTTCCCAGCATCAGCGTCTTTTCAAATGAGTCAGCTCTTCGCATCAAGTGGCCAAAGTATTGGGGTTTCAGCTTCAACATCAGTCCTACCAATGAACATCCAGGACTGATCTCCTTTAGGATGAACTAGTTGGATCTCCTTGCAGTCCAAGGGACTCTCAAGAGTCTTCTCCAATACCACAGTTCAAAAGCATCAGTTCTTCGGCACTCAGCTTTCTTTATAGTCCAACTCTCACATACGTACATGACCACTGGAAAAACCATAGCCTTGACTAGATGGACCTTTTTTGACAAAGTAATGTCTCTGCTTTTTAATATGTTGTCTAGGTTGGTCATAACTTTCCTACCAAGGAGTAAGTGTCTTTTAATTTCATGGCTGCAATCACCATCTGCACTGATTTTGGAGACCAGAAAAATAAAGTCAGCCACTGTTTACAGTTTCCCTTCTATTTTCCATGAGTTGATGGGACTGGATGTCATGATCTTAGTTTTCTGAATGTTGAGCTTTAAGTCAACTTTTTCACTCTCTTTTTTCACTTTTATCAAGAGGCTGTTTATTCTTCACTTTCTGCCATAAGGGTTACTTAAAGACATATTCAGAGCAAAGGTGATGCATGGTTTATTACCATGTCAATGAATAGCCAGTGTAATGATGATCATTTATGAATATAATACACCAGATTGCTTAAAAATAAATTGCTAATATATTCAAGGAAAGAGATGATGAATTTGAGCATTTCTCTAAAGGCTTAGGATTAATCATGGAACAAATCTAATTGAAGTTCCAGAAAGTAAAATATACAGTACTGGATTAAATAATTCAATACATGTTTTTCAGCCAATTGGACATTGCTGAGAAAAGTTTTAGTGAACTGAAAACTAATGTTTTAAGATATATATAAACTGAAGTGTGAGGAAAAATACAGATGAAAACAAAAGAGCATAAGCAATGTGTGTGTGTGTGTGTGTGTGTGTGTGTGTATGTGTGTGTATATACATGTAATAATGTTTCACTTTTATATATGCAATTACATACATGCCACTTTTATATATGAAGTTGTGTATGTATGGATTTACAACTGGAGTCCTAAAAGGAGAAAGGGGAGAGAAGTGGACAGAACCAAGGCACACCACAGAAAAGTGAAAAAAGCATAAACAAGGAAAATATGAACGCAATTATTGGACAAAGCAAATTTGACTCAGTTGCACTGAGATAGACCTACCTGGAGCCTACTATACAGAGTGAAGTAGCTCAGAAAGATAAAAACAAATATCATATATTTACATATGTATATGTAATTTGTGCTTAGTGGGTAAAGAGTCCACCTGAAAGGCAGGAGATGCAATTTCAATCTTTGTGTCAGGAAGATCCCCTGGAGGAGGGTATGGCAGTCCACTCCAGTTTTCTTGCCTGGAGAATCCCATTGACAGAGGAACCTCTGAAAGCTAAACACTTATGGGCTATATTCCATAGGATTGCAAGGAATCAGATATGACTGAAGTGACTGAACACACATGTGTGCATATAGAATCTAGAAATATGGTACTGTTGAACCTATCTGCAAGGTAATAATAAAAATGCAGACATAGAGAATGGACTTGTGGTCACAGCGTGGGAAGGAGAGGGTGGAAGAATTGAGTGAGGAGCATTGAAATATAAATATATATATAATATCATATGTAAAGTACATAGCTAGTAGGAAGTTGCTATATAACAAGGGGAGCTCAGTCTGGTTCTCTGTGAGGTCGTAGAGGGGTGGGATGTGGAGGGGTGAAAGGAAGCTCAAGAAGGAGGGGATATATGTATACTTTTGGCTGATTCATGTTGTTGTATGGCAGAAATCAATATAACATTTTATTTTATTTTATTTTAAATTTTTGTGTTAAACTTTATTAACAAATTTATGCATTCAACATGATTAAGCCATTTTATAAACATACAATCATTATGTTTCTTTTTTAATTTTTATTTATTTATTTATTTTAATTACAATACTGTATTTGTTTTGCCACACACTGACATGAATCAGCCACAGGTGAACACAATCTCCCAATGCTGAAGCCCCCTCCCACCTCCCACCCCACATTATCTACCTGAATCATCCTGTGCACCAGCCCCATGCATCCTGCATCCTGCATTGAACAAAGACTGGCGCTTCATTTCTTACAAGAAAGTATACATGTTTCAATGCCACTCTCCCAAACCATCCCACCCTTTCCCTCTCCCTCAGAGTCCAAAAGATAAGAAAGCTGTGGTACATATACACAATGGAGTATTACTCAGCCATTAAAAAGAATACATTTTGAATCAATTCTAATGAGGTGGATGAAACTGGAGCCGATTATACAGAGTGAAGTAAGCCAGAAAGAAAAATACCAATACAGAATACTAACGCATATATATGGAATTTAGAAAGATGGTAATGATAGCCCTGTATGCAAGACACCAAAAGAGACACAGATGTATAGAACAGTTTTTTGGACTCTGTGAGAGAGGGAGAGGGTGGGATGATTTGGGAGAATGGCATTGAAACATGTATAATATCATATATGAAACGAATTGCCAGTCTAGGTTAGATGCATGATACTGGATGCTTGGGGCTGGTGCACTGCGAAGACCCAGAGGGATGATATGGGGAGGGAGGAGGGAGGGGTGTTCAGGATGGAGAACACGTGTATACCTGTGGTGGATTCATGTTGATGTATGGCAAAACCAATACAATATTGTAAAGCAATTGACCTCCAATTAAAATAAATAAATTTATATTAAAAATAAATTTTAATGATATTATTATTAAACATCTCAATTACTAAAAATAAAATGAAGACTCTTAATCGTTTTATTTTCATTAGAAAGTTAAATCTACAACTGAAAATATTTCCATAAGGAAAACTTGAGGTCAAATATGGTTAGCTGGTGAATGGATCTTTCCAAACAGATAAAGAAGAAATAACACTGTTATATATATTTTGTTTTATTTTCTTTATTCATTTATTTATTTTTAATTTTTATTTTATATTGTAATATGGTTGACTTACAATGCTGTATTAGTTTCTAATGTACAGCAAAATGATTCAGGTATACATATATCTATTCATTTACAGATTATTTTCCCATTTAAGTTATGATAGAATATGGAGTAGAGTTCCTTGTGCTTTACACTAGGTGTTTGTTGATTATTTAATTATAGTAGTGCATATGTGTCAGTCCTAAACTCTGAATTTATTATCCTTGCATTTCCTTTTTGGTAACCATAAGTGTGTTTCTAAGTCTGTGAGTCTGTTTTATAAATAAGTTCATTTGTGTTATTTTTTTAGATTCAGTATATAAGTGATATCTTTGATATTTGCCTTTGTATGACTTCATTTAATATGATAATCTCTTGGTCCATGTATGTTGCTGCAAATGATGTTATTGCATTCTTTTTATGGTTTAGTAATATTCCATTTATATCTGCCTCACATTTTTATGCATTCATCTGTAGATAGACATTTAGTTGCTTCTGTTTCTAAGCATTGTAAATAGCCTGGGGGTGCATGTATGTTTTAGAATTATGGTTTTCTACAGATATATGCCCAGGAATGAAATTGCTGGATCTTATCATAGCTCTGTTTTTAGTTTTGTAAGGGAACTCCATTCTGTTCTCCATAGTGGACACTATAAATCTCTTAAAGGAAAATATAGGCAGAATACTCTCTGGTATAACAGTAATACTTTTATGATCCATCTTGGAGAAGGAAATGGCAATCCACCCCAGTACTATTGCTTGGAAAATCCTATGGACAGAGGAGTCTGGTAGGCTACAGTCCATGGGATTGCAAAGATTCGGACACGACTGAGCAACTTCACTCTTTCACTTTCACTTTTAGAGTAATGAAAAGAAAAAAAAAAAGACTTAATTAAATGTAATAACTTTTGCACAGTAAAGGAAATGATAAACAAAATGAAAAGACAACCCATAAAATGGGAGAAAATACATGCAAATGAGATCAACAAGGGGTTAATCTCCAAATTATGCAAGTAGCTCACATAGTTTAATATGAAAAAAGCAAACAGTCAAATAAAAAAATGGGGAAGAGATTAAACAGACATATTTCCAAAGAAGATATATGGATGACTAAAAAGCAAATGAAAATATGCCCAACATCACAAATTAAAACAGAAATGCAAATCAAAACTACAATAAGGTGTCACTTCACACAACCAGAATGGCCATTGTCAAACCTGCAAATAATAAATGCTAGAGAGGGATTCATATCTCCACAAAGATATGGATCCCTCTAAACTGTTGGTGAGAATGTAGATCTATCTTACATATATTTTCCAGGGAATGAAAAAAGGAGAAACATTCTCCAATTTACTCTAAATAAAATGCTATCAAAAGATTGCATGGACTCTACAAGAAGAAAAAAAAAAATTCAGACATCTCACTCATCAACATAGATGTACAATATGCAAAAAGTTAAAAAAAATTTAAAACACACATAAGAACAAAATTAGATCTAATTGAAAAAGTGAATGATTTAACATATAAGCTTCCAATGTAATTCTTTAAATTCTCATAAAACAATAATAAATGTGTACTTCAGTAGACAAAAACAAAGCAAAATTTATGTAATTTAACATTCATTCATGAAAAAAAATAAACCTCTGAGCAAGCTAGAAAAGAAGGAATATTAATCAAGTAAAAAGTTGTATGATTCTAACAACCAAATTCTTTACAGCTAAGGTTAAACTTGTTACTAGAGTCTGAGATTTCCCTGCAAATTAAAATGAGGCAAAATT
Organism: Nanger dama; assembly: GCA_917880005.1. NCBI lineage: Eukaryota > Metazoa > Chordata > Mammalia > Artiodactyla > Bovidae > Nanger > Nanger dama. Next base: position 58,133,957 of record CAKJTW010000006.1, on the reverse strand, counting down.
CATATCATTCCACCTATTATATTTTACTAGAGATTCTAAAAAAGGAATACTAAAAGAAAAACATGTATAATATTTGTATACAAAAAATAAAATGTATTTTATTTTATTCTGAAGAAAATGTCGAAATTTCTACAGAAAGTCTATGAAAATCAAATTAGGAAAGTTGCTACATTCCAAGATCAGTATATATATATATATATATATATATATACATATTTTACATATTCCAGTATGTTTATTCCTTGCTATGTAATAATTTTGATGCAGTTGAAAATGGTACCACATTTATAATTTTATGTCCTAATTACTTTTTGCTAGTTAAGCCTCGCATATAATTTTAGTTCAGTTCAGTTCAGTTCCGTCACTCCATCTTGTCTGACTCTTTGTGACCTCATGGACTGCAGCACACCAGGCCTCCCTGTCTATCAGCAACTCCCAGAGTTTACTCAAACTCATTTCCCTCCAGTCAGTGATGACATCCAACCTTCTTATCCTCTGTCATGCACTTCTCCTCCCAACTTCAATTTTTCCCAGCATCAGGAACTTTTCAAATGAGTCAGTTCTTTGCATCAGGTGGCCAAAGTGTTAGAATTTCAGCTTCAGCATCAGTCCTTCTGATGAATATTCAGGATTGATTTTCTCTAGGATGGACTGGATGGATCTCCTTGCAGTCCAAGGGACTCTCAAGAGTCCTCTCTAACACCACAGTTCAAAATCATCAATTCTTTGTCTCTCAGCTTTCTTTATAGTCCAATTCTCATATCCATACATGATTACTGGAAAAATCATAGCTTTGACTAGATGGATCTTTGTTGGCAAAGTAATGTCTCTGCTTTTTAATATGCTGCCTAGGTTGGTCATAACTTTTCTTCCAAGGAGTTCAGTTCAGTTCAGTTCACTTGCTCCATCGTGTCCGACTCTGCAACCCCATGAACAGCAGCTCTCCAGGCCTCCCTGTCCATCACCAACTCCCAGAGTCCATCCAAACCCATGTCCATTGTGTTGGTGATGCCATCCAACCATCTCATCCGCTGTCATCCCCTCTCCTCCTGCCCTCAATCTTTCCCAGCATCATGGTCTTTTCAAATGAGTCAGCTCTCCACATTAGGTGGCCAAAGTATGGGAGGTTCAGCTTCAATATCAATCCTTCCAATGAACACCCAGGAGCATCCTTTTATTTCATGGCTGCAGTCACCATCTTCAGCGATTTTAGAACTCGAAAATATACATAAAAGTATTTCTGGTTTATGTATTATACATGTGATATATATATATATATATATATATATATGTATCAGCAACAAATAATTAGAGCACAAAATTATAAACGTGATACCACTTGCAATGCCATCAATATTATTACATAGCAAGGAATAAAGGTAGTGAAATGTATTAATAAATAAAACACCTCAGCACTAATATATAAAAGAACAAAGACCAGAAATAAGCCCGCACATAAACTCACACTTAATTTAAGACAAAAATGACAGAATATAGACTTCCTAACAGTGTTGGGTCAATTGGAACTCCATAGGGGGAAAAAAATTCTGACTTCAGATCATTTATACTGTAATAAAAATTAATTATTTAAACATAAGTGTGTGCTGTGTGATTAGTTGCTTAGTCATGTTTGAATCATTGTGACTCCATGTACTGTAGCTCACTAGGCTCCTCTATCCATGGAGATTCTCCAGGAATGAATACTGGAATGGGTTGCCATGCCTTCCTCCATGGGATCTTCTCAACCCACAGATCAAACCCGTGTATCCTGCATTGCAGGTGGATTCTTTACCATCTGAGCAATAAAAGGTTTAAATTTGAAAAGCAAGACAATCAGGTTTATTGAAGATGACAAATAGTAATATATTTTTGATCTGAGAAAGACAAATAATTTTAAAATATGGTTTGCAAAAGCACTATTCTAAATCATTAATAATTGTAGAAGAAATAAAAAATAGAAATTCCCTGTTTGATAGTAATAAATTTTTTTCAGACAGGATCCAGTAATGGATGCTAAAATGATGAGTGAAAGAACATCATGTTTGCATCATCTCAAAGTATTTTCTTAAAAATTGCTATTAAGTATGAAAGGAAAAGTAGTAACTTTACCATGAAGAGAACCAGCAAAACCTGCCTAAACAATTTTTGTTTTTCCTTTTCTTTCTTTTTTGGCCCTTTTGAAGAGTACTTATAAATTACATTGTATAAAGCACCTCAGTTTAGGTTCACTTGATGTTTTCTCACAATGAAATTGTGGAACATGCTTTTCTTAAGAATATCACACAAGAATGTTTCCTATTCAGTGAGTCATATTAGGGTGTACCTAACAGGTCTTATTCTTGATGTTAATCTGTATTACTTAATTTAAGTGGTTCCTGCTGGTTTTCTTCACTGTAAAAATTCTTCATTTTAAAAACATTAAAAAATGGTAGTTAGATTGTATTAAAATGAAGATAGCATTGAAAATGAAATGGCAAGACAGATTGAGAGAATATATATATATATATATATATATATATATGTAATCAGTCAGTTCAGTTAAGTTCAGTCACTCAGACATATCCAACTCTTTGTGACTGCATGAATCACAGCACGCCAAGCTTCCCTGTCCATCACCAACTCCCAGAGTTCACCCAAACTCATGTCCATTGAGTTGGTGATGCCATCCAGGCATCTCATCCTCTGTTATCCCCTTCTCCCCCTGCCCCCAATCCCTCCCAGCATCAGAGTCTTTTCCAGTGAGTCAACTCTTTGCATGAGGTGGCCAAAGTATTGGAGTTTCAGCTTCAGCATCAGTCCTTCCAATGAACACCCAGGGCTGATCTTCTTTAGAATGGACTGGTTGGATCTCCTTGCAGTTTAAGGGACTCTCAAGAGTCTTCTCCAACACCACAGTTCAAAAGCATCAGTTCTTTGGAGCTCAGCTTTCTTCACAGTCCAACTCTTGCATCCACACATGACCACTGGAAAAACCATAGCCTAGACTAGACGGACCTTAGTCGGCAAAGTAATGTCTCTGCTTCTGAATATGCTATCTAGCTTAGTCATAACTTTTCTATCAAGGAGTAAGCGTCTTCTAATTTCATGGCTGCAGTCACCATCTGCAGTGATTTTGGAGCCCAAAAAAAAAGTCTGACAGTTTCCACTGTTTCCCCATCTATTTCCCATGAACTGATGGGACCAGATGCCATGATCTTCGTTTTCCGAATGTTGAGCTTTAAGCCAACTTTTTCCCTCTTCTCTTTCACTTTCATCAGGAGGCTTTTTAGTTCCTCTTCACTTTCTGCCATAAGGGTGGTATCATCTGCATATCTGAGATTATTGATATTTCTCCCGGCAATCTTGATTCCAGCTTGTGTTTCTTCCAGTCCAGCGTTTCTCATGATGTGCTCTGCATAGAAATTAAATAAGCAGGGTGATAATATACAGCCTTGACGTACTCCTTTTCCTATTTGGAACCAGTCTGTTGTTCCACGTCCATTTCTAACTGTTGCTTCCTGACCTGCAAATAGGCTTTTCAAGAGATAGGTCAAGTGGTCTGGTATTCCCATCTCTTTCAGAATTTTCCAGTTTGTTGTGATCCACACAGTCAAAGGCTTCGGCATAGTCAATAAAGCAGAAATAGATGTTTTTCTGGAACGCTCTTGCTTTTTTGATGATTCAGTCGATGTTTGGAATTTGATCTCTGGTTCCTCTGCCTTTTCTAAAACCAGCTTGAACATCTGGAAGTTCATGATTCATGTATTGCTGAAGCCTGGCTTTGGGAATTTTGAGCATTAAATATTTATTTAATAATGGGTTCATGGTCTTGTTATAGTAAAAGTTCAATAAAAAAATAAAAATGCAGTCCAATGGAAAAATAGGCAAAAGACTTTAATAGTCACTTAATTACTTTAATAGCTATTGGTACTCAGATGGCCAATTATTGTTTTTGTTCAGTAGCTCAGTCATGTCCAACTCTTGGTGACCCCATGGATTGTAGCATGCCAGGCTTCCTTGTCATTCATTATGTGCGTGCCAGAGTTTGCTCAAACTCATATCCATTGAGTTGATGATGCCATCCAATCATCTCATCCTCTGTTTTCCCCTTCTTTTCTTGCCTTCAATCTTTCCCAGCATCAGTCTTTTCCAATGAATTGGCTCTTTGCATCAGGTGGCCAAAGTATTGGAGATTCAGCTTCAGCATTCGTCCTTCCAGTGAATATTGATTTCCTTCAGTATTGACTGGTTTGACCTCCTTCCTGACCAAGGGACTCTTAAGACATGTGTACAACAAATCGCTCAGAATCATAGAATCACAAGGAAATTTAAATTAAAATCACCAAGTGTGTGCATATGCTCTGTTATGTTCAACACTTTGTGACCCAATGGGCTGTAGCTCCTCTGTCCATGGAATTTTCCAGGCAAGAATAGTGAAGCAGGTTGCCATTTCCTCCTCAAAAATCTTCTCAATCCAGTGATTGAATCCATGGTCTCTTGTGTCTCTTGCATTGTCAAGCAGGTTCTTTATTAGCTGAGCCACTAGGGAAAGCCCAATAAAGCACTACATATTCAATATAATGTCTATGCTTAAATAAAAGCTTATAATATGAAGTACTGGCAAGGAAATGAAGCAAATGATGCATGAACTGTTAGGGGCAATATAAACTTATTAATTGTTGTTTAATTGTTCAGTTGCTCATTCATGTCTGACTCTTTGTGACCTCATGGACTGCAGCATGCCAGACTTTCCTGTCCTTCATTCTGCTCCACAGTTTGCTCAAATTCATGCCCATTGAGTCAGTGATGCCATCCAACAATCTCATTTTATGTCACCCACTTCTCCTGCCCTTACTCTTTTCCAGCATCAGGGTTTTTCCAATAAGTCAGCTATTCGCATCAGGTGGTCAAAGTGTTGGAACTTTAGCTTTAGCATCAGTCCTTCCAATGAATATTCAGAGTTGATTTCCTTTAGGACTGACTGATTTGATGAATGTGTTGTTCAAGGGACCCTCAAAAGTCTTCTTCAGCACCACAGTTCAAAAGCATCAATTCTTAGGAACTCTGTCTTCATTATGGTCCAATGTACACATTCATACATGACTACTGGAAAAACCATAGTTAACTATATGGGCCTTTATTGGCAGAGTGATGTCTCTGCTTTTCAATATGCTGCCTAGGTTTGCCATAGCTTTTCTTCAAAGGAACAAACTTCTTTTAATTTCATGGCTCCAGTCATGGTCTACAGTGATTTTGGAGCCCAAGAAAATAAAGTTTCTGTACTTTCTCCGTCTATTTGTGTGAAGTGATGGACCAAATGCCATGAACTTCATTTTTTGAATGAAAATTCAAAATGAGATTGATTTGACCACTTGGTAAAAATTCCTTTGGCATTTTCTCTTAAAGCTTAGTATGCTCTGGACTTAATGGTCAGGCAACTGTATTTCTAAACAAACAAAATGTAGGTTCACAATAAAATGGAAAAACACATTATGTATATATGCATTTGTTTGAAACCTTTGGCAATCACAGGGTGAAATTTGAAATGGATCCCCATACATGGAGAGCAAGGAGAGAAGGAAGAAAAGGGCAAACTGCTTTGTATTGATGAGAGGCAGATTTAACAAGAAAAGGTATTTACATACAAGCTTTGTCTTGGATGACCACAAGAAAAATAAGTCTCCATACTCTCCTGTCAGAATCTTTAAAGTCTGCATAGAAGCCTTGTCTGGATTTAGTCATTTTTTCAGCTCAGATGGTCTCAACAACACCTTACTGTTTCAAGGCTATGTCCTTGAAACAATTTCTAGTGTAGGAATGGAGGTTTAATATACATTTCAAGGACAAAGGAAGGAGGTGAAGGTTCTCTCATTCTTCTGATCCAGCCCATGGATCAATCTTTGGTTACATTAATGATCTCCTTCAAGAGTATATATGTCTGAATGTTGGGTATATAACACAATACACTTGGCAATGGCACAATTATTGTTATAGGCAACAGAAATATAGCTGCATCTCATAAACATAATCTTGAAACAAAAGATCTAAACACATAGCAATTTCACTTAGTAAATACACAAATAAGCAACATTATTCTATGAAGGCAGGGCTATCAATAATAGTTACTTTACATGAAGAAACTGGCACTAGTGGTAAAGAACCCACCTGCCAATGTAGGAGAGGTAAGAAATGTGGGTTTGATCCCTGGATTAGGAAGATCTCATGCAGGAGGATATGGCAACCCACTCCAGTATTCTTGCCTGGATAATCCCTTGGACAGAGGTGCCCAGCAGCCTAGGCCCTTGGGGTCGCAAAGAGTCAGACACGACCACAGCAACTTAGCACTAGCAATAACATTTGGCCAAGAAATGTGTAGTCAGAGTCATAACAAGGTCACAGTAGTTGTAGTGAATGTTGTGGCATTCTCTTTCCTCATCCTGATAGGGTAGCAGTGATAAAAATGTGTACACTTTGTGAACACATTTCTGTGAAGGATATTCACAGAAATTATATGAAAGTGTCATGTTTAAATATTATAAATACACAAAATGTTTTTATTTTCTATGCAAACCTTTAGTCTATAATTACTGAAATAATATTTATGAAATGCATTAAATATTAATATAAACACTTACACATTAGGAAATGATCTTTATGCATAATCCAATTGTATATTCCAAAAGGGCAAAAATGACTGAAAAGACATTTCAAGCTCAAATGTATTCTCTGCAACTAATATGTATTTCTCTGAATTAATGGACTATTTTAATGAACTGTGTTTAATCAAACTCCTTATTTGATCAGCAAAATTGAATATCCTGTGGAAATAAAACAAAATTCATTTTTAATTAACTGTGTCTTTCTAAACTTTTTCATGTCATAGGGTGGTTTTCCAATTTTGTTTTGTTCTCGTTTTGTTTGCCTGTTTCTTTTAGTAAAATTTGAATATATTTCTTTTTTTTTTTATTGGCCTGCCTTCCTAATGAAAAAGAGTAAAACAACATGTATACTGGTCTTCACTGATGACTCAGACAGTAAAGAATCAGTCTGCAACATGGGAGACTTGGATTCAATCCCTGAGTCAGAAGGATCCCCTTGAGAAAGGAATGGCTACCCACTCCAGTATTGTTGCATAGAAAATCTCATAGACAGAGGAACTTGATGAGCTGCAGTACATAGGGTTGCAAAGAGGTGGGCACAACAGAGAGACTCTGCATTTTTAAGGGTTTCACTTGCTCCACTTCACTGAACTGAAGTTTTCATGATTTTCATTCACCTATTTATTGATTCAGGCTTCACTGGTAACTCCGTTTTTAAAGAATCTGCCTGCAGTGCAGGAGACCCCAGTTCAGTTCCTGTGTTAGGAAGATCCCTTAGAGAAGGGACAGGCTACCCACTCCAGTATTCTTGAGCTTCCCTGGTGGCTCAGATGTTAAAGAATCCACCTGCAATGCGGAAGACTTGGGTTCGAACCCTGGGTTGGGAACGTCCCCTGGAGATGGGCACAGCAACCTACTCCAGTATTCTTTTTGGAGAATTGACATGGACAGAGGAGCCTGGCAGGCTAAGTCCATGGGTTGCAAAGAGTCAGATACATATATTGTATATTGTTTTCAGTTTTAAAATTTTTATTTGGCATGTATTTATTTGTTCCTTTACTGAGATTTTCTGTATTTTAATTTTTATAAGTATTTATAATTCCACTCTAGATAATTTTTTATAGATTCTTTAAAACTGTTGCCTGTTCATTCTAACATGTTTTATTATTTCTCTTTTGCTGTCTCTTAATTTCCTTGTATAACTCAACTTGAGGTGTTTTTTGGGGGGTGGGTTTCTGATTTGGCACATAATTTGGGTCTATATCTTAGATATATTTATAACTGTATTTTGAAACTTTGATTCCTATTTGAATTTTCTAATTTAGAAGATAGTTAGCCTATTTAAGGTCAAACTGCATTTTTGGCCAAGTTTTGCAAACTGTAGTTCAATTGTCAATTTAGGTATACAAAACATTTGTAGTGTTACTCTAGTCTACCTTGTTTGTATATTATCAAGAACAAAGCTTCCCCCCCACCCCCAACATTCACAGTCTCTAAAGTAGCAAGTAGATGGTGGAAGTGATCTCTGCTCTTGTTTGTGCAAAGTGAGGATGGTTGTTTGGGATTCATCAGGCAGTCTTCATGGCCATAGTGAAATGAGGTAGTATGAGGAATACCACTTCATTATTACATGGCAAATATGAAAGACAAATCTCCACCCACAGACTCTGTCAAAGAAGAGTGCCACCTCTTTATTACCGGGAGAAAATGAAAAGCAAGATTCTGTTCACATAATTTGTAGCAAAAGTGTTCAATGGGCTGGGGAGATATAGGTCAATCATCTTTGAATTATTAACAGTGGTCACAGTGGCTCAGTTGACTGGTACATTGAAGAATAAATAGAATAAATAATAATAGTAAATGAAATATATTTATACTATATGTGAGTATTTACATTTATAATATTATAATATATAATATCAGTTCAGTCACTCAGTCGTGTCCGACTCTTTGCGACCCCATAAATCGCAGCACGCCTGGTCTCCCTGTTCATCACCGTCTCTCGGAGTTCACTCATACTCACGTCCATTGAGTCCATGATGCTATCCAGCCATCTCATCCTCTGTCCTCCCCTTCTCCTCCTGCCCCCAGTCCCTCCCAGCATCAGAATCTTTTCCAATGAGTCAACTCGTCACATGAGGTGGCCAAAGTACTGAAGTTTCAGCTTTAGCATCATTCCTTCCAAAGAAATCCCAGGTTGATCTCCTTCAGAATGGACTGGTTGGATCTCCTTGCAGTCCAAGGGACTCTCAAGAGTCTTCTCCAGCACCACAGTTCAAAAGAATCAACTCTTCGGTGCTCCGCCTTCTTCACAGTCCAACTCTTGCATCTATACATGACCACAGGAAAAACCATAGCCTTGACTAGATGGACCTTAGTAAGCAAAGTAATGTCTCTGCTTTTGAATCTGCTATCTAGGTTGGTCATAACTTTTCTTCCAAGGAGTAAGCATCTTTTAATTTCATGGCTGCAGTCACCATCTGCAGTGATTTTGGAGCCCAAAAAATAAAGTCTGACACTGTTTCCCCATCTATTTCCCATGAAGTGATGGGACCGGATGCCATGATCTTTGTTTTCTGAATGTTGAGCTTTAAGCCAACTTTTTTCACTTTCCTCTTTCACCTTCATCAAGAGGCCCTTTAGCTCCTCTTCACTTTCTGCCATAAGGGTGGTGTCATCTGCATATCTGAGATTATTGATATTTCTCTCAGCAATCTTGATTCCAGCTTGTGTTTCTTCCAGCCCAGCGTTTCTCATGATGTACTCTGCATATAAGTTAAATGAGCAGGGTGACAATATACAGCCTTGATGTACTCCTTTTCCTATTTGGAAACAGTCTGTTTATATAACAATATATTATGATACAAAAAAATGATATATATTTATAATAAATAAGGGTCTCCCTTGATAACTCATTTGATAAAGAATTGGCCTGCAGTGCAGGAGACCCTGATTCGATTCCTGGCTTGGGAAGATCCACTGGAGAAGGGATAGGCTGCCCACTCCTGTATTCTTGGGTTTCCCTTGTGGCTCAGTTGGTAAAGAATCTGCCTGCAATGCAGGAGACTCGGGTTGGGAAGATCATCTGGAGAAGGGAAAGGCTACCCATTCCAGTATTATGGCCTATAGAGTTCTGCAGAGTATACAGTCCACTGGGTCTCAAAGAGTTGGACACAAATGAACAACTTTCACTTTCATAATAAATAAATAGAATCCTTCAGTGACTCTGTTTATTTAAGAGCTAGCTAGTGGATAGGAAGGAATTAAATTTGCCCCACATTCTACTTGAAGAGATCAGAGGACAAAACAAGACACATGTCGATGCATATTTTTTTGTTATTCATGGACTGTTTTAAAGAACATAGACCACAAAACGCTATCAGTCTCCTTCATGTTACAGGCAGCTCTGTAGACAATGGACCATCACTGGTAGGGGAAAGAAACTGGACTGACTTTATTTGTGATAAACGCCAACTATGAAAAATCATATTCTTTTGTTGCTTAGAAATAAATATTTTTGTCCATGTTTGTAAAGTAATGAAATATTTTGTATTATCTGTCAAAGAAAAATTATATTAAAAATTTATGTTTGATTTCCTTTTAATTAGGTAAAGGAGAAACGAAAATCTCTGTAAAAAGTGTGCAAAGGGAAAAGGACTTCTGAATATTCTAAATATTTTATACTATTTATTCAATATAAAACAACAAGAATGAATATAGAGATTGATTTAATCATCCAGCAAATGATATTTCAATTCCAAACCATATATGCAATGTCCAAGGATGCAAAAATTTTAATACCACCTATTTTCCATTCAAGTTATTTAAGTTTGGATCACACTATTTTCTTGATGTTTATGGAAACAAAACTAATGCAGTTGTAATATAATAGTTTGCATTTTTTTTTGTAAAAATGTATGTTTCCCATCTTCTCTGCAATGAAAAAAATAACCAAATATTTTCAAAAGTTGGGAATTAAAATCATAGAAATTTTCTGTCATACTTCCTGCTTGTTTCAAGTTACTTTAGTTGTATTTGCTTCATTTTAACACTTCAGACAAAAATTTCAATCAGATTTCTTGAAGTATATTTAACAAAGGAACAAGCAAACAAAAGATTTCTGATACTTCCAGAATAATATTTAGGATATCAAAATGACATTTAAAAACGTTTACAAAATACAAACCTGTGTTTGTGTCTATAAATATATGTATGTGTCATCACTCAGTAGTGTCCGATTCTTTGCGACCCCATGGACTGTAGCCTTCGAAGCTCCTCCATCCACAGGATTTTCCAGGCAAGAGTGCTGGACTGGTTTGCCATTTCCTTCTCCTGGGGATCTTCCCAACCCAGGGATTGAACCTCGGTCTTCTGCATTTCAGGCAAATGCTTTACCCTCTAAGCCACCCAGAATTCTTGAATTTTTTAAGGCTCCTCAATTTTGAATATTACTATCTACAAATTGTCAATGACTTGACAGAAGTTTAAATAAATAGCACACAAGAGTCACTAATAATTCAGAAACATGATTAATTCAGTAATAGTAAAACACTGCTATATATCATCTAATTCAAGAAACTAAAAAGATAGAGATCGAAACAGAAACCAGAAAATCTGGTTTCTAGTGTCTGCTTATTTTGTTTAAATAAATAGATTATCATTAATTCTAAATTTTTAATAGTTATTAAAATACCAACACTGCATAGGACAAAAAGGATGGTACAATATAAATATAATTCAACATAATCTACCTAAATAATGGAAACATTGTGATTATTTACTAAGGTGTCAGTAGAATGATAAATCTTTTGAGACCTGTATCCCTCTCCTCACCATGTATTCTGGATATAATGATTATTGGCTCTTCCTAAGAGAGTATCCACTAAAATTTTTCATATCTGTTATATTATAAGTAGTGCTGCACTAACAGCCATGATAATTAGCTCTTAGGTTATACTGATATTTAGCATAATGAAAACTACACATTTACTGTGATAAAATGCTTATGAGCATTAACCATTATTGTTGTTATGATTTCCTGTGACTTAACAATAGAGGATAAAATACTTAAACCTCTTCCTAATCTAGACTATATACACATACATATATATATATATATATATATATATATATCTTTTCCAGAATTTCATCTTATTAACTATCATGAATGCTTATTTAATTACCATAGCAGAAGCCTGATGAAAATTCCTACTCTTTATTTATTTTGAAATTATTGCTTCTTTTTGGAAGAAAATTGGCTAGATTTCTGATTGTATTTTATTTACATCAGGAGCCAATAAAATGCAAGGGTTAATAGCACAAGCTGTGAACCAAACTACCCAGTGTCATAACCTGCCTTCTCTACTTTCAGCTGTCTAACATTAGGCAACATCTCTCTGGGAGTCAATTCATCATTTATAATAATGAGATGAAAATAATTATATCTATTTCACTGAGGATTAAACAACCTCATACATGTAAATAGCCTTGTAGAGGGTACTAAACAACCACAATTATTTGCTCTCTTGGGGCTGCTTTTCTTTTTTGATACTTCTACTAATTTTATCCTACCTATTCGATTGTTCAGTAAATTACTCACTTAATCTTCTTTTTAAGAAAATGGCATGCTTTATTATTTTCCAGAAATAGTAGAGCTTTTTCCATCATAGATGACACATATTCTCAGTGTGCTGCTTTGAACTGGGTGTCACAAATAGAAAGCCTTATAATGTCTTGAATTTCCCCTTGTATGTACTCATATCAGTTTGTGCATTAACGTTTCATCTAAATTTGCCACTGTACAATGGCAGGAACCATGTCTGTCATCTTCTCTAGCATATGTTCAAGAAAGAATCTGGTATATAGCTATTGCTAAGTCACTTCAGTCATGTCCGACTCTGTGTGACCCCATAGACAGCAGCCCACCAGGCTCCCCCATCCCTGGGATTCTCCAGGCAAGAACACTGCAATGGGTTGCCATTTCCTTCTCCAATGAATAAAAGCGAAAGGTGAAAGTTAAGTCATTCAGTCATGTCCGACTTAGCAACCCCATGGACTGCAGCCTAGCAGGCTCCTCCATCCATGGGATTTTCCAGGCAAGAGTACTGGAATGGGGTGCCATTGCCTTCTCCGGGTATATAGCAAGCACTCAATAAAAAATGAGCTAAATAAGTTAATTAACATTTTGAAGAAAAAAGGAGTGCAAAGATATACATTTGTCAAGCAGAAATTGTGTCTGGAGGAATGATAGTACACTATATTTCTGTGAGCCTAGGCATTAGACACCTTTCAGTGGAGAAAAAAGAAATATTTTGGAACACCATGGCATTTAATTATAATAATCATTTTACTTATTTTACTTAACTGACTTATAATATAGCTTCTTTATCTTTCTTTTTCAGATGAAACAATTAAGGCTCGAAGTGATATATAGTGTTGGATGATGAAACCTACTTATGCCTATTGCCCACAGTGATGAGCACAGTCAAAGGAATCTGCCTGGGTTTTCAAGGCATCTCCAAATGGTCTCATCTCTGTCTTATGTCAGAATGTGTCCTAATGTGGTATTGACTGTGGAAGTAATGACCACCCAAATAAAATAGTCAAAGGCAATTTATTCAAAGCTTGCTATATCAAGGAAACCAATCTCCATTGATTGAATTTGACAGAGACTCAAGACAGTGAGAAGAATGGAACAGCTTTATAGTGAGAAAAGGAAGATGTTGGTTATGCTCTGATTAGAGACTGTTGGCAAGGGAATGCTATAATGGGCTAACTGGATGTGGGGTATTAAATGTGATAGGTTAGGAGTACATATTTGGCTTTCTTCTGTAGATCTTATATTGGAAAAAGTGCAAAAATTAGGAAAGCTCTCAGTTATTAATCAAGTCCTAGATGTTTGTGGCTAATATCTATAGGAGTCATCATTTGGCTTTTCAGAGTGGTTAGCCTAGATAATTAGGCTTCCTGAGCTGATTGCTTCAGGTTGTGAGGCAGACTTAGTTTTACATATTGTCTGGCCATGGACAATTACATATTGTCTGGTCATTTGTGCATCCTGTCTCTCATTGTGCACATCAGAAAAAAAGCAGATGATAAATTATGAATGATCAGAACATAGCACAAGACTTTTTAACAAATGTGAAGAATAGTGTGAAAGCTATTAACAATCAACAGCAATGTAAAATGATATATTTGTATGATGACCAAAGAATAGCACAAAGATGTGCTTCTATATAATACAGTAAACCAATGAATGTTCTAAGAGGTTGAAAGAAAGTGGCTCACAGTTATAAAAATTACAGAACTTAGAAAGGTGAGTTACCAGGAGGAAAGCAAGTTGAATTACTCTGTTAATCAGAAGCGTGGACAAAACCATAGCCTTGATGAACTGAAACACATATAATGGGATTTTGGGTACTAGGATATGAAGAATCCATAATTGTAACAAATAGATGTGGAATGTTTAAAAGGTAACTGTAACATGATGGTGATATGTGAAACAGATGTGAAAATTAGGGCCAATGAAAGGAATCAATGGTTAGAGATGAATAACCACAATCCAGGGGCTTCACGTGGTGAATTACAGAATGTGTCTTCTGATAAATGACAGAGAAGGTTCCATCGCTAAGTCATGCCCTACTCTCTGCAACCCCATGAACTAGAGCAGGCCAGGCTCCCTGTCCTCTCTTATCATCTCCTAGAGTTTGCTCAAATTCGTGTCCATTGAGTTGGTGATAATATCTAACCATCTGATCCTCTGCCATCCCCTTCTCCTTTTGCCTGCTATGTTTCCCAGTCAGTCTGAGGGTCATTTCCAGTGAGTCAGCACTTCACATCAGGTGATCAGCTTCTGTGGAGCTTCAATCAGTGACAGTCTTTCCAGTGAAAATTCAGGGTTGATTTCCTTTAGGACTGAATCCCAATAAATGACAGGCAGAGACTGCTGACCATACTGTAAAGTTATATTTGGCCTGGAAACTGGCAAAGTACAGCCTCTGGGTTGAAAAACCAGCAGCAACGCAGCTTTGGTAAGATATGGCAGCTCTGACAAGAGTGAGGTAGGGCAATTAAACTCTAGTTGAAAATTCAATATAGTAACCTCAGGAACAGCAGGTTCTAGCAATGATGATTCTTTTGTGGGTAGAGACAATCGTTCCATATTTGACATATCAACATGGTGGCAATTTTGCTGTCTGAAATGTCAGCATTTCCTGGGGTCTATGCTTACTCAAAGGTTTCAGAGTATTTAGAATTTGCATGATTTCTGTCAACTCCTGTAGAAATCTCAACTCCCACGTCATCTCAGTGCAATTTTCTCAAAATTGGCCAATCAAGGAATGCTTGGTTACCAGAGGAACTATTAGAAAATTAATTCATAATCCCATACACTTTCACTGTGGAATCACCCTAGGTCATGTGGCCAGATGTCTAAACTCCAGTGTGGGGTAATGTTTATGAGTTTATAAGGAAAAAGTGTTAAGAACATGTCAAATTGGTATTGTCCATAATCTAGGGAGATACTCACGGAGTCATAGTTCTCAAACCATCAGTAGTTTTGTGTACTGAGTATTTGAAAGTATGAGAATTCAATTTGATGCTTTAAATATTTGGTACATAGCTATTTGGGAAGTACAGAGCTAATCATTGAGACAGAATGTTTGAAAAAGAAATATAGCTCATTCCCTCCTGGAAATAAAAATCCACAAGAGTGCCATTATGTTTGTTAATAAAAGAAAAAAATCAGAGTAAATATAGAATGATTAAAAAATAAAATTTAACTTTAAAAAGCATAAAATAACCCAGCTGCACAAATTATACATATTGAAATTTTATTCTATAATTACTTATCAATGAACATATATCTCCATCAATAGATATTCATTTATGATACAACATATATGTATATATGTCTGTGTATGTGTGTCTAATATTAGACAATTTAAAAATCAATAAAAATGGAAATTTATTATTTTAGCTATTTCTGTTACAACAAATGATGAAAATTCAATAAATATAAAGAGAAGCTAAGAATTATTGGATAAACTGA
The DNA here is from genome assembly GCA_917880005.1 of Nanger dama. Lineage (NCBI taxonomy): Eukaryota > Metazoa > Chordata > Mammalia > Artiodactyla > Bovidae > Nanger > Nanger dama. The sequence goes on along the minus strand of CAKJTW010000006.1, from coordinate 58,118,330 downwards.
GCATAGGTAAGTATCAATGTCCCCACTTGTTAATTTTTCAGTTTCTTTTTCACTACAAGAGATTCAGACAAAAGAACCCACTTCAAGAATGTAGGAAATTTATTTTTTCTTAATTTAATATGCTTTGCCAAATAGGTGACAGCTTTCCTATTTATTGCCAATATTATGGGAAAGATAGTATCTTATGAAAAAAAAATTCAATTTCAATATCTGGCTTGGCCACCAACTAGCCTTTTTTTTTTTTTTTCAGTGTTCAGCTTTCTTTATGGTCCAACACTCACATCCATATGTGACCACTGGAAAAACCACAGCTTTGACTAGGCGGACCTTTGTTGGCAAAGTAATGTCTCTGCTTTTTATTATTTATTTATTTATTTATTTATTTTTTGTATAGACCATTCATTTTATTAATGATATTATCAACACAGTAGCGGAGGTGAGTAATCGAGTATCACACATTTTTAAAAATGATATTGGCTCAACAAAGCAAAAAAGTACTACATTCTTATATCAAAAACAGTAATGGAAAGTCCACATTTTATCTGATTTTTAAATAGCATATCATGTATTAGGGGGACATCCCTGGCGGCTCAGTGGTAAAGAAGATGCCTGCAATGCAGGAGCCATAGGATGGGTTCAGTCCCTGTGGGTGAGCAACCCACAGTGCCTGTGGGTGAGCAACAATTTTTCTGCCACCTAATATAATGAGAAGCTATGTTATAACATTTCCATGTTTCTGTGACTCTAGAAAGCAACTACATTACTTCATTATTTATATGGTTCACTATTTCTGTGAGTGAAAGATACAGGCATTATCCAGGGGAATAGACAAGAAGAAATGCATATATTATTTAAAAAAATCTTTAAGTCAAAGAATGTCAGACCTCACACAATTCTATGTGGTTGAAGAACTCATCAGGATGAGAAGAAAGACACAAAATGTTACATTCAAATATGTTGCAAAATAAGCTTGTGTTGCCACATCTCATTACTCCCTTCCTCTTTTGTTCTAACCAGAAATCAATAGGCCATAGTCATGGTGAATATAACCATTGCTTAAAAGTGAGATTAGATATGTATAACATTGAGGAGAATGGCAAACAAAATTATTTGCAGGTAGTTAATGTCAGGACCAGAGAAGGCAATGGCAACCCACAACAGTACTCTTGCCTGGAAACTCCCATGGACAGAGGAGCCTGGTAGGCTGCAGTCCATGGGGTCGCTTAGAGTAGGACATGACTGAGCAGCTTCTTCACTTTCACTTTTCACTTTCATGCACTGGAGAAGGAAATGGCAACCCACTCCAGTGTTTTTGCCTGGAGAATCTCAGGGACGGGGGAGCCTGGTGGGCTGCCGTCTATGGGGTCGCACAGAATCAGACACGACTGAAGTGACTTAGCAGCAGCAGCAGCAGAACGTCAGGACTGAATTCTAAGCCAGTGTTTGCAAAAATTCTATATCTCTAAGGAAGTGTTTTTGCATAATGTGAAAGTTGAGGAAAATAAGAAAGGCTTCTTTCCCTAAAATTAGAAATAATATTTTATGTGAATGCCTGATTTCCAAAGGGACTCTGAGAACAGAATTGCCCACTTTGTATCTTTTTTTTTCTTGAAATCACATTAAATAAACATACATCAAATTTGAATAAGAACAGTAAACAGCAATTATTTCCATATCTTTCTCATGAGGCTAAAACAGAAACAGAATAAATTAACAATCAACAAATCGTAACAAGGTCTTAAATTTTTATATTGCTTTGGGGAAATAATGAACTTTTGTCTTTGAGTTTTTAATGACAAGAAATTATTTCTTAATAATGAATTGATATATCAAATCTTTGAAAGAAGTTTAAGTTATTGTTAATAGCTGTTTAGCAGTAAAACTGCCACATGACACAACATTGAAATCCAAATTAATTTTTCCCAGGAGCTGAACAACTGATTAATAAAACATAATATTATTTCCTACTGTCTTACATTCACTGGAAACTTCTGATTTCTTGGTCATTCATAGTAAGTTGTATGGTGTCAGTAATATATAGCATGCTAAATTTGTATTCATATACAAATGTATGTTATATAGATATAAATATATACATATACACACATATATAAAATATACTGACATAAAATATACATGTTTGCATATAGAATGAAGAATGATCAGTTCAGTTCAGTTCAGTCACTCAGTCGTGTCCGACTCTTTGCAACCCCATGAATCGCAGCACGCCTGGCCTCCCTGTTCATCACCATCTCTCAGAGTTCACTCAGACTCACATCCATTGAGTCCGTGATGCCATCCAGCCATCTCATCCTCTGTCGTCCCCTTCTCCTCTTGCCCCCAATCCCTCCCAGCATCAGAGTCTTTTCCAATGAGTCAACTCTTCACATGAGGTGGCCAAAGTACTGAAGTTTCAGTTTTAGCATCATTCCTTCCAAAGAAATTCCAGGGCTGATCTCCTTCAGAATGGACTGGTTGGATCTCCTTGCAGTCCAAGGGACTCTCAAGAGTCTTCTTCAACACCACAGTTTAAAAGCATCAATTCTTCGGCACTCAGCCTTCTTCACAGTCCAACTCTCCCATCCATACATGACCACAGGAAAAACCATAGCCTTGACTAAGACGGGGCTTAGTCAGCAAAGTAATGTCTCTGCTTTTGAATATGCTATCTAGGTTGGTCATAACTTTTCTTCCAAGGAGTAAGCATCTTTTAATTTCATGGCTGCAGTCACCATCTGCAGTGATTTTGGAGCCCAAAAATAAAGTGTGACACTGTTTCCACTGTTTCCCCATCTATTTCCCATGAAGTGATGGGACCGGATGCCATGATGTTCATTTTCTGAATGTTGAGCTTTCAGCCAACTTTTTCACTCACCTCTTTCACTTTCATCAAGAGGCCCTTTAGCTCGTCTTCACTTTCTGCCCTAAGGGTGGTGTCATATGCATATCTGAGGTGATTGATATTTCTCCCGGCAATCTTGATTCCAGCTTGTGCTTCTTCCAGTCCAACGTTTCTCATGATGTACTCTGTATAGAAGTTAAATAAGCAGGGTGACAATATACAGCCTTGACGTACTCCTTTTCCTATTTTGAACCAGTCTGTTATTCCATGTTCAGTTCAAACTGTTGCTTCCTGACCTGCATACAGATTTCTCAAGAGGCAGGTTAGGTGGTCTGGTATTCCCATCTCTTTCAGAATTTTCCACAGTTTGTTGTGATCCACACAGTCGAAGACTTTGGCATAGTCAATAAATCAGAAATAGATGTTTTTTCTGGAACTTGTTTGCTTTTTCCATGATCCAGCAGATGTTGGCAATTTGATCTCTGGTTCCTCTGCCTTTTCTAAAACCAGCTTGAACATCAGGAAGTTCACAGTTCACGTATTGCCAAAGCCTGGCTTGGAGAATTTTGAGCATTACTGTACGAGCATATGAGATGAGCACAATTGTGCAGTAGTTTGAGCATTCTTTAGCATTGCCTTTCTTTGGGATTGGAATGAAAACTGACCTTTTCCAGTCCTGTGGCCACTGCTGAGTTTTCCAAATTTGCTGGCATATTGAGTGGAGCACTTTCACAGCATCATCTTTTAGGATTTGAAATAGCTCCACTGGAATTCCATCACCTCCACTAGCTTTGTTTGTAGTGATGCTTTCTAAGGCCCACTTGACTTCACATTCCAAGATGTCTGGCTCTAGATGAGTGATCACATCATCATGATTATCTGGGTCTTGAAGATCTTTTTGTACAGTTCTTCCATGTATTCTTGTCACCTCTTCTTAATATCTTCTGCTTCTGTTAGGTCCATACCATTTCTGTCCTTTATTGAGCCCATCTTTGCATGAAATGTTCCCTTGATATCTCTAATTTTCTTGAGGAGATCTCTAGTCTTTCCCTTTCTGTTCTTTTCCTCTATTTCTTTGCATTGATCACTGAAGAAGGCTTTCTTATCTCTTAATGATAGTAGCTAGGTAACTTGATCAAAACTATAGAATCACAATGATATTTTATTTTTGCCTTTTCCACAATAATACACCCCAAATCACTCTATAAACTCATCCATTGTTTATAATTGTATATTAAAATATAAAAACCAGTATACTTAAAATGTATGAAAATTATTTTATTTTTATTCAAGAGTGGAATAAATTTTGATTTTGAGATAAATGTAAACTATGAAGCAGTTTGTTGTTGTTCAGTCACTCACTCAGTCGTGTCTGACTCTGCAGCTCATGGACTATAGCAGGTCAGGTTTCACTGTTCATCACCATCTCCCAGAGTTTGCTCAAATTCATGTCCTTTGAGGTGGTGATGCCATCCAACCTTCTAATCCTCTGTCATCTTTTTCTATCCCTTCCTTTAAACTTTACTTCTTTCCCACAATCAGAATCTTTCCACTGAGTTGACTCTTCATATCAGATGAAAAGGACTGGAGCTTTAGCTTCAGCATCAGTCCTTCCAATGAGTATTCAGGGTTGATTTCCTTTGGGTTTGACTGGTTTGATCTCCTTGCTGTCCAAGGGACTCTTAAGAGTCTTCTTCAACACCATAGTTCAAAGGCATCAATTCTTCAACTCTTAGCTTTCTTAATGGTCCAACTCTCACATCCATACAGGACAACTGAAAACACCATAACTTTGACTATGCAGATCTGTGCCAGCTAAGTAGTATCTCTGCTTTTTAACATGCTGTCTAGGTTTCTCATAGCTTTCTTCCAAGGAACAAGTGTCTTTTGATTTTATGACTGCAGTAATTGTCCGAAGTGATTTTGGAGCCCAAGAATATAAAGTCTCTCACTGTTTCCATTGTTTCCCAATTTATTTGCCATGGAATGAGGGGACCAGAAACCATGATGTTACTTTTTTTTGAATGTTGAGTTTTAGGTCAGCTTTTTCACTCTCCTCTTTCACCTTGATTAAGAGGCTCTTTAGTTCCTCTTCCCTTTCTTTCATAAGGGTGGTGTTATCAGCATATCTGTGGTTATTGATATTTCTCTGAGCGAACTTTGATTCCATCTTTTGCTTCTTCCTGCCCAGAGTTTCTCATGATGTACTTTGCATATAAGTTAAATAACCAGTATGACAATATGCAGCCTTGATGTACACCTTTTCCAATTTTGAACCAGTCTGTTGTCCCATGTCTGGTTCTGCCTGTTATTTTTGAACTGCATGCAGGTTCCTCAGGAGGCAGGTCAGGTAGTCTGGTATTCCCATCTCTTTCAGAATTTTCCAGTTTTCTGTGATCCACACAGTCAAATGCTTTAGCATCGTCAGTGAAGCAGAAGGGATGTTTTTTTCTGTAATTCTCTTGCTTTTTCTGTAATCCAATGTATGTTGGCAATTTGATCTCTGGTATCTCTGCCTTTTCTAAATCCAGATTGAACATCTGGAAGTTCTCGGCTCAAGTACTGTTGAAGCCTAGGTTGAAGGATTTTGAGCATTTCCTTGCTAGCATGTGAAATGAGTGCAATTATGTGATAGTTTGAACATTCTTTGGCATTGCCCTTCTTTGGGATTGGGATGAAAATTGACCTTTTCCAGTCCTGTGACCACTGATGACTTTTCTAAATTTGCTGACATATTGAATACAGCATTTTAACAGAACCATCTTTTAGGGTTTGAAATAGCTCAGCTGGTGTCCATCACCTCCACTAACTTTGTCCTTAGTAATGCTTCCCAAGGCCCACTTGATTTTGCACTCCAGGATATCTGGCTCTAGGTGACTGATCACACCACCATGGTTATCTGGATCATTAAGATATTTTTTGTTACTATTAATTTTTAAGTGAATTTATGTTTTACCAGAAGGTATGATACTAGGATTAATTCTACTGGAAGGGGGCTCTTCCATTATTCTATATATTAAGGCCTGACCATAGAGTTAGCCATAACCCTCCAGTTGATTCTCTTGAGAATATATCATGAGAGCAAAGAATAATGTGAATATTTGATACTTTGAGTGAAAATGTATTCGTGGACATGCTGGAGAAGGTAATGAAGATGATGGGTTCCACAAAAGGTCCTACTTTGTGCAGCCATTCTGCATTGAGAATGGGAACTACCATTGCAATTAAATGTTGTAAAATTCTGCCATGTGTAGCTCCAATAGAAAGAGACAGGGAAGCATATGAATAGATAAGATATTGAGAGTCAAGGGCCTTTCCTGATGAAGAGGAGACTCTTCAGAGCAAAACACTCTCTCTGTGGCACTGGGATTACCCAAGATAGAGAGAAAGCCCTGATTGATTAAGACAGAATTACTTTCCCAATTCAGGCACTTATGGTTTGAGGCAGATTTAATCTGATTTAGACAAATCAAATTCAACTGAAACAACCCAGTTGTGGAGAATTTCATGCCAGTTGCAACAAGAGAATGAAATTTTGACAGAAGGTTTTCCTGTATTTATCAAGATTTCATATAGTACAAAAATCTGCTGGTATAATTGCTCTAATTTCCTGGACATCTGCTTTGTGTTAACTGATACACACATATCTGAAACTCTCACCCTTCTCACAATATGGGAGACAACTTGGCTATACTGAGTTTTAGAGAGTGTTTTATACTGCTTTAAAAACTATACAAAAAAGATCTTCATGATACAGATAACCATGATGGTGTGATCATTCACCTAGAGCCAGACATCCTAGAATGTGAAGTCAAGTGAGCCTCAGGAAGCATCACTATGAACAAAGCTAGTGGAGGTGATGGAATTCCAGTTGAGCCATTTCAGATCCTAAAAGTTTATGCTATGAGAGTGCTACACTCAATATGCCAGCAGATTTGGAAAAATCAGCAGTGGCTACAGGACTGGAAAAGGTCAGTTTTCATTCCCATCCCAAAGAAAGGCAATGCCAAAGAATGTTGAAACAATCACACAATTGTGCTCATCTCACATCCTAGCAAAGTAGTGCTCAAAATTCTCCAAGCCAGGTTTCAACAATATGTGAGCCGTGAATTTCCTGATGTTCAAGCTGGATTTAGAAACAGCAGAGGAATCAGAAATCAAATTGCCAATATCTGCTCAATCAGAAACACCAAGAGAGTTCCAGAAAAACATCTTCTGCTTTATTGACTATGTCAAAGCCTTTAATTATAAGGATCACAACAAACTATGGGTACTTCTGAAAGAGATAGGAATACCAGACCTGCTTCCTGGAGAAATCTGTATTCAGGTCAAAAAGCAACAGTTAGAACTGGACATGGAACAACAGACTGGTTCCAAACTGGGAAAGGCATACCTCAAGGCTGTATATTTTCATACTGCTTATTTAACTTATATGAAGAGTACATCATGAGAAATGCTGGGCCGAATGATGTACAAGCTAGAATAAAGACTGTTGGGAGAAATAATAATAACCTCAGATATGCAGATGATACCACCCTTATGGCAGAAAGTGAAGAAGATCTAAAGAACTTCTTGATGAGAGTGAAAGAGGAGAGGGAAAAAGTTGGCATAGAACTCCATATTCAGAAAACGAAGATCATGGCATCTGGTCCCATTACTTGATGGCAAATAGATTGGGAAACAATGGAAACAGTGAGAGACTTTTTTAATTTGGGGGGCTCCAAAATCACTGCAGATGGTGACTGTAGCCATGAAATTAAAAGAGGTTTTCTCCTTGGAAGGAAAGTTATGACCAACCTAAACAGCATATTCAAAAGCAGAGACATTACTTTTCCAACAAAGGTCTGTCTAATCAAAGCTATGGTTTTTCTAGTAGTCATGTATGGATTTGTACTGTATAGAAAGCTGAGTGCTGAAGAATTGATGCGTTTGAACTGCGGTATTGGAGAAAACTCTTGAGTCCATTGGACTGCAATAATATCCAACCAGTCAATCCTAAAGGAAGTTAGTCCTGAATATTCATTGGAATGACTGATGCTGAAGCTTAAACTGCAATACTTGGCCACCTGATGCAAATAGCTGACCCACTGGAAAAGATCCTGATGCTGGGAAAGATTGAAGGTGGGAGGAGAAGGGGACAACAGAGGATGAGATACTTGGATGGCATCACAGACTCGATGGACTTTAGTTTGAGCAAACTCCAAGAGTTGGTGATGGATAGGGAAGTGTGGCATGCTACAATCCATGGGGTCGCAAAGAGCTGGGTATGACTGAAACTGAACTGAGAACTCTCAATTAGGGTGTTTACAGCTTGGTTCTTTCATTCAATTGCACATAAAATATGGCTACAGCTAAAATGATGGCCTCCTCACACTTCAGAGTATGGCCAGGCACCACTTTTTCCTCATGCAGGCTTAGAATTTCCACAAGTGATTCTTCAATGTATTCTCTTAAGTTTGGCTAATTTGGGCTTGGCTGCCTCACAATATGTCAGCATGACAATACAAAATGCTTACATGGCAGTAAAACTTTCAACAATGAGTACTCAATAAACAAAGAAACTGCATTGACTTGCTCTAGTTCTCTAAACCATCAAAAAACTTGTTTATTTGCAAAAGGAGGGATTATAAATCTCTTTCTGATGGGAGGCGTATAAAAGAGTTTGTGTACATGTTTTAAAAGTGTAACATGCAGAGAGCAGGTGGTGAACCCCAGGTCTTCAATAATATAAGGCTTCTTCCAGTCAAGCACTTTTCCATTTCAATGTGATCAAGTTAAGACCAAAAGATAAAGTGAAAACTCTAAATGAAAACATCACTTAGTAATAAGTCCAATTAGATAATTTTTCTTATTAAGTTAAAAAAATTTGCCAACAATAGTGTCAGGTGTAGAACTAACACAGCATTGCATAGTCAAATTCTGCCTTTGTTACCTGAAATAATATCTTACAAATACAATTACATATGCTCTGAATTGCACAGTAATTTATTGAAATTTTAACATGAAAGCTCTCAAAATACATGGTTCTACTGTTCTTGTCATTGTCTCATCCCTATTCTTTCCAGTTTTGTATTTGATTTCCTACTTCTTTTCAATCCCCAAAGACTCAGCATTGAAATTATTCCTTTGTATTCTCTGCCTTTGTGATTAATGGCAGTTTAAGTTGGTACACATCCACAATAAGTAATAGAATTTAACTTCACTATAAATTTTTAAATTGAAGAGGTGAAATAACAGAAGGCCCCTTTGTGAGAGAGTATATCAAGCAAATGAATGATTTCTCCATAGTAAAAAGTAACTCAACATTGAATATTTGTCATCTCTTGTCAGAGGCGGGCATGTGAGGCATTCAGGCATAATTTACAAATTTGTTGATTCCTACCCATTGTGCACTGACTATTCCCTTAGTCTCTTTTGGCCTGATAGAACAACAGCTTCACCCTGGCCTCTGTTATTCCCTTACTTAACTTCTGTGTATATAATTATCTGCAGTGCAGATTTCTTTTTAGACTCTGTTAGTTTATTTTATAAAGAAATCACAATAGTCATTTTTTTTGTTATAATCTTTATGATTTATTTTCAAGTTGTTATGCCTCATTATATTTTAATGCTTGACTATTTATTCTTGAGCATAGGGTCACTAGTTGGTGAGGTGTCTCACTTCATGTGAAATATAGAAATCTTATTAATCTAATGAATTATAATTAAGAGAATATGGACTATGAGGAAAATATGATGCATAACTGTGTACAAAACTTTTTTCTAATTATGATGGCAATTATGCAAAATATGTATGAAGTGAAAGTGCAAGTCACTCTGTCATGTCCAACTCTTTGTGACCCCATGGACTATACAGTCTATGAAATTCTTCAGGCCAGAATACTGGAGTGAGTAGCCTTTCCCTTCTTCAGGGGATATTCTCAACCCAGGGATCGAACCCAGGTCTCTTGCATTACAGGCAGATTCTTTACCAACTGAGCCACAAGGGAATGTATAGTAAAAGTGAAAGTGAAGTTGCTCAGTCGTGTCCAACTCTTTGCGACCCTGTGGACTGTAGCCCACCAGACTCTTCCGTCCCTGGGATTCTCCAGGCAAGAATACTGGAATGGGTTGCCATTTCCTTCTCCAGGGGATCTTCCCAACCCAGGGACTGAACCCAGGTCTCCTGCATTGCAGGCAGATGCTTTAACCTCTGAACTACTAGGGAATGTATAAGTGTATGTAAATAGTAAACATGAAATGCAAATTTGAGAGCAGTTATCAGGAACACATTAGTTAGCATGATGGACACCAGGAGCATTACTCACAGTGCACAGATGGAGACACAATTGCACAAATAACAAGTTGGATTTTTCATATTATCATAGCACAATTTTAGGAATAAGGAAAACTTACAATGAATATATAATTTTAGTAATGATTGACTCACAGGGAACTTGACCCCATTTTAAAGATGGAAAACTGAGGATGAGAAATCCAGTTTATGATTAATGTCAGCATTTGTTGTGGTACTGGGTAAGGTTGTAGAGAAGGGCATATCTGTACAATTCAGTTAACTTTTCTACCCCATGAGATTCTTCCTGAGAGTGGAAAAAAGGAGAAGGAAGAAACTGTACACACGAATATAAACAGAAAAGATGGAGATAGTCCAGCCACAAGAGAACATAAAGAGGTGTACTTTAAAATATAAAGATTATGAACAATTGCACTTTACTTTTAGGCAAGTAAGGAGGCCTGAAATCAGAACACTAGGTGGAATTACGAGTAATTGTACTCTTCCCTGCTCAACCATAACATTTTGAGAGAGAGATCAAAGGATCACAACATTATTAAATAAAGATTTTCTAGATACACTTATGATTCATCCAAAAAACATATACCTAGTCAAGGGTAGAATTGAAGAATAGTTGGCATATAAAACCTCTAGTCTTTTGTTCATGTTGCTTCATCACTCTTGTTTCTACACTGGAGACATTGCAACATCACATGCACAGGAAACAGGAAATGATAGAACAAGTAGATGGATCACAGTACATAAAGGATTCTATACATTCTATACCCATACATACATGCACAGTTCCAGTTTTTTCATGAAATTTTTCAATTTAGCTAGCTATTGTGCATTCCATACAAATTATTGCACTCAATAGCCCTCATTTCACATGCTAGCAAAGTAATGCTAAAAATTCTCCTTACTAGGCTTCAACAGTATGTGAACTGAGAATTTTCAGATGTTAGGTTGGATTTAGAAAAGGCAGAGGAACTAGACACCAAATTTCCTACTTCTGTTGAATCATGAAAAAAAAAAAAAAGAGAGAGAGAGAATTCCAGAAAAACATCTACTTCTGCTTCACTGACTACATTAACGCGTTTGACTGTATATATCATAACAAACTGGAAAATTCTTCAAGAGATTGGAATACCAGACCACCTGACCTGCCTCCTGAGGAACTTGTTTGAAAGTCAAGAAGCAACAGTTAGAACTGTACATGGAACAATGGATGGGTTTCAAATTGGGAAAGGTATATGTCGAGGCTCTATATTGTCACCCTGCTTATGTAACTTATACGCAGAGTAAATCATGAGGAATTCTGGGCTGGATGAAGCACAAGCAAGAATCAGAGATTACCAAGGGAAATATCAAGAACCTAAGATCTACAGATGACACCTTATGGCAGAAAGCAAAGAGGAACTAAAGAGCCTCTTTTTAAAATTTTAGTTTTTAATTGAAGGATAATTGCTTTACAAAATTTTGCTGTTTTCTGTCAGACCTCAACATGAATCTGCCATGAGTTCAGTTCAGTTCAGTCACTCAGTCGTGTCCAACTCTTTGCGACCTCATGAATCACAGCACGCCAGGCCTTCCTGTTCATTACCATCTCTCAGAGTTCACTCAGATTCATGTCCACTGAGTCCGTGATGCCATCCAGCCATCTCATCCTTGGCCGTCCCCTTCTCCTCCTGCCCCCAATCCCTCCCAGCATCAGAGTCTTTTCCAATGAGTCAACTCTTCAAATGAGGTGGCCAAAGTACTGGAGTTTCAGCTTTAGCATCATTCTTTCCAAAGAAATCGCAGGGTTGATCTCCTTCAGAATGGACTGGTTGGATCTCCTTGCAGTCCAAGGGACTCTCAAGAGTCTTCTCCAACACCACAGTTCAAAAGCATCAATTCTTCAGCACTCAGCCTTCTTCAAAGTCCAACTCTCACATCCATACATGACCACAGGAAAAACCATAGCCTTGACTAGACGGACCTTAGTTGGAAAAGTAAGGTCTCTGCTATGGAATATACTGTCCAGGCTGGTCATAACTTTTCTTCTAAGGAGTAAGTGTCTTCTAATTTCATGGCTGCAGTCACCATCTGCAGTAATTTTGGAGCCCAAAAAAATAAAGTCTGACACTGTTTCCACTGTTTCCCATCTATTTCCCATGAAGTGATGGGACCAGATGCCATGATCTTCGTTTTCTGAATGCTGAGTTTTAAGTCAACTTTTTCACTCTCCTCTTTCACTTTCATCAAGAGGCCCTTTAGTTCTTCTTCACTTTCTGCCCTAAGGGTGGTATCATCTGCATATCTGAGGTGATTGATATTTCTCCCAGCAATCTTGATTCCAGCTTGTGATTCTTCCAGTCCAGCGTTTCACATGATGTACTCTGCATAGAAGTTAAATAAGTAGGGTGACAATATGCAGCCTTGACCTACTCCTTGTCTTATTTGGAACCATTCTGTTGTTCCATGTCCAGTTCAAACTGTTGCTTCCTGACCTGCAGATTTCTCAAGAGGCAGGTTAGGTGGTCTGGTATTCCCATCTCTTTCAGAATTTTCCACAGTTTGTTGTGATCCACACAGTCGAAGGCTTTGGCATAGTCAATAAATCAGAAATAGATGTTTTTCTGGAACTCTCTTGCTTTTTGCATGATCCAGTGGATATTGGCAGTTTGATCTCTGGTTCCTCTGCCTTTTCTAAAATCAGCTTGAACATCAGGGAGTTCACGGTTCACGTATTGCTAAAACCTGGCTTGGAGAATTTTGAGCATTACTTGACTAGCATGTGAGATGAGCACAATTGTGCGGTAGTTTGAGCATTCTTTAGCATTGCCTTTCTTTGGGATTGGAATGAAAACTGACCTTTTCCCGTCCTGTGGCCACTGCTGAGTTTTCCAAATTTGCTTGTATATTCAGTGCAGCACTTTCACAGCATCATCTTTCAGGATTTGAAGTAGCTCCACTGGAATTCCATCACCTCCACTAGCTTTGTTTGTAGTGATGCTTTCTAAGGCCCACTTGAGTTCACATTCCAGGATGTCTGGCTCTAGATTAGTGATCACATCATCTTGATTATCTGGGTCATGAAGATTTTTTTTTTGTACAGCTCTTCCATGTATTCTTGCCACCTTTTCTTAATATCTTCTGTTTCTTCAGGTCCATACCATTTCTGTCCTTTATCGAGCCCATCTTTACATGAAATGTTCCCTTGTTATCTCTAATTTTCTAGAAGAGATCTCTAGTCTTTCCCATTCTCTTGTTTTCCTCTATTTCTTTGCACTGATTGCTGAGGAAGGCTTTCTTATCTCTTCTTGCTATTCTTTGGAACTCTGCATTCAGATGCTTATATCTTTCTTTTTCTCCTTTACTTTTCGCCTCTCTTCTTTTCACAGCTAACTGTAAGGTCTCCCCAGACAGCCATTTTGCTTTTTTGCATTTCTTTTCCATGGGGATGGTCTTGATCCTTGTCTCCCGTACAATGTCACAAACCTCATTCCATAGTTCATCAGGCACTCTATCTATCAGATCTAGGCCCTTAAATCTATTTCTCACTTCCACTGTATAATCATAAGGGATTTGATTTAGGTCATGCTTGAATGGTCTAGCGATTTTCCCTACATTCTTCAATTTGAGTCTGAATTTGGCAATGGGGATTTCATGATCTGAACCACAGTCAGCTCCTGGTCTTGTTTTTTTTTGACTGTATACAGCTTCTCCATCTTTGGCTGCATATAATATAATCAATCTCATTTCAGTGTTGACCATCTGGTGATGTCCATGTGTAGAGTCTTCTTGTGTTGTTGGAAGAGGGTTTTTGCTATGACCAATGCATTTTCTTGGCAAAACTCTATTAGTCTTTGCCCTGCTTCATTCCGCATTCCAAGGCCAAGTTTGCCTGATACTCCAGGTGTTTCTTCACTTCCTACTTTAGCATTCCAGTCCCCTATAATGAAAAGGACATCTTTTATTGGGTGTTAATTCTAAAAGGTCTTGTAGGTTTTCATAAAACCATTCAACTTCAGCTTCTTTAGCATTACTGGTTGGGGCATAGACTTGGATAACTGTGATATTGAATGGTTTGCCTTGGAAACAAACAGAGATCATTCTGTCGTTTTTGAGATCGCATCCAAGTACTGCATTTCAGACTCTTTTGTTGACCATGATGGCTACTCCATTTCTTCTGAGGGATTCCTGCCTGCAGTAGTAGATATAATGGTCATCTGAGTTAAATTCACCCATTCTAGTCCATTTTAGTTTGCTGATTCCTAGAATGTTGATGTTCACCCTTGCCATCTCTTGTTTGACCACTTCCAATTTGCCTTGATTCATGGGCCTATAGGAGCGATCCCATATTGAAGGTCAGGAACGGCTGTGGTAAGGAGATAAATCTCGTCCAAGGTAAGGAGCAGTGGCTGTGCTTTGCTGGAGCAGCCGTGAATAGATACCCCATGCCCAAGGTAAGACAAACACAAGTAAGATGGTAGGTGTTGCAAGAGGGCATCAGAGGGCAGACACACTAAAACCACACTCACAGAAAACTAGTCAGTCTAATCACACTAGGACCACAGCCTTGTCTAACTCAATGAAACTTAGCCATGCTTGCGGGGGCAATCCAAGATGGGTGGGTCATGGTGGAGAGGGCTGACAGAACGTGGTCCACTGGAGAAGGGAATGTCAAGCCACTTCAATATTCTTGCCTTGAGAACCCCATGAACATTATGAAAAGGCAAAATGATAGGATACCAAAAGAGGAACTCCCCAGGTCAGTAGGTGCCCAATATGCTACTGGAGATCAGTGGAGAAATAACTCCAGAAAGAATGAAGGGATGGAGCCAAAGCAAAAACATTACCCAGTTGTGCATGTGACTGGTGATAGAAGCAAGAATCTGCCATAGGTGTACATATACCCCTTACCTTTTTAATCTCTCTCACATCTCCCTCCCCATCCCATTCCTCTAGGTTGATACAGAGTCCCTGTTTGAGTTTCTTGAGCCATACAGCAAATTCCCATTGGCTATTGATTTTACATATGCTTATGTAAGTTTCCTTGTACTCTTTTCATACATTTCAAACTCCCTTCCCCTTTTCCCAATGGCCATATGTCTGTTTTATAAGTCTGTTTCTTCATTGCTGCTCTGTAAATAAATTCTTCAGTATCATTTTTCTAGATTTTGTATATATGCATTAGAATACAATATTTATCTTTCTCTTTCTGACTTAACTTCACCCTGTATAAGAGGCTCTAGTTCTTCCATCTCGTTAGAACTGACTCAGTTTTGTTCCTTTTATGGCTGAGTAACATTCCATGGTGTACATGAACTACAACTTCTTTGTCCATTCATCTGTCAATGGACATCTAGTTTACTTCCATGTTCTAGCTATTGTAAACAGTGCTGCAATGGACAATGGGATACATTTGTCTTTTCCAGTTTTGGTTTCCTCAGGGTATATGCCTAGGAGTGGGATTGCTGGGTCATATGGTGGTTTTATTCCTAGTTTTTTAAGGAATCTCAATACTGTCTTCCATAGTGGTTGTATCAATTTACATTTCCATCAACAGTGCAAGCATGTTCCCTTTTCTCCACTCCCTCTCCAGCATTTATTGTTTGTAGACTTTTGATGATGACCATTTTTACTGGTGTGATGACATATCACATTGTAGTTTTGATTTACATTTCTCTAATAATAAAAACCCAAGGAACATGAGTTTGAGTAAACTTCAGGAGCTAGTGATGGACAGGAAGACCTGGTGTGCTGCAGTTCATGGGATCGCAAAGAGTCGGACACAACTGAGTGACTGAACTGGACTGAACTGAACTGAATAATGAGCAATGTTTATCAAATTTTCATATGTTTGTTAGCTATCTGTATGTCTTCTTTGGAGAAATATCTGTTTAGGTCTTTTTCCCACTTTTTGATTGGACTGTTTGTTTTTCTGGTATTGAGTTTTATGAGCTGGTTGTATACTTTGAAAAGTAATCCTTTGTCGGTTTTTTCATTTGCTATTATTTTCTCCCATTCTGAGGGTTGTCTTTCCACCTTGCTTACAGTTTCCTTTGTTTTGCAAAAGCTTTAAAGTTTAATCAGATATCATTTGTTTACTTTTGTTTTTATTTCCATTACTCTAGGAGGTGTGTCATAGAGGATCTCACTTTGATTTATGTCATCGAGTGTTCTGCCTGTATTTTCCTCTAAGAGTTTTATAGATTTACAGCTCTTATAGTCCTTACATCTCTTTATAGACTAAAGAACCTCTTGAATAAGGTGAAAGAGGAGAGTGAAAAAGCTGGTTTAAAACTCAGCATTCAAAGAATAAAGATCATGGCATCTTTTCACATTAATCAATGGCAAATAGATGGGGAAACAATGGAAACAGTGACAGATTTTATTTTCTTGGGCTCCAAAATCACTGTGGACTGTGACTGCAGCCATGAAATTAAAAGATGCTGGCTTGCTGGAGAAAAGCTCTGACAAACCTAGACAGTGTGTTAAAAAACAGAGCATCACTTTGCCGACAAAAGTCTGTCTAGTCAAATTTATAGTTTTTCCAGTAGTCATGTTTGGATGTCAGAGTTGGACCATAATGAAGAATGAGCACCAAAGAATTGATAATTTTGAATTGTATTAGAGAAGACTTGAGAATCCCTTGGACTCCGAGGAGATCCAACCAGTCCATCCTAAAGGAAATCAGTCCTGAATATATATTGAAAAGTCTGGTGTTGAAGCTGAAACTCCAATACTTTGGGCACCTGATATGAAGAACTCATTCACTGAAAAAGACCCTGATGCTTGGAAAGATTGAAGATAAAGGGGGAAGGAGACAATACAGGATGAGATGATTGGATAGCATCACCGACTCAATGGACATGAGTTTGAGCAAGTTTCAGGACTTGGTAATGGACAAGGAAACATGGTATGCTGTAGTCCTTGGGGTTGCAAAGAGTTAGTCATGACTGAGCAACTGAACAATATACCGATTACATTTTGCACGTTCTAAACAAAAATACTTTGGCTGGATTTCCACATCCCTTAAGTAAACCACCTTTCTATGCAGGGGCTCAGTTTTATTTTTCTTTAGAGCAATGATATCTAGAATGTGCATGTGTCTGACTCTTTGCGTCCCCATGGACTGTAGTCTGCCAGGCACTTCTGTCCACAGGATTCTACAAGCAAGAATATTGAAGCAAGTTGCCATTTCCTTCTCCAGGAGATCTTCCTAACACAGGGATAAAACCCGCATCTCACATCTCCTGCACTGAAAGCCAAGATCTTTACTAGCTGAGCCACTGGAGAAAACCCAATATTAGAATATATACTAACCCTGATACTGAGAGAGATTGAAGGCAGGAGGAGAAGGAGACAGCAGAGGATGAGATAGCTGGATGGCATCACCGACTCAGCAGAGATGAGTCTGAGTAAACTCGAGGAGTTGGTGATGGACAGGGAAGTTCTGGAGTGCTGTGGTCCATGGCGTCTCAAAGAGTTGGACACGACTGAGCAACAGAAGTGAACTAAACTGAACTGGCATATAGTATCTGTTCAAGATACAATAGCTACAGTACAGAATGACACATATTCTAGTATCCGTACTTAGGCATGGAATTCCACTAAGTGTATAATAACTTACAAAAATAAATTGTCACTGAATGCAGTACCTGGGACCTATGTCTGGGCAAGTTTTAGTGTCAGCGGCACTTACCATCACTTTGCGTCTCTTCTTGTGGTTTTGTTAAGTGCATCATAATAGCTTAACCACCCTGGATGAAACATACTCAGGCACTGTCCAGTCCAATTCTCTAAAGAAGCATGTCCCACTAATTATCAATTACTGCAAGACAAGTTCCCTCAGAATTAATTATCTCAGCTTAAAACAAGAAACATGATTTTCTCACACATTGTCTGAGAATCAAGTATCCAAGAGTGGCCTGACTGGGTAATTCCAACACAGAATCTCTTATGTTTGGCCAAGGATGCTGTAATCTAAAGTTTGACAAGGGCTGGAGAATTTTTTTCCAAGATAGTAATCCACATGGCTATTAGGTTGAGGCCTCAGTACCATGCTCAGTATTTTCCACTGGATACTTGTTTCTGTGCTATTCCATAGGCCTACTTGAGTGCCCTTCTGACATGGCAGAGAGTGAGGAGAAAGACATGGTGCCATTTATGTCTTAAACTTGAACATCACACAGTCTCTCTTCAGCATTCTACTTGTTAAGAGAGAATCATTAAACATAGTCTACATTTAAGGGGAGGGAAATTATGAAGAGTGCTTAAAAAGGAAAGCATCAAAGAATCTGTGGATATATTTTTAAACCAAAATAGGAATGCAAATCTTTAAATGTGATTCACATTGTATTATACATGAATGTATATATACATGCACATTATATTAAGGTCTTTCTTAAGAAGATAGTTTGCATTTATGAGAGGTAGTTGAAAATCTAAATGCAACTATGATGTCCCAAACCAGAAAGGATGCCAAACATACTAAAAAGAAAATATTGGCACAGAGGAGAAGAATGTGGAGAGGCAGAGAACAGGGAGGAGTTGATATTAATGAGCATAATAATATATGCACATGTAATTGCACACCTTAGCATAACTTCCTGGACTCCTATCCTGATTCTTGGTAACTGGATTTCAGTGAAAGTTAGTGGTCCTTCCATATACATCATTATCCTCCAATTTACCTCCCAGCAGAAGGAAGTGACAAAATCTAAAAGATAAAATAGTTTTTCCATGATTGCCAAGTACACACTGCATGTCCCTTTGTCCTTGCACCACTGTTTCACAGATTGATTGCATGTGTCAGCGTAACACTTATCACCCACATCTGTTTTGAACTGCAAGTCTGCCAAGAACTATTATAAATACAGGAGGCCATCTACCTGTAAAACATTTAAAATACACATGGTTGGTTTGATGAACCTTGTTTGAAATTACTCTATGAAACCCTTAACAAAGATGAATGCAATGTGTAGAATTACCTGAATACACTAATGCTTTTAAATGTTTTGTTTTTATTAAATGTCTGTAGGAGACTGGACAATCAGTGTCAACAAGTTAAAAATGTGATTCTATGAGTCTATGAAAACACAAGCAGAATAATGTAAACTTTGGCAAACATGCACAGTTTTTGTTAGTTGTGAATATCCTCCCAGTGTTCCCTGACAGAATTTGGGGAGTGAAATGTCTTCATCGTTTTCACTTCACTGCTAAAGCTTTGTTATTTACCATAGGGGTCCAGACTATTGCAGTTTCATTCCACAATTAGGGAGGAGTGAAGCACAACAAAAAGCAGTCTCATTCTCACTATATTGAATGTTTCATATGAGGGAAGTTCACAAAATTAAGGGTCCCACTCTTTATCAACTATTAAAAAGAATAATCCTGCTCAGCACATTTTGAGGAAATAAGAATGCATTGTCAAAATTTAAGACTGCTATAAAATACCGCATAATCTGCTTCTGTCTTTTTAAGAGAAATTGTGGAAATCTAAGTGAGATTAATTTTACTATATTTTCTTCCTTGCTCCATGATTGTTCATGACTGATATGAGCACATGGGACTCTCGCACTTTCTGCAGTTTTGTGTATTTGGTTATGTTGCAAAGTGATTACCAGCCTACTACTTAAAATGAGTATGTAGAAGAATATAGTATGATGACCTACAGTTGGAATTTGAGGCTGCAATAACTTGTTACAGGAGACTTAAGAACTATGAATCCAGTGCAATACCCAGAGTATATTCTCAAATTGGAGGAGATACAAGGTTGTAATCTAATTAATTTTTATTTGAGGAGATGCCACAGTTTTGGCTGGTTTTTACCATGTAGTAGTGAGGTTATGTGACTTTGAAAAGATAATTAACCTCACTGGACTGCAAGTCTTCATCTGTAAATTACTTACTTCATACTGATGTGAGAATTAAATACAATAGTGCTTATCTTGCTCCTTGATGTCTAGTAAGCACACAGTAAGTAGAGTACGGTATAATTATTGTTTATCATTTTATTTTATTCAAAAATACAGAGGATTAAGGATGCAAAGAGGAATGGAGTGGCTAAACAATGGCATTTAATCATATGGTTTACCTTAATAGCTTTGAGTGATCTTAGATGTAATGTATTGTTATTCACCCTTTAAATCACTAGGGAGATTGCCAGAACTTCAATATATTTGCATACATTATAGCAATGCTACTCAAATGTTGGCCCACGGACTGGTGCAATCCAAAAAAATGTTTGTTATTCATACACAATGAAGTTACTCTAGAAACTGAGAATAATCTTTAGAAATGTATATTGTGAACTGACCTTGCCATGTCATTCAATCATGTGATTAGTGGATCTGTTGAACAGATTATTTTGTAAAAGTTTCAATCTGTGATGGGTTGGAAAGTAAATAAAACTCATCTCTTACCACATCAATTTGAGAAGTACTGTTCCAGAGTAGATTCAGGTTATTGCCAAGGCTTTTTTTCTCCAGATGAACCTGAAACCTGGCCAACTCTCTGTAAAGGATTCAGAAATACACCGTGGCTGCAAAATATACCTAAATAGAAACTCAAATCTTATTTAATCTCATTTTCTCAAATTTTTGAAGAAGGTGGCATTCAGGCCACTATTATAAGAATCCAATATGTCAAAGACTAGTCACAGATATCAGTAATCTAAGAGGCAAGCAAGAGACAAGCACCCAGTAACAGATTTTAATCACTCTATGGGACAAGAATCCATCTAAAAATCAGTCTCAGTAAATAAAGTGTGATGACAGCACAGAAGCCTTCTAAGCCAGAGACTACTTGTTCCCTACCATTTCCAAGATCTAGTATTAAAGAGTCAAAAAGTCCTGAATCCACAGATGCAGAGAAAGAGAAACATTTGATTAGATTAAGGTGGAGAATTTAATTGGAAAGGATCTAGAAAATTCCTGAAAATTTGCTCTCTGGGCTGATGGATGCTAAAGTGCTAGGAGTCTGAGTAAAGCATTTGCTACCACTGTGCTGCTAAGCTAATGGGTGTTTTCAGCAAAACTGTGCACTCCACCTTAGCAAGTAAAAAAAAAAAAAACATTTTTCTCTAGTGTCTCCAAATCATGCATTTTCTTAGTTCTTATAGCTCTTTCAAGAGAGATTTCAATGGTCAATGCACATTGTTCCTTCCAAGCACTAAATTAAAATTCTTTTATGTTATGTTTAAAGTGATGATTTGAATGTTTTAGTAAGGAAAGTAGATATGAAAATATGAATTAAGCAATATAAATGGATTAGAACCGTGAGTCATAGAGTCCTTATTTAGAGGATCCAGATGGAGGTCATTCAATGTCTTTCCTGAAATGAAATTCTCAGGAGGTAAATCTCCATTCTTACTTTACCTTAAGAAGTCTAATTCCTATTTCCCATTTTTTGAAAGAAATATCTGCTTGGACTTCTCATCAGCACTTCAAAGTCATCTACATATTTAAAACTAAACTTGCCTTTTGTACCAACATTCTTGCCCTCTTGAATTTCTTATTTGTAAAGGTGACATCACTATCTTAGCCATCCATTTTTCTTTTGCATCTCATGTCTCATCCATCATTAAATCTGTCCAGTCTTCTTTGGGCATATAACTCTGCCCAATCTCTTATTTCCACATCTGCTACAAAACCCTGGTTTATCTTCCTGATTCTCTGGACTATAGTCTTTTTTGTAGCAATGTTCCCTTGCCTTCTGCTGCCTCTATTCAATAATAATAAGATTTTCTAATTTATGTGCATTTAGTGTGCTGAATGAATTTTGGAATGTTTCATCATTTTGAGATAATGGTTAGCCTCTGAAGAACCTGTAACATGGTGCCATGAATAGCTCTTATTACCAGTAACAGTTTTCTGCAGTTGTGAAATAAATTCTCAGTACTAATGTCTCAGAGAGAATAAAATGGAAACCGAGAAGGTGGGCAGTATGCTGTAAGAGCAGTGTACTTTCTGGTCCTCTGGAGCTTTTACTGTCTCTAGGAGCTCTCTAGGTTTTGAGGGAAACATATTCAGATGTGTGCCATCCTGTGAGGGTATAAAATGGAATCCACTGCAAGGCTGATGGGGAACCAGGAAAGAAAAGGCCCAAATAGAAGAGTCATATTATAAGTGAAAGCATACAGATTTTAAACCATTATTTGCATGGGTTTCTCTTAAATTATACTCTCTTCCTCAAAAAATTAAGTATAAAATTCTCAGAGAATGAGGTTTTGTCATTGTTGTGGCTTTATAAAGCAGATATTTGAGAAGTGGCTGGCCCATCAGCAGGTACAATTAGTCCATTTTAAAAGAAGATATGAAGTCCACTAGGAATTTCTCTTTCCTTACTGGCCTTAGAACATCTATGTTTTAATTTCATTAATTGTAGTAAATTTCCTTGTACATGACACCATGCAAAAACTTCAGATTAGCTATAGAAGTGATTTTCAAACTGCTTTATGCAGTGTTAAAGCTCCACTAGTTCAGTTCATAGAGAATCCACCTGCAATCTGGGAGACCCCGGTTCGATTCCTGGGTGGGGAAGATAAACTGGAGAAGGAATAGGCAACCCACACCAGCTTTCTTGGGCTTTCCTTGTGGCCCAGCTGGTAAATAATCCACCTTCAATGATGGAGACCTGGGTTTGATCCCTGGATTGGGAAGACACCCTGAGGAAGGGAAAGGCCAGTTTTCTGGCCTGGAGAATTCTTTAGTCAGGCATTCACACCTATAAATAATCTGAAGTAAATGTTCCTGACATATTTCACTGGTATCACTTTTAATAGCAACTTCCTATTATTTATATAATCTATAAAATCCTATGTAAACTGTACCATTCATTGCTGCTGTTTATACTCTTAATTTCCTGCTTTGGGTTTTATTCACATTTCTCTTGTACTTGATAGGTTCATTCCTCTAAATTTATCTCAGCATTCCTGTCTGCCTCCATACAATGTGGTCTCTCTCTTGTGTTTCCATAATATTTTTTTCTTGCCACATTTCACGTATTCTCTTGCTCTTTGTATTGAAGAGCATGCTATGTAAAAACATCTTTAAACTGAAAATCATTATTATGATTTTTCCCCTCTTTCTAACTTTAATCACTGTAACTCATGACTTTCAGTCATTACATTTATCAGCTTCCTCTTTATTTGATGTTTTGTCTTGGAAGTAAATAGATCTGTCAATATGTATTCTTCTGTGATAATTAAGCTTTTACTTTAAATATACATGAACTAATGTTTTGTTAATTTACCTGAAACCTGTCTTCTTTATCAGAGGTTGTAAGCATGTAAAATTGTGTTTATGAAGCCTAAAATAAACCCAGACTGTACATGTGACCCTCAATAAGGTTTGGAATGAAATCATTATTGAAAATGGAGAAGGCAATGACAACCCACTCCAGTATTCTTGCCTGGAGAATCCCAAGGATGGGGGAGCCTGGTGGGCTGCTGTCTATGGGGTCTCACAGAGTCGGACACGACTGAAGCAAGTTAGCAGCAGCAGCATTATTGAAAATACCATCCAAATTAATACTACTGAATGACTTTTATTAGTGTTACACAGGAGGCATCTCTCTGCTACTCAAGGAAATTAGTTTTCAGTTCTGCCTTTAGATAGGATATGGTTCTTCTCTTTCCAAAGGAGTTTTTATACCCTAATCACAAAGGAAGTAGTTAACACTAAAATCACACTGCTATTACCACAGAGACTCTAGATATAATATACTCTGAAGCAAACACCTTCTTCCAACAACACAAGAGAAGACTCTACAAATGGATATCACCAGATGGTCAACACTGAAATCAGATTGATTATATTCTTTGCAGCCAAAGATGGAGAAGCTCTATACAATCAACAAAAACAAGACCAGGAGCTGACTGTGGCTCAGATCATGTGCTCCTTATTGCCAAGCAGACTTAAATTGAAGAAAGTAAGGAAACCACTAGACCATTCAGGTATGACCTATATCAAATCCCTTATGATTATACGGTGGAAGTGAGAAATAGATTTAAGGGACTAAATCTGATAGACAGAGTGCCTGATGAACTATGGAATGAGGTTCGTGACACTGTACAGGAGACAAGGATCAAGATCATCCCCATGGAAAACAAATGTAAAAAGCAAAATGTATGTCTGGGAAGGCCTTACAAATAGCTGTGAAAAGAAGAGAAGAAAAACACAGGAGGAAAGGAAAAATATAAGCATCTGAATGCAGAGTTCCAAAGAATAGCAAGGAGAGATGAGAAAGCCTTCTTCACCGATCAATGCAAAGAAATAGGGGAAAACGACAGAAGGGGAAAGACTAGAGATCTCCTCAAGAAAATTAGTGATACTAAGGGAATATTTCATGCAAAGATGGGCTCAACAAAGGACAGAAATGGATGGACATAACAGAGGCAGAAGATATTAAGAAGAGGTGGCAAGAATGCACAGAAGAACTGCACAAGTAAGATCTTCACAACCCAGATAATCACGATGATATGATCACTCACCTAGAGCCAGACATTCTGGAATGTGAAGATAAGTGAGCCTTAGAAAGCATCACTATAAACAAAGCTAGTGGAGATGATGGAATTTCAGTTGAGTTATTTCAAATCCAGAAAGATGTTGTGAAAGTGCTGCATTCAATATGCCAGCAAATTTGAAAAACTGAGCAGTGGCCACAGGCCTGGAAAAGGTTAGTTTTCATTCCAATCCCAAAGAAAGACAATACCAAAGAGTGCTCAAACTACTGCAAAATTTCACTAATCTTGCATGCTAGTAAAGTAATGCTCAAAATTCTCCAAGCCAGGCTTCAGCAATACGTGAACTGTGAACTTCTAGATGTTCAAGTGGATTTTAGAAAAGCCAGAGGAACAAGAGATCAAACTGCCAACATCTGCTGGATCATCAAAAAAGCAAGAGAGTTCCAGAAAAACATCTATTTCTGCTTTATTGACTATGCCAAAGCCTTTGACTGTGTGAATCACAATAAACTGGAAAATTCTGAAAGAGATGGGAATACCAGACCATCTGACCTGCCTTTTGAGAAACCTATGTGCAGATCAGCAAGCAACAGTTAGAACTGGACATGGAACAACAGACTGGTTCCAAATAGGAAAAGGAGTACATCAAGGCTGTATATTGTCACCCTACTTATTTAACTTATATATGTAGAGTCCATCATGAGAAATGCTGGGCTGGAAGAAACACAAATTGGAATTGATTGCTGGGAGAAATATCAATAACCTCAGATATGCAGATGACACCACCCTTATGGCAGAAAGTGAAGAGGAGCTAAAAAGCCTCTTGATGAAAGTGAAAGAGGAGAGTGAAAAAGTTGGCTGAAAGTTCCACATTCAGAAAACAAAGATCATGGCATCTGGTCCCATCACTCCATGGGAAATAGGTGAGGAAACATTGGAAACAGTGTCAAACTTCATTTTGGGGGCTCCAAAATCACTGCAGATGGTGACTGCAGCCATGAAATTAAAAGGTGCTTACTCCTTGGAAGAAAAGTTATGACCAACCTAGATAGCATATTCAAAAGCAGAGACATTACTTTGCCAACAAAGGTCTGTCTAGTCAAGGCTATGGTTTTTCCGGTGGTCATATATGGATATGAGTGTTGCACTGAGAAGAAAGCTGAGTGTCGAAGAACTGATGCTTTTGAACTGTGGTGTTGGAGAAAACTCTTGAGAGTCCCTTGAACTGCAAGGAGATCCAACCAGTCCATTCTAAAGCAAATCAGTCCTGGGTGTTCTTTGGAAGGAATGATGCTAACGCTGAAACTCCAGTATTTTTGCAACCTCATGCAAAGAGCTGACTCATTGGAAAAGACTCTGATGCTGGGAGGGATTGGGGACAGGAGGAAAACAGGAAGACAGAGGATGAGATGGCTGGATGATATCACCAACTCTATGGACATGAATTTGAGTGAACTCTGGGAGATGGTGATGGACAGAGAGGCCTGGTGTGCTGCAATTCATGGGGTCGCAAAGAGACAGACACGACTGAGCAACTGAACAGAACTGAACTGATCTGAGATTATTACATAGTATCTCATAGAGTTATGCACAAAATTAAACAAGGAAGGCCTGAAAGTCATTCTAAGGTACTCCCAAAGAGCTCAGTTAGTAAAATATCCAACTCCAATGGAAGAAATCTTGGTTCAATTCCTGGGTTTAGAAGATCTACTGGAGAAGGGATAGGCTACCCACTCTAGTATTCTGGCATGGAGAATTCCATGGACTGTATTCATGGGGTTGCAAAGAGTCAGACACCACTGAGCAACTATTACTTCACTTAAAAGTCATCCATGCTTAGTAATGAGGTTTCTGAATAAGAAGTCAATATTTACTCACCGACATATGGGATAAGATGATAAAGTAAATAGAAGAGGACTCACCCTCTTTGGGAAAAACTCCTTTTCAAATAGAAATCTTCATAACTAGAATGTGCCCTTATACCATTATTAATGATTATCTCTGGTTCCTCCTGAGAGACAAGAGACACAAGAATATTCTGTCATCCTTTACTGGTAGTTGTAAAGGTTTTTTTATATATATATTTATTTTAATTGTAGGCTAATTACTTTAAAATATTGTAGTTATTTTTGCCATACATTGACATGAATCAGCCATGAGTGTACATGTGTTCCCCATCCTGAACCCCCCTCTCACATCCCTCCCCATCCCATCCTTCAGGGTCATCCCAGTGCACCAGCTCTGAGCACCCTGTCTCATGCATCAAACCTGGACTGGCAATCTGTTTCACATATGATAATATACATGTTTCAATGTTATTCTCTCAAATCATGCCATTCTCTCAAATCATCATCATTCTCTCATCTCATTAAATCATATACACAATGGACTATTACTTGGCCATTAAAAAGAATGCATTTAAATCAGTTCTAACAAGATGAATGAAACTGGAGCCTATTATATAGAGCGAACTAAGTCAGAAGGAAAATCACCAATACAGTAAAGTAATGCATGTACATGGAATTTAGAAATACGCTAATGATGACCCTATACGCAAGACAGAAAAAAAGACACAGATGTATAGAACAGCTTTTTGGACTCTATTGGAGAAGGCGATGGTGGGATGATTTGAAAAAATAGTTTTAAATAGTAAATGCTATAATTATAGGAATAGGGATAATTATAGCCAAAATTACAGCCAGAGTTTTATTGATATATATTTATAATTATGATTAAATTTATGATTAAAGTTACATTTACACTTCTTATGAAACTTCCAATTGCATGTCAGATCTGTAAGTTAACCACTGAAACTCCAGCTTTGAGTTTAGCACCTAGTGCAGTTCAGTTGAGTTGCTCAGTCATGTCCGAATCTTTGTGACCCCATGGTCTACAGTACATCAGGCTTCCTTGTCCATCACAAACTCCTGGAGCCTACTCATACTCATGTCCAATGAGTTGGTGATGCCATCCAACCATCTCATCCTCTGTCATTCCCTTTTCCTCCTGCCTTCATTCTTTCCCAGCATCAGGGTCTTTTCTAGTGGAGCAGTTCTACCCATAAGGTGGCCAAAGTATTGATGTTTCAGCTTCAACATCAGTCTTTCCAATGAATATTCAAGATTGATTTCCTTTAGGATGGACTGGTTGATCTCCTGGCAGTTCAAGGGACTGTCAAGAGTCTTCTCAACACCACAGTTCAAATGCATTAATACTTCAGTGTTCAGCTTTCTTTATAGTCCAACTTTCACATGCATACATGACTACTGGGAAAACCATAGCTTTGACTTGACAGATATTTGTTAGTAAAGTAATGTCTCTTCTTTTTAATATGCTGTCTAGGTTGGTCATAGCTTTTCTTCTAAGGAGAAAGTGTCTTTTAATATCACGGCTGCAGGCACCATCTGCAGTGATTTTGGAGCTCCCAAAAATAAAGTCTCTCACTTTTTCCATTATTTCCCCATCTATTTGGCATGAAGTGATGGGACCATATGCCATGATCTTAGCTTTCTGAATGTTGAGTTTTAAGCCAGCATTTTCACACTCCTCTCTCATTCTCATCAAGAGGCTCTTTAGTTCTTCTTCATTTTCTTCCAAAAGGGTGGTGTCATCTACTTATGTGTGGTTATTGATATTTCTCCTGACAATCTTGATTCCAACATGTGCTTCATACAGCCCAGAATTATGCGTAATGTTCTCCTTATATAAGTTAAATAAGCAGGGTGACAATGTACAGCCTTGACATACTCCTTTCCTGATTTGGAACCAGTCTGTTGATCCACGTTCAGGTCTAACTGTTGCCTCTTGACCTGCATACACATTTCTCAAAATGTAGGTCAGGTGGTATAGTATTCCCATTTCTTTCAAAATTCTCCACAGTTTGTTGTGATCCACACAGTCAAAGTCTTTGACATAGTCAACAAAACAGAAATAGTTATTTTTCTGAAACTCTTTGCTTTTTCAATAATCCAGTAGATGTTGGCAATTTGATCTCTGATTGCTTTGTCTTTTATAAATCCAGCTTAAATATCTGGAAGTTCATGGTTCCTGTACTGTTGAAACCTATCTTGGAAAATTTGAGCATTACTTTGCTGGCATGTGAGATGAGTGCAATTGTGTGGTCATTTGAACATTCTTTGGCATTGCCTTTCTTTGAGATTGGAATGAAAACTGACTTTTTCCAGTCCTGTGGCCACTGCTGAGTTTTCCAAATCTGCTGGCCTACCGAGTCCAGCCTTTTCACAGCATCATCATTTAGGATTTGAAATAGCTCAACTGGAATTCCATCATCTCCAACAGCTTTGTTTGTTGATGCTTCCTAAGGTCCAGTTGAATTCGCATTCCAGGTTGTCTGGCTCTAGGTGAGTGATCGCACCATAGTGGTTATCTGGGTCATGAAGATCTTTTTGTATAGTTCTTCTGTGGATTCTTTCCACTTCTTAATGTCTTCTGCTTCTATTAGGTCCATACCTTTTCTGTCCTTTATTGTGCTCATCTTTTCATGAAATGTTCCCTTGGTATCTCTACTTTTCTTGAAGTTATCTATAGTCTTTCCCATTCTATTGTTTTTCTTTATTTGTTTGCATTGATCACTGAGGAATCTTTCTTATCTCTCCTCGCTATTCTTTGGAACTCTGTATTCAAATGGGTATATTTTTGCTTTTCTCCTTTGCCTTTCATTTGTCTTCTTTTCTCAGCTATTTATAAGACCTCTCCAGACAACCATTTTATCTTTTTGCATTTCTTTTTCTTGGAGATGGTCTTGATACCTGCCTCCTGTACAATGTCATAAACCTCTGTCCCTAGTTCTTCAGGCACTCTGTGAATCAGCTCTAATTCCTTGAATCTATTTCTCATGTCCACCGTATAATCATAACGGATTTGACTTACATCATACGTGAATGATCTAGCGGTTTTCCCTACTTTCTTCTATTTAAGTATGAATTTGGCAATAAGGAGCTCATGATCTAAGCCACAGTCAGCTCCTGGTCTTGTTTTTGCTGAATGGACAGAGCTTCTCCATCTTGGGCTACAAAGAATATAATCAATCTGGTTTTGGTATTAACCATCTGGTGATGTCCATGTGTAGAGTCTTCTCTTGTGTTGTTGGAAGAGGATGTCTGCTTGACCAGTGTGTTCTGTTGGTTAAACTCTGTTAGACTTTGCCCTGCTTTGTTTTGTATTCCAAGGCCAAATTTGCCTGTTACTTCAGGTAGCTCTTGCCTTCATACTTTTGTATTCCAATTCTTTATAATGAAGAAGACATCTATTTTAGGTGTTAGTTCTGGAAGGTCTTGTAGGTCTTTATAGGACTGTTCAGCTTCTTCAGCATTATTGTTTGGGGCATAGACTTGGATTACGGTAATATTTGAATGATTTTCCTTGGAAATGAACAGAAATCATTCTGTCATTTTGAGATTGCTTTAAGTACTGCGTTTTGGACTCTTTTTGTTAACTATGATGGCTACTCCATTTCTTCTAATGGATTTTTGCCCACAGTAGTAGATAAAATGT
The DNA here is from genome assembly GCA_917880005.1 of Nanger dama. NCBI lineage: Eukaryota > Metazoa > Chordata > Mammalia > Artiodactyla > Bovidae > Nanger > Nanger dama. Next base: position 58,088,243 of record CAKJTW010000006.1, on the reverse strand, counting down.
CATAAGAATTAAATTCACTCATTCCAGTCTGTTTCAGTTCATTGATTCCTAAAAGGTCAGTGTTCACTCTTGCCATCTCCTTTTGACCACTTCAAATTTTCCTTGATTCATGGATCTAACATTCCAGGTTCCTATGCAATACTGCTCTTACAGCATCAGATCTTGCCTCTATCACCAGTCACACCCACAACTGGGTGTTGTTTTTGCTTTGGCTCCATCTCTTCATTCTTTCTGGAGTTATTTCTTCACTGATTTCCAGTGGCATATTGGGCACCTACCAACCTGAGGAGTTCATCTTTCAGTGTCCTATCTTTTGGCTTTTCATACTGTTTGTGGGGTTCTCAAGGCAAGAATACTAAAGTGGTTTTCCATTCCTTTCTCCTAGTTAGTTGATCACAAATATATGTTGAATAAAATTAGGCTTGCCAAGTGTGAATTTGTTAACAATTACCCTCACAACATAATTTTGTCATTCTTTAAAACAGAACATGGCTCTTTAGTTGTTCAGAAAATATCAATGTCTGGAAAAAAAATGAATCCTGACTTTTTCAGTTCTGAAATTCTGGTGCTCCAAATGGACACAGTGACTTAAAAATTACTTAAATAAATAATTTGGTCTTATTAAAATCTATAGCTTTGGGGATGCTATGTTTTTGGCCTTACGTTTGAATTTCCTTATATTACTTAAATGGACCAGAAATCATTAAAAACAGTTAAATCAACAAATCATAAGAATTCTAACAAAATATCTATATAACTATAAACTAGTAATTTTTATTTGTATATATCATATTTTTCATGCAGGACAACTCACAGGCACAACAACATATGCATATTTTCAATGTTTTTGTCTGCTTAAATTTATTTACACATATATGCCCATAGACTAAAAATTTTCCCCACACATATTCCAAAACTCTGGGTTAGACTGTGTGGATCATGACAAACTGTAGAAAGCTCTTAGCGAGATGGGAATATCAGACCATCTTACTTGTCTCCTGAGAAATATGTATGTGTGTCAAGAAGCAACAGTTAGTACCCTGTATGGAAAACTGATTGGTTCAAGAAAAGAGTATGATAGGGCTATTTGCTGTCACCCTGTTTGTTTAACCTATATGCTCAGCTCATCATGAGAAATGTTAGGCTGGATGAGCTACAAGCTGGAATCAAGATAGGTGGAAGAAACATCAGCAGCCTCAGATATGCAGATGATACCACTATAATGGCAGAAAGTGAAGATAAACTGAAAAGCCTCTTGATGAGGGTAAAGGAGGAAAATGAAAGTGCCAGCTTAAGACTAAACATTAAAATAAGCAAACAAACAAAAACAACTAATATCATGGCATCCAGCCCCATTACTGCATGGCAAATAGAGGGGGAAAGGTGGAAACAGTGAAAGATTTATTTTTGGGGGCTCCAAAATCACTGCAGTTGGTGACTGCAGCCATGAAATCATAAGACAATTGCTTCTTGATAGAAAAGCTATGAAAATCCTAGGCAGTGTGTTTAAAAGGAGAAACGTTACTCTGTCAACATAAGTCTGTGTTGTCAAGGCTATGGTCTTCCCAGTGGTTATGTATGGTTGTGAGAGCTGGACCATAAAGAAGAGAGAATGCCAAAGAACTGATGCCTTTGAACTGTGATGTGGAGAAGACTCCTGAAATTCCCTTGGACAGCAAGGAGATCAAACCAGTCGATCTTAAGGGAGATCAATCTTGAATATTCGTTGGAAAGCCCAATGCTGAAGCTGAAGCTCCAGCATTCTGGTCATCTGATATGAACAGACAACTAATTGAAAAAAAGTTCCTGATGCTGGGAAAGATTGAGAGCAGAAAGAGAAGAGGGCATCAAAGGAAGAGATGGCTGGATGACATCATAGATGCAATGAACATGAGCTTGGGCAAATTCCAGGAGATGGTGAGGGACAGGAGGCCTGACATGGTGTAATCCATGTGATCACAAAGAGTCGCACACTACTGGGCGACTGAACAGCAACAAGAAGACAATGTGCCTCCTAAAGACAGTTCTACAGGTTTTCTGGATACAGTTCCTGGGGCATTGTTCTAACATATTTCTAAGTTGTTTACAAAGTTGTTTGGTGTGATGCAGGAAATACTGTGGATCCCCAAATCCAGAAGGGTCTAAACTCACAGAGAGCAGATAAGTACAGTCTTAAAATAGGAACTATGGCACAGGAAAGGGAGAATGTCTATGTCAGAAGTTTCCTTTGCATTTTTGCCATCTTCATTAACAACAATGTAAGAATTTAACTTGTTCTTACCCTGACACATTCCAAACTTCCTAGCAGTACTCTCTGTTACCTCAAGCATATGACTCCTCAATATCTAGCATTCTTGATACATGAATGTGCCCATTTGCTCAGTCATGTCCATCTCTTTGAGATCCCATAGACTGTAGTCTGACAAGCTCCTGTTTCCATGGGTTTTTCAGGCAAGAATACTGGAGTGAGTTGCCATTTCCTTCTCTAGATCTTCCTGAATCAGAGATGGAACCCACATTTCTGGAGTCTCCTGCATTAATAGGCAAATACTTCGCCACTGAGCCACCTGAGATGTCTCTGATACTTGAATAGTCTTTCATTCCAATAGGTTATCTGTGCTTTATAAATTTTAGAAACTTTTTTTCCTTCCTGAAGTTCTGCATACATTCCTAACTCACCACAGTTGCTAATGCTATCTTGTCTAAGATAGAAACATCAAAAAGATTTGTTTAAGGAGCTATACTGCTTCCACAATGAGCTTGAGCAAAAATTATGATGCCACCTCCAGGGCATATCACACAAATTTTCTTGCACTTCTAAAATTGTGCTTTTACATCAGGTCCTGGACCTGGAAGGTAGACCTCTTTGTTCACAGAATTTGAAAACAGAATTTCCTACTTGGTCTCTGAAATATCCAACTAATACATTTTTATTTTGTCTATTTCCTTCCATCTCTAAGCATAATCCCTGAGTTCTGTCAGACCTACCCACTCTCACAGGCAAGGATGCCAAAAGGGTCCATCAATCTTTTTGATAGGAGGGGAAAAGAAGTGCAAGAAAAAATACACACATTAATGTTTCAGTAAATTATCTTTCCACGTTGCAATTTATCATATGGATAGGTAGAATAGTTATTATTCACCTTTCCTAGAAAAGAGGCAGCAAGAAGTTCCAAGAAAATGCAACATTCTTTTACCTGATCTTATTTGTGAGAAAGGAAAAATGCAATATGCTGAGACTTTATGTCTATCATAGAAGCTTTAACCAAAAGAAAAATAAAACAATGTGATAAATCAATGTGATAAATCTGATTCAGCATTTACTACATTTTAGTTCTTTATTGATTCTAGCTAAAAATACTAGTAAGGAAACTAATTAAGAGTGATAAAAAGAGGGAGAGAGAATAGAACCAAAAGTCCTCATCCATATCTCTATTTCTATATTGATAGTAATACTTCACATAAAACATTTAGTTTTATATCAATATTGTTTAAAAATATTTGAGTATGATACTCTTCTTGATTCTCTAAAAATTTTTGTTGATAGGATTAGAGTAAAAAAAGAGTACTTCCTTACCTTTACTTTATTCTTCAGACAGTGTTGCTTAGTATGCAGTGTGATGTAAATTCTGTCTTACTGGAACAACTAATAGTAACATTTTTAAATTTATGATTAGGATGCAATTGATCTTGTGTTTTAACTTGGGCTAGTAATGTGTCTGTATGCATTTGTGAATTTAAATATTTTCAGTTAACCAAATCATATTTAATTTCATCCTGAGATAGAGTTGTGGTTTGGCAACCTCTCCAGTGACAATGACAAACTGAGGGAACACAGCCAGCTACAAAATTGCCACTTACTAAACTTCTCATCAATTCACTTCTGTGTTCTTTGAAAAGAGTAATTTCATAGCCTTTTCTTTACAGCTTTAATGCCCTTTATAAGATAAATACCCTCCTAAATGGTCACATCTGCTTTCTTTTGGCCCACAAAATGCTTAGTCAAAGAAATAAGCCACCATAGCTACTTTTTTTCACTGACATTAAATCAAATTTTGTGGCAAAGGAACATTGAAGATCAAACTGTGTGTGCTATTCATACAACTTGCATTACTTCAAAACTCATTTTATTTCCCTAAGGTCCTTAAGAGCAGTTACTTTCTCATATATTTATTTATTCATTCATTTATTTTTAATTCATTCAACAAATATATATTAAATGCTTACTATATGCCAGGGACCATGCTAAATGTTGTAGATACAAAGATTAATAAGTCACAACTGACACTTTTAAAGAGTTTGCAGTATAATATGATGGCAAATATAAAGAATGATGAATGCATTGTAATTAGACGGATGAGGGTAGAAGGTGGTAGCAGGAAGGAAAAAAAAGTGTAATTAATGCTAGTACAACCTGAGGATACAAGACATTATTTATAGACAAATATCCTCTCAAGTATGGTTTGAAGGATGAATTTTTAAGGCAGACTAGGATGGGGAGGAAATATTACTATTAACAGATGAATATTACACATAGGGAAAGAACTAGAAGAATACCTATTACTTAGAAGGGTTGATAAATAATGTTGGAGAGATGAGCCAGTGAAAAACTTCATAATAAGTAAAGTTAAGGAATTTGGACATTGTCTTAGAGGATATGGAAAACTATTAGGAGTTTTTATTAACTGTGGGAAGGGAGATGCAAAAATAATCTAATTTGTATTTTTACTATTATTATTTTTTAATTTCTATTTTTAAAAGATTGTTCTCATTGTGATATGAATGTTGTGACCAATTCTAGATTTAGGAAGAACACAGACTAAAGTCTTACATACAGTGGGAGTCTTTCTAGTGCTTACTTTTTTGTGACCTTTTATGAAATTCAACATTATTATCCAATTTTCCTTAATACAAACATTTTACAGTAGAGCCTACATGTCATTCTTGTTCAGTCTCTAAATAGTATCTGACTCTTTGTGACATCATGGACTGCAACACTCAAGGCTTCTCTTACTTCCACTATCTCCCAGACTTTGCTCAAATTCATGTCCTTTGAGTCAATGATGCTGTCTAATCATGTCATCCTCCTCTATTTGCCTTCAATCTTTTCCAGCATCAGAGACTCTTCCAATGAGTTGGCTCTTTGCATCAGGTGGCCAAACTATTGGAACTTCAGTTTCAGCTTGAGTTATTCTCATGCATATTCAGAATTGAGTTGCTTTGGGGCTGATTGGCTTGATCACCCTGTAGTCCAAAGGACTCTCAAGAGTCTTCTCCAGTAACACAGTTTGAGAATATCTATTCTTGGGCACTCAGCCTTCTTTATGGTCCAACTCTCACAACCATACATGACTACTGGAAAAATATAGTTTTGACTATATGGAGATTTTCAGGGAAGTGATGTCTCTGCTTTTTAATATGCTGTCTAGGTCTGTTATAGCTTTCTTTCCAAGGGACTTCCCTGATAGCTCAGTTGGTAAAGAATCTGCCTGCAATCCAGGAAAAGCCAGTTGGATTCCTAGGTCAGGAAGATATGCTGGAGAAAAGATAGGCTACTCACTCCAGTATCCTTGGACTTCTCTTGTGGCTCAGCTGGTAAAGAATCCTCCTGCAATGTGGGATACCTTAATTGGGAAGATCGCCTCAAGAAGGGAAAGTCTACCTACACCAGTATTCTGATGTGGAGAATTCAATGGACTGTATAGGCCATAGTGTAGCAGAGTCAGATATGACTGAGTGACTTTCACATTCTTTCTTTTTACTTCCAAGGAGGAAACATCTTTCAATTTCTTGGGTGCAGTCACTGTCCATGGTGATTTTGGAGCCCAAGAAAATAAAATTTGTCACTGCTTCCACTTTTTCCACTTCTGTTTTGCAATAAAGTGATGGGACCAAATGTCACGATCTTATAATTTTTAACTTGAGTTTCAAGCCAGCTTTTTTACTCTTTTCTTTTACTCTCAACAAGAGGCTCTAGTTCCTCTTCACTTTCTGCCATTAAAGTGGTATCATCTACATATCAAAAGTTGTTGATATTTCTCCCAACACTTTTGGTTACAATTTGAGATTCACTGAGCCGGGAATTTTGCATGATGTATTCTGAATAGAAGTTAAATAAACAGATGGCAATATACAGCTTTGCTGTACTCATTTCCCAATTTGGAACCAGTCCATTGTTCAATGTCTGGTCCTAATTGCTGGTTCTTGACCCATATATAGGTTTCTCAAGAGGCAGGTCAGGTGGTCTGCTATTCCCGTCTCTTTAAGAATTTTCCACAGTTTGTTGTGATCCACACAATCAAAGGCATTAGTATAGTCAATGAAACATGTTTCTCTTAAATTCTCTTGCTTTTTCTATGAGCCAGTGGTTGCTGGAAATTTAATCTCTGGTTCCTCTGTCTTTTCTAAATAAAGCTTGTACATCTGGAATTTGTCAGTTCATGTAGTGCTGAAGTCTAGCTTGAAAAATTTTGAGCATAACCTTGCAAGCATATGAAATAAGCACAACTGTATGTTAATTTGAACATTATTTGACATTGCCTTTCTTTGAGATTGGAATTAAAATTGACATTTTCCAGTCCTGTGACCACTGCTGAGTTTTCCAAATTTGCTGACATATTGAGTTCAGCATGTTAGCAGCATCATATTTTAGGATTTTAAATAACTCATCTATAATTCTGTCACCTCCACTAACTTTGTTCAGAGTAATGCTTCTTAAGGCCCATTTGACTTCACACCCCGGGATGTCCAGCTCTAGGTGAGTGACCACACCATTGTGGTTATCTGGGTCATTAAGCCCTTTTTGTTTGCTTATGTGTACTCTTGTCACCTCTCCTGGAGTATGATGTGGCAACCCCCTCAGTATTTTTGCCTAGAGAATCCTTTGGAGGTTCTCAGCATATATCTTAGCATGCTATTCCTCACCTCAATTCAATATTTCTTCTAATAATGAGAACAAAATGACTTAATAAAATAAGAATAAAAAGGTCTTAATAAAAGCAGTAACTATAGGAATGTTAAATAATAGAAAGGACAAGTAACTACATGTTATTCATGAGAATTTAGTATATTATGGGTAGAACTTAATTGTATTATGTCTGAGAGTACTTTCAGGTTCTAAAATAAAATTTGCAAGAATACTGACCTTCGATTTTTAAAAACATTTCAACCTTCATAGTTGGCATATGTGTGTGTGTGTGTATATATATATATATATATATATATATGTATATGTGTGTGTATATATATATATATATATAGCATTAAGCAAGATCCATTCTGTTGCATATATTAAAGCTTACATTTTTATAGGGACATTCATTTTTTGCATTGTAAACAAGACTATAATTCAGAGAAGAAATTACAAATTCTATATTTTGTTGGTATTTTACCTATTGTGTCTGACTTTTAAGAACAGAATTTATGTTTCCTGTAATTACAGCAAAATCATATTGATTATCACAAGCAATCTCTAAATATTAGTGCATATAGATGAGTAAAAGTGAAAGTACATTGTAGGTGGATTCTTTACCAACTGAACTATCAGGGAAGCTCAATGATTATGTCTACCTAGATTATTATGGGGACCTAATGCAGATTTCATTCCAATAGGGACTATTTGACTGTTTAAATTATTATAACTATTATGAAATAGTTTAACTAAACCTTTATTATGGATTTTATAACATCATAAATAAAAAAGTTATATAAAAGTGGTTAAACAATAACTTAGACTGCAACTCTAATTGTAATGAGAAGTTAAAAATACTAAAAAATATTTTATATTGTATAGTTAACATCCTTCTTTATTCTAGTTTAAAATGAAAGTATCAAGCAAACAATGCTTATGTAATAAAATATGGCCATTGTATATATCTTTATACCTTTGTATTTTTAAATTGGTAGAGTAAATTTGACTGTATAGGGATTCTTTACCAATTATCTCATAAACCCTTCATGAAGATTATAACTTATAGAAAAGAAGGAATAAATTTTACCAAAGTAACTGTGAAACTTTAGCAAAGTACTGAACTAACAAATTGTAAATGTATTCAAATAACCACAGATAAAAATATTTACAATCCAAGAGTTAATCAATAAAATGTATGAAGAATACAAAATAAACACTTTGATTAAAACATTCAGTTGGTCATAAAATAATTCCAGAACAGACTTTCATAAGCCAACAAAGTTTTGACCACAAGTCTTTAATAACCAACAATATCAAACTAACATTATTATGTGCTTATCAGCTTTGTAAAGATGCAAAATAATGTCTTTTCCATATTATATATTATTGCCTCCTTTGTTATAGACTAATTGACCATAAGTGTGTGGATTTATTCCTGAGATGTCTCTTTTATTTCATTGGTCTATGTGTCTGTTTTTATGCCAAGCTGCTTTGATTATCATAGCTTTGTAATACTGTCTAAAGTCAAGGAGCATAATATTTGCACTCTCTCAAGATTACTTTGATTTTTCTTCAGCTTTGTTCTTTTTCAACATTGTTTTGGCTATTCCAGATCTATTTTGGTTCACAAATGTTAGGATCATTTGTCCCTCTCCTCACTGTTGTTCAGTCACTAAATTGTGTCCAGTTTTTGTGACCCCATGCACTGCAGTATGCCAGGCTTTCCTCTTTTTCTCCTTAGTCAAATTTATTTCTGGGGCTTCCCTGATAGCACAGTTGCTAAAGAATCCACCTGTAATGCAGGAGACCCTGATTGGATTCCTGGGTTGGGAAGATTCTCTGAAGAAGGGAAAGGCTACCCACTCTAGTATTCTGGCCTGGAGAAGTTGCAAAGAGTCAGACACAAGTGAGTGACTTTCACTTTCACTTCACTTTCAAATTTATTTCTAGCCATATTATTATGATTCAGTCGCACATGGAGTTATTTTCTTAGTTTCTCTGATAGTTTGTTATTATTGAATGCAAATGCAATAAATTTTTGTATATTATTGGTTTATCCTATAACTTCACTGAATTCATTTACTATTTCAAACAATAAAGCTTCCAAGGTTTTCTGTATAGAATAGCTGCAAATTGTAACAATATTTAGCTGTGACTAGTGACAGTTTTAATTATTCTAAATTATGCTCTTCCAATTGAGATTTTTTTTTTTTCTTATCTGATTGTTGTGGCTAAGACTTCCAATGCTATTGAACAGAATTTGGAAGAGTAGGCATTCTAGTCTTGTTCCTCCTCTTAGAGGAAAAACTTTCAGCTTTTTATCACTAAGACAGGTGAAGGTGAAGTTTCTCAGTCCCGTCCGACTCTTTGCAACCCCATGGACAGTAGCCTACCAGGCTCCTCCGTCCATGGGATTCTCCAGGCAAGAATACTGGAGTGAGTTGCCATTTCCTTCTCCAGGGGATCTTCCCAACCCAGGGATCAAACCCAGGTCTCCTGCATTGGAATCAGACGCTTTAACCTCTGAGCCACCAGGGAGGCCCCTTATCACTAAGATATCAGTTGGATTTGCCTTTAAGAACTTGTATTATGTTGACGTATGCTTCTTATTTGGAAAAGGCAATGGCACCCCACTCCAGTACTCTTGCCTGGAAAATACTATGGACGGAGGAGCCTGGTGGGTACAGTCCATAGGGTAGCTAAGAGTTGGAGATGACTGAGCCACTTCACTTTGACTTTTCACTTTCATGCGTTGGAGAAGGAAATGGCAACCCACTCCAGTATTCTTGCCTGGAGAATCTCAGGAATGGCGGAGCCTGGTGGGCTGCCATCTATGGGGTCGCACAGAGTCAGACACGACTGAAGCGACTTAGTAGTAGTAGTAGTAGTATGCTTCTTATGTAACAAATTGAGAATTTTCATCATAGATGGATGTTGAATTTTGAAAATTGCTTTTTCTGTATCTCATGAGATGATTGTGTGACTTTTACCATTTTTGTTAGTGTGACATATCACTTTGAAAGTGAAAGTGAAGTTGCTCAGTCGTGTCCGACTCTTTGCGACCCATGGACTGTAGCCCACCAAGCTCCTCCATCCATGGGATTCTCCAGGCAAGAATACTGGAGTGAGTTGCCATTTCCTTCTCCAGGGGATCTTCCTGACCCAGGGATCGAACCCAATCTGCTGCATTCCAGGCAGACGCTTGATCAGCAAATATTGAACCATTCTTATGGTGCAATTCTTATATTCCTAGAGTAAGCCCCACTTTATCAAGCTGTATTCTTCTAAGGTACTGTTGAATTTGCTTTGCTAGTGTTGTGTTGAGAATTTTTGCATCTATGTTTATCAGTGATAATAGCTAATCGTTGTAAGGTTTCCATATCAGGCTAATATTGGCCTTGTAGGAACAGCTTGGAAACATTGCTTTCCCTACAACTTTTGGACTAGTTTGAGAAAATCAGTATTACTCTTCTTTAAATGTTTGGTTGAATTCCCAGAGATTTCTCTAACCCTGGACTTCAGTTGTTTAGGAGATTTTTAATAACTTCTTCCATTTCATTACTAGCAGTCTATTGGTTCAGTTTTTCTATTTCTTCTTGATTTGGTCTTGGAAGATCACTTGTTTATTGGAACTTAACCATTTTGTCTATGTTGCCCAACTTGTTTATGTATAACTGCTAGCAGTATTGTCTAATGATTATATTTTATCATATAAGTTGTAATTTCTTTTTCATGTCTAATTGCATTTATTTGTTCCTCTCTTTCCTTCTTGATGAATTTGATAAACAGTTTATCAATTTTATTTATCTTTTAAAAACTTCTCTTTGATCATTTTGTCTATTGTTTCTATCTCTATTTCATTTATTTCTACTCTGATAATTATTATTTATTCTTTCTGCTAACTTTGCACTTTGTGTTCATTTTCTTTTAGGTGGAAAGTTAGATTTTTTATTTGAGAAATAAGTGGTGTTGGGATAGCTACATATAAAGAATGAAACTAGAAGAGTTTTTATACTATAGAAAGTAAGAAAGTGAAGTCGCTCAGTCGTGTCTGACTCTCTGCAACCCCATGGACTGTAGCCTACCAGGTTCCTCCATCCATGGGATTTTTCAGGCAAGAATACTGGAGTGGGATGCCATTTCCTTCTCCAGGAGATCTTTCTGACCCAGGAATTGAACCCGGGTCTCCCACATTGTAGGCAGACGTTTTACCATCTGAGTCACCAGGGAAGTTATAACATATATTAGTACAAACACAAACTCAAAATGGGTTAAAGACTCAAATGTAACACCTTAAACATAAAACTCCTAGTGGAAAACACATTTTTTTCTGACAAGTTTCCTAAGGCAAAAGTAAAAATAAACCATGGAATCTAATTAAGCTGAAATGGTTTTGCAGAGTGAAAAAAACAACAAAATGAAAAGGTAACTTAATGAATGAGAGTATATTGCAAACAATATGTTTTATAGGGGCTAATATTCAAAATATAAAGAATTTATACACTCAAATTATTTAAAAAAACAAGTAACTCAATTAAAAATGAGCTTTTCTTTTTCCTGAAAAGACATAACAATGGCCACCTGGCTCATGAAAAGATGTTTGACATAAAAATCATTCAGTTCAGTTCAGTCGCTCTGTCATGTCTGACTCTTTGCAACCCCATGAATCTCAGCACGCCAGGCCTCAAAGCCACAATGAGATATCACCTCACACAAGCTAAAATGGCCATCAAAAAAAAGAACAAAAATAAAAAGTGTTGCTGAGGATATGATGAAAAGGAATTTTAGTATATGGTGGTTGGGAATTTAAATTTATATTGGTGCTTTGGAAAACAGTATGGAATTTACCCAGAACATTGAAAGAGAACAGGCATACACTACAAGGATTCCATTCCTGGGTATTTATCTGAAGAAAATGAAAATACTAATTTGAAAAGATATATGCACTCCAAAGTTCATAGCAGGATTATTCACAGTAGTCAAGATATTGAAGCAAACAAGTGTTCATCAATAAATGAATGAAGCAGATGTGGTATATGTATTCAATGGAATATTACTTAGCCATAAAACAATGAAGAAAGAAATCTTGCATTTGGGACAACATAAGTGAACCTGGAGGATGTTACACTTAGTGAAATAAGTCAGATATGGAAAGGATATAGAAAGGTAAAAACTTCATGTCTTCAATTGTATGTGGAATCTAAAATCAAAAACAATATAGCAAATATATATAAATGTCACAAGGACTATATAATTCTCAGCACAAGAAAAATAGTCAACATTTTAAAATAACTTTGTATGGCATGTAATTTATAAAAATGTTGAATCACTATAGTTTAAACTTGAAAAGGATATAGTATTGTAAGTCAATTGTATTTCAATAAATAAAAATAAATTAACAATTAAAATAAATATAAAAGAAGATTTAAAGCATACAGTCATATTCTCTTAGTACCTCCACACACAAAACATGTTAAATTAATGTTTGTCATAGGGTTACATATAAATAAAAACATGCGAGATAAATTTGAACAGTAGGTTAAATGATTGTTCAGGCTACTGCACAATTGTACTCATCTCACGTGTTAGCAAAGTAATGTTGAAAATTCTGCAAGATGGGTTTCGACAGTACTTGAACTGAGAACTTCCAGACATTCAAGCTGGATTTAGAAAGACAAGGAAATTGTTAAATTGCCAAGAGGTGAAATTACCAACATCGGCTGGATCATAGAAAAAGCAAGAGAATTTCAGAGATATATCTATGTCTGCTTCACTGACTACACTAAAGCCTTTGACTGTGTGGATCACAATAAACTGTGGAAAATTCTTTTGTGTGTGTGTGTGTGTGAACAGATTGAACCGTTTATTGTCATTTTGGAACAACAGCAAGTTGTGGGCTAGGGGAAGCCTTTTTCTTTTTTTTTTTATGTTTGTTTTTATTTTATTTTTACTTTATTCTACTTTACAATACTGTATTGGTTTTGCCATACATTGACCTGAATCAGCCACAGGTGTACACGAGCTCCCAATCCTGAAACCCCCTCCCACTTCTCACCCCCATATCATCTCTCTGGATCGTCCCCGTGCACCAGCCCCAAGCATCCTGTATCCTGTATTGAACATAAACTGGCGCTTCGTTTCTTACATGATAGTATACATGTTTCAATGCCATTCTCCTAAATCATCCCACCCTCTCCCTCTCCCTCAGAGTCCAAAAGTCTGTTCTATACATCTGTGTCTTTTTTGTTGTCTCACATACAGGGTCATCATTGCTATCTTTCTAAATTCCATATATATGTGTCAGTATACTGTATTGGTGTTTTTCTTTCTGGCTTACTTCACTCTGTATAATCGGCTCCAATTTCACCCATCTCATTAGAACTGAGTCAAATTTATTCTTTTTAAGGGCTGAGTAATAATCCATTGTGTATATGTACCACAGCTTTCTTATCCATTCATCTGCTGATGGACATCTAGGTTGCTTCCATGTCCTGGCTATTATAAACAATGCTGCTATAAACATTGGGGTACATGTGTCTCTTTCAATTCTGGTTTCCTCAGTGTATATGCCCAGCAGTGAGATTGCCGGGTCATAAGGCAGTTCTATTTGCAATTTTTTAAGGAATTTTCACACTGTTCTCCATAGTGGCTGTACTAGTTTGCATTCCCACCAACAGTGTAAGAAAGTTCCCTTTTCTCCACATCCTCTCTAGCATTTATTGCTTGTAGACTTTTGGATCGCAGTCATTCTGACGTGAAATGGCACCTCATTGTGGTCTTGATTTGCATTTCTCTGATAATGAGTGATGTTGAACATCTTTTCATGTGTTTGTTAGCCATCTGTATGCCTTCTTTGGAGAAATGCCTATTTAGTTCTTTGGCCCATTTTTTGATTGGATCGTTTATTTTTCTGGAGTTGAGCTGCATAAGTTGCTTGTATATTTTTGAGATTAGTTGTTTGTCAGTTGCTTCATTTGCTATTATTTTCTCCCATTCAGAAGGCTGTCTTTTCACCTTACTTACAGTTTCCTTTGTTGTGCAGAAGCTTTTAATTTTAATTAGATCCCATTTGTTTATTTTTGCTTTTATTTCCAGTATTCTGGGAGGTGGATCATAGAGGATCCTGCTATGATTTATGTTGGAGAGTGTTTTGCCTATGTTCTCCTCTAGGAGTTTTATAGTTTCTGGTCTTACGTTTAGATCTTTAATCCATTTTGAGTTTATTTTTGTATGTGGTGTTAGAAAGTAATCTGTTTCATTCTTTTACAAGTGGTTGACCAGTTTTCCCAGCAATACTTGTTAAAGAGATTGTCTTTACGCCATTGGATATTCTTGCCTCCTTTGTCGAAGATAAGGTGTCCATAGGTGTGTGGATTTATCTCAGGGCTTTCTATTTGATTCCATTGATCTATATTTCTGTCTTTGTGCCAGTACCATACTGTCTTAATGACTGTGGCTTTGTAGTAGAGCCTGAAGTCAGGCAAGTTGATTCCTCCAGTTCCATTCTTCTTTCTCAAGATTGCTTTGGCTATTTGAGGTTTTTTGTATTTCCATACAAATCTTGAGATTGTTTGTTCTAGTTCTGTGAAAAATACTGCTGGTAGGGATTGCATTGAATCTGTAGATTGCTTTGGGTAGAGTACTCATTTTCACTATATTGATTCTTCTGATCCATGAACATGGTATATTTCTCCAGCTATTAGTGTCCTCTTTGATTTCTTTCATCAGTATTTTATAGTTTTCGATATATAGGTCTTTAGTTTCTTTAGGTAGGTATATTCCTAAGTATTTTATTCTTTTCATTGCAATGGTGAATGAAAATTCTTAAGAGATGAGAATACCAGATCACCTTATGTGCCTCCTGAGAAATCTGTATGCAGGTCAAGAAGCAACAATTAGAAATGGACATAGATAACAGACTTGCTCAAAATTGTGAAAGGAATGTGTCAATGACGTATATTGTCACTCTGCTTATTTAACTTTGTCCAGGAAGAAAGCATCATGCTTGATAACAAAATAGATGATTGTTTGTAGTGGACATTATAACAGCATTCACACATGATTTAGAGATGGAAGTAAAATAACTTTATTAAAGGGAAGTTATATGAAAAAGGAAATTCTTAGTTTTGCCTGAGTTTGAAGGAACTATAATTAAAAGTTAAATATTTTATTTACTATAAAAAGACAATTCCAAAAATTATCATTTGCTGATATAAAATAAAATGAGCTAACTTTTAAGATCATTATTTTCTTCTTAGTGGGTTTGTTTCAACAAAGGTAGAATGAATATTGTTGGTACTGCTGTAGACATCTTTATTAGATAAGAGGATGAATAGTTATTCTTCACCTTTCTTCAAATTTTAAAAATTTATTTGATTCAATACAACATGTACAGAAAATACTCTAATTCCACCTTGAACTGGAAGTCGATCTTTCTGAGTCCAATTTCAAAGGGTACAAAAATCCACTCCATTAAAGTATATGTACTATAAAATTCTGCAATGCAGAGAGACCTGGATTCTATCCCTGGGTTGGGAAGATCCTCTGAAGGGAATGGCAACCCACTCCAGTATTCTTGTCTAGAGAATCCCCATGGACAGACGAGCCTGGTGGGCTGCAGTCCATGGGGTTGCAAATTGTTGGACATGGCTTTTACATTGCTTTGTACTGAGTTTTCAAAATCTGATGTGCATTCATTTAAAGAGCACCTCAACTTAAATACTATATGTAAATTTGCATTAAGATTTCTTATGATGTAAGAGCACCTAAGACATCTATCCTCTTTATTAATTTTTAAAAACAGTTTTCTTAACTAAAGTTGTAGAGAAGATCTCAGAATTTATCTTGTGTAACTGAAACTTTCTACTCTTTGAATAGCAATTTTCCATTTCTTTTTCCACTCAGCCCTGACAGCAAGTCTGCCTCCTATTTCTATAATTTTAATTATTTTTATCAGAAGAAAGAATTTTAGAGTTGAAGACAGATAACTTGGAATTATACAATTCAAAGAACATAAGAAAAAAATTAAAAAGAATGAAGAAAGCCTAAGGATCATGTACAATTAGATTTCATAAATTTATAGTTAAAAATAGATTCTTATACTCAAGTTGCTCTGACCTTAAGGTTTTCCAGTTACTGAATTGAATAGAAATTTTTAAAGTTAAGTTTAAAATAATTTAAACTAGATAACATTTAAAACTCAGAATTTTAGTTTGCATATGTTAGGTAGTTAGAATAGGGAAAAGGAGTCCAAAATGGCGGTGGCTAAAAGACAAGGAAGGGAAAAGCCCATGAAAATAGAACAAAAGAATGTCAAAGAAAGTTCCCAGCAACGGAGTGCGGACTTCAGGTAGAACAGCACTCCTGGCTGAGCCCAGTAACATAGGGCAGGCCCAGGGGGAAGAAAACATATAAAAGGAGTCATGTGCTCTCTTGCTCTCTCTCTCTCCTGGGGGCAAATGCTCTTTCTCTCTCTTCCTGTCTCTCTACCCCACACCCCACCCCCACGAGCACCCTGGCGTGCTCCTCCACTCTCTTCTCTTCTTCGAGGATGGATTCTCCTGCTATCTTTTAAATAAAGTAGAGCTATAACATTGATTTATCTAAGAGCTAGAACACAGTTTGTTCAAGACCCAAGAGCTGTGATGAGGGCTTTAATATTGGTCTCTCCAAATCATTGTTGTGATGAGACAAGAACTGAGAAGCATACACTCACCTGACATATATCATTTATACTTCAGTAAAAATGTTTGAAAAAAATTTGACCTTCAGTTTCAATAACCACAAGTGCTCAGGTGCTACATGTGGTTGAGTAGCCACCTTATTAGGTAGAAGAGGGCTCTAAGGACTCAATATCTTCACAACTGAGTAGAGCCATGGGGAATATCCCTTGCTGGGAATCTGCTTAAAAATTGAAAAAAAAACACAAAATCTTTCTTGTAGAGTGGAATTTATAGTCAAGACCCATTGTTACAAAGAGAACTAAAATTCTTTCCATTCCTTGAACATGTTACTTTCGCTTTTTCCTTCCATTTTATCTCAGAATGCATTATATTTCTTATTTTTGTGAAGATATTCAGCTGTCAGTATTTTTATATAGGATTTACATGTTTCTTATTTTATCACATTTTTTACCTGAAAACAAATATACACATATTTGTTATTTACCTAGCACCACATGACCTTTATTCCTTTATTACATGACAAACTTGTAAAGAGGAATATGAGAAAGTGGCCATCTAACATGTTTTAAAAGCTAGAAAGCATCAAAACTAGAATCAAACCACCTAACTGGTGAACTCAGTTCAGTTCAGTTCAGTTGCTCAGTCGTGTCTGACTCTTTGCAACCCCATGGACTGCAGCACTCCAGACTGCACTGGTTCCATGGGGTGACATGGTGTTGGGCAGGGTGGATCAGTCAGTGATGACTGGGAAAAGAAGACACAAGAGTAAATGAGGCCCTGGAGGATATCCACTAAAATTTACTTCAGTCAGAGCACTCATAAAGTGTTCACTGTGCACACTCAGATATTTGGTTGTTGCAGCTGAGCAACAGAGATGGGGTTAGGAAATGTTTATAAATTAAATGTCTGTGCATGCACTGTAGTGTTATAGAAGTAACCAACAGGATTATAAAAAGAAAGAACTGTTCTCTGTTTCCTTGAGCTTAGGCCACAGAAACGCTGGGCTGGAAGAAGCATAAGCTGGAATCAAGATTTCTGTGAGAAATATCAAGAACCTCAGATATGTAGATGATACCACCCTTACGGCAGAAAATGAAGAGGAACTAAAAAGCCTCTTGATGAAAGTGAAAGAGGAGAGTAAAAAAGTTGGCTTAAAGCTCAACATTCAGAAAATGAAGAACATGGCATCTGGTCCCATCACTCCATGGGAAATAGATGGGGAAACAGTGGAAACAGTGTTGGACTTTATTTGGGGGGCTCCAAAATCACTGCAGATGGTGACTGCAGCCATGAAATTAAAAGACACTTACTCCTTGAAAGAAAATTTATGACCAACTTAGATAGCATATTCAAAAGCAGAGACATCACTCTGCCAATAAAGGTTCGTCTAGTCAAGGCTATGGTTTTTCCAGTGGTCATGTATGGATTTGAGAGTTGGACTGTGAAGAAAGCTGAGCACTGAAGAATTGATGCTTTTGAACTTTGGTGTTGGAGAAGACGCTTGAGAGTCCCTTGGACTGCAAGGAGATCCAACCAGCCCATTCTGAAGGAGATCAGCCCTGGGATTTCTTTGGAAGGACTGATGCTAAAGCTGAAACTCCAGTACTTTGGCCCCCTTATGCGAAGTGTTGACTCATCGGAAAAGACTATGATGCTGGGAGGGATTGGGGTGGGAGGAGAAGGGACGACAGAGGATGAGATGGTTGGATGGCATCACTGACTCAATGGACGTGAATCTGAGTGAACTCCAGGAGTTGGTTATGGACAGGAAGGCCTGGCGTGCTGTGATTCATGGGGTCACAAAGAATAGGACACGACTGAGAGACTGAACTGATAGGAATAATATTAATAACACATTGACTTGTTTGTGAGGAAAAATAAAAAATGTAAACTACATAGTCATCATCTAATACTTCCTTCAACAAATTAAATTTGCCTCCAGAAATTAGCATTACAATTATATAAATAGAGAGCTTCCTTCCCTTTGTTCTTATATTGTAGCCCCAAAAGCCAGCTGGGGATTTTCCTCTGTAGTGTAATTTCAATTGCATATTTGTGTTCTGTGCAAACAAGTCACATTGCTGGCTTTTGTCTAGAATTGGCCAAAGAAGAGACACTGTCAGAGAAGAATTTTCCAAGAGCAAAGCCAATGAGCAGGGCCAGATGAGGCATGAATTATGGGAACAATAAGTGGTGATAAGACTTGATTTCAACTGTGCAGTTAAGAGTCTAATAAAGTATTGTTTAGTGACACAATAATAGGATCATTTAGCAAATCAGAGGGCAGAATTTTTTTTTAATATGACTTTTTAATTGACTTTTAAAATATATCTGCATATACCATGAATCTGGTCATTTCTCTACTATGCCCCGTTACCAACTTTATTCCAAATAACTCTTTTCAGCTTAACAAACTTCTTAACGTTGTCTCTTTGTCATCACTTTTGCCTTGCACTACCCCTTCTCCACACAGCCAGGAAAACTCATATCAGATTGTGTTATGGCCCAGCTTTAAACCTTTCCAGCCATTTTTTTAAATTATACTAGGAAAATATGTGAAACTCATCACTTGTAAAGCCTCCATTTACTCTTTAGATTTCTCTTTTCTCAGTCTTGTCATTTATGATACCTGAATCACTATGGCTTCTTCTCTGTCTCTTAAATACATTTAAGTGGTTCCTATCTCAGCCCTTTGCACTTGCCATTACCTCTGGTTGAATTACTCTATTCCCACATTTTTCACATATCTCATTCTACTCAAGGTCATCCTCAGTCTAAGTATCATCTCCTTGTTTGTGTGTTAAGTTGACTCAGTGTGTTAAGTTGCCTCCTTGCAACCCTATGGACTGGACAGGTTCCTTGGACGGGTTCCTCTGTCCAAGGACTTTCCAGGCAAGAATACTAGAGTGAGTTGCCATACCCTCTTTCAGGGATCTTCCCAACTCAGCAATTGAACTCGCATCTCTTATGTCTCCTACATTGGCAGGCAGGTTCTTTATCACTAGCACCACCTGGGAAGCCCCATCACCTCCTTAGTTTCTACTTATTTTATTCACTGCTAAATCCCTTAGTGTAGTAGTCCCATACACTTCTGGAGCCAGGGACCAGTTTCTAAGAAAGCAATTTTTCCACAGCTGGGGTAAGGAGGGGATGGTTCAGGTAGTAATGTGAGAGATAAGGAGGGCAATGTGGAAAGACAGATTAAGGTTCATTCCCTCACCCACCACTCACCTCCTGTACAGCCCTGGAGGTTGGGGATCCTTGCCTTAGTGGGTGTCCAAAAATATTCAATGACTAATTAAATGATTTCTAAAAATATTTTAATAGAAATATACTGTGAAATAATCAAATTAATACATTCATAGACATGTGTCTTTCAAGCAATTTGCTTTTTTATAATTATACTGAGTTAGTCAAAAGTACAATGGGGTCAGCAAATATTAATAGCTAAGGTTGTTGTTGTTCATATCCAACCCTGTGACTCCATGGACTGCAGCACACCAGGCTTCCCCCTCTTTCACCACCTCCCAGAGTTTGCTCAAACTCATGTCCATTGAGTCAGTGATGTCATCCAACTATCTCATCCTCTGTTGTCCCCTTCTTCTCCTGCCTTCAAATGGGTGTAAGAAATCTCTTTCCCCCAGTTCTGTGTTGGATTTAGCGTGTACTGACTTATAAGAGCCATTTTCAAAAATTTTGTGAATAAACATGGAAAGTGAAAGTGAAAGCCACCCAGTTGTATCTGACTTTTTGTGACCCCATGGACTATACAGCTCTTTGAATTCTCCAGGCCAGAATACTGGAGTGGGTAGCCTTTCTTTTCTCTACGGGATCTTCCCAGTTCAGGGGTCAAACCCAGGTCTCCCTCATTGCAGGTAGATTCTTCTTTTTCTTTTTAAAATTTTATTTATTTATGATTTGGCTGCACAGGGTCTTAGTTGTGTCACATGGGATCTAGTTCCCTGACCAGGGATTGAACTCTGGCCCCCTTCATTGGGAGCTTGGAGTCTTAGCCACTGGACCACTAGGGAAGTCCCTCAGGTGGATTCTTTACCAGTTGACCCACAAGGGAAGCCCAAGAATACTGGAGTGGGTAGCCTATCTCTTCTTTAGCCTATCTTCTCAACCCAGTAATTGAACCAGGGTCTCCTGCACTGCAGACAGATTCTTTATCAAATGAGCTATTGAAGAATCCCTAAACACAGTCATTAATTACAATTAAAATATATAAAACTGTCATTCAACAAACTGTATTAAAAACAAAGATAATCAAACTCACCAATACTTAGTGACTTTACTATATTTTACTATAATCTAGTCCAGTGGTGGGCAACTGTTTTCAGTAAAGGACCAAAGAGTAAATATTTTAGGCTTTGTAGACAACACAGTCTTTGTCACAGGTACTCATGAGAACCTGCCCATGGACAATTCATGGATAAATGGGAGTAGCATTGTTCAACAAACATTATTTACAAAAGTAAATGACAAGCCATATTTGGCCTGTAGCCATCATTTACTGATACTTATTCTATTGAAGTTCCTTGCATATATCAATTATGCATGAAGGATATGTTCTGAAATGGTACCTTGTCATACATCTCTTCTCAAATCCATGTTCTGGGGCTTTAAGTTGGTAGCTCAAAATTGTCCATGGTGGTGGTATGCATAAATACTTCTGAAATTGAAATCAACAAGGTATTAATTAAGTATTTGAATCCCCCTCACCCTCACCCCCAAAACACACACACACAAAGAGCTGGTTGTTAAATATTTACCATCACATGATGCTTTCGTCCTACCATAGATTTTGGTGATAGTAACTGGAAAAACTACTACACTTATAAGAAGTCATTTTTTCAGGACATCTGTAATGCTGTCAATAACAAGGTCTGAAAGCAGAAGAGAAGCATGACTTATCTCTTAGGTGGCAACACAGCTGCCTATTTAAAGAGTTTTAAAAATATGTAAAAATAGCATGCTATGTCAGTGATTAAAACATGCTTAGCATTTCAACTTCACTCAAGACTTTGCAATATATAGTCAATGTTAATATTTAAAAACTATTTATAGCGTATGCTTATACACCAGAGTAGGTGTGTATCTGCACAGAGGCTTCATTAGGGAACAAAATAGTACAAGATGAAAAGTAAAGCATGCAAGGCAGATAAGGGATGCCTGCAGGTGGCTTGGGGTGGATTGTGATTTTAAATAGAATTCCCAGAAAATCCCTCACTTAAAAACTACATTTAGCAGAGGCTTGAAAGAGTTGAGGGAGGCGTCTGTCTATATAAGCGGAAGGAGGTGGGAGAGGAGAGACAGTTTTAAGCAGAATGAGCGAAAAGTGCCAATTTCTAAGGTGGAAGCAGGCCAAGATGTTTCAACAACAACAAGGGAGCCAGTGGCCGGTGCGGGTGAGCAGAGTTATGAGATGGTAGAGGGCCAGTGACAGAAAATTATGGAAGCAGTATGGACCATTAAATATGTTAGAGTTTCTCCTTTTTCTGCATTCAGAAACCCTTAGAAAGTTGTGAGCAAAAAGTAACTTGATATGACTTCAAGTTTAAAGGAATTATTAGAGGACTGGGAAATGAGGAAGGATGGGTTAGTAGAAACATGACTGTCAAAATGTTGGTAATTGTTGAAGACTTGTGATGGATATGAGGTGGTTTTTTAATATTCTTCTATTACGGGCAAGTTTTAAAAAAAAAGTTGTATGCTGAAAATAGACTCTAAAGAATGGTGCTTGCAAGCATTGCAGTGAGAAGCTTCTGCAATGGTAGTGGTGAGAAATGGCCATGTGTGTGCTGTGTGTGTGCTAAGTAGCTTCAGTCGTGTCTGACTCTTTGTTATCCTATGGACCATAGCCTGCCAGGCTCTTCTGTCCATAGGATTCTCCAAGCAAGAATACTGGAGTGGGTTGCCATGCCCTCCTCCAGGGGATCTTCCTGATTCAAGAATTGAGCCTGCATCTCTTATGTCTCCTGCATTGGCAGGCAGGTTCTTTACCATTAGTGCCACCTGGGAAGCCCGAGAAATGGCCATGGCCTGGATCAAGTGAAATGAAAGTTGTTCAGTCGTGTCTGACTCTATGCTATGCTATGGGCTATACAGTCCATTGAATTCTCTCAGGCCAGACTACTGGAGGAGTTAGCCTTTTCCCTTCTCCAGGGGATCTTCCCAACCCAGGGATCAAACCCAGGTCTACCACATTTCAGGTAGACTCTTTACCAGCTGAGTCACAAGAGAAGTCCAAGAATATTGGAGTGGGTAGCCTGTCTCTTCTTCAGCGGATCTTCCCTACTCAGGAATCAAACAGGGGTCTCTTGCATTGCAGGCTGATTCTTGATCAACTGAGCTATGAAGGAAGTGACCTGGAAAAAATAAGAGTCAGATTTGAAAGGTAGGTTTTAAAAGAGCCTTTTGAAAGGTGATTTAAAAGCACTAACTGAAAAAAATAATAGATGTGTTTAAAATCAATTTTTATTTTTCCTCACGGCCTTCCTGATGTCTCAGTAGCTAAAGAATCTGCCTGCAGTGCAGGAGACACAGGAGATGTGGTTTGATCCCTGGACTGGGAAAATCCCCTGGAAAAGGAAATGGTAACCCACTCCAGTATTCTTGCCTGGAGAGTCCATGCACAGAAGAGCCTTGTGTGCTGCAGTCCAAATGGTTGTGAAGAGTTGGACAAGAAGAAATGAGAATCAAGACAGAGCCAGATATTAAAGGTAGAGGCAAAAGCAGTAACCAAAAGAATAAAATGTGTTTAAAATAATTTTTTTTCTCAACTTTAATATATATTCTGTTGTTTATTTCAGCATCTTTTATCACAGGATTTTCACACTGCTGAGATAAAAATAGTGATAATCAAATAGCTTTTTAAAAATAATCATTTCTCTTTCCAGTTTTACTTACACTGGACTTATTTAACCTTTAGCAATGTGACTGTAATTAAAGGTATTTTATGCAGTTGGCAATAGACAAGTTTCTCTCCTGTCCAGATTTATGAATTCCAATCACCAGGGTCTCATTTAAGCCAAGAAGCTCAGTCTGTCATTCCTCTTGAGACGGGATCAGTGTCTCACTCAGCATTTCTCTTTGTTAAAATAATGCCATCTGTTGTTAGCTAAACTGTAACTAGAGTCTCACCTGCACAGAAGGATGTTTATGTGGTTTTGCCATAAATTATGTCCACTCCAGCTTGCATTTCAGACTTCAAAAGGAGGACAGGCTGTTCCAGATGTTGATAACAGTGAGTTCAATTAGATCTACAGGGAAAAAAAAAACTAAACTAAAAGACATTAAATTAGTTTATTTCTCCATATTAAAAATAAAAGCCAATTCATTAGGTAGTTTTATTTCTCTAAACTATTATTTACTTGGGTAAAATTTGAAGAGGAAAGGGTAAATGTATTCCTCACTAGAACCAGACATTGATGTTAAGTTCTGCATATTCTCAAGAAAAACTAGCATGATGGGAAACTAAGAGCGAGTGAAAAATACTGGGAAATATACCATTATATAGTTATGATCTTTAAAAAGAGAAATTATATGCAAAGCAACAACAATAACTGAAGAACTGATTAAAGGTCTCATGTCTAAGTATACACGTACTCTGTGGGCTGTCCTGAAAAGCTGAGTGGAGGGAATTATGCATCTTAGAAAACTAAGGGGTTGGGGCTTCCTGTAAAGTATGGGGTAGAATGGGGTAGAGAGTTGGAACATCTTAGCAAAGAGACATCTTAGCAAAGCTGCATTGTTATCAGACAGAAATGGGGAAATGTGAAGAAATTCATCCTCCAAGGAAGCTTGTCTGTCTCTGTCCAGACTCTCACTGGAAAGAGAAAGTTTCTTCTAAAATATATAATTCTATGGCTTGTATAGTCATCTGGTTTAAAAATGATTTTACAATACACACATAGATCCAAAAAAGCTTATAGATGAGAATGAGCACAATGATTTGTCACAGGTAGATAATATTACCAAGGTGCTTTTTAGGAAGCAAGCATATAACCTATCAGGAGAGATGCTTCAATAGCTAAGTCCAGGTTGGATACACATCTTCCACTACTCTCCAAAGCATAAGGTCACAGCACAAAATCACAAATGACATGAAGAAATAATTTGCTATGATTGAGAGTCAGGCATAGTAGAGTGCGGGATCAGAGCTCTAAGATCTTTAAATAATAAAGTGGCAATCATAAAAAGCATAAGATATGAATATTAAAAGTTATCAAAGAACTTTTAAAAGATAATTGCTACCATAAGAAAAAGAACTATACTGTGAGAAAAATAATGGGGAAATTTGAAAAGGAAACAGTTTCAGAAAAGAAAATATAGCCACAGAAAATAAAAATAAATGCAAAGTTAATACAGAATAGATGATAAGCTATTGTACACAAAGTGTACAACTGGCATTACAATGATAAAGAATGGGATATAAGATCTTGAAAGACACAATTCTGAAAAATTTTCAGAATTGATAATTAATAAATATAAATTCTCAAATTTTACATGCATGATTTTCTGAACAACACAAATGAATCTAAAGTATCTGAGATATCTAGAATATATAAAGCCCTACTGAAATTGAAAAAAAAATTAACAATGACAAGAAAGCCAAGACATTTTATTTAGAAAAAAGTAAGACTAACCACAGAATTCCAATAATAATAGAGACCAGAATATACTGAAATCATCAAGGTACCTAAGGAAAAATAATCAACTTCAAATTCTGAATTATTGATTAAGTATAGATAAATTATATTTATAAATTATATATATGAATGCTATATAAAAATAAATTGCTGATGGAATTTTTATCATATGATCCGTCAGTGAAGCCCATGAATAAAAGTAAATTCAATAGGAGACAGTGAAGCCTAAGAAGTAATGTGGGCTTTTATATTATTTTCTCTGTGCTTAAAATCTTTAATACAAAATTTAAACAATAATTTTTAAAAAGCAATAGAAAATAATTCTGGTTACCTTAAATTTAAAAAGAAATGGGAGATCAATTTATTGACAGGAATTTAGGAACCTCATAGAGTAACTCAATTAAACATGGGATGGAAAGAAAATAGGCCATTTTCAGATACTACAGTAGCAGGAATCATGATTCTTCTATCCATGATCCTACTGTCAGTGTGACTCAGCTCCACAATTCTTGTTTACTTTTTCTATCTTTTCTAGTTTTTCAGGTGATTTTGTATCAGTTGATAACTACTGAGAGCTCATATGAGTTAAGATCTAGTTCCATAAAAGAGAAAATCATTGCTTTCGCTTCATGATCTTTCTATTACACTTAACCTTTTACTGATTGTCACATACATTTATTTTCCTACATTTAAAGATGCCCTTACTTAATACAATCCACTCTCATACTGCAAACATTCTTTCTATGTCTATTGTGGGAGACGATTCCAAATAATGTGTTGATACCAAATCCAGATTTGATGCCAGAGAATCATTCTTGTTCACATACAGATTCCATGTACAGAGGGTAGTGCCACACTACTTCAGTCTTGATTATATTCTGACACAAAACTTATTGTTTATTTCACAAAAGACTATGAATACAACATTTATATTGATATTGTTCTATATGTCTGGTATTGTAATTGATATTTAGTATAGATTAATGAATATAATTTTACATTTTGTGGAAGATAAAGTAGTAAACAGTGTTTTTAAAGTAAATTATAATTTACAGAGTTTGTTAGAATTTAGTAATACCTGACAGAATAGGATAAAGAGTATTAGAAGTTCATGGAGAGGAAGGGCAGCTTCAACTTTATTTCAGGTGGTCAGGGTAAATATACTGCCAAAGTGACATTTAAGCAAAAATTGAAAAAAACAAGGACATGTGTCATTTGAGTGAAGACTGCAAGAAGCAAAGGGAACAGACAGTGCAATGGTTTCAAGATGAGGGGGTGACATGAGCAAAGTGGCTAACTCAAGAATAAGGGTGGAGAGGCAATGGAGATTCAGGTACTAACTTGCCACGCTAAAGCCACTCTAAGCATGTTGGTACTTACTTTGTGTGAGATGACAAACCTTGATATATGTTATGGAATAAAAAAATGTATACCCTAAAATTCATATGTTGAAATCCTAACCCCAATACCTAGGAATATATTTGGAAATAAGATTATTACAGATGAGATCATTAGGATGAGTACTAATCCAATATGACTGGTGTCCTTATAAAAAGGGGAAATTTGGGAATGGAAGCACATACAGAGAGATTGTCATATGAAGGTGAAGACAGAAATTGGAGCAATGCAGACAAATATCAAATATTGCTAGCAAACCAGTATAATCTAGAAGAATGGGGCAGATTTTATCTCAGAGCCTCCAAAAGGAATCAACCCTGCTAACACTTTGGTCTTAGCTTTGGATCCTCCAGAACTGTGAGAATATAAATACATAATATTTAAACCACCCACTTTATGGTCCTTTTTTATAACAGTGCTAGCAGGACCATAAAGTAAACACTGAGCCAAAGAGTGAAATGACCCTACTTAAGTTTCACAAGTATCACCTGATTAGTATGTTTGGTGGGAGAAGCAAGAATGGAAGCACAATGATTAGTAAGCAAATTCTTACATTACAATCAGCAAGAAATTTTAAGGGCAAAGACCAGGGTTGAAGTTTAAGCATGATCAGATATTGGCTCTATTTTGAAGGCATAGCCTCTTAGTGGAATGAATGTGGGCTGTAAAGACAGAAAGAATTCAAGGATAACTATGGCTTCTGGCATGTACATCTGGAAAGGTAGAGGTGCCAGGAACTGAGATGTAGTGGCAGAGCTAAGACTGAAATTAATTTCCCAGGTTGTCCTGACTCCCAGAATAATCTCTTTGCTCTTGGAATTAATAATGGGAAGATGTGCCAATATACATATCATCCTTATAACATTTATTCATATACATAAGAAATTTTTCTGTTCTCTTCCATTTGCCAGCATCCTTGAGAAAAATCCATACTCCTGAAGGTTCCTCATTTTCTTGATTGTAATTGTTCTGTGTTGGATACTCTTCTTGGTAGATCTCTATTTTGGAAAATGATCAGGAGTGCAATCTACACAAGAATAGCAGATGACTTTGTGAAATGGCAGAAAGTCAATGATTTGTGCAAAGAAATTCCCAGAGAAGAGCCTGCAATTTCCAGGACAAGTTGTGGTGGACTCAGCACTTGCTATTGCAACTGTCATCACTCAGCAAAGCAACACCTTGTAATTCAAAGTCTTGTAGAGCTGAACATAATTGCTCCAATTTGCCCTGAAAAATCAAGTCCTCAAATATTTCTGTCTTTCTTGAATTATCTCACATTCACAGAAATATTAACTCAACACACAAAATGGAAAAATTAAAGAAGCTACAGATGAAATATATATCGATTTTCCTTAAGATGGGAATCTTTTAAGTTTTCATGATATAAAATATTTAACTTTACCTACAGTGGTAGTTGTATATTCTTTCATGTGATAGGTACTTGAAAATAAAAATTTGAGGTAAATATATTAGAAATCTTCTAAGAGGTCATGCCTACTTGAAAAAAATAGAAAACTATTTGTGAAACATAACATGGGGGAAATCATTTCAAGGAAGTGATACAAAGATTAACTTCTCTGTATACATCCCAACATTATGCAAAAGGCATAACATCCAGTGTCTAAAGCAGAGGGATCTTCCACAACAGACAAAATTGAGAACAGGAAATTTTAAAGTAATACAGACTTTTGACGAGTGGTATTGGTGTCATGTTTGACTTCCCTAGGAGTGCTTTGAAGTTTTTGAGGAACCTTTGAAACTGACACCGTGTTGAACATAAAAGACATGCTTAACAAGAAGAATTAATACCCAGATCCCATTTTGATTTCCTTTTAGAGTAGTATTGAAAGCTAAATTAAATATTTCCCAGACACCCTTAAAGCTGCAGCTCTGACTGGGAATTTGGCTCTACAAAATAGATGCACTCACATGAGTCAGAAGTGCTGCAGAGGACATCGTATGGCTGTTTTGCCACTACCCTTCAAAAGCAATGTTTTGAAGGCACTGGGTGTTTCTGCCGCAGCATTCCAATCAGTCATTTTGTGGGAGGAGAATGGCAACTTCAGCAGCTTTGGTGATGTCAGTGAGAACAGCAGTAGCAGCAATGGCTTTGATAGTATGTTCTCAAAGTCAGTAGTTCTGGTAGTTCTCCAATGCCTCTCTACTAGAGGTCTTACAAAGAAACTCTACAGATATTAATCAGGAAGTGATTCTTGGAAGTCCATTCTAGATGTTTTTGGCTCCTCTGTCCATGCAATTCTCCAGGCAAGTATATTCGCTTCTCCTAACCCAGGGATCGAACCTGGATCTCCTGTATTGCAGGTGGATTCATTACCATCTGAACCACTAGGGAATCTCCTTGCTCATGTCCAAGATTTTACACTTTTATTTACTTATTTTTCTGTGCAAATAACTGTCTGCTTTAAAATATCACGAAGTCTGAGTGATGAAAATCTTGAAAAATTCAAGTACCATACCTTTCTCCTGCCAACTGAACAAGCAGAAGACTTTGAACTGATGCTTGGGTTTCAGAGAGTTGAGTGATGTTGAACTCCAAAATAATATAATTAACCAGTATCTTGTATCCTGACTGTCTATCCAGGCTTTTGGGTCAGGGTAAATATTTTACTGCTGAGCAACCAGGGGAGCCATACATTTAAATTATATATTGTTTAATCAAAATCTGAGAGTGATTTCTGACCTCATAAACTAAATAAATAAGGCAGAAATGCTCTCCATATGAAAGGTTGCTGCTGTGAGCTGTATGCCGCACCAGGATTCGTGACCTCCAGAGGAGAGGATTTCATTCCAGAGCCAGAGACCAGGTTTGACCACTAGAGCTTTTGGTGTAACAGAATTTTATTAAAGTGTAAGAGAGATAAAGAAAGCTTCTGACATAGCCATCAAAAGGGATCAGAAAGAATGCCCCCTTGTTAGATTTTAGTAAGGTGCTTTATGTCTGTTTACAGGCTATTAATCAGATAAGAGAGACATCTCAAGGCTGAGGGAGTTTCACCAGGCCCCTTTCCCACTATATGCATTTTTGAGATAGGATGGCTTGAGGTGTGTCATCCCTGGTCATAAAACAATTGACATGAACACTGGTTTGTTGAGCCATTATTGGCCCAAGGTTTGAGAAAAGAAAAAAAAAAATTAGTCTTAGGCAGGACGATTTTTAAGAAATACAGATTCCAAAGCAAATAGGTAGTTTCATTAACATAGCTTAAGAAAAACATTTCCATAAGAAATGAGCTAACACATCGGTTAGCTCAAGGCAGAACCAGGTGCCACCAACACAGAATTAAGAAGCCTCTTTAATTTTGTATAGAGAAGGGAAAAAAAAAAGTCTGCCACTTGCAGTTTATTTTCTCCTGACATCTGGGGGCCTCTGGCCTTCTTACATGTTACTCTCTCACCTAGTTGTTAAAAGTGGGCAAAAGAAGGGAGTTATTTTAAAAGGAAACCTCTCTGTATTTCATGTCTCATCTTTAATAGAGCTATAGATTTGCTTTATTATTTAGACCTTTTTCATAATAATTGCTTACCTTCATCCCTATTAAAAAGACAAAGAATGAAAAACAGAGCCACATACGTTCCTGTTTTTAGAGGTGATGAGTATGTATAAATGAAAATAAGAAACTACTGACTCTAGGGAAAGTGGCAACCCCAGATATATCACACTAATTAAAATGGCAACCCCTCAGAAACATTGTAAAGTTAAATTTCCATCTATTTATATCCTATAATAAGACTTGGGATATAATTCTGCTTAAAAACTTTTACCTTCCATTTTAATTAATATTTATCAATTAGCATATTTCCCAGAGGCAGTTTTAAAAGGGTAAAGTTGAAAATGCTCACTTCATTTTATATCATCAAATTCAAATGAAAATAGAACATTTGTGTGTCTTTGTTATATTCTTTCCAAGCACTAATAGTTTACATTATTTTCATAAATAATCACCTCTTGTTTGGTAAAATCCATAATAAAAATGTGTATTTTTTCAAATATAGTTTTTGAGATTGCATATTTCAAGTTATAAGATTTATGCAAATGAAGTTATAAACAGAATATTTTCTTTCATTGAGAAAGTGGAGAAAACAAAATTTTTCCAATAATCTGGAACTTACTTGGAATTTCACTGAAACAGATTTTTCTTTATTTTTTAAAATAAAAAAGTTTTGTGTCCCAAACAATTAATCACCATGTCTGATTAATTATTCCATAAGTTAGATATGAATATGGGTAATGATTGAATTAGTATTAATACTAAGTGGCATTCTCTTAACACTGGTAGTATTTGAAGTTTATATATAAAAAAAGAAAAGCAGTATGATGAGGCAGAAAAGCATGTATTGAGAATCAGTATGTTAACATTTTTTCAGGTTTCTATTATATGTGCCTTGTTTTACTAATTCACACCACATGCTTTTATGGTAAGTGTATTTTTATTTTTCTTATTTTTAATTTCAAAAACTGAGCCTCAAAGAGGACTAATGGATCATTTTGATGCAGGCTGTGACTTGGAACGCATTGCTGCAATGCTACAATGCTTCCACCTGAACAAAGATCTTCTATAGCTACAAATTACAAACTGTAAGGGACTGAAAATAACTGCATGCATGCACAGATTGGGCAAATTATGGACTAAGATACACAAAGACCAAAAAACCCAACTGTCACTTTGGAAGAATAGGGAGCAAACACAGGATACTAAGTATGACTCCTGCACTCAGTACAACCTAAGGTGTCAGCAAACCACTATGCCACCGCTGGACCTGAATCCTGGACACATCTTTACCCTCATTCCCTGTAAGGAACTTCCTTGCCCTGCTCATGGAGTGAGTAAGGGAATATGATACTTGTTTTCACTTTCCTGCAGCTGTAGGAGTCTCAGTAAATCCTTGCCTGAATTTCTTGTCTGGCTCCTGGAAAATTTCTATTGACTGGGGAAGGCCAAGAACTCTGGTTGGTATCAATCTGACCAGTGATTCAAAAATGGTAAAGCAAAAGTGTAAACAGAAATTTCATACACCCAAAATCAATACTCTTTCCTGTGCATTATACTGCATTTCATCCCCAGCTTTATGACTACCTACCTGTGCAATTATGGACACAGTGTTTAAATTCTATGAGACAGGGGCTGCTCATTCATAACATTAGGGATTAAGCTCCATAATGAAAGAACTTTATATGTTTTTATGATTTGGGGTTGCAAACAGAACTAAAAGAGTGAGAAAACATCCTTGTTCATAGAACAGTCTGAGAAAGATCTGTTTCCATGTGCCTTGTTTGTTTAGACAAGAGAGTCAGCTAAAGAAAGACAAATGAGAAGACACCTCAAGGAAGCTGTATCAGATGAATACCTGACAGGGTCAACGATGACTGAACCAGATGCAAGGTTAGAATACACAATTGCAACTTCCAGTCATTGATCTGATCAAATGAATTGTCCACATAATTTTATATGACTACAAAAAAATAAAAACTATAACAATTAGGGAAAGTATCATTATTTTTGAGGCTCTGTTGTATTTATCACAAAAACAACAACACAGAATCCAAAAGAAAATATTAGAAAGGAGTTTGTTATACTATTAAGAATACAGAAATATTTGGTTTCAATGACAGAAACAGAACTCTAAGGAATTCACTCAAAAATTATTAAATTATTAAACTATGAAAAGGGGGAAATTCAAAATACATATGCGAATTCAATAGCTTTCTAATTGATAAATTTTTAAAGGCAAGGGAAAAAGGACCTTAGGCATAGTATTAATAAACTTTTAAATGTCTAAAGTTTAATTTTGCAATGCATTCCTATGTTTATACAAAAATAAATAAATAAAGTCTAATGCAATGGTAACTATATATGCACACATATATGGAGTATACGTATATACAAACACACACACATATATATATGATATCTTCCATTCCAAATAACATGCAATTCTTACGCCAGTTGTTGCTCTTGTTTTTCAGTCCCTAGTCGTGTCCAGCTCTTTGTGACTCCATTGATGGCAGCACATCAGGCTTCCCTGTCCTTCACTATCACCTGGAGTTTGCTCAAATTCATTTCCATTGAAACAGTTATGCTATCTAACCATCTCATCCTCTGTTGTGCCTTTCTCCTTTTGCCTTCAATCTTTCCCAGCATGAGGGTCTTTTCTAATGAATCGGCTCTGTGCATGAGGTGGCCGAAGTATTGGAGCTTCAGCTCAGCATCAGTCCTTCAAATGAATATTCAGTATTGATTTCCTTTATGTTTGACTGGTTTAATCTTCTCGTAGCCCAATGGACTGTATACAGTCTGCTCCAGCACCACAATGAAAGCATCGATTCTTTGGCATTCAGTCTTTTTAAGGTCCAAGTCACATCCATACATTGCTACTGGGAAAACAGTAGCTTTGACCATATTAATCTTTTTTGGCAAAGTGATGCTGCTTTTTAATATGATGTCTAGGTTTGTCATTGCTTTCCTTCGAAGGAAAAAACCTTTTAATTTCTTGGCTTCAGTCACCATACACAGTGATTTTGTAGCCCAAGTTAAGAAGATCTGTTACTGCTTCCATTTTTCCCCCCTGCTATTTGCCATGAAGAAACGGGACCAAATGCCATGATCTTAGTTTTTAATGTTGAATTTCAAGCTAACTTTCTCACTCCCCTCTTTTACTCTCATCAAGAGGCTCTGCAGTTTCTCTTCACTTTCTGCCATTAGAGGGCTAGCATCTGTATACCTTGCTGCTAAGCCGCTTCAGTCGTGTCCGACTCTACGATCCCATAGACGGCAGCCCGCCAGGCTCCCCCGTCCCTGGGAATCTCCAGGCAAGAACACTGGAATGTGTTGCCATTTCCTTCTCCAATGCATGAAAGTGAAGTTGCTCAGTCGTGTCCAACTCGTAGCGACCGCATGGACTGCTGCCTACCAGGCTTCTCCGTCCATGGGATTTTCCAGGCAAGGGTACTCGAGTGGGTTGCCATTGCCTTCTACGGTGTATATCTGAGGTTGTTGACATTTCTCCTGGCAATCTTGACCACCGCCTGTGATGCATCCATTGGGGCATATCACATGATGTATACTGCATAGAATTTAAATAAACAGAGTGTCAGTATATAGCCTTGTCATACTCTTTCCTCAATTTGGAACCAGTCAGCTGTTCCATGTCTGGTTCTATCTATTGCTTCTTGACTCACATAAAGGCTTCTTAGGAGATAGGTATGGTGGTGTGGTATTCCCAACTCTAAGAATTTTTCACAGTTAGTTGTGATTTACACAGTCAAATGCTATAGCATAGTCAATGAAGCAGAAGTAGATGTTTTTCATGGAATATCCTTGTGTTTTTTTTTCTATTAGCCAATGAGTGTTGGCAACTTGATTTCTGATTCCTCTGCCTTTTCTAAACCCACTTGTACATCTAGAAGTTCTTGGTTCACGTACAGCTTAAGTCTAGCTTGAAGGATTTTGAGCATAACCTTACTGGAGTGTGAATTGAGAGCAGTTGTAGGGTAATATGAGCATTCTTTGCACTGACGTTTTCTGAGATTGAAATGAAAACTAACCTTTCCAGTTCTGTGGCTATTCCTGAGTTTTCCAAATTTGCTGACATATTGAGTGCAGCACTTTAACATCATTATCTTTTAGGAATTTAAGGGCATCATCTTTAGGATTTTAAATAGCCCAGCTGGAATTCAATCATCTCCATTTGCTATGATCATAGTAATACTTCCTAAGGCCCACTTGACTTCACACTCCAGGTTGTCTGGCTTTAGGGAGTAATCACACCTTTGTGGTTATCCGGATCATTAAGACCTTTTAAAAAATACTTCTGTTTATTCCTTCCACCTCTTCTTAATCTCTTGTGCTCTGTTATGTCCTTACCATTTCTGTCCTTTATTGTGCCCATCCTTGGTTAATCTCTCAAATTTTTTGAAGCGATCTCTAGTCTTTCTCATTCTGTTGTTTTGCTACATTACTTTGCATTGTTTATTTAAGAAGGCCTTATCTTGATTTGCTAGTCTCTGGAACTTTGCATTCAGTTGGGTATATTCTACCCTTTATCCCTTGCTTTTTACTTCTCTTCTTCCCTCAGCTATGTGTAAAGTCTCCTCAGCCAAACACTTTGCCTTTGTGCATTTCTTTTTCTTTGTGATGGTTTTGGTCTCTGTCTCCTGACAATGTTGCAAACCTCTGTCTGTAGTTCTTCAGGCACTTTATCTACTAGACTAGATCTAATCCCTTCAATCTGTTTGTCACTTCCAATGTGTAATCATAAGGGATTTGATTTAGGCCATACCTGAATGGCCAAGTGGTTTTCTCTTTCTTCAGTTTAAAACTGAATTTTGCAATTAGGCACTGATGATCTGAGCTTGTTTTTGATCTTGTTTTTGCTGAATGTATAGAGTTTCTCCATCTTCTGCTGCAAAGAATATAATCAATTTAATTTTGGTATTGACTATTTGGTGATACCCATGTACAGAGTCATCTCATGCTGTTAGAAAAGGGTGCTT
Source organism: Nanger dama (assembly GCA_917880005.1). Taxonomy (NCBI): domain Eukaryota; kingdom Metazoa; phylum Chordata; class Mammalia; order Artiodactyla; family Bovidae; genus Nanger; species Nanger dama. The sequence goes on along the minus strand of CAKJTW010000006.1, from coordinate 58,053,086 downwards.
GCTATGACCAGTGTATTCTCTTGTCAAAACTCTGCTAGCCTTTACTTCATTTTCTACTCCAATGTCAAATTTGCCTATTACTCCTGGTATCTCTTGACTTCCTACTTTTGCATTATAATGCCCTATGATGAAAAGGACAGCTGTTTGGGGTGTTAGTTCTAGAAATTGTTGTAGGTCTTCATGTATCTGGTCAACTTCAGCATCTTTGGTGTCAGTGTTTGGAGCAGAGATTTGAATTACTCTGATGTTGAGTGGTTTGCCTTGGAAATGATTGAGATCATTCTGTCATTTTTGAGATTGCACCCAAGTACTGTGTTTTGGGCTCTTTTGTTGACTGTGAGAGCTACTCCATTTCTTCTAGGGGATTCTTGCCCACAGTAGTAGATGTAATGGTCATCTGAACTAAATTCTCCCATTCCTGCCCACTTTATTTCATTGATTCCTAAGATCTCCATAGTCACTCTTGCCATGTCTTTATTGATCACAGCCAATTTACCTGACTCATGAACTTAACATTCCAGGTTCCCATGCAAGATTATTCTTTACAGTGTTGGACTTGACTTTCACCATCAGACATATCCACATTGAATGTCATTTCTGCTTTGGCCTGGCTGCTTCATTCTTTCTGGATCTATTAGTAATTGCTGTCTGCTCTTCCCCAGTAGCATATTGGACAGCTTCCAGTCTACAAACAGCTTTTCTAGTGTCATATCTTTTTGCCTTTTCATACTGTTCATGGGGTTCTCACAGTAAGAATACTGCTGTGGTTTGCCGTTCCCCACCTCCCCCTTTAGTGGACTACGTTTTGTGAGAACTCTTTACTATGACCTGTCCATCTTGGATGGCCCTTCATGACATGGTTCATAGCTTCATTGAGTTACACAAGCCCTTTTGCCATGATATGGTTGTAATTCATGAAGGGAATTATACTAGTAACATTGAGAATTTTAATCCTATCTTATTAGATGAATACCTTATTTTGAAATGGCAAGTTAATTTAAATTTAGAGTTTAAGGAGAGTAGATCACCAAAATGCTAATAAAAACAAAACAACAACTCAACGTTGAGGACCATGCTAAAGAAATAGGTAGCAAGAGGAAATTTCTCCCTAAAAACAATCACATTATGTATATTTACATATCCGCATCAGTATAAGTAGTTTACATGCTTTATCTCTAATTTCAGAATCTGAGGTTAATATTTTTTATTTTCACTGATTTAAAGATTAAGAAATGTGTGAAGAGTAATTCATTCAATGTGACTGGGAGAATATCAAATCCTAATGAAGAAATGTTAACAAATTTATCACTTATGGTTCCAGATATGGGATAATTGAGGAGGGATTAATTAAAAATATGTTTTTAATTACAAACATATGAGCAGATTAAAGGTAAACAACCCAGAGTAAGGAAGTATCCTGTCGCCTAACAGAAGAGAAAGCCTTTGCTCCTTGCTCTTTGACCTTGCAAGACAAAAAGAGGCAGAATTCTGAGTAATCTGCTGTAAGAGAGGGGATTACTGGTAAAGGTACACAGTCACCTCTTGGTGATCTTAAAGAGAAGTAGGCAGATGAATAATTACCTCTCCTTAAAAGCTGGGTTAAAGCTCAACATTCAGAAAACAAAGATATGGCATCTGGTCCCATCACTTCATGGGAAATAGGTGGGGAAACTGTGGAAACAGTGTCAGAGTTTATTTTTGAGGCTTCAAAATCACTGCAGATGGTGATTGCAGCCATGAAATTAAAAGATGCTTACTCCTTGGAAGGAAAGTTATGACCAAACTAGATAGCATATTCAGAGGCAGAGACATTACTTTGCTAAAAAGATCTGTCTAGTCAAGGCTATAGTTTTCCAGTAGTCATGTATAGATGTGAGAGTTGGACTGTGAAGAAAGCTGAGCGCTGAAGAATTGATGCTTTTGAACTGTGGTGTTGGAGAAGAGTCTTGAGAGTCCCTTGGACTGCAAGGAGATCCAACCAGTCCATACTAAAGAAGATCAGTCCTGAGTGTTCTTTGGAAGGAATGATGCTAAAGCTTTACTTAAACTCCAGTACTTTGGTCACCTCTTGCGAAGAGTTGATTCACTGGAAAAGACCCTGATGCTGGGAGGGATTGGGGGCAGGAGGAGAAGTGAACGATAGAGGATGAGATGGCTGGATGGCGTCACAGACTCGATGGACATGAGTTTGGGTAAACTCCGGGAGTTGGTGATGGACAGGGAAGTCTGGCGTGCTGCAGTTCATGGGGTCACGAAGAGTTGGACACGACTGAGTGACTGAACTGACCTGAACCTCTACTCTGAACTTTTGCTAATGGATCTCTTTGCCCAAGCTCATGCAGAAAACAGAGAAAAAAATGAACATTTTGTTCTAGAACATAAAATCAGCTTCTTGAAATATTGAAAAGAATGGAAAAGTGTATATGGAGTGAAAGTAGAGAGGAAAATAGAAACTATCCATCACAACTCTTTGCATATCATATAGGCAGATTAAAATCTCCAGATAGATAAGATTCACTAAATCAAAATAAAAAGCAAATGGATTATAAAATGGTATAAAGAACAGAAGCCAATGAAAAAATTACAAGAAAGGATATAGAATTTGAGATGTTTGCATGGAGACTTTGACAGTAAGCTGCTTGTCTATTTGGTCTGAATATTATAATACAAGGGTGTATTTATATTTTTAATGTTGTATTTAAAACTGAAACTAACAACCACACAACTTCAAGACATATTACTCTCTCAGTTACAAGTCTGGGGACCTGATCCCTCACTACAAGTCTCAGGGGCAGCTGGATGAGTATACAAGATACACTTCTGGAAGCCAAGCCAGACTAAGAATCAGAATGACAGACTACCAAATGCAGTGGGAACAAAACACAACAGTAATTAAATGAGAGTATCAGTCAAGATGCTGATGTGGCAGACTGTTAGTGGATAACAATAAATAGTGAAGGAAATTCCAAATCAACTGGAGGAAGGACATCCCTAAGAAATTGTGTAGTCCTGAGTACTTCTTTGAATAAACTACTCATCTTTACAGACAAACATTTCGTTATAATGTTCAAGGTTATATGAACTGTGTTCATATGAGTTGTCCAAAAGTAGCTCCATCACTTTCTCCACACCCTGAATATATCTGTTTAGAAGATGCAAACAGATAAGAAAGCATTTTATAAGAAGCATATACTTCAAATTAACCTTTGAACATTTTCCTAGAATAAATTCGAATTTAATTCCTTTTTCCCAGAAGAGTGGTAGATGCATAGTAAGTATTTAACAAATACTTTTAAATTAGTAACAAAAAATACAGATAGCTTCAGGGTTAGGAGATGATGCTAGATTTCAGAAGTGATTCCTGAATAATTTCAGGACAATCTCAGGAATTTGATAATTACTCAAGTGAGTCCTGGACCTAGATCTGAAGGAGCCACAGCATATTTGAAACTCAGGTGTGACATTCTGACTCTTCAGTTAATATGAAGACTGATATATCAGATTCTTTATAAGAACATTACTAAGGATATTAATTATATTGTTGTTTCTTTTGCTTCTTATCCTCTTTAAAAAAAAAAACAAACAAACAAACAAAAACCTAAAACTGCTCAAGACTAAAGCAGCAGTACTCCACAGGTGACAGTAAATCCTTTTCTCCTGACTCTCATAATTAGACACTGGTGAATGCCAAATGCCTTCTGTGGTTAGAGACTTAAGTCTCATGCTTTCTTGAGCTCCATGAGATGGCACTTTAATAAACTTCATCTTGCCAGTCAACTGTAATGTTACCTTGCAGGCAATCCAAGGATGAGTTGTGAGAGTCTGTCTCTCTACCCAGGTAGTAATGCTTATTGCCATTCCTAGTGAACATAAAAGAGATGTCTCTGTTGTGGTATCTTAATAGATCCTGTAGTTCTCAACATTTTGGTAACTGTTTGATATAATTATTATGTCTCATAAAAAATAAATTTTAAACTGTAATACTCCAGCTTGCTGTGCTGCTTCACTTCAAAATAACTTATGGCTACTGGGTTCCCCTGAACAATATTGGTCCACAACAATAATAAAGTTGTCATCAAGAGGTGATGATAGACCACTTTGCATTGTTATAACTGCCTTTTGTAGTATAACTGTTTGCAACTTTATGAGGTCTTCATAAATGTGATCAATTGCAATAATAAAGTTGTGAGGCATTTGTGGCAGCTTATTTTTCTCTGCCTCAAAACAGGACCTGCCTTGCTTGTTGTTCTAATGTCTGTGCTTGTGCCATTGACTGCCACAGAGCTCTGGGCTATGAAAGGAACAAAATTAGCTTCCAGAGTTGTTCCCTGGCTTCCAGGCACTTCCAGTAATTCATTCATGTAACTGTAAACATATCAAGTTCAAACAATAGCAGGATAACATTTTTGTCCTACATAAACTGGGAGAGGCAAGTCAAGTACTCCATAAAGTGTCGTTTTTCCTTTTTTCCCCCAGGCATTATTAGGAAGTTAAGTGGTGCTAGTGTTAAATAATCTGCACTAGTGGTAGAGAATCCTCCTGACAATGAAGGAGAAGCAGGAGATGCAGGATCAATCCCTGGGTCAGGAAGATCCCCTGGAGGAAGGCATGGGAACCAGTACATTATTCTTGCTGGGAAAATCCCATGGACAGAGAAGCCTGGTGCGCTACAGTCCATGGGGTCTCAAAAAGTTAGACATGAATGAAGCGACTGAGCATGCATGTTCTAAGGATTGACTTAAAATTATTATTTGTTTTCATTATAATGAATTCCCTGGTGGCTCAGACAGTAAAGCGTCTGCCTACAATGAGGCAGACCTCGGTTTGATATCTGGATCGGGAATATCCCCTGGAGAAGGAAATGGCAACCCATTCTAGTAAGGGTTGGAAGGGTCTAGTAAGGGTCTTTTGATTGTTAGAGACAAGGGATTTTCTTGGCTGGAAAATCCCACAGACGGAGGAGCCTGGCAGGCTACAGTCCATGGGGCCACAGAGAGTTGGACAAGAAACACAGAGACAACTGAGCGACTTCACTTTCACTTTTCATTATAATGGTAACATTGAGTAATATGTTTATTTATTTAACAAATACTATATACGTATTTTATACGTATGGGCAAAAATGATAAAGCTTTTGAAAAAGATACCACCAAGAAAAGATATTTCTCCACAATAGCTACAGAAAGAAATGTAGCCCAATTATTTTTAAATAAATAATTCTAATGATAATTAAAACGTTATATATGTTGTACTGTGCTTAGTGGCTCAGTTATGTCTGACTTTTTGCAACTCCATGGACTGTAACATGTCAGCTCCTCTATCCATGAGATTCACTAAGCAGAAATACTGGAATGGGCTGCCATCTTACTCCTCCAGGAAGATATATATATATATATACATGTATATATATGTGTGTGTGTGTATATATATATATATATATATATAGTACAGACATGGTATAGATATGGCATATCTATATAGACATAGATATGGTATTTATAGATATAGACATATATAGATTTGATATCTTTTGCATATATATAATATCTTTTTGCATATATATATATATAGGTATATATATATATATAGTACAGACATGGTATAGATATGGCATATCTATATAGACATAGATATGGTATTTATAGATATAGATGTATATAGATAGATATCTTTTGCATATATAGATAGATAGATAGATAGATGGTGAAATATACCTACTATATTTTCACAGTGATCTATACACTAGTCTCCAAGCATGACAGCCATAATACAATAAAAGTAGAAAAGATCAATATTACTTTTGTACTGACTTGGTTTTTTTAAACCATGTTTTTCGTTTCCTATAATAATATAGATTGTTTCCTTCTTCCCTTCTCTTGAGACACTTCACCACAAACCCAGTTGAAACATTTATAAAGTAGAATAATGAGTTATATTTGTGTGAAATTATTTACATTACTTCATTCAGAAATAAATCAATTAACTGATAATAATTCTAAAATAATTAAATGCATGCATTTGAATAATATCTGGTTAAAATTTAAATAAAAATTTAAATTTAAAAGCTTATCTATCTTTGAAGTCTTGTATTTCAAGTTTTTATTCAAAATACTTCATACCGTGTACTTATTCTGTTCATTATTGCATGTAGTAAGATGCATTTTAATTAAACAATTAGATTGTAAATTGGGATAGAGTCAAAGTACATATTTTTGATGGATTTTCATTGATCAAGAAAAATATTGATAGTGTACAAAATATCTATATTAATAAAATTCTTTGTTCCTATAGCATTTAGTGTAATAATCAGATTTTTTTGATAATAGCTTTTTCTTGTAGCATTTAGTATAGTAATAAATTTAAGGAAATTAAATATTATGCTCTGAACTGTACACCCATTTTTTGCCTCCTGACTTACCAGATGATTTTGACAAGAAGGAACAAAGTTAATAAATAATTTATAGTCTCAAAATTTTTGATTTGAGTTCATTAAAGTGACAATGAAAGTTGCCCAGTCGTGTCCTACTCTTTAGGACCCCATGGACTATACAATCCATGCCAGGCCAGAATACTGCACTGGGTAGCCTTTTCTTTCTCCAGAGGATCTTCCCCAGCTAAAGATCAAACCAGGTCTCCTGCATTGCAGGCAGATTCTTTACCAGCTGAGCCACAAGGGAAGCCCAGGAATATTGGATTGGGTAGCCTTTCCCTTCTCCAGAGGATCTTCGCAACCCAGGGACTGAACTCCAATCTCCTTCATTACAGGCAGATTCTCTACCAGCTAAGCTTCATTAAATATCCAATTAATTAATTTCAGGGTTTTTTTGAATTTTTATTTTTTTAAAATACTTTATTCTACTTTACAGTACTGTATTGGTTTTGCCATACATTGACATGAATCAGCCACAGTTGTCCAAGCCCCCTCCCTAACAAGGCTGAGCGCCCAAGAATTGATGCTTTTGAACTGTGATGTTGGAGAAGACTCTTGAGAGTCCCTTGAACTGCAAGGAGATCCAACCAGTCCATTCTGAAGGAGATCAGCCCTGGGATTTCTTTGGAAGGAATGATGCTAAAGCTGAAACTCTAGTACTTTGGCCAACTCATGCTAAGAGTTGACTCATTGGAAAAGACTCTGATGCTGGGAGGGATTGGGGGCAGGAGGAGAAGGGGACGACAGAGGATGAGATGGTTGGATGGCATCACGGACTCAATGAACGTGAGTCTGAGTGAACTCCGGGAGATGGTGTTGGACAGGGAGGCCTGGCATGCTGTGATTCATGGGGTCGCAAAGAGTCGGACATGACTGAGCAACTGAACTGAAATGAACTGAACTCCTTTTTAATTAGTTATGTTCACTATGCATATAAGTTGTCTCCAGATTACTAGCCTATGCATTCTCCTTTAGTTCTCTGGCTCTTGTGTATACCTGATACCAAATGCTTGCAAAATGAGACCAGAATTAGAATTTCCCAATATTTATGTAAAGCTCAAGAATGAAAAAATCTCTTCAAAGGATTCTGTGAACTATTTAGTTTCTGGCATGTCTGCTGTGGCATGTAAAGACAATATCTAAGTAGCAGTGGTATTTTCATTAATTCAGCAGTCCTTGGTGGTAAGAATAGTAGGTTCTAGAGTAAAGTCCTAGGTTCAAATACTAACTCTGCTCCTTGTTGGGTGTAGTTTGCAAGAAGAAAGATTAGAGCATACATCAGGGGACAATTTTCTGATACGTCTATTTAATGTAAAAGGGAACGAGTGCTTTGAGAAACAATAAGATCTCATTACTGAACATGTGTAGTAAATGTCTCAGTAATTTCATGTAGAAGATTTTGAAGGAAGGATGAATGCATCAACACATGAATGGTGCTGATTCCCTATGTTTCATGGGGGTCTTTTGATTATTAGAGACAAAGATGTCACCTCATGCATCCTTCCTTAATCATTTCTCTTCACGATTTTCGTTTCATGAACCTGACCTTCTGCTATTTAAAACTATCAAGTTATTTTAAATAGGTAATAACTCTAAAGGTGGAGGGCAAGTATGGGATAGTGAAAAATTACTGCATTTTACATCATTTTTATGAAATATGAACTTTCACCATCACTGTCAAAAGAGAACTTAGCTGTACTTAATTCTTGCTTTAATTATCTCTGTAGATTATGCTCCTCCACAAGTTCTACAAGTTCAAGGATGCAGATAATTTGGAGACTATCCAGGAAGAAGCAGTGAAAATGATTAAGATGCTGGGAAATTGGCTCTGTTATTAAGAGAAAGAATCAGATAGACTGATGGCAATGTGTTTTTTCAAGTATAATTTAAATGTATTCATAAGGTACATAATTACTTTTTCCCTGATATACTCTAAGGACTGGCGCAGGAAAATGGGATTAAATTGATTCAAAATTATAACTATACTCTAATTTTTAAAACCTAACATAAAAGTTGGACACCAGAAAAAAATAAGACACTCATTTTGTTCATTAAAAAAGTATTCCTTCAAAAGCAAATATATCAATTACTACTTGACAAAGACATTGGAGGCAGTGAAAATGAACATTATAGGAATGCCTTCAAAGTGAAGAGAAATTAAATAGGAAAAGTAAAACAAAAAGGAAGCTTCCATTGTAATTATAGTTTAAGTCAATGAATATATTATTCAATAACTTAAAACTACTGTACAGAATGGGGTGCTCTAAGTTTTGAACTTGTGTTTACCTGAATGGACTTTTAATATATACATAGAGTTGTGACTGAACAGTGAGAAAAAGAACCAGAATTCAAAACTCAGTAGGCATGACCATACTATTCCTTGCATATACTGTTGATCTACACATGGTTTTACTTTTCTTTTTTTTTTCACTTTACAATATTGTATTGGTTTTGCCATACATCAACATGAATCTGCCACTGGTGTACACATGTTCCCCATCCTGAACCCCACTCCTACCTCCCTCCCCATACCATCCCTCTGGGACATCCTAGTGCACCAGCCCTGAGCATCCTGTATCATGCATCAAACCTGGACTGGCTATTCATTTCACATATGATATTATACATGTTTCAATGCCACTCTCCCAACTCATGCCACCCTCTCCCTCCCCCACAGAGTCCAAAAGACTGTTCTACATCTGTGTCTCTTTTGCTGTCTCGCATACAGGGTTATTGTTACCATCTTTCTAAATTCCATATATATGCATTAGTATACTGTATTGATGTCTTTTTTTCTGGCTTACTTCACTCTGTATAATAGGCTCCAGTTTCATCCACCTCATTAGAACTGATTCAAATGTTTTCTTTTTAACGGCTTAGTAATATTCCATTGTGTATATGTACCACAGCTTTCTTATCCATTCATCTGCTGATGGACATCTGGGTTGTTTTCATGCCCTGCCTATTATAAACAGTGCTGCAATGAACATTGGGGTACATGTGTCTCTTTCAATTCTGGTTTCCTTGGTGTGTATGCTCAACAGTGGGATTGCTGGGTCATAAAAGAAGATAAGCAAAAACAAAAGAGAAAAGGAAAGATATAAGCATCTGAGTGCAGAGTTCCAAAGAAAAGCAAGAAGAGATAAGAAAGTCTTCCTCAGTGATTAATGCAAAGAAATAGAGGAAAACAACAGAATGAGAAAGACTAGAGATCTCTTCAAGAAAATTAGAGATACCAAGGAACATTTCATGCAAATATAGGCTCGATAAGTGACAGAAATGGTCTGGACCTAACAGAAGCAGAAGATATTAAGAAGAGGTGGCAAGAATAGACAGAAGAACTGTACAAGAAAGATCTTCATGACCAAGATAATCACAATGGTGTGATCACTCACCTAGAGCCAGATTTCCTGGAATGTGAAGTCAAGTGGACCTTACAAAGAATCACTGTGAACAAAGCTAATGGAGGTGATGGAATTCCAGTGGAGCTATTTCAAATCCTAAAAGATGATGCTGTGAAAGTGCTGCACTGAATATGCAAGCAAATTTGGAAAACTCAGCAGTGGCTACAGGATTGGAAAGGTCAGTTTTCATTCCAATCCCAAAGAAAGGTAATGCAAAAGAATGCTCAAACTATTGCACAATTGCACTCATCTCACACACTAGTAAAGTAATGCTCAAAATTCTCTGAGTCAAGCTTTACCAATACGTGAACTGTGAACTTCCAGATGTTCAAACTGGTTTTAGAAAAAGCAGAGGAACCAGAGAGCAAATTGCCAACATCTGCTGGATCATCGAGAAAGTAAGAGAGTTCCAGAAAAACATCTATTTCTGCTTTATTGACTATGCCAAAGCCTTTGACTGTGTGGATCACAATAAACTGTGGAAAATTCTGAAGGAGATGGGAATACCAGATCACCTGACTTGCCTTTTGAGTAACCTATATGCAGATCTGGAAGCAACAGTTAGAACTGGACATGGAACAGCAGACTGGTTCCAAATAGGAAAAGGAGTACTTCAAGGCTGTATATTGTCACCCTGCTTATTTAACTTCTATGCAAAGTACATTATGAGAAACGCTGGGCTGGAAGAAATACAAGCTGAAATCAAGATTGCCAGGAGAAATATCGATAACCTCAGATGTGCAGATAACACCACCCTTATAGTACCCTAAAAAGCCTCTTGATAAAAGTGAAAGAGGAGAGTGAAAAAGTTGGCTTAAAGCTCAACATTCAAAAAGGAGATCATGGCATCTAGTCCCATCACTTCATGGGAAATAGATGGATAAACAGTGGAAACAGTGTCAGACTTTATTTTGGGGGCTCCAAAATCACTGCAGATGGTGACTGCAGCCACAAAATTAAAAGACGCTTACTCCTTGGAAGGAAAATTATGACCAACCTAGAGAGCATACTCAAAAGCAGAGACATTACTTTGGCAACAACGGTCCAACTAGTCAACACTATGGTTTTTCCAGTGGTCATGTATGAATGCGAGAGTTGGACTGTGAAGAAAACTGAGTGCTGAAGAACTGATGCCTTCGAACTGTAGTGTTGGAGAAGACTCTTGAGAGTCCCTTGGACTGCAAGGAGATCTAACCAGTCCATTCTAAAGGATATCAGTCCTGGGTATTCTTTGGAAGGACTGATGCTAAAGCTGAAACTTTAGTACAATGGCCACCTCATGCAAAGAGTTGACTCATTGGAAAAGACCCTGATGCTGGGAGGGATTGGGGTAGGAGAAAGGGAAGACAGAGGATGAGATGGCTGGATGGTATCACTGACTCAATGGACATGAGTCTGAGTGAACTCTGGAAGTTGGTGATGGACAGGGAGGCCTGGTGTGCTGCAATACATGCGGTCACAAAGAGTCAGACATGACCTAGCGACTGAACTGAACTGAACTGATGGCAGCTTTATTTCCACATTTTTAAGGAATCTGCACACTCTTCTCCATAGTGGCTGTACCAGTCTGCATTCCCACCAACAGTGTAAGAAGGTTCCCTTTATCCACACCCTCTCCAGCATTTATTGCTTGTAGACTTTTGGATAGCAGCCATTCTGACTGGTGTGAAATGGTACCTCATTATGGTTTTGATTTGCATTTCTCTGATAATGAGTGATGTTGAACATCTTTTCATAATGAGTGATGTTTGTTAGCCATCTCTATGTCTTCCTCGGAGAAATGTCTATGTAATTATTTTGCCCATTTTTTGATTGGGTTGTTTATTTTTTTGGAATTGAGCTGCACGAGTTGCTTGTATGTTTTTAAGATTAGTTGTTTGTCAGTTGCTTCATTGGCTATTTATTATTTTCTCCCATTCTGAAGGCTGTCTTGAGAAAGAATGAAACTGGAGGAATCAGCCTGTCTGACTTCAGGCTCTACTCCAAAGCCACAGTCATCAAGACCGTATGGTACTGGCACAAAGATAGAAATATAGATCAATGGAACACAATAGAAAGCCCAGAGATAAACTATGTGACTATGGACACCTTATATTTGACAAAGGTGGCAAGAATATACAATGGAGAAAAGACAATCTCTTTAATGAGTGGTTCTGGGGAAAACTGGTCAACCACTTGTAAAAGAATGAAACTAGAACACTTTTTAACACCATACACAAAAATAAACTCAAAATGGATTAATTATCTAAATGTAAGACCAGAAACTATAAAACTCCTAGAGGACAACATAGGCAAAACACTCTCCGACATACATGGCAGCAGGATCCTCTATGACCCACCTCCCAGAATGTTGGAAATAAAAGCAAAAGTAAACAAATGGGACCTAATTAAAATTAAAAGCTTCTGCACAACAAAGGAAACTCTAAGCAAGGTTTTACTTTAAAGGTAAATGTCCAATATTAAAAATTTGAAGATTTCACACCAAATTAGAGGTTTCTATCTTTTCGGGCGGGGTGGGGGGGATACTATAGGATCAGTCATCAATTCAGTCACTCAGTCATGTCTGACTGTTTGCAGCTCCATGGACTGCAGGACACCAGGCTTCTCTGTCCATCACCAATTCCCAGAGCCTACTCAAACTCATGTCCATTGTGTCTGTGATGCTATCCAACCATCTCATCCTCTGTCATGCCCTTCTCTTCCAGTCTTCAACCTTTCTCAACACCAGGGTCTTTCCCAAGAAAGTCGGTTCTTTGCATCAGGTAGCCAAAGTATTGGAGTTTCAGTTTCAGCATCAGTTCTTCCAAAGAATAGTCAGGACTGATTTCCTTTAGGAAAGACTGGCAGGATCTCCTTGTAGTCCAAGGAACTCTCAAGAGTCTTCTCCAACACCACAGTTCAAAAACAACAATTCTTCAGTGCTCAGCTTTTTTATAGTCCAACTCTCACATCCATACATGACTACTGGAAAAATCATAGCTTTGACTAGACAGACCTCTGTTGGCAAAGTAATCTCTCTGGTTTTTAATATGTTGTCTAGGTTGGTCATAAACTTTTCTTCCAAGGAACAAGTGTATTTACCTTCATGGCTGCAATCACCATCCGCAGTGATTTTAGAGTCCAAAAGTCATCTTTGCATGAAATGTTCCCTTGATATCCCTAATTTTCTTGAAGAGATCTCTAGTCTTCCCCATTCTATTGTTTTCCTCTATTTCTTTGCTTTGATCCCTGAAGAAGGCTTTCTTATCTCCTTGTGATTCTTTGGAACTCTGCATTCAAATGGGTATATCTTTTTTTTTTTCCTTTGCCTTTAGGTTCTCTTCTTCTCACAGCTATTTTTAAGGCCTTATCAGATAAACTTTTGCATTTCTTTTTCTTGAAGATGGTCTTGATCACTGCCTTCAGTGCAGTATCACAAACCTCCATCCCTAGTTCTTCAGGCACTCAGATCGAATCCCTTGAATCTATTTGTCACTTCCATCATATAAGAGGATAAAAGGACAGTTTATCTGATTCTTCCCTCTTAAAAATACTATAGGATAAGGGTGTCTGCACCCTCTATATAATAAGTGGATCTGCACCCTCACAGGGAAATGAGTAGTTGAAGCTGTATAATAGCATTTATTCCTTAGGATAAACCACATGTGCTTTTGTTCACCATGATTCTCATTTCCTATTATTGAATAGATTTCTAAAGTATACCAAAGTCTCATATGAGTTATCATTCTCCATGTTGGGGCAGTTATATTTCACTTATTTATCAGTTTGTCCTCTACTCATTTATTGAAATTCATGATATAGTGTATTCTATGCTTTTTCAAAGACTATAAGAGGATTCATCAACAATTTGATCTGTAGTGGGTACAAGTGGAGACATTCTTGTCATTAGATATTTGCTTTTAGATACAAAAAGAAAATCGAAAAGGTCACTTGAAATATATTGGCATTTGAAGCATGGAGAGATTAAAGTATTATCATATTGCTGCAATCTGACAAATCATTATGAATTAATTATTAAATTGGCTTTTAGTCACTGGTCATTTGAAGGTCATATAGCAACTGAGACAAATCATGTTTTGTGCTTTCCCTGTTGTGTTTTCATTACTGAATTTCTCTAATTTCAGTTACTAAATATATTATGTTAGATAATCCAGAACAACAAAAAAATGAAAACAAAAACATCCAAGTAAGTTCTGTTTTTATTTTCTTTACATTTCATCAGTGCCATACTTGAATAATTGAGATGCGGTCATAATTTTCCATTTGCATTAAACATGTTTTAAAAATCTACTATCCTTTCAACACTTAATTAATAAATACATAATAGACAATTATTGGACTGCATCATTTTCTAAGTGCTGAGCATAAACCTATGGGTAAACCACTCTGCCCTCATCCAATTTGCATTCAGGTGGACAATGCACACACAACAAGCAAGACAGATAAACCAATTGTAAAATGAATTTTTGCTAAATGCTGAAGAAAAAAACAGGAAAGAGTGACATAAAACCAAAAATTAAAATTTTACAAAGTTTGCCCAGGAAATAAGCTAACTTTTAATATAAAACTAACACGTGAATCAAAGTCTTGCGGAATATAATGAGTTAATTTTACAAATAATATCTGCTGCTGCTGCTGTTGTGTCCAGCTCTGTGCAGCCCCATAGATGGCAGCCCACCAGGCTCCCCCGTCCCTGGAATCCTCCAGGCAAGAACACTGGAGTGGGTTGCCATTTCCTTCTCCAATGCATGAAAGTGAAAAGTGAAAGTGAAGCCACTCAGTCGTGTCTGACTCTTAGCGACCCCATGGACTGCAGCCTACCAGGGTCCTCTGTCCATGGGAGTTTCCAGACAAGAGTACTGGAGTGGATTGTCATTGCTTTTTCCCAAATTATGTCTAATTATATAGTCATTCAATATTGTTACATATAGTGTGTTTTGCCATTTTCTTTATAATTATTTACCAGATTGAACACTGTGATTTTTTTTTTTACCATATCAATATTTCTGGAATTCCATACTGCTGCAAAATATTGCAATACAAACTCACACAAACAAACAAAAAAACAACACAATATATCTTAAGCTTTGTGATAATAAAATGAGTAAATATATATGTAAAAGGTATTTACATGTTTGAGGTGCAGATCTAAGATGTGTGTACTTTAAGTATATTCCATGTCAATTAAAAAAATAAAAACAACAACAATAATAGTACTCCTACTACTACTAATACTATATCTTCATTATTACCCTCACTGTTTGAAGCTTTATTATCTCTAAGGGCTGTAAGGAGAGATTTCCCAAACATTATTTTATTTAGTAACTATTAACAACTTTGATAGAGGAATATATATGTGAAACAATTTGCTGAAAATAAATACTGTGCACTACTGGAGATATACTAGTGAAAAATAATACAAGATGTTTCTTCTCACAGATCTTAACTGTAGTGAGTAAGACAGATATTAAAAGTTTCATTAATAAGTGTTTTATTGTTAATTAGCTACTATATTTCTTCAGTGATTAGGACACATTTCCTTATGTTTTTCCCTTATCCCCAGGGTAAAAGTAAATAACCACCAATGGCAGTTATTCTCAAGCTTTTTAATCTGATGACCCTTTAATATTCTTAAATTTATTCAGAACTTCAAGGAGCTTTTGTTTTTATGTATATACACTGATACTTATCATATAAGGATTAAAACAGATATTTAAAATTTCTACTTAGAACTTTATTTTAAAATAACACTGTAATCATCATATGCTAAAGATGAAAAGAACCTATTTTAGTAAAAAAAATAAAAAGCCAATATCTGCTAACTAGAAAATAACTACAAGAATGATAAATCTAACAATGGAGTCAAATGGGAATTTAGTTGCTGGGGATACTACTAGTAATGTTAATCAAAATCTGGTGACTCAGTCATTATGGGAAATCTGTTACTAATCAACTCCATCACCTAAAGTATATCAAATAAACACTGCAGAGACTTTTAAAGTGAGAGATTTAAACTATATCCTCAAACTCCCTCTGCAACATGAATATTCTATCATTTTGCAAAATCAAGATATTCTTGGGGTTTCTTCCCACTGCCATCCCGAAGATTTTGCATAGCAGTGAAGGATAAATAAAAGAACAAGAATGAGTTCATAATTGCCCTGCTCACTCTTGAGATGCTGTTACTGAGAAAGCTTCTAAGATGAGCACTGCTCCTTAGGGAGCACAGACCTTTAACAGAAGAGGGGTGAGCATATTTTGAATTAATTATTGGTCCCCAGAATGATAGAATTTAAGCCAGTTAACAACGAGAAGTAGTTACTAAGCCCTTTAACCTGAAAGGATGCTAACATAGCAGAGATTTCTCTGGCAGGTACAGTAAAGTAATGGTGCTTGGGATCAGCGGGAGTATAATTTGAAGGTTCTGTGGTCACGGTCTCTTTTGATATATGTTTAAACACAGCTTGTACTCGGTTATAAACTGCATTTGACACAGATGCTGGTCTACCTAAAAATCTTATTCCCTTCAGATATATGGTTTTGTAACCATTTAGTGTTCTACTCACCACTTATTCCCATTTGAGGCTCTGTTCAATCAATTCAACTTGATGCTTTGTAAATTATAAATGACAATGTAAGTGTATTTCTAATATCTGTTTATAAAATAAGCAGCATATTTCAAGTGATAACAGAACTTTTGTATGTGTGCTTTTTAAAAGTCCTGTGGGTGTCCTTTTCCTAATTGTTTTATTTATAAAATATCAAGGATTCTTTAGCTAGTTTGTCAGATTGCTGTTTGTTTGTTTGTTTTCCAAAAATATAGTCTTAAGAATTTGGAATGACTCTAAGTATCATTATGTATTATATAACCAAGTATAATCCTACATTTAGTTGTCTTGAAAAATATAATCCAGTGAAAAATATCCTTCTAAACCATTTGTCTGTCAATTGTTCTTTCAATAAAAATGGCAAAACTGTTTACAAGAAACAATTGAACATATACTTATTCTGTTAATAAACATTAAAAAAACACACAATAAGAAACAATGGAAAAGCAAAAAATAGCAAAAAGGTAAATGAAAAATGAATTGTGCTAAATGTGTAGGCTAACTAATTTCAATAGTATCAAAAACTTTGCTAATTAAACTTACTTTGTAATTATAGTATGATGCATATAAGTCTAATCATCATGCTATATATCTTAAGCTTATACACTACTCTATCTCATTATATACTTTTAAAATGAAAGGAAAACAAACAACAAAATCTCTACATATCTGGTTCCCCATATTTTCAGTTTGTTTTATGACCGTAGCTGAGTCAAGCTTTCTTCAATTTGTCAAATATTTACACAGATTTACTGAATATATTCATAATTGTTCCCCCTTTGACTTTTTTGTCTATTGTGAATGATAATTTTCCTTCACAATTTGTAAGTAATTATTATAAACATACAGGGAAGATAGTTATTCAGAGAAAAATAAATTATTTTTATTTAGTTATGTCAGTAAACTATCAATTCTAACTTTTCATGCCTCAATTAGTGCTTCAATTAAGCTATACAAATAAAAAAATTAAGTATTTTCCTAAACATAGTTACTTTTGTTGCTTGAATGGGTTATTTTTCTACTTAGCACCTCCAAAACTATGCTAAATAAGAAGGGATTTATAGGAAATGTTTCATTAAAGGCTAATTTTATTTTTTCTCTCCAAAATTTATTTTCTTAAATATCAAGAGATGTAGATATTTAGTTTAACATATCAAACTCCACAGAAGGTAATAAATGAATTAAATTCTCACTCCTTCCATTCCCCAGTCATTGATTTCTCTTTCATAAATAGTCACCATTAAACTTTTTATTGGCTTTTAGAATATTTTTATCAGTTTTTTTTTTTTTCGCTTCTTCAAATAGGGGGAACTGTTCAAATTTAGTCTAGTTCACTCTGATTGCTTTCTATCACTCCATGAATGTTCTGTTGCTACTACTGCTGCTAAGTCGCTTCAGCTGTGTCCCACTTTGTGCGACCCCATAGATAGCAGCCTAACAGGATCCTCCGTCCTTGGGATTCTCCAGGCAAGAACACTGAAGTGGGTTGCCATTACCTTCTCCAATGCATAAAAGTAAAAAGTGAAAGTGAAGTCGCTCCGTCGTGTCTGACTCTTTGCAACCACATGGACTGCAGCCTACCAGGCTCCTCTGTCCATGGGAGTTTCCAGGCAAGAGTACTGGAGTGGGTTGCCATGCAGCCAATGTAATGTTACCCAGAGGAGCTCTGAACCCAGGCCACAGATTCAAGTCATTTTCTCAATATCCTGTCCAAAGATGATATCTCATCTGTAGTATTCCTCCCCACCTTAGTTGTATGGACAGTTAAATGATTAGATATGTGTGTGTGTGTGTTTGTGTTCAGTCGCTCAGCTGTGCCTGACTCTTTGTGATCTTATGGACTGTAGCCTGCCAGGCTCCTGAGGGCATGGATTTTTCTAGGCAAGAATACTGGAGTGGGTAGCCATTCCTTTCCCTGGGGGATCTTCCTGACTCAGGAATCAAACCTGCATCTCTTGTGTCTCCTGCATTGGCAGGCGGATTCATTACCACTGAAGTCACAAGGGGGGGCCCAAATGAATTACATGTACCTTAGATATGAGGCTTAAGTAAATTGATAGATATGTATCAAAATTTCCTGCCAGAGAGTAAGCACTCTAAGAGCTAGCTATATTTATCAATCTTCACAAATATTATTGAAGTTGTATTTAATAAGTCTAGATCTCCATCTTATTCTCAATTATTTCCACCACACATATAAATATCTTCTTTGTACTGCCAAATAGGCAGCGTCTTAGATTACCTTTCTTACGTGGACTACTCACATTCTAAATCATTTTTCCAGAAATAAGGTTGCCGGGAGCCAGTATGAGGAACACCACCCGTGACCGGGTCACGTGGAAGGAAGTCTGGCATACACAGGGAGTGATCAAACTTCAAGGGTTCCCCATGGCATTTCCTGAGCATCCACCCCCGCCCCCGCCTCCAAAATAAGAATCTGCCGGCCTCTGCACTCTGCTTTTCCACTCTTCTGATATTCTCTGGGAAAAAGTCAACTCAGGGCTTTTGTCTTCTGCATTTGAAAGGGATGTTTCAGTTGAACCCTCCTGATAGCTCTTTAACTTGCCTAACTGGTTTCCCCCCCCCCCCCCCCGCACTCCTTACAGCTTGTGAATTGCTTACAGGTCCCCAGCTGTGAGAGGCACAAAGCCTGAAAGCATCTTAAAGTACGGATACTTTTCTAAAGAGTTAAAAATCATATTTGTGACGGGTTTTCACTGTTGACTCAAGGATTGCGGCCAGACCTCCATACTCTTTATCTTTTAGGCACCTGGGAGGATGTTACTCAATGTAAGCAGGATGTAAGAAAAGATATATAGTAGTTTTGATCTTAGCAACACTAGACTTTTGAGTTAATTGCTTCTCTTTGCTTACTCCCTTTACTTGTTATAAGTTGCTTTATCTTTGCTATGTAAGAATGTAACTTTATTTAGTGTTTTCTGAGAGTGACACCAGACTTTGGGAAGATCAACACAAATAAATCTTCTGATTGATAAACCCTTATTGGCAAAAGGCTGTAAAATGTTAATTGGCCCTCTTTGGCCAGAAGATGATGTAAATTACCTAAGACTTGTGTATACAACTATGTATGCAGAGAGAAAAGCCTGGTTTTGATAAGAGTCTGGGCTGCTAACGCTGCATAAATTTGTATTACCCATTGATCTCTATGTACAATCAAAAAGGTATAAAAGGCCTTCTGAACAAAAAAGGCTGAAGCTATTTGCTGAACTGGTTTCCCCATGTCTCTCTCTCTTTCCTCCCCTCTTCACTCCAATTTCAGGCTGAATTCCCATCTGGATGGGGGAGAGGGGGCTTGCCAAGTCTACTTACGTGTCCTGGCTTTCAAGCCTCATGCGAAAGGGAGCCTAAGGTGAGGCACCCTTAGAGATTCAAGCAGGCACTGGTGGCCCCACGTAGATGGTGCAAATCTCTTGTCCAGAGATTTTATTGGCCTTCCCCCAAGCCAAGTTATTCAGCCTTCTTTCTCCACTTAATTTTCCCACTACACTATTTCTTCCTAATCTAATCTTATATTTCAATATAAATAAATAAACAAATCTTTCCTTGCCAACGCCGTCTCTGCTTCAAATTCCCTGGACCCACTGGAGCTGGACCCTGGCATAAAGTGTGTGTACTCATTAGAGGAGGTGTGCAGGATAAACCTCTGAAGTTTCTAAAGATAATTTTATATTTACTTCATGTTTAAAAAGTTGGAAAATGAAGACCTTAATATTTGACCAAGGATTGTGACCCTGCTGACCACAAGCATCAAGAGAACTCCAATTAGGGAAGGAACGCAGGGAAAAAGTGTCCTGAATGGAAGTCTCTTGCCACTAAAGGGGTTTAATAATGAGACTCATAGAGGAATGTATGCATGATCAAAAGAATTTACATATTGTGTCAACTATTTTTTAAGACCATGTTCCAGAATTGAGGAATGGCTTTCAAATTTTCCCCATCACTAGGTGAAAGTGCAAACACAGTCTCCTGCTAACAGAAGAAATGCAGTTCTGTTTACCACGTTTGTTAAGATTTCAGAGGTTAGCAATTCTGTAGTGCAAGGGACAAGCCTTACCAAGAGAATACCACCTTCTTGATGATGGTATCTCCCCTGCCAGCAAGTATCAAAGTAAATATTGACTGAAAAGGATATTGATCCTACAAGTAATAGAGAATGAAGGGGAAAAGGCCAGACTGACACTTTTACTCTTGACATGAGTTCTACCCCAGCCTCATTATTGTTCTTGTTGCTTGGCACTAAGTCGTGTCTGACTCTTTGAGGTCCCATGGACTGCAGGATGCCAGGCTTCTCTGTCCTCCACTATCTCCCAGAGTTTTCTAAAATTCACGTCTACTGAGTAGATCATGCTATCTAACCATCTTATCCTCTGTTTCCCTCTTCTTGCACCTTCAATCATTCTCAGTATTATGATCTTTTCCAAAGATGGTCGTATGAATTAAACTGGCCCATTTCTGTCCATTTTAACTCACCAAGAAAAATAAATTTATTTCATTTAGTTCACAAAGAAAAAGAAATGAAAAAGGAAAATGATTGGCCAAGGAAGTTTGCAAACAGTTGACCATTATATCTATTACTACAAAAGGGGAAGACTCTTTTGAAGAATTGCAGCAGCCCTCATAGTCAACAAGAGTCCATAACGTGGTACTTGAGTGCAACCTCAAGAATGTCCTCAGTTCATTTCCAAGACAAATCATTCAACATTACAGTAATCCAAGTCTATGTCCCAACCACTGATTCTGAAAAAGATGAAGTTGACTGATTCTATGAAGACCTACAACACCAAAAAAAGATGTCCTTTTCATTATAGGAGACTGGAATGCAAATGTAGGAATTCAAGAGATACCCAGAATAATAGGCAAGTTAGACCTTGGAGTATAAAATGAAATGGGGAAAAGGCTAATCATTTTGTCAGGAGAATATGCTAGTCATAGTAAGCACCCTTTTCTAACAATCCAGATGATTACTCTACACATGGACATCACTAGCAGGTCGATACTGAAATCAGACTGATTATGATCTTTGCAGCTGAAGAGACAGAGATCTATCCCATGTCTCTCTTTAGTTTATTTATTTATATCACTAAAAGCTTCTTTCACATCATCACAGAAATTTTCCAAACAAATTTTTAAATAAAATTTTTCATATAGGTAGAAAAGAATACAGTATAAATGCAAGAAGTAGTGTCAACTTTATTTTTAAAAAGGCACAAAGTTAGAGTTGAGAGTCCAGCTTTACTTAGGGCAAACTGAGGATTGCAGCCCAGGAGATAGTACCTCAGATAGCTCTGAGAAACTGCTCCAAAAAGGCAGGGGGAAGGTCAGCATATATGTGATTTTCATGAAGGAGGAATACATGCAATCAAGCACATATTTTTCCAGAAGGTTTCTGCTAGTCATGAGAAACAGTTGCCACCATAAAGTATTTTAGTGCTTTTATATATGATGAGATATAAGAGGTATACGAACTTGGCTCATAAAATTAGCTCCTAAAAATATCTATCTGAAGTCCAGTTCTGCCAGTTTCTCCCAGAGCTCAGAGTGCTTCATTTCTGCTCTCCACCCTGAACTCCTTTCAGGCTGTATTGAAGGTCAGTAAATGCCACAGCACATGAATTAATTCTTATAGAGGAAGATGGGAAGTACCAATTGGTAGTTGACAGTAGTGCCACTGAAGTCTTATTTTCACTTAGATCTATAGCCCTTTATGGGATATCATTTTCAGTAATGACAGATAGTGAAGTCACATAGAGAAATTAATTTAACTTAAAACCACACTTAGGAGCTATCGCATCACAAAGCATCCAATCAATATTTTCAAATTACAAAATAAATGTAATCAAATTTCTCTCACTAAAATTATTGAAGAATATTATGCCAGTGGGCTTCCCTGGTGACTCAGTGGTACAGAATTTGCCTGCTAGTGCAGGAGACATGGGCTCAATCCCTGGGTCAGGAAGATCCCCTGGAGGAGAAAACGGCCATCCATTCCTCCTGGGAAACCTCACGGAAAGAGGAACGTGGGTGGGTTACAGTCCTTTGGGTTGCAAAAGACTGAGACAGTACTTAGCAACTAAATAAACAAACAACTACAACAAAAACAACAAAACCCAATTATACCATTAGTCAATATAATAGATTTTTAAAAACTTTGTTTAGTTCTTGTAGTCACACATTGTTCATGCTTTATAACATAAATAACATCACAATTAAGTACACCAATAAGTAAGATGAATAGTCACTTTTTAGAAATGGAATGATCAAAAAGTTTGAAAAGAGTGTTCTAAACATATTTACACTACCTGGTAAACTGCATTTCTATACATTAAATGATATGGATTCTCATTCCTTTTTCCTGTAGTAAAATCTAATATTTCTAAGAGCTACCTCTCAAAAGGAAAACTTTAAACTCAGCACCTCCTTGGTCATTCCCTGCCAAATTGCTTTCAGTAAATGGAGTATCTAGTGAACAGATGAGCAGAAGGAAGAGGGGGCACCAACCTTCCACCTGACTCACACGTAAACAACTGTTTCATTTTCTAGAGCTACAGAAGCCTAGTTTCTGAGTCTGCAAATGGAAAATGTGATTTACAGTATCCTTGCAGTATGGTGGTAGTTTCAAGAGTAGATTTCTGGGCAGCTTGTGAGATAAAACACACATTTGTTTTGTTTTTCTGTTTTTGAACCAGGTGCCTTTATTAGAGCATCATTCCAATGTTTCAAATTATGTTATCAGCTTTATAGTTTAGCGTTGAGAGCAATTGGGTTTTTGTTGCAGTTATTGTCATGTCTTCAATAGAATTTTAGTAATAAAAAGAGAGAATAAGTAATTGGAGGAAGATAAAGGAATACAGCACTGGGAATGTATATTAGTGCTTTATTGTTTCCTGTAAACATTTCCAGTATGTTTCTGCAAAGTTAATTGTTCAAAGATATTTTCTTGAAGAAGCTTTCCCATATGAGATAATCCTAAGTGCATTAAACTAATTTAAAAATTTATCCCAAACTGATTCATCTCAGTTAAGATTCAGAACATAAATGACAAAACCTTTTTCTTTTAGCTTCAGAAGTCACCAATGGTAGGGAAAACAATCACATCAAAAAAAAAAATCAAGATTTTACATAACACAGTTCACCTTTTTAAAAACTCCATCTTACCCGTTTTAAGAGTTAATAAAGATGAAATATTTATATTTCAATCAGCATTTCTCCCTTCATCCCTTTTTATCTTTAATTTGGTCCTGCAGGGTGAAAACTGCTTTGAGTTATGTTACTGATCTCTGAACTTCATAGAAGACTGATATTGCATAATCTCAATCAGAAATCTGCTCCAAATTAAAAAGGAAAAAAAAAAAACAAAACACATAGAAATGTATCCCAAGAGAAAAATCCAAATATCAGACCCAAGTTGGTCTGAAGAGTAATTCAATTAAAATTTGAGTTTTTCAGACATCTGAAACAGAATGGCCTGAACTATTTATCCATCACTTTCAGGTCCATCCTTAAGCAAAATAAGAAGTTTGTTTTAGGTAGCTTTTAATTTCCTCTTTTAGTGTTTTTTTTTTTTTCCTTTTCCCAAGTGTCCGTTCTTTTGCAGACCCCTTTTAACATAGTTTTTCTCAAGGTGAAGGTGAAGGTGAAGTCGCTCAGTCGTGTCCAACTCTTTTCGACCCCATAGACTGTAACCTACTAGGCTTCTCTGTCCATGGGATTCTCCAGGCAAGAATACTGGGGTGGATTGCCATTTCCTTCTCCAGTGGATCTTCCCAACCCAGGAGTCGAACCTGGGTCTCCCGCATTGGAGGCAGACGCTTTAACCTCTGAGACAAAGTCTTGAAAGTGAAGTCACTCAGTTGTGTCCAACTCTTTGTGACCCAGTGTACCGTAGCCTTCCAGGCTCCTCAGTCCATGGGATTCACCAGGGGATCTTCCCAACCCAGGGATTGAACCCAGGTCTCCTGCACTGGAGGCAGAAGCTTTAACCTCTGAGCCACCAAGGAAGTTTCTCAAGGAGACACTAATTAGAATCCAGTTCCTCTTGAGAACATCAAATTAGAATTAATTTGGCATATATTTGGAACCCAGTGTTACAATGTATTACTTTATTGATGCTATATAATTTTAATAGGAAGTGGGATTAAAACTCTCAAAGATTAACAATACTCTTAAAGTCAAAGTGCTTAAAACTGCCAGATACAGAGGTACAACCTTAAATCTTCTTTCTCAAATTCTAGAATATATTGTTATGTTATTTCCCCACAGAAGTATTTTAGGAGAATATTTCAAAGTTACAAGCTCTATTTCATTTTCCCTCAAATTATATATAGCAGTTGACAAAATGTGAACACTGTGAAGTCTAACTACTCAGATGTAAACCGCAGCCCTGACACTTGCTAGTTACATGAATTTGGGCAAATTGTATTTAAATTCTCTGCACCTCCACAGGCCAAGCAAGAAAATTATGCATAGAACACAGTATCTGTCCTGGAGAAGGAAATGGAAACCCACCACAGTATTCTTGTCTGGAGAACTCCATAGACAAAGGAGCTTGGCAGTCCATGGGGTCACAAAGAGTTGGACATGACTGAGTGACTATCACTCACTCAGAGTATCTGTTCAAAAATTTACTAAGAGAATTGTGAAGTAATTTATGTAAAACATTTAACACAATACAAGCCACATAAAAAACTCTCAGCAAGTCATGAGCTTTAGAGATCTATTAGAGCTAAAAGAATATATATATATAATATATATATATTATATATATATATATATATTTTTTTTTTAACTGCTGTATCCCCAGACCTTCACCCAGCCTAGTCACTGGAACAAATGAGAAACTCAATAGCTATTTGTAGAATGAATGAATGAATGAATGAATGCATTGTCTTGTCCAAATGAGCTGTTTGTTGAAAACAGTAATAAAATTACATGGGATTTTGATTGATTCCTTGTCATGAATCTCTTCCAGATGCTTGAAACATATGGCTGTTCAATAAATATAATTTAACATGCTGAAGCTTATGAAGCCATGAAGAGTTAATAGCCTTTCAGCATGGGTATTTCATATTATATCCTGTTACTTTCTCTTTCACCAAAATGTATGTTAGAAAAATGTAAATTTTTGAAAATTTTATTGAATTTTACACATTAAAACTTCATGAAATAAAACTGGCATGTCTAAAATCTATGAATTACTTTTATGACCCTGGTTAATGGGGGTTTAAGAACACATGTATTTTAGCATCAACTGAGTGTAATGTATACAAGTATAGTATCTCAGCAAGTCAGATAATAATGTTAAGTGGTATTAAAGACTGTATGTTTCATAAATCCCTCTTTGTTTAATTTTTACTTTTATTGGGCTCCCCTGGTGGTTCAGATGGTAATGAATCTGCTTGCAATTCAGGAGACCTTGTTCAATCCCTGGGTTGGGAAGACCCCAGTTCATCCCAAATAGATTTTGCATAATATTTACTTTCATTATTCAAAATTTATTTGGGATGAACTGGATGCATGCCAGCCTGTCACTAAGAATAAACTAACTTTCTCCAAGCTTATGATATAATTTTTTCATTACATACAAAAATGACTTCATTTGGTAACTGGCCTAACTATCTAAGGAACTCCAAATAGATGACAATAATAATATTAACATTTTTGACAAGCAAATGTTATCAGCTTAAATGATACAACTCTAAAACAGCTTAAATCATAAGCCCAGTTAGATGAACTACTAGTATCTATTTACTTTTGGTAGGAAATTGCATGACTTGAATACCTTTGTGAGCAATTGAGAATATCTACTGTTAAAAAAAAAAAAAAAAAAAAACTCTAGACTATAATTAGCATGGGTAAATCTTATGACATAAATTTTTGTGCTCCCAATCATCCATAATTATTTCTAAAGATGATGCTGTCCACAGATGTTGCTGAGATTTAATTCTACACTGAATCATATTGGTCAGTAATTTCTTACTGATTAGCCTCCTGAATTTGTACAAGAGTAAGCCTGCCTCTCCTTGCTTTCTATTTACCGCTAAGTTATATACTATTTCATTAATCAGAAGCCTTGCATAGCTGCACTCTAGATTTTGACAAAGAGCGTAATCTGCAATTTCAGCCACCCACATCTTGGAAAGCTTCAGGAAAGACAGACAATGTTAAAGAAGTTTGCTCAAAATAAAGACTGTACATTCTTTTATCTATATATTGCAAACTTTTCCTTTAGGGAGAGTCAGGCTAAGTATGTTGCAAATCTGCTCTAAGGTATCTGATCTGTTGTTGTTAAGTTGCTTTTTCAGTTTATGTTTAAGAGTGAGGAATATTATAAAGGACAACTTTGCTATGGCTCATTATGCTGTTAACGTATCAAGTTTCTGGGACAAAAAGAAATTCAAAAAATAATGAATTTCATTATATACTTTATATATAAGTATGTAAATATTTAAAATTATATATATATATATATATATATTCACTCAATCATGTCTGACTCTTTGTGACAGCATGGACTGTAGCACACCAGGCTTGTCTACCCTCCACTATGGCCCAGAGTTTGCTTAAATTCATGTCCATTGAGTTGGTGATATTATCTAACCATCTCATCTTCTGCTGCCAACTTCTTTTGCCTTCAGTCTTTCCCAGCATCAAGGTCTTTTACCTACTAATTACTTAAAAAAAAAAAAAAAAAAAACCAAATATCTAAACCAGCATTTGACCTACTTTTGACACACAGCTGATTATGGCCCTAAGTCTTAAAACCAAGATGTCTAAAATTAATCATGATTTTTCCCCTCCAAATCTGTTTATCCTTCTAGGTTCCCTAAGTAAAATGCCCTAAGCCCCAAACTAGAAAATCATTCTAAACCAGCAGTCACTTCATTGCCCATATTCAACTAGCTACCTAGTTCTGACATTTGCATTTTCTAAACATTTCCCAAATCTACCGTCTCTACATTAACCTCAACTTCTACAGCTCGAGGCAGAAGCATTTCTCTCTACCATTATGATAACATCCCCTAAACAGTCTCCTGGTCTCCACTAAAGTTTCGTCTCAATCCATTCTACAGTTTGCAAAATAATGTGATTTCTTCATGTAAAATGACTGAAGGCCTTGTGCTGGTTGATAAATGAGCAGGCCAAGAAAGTGAACCCAAGCCACTAGTAGAATGCACTGAGCAACAGAGAATGATAAAAGAGAATTCTGAAGAGTTTGGACCAGATCAAATAATGCAGGGCTTTATAGTTAAGGAGTAAAGTATTTATTCTCAGAAAGGATTGTGTTAACAAATTTTAACTAAGCAAACAACATGACTATTTCTGAAATATATTCAGCTAACAGTGGAGTTTACTTTGTGGCAGTAACCTACAAATAAAGATATGTATATTAGAAGGAAAGAAAAAAAAACTATTTAGAAAATCTTATCCCTTTATTATTATTTTTAAATTCTTATCACTTTAAACTGAATATTCATTGGAAGAACTAAGGCTGAAGCTGAAACTCCAATACTTTGGACACCTGATGCAAAGAACTAGCTCATTGGAAAAGTCTCTGATAATGGGAAAGTTTGAAGGTATAAAAGGGAACAATAGAAGATTAAATGATTGGATGACATCACTGACCCAATAGACATGAGTTTGAGTAAGCTCCAGGAGTTGGTGATGGACAGGGAAGCCTGACGTGCTGCTGTCCTTGGGGTCACAAACAGTCGGACTCAACTGAGCAGCTGAACTGACTGACTCACTGATACGTTTATTTTTATTTTGTTTTAATTTTTATTTTTACTTTATTTTGCTTTACAATACTGTATTGGTTTTGCCATACATTGACACGAATCCACCACGGCTGTACATGAGTTCCCAATCCTAAACCCCCTCCCACCTCCCACCCCATATCATCTCTCTGGATCATCCCCGTGCACCAGCCCCAAGCATCCTGTATCCTGCATATAACATAGACTGGCGATTCATTTCTTACCTGATAATATACATGTTTCAAATCCATTCTCCCAAATCATCCCACCGTTTCCCTCTCCCACAGAGTCTAAAAGTCTGTTCTATACAACTGTGTCTCTTTTGCTGTCTCACATAGAGGGTTATCATTACCATCTTTCTAAATTCCATATATATGTGTCAGTATACTGTGTTGGTGTTTTTCTTTCTGGCTTCCTTCACTCTGTATAATCGGCTCCAGTTTCATTCACCTCATTAGAATTGATTCAAATGTATTCTTTTTAATGGCTGAGAAATACTCCATTGTGCATATATACCACAGCTTTCTTATCCATTCATCTGCTGATGGACATCTAGGTTGTTTCCATGTCCTGGCTATTATAAACAGTGCTGAAACGAACATTGGAGTACACGTGTCTCTTTCAATTCTGGTTTCCTCAGTGTGTATGCCCAGCAGTGGGATTGCTGGGTCATAAGGCAGTTCTATTTGCAATTTTTAAGGAATCTCCACACTGTTCTCCATAGTGGCTGTACTAGTTTGCATTCCCACCAACAGTGTAAGAGGGTTCCCTTTTCTCCACATCCTCTCCAGCATTTATTTGTTGTAGTCTTTTGGATCAGTGACATTCTGACTGGTGTGAAATGGTACCTCATTGTGGTTTTGATGTGCATTTCTCTGATAATGAGTGATGTTGAGTATCTTTTCACGTGTTTGTTAGCCATCCCTATGTCTTCTTTGGAGAAATGCCTATTTAGTTCTTTGGCCCATTTTTTGATTGGGTCGTTTATTTTTCTGGAGTTGAGCTGCATAAGTTGCTTGTATATTTTTGAGATTAGTTGTTTGTCCATTGCTTCATTTGCTATTATTTTCTCCCATTCAAGAGGCTGTCTTTTCACCTTGCTTGTAGTTTCCTTTGTTGTGCAGAAGCTTTTAATTTTGATTAGATCCCATTTGTTTATTTTTGCTTTTATTTCCATTACTCTGGAGGTGGATAATAGAGGATCCTGCTGTGATTTATGTCGGAGAGTTTTGCCTATGTCCTCCTCTAAGAGTTTTATAGTTTCTGGTCTTACGTTTTAGATCTTTAATCCATTTTGAGTTTATTTTTGTGTATGGTGCTAGAAAATGATCTAGTTTCATTCTTTTACAAGTGGTTGACCAGTTTTCCCAGAATCACCTGTTAAAGAGATTGTCTTTAATCCATTGTGTATTCTTGCCTCCTTTGTCAAAGATAAGGTGTCCATAGGTGTGTAGATTTATCTCAGGGCTTTCTATTTTGTTCCATTGATCTATATTTCTGTCTTTGTGCCAGTACCATACTGTCTTAATGACTGTGGCTTTGTAGCAGAGCCTGAAGTCAGGCAGGTTGATTCCTCCAGTTCCATTCTTCTTTCTCAAGATTGCTTTGGCTATTTGAGGTTTTTTTGTATTTCCATACAAATCTTGAAATTATTTGTTCTAGCTCTGTGAAAAATACCGCTGGTAGCTTGATAGGGATTGCATTGAATCTGTAGATTGCTTTGGGTAGTATATTCATTTTCACTATATTGATTCTTCTGATCCATGAACATGGTACATTTCTCCATCTGTTAGTGTCCTCTTTGATTTCTTTCATCAGTGTTTTATAATTTTCTATATATAGGTCTTTAGTTTCTTTAGGTAGGTATATTCCTAAGTATTTTATTCTTTTTGTTGCCATGGTGAATGGAATTGTTTCCTTAATTTCTTTTTCTACTTTCTCATTATTAGTGTATAGGAATGCAAGGGCTTTCTGTGTGTTGATTTTATATCCTACAACTTTACTATATTCATTGATTAGCTCTAGTAATTTTCTGGTGGAGTCTTTAGGATTTTCTATGTAGAGGATCATGTCGTCTGCAAACAGTGAGAGTTTTCCTTCTTCTTTTCCAATTTGGGTTCCTTTTATTTCTATTTCTGCTCTGATTGCTGTGGCTAAAACTTCCAGAACTATGTTGAATAGTAGTGGTGAAAGTGGGCACCCTTGTCTTGTTCCTGACTTTAAGGGAAATGTTTTCAATTTTTCACCATTGAGGATAATGTTTGCTGTGGGTTTGTCATATATAGCTTTTATTATGTTGAGGTATGTTCCTTCTATTCCTGCTTTCTGGAGAGTTTTTTTTTTTTTTTTAATCATAAATGGATGTTGAATTTTTTCATAAGCCTTCTCTGCATCTATTGAGATAATAATATGGCTTTTAATTTTCAATTTGTTAATGTGGTGAATTACATTGATTGATTTGTGCATATTGAAGAATCCTTGCATCTCTGGGATAAAGCCCACTTGGTCATGGTGTATGATCTTTTTAATGTGTTGTTGGACTTTGATTGCTAGAATTTTGTTAAGTATTTTTGCACCTATGTTCATCAGTGATATTGGCCTGTAGTTTTCTTTTTTTGTGGAGTCTTTGTCAGGTTTTGGTATTAGGGTGATGGTGGCCTCATAGAATGAGTTTGGAAGTTTACCTTCCTCTGCAATTTTCTGGAAGAGTTTGAGTAGGATAGGTGTTAGCTCTTCTCAAAATTTTTGGTAGAATTCAGCTGTGAAGCCATCTGGACCTGGGCTTTTGTTTGCTGGAAGATTTCTGATTACAGTTTCAATTTCCATGCTTGTGATGGATCTGTTAAGATTTTCTGTTTCTTCCTGGTTCAGCTTTGGAAAGTTGTACTTTTCTAAGAATTTGTCCATTTCTTCCAAGTTGTCCATTTTATTGGCATATAATTGCAGATAGTAGTCTCATAATCCTTTGTATTTCTGTGTTGTCTGTTGTGATCTCTCCATTTTCATTTCTAATTTTATTGATTTGATTTTTTTCTCTTTGTTTCTTGATGAGTCTGGTAATGGTTTGTCAATTTTATTTATCCTTTCAAAGAACCAGCTTTTTGCTTTGTTGATTTTTGCTATGGTCTCTTTTGTTTCTTTTGCATTTATTTCTGCCCTAATTTTTTTAAGATTTCTTTCCTTCTACTAACTCTGGGGTTCTCCATTTCTTCCTTTTCTAGTTGCTTTAGGTGTAGAGTTAGGTTATTTATTTGACTTTTTTCTTGTTTCTTGAGGTATGCCTATATTGCTATGAACTTTCCTCTTAGCACTGCTTTTATAGTGTCCCACAGGTTTTGGGTTGTTGTATTTTCATTTTCATTTGTTTCTATGCATATTTGGTTTCTTTTTGATTTCTTCTGTGATTTGTTGGTTATTCAGAAGCGTGTTGTTCAGCCTCCATATGTTGGACTTTTTAAATAGTTTTTCTCCTGTAACTGAGATCTAATCTTAATGCATTATGGTCAGAAAAGATGCTTGGAAAGATTTCTATTTTTGAATTTATCAAGGTTAGATTTACGACCCAGGATGTGATCTATCCTGGAGAAGATTCCGTGAGCACTTTAGAAAAATGTGAAATTCATTGTTTTGGGGTGAAATGTCCTATAGATATCAATCAGGTCTAACTGGTCTATTGTATCATTTAAAGTTTGCATTTCTTTGTTAATTTTCTGTTTAGTTGATATGTCCATAGATATGAATGGGGTATTAAAGTCTCCCACTATTACTGTATTATTGTTAATTTCCCTTTCATACTTGTTAGCATTTGTCTTACATATTGTAGTGCTCCTATGTTGGGTGCATATATTTTTATAATTGTTATATCTTCTTCTTGGATTGATCCTTTAATCATTATGTAGTGTCCTTCTTTGTCTCTTTTCACAGCCTTTGTTTTAAAGTCTATTTTATCGGATATGAGTATTGCTACTCCTGCTTTCTTTTGTTCTCTATTTGCATGGAATATCTTTTTCCAGCCCTTCACTTTCAGTCTGTATGTGTCCCTTGTTTTGAGGGGGGTATCTTGTAGGCAGCGTATATAGTAGTCTTATTTTTGTATCCATTCAGTCAATCTTTGCCTTTTGGCTGGGACATTCAACCCATTTATGTTTAAGGTAATTATTGATAAATATGATCCTGTTGCCATTTACTTTATTGTTTTGGGTTGGTTTATATGCCCTTTTGTGCTTCCTGTCTAGAGAATATCCTTTAGCATTTGTTGGAGAGCTGGTTTGGTGGTGCTGAATTCTCTCAGCTTTTGCTTGTCTATAAAGCTTTTGATTTCTCTTTCAAATTTGAATGAGATCCCTGCTAGGTACAGTAATCTGGGCTGTAGGTTATTTTCTTTCATCTCTTTAAATATGTCTTGCCATTCCCTCCTGGCCTGAAGCATTTCTATCGAAAGATCTGCAGTTATCCTTACGGGAATCCCCTTTTGTGTTATTTGTTGTTTTTCCCTTGCTGCTTTTAATATGTGTTCTTTGTGTTTGATCTTTGTTAATTTGATTAATAGATGTCTTGGGGTGTTTCACCTTGGGTTTATCCTGGTTGGAACTCTCTGGGTTTCTTGGACTTGGGTGATTATTTCCTTCCCCATTTAAGGAAAATTTTCAACTATTATCTCCTCAAGTATTTTCTCATGGTCTTTCTTTTTATCTTCTTCTTCTGGGACTCCTATAATTCGAATGTTAGAGTGTTCCATATTGTCCTGGAGGTCTCTGAGATTGTTCTAATTTCTTTTAATTTGTTTTTCTTTTTTTTCTCTCTGATTCATTTATTTCTACCATTCTATCTTCTATTTCACTAATCCTATCTTCTGCCTCTGATATTGTACTATTTGTTGCCTTCAGAGTGTTTCTGATCTCATTTATTGCATTATTCATTATATATTGACTCTTTTTTATTTCTTCTAGGTCCTTGTTAAACCTTTCTTGAATCTTTTCAGTCCTTGTCTCCAGGCTATTTATCTGTGATTCCATTTTGATTTCAAGGTTTTGGATCATTTTCACTATCATTATTTGGAATTCTTTCTCAGGTAGATTTCCTATCTCTTCCTCTTTAATTTGGTTTGGTGGGCATTTCTCCTGTTCCTTTACCTGCTGGGTATTCCTCTGTCTCTTCATCTTGGTTATATTGCTGCATTTGAGGTGGCCTTTCTGTATTCTGGGAATTTGTGGAGTTTATTATGAAGTTTCCTTGCTGTGGGTGGGGTTGTATCAGTTGCTTGTCAAGGTTTCTTGGTTAGGGAAGCTTGTGTCAGAGTAGAGCTGGATTTCTTCTCTCTGGAGTGCAATGAAGTGTCCAGTAATGAGTTATGAGACACTTATGGTTTTGGAGTAACTTGAGCTGCCTGTATATTGAAGCTCAGGGGTGTGTTCCTGTGTTGCTGGAGAATTTGTGTGGTATGCCTTGCTCTGGAACTTATTGGCCCTTGGGTGATGTTTGGTTTCAGTGTTGGTATGGAGGCATTTGATGAGCTCCTATTGATTAATGTTCTCTGGAATCAGGAGTCTTTGATGTTCTCAGGATTTGGACTTAAGCCTCCTGCTTCTGGTTTTCAGTTTTATTTTTACAGTAGCCTCAAGATTTCTCCATTTATATAGCACTGATGGTAGAACATCTAGGTTAAAGATGAAAAGTTTCTCTACATTGAGGGACACCCAGAGAGATTCACTGGGTTACATGGAGAAGAAAAGAGGGAGGGAGTAGTTAGAGGTGACTAGGAGGATAACAGAGGGAAATGAAAAGGAGAGAGACAGATCCAGCCAGTAACCAGTTCCCTAAGTGTTCTCCATCATCTGGAACACACAGAGATTCACAGAGTTGGGTAGAGAAGAGAAGGGGGAGGGAGGAGACAGAGACAATGTGGCAGAGCAAAAGGAGAGTCCAAAGGAGGAGAGAGTGATCAATCCAGAAATCTCACTCTCAGGTAAAATTGGGTACTGAAGATTGGGTTTTTAAATGTACAAAATTGACAACAAATACTAAAAAGCAAAGATTAAAAATCTAGAGTAGAGGTTGGATTTTCAAAAATACAATATTAAAAAAAGAAGAAGAACAAGAGGAAGAAGAAAAAAAAACAAAGTCACGAGAATTATTAAAAAACAACCACAAAAATGTATGTATATATATATATATATATATATATATATATATATACACACACAGCATTTGCTTTAAAAATAGGGTCTTTTTTTTTTTTTTTTTTTGCAAAGTGGTAGTAAGTTATAGAAATTAAAATTAAGGAGAAATGGAGGGCTCAAAAATTTTAAAAAGTTTAAAAAAGGAGAAAAAGAAAAGAAAAACAATCAAACAACAATATCAACAACAACAACAAAAAGAGAATGGTTGTAAAAGTAGTAAAGATATTTCTGGGACTTTCTCTGGTGTTGTGGGCAGTGTGGAGTCACTTCCAAGATTGTTCCCTCTGTTTAGCTTCTTCTGTTTGCTGGTCTCTTCAGTGTCTGATTTCTTCCCTGACACAAGGTGGGTGGTGGTGGACACTTTTTTTATTTTTTAAGGCTCACTTGTTCAGTCGCACTGTGGGAATGGAGGGATGCTGCAAACAAGTAACACTGGTGTGTGCTTCCAGTGTCTCAGCCACGCTCAGCATGCCCCTGCACACGGTACACACCACTCAGGCTCTACATTGCTCTGCCGGGAACTGTCTGAGGCCAGCCCTAGGCTGCATGCACCTCCCCAGTCTAAGCAGCTCAGGCTTGGCTCTCACGTAGCCCTCAGAGGTGCAGATTCTGTTAGGCCTGCGTTTTGTGTCCTTCCCAGGACCGAGTAGCTCAGGTGTTTGGCAAGCACGGTCGTTGCAACTTAATGCCTTTCCCTGCTGCTCAGTTTTCTGGGTGTACCGCTGGCGCCCCTTGTCAGGCAGATGGTGACTGTCCAGAACCCCAAGAAGTCTTCATTAGCAAAGAAGCCTGCTTGAAGTTTGGCAGGTAAAGTCTCTCTAGGGCTACAATTGCCCCCCCTTCCAGCCCTTACGGCTCTGGCTGCCTGTCACTGGTGGGGGATAGTCTGAAGCTGGCTATTTCTGTTCCATCCTTTGTTCTGTGTGCGGTCTTGGCAGTGTCTTATGCTAGAGCTTTTCGCGTGGTAACTATCCCACAGTCTGGTATGCTAACACAAGTTAGTTCACTCTGGTTACATTCGGGGCATTCCGGCCCAATTCTTAAAAAGCATTGCAGCCAACTCCTCCCTGCCCAGCCCCCACTTTCCAGTGGCAGATGCAGGAGTCTGCGCTGCTTCTCCTCTGGGGGAGTTACCATTGGGCTCATAATCTGTTGGTTTTAATTATTTATTTTTCTTACCTGTTATGTTGTCCTCTGTGCTTCCAAGGCTCACCACAGACTCAGCAGTGAGAATGTTTCCTGGTGTTTGGAAACTTCTCTCTTTTAAGACTCCTTCCCAGGCCGGGACTCCCTTTCCTGGATGGAGCTCCCTTCCTATCTCCTTTGTCTCTTTTTCATCTTTTATATTTTTCCCACCTGTTTTTGAAGACAATGATCTGCTTTTCTGGGTGCCTGATGTCCTCTGCCAGCATTCAGAAGTTGTTTTGTAGAATTTACTCAGTGTTGAAATGTTCTTTTGATGAATTTGTTGGGGGGGAAGTGGTCTCCCTGTTGTATTTCTCCACCATCTTGACTGATACTTTTTTAAAAATAATGAATCAAAACACATATATTGAGATGTTCTTCACAAATAACTTTCTGCCAAAGAAGTGATGACCCAAAAATTGTGAAAATATTTGTGTAGATAGATGGAGGCCATTTAGATTGCTATTTCATTAAATAAACGAAGAGTGTATGGTATCTCATATT
Organism: Nanger dama; assembly: GCA_917880005.1. Lineage (NCBI taxonomy): Eukaryota > Metazoa > Chordata > Mammalia > Artiodactyla > Bovidae > Nanger > Nanger dama. The sequence continues at coordinate 58,017,002 of CAKJTW010000006.1, read as the reverse complement.
ATGGTGGTGATGGCTAAGACAGAGTCAAATGGGTTAATAAAAAGATGTTCATAAAGAGTCACTTCCTTATTATGATTTAAGTTACAATGGATTGTGTTGTTGTTCAGTTGCTAAGTCATGTCTGACTCTTTGCAACCTCATTCACTGTAGCATGCAACCATTCTCTGTCCTTCAGTATCTCCCAGAGTTTGCTCAAACTCATATCCCTTGAGTAGGTGATACCATCCAACCATCTCGTCTTCTGTAACCTCTTTTCCTCCTGCACTCAATCTTTCTCAGCATTAGAGTATTTTCCAGTGAGTTGGCTCTTTGCATCATGTGGTCAAATTATTGGAGCTTCAGCTTCAGAAGTAGTCCTTCCAATGAATATTCAAAGTTGATTTCAATTAGGATTCACTAGTTTGCTCCCCTAGATATCCAAGGAACTCTCAAGAGTTTTCTTCAGCAGCACAATTTGAAAGCATCAATTCTTTGATGCTGAGCCTTCTTTATGGTCCAACTCTCACATCCCTACATGACTACTGGAAAAACCATAGCTTTAATTATATGTACCTTTGTCAGCAAAGTGATGTCTGTACTTTTACTCTGCTGTCCAGGTTTGTCATAGGTTTTGTTCTAAGGAGTAAATGTCTTTTAATTTTGTAGCCACAGTCACTATTTGCAGTGATTTTGAAGCCCAAGAAAATAAAATTTGTTACTGTTTCCACTTTTTCCTCATTTAATTGCCATGAAATGATAGGACCAGATGCCATGATCTTAGTTTTTAAATGTTCAGTTTGAGCCAACTTTTTAACTTTCCTCTTTCACTCTCATCAAGAGACTCTTTAGTTCCTCTTCACTTTCTGCCATTAGAGTGATATTATCTGCATATCTGAGGTTCTTGGTATTTCTCCTAGTAATCTTGATTCCAGCTTGTGAGTCATCCAGTCTGGCATTTCCCATGATGTACTCTGCATTGAAGTTAAGTAAGCAGAGTGACAATACACAGCCTTGACATACTACTTTCCCAATTTTGAATGAGTCAGTTGTTCCATTCCAATTCTAAATGCTGCTTCTTGCCTCATCTGCAAGTTTCTCCAGAGGCAGGAAAGGTGGTCTGACCTCCCCATCTCCTTTAAAAATGTCCACAGTTTGTTGTTATTCACACAGTCAAAGCTTTGGCATAGTCAGTGAAGCAGAAGTATATATTCTTCTAGAATTTTCTAGCTTTTTCTGTGATCCAGCAGATGTTGGAAATTTGATTTATAGTTCCTCTGCCTTTTCTAAATTCAGCTTTGTCTTCTGGAAGTTCTCAGTTCGTGTAACACTGAAGCCTAGCTTGAAGGATTTTCAGTATTACCTTGCTAGCATGTGAAGAGAGCACAGTTCTATGGTAGTTTTAACACTATTTGGCATTGTTTTTCTTTGGGATTGGTATGAAAATTGACCTTTTCCAGTTCTGTGGCCACTGCTGAGTTTTGGAAATTTGCTGGCATATTAAGTGCAGCATATAAATGGCATCATTTTTAGGATTTTAAATAGCTTAGCTGGAATTCCATCACCTCCACTCATTCATAGCAATACTTCCTAAGGCTCCAGGATGCTTGGCTCCAGGTGAGTGACCATACCATCACGGTTATCTAGGTTCTTTAATAACTTTTTATACTTCTTTTGTATATTCTTGCCACATTTACTTAATTTCTTCTTATTCTGTTATGTCCTTGCCATTTCTTTCATTTATTGTGCCTATCTCTGCACGCAATGTTCCCTTGGCATCTCCAATTTTCTCAAATATATCTCTCATCTTTCCTATTTGTGAGGATAGAGTAAATTAGCCAAGATGGCATGTTCAGGCTCTGTTGCCACATGTTTTATAAATAATGATCATGTAACAGCTGAGATCATTTATAGCACTGCACATGTGTGTCACGAGTTACTCGCTTGGTCACAAGCTACTTTGTGCTGTACATATATAGGAGCTTCATCCATAAAATGAGGGGAATTAGTGCTGTGTCATGACTGTGTCTGCGATGAGAGGAGAGAATATACTGTGAATGCTGCTACAGCTATTTCATCAGCCAGGAGAAAATATTGTTATGGCTAATGTGTCATCCAGGAGAGAGGTTGTGTGTAGCTATGTTGTGTTATGTTATGTCTGTTGCTCCAGCTGTTGTGCCAGCCAGAAGAGAATAGATGTGTCTGCAGTTCCTAAGGCTCCTGCCGTCTTCTTCTGGCCTCTTAGCTTGCACCTTGCCTACCCTGGATTCAGCAAATAGTGTGGACAGTGAGATACAGCAAACAACTGGCATCAAAAACAGGATCATCAATACACTATTCTATTGTTTTTCTCTATTTATTTACATTGTTCACTTAAGAAGGCTTTCTTATCTCTCCTTGCTATTCTCTGGAATTCTGCATTCAATTGAGTATATCTTTCCCTTTCTCCTTTGCCTTTTGCTCCTCTTCTTTCCTCAGCTATTTGTAAAGCCTTCTCAGGCAACAATTTCTCCTTCCATTTCTTTTGCTTTGGAGTGGTCTTGATCACCACCGCCTGGATAATGTTACAAACATCTGTCCATAGTTCTTCAGGCCTATACCAGATCTAACCCCTTGTATCTATTTTTCATCTCCTCTGGATAATCATAAGGGATTTGATTTAAGTCATACCTGAACAGCCTAGTGGTTTTCCCTACCAGCTTTATTTTAAGCATGAATTTTCCAATAAAGAGTTGATGATCTGAGCCACAGTCAGCTTCAGGTCTTGTTTTTGCTGAATGTACAGAGCTTCTCCATCTTTGGCTTCAAAGAATACAATCAATCTGATTTCATTATTGACCATCTGGTGATACCCATGTGGTTTAAAATAGATTACAAAAGCACTGAAATATTTTCTAGTGATAGTAAACATCACTTTGACACCCAGAGTTCAGGAAGATTAAGTTTAATGATTTTGTGCCTTTTAGATTATGTTTATCATACTGCTTTGGGAATCAGAAAATATAAGAAATTGAGAATAAAACTTGAAAAGCTTATAAAATTAGCAATAATCTCATAAAAGAATTAGAAAAGTCATCTGAATCTTCAGACTTGTAACAATGAAGAAAGATGGCTGAGTCAATCTAGCTAAGCTCTAAGTAACAATTTAAGAGTATTATAGTAGTAAACAGCCATATTGTTCCACAGTCAAGTTTTAGACATATTTCTTGATGATTTTCTTGGATATTTACTAGCCATTTCTTGTTACAGATGTTCTAATGTGTCAGATTGTATAGAAACTTTAAAATATTCATGATATTACCCCTTTCTTTAAAATCCCTCTAAAAATTTTCCCATTTGACATAATACATTTATGTTTCTAAAAATTCCAAAAAACAAAGAGATTTGTTTTTATTTGTGAAACAAAATAATAATTCTTATTTCTTGTAAATCTACCTTAATTATTTTATGTTGCTTTGCAATTTTTTATGTTTTAATAAGTACACAATAGATGATTGGAACCCAGAACGGGAGATCTGTTAATATTTTGAACTATGTACAAAAAGAATGATGCTTTTGAACTGTGGTGTTGGAGAAGACTCTTGAGAGTCCTTTGGACTGCAGAGAGATCCAACCAGTTCATTCTGAAGGAGATCAGCCCTGGGATTTCTTTGGAAGAAATGATGCTAAAGCTGAAACTCTAGTACTTTGGCCACCTCATGTGAAGAGTTGACACCTTGGAAAAGACACTGATGCTGGGAAGGATTGGGGGCAGGAGGAGAAGGGGACAACAGAGGATGAGATGGCTGGATGGCATCACTGACTCGATGAACGTGAGTCTGAGTGAACTCCAGGGGATGGTAATGAACAGGGAAGCCTGGCGTGCTGCAATCCATGGGGTCGCGAAGAGTCGGACACCACTGAGCAACTGAACTGATCACTCATCTAGAGCCAGACATCCTGGAATGTGAAGTCAAGTGGGCCTTAGAAAGCATCACTACGAACAAAGCTAGTGGAGGTGATGGAATTCCAGTGGAGCTATTTCAAATCCTGAAAGAAGATGCTGTGAAAGTGCTGCACTGAATATACAAGCAAATTTGGAAAACTCAGCAGTGGCCACAGGACCAAAAAGGTCAGTTTTCATTCCAATCCCAAAGAAAGGTAATGCAAAAGAATGCTCCAACTACTGCACAATTGCACCAATTTCACATGCTAGTAAAGTAATGCTCAAAATTCTCTAAGCCAGGCTTCAGCAATACGTAAACCGTGAACTCCCTGATGTTCAAGCTGGTTTTAGAAAAGGCAGAGGAACCAGAGATCAAACTGCCAATATCCACTGGATCATCGAAAAAAGCAAGAGAGTTCCAGAAAAACATCTATTTCTGCTTTATTGACTATGACAAAGCCATTGACTGTGTGGATCACAAGAAACTGTGGAAAATTCTGAAAGAGATGGGAATACCAGACCACCTAACCTGCTTCTTGAGATATCTGTATGCAGGTCAGGAAGCAACAGTTAGAACTGGACATGGAACAACAGACTGGTTCCAAATGGGGAAAGGAGTACGTCAAGGCTGTATATTTTCACCCTGCTTATTTGACTTCTATGCAGAGTATATCATGAGAAATGCTGGACTGGAAGAAACACAAGCTGGAATCATGATTGCCGGGAGAAATATCAATAACCTCAGATTATGCAGATGACACCACCCTTATGGCAGAAAGTGAAAAGGAACTAAAAAGCCTCTTGATGAAAGTGGAAGAGGAGAGTGAAAAAGTTGGCTGAAAGCTCCACTTTCAGAAAATGAAGATCATGGCATCCAGTCCCATCACTTCATGGGAAATAGATGGGGAAACAGTGGAAACAGTGTCAGACTTTATTTTTTTGGGCTCCAAAATCACTGCAGATGGTGACTGCAGCCATGAAATTAGAAGACACTTACTCCTTGGAAGAAAAGTTATGACCAACCTAGAGAGCATATTCAAAAGCAGAGACATTACTTTGCCGACTAAGCTCCGTCTAGTCAAGGCTATGGTTTTTCCTGTGGTCATGTATGGATGTGAAAGTTGGACTGTGAGGAAGGCTGAGTGCCGAAGAATTGATGCTTTTGAACTGTGGTGTTGGAGAAGACTCTTGAGAGTCCCTTGGACTGCAAGGAGATCCAACCAATCCATTCTGAAGGAGATCAGCCCTGGGATTTCTTTGGAAGGAATGATGCGAAAGCTGAAACTCCAGTACTTTGGCCACCTCATGGGAAGAGTTGACTCATTGGAAAAGACTCTGATGCTGTGAGGGATTGGGGGCAGGTGGAGAAGGGGACGACCAAGGATGAGATGACTGGATGGAATCACGGATTCAATGGACGTGAGTCTGAGTGAACTCCAAGAGATGATAATGAACAGGGAGGCCTGGCGTGCTGCAATTCATGGGGTCGCAAATTCAGACACGACTGAGCAACTGAACTGAACTGAACTGATAAAAAGATATTTTATTAAAATAAATTTATGCTATATTTTGTGTAGAAAAAAATCCTATAAAATACTGTTGTAGAAACCAGTAATCGAGAAAGCAAGCACCACACACTCAAAGAGTTGGAGAACTTAGGTTTATTACACTGGCGGGCCCAAAGTACTTAACACTCCAAGCTCTGAACCCTGAACAAACGGATTACAGAGTTTTTATGGACCAACTATAGTGGGCAACAATTGCTGCTAATAGGCTGGTTTGAACTAAGGGGTTTTTCATGTTCAGGAACAGCAGTCAAGACAGGGAGGGGGCTGCCTGACCTTTACAGGGACAGGCATGATTAAGTATGTTTGCACGGGCTGGGCAATTGCAAAGAGCAGGGCAAGGGTGAGTGAGATAATATCCAGTTCCTAGTATTGTTAAAGTCCCCACTTTCTGAAACTACATGATCTACATGATCCAGACTTTGCAAGGAGCAAGGTGAGTTACAGAGGTAGAATGAACAAGAGGTTATGTAAAATTTTAATTTTTCCTCTTCAATGCGAGCTATTCACACCTTAAAATGTTCATAGGAAAAGATAATCCACAGAAAAGCCACATGTTATTTTAAAAGACTTTCATATTTACAACCATAAATTTATCAATATTTTGCTTTTATTTAAACTTTTACATAGTATCCTTTTTTAGTCATTAACTCGATGAGTAAAATAAGCAAGGTTTTTTAAAAAGATTACTTTGTTTATATTTATCATCATATTTGCAGAAATACATCTAAGACATCAATTCTATAAACTTACCCTTGTGTATTATTTTGATGAATGGAAAACTGCCTTTTAAGTAAGTTAAAAACTGAAACTTTATTTCATATCATCTTGTATTCATTATTCTCACTGTAAAATGGTACACTTAGAAAAAGCATATTTAAATATAATTCTCCTAAATTGTTTTTAAAACCATACTTACAATTTATGATAACACCTTTTCAGAATGCCAGTTAATATTTTTAAAGTTTTTGAGTAATGTATTTATAGCTTTTACAGAAGTACAAAATTCGAATAATAAGTATATTTCAAATTTCAGCTCTTTATGAAAATCAATATGAGTGCAGAGATAAATGACATTTCAGTAGCACGCTAGAGGTTTGTCAGTGAACCTTTTCAAACTATTCACATTATTTTCTGATGGCAAAGACATCTCAAAAGAAGTGTGATATGGTCTATGAATACCATCAAACCTCCTTGCTGTCTTACATTCAGCAATCGATGGTAGATTTGCTTTTTATGACAAGATGAATATATTCCAAACGCAGCTGTTATAAAAGTAGCTGACATTATGAATAAGAAATGGGAAGAAGGACATTTCCATTGAAACTAATTTTAGGGAGCCAGACAGGCATCAGTTTTACTCAGAAGAGTGAAGGGTTATCTGAAAATGCCGATATAGATTGTGTTAAAACTACCAGGGTCCCTTTATTAGCCACAGATTTCTAGGAATGCTAGATTAAATTTAAAATTTTGTTCACTGAGTCTTGGGAACTTTCTTGATCTCATGATGCCTGATAGCTGTATGAGAGCAGGTAAAACAATGCCTCCAGCTCCAGTTAGTATAAACTTTGAAAATAGTACACATATATAATATCTACTTGTTCACAACATATTATTGAGATACCCTTCATGCATCATTCATTATCACTGAAGATAAAGCTATAGAAGTCAAAGAATGTGCTTTTAGGAGAGTTCAAGGAAGAGTTTATCATGGCTACAAATTCCAGATCAAAGGTGCTTTCCCACAAGATGATGTTGATCCTAAAGATTTTCACCAAATATACTCAAAGGTTTAGAGTAATACACTTGAGAATATTATAATAAATAAAAGAATATCTCAGTAGGTAAAGCAATTATATAACATATAATCAAATTTAAGTATTAGAGCTAGCATACAATATCTCAAGTGAAAATATTCTCTGGATAAATTGTATAGTAGAATGGTACAGACTTAGTGAACTTGAAGACAGATTAACAAAAATTATCCTACCTAAAAAAAGAGATTCAAAAACAATTGAAACATTTGAGACAAGGTTCAGGGACCCTTATGAGGCAGTAAGAAAAGGCTGATAATATGAATATTTGTCAATTGTGTAAGTAACATATATTACACATATACATACATACTGTATATATATAAAGTATAATTGGTAGTAAGTCTTAGAAGAAGATAAATTTCCCTGATAGCTCAGTTAGTAAAGAATGCACATGTAATGCTGATTCGATTCCTGAGAAGAGAGACAATAGGTCAAATAAAATATTGTATTTAAAAATATCAGGCAAGATGTTCTCAAATTTTTGAAATACTTAAATTTAAATAACAATAAACAAAAGAACTTTGCATTCCCTAAATAAACTACACTTGGTCATGATATTGTTTGCTTTGAAATTCTGATAATTTAAAATATAGATATCTGTGCTTACAACAGATATGTCTATTTTTTTTTCCTGTAATGTCATTAGTGTGATTATCTGAAAACTTCTGACCTTGGTAAGGACAGTTGAAAACTGTCCCCTTCTTATCTGTGTTTATAGTTTTTCTAGAATACATATTGCTTCCTTTATAAATATTTTATAAAATTAGGCAGACTTTTCCATCAAATTCAGGACTTTTATTTATTGACATGAATTTATTTATTTAATATATAGTACTTATCTATTTTTAATGTAAAATATAATACTCTGTCTTTTGAGAATTTTCTATTTTATAAAAATTATCAAATTTACAGACTCAGAACTGTTTTTAGTATTCATTAATTCTGTTTACTCTTTCTATGGTAGAGATAGACTCAATTTTATTTTTAATATTTATGATCTGTGCTTTTTTTTTCATGGTTAAAGTGGTTAGAGGTTTATACATTTCATTAATTATTTTTCAAAGAACCAGGTTTGGTTTATTAATATTCTGTATTGTGCTTTTAATTTTCAGTTTCTGCTCTTATATTTACTATTCCCTTCCTTATTCTTGCCTTGAGTTTAATTTGCTCCTCTTTTTCCAGTTTCTTGACGTGGGACCTTAGATCAACGAATTGAGACCTGTGTGTCTTTGTAACATAAGCCTGAAATGTTATAACTTTTCAGTAATGATGACTTTACCAAATGAAGATATGTTGTGTCTTCATTTTCAACCAACTCAAAATATATTCTAATTTCTCTTGTGATTTTATTTTTGAACCATGGTATGTTTAGAAATGTGTTGTTTTAACTTGAAACATTAATATTTGAGATTTTTCATAAATTTAGGTGTTATCAGTATTTAGCTTAATCTGTTTTAATCTGGGGAAAAACACTTCATATAATTTAATTTTTTCAATTTGCTAAGCTTTGTTTTATGACTCAGAAAATGTTCTGTTTGCGAATGTTCCAGGTGAACATTTTTTTTTTTTTGGCTGCTATGGGTGGAGTGTTCTGTACATGTTAACTGATAAGTCGTTAGGGTTGTTCAGGACTTCTATATATATAATCACACTGATTTTTTTATGTACTAGTTCTACTGTTATTCTACTAATTACTGAAAGGTAATGTTAAATAGGAAGTTAGGCATGAGCAAGGACATGTGGCCTAGCTAAAAAGATTCAAGCTGATAGCTAAACCCCAGCCTAGACACACCCCAACAGTGGCCCAGAAGAGCTCGTAGAGAGGCTACAAAATAAGCATAGAGATGGGTTGAACTCTGTCGCCTGCACCCTAGATGCACAGTGAATACAAATAACTACAGGGGCTTCTCCAGCTCCCACATATGCACCTTTGATGCACAGCTGTGTCCTCAGGTGACCTTAGGCAGCAGGGAGCCGGTTAAAGTTTCATAAATATTCTATACATGCATACATCTGATTATAACAGATTGAATTATGGGAAAGACATGTACAATAAGGCTGTGGTTATGTAACTTAAAGAAAAAGTGAAAGTCACTTAGTCACGTCCTACTCTTTGCGAACCCATGGACAAAGTCCATGGAATTCTCTACTCAAAGAAGTGGGTAGCCTTTCTCTTCTCTTGGAGACCTTCCTGACACAAAGAATGAACCCAGGTATCCTGCACTGCAGGTGGATTCTTTACCAACTCAGGCACAAGGGAATTCCAAGATTACTGGAGTGGGTAACCTATCCCTTCTCCAGCAGATCCTCTCTACCCAGGAATCATCTGGGATCTCTTTCATTCAGTTCAATTCAGTCACCCAGTCATATCCGACTCTTTGTGACCCCATGATTCGCAGCATGCCAGGCCTCCCCCGGAGTTCACTCAGACTCACGTCCATCAAGTCAGTGATTCTATCAAGCCATCTCATCCTCTGTTGTCCCCTTTCCCTCCTGCCCCCAATCCCTCCCAGCATCAGAGTCTTTTCCAGTGAGTCAGCTCTTCACATGAGGTGGCCAAAGTATTGGAGTTTCAGCTTTTTTTTTTTTTTTTTTTACTTTATTTTACTTTGCAATACTATATTGGTTTTGCCATACATTGACATGAATCCACCACGGGTATACATGAGTTCCCAATCCTGAAACCCCCTCCCCCTCCCACCTCATATCATCTCTCTGGATCATCCCTGTGCACCAGCCCCAAGCATCCTGTATCCTGTATTGAGCATAGACTGGTAATTCATTTCTTACATGATAGTATACATGTTTCAATGCCATTCTCCCACATCATCCCACCTTTCAGCTTTAACATCATTCCTTCCAAAGAAATCCCAGGGCTGATCTCCTTCAAAATGGATTGGTTGGATCTCCTTGCAGTCCAAGGGTCTCTCAAGAGTTTTCTCCAACACCACAATTCAAAAGCCTCAATTCTTTGGTGCTCAGCCTTCTTCACAGTCCAACTCTCACATCCATACATGACTACTGGAAAAAACATAACCTTGACTAGACGGACCTTAGTTGGCAAAGTAATGTCTCTGCTTTTGAATAAGCTATCTAGGTTGGTCATAACTTTTCTTCCAAGGAGTAAGTGTCTCCTAATTTCATGGCTGCAGTCACCATCTGCAGTGATTTTGGAGCCCAAAAAAATAAAGTCTGACACTGTTTCCACTGTTTCTCCATCTACTTCCCATGAAGTGATGGGACTGGATGCCATGATCTTTGCTTTCTGAATGTTGAGCTTTAAGCCAACTTTTTCGCTTTCCTCTTTCACTTTCATCAAGAGGCTTTTTAGTTCCTCTTCACTTTCTGCCATGAAGGTGGTGTCATCTGCATAATCTGAGGTTACTGATATTTCTCCCGGAAATCTTGATTTCAGCTTGTGTTTCTTCCAGCCTGTGGGGCCCTAAATGGGAAACCTCATGAAAAAAAAAAAGGGGGCTAGCTTTATGGTTGGAAATGGTTGGAAACTAAGATGGCACCTGGTGGAAGTGATAGGGGTGGGGCCTATGTTTGTCAAAGTTTTTGATTGGCTCTCTTGATTTCTGTGCATGTGGACAACGGTGATCACCATAGAAGACACATGATGATTTGACCTTTAACATGATTGGTGCAACTGAAGGCACATAACGATTTGACCTTTAACGTGATTGGTGCAACTATGGAAAGTACCTCCTAAACTCCCCCTGCTTGCCTATATAAGCTGGGAATCTGCAGCAATAAAGTGGAACCCCTGTCACATCTGATTGTCTCTCGATCACCAAGGGGCTGGGTTGGCAGACAGCAGGCTCACCCCTCCTCAGGACCCCTCGGCTTTGCTGAGGGAAGTTCCACTGCAGAAACTGGGGGGCCCTGCAGAAACTGGTGCCCAACGTGAGGTGTGAAACTGACAAATGGAAGTGGTGAAAGAAGGAGCAAAGAAGGACCCTAGGCTGGTTGCAGCACGGAGCTCCCTTTAGAGGAGTATCTTCCGAGGTAAGCCAGACTTCAAGGTGGTCCCCCCTCTGTTTTGAGGGAAGTGGCAAAAACTCTCTTGACTTATTTTCCTTATTTTCCTTCTCTTCTTTTCTGATCTGTCTTTAATTTTTTTGGAGGGAGTTTCAGTGAACAGGCTAATGGTTGTGGAGGCAATTGGTAAGTCCTGGCTAGGGCCACTTTCTGGCGGACTTTGAAGGCCCTGCAACAGGTAAGCCTCAGTAACTAGAGCCCGACTGGGTAAAACTCCCTTTAATCTTTCTTAACTGAGGACGTGGCCGAAAATCTTCCCTGTGGGCACTGGTCAGGCACTTAACGGCCATTAAGGTGCCTGCCACTTGAAGACTCCCGTGACAGGATAAGGGGGTCATGGAACAGGCTAGAAACCTCTAGGGTGCCCACCCCCAGCAAGACAACTTCCATGCAATGATGCAGAAACATAAACGGTTCCAAAAGCATACCATAAGCCCAACTTTCTGGCCGCCACCACTCCCGGTAGGATTTTTGGTGGTTGTCCTCAGTGACTTTTCTTTCTATTCTCTCTCGGCAGCATGGGAAATAACATCAGCAAGTCTGATGAGCCTGCACTCAAGGCACTGAGATATATGCTCATAAGCAGGGGACTTGAGATTTCTGATGCTCAGGCCATTAAGGTCTGGGGGACCATTGTACAGTTGGCCCTCTGGGTTGCTTCGGCCAATCTGTTCTCTTGGGATCAAGTGCAAACCCTTGCTAGGCAGCGAGAGGTTCGATAGGGTGAGGAGCCCCCTTGGGTTCGGTCTGATCATTTCAGCCCTCAAGTTCTGCTTTTCATGGAGCGAGGAGCATGTCACTGATAACGGGTGCCCCCAATTCAAAATCAGAAAAACAATGGGAAAGGTTTGACAAGGAATGAGTCATGTCAGACCAAAATATAGCAAAAGAGACTGTAGGGAATAAAGACACTAGAGTAAGTAGTGGGCCATGGGAGCATTTTGGGGTTGATAAAAGGGAGGAAGAAAATAGAGACCCCTTTGATGCCTCGGGACTGGGAGCCAAGGGGAGAGATCAGTGCCCCTCCCTGCCTCCCCCATTTGAGGAAGTTTCGGGAGCACGTTGGGTGGGAGAGACAATGAGGTCATCTTGGAAAGGGAGAACCTATTCCCGGGACCCTTGGGGATCCCTGCTGCCCTTTACTGGCCCGACTCAAGCCTTTCCGGTAAATATTAACTCGGGGGGAATAGGCCGGCAGCCTGGTACCCCTGGGAGACCAATGATTTAAAAGAGCTCAAAAAGGCAGTGGTAGAGGATGGCCCAAACTCCCTGTGGGCAGAAACTATTCTCCAGGGCCTGGCTCATCAACCTTGTATGACCCAGGCCTGGAAGATGCTATGTAAGGCAGTGCTCCCCAGCAACACCTATATCAAATGGTGTGCCTTTTTCAAGGAAGAGTGTCATGCTCAGGCAGAAAGAAATGAAGCTGCCAATCCTGCTATCCCAGTGACTTTCGCGATGTTGTCAGGGACGGCAGATCAATGGAGTATGGGACGTCAACAGGCCACCATTCCTGCTCCTTATACAGATCAGCTATGGGCCATATGCCTGGCCGCCTGGAAAAAGCTTGCAGAAGGCCCCAGTGAGCCCCCTATATCAGGCATCACTCAAAAAAATAATGAAGACCTCTCCACTTGCATAGATCGGGTGGAAAAAAGTATACAGAGAAAATTCCCTCCGGGGCCCCTAAGAGATCAATTTGTTAAGCTATTAGTCTGGGAAGTGTAGTCACTCCAGCAGGCTTAGAACACATCTGAATTCCTTGATTGCGGCTTTGTACAAACTCCTCCCCATTAAAACAAAAAAGGGGGAATAAGCCCTCACCAGCAACATGGAATGGCACTCTTTACTCACCATTTTAAATTTTTCAAAAAATGAACCTATACCATGTTTTCAAAAACATTGATTTAATCAAGAAATAAAACCTGAAATACAAGTGAGATGGAAATACCCCATCACTGGTCAGTGGAAGGGGCCCAATCCGCTCCTTACAATGGGGAGAGGATTCAGATGCATATTCCCCATTGGAGACCCCAGCCCTATATGGGTGCCAGCAAGGAATCTTAAATTTACTCCAAAAAGAGAGGTCAAATCTCAAAATCTGACACAGATTAAAGAGACATTCACATACTGAGCCCAAGAAAAAAAGTTCCTGAGGTGATCTTTTCTTCCCTTTCACATCATCGATGTGGCAACCCTGGTGGACACTACTCCTGGTGATAATCAGATTACCTATCTTCTCCTTGCTGACCTTTGTAATTGCCATGGCTGTGCAACAGTTTTTAAAATCTTTGAAACCTGGGTTTAACGACACACAAGGTCATCAACCATGAGGATACAACAGTGTCAGCATCTGTGCTGGGAGTTCAACAAGCTCAGACCATCGAGGTTATAAACAACATATCCACTGCCTCTGCTCAAAGATCTCAAACCAGATTGAACACCTGAGATCCACCATAACGGGACTTCAACAACAGTTGGGCTTTTATGCAAGAGCACCAGAGACTTTGACTGTCTTAAAAGGTTAAATTGTGATGTTAGATATCATAATTTCTGTTTTACGGCTTTTCTGGTTCTTAGTGAAAAAAGGCACAAAATCTTTCGAACAATATGAAAACATGGGATTTAACATTCTGGGATAATCAAGATGTGTTAACAAACATCATCTTAAATCTAAATGTGTCTAAAGTGAATTGAATTGTACCCGAGACATTTTGGGAACAGGTGAAAAAGGGAGTAATGGATCTATGGGACTGGATACAAAGTCCATTTACCTAGTTTAAAAATGCCTTCTATTTGCTTGTTTTTGTTGTTCTGCTTGTTTTAGTGTTAAAAAGGTTATGTTTGCCCAGGTCATGGAAGAGGAGCCCCATGTTGGGGACCCACAAAACCCCTGGATTAATTTAGCCCTTCAAGAGATTAACTGAGACAGATAAATAAAACAGTTCTATATGCTCATCATCTAGAGAGATTCTGCCTAGCCCCCAAGAGGTGGCTGGATAGCCAATGACGGGTAAGACCCTCAGAGGAGGGCAACCTAAGACAGGCACAGCCGCGAGAGGGGCTGGCGAGGCTGGAGGTTGGCCACCTACAGCTTTACGCCTTGCTCTACAGAACATCAATACAAATGTCTCGAGGGCTTAAATAAAATAAAAAAGGGGGGATGTGGGGCCCTAATTGGGAAACCTCGAAAAAAGAAAAGGGGGCTAGCTCTATGGTTGGAAACGGTTGGAAGCTAAGATGGCGCCTGGTGGAAGTGATAGGGGTGGGGTCTATGTTTGTCAAAGTTTTTGATTGGCTCTCTTGATTTCCGTGCATGTGGACATAGGCTGGGAGTTTGCAGCAATAAAGTGGAACTGCTTCAACAGAACCCCTGTCACGTCTGATTGTCTCTCGCTCGCCGAGGGGATGGGTTGGCGGACAGCAGGCTCACCTCTCCTCAGGACCCCTCGGTTTTGCTGAGGGAAGTTCCACTGCCTCCACTCTTTCTGCAGAGCGCCCCCTGCACCAGCCCAGCATTTCCCATGATTTAATCTGTATGTAAGTTAAATAAGCAGGGTGACAATATATACCCTTGACGTACTCCTTTTCCTATTTGGAACCAGTCTGTTGTTCCATGTCCAGTTCTAACTGTTACTTCCTGACCTGCATACATATTTCTCAAGAGGCAGGTCAGGTAGTCTGGTATT
Source organism: Nanger dama (assembly GCA_917880005.1). NCBI lineage: Eukaryota > Metazoa > Chordata > Mammalia > Artiodactyla > Bovidae > Nanger > Nanger dama. Next base: position 58,001,986 of record CAKJTW010000006.1, on the reverse strand, counting down.
CCCATCCCTTTCAGAATTTTCCACAGTTTATTGTGATCCACACAGTCAAAGGCTTTGGCATAGTCAATAAAGCAGAAATAGATGTTTTTCTGGAACTCTCTTGCTTTTTCCATGATCCAGCGGATGTTGCCAATTTGATTTCTAGTTCCTCTGCCTTTTCTCAAACCAGTTTGAACATCAAGAAGTTCACAGTTCACGTATTGCTGAAGCCCGGCTTAGAGAATTTTGAGCATTACTTTACTAGCATGTGATATTAGTGCAATTGTGCAGTAGTTTGAGCACTCTTTGGCATTGCCTTTCTTTGGGACTAGAATGAAAACTGACATTTTCCTATCCTGTGGCCACTGCTGAGTTTTCCAAATTTGCTGGCATATTGAGTGCAGCACTTTCACAGCATCATCTTTCAGGATTTGAAATAGCTCAACTGGAATTCCATCACCTCCACTAGCTTTGTTCATAGCGATACTTTCTAAGGCCCACTTGACTTCACATTCCAGGATGTCTGGCTCTAGATGAGTGATCACACCATTGTGATTATCCAGGTCGTGAAGATCTTTTTGCACAGTTCTTCTGTGTATTCTTGCCACCTCCTCTTAGTATCTTCTGCTTCTGTTAGGTCCATACCCTTTCTGTCCTTTATTGAGCCCATCTTTGCACGAAATGCCCCCTTTGTATCTCTAATTTTCTTGAAGAGATCTCTAGTCTTTCTCATTCTGATGTTTTCCTCTATTTCTTTGCATTGATCGCTGAAGAAGGCTTTCTTATCTCTTCTTGCTATTCTTTGGAACTCTGCATTCGGATGTTTATATCTTTCCTTTTCTCTTTTGCTTTTTGCTTCTCTTCTTTTCACAGCTAGTTGTAAGGCCTCCCCAGACAGCCATTTTGCTTTTTTACAGACTGTCAATCAAAGCTTTCAGTCCATGCCCACGTGGATGACCATCTAAAAGCCGTGTCTTGAAAAACCTGCATACATCATCATTCTGGTTCCAGAACCCCTCTTGGCTTGGTCCACCTCTCTGCTGAGGTGTTCTTTATGTTCTTCCATCAATAAAGCAGGGTGCAGTGCCTCTCTTGGCTTGCCTCATCTCTCCCTTGAGCTGTTTTCCCAGTTATTTAATCAATAATCTTGTTTTTGCCATGGGTAAGACCTCAAATTCCTCTTTGTATCCTTACGAAGAACAGAGGCCCACAGGGGAGAGTCCTTTCCAATGCTCCCTATATCCACTAATAAGTAACTGAATATATCATGATGGATTTGTCTATTTTGCTTTGCATTATTTCAGTTTTGCAATTTTGAGAATTTTTTCTTAGTTGCTTTCACTTTTAGTGTTGTTATATATTCTTTGGAAATTGATTTATTTATCCTTGAATAACGATCTTCTGGACCTAGTACTTTTTGTATTAAAATCTCTTTCTTCCCATATTAATATAAATATTCCAGCTTTTTTTTAATACTTTATTCTACTTTACAATACTGTATTGGTTTTGCCATACATTGACATGAATCAGCTACTTGTGCACACTATCTCCCAATGCCGAAGCCCCCTCCCACCTCCCACCCCACACAGTCTCCCCGGATCATCCCCTGCACCAGCCTCAAGCATCCTGTATCCTGTATTGAACATAGACTGGTGCTTCGTTTCTTACATGACAGTATACATGTTTCAGTGTCATTCTCCCAAATCATCCCACCCTCTCCCTCTCCCTCAGAGGCCAAAAGTCCGTTCTATACCTCTGTGTCTCTTTTGCTGTCTCACAGACAGGGTCATCATTACTATCTTTCTAAATTCCATATGTATGTGTCAGTATATTGTATTGGTGTTTTTCTTTCTGGCTTACTTCACTCTGTATAATCGGCTCCAGTTTCATCCATCTCATTAGAACTGATTTGAATGTATTCTTTTTAAGGGCTGAGTAATACTCCATTGTGTATATGTATCACAGCTTTCTCATCCATTCATCTGCTGATGGACATCTAGGTTGTTTCCATGTCCTGCCAATTATAAACAATGCTGCAGTGAACATTGGGGTACAGATGTCTCTTTCAATTCTGGTTTCCTCCGTGTGTATGCCCAGCAGTGGGATTGCTGGGTCATAAGGCAGTTCTATTTGTAATTTTTAGAGGAATCTCCACACTGTTTTCCATAATGGCTGTACTAGTTTGCATTCCCACCAACAGTGTAACAGGGTTCCCTTTTCTCCCTATCCTATCCAGCATTTATTGCTTGTAGACTTCTGGATCGCAGCCATTCTGACTGGTGTGAAATGGTACCTCACTGTGGTCTTGATTTGCATTTCTCTGATAATGAGTGATGTTGAACATCTTTTCATGTGTTTGTTAGCCATCTGTATGTCTTCTTTAGAGAAATGCTTATTTAGTTCTTTGGCCCATTTTTTGATTGGGTCGTTTATTTTTCTGGAGTTGAGCTGAATAAGTTGCTTGTATATCTTTGAGATTAGTTGTTTGTCAGTTGCTTCATTTGCTATTGTTTTCTCCCATTCAGAAGGCTGTGTTTTCACCTTACTTACAGTTTCCTTTGTTGTGCAGAAGCTTTTAATTTTAATTAGATCCCATTTGTTTATTTTTGCTTTTATTTCCAGTATACTGGGAGGTGGATCATAGAGGATCCTGCTGTGATTTATGTCAGAGAGTGTTTTGCCTATGTTCTCCTCAAGGAGTTTTATTGTTCCTGGTCTTAGGTTTAGATCTTTAATCCATTTTGAGTTTATTTTTGTGTGTGGTGTTAGAAAGTGATCTAGTTTCATTCTTTTACAAGTGGTTGACCAGTTTTCCCAGCACCACCTGTTAAAGAGACTGTCTTTACTCCATTGTATATTCTTGCCTCCTTTGTCGAAGATAAGGTGTCCATAGGTGTGTGGATTTATCTCAGGGCTTTCTATTTTGTCCCATTGATCTATTTTTCTGTCTTTGTGCCAGTACCATACTGTCTTAATGACTGTGGCTTTGTAGTAGAGCCTGAAGTCAGGCAACTTGATTCCTCCAGTTCCATTCATCTTTCTCAAGATTGCTTTTGCTATTCGAGGTTTTTTGGTATTTCCATACAAATCTTGAGATTGTTTGTTCTAGTTCTGTGAAAAATACTGTTGGTAGCTTGATAGGGATTGCATTGAATCTGTAGATTGCTTTGGGTAGTATACTCATTTTTACTATATTGACTCTTCCAATCCATGAACATGGTATATTTCTCCATCTATTAGGGTCCTCTTTGATTTCTTTCATCAGTGTTTTATAGTTTTTGGTATATAGGTCTTTAGTTTCTTTAGGTAAGTATATTCCTAAGTATTTTGTTCTTTTCATTGCAATGGTGAATGGAACTGTTTCCTTAACTTCTTTTTCTGTTTTCTCATATTCCAGCTTTAAAAAAAAATAGATTGGATTTTTCCATCATTTCAGTTTAACTCATGTATATCTTTATAATTAAAGTGGATTTCTTATAAGTAGCATATAAGTGCTTTTTTTTCCACTTTGAAAATCTTTACGTTTTATTGGAGTGTTTAGACAGGTAACCTTAATGGAGTCATTGAGGCTCTTGATTAAAATTTATCTAACTGCTAGTTGTATTTCTGCTAGTTGCATCAGATTTTGTCATTTGTGTTCTTTTGGACTGATTATTTTTAATTCCTTTTTTTCTCCACAGTTGACTTAATTTTTTTTCTCTTTTAAAAATTGTAGGGGCCCCATGTGGTCTGGGCATGCTGAGTGGAGATGACAGCAGCCTCAGCAGGAACCAGAGTACCAGTACAGAATGGTGCTGAGGAGCCTAGTGGCCCTTTGGTGGCCTAGGGCAGGGCTGGAAAAGGGTCTGGCCCAGTGGAACCATGGCAGCAGGTTCCTTCAAGATGAAAGATTTGGAGACACTTCTATCTCCTTTGTATAGTTGATAGTTTGGGTGGTGAAAAGATGGCTGACAGTATCAAAACCTTTCTTCAGGGCCTTCCCAGGGGAATCAAAGACTCCATCTGGGGAATTTCTATTAATAACATCTCAAAGCTAGATGCTTGAATTCAGCAAGAGAGAGAGGAACAGTGGAAAAAGAACAAGCAGGATCCTGGCTCAAAGGAGAATCCAGAGTATAGTAAGGAAGCAGGAGTGTGAATCATGTATTGTCAGTAGAATTTTTCAGTGCTGTACTTAGAATAGTGGCATTGTTTTGGTTCAGTCTCCTCTTGTTTTATCAAGTGTTTGTTCCTGTACTTCAGTCAGTAATGGCCCAAATTACTGGTGACCCATCATGGCATGGAAACGTTTGTTTGCAGTTGGAATGCTTCCTCACATCAAATTTCAGTGTTCTTTGGGTACTTCTCCTGTTTGTGTTTAGCAAAGCTCTGAACACTATTTTGTTTCAGTATGCAGCTGAGCTGGCATTTGAGGTATCAGAGAGGAAGCCTCACCCATTCTCTAGCATCAGCTGAATAATATCTGATATGCTCTTCAACCTTGTGCTGTGGGCTCTTTTCCTCCTCCAGAGGAAGTTTGTGAGTCTTTCCCATCTATCTTGCTGGTCAGCTGGTTGGCCTCCTATATATATCTCTTCTCTGCTCACTACACTGCTTCAAATATCATTGGTTCAATAAAGGAACTGAAATACATCAGAGGTTGTCAAACATAAAAAATTGGCTTTACTACTTTGGATTCAGTTTGCCCTTGGATTTCTCATAGTGATGAAGTCCTCCTACACAGTCAGTGGATGTCTCTTGTCTGTCCCCTTTCCTTTATTCATTTTCAGCACCAATGAAGCAAAGTCCTTTGCAAAAGCATATCTTTTCCAGTTGCACTTCTTCTCCTTGGTGGTTTTCTTAAGCAACAGAGTCCTCCATAAGATGGTCTACCTGCAGTCTGCCCTCAGTAGCTCCACTTCTGCAGAGAAGTTCCCCTCACCTCACCCATCTCCTGTAAACTCAAGCTGCTGCTGGTCCTTGGAGTCGTCTGCCATCCAGTGGAGATGGGTGGGACAGGAAGGACTCCCCTGGCAGTTCTTTACCTTGTTCACCTCCCCAACCAGGGAAGGCAGGACCCACTGTGCCAAGGGCCCTGTGCACATCCCATCTCTCTGAGGAATGGGGATTTTTGTCTCTGGTGCAGGTAAGGCAGAATCTCCCTGCATCGATTTTAAACACCAGTGAAAAGTGAAAGGACTACAAGTTTTTCTGCAGCTCTTTTCTAGCATTGGCCAGCCCCACACCTGGACTAATTTCAGGACTTTTCCTCTCTGTGCCATTTAACCTCTCACTTGTCTTTCCTGTCTTCAGCCATACTTGGATGAATGGACTTTTGTAATTCTAGCCATTGTATTCTGTGGACCTTTAATTTTTGTCTTCTGTGAAGCACATATATTGGATGTGGGAGGTAAAAGAGACTCTGCTGCTTCATATCACATCCTTTATAGCCATCACTGTCTTGTTTTCCATGAATTGGGTTAGATTTTGATTTCTTGCTCCAGTGCAAAAAAAGAAAAAAAATGAGACTGAGGAGACTGCACAGGATTAAAGATCTCACAGTCAGATTTGCTGGGTTTTGAGGAGTGATTTTCCTTCTTTGCCTTGAGAGAGAGAGAGGAAAAAAAAAAAAAACCCTTTACCCTACCCCTAGTTGTACATTTAAAGATCATCCAACTGTAAAAGTGAAGAATGAAAGTGTTAGTCTCTCAGTTGTGTCTGACTCTTTGCAACCCCATGGACTCTGGCTCACCAGGATTCTCTGTCCATGGAATTTTCCAGCCTAGAATACTGGAGTGAGTAGCCATTCCATTCCCTTCTTCAGAGTATCTTCCTGACCCAGGGATTGAACCTAGGTCTCCTGCATTGCAAGTGGATTCTTTCCTGCAAATAGAAGCAAATGTAATTTCAATTAAATTTCCAAAATCTTTTTTCTTTATATTGTTATTGTTCAGTCACTAAATTGTGTCTGACTCCTTACAACCCCATGGACTGCAGCACATCAGGTTTCCCTATCCTTACTATCTTCCTGAGTTTGCTCAGACTCATGTCAGTTGAGTTGGTGATGCCATTCAGCCATTTTTTCTTCTATCACCCCTTTTCCCGCCTGCCCTCTATCTTTCCCAGCACCAGAGTTTTTCCCCAATGACTCAGGTGGCTGAAGTATTGGAGCTTCAGATTTAGCATCAGTCCTTTCAATGATTATTCAGGATTGATTTCCTTTAGGATTGACTGGTTTGATCTCCTTGCAGCCCAAGGGACTCTCAAGGTCTTCTTCAGCACCACAGCTTGAATTCATCAATTCTACAGCACTCAGCCTTCTTTATGTGCAACTCGCACATCCATACCTGACTACTTAAAAACCATAGCTTTGCCTATGCGGACCTTTGTCTTCAAAGTGATGTCTCTGCTTTTTGCCATGCTGACTAGTTTTGTCATAGATTTTCTTCCAAAGAGCAAGTATATTTTAATTTTATGGCTGCAGTCAATATCCACAGTAATTTTGGAGCAGAAGAAAATAAAATCTGTCACTGTTTTCCACTCCCCACTGGCCCATAAATTTACCATGAAGTAATGAGACCAGATGCCATGATCTTCACTTTTTGAATGTTGTGTTTTAAGCCTGTTTGTTTTTTTTTTTTTTCACTCTTCTCTTTTACCCTTATCAAGAGGCTTTTAGTTCATCTTTACTTTCTGCCATTAGAGTGGTGTCATCTGTATATCTGAAGTTTGTTATATTGATTCCAGCTTGTGATTCATCCACCTTGGCATTTTGCATGACGTACTCTGCATATAAGTTAAATAAGCAGTATGACTGTATACAGCCTTGACCTACTCCTTTCCCAGTTTTTGCCACGTAAAGTAACATAATTAAGCAAGTAAGATTCATATTTACAAGTCTTGCTCATATTCAAGGAGAATTACACAAGATTTGTCAACTAGTGGACAGAAATATGAAGTTTTCTTAGAATTCGTTCTATGAAGAATCTCACTATTACATAATCTTATTTCTGTCTTCACACCATTTCAGGTTTTTGTTTGTTTGTTTGTTTTGTTTTGTTTTGTTTCTATTTTGGACGTTTTTCTCAACTGAGAAAACTCTTGTAGAGAGTAAATAGTCATTGCTTTTTATATTTACTCCAGGGCAGAGAATTCCTATGTAATACTAATCTCTCAAAGTAATCATCATCTCCTAAGTTTCTCAATAAGAATGACACTGGGTAAGTAATTCCCCAGGATGATCTATAGAGTATCCAGATCCTAAATACATCATCTCAACAATGGCTTTGGACAAATATATTTTATTAGTTTCTTGGGGGTATTGTAATTGAGTATCACAAACTAGGTAGCTTAAACAACTTAAGTCTGTCACATAGTCCTAGAGACTAGGATCTCAAAATCAAAATGTCAGCAGTGTTCTTACTCTCCGAGAGCTGTGAGGGAAGAAAACCTATTCTATGCCTCTTCTTTACTTTGTGGTAGCCTCAGGCATTCGTTGCCTTATAGATGATGTTTCCCCAGTGTATTCATGTTATTTGCCTTCTCTGTATGCCACTGTGTCCGAAATCACACTTCCCATAAGGAAACCAGTCATAAAGGATTAAGGCCCACAATATTGATCTAATTCTGAGTTAATTACTGCAACATTCAGAAAACGAAGATCATGGCATCAGGTCCCATTACGTCATGGGAAATAGATGGAGAAACAGTGTCAGACTTTATTTTTTGGGGTTCCAAAATCACTGCAGATGGTGATTACAGCCATGAAATTAAAAGATGCTTACTCCTTGGAAGAAAAGTTATGACCAACTTAGATAGCAAATTCAAAAGCAGAGACATTACTTTGCCGACTAAGGTCCGTCTAGTCAAGGCTATGGTTTTTCCTGTGGTCATGTATGGATGTGAGAATTGGACTGTGAAGACAGCTGAGCACCAAAGAATTGATGCTTTTGAACTGTGGTGTTGGAGAAGACTCTTGAGAGTCCCTTGGACTGCAAGGAGAGCCAACCAGTGCATTCTGGAAGGAGATCAGCCCTGGGATTTCTTTGGAAGGAATGATGCTGAAGCTGAAACTCCAGTACTTTGGCCACCTCATAAGAAGAGTTGACTCATTGGAAAAGACTTTGATGCTGGGAGGGATTGGGGGCAGGAGGAGAAGGGAAGGACAGAGGATGAGATGGTTGGATGGCTTCATTGACTCTATGGACATGAGTCTGAGTGAACTCCAGAAGTTGGTGATGGACAGGGAGGCCTGGCGTGCTGTGATTCATGGAGTCGCAAAGAGTGGGACACGACTGAGTGACTGAACTGAAATGATAAAGACCCTATCTCTAGATAAGATGACATTCTGAGATATCTGAAATTAAGATCACAACCTTTTTTTTTTTTTTTGAGGGGAAGATATATTTCAACCCATAAATATATCTTTTCATGATATTTTGGGAGAATTTTCTACTTATGTGAAAATAAAATAAGAATGCCTAGTTAGTCTTAAAATGCAAAACTAGTACCATAACATAAAATTCAATTTATAAAATGTGCATTAATAGTAATGTTCATAGTTTGTTCTCTCTTTTTATTTTTTTCATAGTATAAAGAATCATCAACTGGTATTGGTGAAACAGAAAAATAAAACAAAACCAAGACATAACAAAAATTTCAAGCTGTTTAGCAACATCAAGTTGATTTCAAATAATTGTAGCATTCAAAGGAAAACAGAATTTTCACTGTCATGTTAAATTTTACAACATCTATTATATAACCAGTTTTAATACCTACTCACATGCATTCAAATATATTTGACTCTCAAATGTTAAAATTTGAAGAAAATGTCAAGCTTTGTATTGTTCTGAATAGACAGGTTTTTTTATATAAACATGCTAGTTTCTTAAATAGACTGTGTAAGTTCTAAGAGACCAAACTTTAGTAGATTCAAAACAATATTCTTGCTTCTCAGGAAATAATATTCTTTACCTGATAAGATTTGACCCTTTCTCAGATAAGGAAAACTTTCCATTCATATGGTTTCAATTGAAAACTTCTGAAGAATTTAGTCTAATGTATTTCTAATCTGAGTCCTATACCTGGAGTGATTTTTAGCTCCCAGGCTCATATTGCTACAAATGTCCTGTTGTTACTTTACACTGTGGGAAGAAGTTCCTCTCAAAGCATTAATAATTAACCTTCTTATCCAACACAGTAAAAGGAAAATCACAAAAAGAAACATGCAGAATTTATTTCTCATTTTATCCCCAGAAATATATATATATATATATATATATATATATGTATGTATGTATGTATATTCTTGTTCAATTCTGACTAGGTGGTGTCACTCAGAGACAACTTTGAGTTGAGGTTGAGTTTATCAGCTTAATTGATTTCTTTAGCTCATTACCCCAAATGTAGATTTTTCTACATTAAAAGAGTATGAAAAAATGGTTGAAAAAGACAAAGAAAGCAGGAAGAAAGAAAGAGAGAAGGAGGAAAAGTATGAATCCCAACCTTCCTAGCAAAAATAATCAGAGCATGGAACCCCTTTATCTGACTGTTCTTCTCTGAGATTGCAATTTCAGCCTCCCCTTCTTTTTTTTTTTTTCAGTAGAATTTATATTATCAAATAAAATTGATTGAAATAAAAATCTATTTTCCCATTACCCAAAAAGTTGCAGAAATGTGTGTTTTTGCCATTATGCATTTCAGGCAAATGAGTCATTTATACAGTTGCTTAACTTTACTTGGGTTCTCTAACCTAAATGATGTGCACCAGCTGCGACGGACCTCGCAGAAGCATGGCTGAGAGGAGCTACCGCTGCCTGAGGTCAGGTGCTGCAGGTGAGAGGAACAACCTTACCTCAAAGGAAAGAAAGCTGCCCGGGTGTAGGGGGGGCCAAGAGGAGCTACTCCACGTTCAAGGTCAGAAGGGGAGAAGGGGAGGAGATACTCCTCCTCTAAGGTAAGGAGTAGTGGCTGCTCTTTGCTGGAACAGCCATGAAGAGATACCCCACATTCAAAGTAAGTGAAACCCAAGTTAAGACGGTAGGTGTTGTGACAGGGCATCAGAGGGCAGAAAAACAGACATCATAATCACAGAAAACTATTCAATCTAATCATATGGACCACAGCCTTGTCTAACTCATTGAAACTAAGCCATGCCCTGTGGGGCCACCCAAGATGGGCAGGTCGTGGTGGAGAGGTCTGACAGAATGTGGTCCACTGTAGAAGGAATGGCAAACCAGCTGAGAATTCTTGCCTTGAGAACCCCATGAACAGTATGAAAAGGCAAAATGATAGGATACTGAAAGAGGAACTTCCCAGGTCAGTAGGTGCCCAATATGCTACAGGAGATCAGTGGAGAAATAACTCCAGAAAGAATGAAGGGATGGAGCCAAAGCAAAAACAATACCCAGTTGTGGATGTGACTCATGATAGAAGCAAGTTTGGATATTGTAAAGAGCAATATTGCATGACGTCCATGAATCAAGGCAAATAGGTCAAACAGGAGATGGCAAGAGTAAGGCTGACATTCTATGAATCAGCGAACTAAAATGGACTGGATTGGGTGAATTTAACTCAGATGACCATTATATCTATCACTGTGGGCAGGAATCACTTAGAAGAAATGGAGTAACCATCATGGTCAAAAAAAGAGTCCAAAATGCAGTACTTGGATGCAGTCTCAAAAACGACAGAATGATCTCTTTTTTGTTTCCAAGGCAAACCATTCAATATCACAGTTATCCAAGTCTATGCCCCAACCAGTAATGCTGAAGAAGCAGAAGTTGAATGCTTCTATGAAGACCTACAAGACTGTTTAGAACTAACACCCAAAAAAGATGTCCTTTTCATTATAGGGGACTAGAAAGCAAAAGCAGAAAGTCAAGAAACACCTGGAGTAACAGGAAATTTTGGCCTTGGAATACGGAATGAAGCAGAGCAAAGACTAATAGAGTTTTGCAAACAGAACGCATTGGTCATATCAATCACGCTCTTCCAACGACACAAGAGAAGACTCCACACATGGCATCACCAGATGGTCAACAGTGAAATCAGATTGATTATATTCTTTGCAGTTAAAGATGGAAAAGCTCTATACAGTCAGCAAATCAGGACCAAAAGCTGACTGTGGCTCAGATCATGAACTCTTTATTGCCAAATTCAGATGTAAATTGAAGAAAGTAGCGAAAACCACTAGACCATTCAGGTATGACCTAAAAAGTGAGAAATAGATTTAAGGGACTAGACTGATAGAGTACCTCTTGAACTATGGAGAGAGGTTCATGACATTGTACGGGAGACAGGGATCAAGACCATCCCCATAGAAAAGAAACACAAAAAAGCAAAATGGCTGTCTGGGGAGGCCTTACAAATAGCTGTGAAAAGAAGAGAAGCAAAAAGGAAAGATATAAGCATCTGAATGCTGAGTTCCAAAGAATAGCAAAAAGAGATAAGAAAGCCTTCCTCAGCGATCAATGCAAAGAAATAGAGGGAGAAAAACAGAATGGGAAAGACTAGAGATCTCTTCAAGAAAATTAGACACCAAGGGAATATTTCATGCAAAGATGGGCTCAATAAAGGACAGAAATGGTCTGGACCTAACAGAAGCAGAAGATAGTAAGAAGAGGTGGCAAGGATACACAGAAGAACTGTACAAAAAGAGCTTCAAGACCAAGATAATCACGATGATGTGATCACTCACCTAGAGCCAAACATTCTGTAATGTGAAATCAAGTGGGCCTTAGAAAGCATCACTATGAACAAAGCTAATGGAGGTGATGGAATTCCAGAGGAGCTGTTTCAAATCCTGAAAGATGATGCTGTGAAAGTGCTGCACTCAATATGCCAGCAAATTTGGAAAACTCAGCAGTGGCCAAGAATTGGAAAAGGTCAGTTTTCATTCCTATCCCAAAGAAAGGCAATGCCAAAGAATGCTCCAACTACTGCACAATTGCACTCATCTCACACGCTAGTAAAGTAATGCTCAAAATTCTCCAAGCCAGGCTTCAGCAATAAGTGAACTGCGAACTTCCATATGTTCAAGCTGATAACAGAAAAGGCAGAGGAACCAAGATCAAATAGCCAACATCTGCTGGAACATGAAAAAAGCAAGAGAGTTCCAGAAAAACATCTATTTCTGATTTATTGACTATGCCAAAGCCTTTGACTGTGTGGATCACAATAAACTGTGGAAAATTCTGAAAGAGATTGGAATACCAGACTACCTGACCTGCCTCTTGAGAAACCTGTATGCAGGTCAGAAAGCAACAGTTAAACTGGACATGGAACAACAGACTGGTTCCAAATAGGAAAAGGAGTACTTCAAGGCTGTAAACTGTCATCCTGCTTATTTAACTTCTATGCAGAGTACATCATGAGAAACACTGGGCTGGAAGAACACAAGCTGGAATCAAGATTGCCAGGAGAAATATCAATAACCTCAGATATGCAGATGACACCACCCTCATGGCAGAAAGTGAAGAGGAACTTAAAAGCTTCTTGATGAAAGGGAAAGAGGAGAGTGAAAAAGTTGGCTTAAAGCTCCATGTTCAGAAAACTAAGATCATGGGATCTGGTCCCATCACTTCATGAGAAATAGATGTGGAAATAGTGTCAGACTTTATTCTTCTGGGCCCCAAAGTCACTGCAGATGCTGACTGCAGCCATGAAATAAAAGACGCTTACTCCTTGGAAGGAAATTTATGGCCAACCTAGACAGCATATTAAAAGCAGAGACATTACTTTGCCAACAAATGTCCATCTAGTCAAGGCTATGGTTTTTCCAGTGGTTAAGTATGGATCTGAGAGTTCGACTGTGAAGAAAGCTGAGTGCCGAAGAATTGATGGTTTTGAACTGTGGTGTTGGAGAAGACTCTTGATAGTCCCTTGAGCTGCAAGGAGATCCTACCTACCTGTCCATTTCTAAAGGTGATCAGTCCTGGGTGTTCATTGGAAGGAATGATGCTAAAGCTGAAACTTCAGTACTTTGGCCACCTCATGTGAAGAGTTGACTCATTGGAAAAACTCGATGATGGAAAGGACTGGGGGCAGGAGGAGAAGGGGTCGACAGAGCTTATGATGCCTGGATGGCATCACGGACTCGATGGATGTGAGTTTGAGTGAACTCCGGGAGTTAGTGATGGACAAGGAGGCCTGGCGTGCTGCAGTTCATGGGATCACAAAGAATCAGACATGACTGAATGACTTAAATGAACTGAACTGAAGGAAAGATTTGACAGTGAGAGAAAAAATGATGAAAGTTCTTTACAGATAAATTATTTTCCTTTTTTCTCCAGAGAAAAGTGAAGAAATCTTTAAGAGGTAACACATGACCTGTTTGAAGATAACCCATTTTATCTATATAGCAGTAGTAGAGGTATTGTTTTCTTTATTCTACAAAGAAACTATTAATTCAGGCTGCTATAACAAAAATATCATAGAATGGGGGTTTAGACAGCAAAAAAATGTATTCCCCACAAATCTAGAGGCTGGAAAATCCAAGGTGGAGGAATCAGCAGACCAGTGTCTGGTGAGAGCTCAAGTCCTGGTTCATAGAAGAGAATCTTTTTGCCATGTTCTTGCATAGCTAGGGAGGGGCTAGAGACCTCTTTGTAATCTTTTTTCTAAACCACTAATCCCAATTACCTTTTTGGGGGAGGGGGAGCTGTTAGTTCTAAAAGGTCTTGTAGGTCTTCATAGAAGCATTCAACTTCAGCCTCTTCAGCATTACTGGTTGGGGCATAGACTTGGATTACTGTGATATTGAATGGTTTGCCTTGAAAACAAACAGAGTTCATTTTGTCATTTTTGAGATTGCATCCAAGTACTGCATTTCACTCTTTGTTGACTATGATGGCCTCTCCATTTCTTCTAAAGGATTCCTGCCCAGAGTAGTAGATATAATGGTCATCTGAGTTAAATTCACCCATTCCAGTCCATTTTAGTTCTCTGATTCCTAGAATGTCAATGTTCAGTCTTGCCATGTCCTGTGTGACCACTTCCAATTTGCCTTGATTCATGGACCTAACATTCCAGATTCCTATGCAATATTGCTCTTTACAGTATCTGACCTTGCTTCTGTCACCAGTTACATCCACAACTGGATATTGTTTTCCCTTTAGCCCCATCCCTCCATTCTTTCTGGAGTTATTTCTCCACTGATCTCCAGTAGCATATTGGGCACCTACTGACCCGAGGAATTCATCTTTCAATGTCCTATCTTTTTGCCTTTTCATATTGTTCATGGGGCTCTCAAGGCAGGAATACTGAAGTGGTTTGCCATTCCCTTCTACAGTGGACCACATTCTGTCAGACCTCTCCACCATGACCTGTCCATCTTGGGTGGCTCTACATGGCATGGCATAGTTTCATTGAGTTAGACAAGGCTGTGGTTCATGTGATCAGATTGGCTAGTTGTCTGTGATTGTGGTTTCAGTCTGTCTGCCCTCTAATGCCCTTTTTAGCACCTACCTGGGTTTCTTTTAACCTTGGATGTGAGTTATCTCTTCATGGCTGCTCCAACAAAACACAGCTGATGCTTCTTACGCTGGAAGTGGGGTATCTCGTTTCTGCCAGACCTTGGACATGGGGTAACTCCTCTCAGCCACCATTCTTCACCTTGGACGTGGATTAGCTCCTCTCAGACACATCTGAGCCACTCAGTCGCCACTCCTGCCACAAAGAAATACAATGCCAAAGAATGCTGAAAGTACCACACAACTGCATTCATCTCACGTGCTAGTAAAGTAATGATCAAAATTCTCCAAGCCAGACTTCAGCAATACGTGAACCGTGAACTTCCAGATGTCCAAGCTGGTTTTAGAAAAGGCAGAGGAACCAGAGATCAAATTGCCAACATCTGCTGGATCATGGAAAAAGCAAGAGAGTTCTAGAAAAATATATATTACTGCTTTATTGCCTATATCAAAGTCTTTGTGTGGATCACAATAAACTGTGGACAATTGTGAAAAAGATGGGAATACCAAAAGAGATGGGAATAATGAAAGAGATGGGAATACCAGACCACCTGACCCACCTCTTGAGAAACCTGTATGCAGGTCAGGAAGCAATAGTTAGAACTGGCCATGGAACAACAGACTGGTTCCAAATAGGAAAAGGAGTACATCAAGGCTGTATATTGAATCCCTACTTATTTAACTTATATCCAGAGTACATGATGAGAAAAGCTGGGCTGGAGAAAACACAAGCTGGAATCAAGATTGCTGGGAGAAATATCAATAACCTCAGACATGCAGATGACACCATCCTTATGGTAGAAACCAAAGAACTAAAGGGCCTCTTGATGAAAGTGTAATAGGAGAGTGAGAAAGTTGGCTCTACATTCAGAAAACTGAGATCATGGCATCTGGTCCCATCATTTCATTGCAAATAGATGGGGAAACAGTGGAAACAGTGGCTGACTTTATCTTTTGGACTCCAAAATCACTAAAGATGGTGAGTGTAGCCATGAAATTAAAAGATGCTTGCTTCTTGGAAGGAAAGTTATTACCAACCTAGACAGCATATTAGAAAGCCGAAACATTACTTTGTTGACAAAGGTCCATCTAGTCAAGGCTATGGTTTTTACAGTGGTCATGTATGGATGTGAAAATTAGACTACAAAGAAAGCTGAGCACCGAAGAATTGATGCTTTTGAACTGTGGTGTTGGAGAACTCTCTTGAGATTCCCTTGAAGTGTAAGGACATCCAACCAGTCCATCCAAAAGATCAGTCCTAGATGTTCATTTGAAGGACTGATGTTGAAGCTGAAACTCCAATACTTTGGCCACCTGCTGTGAAGAGCTGACTCATTTGAAAAGACCCTGATGTTGAGAAAGATTGAAGGCAAGAGGATAAGGGAACAACAGGATGAGATGGCTGGATGGCATCACTGACTCAATGGACATGAGTTTGGGTGAACTCTGGGAGTTGGTGATGGACAGGGAGGACAGGATTACCCTATGGATAATTCCTTTCACTGATTGGGCATAGCTTCTCCAGGATGAGTAGAAATGCATCCTACAATACAGGTTTTAAAAGGAGCTTTGCATCAGCAAGATTCCATAATTAATTAACTGAATTAGGTAATTTTCTCTTCTTAACAGAATATCCTATAATCAATCCACATTTTTTCTAACCCCAGCTGTGATTTAACTAGCAATTTTGATTAATAATTACTCTAAATTCACTCAAATATTCACTGTCAGATGTTGCCTGCCCATATTCTTATGATTAATTCTGACTTAATTATGTTATTCTGTTTTAAATTCAATTTTGCTGTTATGCTTGAAGAATTTTCTTCTGGTACAACACCCATGATTTTATTTCAGATATATTCAGCTTTACGGAACAAGTGTCTTCTAGAGTTCACTTGACTATCTGCTAAATCATAGCCATTTATGATACTGTCTGTTGATCTGATTTATTGGCTATGCACGGCTATTTGAAGTAAAATAATGTGCATACAGATATGTCATGGATGCATGTCCACACTCTTAACAAATTATCAGTATTAATTGGATACTTATTATGTGCTCAGCACAGCACTCAATGAGCTACAAAAAGCACTTCAAGGGACATAAAAAGGCTGAATCATCAAAATAAATACTTGAAACAACAGCAAAAATAAATAACATATATTTAAGTGGTAGTTAAGTGATATAGTAATAGCATTATATTTTACCCCTGTGTTGAACATTAGCAGACATTATTCCTCTGTTATTACCTTATAAACACACTAGGAATGTAATAATCTACAAAGTCATAGTAGCATTGGAATATGATTTCTACTTTTTGAAAAATAACCTTTCAACTTCTCTATTATTTTTGAGAGTATATGGTAAAGAATCATTACAAATAGTTCTACAAAAGCTTTCTCTAAGAGCAGTATTCTTTATGATCTCAAGCCCCTAATTTTTCTAGGTCACACAAACATAATTTATATTAAAATTTGGATGCATTTTGGGAACAAATGGATTTTTGGGAATATGGATTTTTATCATGGAAATAATGTCACAGTGGTGGTGGTAGTTTAGTCACTAAGTCATGTCCAACTTTTTGCAACCCCATGAACTCTAGCCTGCCAAGCTCCTCTGTCCATGTGATTCTCCAGGCAAGAATACTGGAGTGGGTGGCCATTTCCTCCTCCAGGGATCTTCTCGACCCAGAGATTGAACACTTGGCAGGAAGATTCTTTACCACTGAGCCACTGGGGGAAGCTCAAAACAATGTCATATGGTTTCTAAGTACAATGAACTTCACGGAAATGATAATGATGATGATGGATGGTGATCTTACTTTTTACTTAGTTTTTTTTTTTTTTTTTTTCCTTTAGACATTATTCAAAACCAGGCCACTTTTGTGGGCTTTACTTGGTATGTTTTGGTTTGTTGATTGGCTGATTTGTTTTCTAAATGATTGTGATGGCTTATAGTACTAATTTTTCAAAAATTTCCAGAAAATGTGCTTGTCACAATATATGCTGGGGAATTAACTACATTTGGATTCCTGTTGGAGTCAATTCAAGTGTTTTCCAAGAATTCCTTTAGCTTTGGCTGCAAATACTACCAGTTAGTTTTTGGTGTTTATGTTCTTGAGCCATGGGATGCCCACATATTAAAACAGCATTATTTTGGGCATTTCTGGGAGAGTGTTTTTAGATGAAGTTAACTTTAAAAATCAGTGAATTGATTCAAATAGACAGCCCTCCCTAAAATAGATGATCCTCATCCAATCAGCTGAAGGCTTGAATAGAACAAAAGGCACACTCTCCCCCAAGTAAGAAAGAATTCCTACCTGATTGCCTTCAAACTGGAAAATCATTTTTTCCCACCTTCTGACTTAAAATAAAACATTGGCTTTTCCTGGGTCTTGGGACCAAAACAGCACCAACAGCATCAGCTGTTCAGGTGTTTCCAGCTTACTTACTTACCCTGTAGATCTTAAAACTTGTCAGGCTTCATAATCTTGTGAGGTAATTTTTTATTATAAATCAGCCTCTCTCTCTCTCTCCTTTCTTCTGTTTCTGTTCTATTTGTCTAAAAAGTTCTAACTAATACTGATTCTTTGGCTCAACTCTGAAGGACATTACAGTTGTGTTTTCAAAAATACATTTTAACTAAATTCATCAAATATTATATGAAGATAGTATTTTTTCTCAATTGTCAGTTGAAGCATATGAGTATGCTTGACATTATATAATTATTTTATAATTGATACTAGAGATCAAATTCCAGTTTAAATCCTTTTCATAAATAAGGTGCAAAATTATATAGAATGTGTTGATTTCCCCATGCTTTTACCTAGTTATATTACAGAAAGAACTTCAAACGTGCTAAACCTTAGGAGGGTATATTTATTTTAAAGCTCTTTGTAAAATATCAGAATTGTTTTTGAAAAAGTCATTTATTTCTCTCAGTTTCTATGTAATAAAAGTATATTTAATTAAAAATGCATCTTCCCAGAAGTAAACCATTTACTTTTAAGATACCTAAGGTACAATAAAAATATTTTTTATCCCTCAAATAAGAATGCATAGCCATATGCCATAGGATCACAGTACAGCTTTCATCAGCAATCACATCTCTCAGTCTTTAAATGTCAAATTAAATTGGCATTTAAGAAAATTGCTTCGGGATATATATCACATATCTTTTACATACTAGTTGGTATTTTTAGCCATTATTTCATTACCATGAAATGGAGTACTAGTGTCCAATTAGACATTAATTACCAGTCTAAATATGGCTAATGTTCTAACCAGGATGTCACTAGGCATTTTGATTTTACTAAATTAAATGCAATGAAATTTAACTTTGCAGATTTCACAATTCAAACACACCTTTAATTATAAAGGTGTGTTTGAATGGAAGAGAACAAATGTTCTCTAACCTTAAAATTCTGGTGAAATTAAACACGATCTTTAGTGGAATTACCCCAGGAGCTCAGAGGGGTGATGGCCAATTAGGTATCCTTCAGGAAATTCCCCACTCATCACTAAAACCTCCCCATGTTCAACAGAGCCTCTTCTTCAACAACTTCAACAGCAAAATGTACTAAATGTTGCAAATGTCTTTCTTTTATTAAGCGAAGTATCCCCACTGTAATGTTAGTCTTTTATTTCCACCATTTGGAGCAGAGTAGAATGAATTTATTACTCCTCAAATATTTGATGATGAGTACTCTATTTTTCCCCTGTTTACGTTCTCTGGATTAGCTGGATATATGGCAGTACACCATCAGCATTTTTGTTGCTCTCTTAGCAATCAGCATCCTTCTTAAAATGGGGGCCTCTGATATGGGAATGGAATCACTCCAAAGTCCTTTCAATTCACATCCTTCTTTAACATAATAAACCATATCCTCTAAACATCTATCAGAAATTCCTCTAAAGGCAAAGCAAGAGATGTCTTTGACATATTTTATACCATCATATTATTTTAAGAATTCTAATTGTTTTAAGGCCCTTTAACTTGTGAGCAACAGAAACGATATGTATAGTCAAAGCTATGGTTCTTCCAGTAATCATGGACAGATGTCAGAATTGGACCAAAAAGAAGGCCAATCACTGAAGAATAGATGCTTTCAAATTGTGATGCTGGAGAAGATGTTTGAGAGTCCTTTATACTGCAAGGAGATCAAATCAGTCAATCCTAAAAGAAATCAATCCTGACTATTCATTGGAAGGACTTTTGCTAAAGCTGAAGCTCCAGTATATGGCCATGTGATGTGAAAAGCTGACTCATTGGAAAAGTCCCTGATGCTGGGAAAATTGAAGGCAAAAGGAGAAGGGGCTGGCAGAAGATGAGATGATTAGATGGCATCAGTGGCTCAAGGGACATGAATTTGAGCAAACTCTGGGAGACAGTGAAGGACAGAGGAGTCTGGTGTGCTACAGTCCATTGGGTCACAAAAAGTAGGACATGACTTGCTGACATAACAACAAACAAGACACTGCAAATTTATTTTTCTCTTAAATTTCTACTTGTATGGATTAAAACAATAAAGTAAGTACTTAAAACAAATAGGAAATTGCAAATATCAAAGCAATAACAATAACTCTTCTCTTGAGTCTATAGGCAAATTGTCCAGGAAGCTTACCTTTTCTCATCTCTTCCTTATCCTAATTTCCCTATATTTAAATATGTTGTTATCTTGACACAACCAAGTTAACATAAAAGTATGTTTTACATTAAAGATTTTAATTGTTAGTTGTTACTAATGCTTCTTCTCACATCAAACATACACTAATATATTTTTTCAAAATATTACACAGACAGTATAGCTGTAGAGAATCTGTGTATGTGAAAATGTCTTTCAAATGTTAAATAAAGTTTTCTGGAATGTGGCACACTTTGAACATAACCACTTTGGATGAAAAATAAAAATATCAGACTCATGAAAGTGTTTGTTAATTTAAAAGAATGGGAACTATCAAAAGTATCAGATCAAGATTCCCTGACATGAAAGGAACCTACAAAAGAAGCAAGCAAATTTATTTTAAATAATGTTTCTTGGGCCTGAAGGTCCTTGCAGCTACAAAGCATAATGACTCAGAAGTCAGGAGAGATTTCTTTGCTATGAAAACACAAATTGAAATTCAAAAATAAATTTGTGATAATGAATGATGTAAAATCTATAATAGAAAACAAAAAATTAAACTCAGTAAATAAAGAGATGCATACAAAGTATCTAATGGAAATAGACTAAAGAGATAAGAAATTCAATAAATGAATGTTACACATTTGAGAAGGAAAGATAAAGAAGTAAAGAGATAAATATTGATAGCAATAATTGGAGAATAATTTTTTTAATCTGAAGAAAAATAGTCATTACAATAAGTCAAACTCAATAGCAGAGGCTCCTATGAAATATTTTTAGACTTATTTTAATTTCAAGATTAACAAAATAAATCCTACAAATGCCGAGAATAAACAAAAAGGAATTAAAGAAAACAAAGAAACTGAACAAATCATTTCATGGCAAAGGCAAAGGGAAGGAATCAGTCTGGAGCACAGCTCTAAGATTCTGAGAGAAAAAAAAAAGCAAAGGAAAAAAAAAATGATTGTAAAGTAAAAAGTCTCCATTCTGTCACGGACCCTAGTGATGGCTTGAAAAGAATTACCAGACACAGAGTATCACAGAAATGAGTGAGTTCATTAACAACAAAGGGCAGAGATAATGTGGATGCTGCAAGCACAGCAGGCCAACCTCCTGACAGGCCAGGGAGAGCTGATGCTTTTTGTGGGTTAGTAGCCAATTTTGTAGCCTGAAGACAAAGAAAATTGCTGCTGTAAATTCCTTCTGGAAGGGTGACATAAGTCGATTAGTGCAGGAGCTATAGGGTGAGTACAGGGGTGAGTGTTTTTGCTTAATACACCATCAAGGAGCTGACCAGTAAACATGGGTAGGCCAGGGGAGGGCTCTCGGCAATGGTTATAGTGAGGCTCAGTCAGTTCCAGAGGTGACCTTGGTACAGGGTTCTGCATGTATGGCATTGATACAATACCTCTTACCTGTGACCTTGGAAAATGGTTCCATCGATTTAACCATATGTAGAACTGCAGGAAAACAGATTACTTATATATCCTCCCCTCCAAGTTCTCAGAAATATTCTTCAGAGCTTATTGTTGTAACCTGCATTCTATGACTGGCTGAGAGATCTAAGAACTCTGTCTAGTGGGAAATTCTCCACTCTCCCTTTCACTCATAAAATTCCCCATGAAGCAACCATTGTAATGTGTTTACCCTGTCCTGCTTTAGTAAACTGAACTGTATCCTAAGGAAAATGTCCTGTTTCTAATTCTAAAAGCTACTGGATGATGTATTTCTCAAAAAGTTCTTCCTTGGATGCTATGTATAAATTTGCTATTTTCCATGACTTTTTGAAGGTTGTTGGGGAAGACCTGTAACGATTAGGAATGTTTTTTGCCTCTTGAATTTCTCTCACTCCTCCCAAATCCACCACAAATAAACATATTTGTGCTCTCTGTTTTTGTTTTGTTTTGCTTTGTCTTACTATGTAATTGTAGCTACGAGAGAAATCTTGTTATCTATCTATCTATCCAACTGTATCAATACTCTGAAACCAGCCTTTTCTTTTTAGACATTTTATAAAGTTGCCACTAGTGTGGGAGTAACTAATTCTATACTCTCCAGTAGAATTTTTTGCTCAATTTAGCTTCTGACAATTGGAAAATGACTACAGCATCCACACAGCAAATGGATGTAGACTAAATTTTGCAAGAAGTATGAAAGTGAGGCACAAGATTACAGCATGGAATCACTAGAGTCAGGTCAAAAATCCATAAGCTAGCTTGCCAGGTTAATGCCAGCTTCTGTTCCCTTCCCAGCAAGACTATGGAAGTTGGCTTCTGAATCAGTAACAGGAAAAGAGAACCTTACAGAGGGCTGGCCAGATCGATAAGAGCAGTAGAGAATACATGAACTAGAGCTGGCAGTGCAGCACAAATCATTCTTGTTTCATCTGTGCTGAGCAAATCCATATCCAGAGGACAATAGTCCATTTGAATTTTAACAAACGGATATCTATAAAGTGCATATTTTAATGCATCTACTCTTCTATTGTGACATCTCCTTTCGATATGCATCAGTCACTTCAGAAATACTTTTATTTATTTTTTTTACTTAAATCCATGCATGTTTATTTTTTATTTTTATTTTATTTTACTTTACAATACTGTATTTGTTTTACCATACATTGAATGAATCAGCCACAGGTGTACATGCCCAATCCTGAATCCCCCTTTCCCACCTCCCACCCTATATCATCTCTCTGGATCATCCCTGTGGACCAGCCCCAAGCATCCTGTATTCTGTATCAAACATAGGCTGGTGATTCATTTCTTACATGATAGTATACACGTTTCAATGCCATTCTCCCACATCATCCCACTCTCTCCCTCTCCCTCAGAGGCCAAAGTCCGTTCTATACATCTGTGTCTCTTTTGCTATCTTGCATACCTGGTTATCATTACCATTTTTCTAAATTCCATATATATGTGTCAGTATACTGTATTGGTGTTTTTCTTTCTGACTTACTTCACTCTGTATAATCGGCTCCAGTTTCATCCATCTCATTAGAACTGATTTGAATGTATTCTTTTTAAGGGCTGAGTAATACTCCATTGTGTATATGTACCACAGCTTTCTTATCCATTCATCTGCTGATGGACATCTAGGTTGTTTCCATGTCCAGCCTATTATAAACAGTGCTGAAATGAACATTGGGATACATGTGTCTCTTTCAATTCTGGTTTCCTCAGTGTGTATGCCCAATAATGGGATTGCTGGGTCATAAGGCAGTTCTATTTGCAATTTTTAAGGAATCTCCACACTGTTCTCCATAGTGGCTGTACTAGTTTGCATTCCCACCAACAATGTAAGAGGGTTCCCTTTATCCATACCCTCTCCAGCATTTATTTCTTGCAGACTTTTGGATCATGACCATTCTGACTGGTGTGAAATGGTACCTCATTGTGGTCTTGATTTGCATTTCTCTGATAAAGAGTGATGTTGAGCATCTTTTCATGTGTTTGTTAGCCATCCATATATCTTCTTTGGAGAAAAGTCTATTTAGTTCTTTGGCCCATTTTTTATTTTTTTATTTTTCTGGAATTGAGCTGCATAAGTTGCTTGTATATTAAGATTAGTTGTTTGCCTGTTGCTTCTTTTGCTATTATTTTCTCCCATTCAGGAGGCTGTCTTTTCACCTTGCTTATAGTTTCCTTTTAATTTTAATTAGATCCCATTTGTTTACTGAGTGCCAGTGGGAGGAGGAAGGCCCAAGAGAGAGGGGATATGTATATATATATTTATGGGATTCCCTGGTGGTACACATGGTAAAGAATCTGCCTGCAAGTGTGGGACCCTGGTTTGATCCCTAGGTCAAGAAGATCCTTTGGATAAAAGAATGATTATCTACTCCAGTATTTTTGCCTGGAGAAATCCTTGGACGGAGGAATTTGATAAGCTACAATCCACGGGGTCCCAAAGAGTTGGACACGACTGAGTTGGACACGACTGTGGTATATATATATATATATACACCAACCTGTTGGTGACACAGTGGTAAAGAATCCACCTGCTGATGCAGGAGACACAAGAGACACAAGTTTGGCCCATAGGTCAGGAAGCTCCCCTGGAGTAGGAATGGCAACTCACTCCAGTCCATGGGGTTCCAAAAGAGTCATACATGACTGAGTGATGGAACATATGCACACATACAAAGCTAACTCACTTAATTGTACAGCATAAACTAACACAACATTGTAAAACAATTTTAATCCAATAAAAATAATGAAAGGTAAAATTGTCATTATAGATACAGTATCAAGAAAAGCTGGACACACAGAATAATAATGACAATATAATATGAAAATGTCATAAATATAAGAAGTCTACCAAAGAACCCTACTTTTCTTCCTCCTTACCACCTCTGCTCCTTTTCTTCTAACATCTGTCCTCCAGGTCCTGGTGAAACATTTATAAGTGGTTTAACAATTCCATTACTGACAGTTATTTCTAGAAGTATTTCTTTTCTATGATTTTTTAAAGAAAGGGCATTTATAAGATGTGTGACTTTTCAACTCTTCTATATCATATGTTCTTAATAGTTTTACATAGAGGAGACTGACATTTGGCAAAAGTAATTTTCTTTCTAAAGTTGACATCCATTTTCTTTTTTTTTTTCTTCTGGTTATATGCATAAGCCTTCTATAAATAGACAGTAAATCTATACGTGGCCCAAAGGTTGATGGGTCTTGACTGGTGTTCTGTCATATACATATGTATTTATTCCAAAGTCAAGATCTGGTAAAATGAAGACCATGGCCACTCCCTTAGGCTCACAAATAGTGTCATGGGATTCAGAGTTCTCCTGTCTTCAGGTACCCTAGGAAGAGGCATTGTCACTTTGGGGGACCTCACCTGGTAGCCAGACTAGGCTATGAAAGGGATCCAGAGGTTTGGGCTGTGTTCTCCTGCTCAATCACTTCCAGCTGAAAAAAAATATTTTTTAAGCTTCCAAAATATCTCAGCTAAGTACAGAAATAAAATTTACAATAATTGTATAGGGTTTAAGGCAAATGATGATATTAAATATCAATATTATATAGAATGTAAAGATAAAATATGAATACCAAAATGAGATCTCATAATTTTCAGATTGGGAGAAATTAACAAAACCAATTATTGACAAGAACAGAGAAAGAACTTTAATACTCTATTGTAGGATGTGTGAATAGCCACACTCACTTTGGAAAGTACTTTGCAAACATCAACTAAAGTTAAAAGTGTGTGTGCTTTATGACTAGAATTTCCACTTTGGTGTTTGTTCCTTATATAAATTATTTACACATTTGAATAAAAAGCTACACAAGGATAGTCAGAACAATCTCTGCTAAACTAATAAACTAAAGATCATCTCAATACAAACTAATATTTGAATGCATAAATAAATGGTAATATATTTAAATAATGAAAAGCTGAACAGAAGTGCAATTAATAAATTAGAACTATCTATAAAAACCAGGATAGATCTCAAAAACATAATCATAGGTGACTGTAAAAACTACAAAATTATATCTTTAAGTCCATGTTAATAACATATAAATCAATCCCAATATATACCACAACTTATTCTGGCTAAAGTGTAGAGAAATTATGGGCAACAGGGAGACAGTAAATATGGTAAAATATGAAAGTACCATGACTACACTGGAGAAAATAGAGATTTCAAAAATAATTCAGAGAAACATGTTTCTCTTTATAAATGTTATTTCTTTAAAAATGTCTGAAAAATATGGGGAAAATAGTTAAATCTAGTGATATTTGTTGGGTGTTTATTATTTGCCAGTGTAATTTTGCACCCTTGCTATATTCCAGTAACACAAAAGACATATTTTGAAATAATGACAATTAATTGGGTTTCTCTGATAGAATAGCTGTGAAAAGAACAAAAGACAAAGGAGAAAAGGAAAAATATATCCATCTGGAGGCAGAGTTCTAAAGAACAGCAAGAAGAGATAAGAAAGTCTTCCTCAGCTATCAATGCAAAGAAATAGAGGAAAACAACAGAATAGGGAAGACTAGAGGTCTCTTCAAAAAAATTAGAGATACCAACAGAACATTTCATGCAAAGATAGGCACAATAAAGGACAGAAATGATATGGACCTAACAGAAGCAGAAGATATTAAGAGGAGGTGGCAAGAACACACAGAAGAACTATACAAAAAGATCTTCATGACCCAGATAATCATGATGGTGCGATCACTCACCTAGAGGCAAACATCCTGGAATGCGAAGTCAAGTGGACCTCAGGAAGCATCACTACAAAGCTAGTGGAGGTGATGAAAGTTCAGTTGAGCTATTTCAAATCCTAAAAGATGATGCTGTGAAAGTGCTGCACTCAATATGCCAGCACATTTGGAAAACTCAGCAGTGGCCACAGGACTGGAAAAAGGTCAGTTTTCATTCCATCCCAAGGAAAGGCAAAGCCAAAGAATTCTCAAACTACAACACAATTGCACTCATCTCACACGCTAGTAATGCTCAAAATTCCCCAAGCCAAGCTTCAACAGTATGCAAACTGCAATATTCTAGATGTTCAAGCTGGATTTAGAAAAAGGAGAGGAACCAGAGATCAAATTGCCAACATCTGTTGGATCATCAAGAAAGCAAGAGAGTTCCAGAAACACATCTATTTCTGCTTTATTGACTATGCCAAAGCCTTTGACTGTGTGGATCACCACAAACTGTTGAAAATTCTTAAAGAGAAGGGAATGCCAGATCACCTGACCTGGCTCTTGAGAAATTTGTATGAAGGTCAGGAGCAACAGTTAGAACTGGACATGGAACAACAGGCTGGTTGCAAACTGGGAAAGGTAGTATTTTGTCATCCTGCTTATTTAACTTACGGGCTTCCTTTGTGGCTCAGCTGGTAAAAAATCAGCATGCAAGGCAGGAGACCTGGGTTCAGTTCCTAGATTGGGAAGTTACCCTGGAGAAGGGAAAGGCTAACCACTCTGGTATTCTGGCCTATAGAATTTCACGGACTGTATAGTCCATGGGGTCACAAAGAGCTGGACACAACCGAGTGACTTTCACTTTTGCTTTTCACTTCCACATATTTAACTCATATGCAGAGTACATCATGAGAAATGCTGGGTTGGATGAAACACAGCTAGAATCAAAATTGCCAGGAGAATTATCAATAACCTCAGATATGCAGATGACACCATCCTTATGGCAGAAAGCAAAGAAGAACTAAAGAGCGTCTTGATGAAAGTGAAAGAGAAGAGTGAAAAAGTTGGCTTAAAACTCAACATTCAGAGGACTAAGATCATGGCATCTGGTCCCATCTCTTCATGGCAAATAGATAGGAAAGCAATGAAAGCAGTGACAGATTTTATTTTTGAGAGGTGCTCCAAAATAACTGCAGATGCTGATTGCAACCATGAAATTAAAAGACACTTACTCCTCGGAAGGAAAGTTATGGCCAACCTAGATAGCATATTAAAAAGCAGAGACATTACTTCACCAACAAAAGTCCATCTAGTCAAAGCTATGATTTTTCTAGTATTCATGTATGGATATGATAATTGGACTATAAAGAAAGCTGAGCATCAAAGAAATGATGCTTTTGAACTATGATGTTGGAAAAGAACTATTGAGAGTCCTTAGACTGCAAGGAGATCCAACTAGTCTATCCTAAAGGAAATCAGTCCTGAATATTCATTGGAAGGACTGATGCTAAAGCTGAAACTCCAATACTTTGGCCACCTGATGTGAAAAGCTGGCTCATGTAAAAAGACCTTAATGCTGGGAAAGATTGAAGGCAGAAGGAGAAGGGGACGACAGAGGATGAGGTGCTTGGATGGCATCACAGACTCAATGGACATGTGTTTGAGTAAACTCTGGGAGTTGATGATGGACAGGGAGGCCTGATAAGTTGCAGTCTATAGGGTTGCAAAGAGTCAGACATGACTGAGTGACTGAACTGAACTGAACTCTAATAGAGTATGTCTTGTGGGTTTACTTCAAATACTTTCCAAAGCTCACCCCTCTTCTATATACTGAATTCAGGATGACTTCATCTTCTGGATTCATAATCCCCATTAGGATCCCTAGATATCTTGCAACAGGTTCTACAGCTTTGTTAGTGATCAGTGTTCCTCTTTTTGTTGTTTTTAGTCACTAAGTTGTGTCTGACTCTTTGTGACCCCATGAATTGCCCCACATCAATCTTTCCTGTTCTTCACTATCTCCCTGAGTTTACTCAAACTCATGTTCATTGAGTCAGCAACGCCATCCAACCATCTCATCCTCTGTTGTCCCCTTCTCTTCCTCCCCTCAATCTTTCCTAGCATCAGGGTCTTACCCAATGAGTCAGCTCTTCACATCAGGTGACCAAAGTATTGGGGCTTCAGCTTCCACATCAGTCCTTCTTTTAACCTTATGTAAATTATGTCTCTCTAAAATAAATTCTGAGGTTGACTCCAAAACCAATGAAAAATGTCCAATACCAAAGGCAGGTGCTGGTTGCATTCAGTAGTTTGTTTATTTTAATCCACATTTAATTCATTTAATTCTAGGTTGCTTTGGTCTAGGACTTTGGGGAATTTTGTTTATAAGAAACTTTGATCTTTTCTTAGAAATGTTCTTAATCTCCCAAGGCCCCAGATTTTAGCTAATGAAAATATAGAGCAATATAGTAGCAAAATCCACTCCCTCCTTTAAAATCTAAGAAAAAATATCCGTAAAAATTCAGTGTCCTTAAAATGAAAAGAAACAAGATTGAAACTTAAATATTATTAATGACTATTGACTCAGTGTTTTGGTTTCAAGAAATTTCAACCATACTATGTCAGCTATCTTATCTTCCTCCAAATACAGTTATACCTAAATGTAGTTTACTATAGCAAAGTAAGGGCTTCACATTGAAAAAAATGACCTATCATAAAATATTATATTTTAGCAATTTAAAATCCAAAAATAAACACTGAATATTTGAGAAACCAAGTCAGTTCTTAAAATGACCCAGGTAAATAAATATGAAGCTGAGATTATAACCTGGATCTCCTGATTACCAGACTCAAAACAAGAAAACGGGCCAAAGTATTTTGCTGTGTGAACATGTAGACAGACATTTAGTTTCATTTGTATGTAACCACTACTTCACTCATAGTTGTAGGAATAATCGTCAAGGACAGGAAGTTCAGAGAAATAACATTAGATGCTGATTTCATTTCATATGTACCACAGACAGAGATCTGTCAGCATTAATAGTGAGTAAGAGAGATTCCTGAAATTGAAAGTGAGTGCAGGAAACCTTTTATGTTTAGAATAAAAATTACCTAAGAATTGGCTGCAGCCCATATCAAAGTGGATTGACATTGTAGCTCAACATTAATTGATTTCCCAGAATATTTTGTAGGAGATATATTACAATCCTCTATAAATACTCCTAATGTTTTCCATGCAGAAAAGTTAGAAACTAAAAGCCAATGCTTCAAGTCCTTTAGAATACTCTCAGGGCTCATAACTAGTCTGACTGAAAAAATTATGATCAACAAATATATATGAAAAGCTTTTGAAGCCAGAATAATAATAATAACAATAATAAAACTGCTATAAAATCAACATGTTCAACTGATACCACAACTTATACTGACTACATAGTCTGGGGCTCTGATTTACAGGAAAACTGATTGATGCAATTTGAGTAGAAAGGCAAATGTTACTGGGGAAACTACTTTTGACCTTAGGACTTTTCGATTGTTTTGTTGTTGCTCTTTTGCTGTCATCTATTTAAAGTATTGGAGAACACATGCAACTCACAAGTATCTAGTAAAGTTACCATTTATATGTGAGATTACTGTATAACAATGTGTAGTTATTTAATCCGTGTCTCCTTTGGGTTTCAGCCCAGTCTCCCCATCCAGGTTCAGCTCAAATAATGTTACAAATCTTTCTAATTTCGCCCTTCTTAAAATTAGTGTGACATGCATAGGAAACAAATAAGTTGGTATTTAATCAAAACCCTCTTTTGTTGTTTTCCTTTTGCACTTGAGTAAACCCTGCTTCTCTTGGAGATAAATACAAGAGACAGTAAAGCACAGTACTTAAGAATATGGGTTATGGCAATCAGAAGCTTGAAAGGAATTTCTAGGTGTCTAATTATTGGCTGGATATTTTTGGGCAAGAAACAGAAACTCTCTTTATCTCCATTTTATTAAAGATAATGTGTAAAAGCAATAATAGACATTTCATAACATTGTTTTAGGGTGTATGAATGTGAGAGTTGGACTATAAAGAAAGCTGAGCACCAAAGGATTGATGCTTTTGGACTGTGGTGTTGGAGAAGACTCTTGAGAAACCATTGGACTGCAAGGAGATACATCCAGTCCATCCTAAAGGAGATCAGCCTTGGGTGTTCATTGGAAGGACTGATGTTGAAACTGAATTTGGCCCCTGATGCGAAGAGCTGACTCATTTGAAAAGACCCTGATGCTAGGAAAGATTGAGGGAGGAGGAGAAGGGGACAACAGAGGATGAGATGGTTGGATGGCATCACTGACTCGATAGTCATGAATCTGGGTAGATTCCAGCAGCTGGTGATGGATAGGAAGGCCTGGTGTGCTGTGGTTCATGGGGTCGCAAAGTGTCGGACACAACTGAGAGACTGAACTGAATTGAACTGAAGGGTTTAAATCAATGGGTCTTAAACAGGGAGAAAATTTGTTCCCCAGGGGACTTTGGGCGTTGTGTGGAGATATTTACATTTGTTACATCTGAGAATAAGGAGGTGGTTACCTGTATCTGGTAAGTAGAGTCTCAGGGTACTGCTTAACATTCTATAAGGCACAGGGAAAACCACAACAAATAATTATCTGGTCCAAAATATCCTCGTTTAAAAGAATGAATTCATGTAAAACACTTAGAGCAGTGACTAGCACATAGAGAGTGTTCAGTAAAGAATTAAAAGGTATTAGTATGATTATTCTATTTCTCTAATCACTAGAGGTTGACTAAGTTCCACATTTCTTACCTATATTTCCCTGTTTCTTGGCATCTTCTTATGACTTATGCATCTCATTGCATTTTCTATCATTGCAAATCCCCTTTATCTGTAAACAGTTGGTTTTCATTTTATCCTTCTTTAGAAGCAAATGCCTTCCTACTAAAAATGAAAAAAAAGTCTGTGAAACATTCTCAATTTTGAAAAGGGTCAAACTAAAGAAAGACTTAGAGGCCAGCAAAAGATATCACAAAGTCTCTTTTAAAAGAAAAAGTGTCATATCTATTATTAAACTAGAGGATTTTGGCCTGATATGTCACAGCTTTAAAAACTGGGGACTCTGTGTTTTCATAAGGAGTAGGAAAGGAAAATTTAGAAAGGTTCCAAAAGTGTACTTTAATGTGTTTCTATGTGTCAAATGAACAATTTTGAATGTAGACTATGAGTCTTTGTAAAATTGATATATATCTGTGATCATGGGTCTTTATAAAATAATGAATATAGAGATAAATATGGAGTACTAGACCTTTTGCCTATGCTTCATCTCATTGATTTCTATAAAAATATTGACGTATTAGCCTGCCATAGGAAAAAAATGTGAATAAATAACAAAATACAGTATAGTAATTATTGAAGTCAATTGGTTACAAGTCTGCACAAATTATGATATGATTTTCTTCAGGAAACACATTGTTGAATAATCTAGCAATTATCCTAACATTGATATAACTTCAGTCAGTTCTACAAAAATTCTACATACAACAGCTGTACTTGCTCATATCACTTATCAGATTTAGAAAAAAAAAACAAACCAAAAACAAACCGCTAAAGTATCCTCATTCTCTTCAAGGGAATACTGAACTACTTTTTATCATCAGATAGAACAGAATTTTTTTTTTAAAAAGTGAGAATTCAATTTGTGTTTTGAGAGAGTTAGGAATTGACTTCCTGAATATGAGTGATGAAACCCACTTAAATCATTAATTACATCATCACCCACTGGCAAAACAATCACCATAATGACTTAATGGGTGATTAAAATTTTGAAATAGCCAATATGGGACCAAAGCCTAGAATTAATCCATTTAATAATAGATCTTAATTTATTCAAAAGAAAAAACTGCAAACAAATACTTACATTTGTCTTCAAATCAGAAATAAGAGATGAGTCAAAGTTTATAAGTTTGTGATAATATATAGACATGGATTCCTACTAAACTGGAGGTTAAAAGTAATAGTATATATAAAGCATTTCTCTCAAAGTTGATTGTTCCCATAGTAAACATCAATGATTCTGTGACCTCTTCCCTTCTCTCCTGCTAGCATCTCTTCCTCCTTACCTCATTTTATCTCTCCTCTTCCTCCTCTCTCAATTCTTTCCACAATCTGAAGACTCTCCCTGGAAATTTTACACAAGTATATGTATGTGTATACAAGTGTATACATACCTACCTACCTACAAGCATGCATACATATATATAATGTACCCATGTGTATAAATTTTTATATGTATAAATATGATCTACCTTTTTTATGGCCATACCACATTGTCATCTCATTCTCAAAATATCCAAAAGTATGACTTCTTTTTTCTTTCTAATATAGTAGTCTATCTATTGATAAATCTAGCAGCCTTTTTTATGAATTTGTCTGTGAAGGATCAGTCATGCCAACTCTTGAAAGCATTCCTTCAGAGAGTTCACTTAGACGTCTATCAATATTCCCCAGTGCAGTCCAGGTTTCCTCCCTCCATGTTTTGGCTTGGTGTACAAAGTCCAGGCTCACCTGCCCCATAACACCAGGACCTTTAGACTCCTATCTTTACTATGGTGCCATCATGATAACTCCTTCCTTAACAGAGCCTGCAGGCACAGGCTGGTTCCTTCTGACTCCTTCTGACGTAGCTTCTTGCCACTGCTCTCACTCCCATGCCTATCCTATGACCTCAATGGCCAGCCTGGCTCCCACTACTCCTACCTGTTATCCAAGAGCTCTTGCACCACTTCTAGCCATTTATTCCAATTCCATCTCCTGGCTCATTGACTTTAACTCTTGGCAACTAGAGGCTGTGTCACCTCTGTTATTTATTTGCTCATTTGTGTGGTTTGGGGCAGGATAAGGGTGGGTATTCCCAGAGACTTCTACTATATTTGGCGATATTAACTATCCCTCAAGTCGTGTGATAGCATCTCTTAAAACCAGACTAGAGACATCCACAACTGGGGGTTGTTTCTGCCTTGGCTTAGCCTCTTCATTCCTTCTGAAGCTTTTTCTCCAGTAGCATATTGGATGCCAACAGACTTGGGGAGTTCTTCTTTCAGTGTCCTATATTTTTGCCTTTTCATACTGTTATTGGGGTTCTCAAGGAAAGAATATAGAAGTGGTTTTCCAGTTATGGATGTGTCTGGTGGTGAAAGTAAAGTCGAATGCTTTAAGAGCAAAATTGTATAGGAACCTGGAAAGTTAGATCCATGAATCAAGGTAAATTGGAAGTTGTCAAACAAGAGATGGCAAGAATGAGCATTAACATTTTAGGAATCAGTGAACTAAAATGGAAAGAAATGGGCAAATTTAATTCAGATTATATCTACTACTGTGGGCAAGAATCCCTTAGAAGAAATGAAGTAGCCATCATAGTCATTAAGAGTCTGAAATGCAATATACTTGAGTGCAATCTCAAAAATGACAGAATGACCTCTGCTGGTTTCCAAGGCAGGTCAATCAATATCACAGTAATCAAAGTATATGCCCCAACCACTAATGCTGAGGAAGCTGAGGTTGAACAGTTCTGTGAAGACCTACAAGACCTTCTAGAACTAACACTAAGACAAAAGATGTCCTTTTCATCATAGGTGACTGGAATCCAAAAGTAGGAAGTCAAGAGATACATGGAATAACAGGCAAGTTTAGCCTTGGTGTACAAAATGAAGCCAGACAAAGGCTAACAGAGTTTTGCCAAAAGAACACACTGGTCATAGCAAACACCCTCTTCCAACAACACAAGAGATGATTCTACACATGGATCTCACCAGATGGTTAATACCAAAATCAGATTGATTGCATTCTGTATAGTCAAAGATGGAGAACCTCTGTACAGTCAGCAAAAACAAGACCAGAAGATGACTATGTCTCATAACATGAACTCCTTTTGAAAAATTCAGACTTAAATTGAAGCATGTAGGGAAAATCACTAGGCCATTCAGGTATGACCTAAATCAAATCCCTTATGATTATACGTGGGAGTGACAAATAAATTCAAAAATTAGATATGATATAAACAGTGCCTGAAGAAATATGGACAGAGGTTGGTAATACTGTACAGGAGGTAGTGATCAAAACCATTCCCAAGAAAAAGAAATGGAAAAAGGCAAATTTGCTGTCTGAGTAGGTCATACAAATAGCTGAGAAAAGATGAGAATGAAAGACAAAGAAGAAAAGGAAAGGTATATCCATCTGAATGCAGAGTTCCAAAGAATAACAAGGAGAGCTAAGAAAGCCATCCTAAGTGAAAAATGCAAAGAAATTGAGTAAACAATAGAATGGGAAAGACTAGAGAGCTCTTCAATAAAATTAGAGATGGCAAGGGAACATTTCATGCAAAGATGGGCTCAATAAGGGACAGAAATAGTATGGACCTAACAGAAGCAGAAGATATTAAGAAGTGGCAAGAATACAGTGAAGAACTACAAAAAAGATCTTACTGACTCAGATAACCATGATGATGTGATCACTCACCTGAAGTCAGACATCCTGGAGTGTGAAGTCAAGTGAACCTTAGAAAGCATGACTAAAAGTAAAGCCAGTGGAGGTAAAGAAATTCCAGCTGAGCTACTTCAAATCCTAAAAGATGATGCTGTGAAAGTGCTGCACTCAATATGCCAGCAAATTTGGAAAACTTAGCAGTGGCCACAGAACTGGAAAAAGTCAGTTTTCATTCCAGTCTCAAAGAACGGCAATGCCAAAGAATGCTCAAACTACTGCACAATTGCACTCATTTCACATGCTAGCAAAGTAATGCTCAAATTTCTTCAAGATAAGCTTCAAATGTATGTGATCCAAGAATTTTAATATGTACACCTGGATTTAGAAAAGATAAAGGAACCAGAGGGTAAACTGCCAACATCCATTGGATAAAGAAAAAGCTAGAGAATTATAGAAAAACATCTGCTTCATTGACAACGCTAAAGCCTTCAACTATGTGGATCACAACTAATTGTGGAAAATTCTGAAAGAGGTGGGAATACCAAACCACTTTACCTGCTTCCTGAGAAACATGTATGCATCTCAGGAAGCAACTGTTTAAAATGGACATGGAAAAACAAATTGGTTCAAAACTGGGAAAGGAGTATGTCAAGGTTGTATATTGTCACCCTGCTTTTTTAACTTCTATGCAGAGTACATCATGTGAAGTGGCAGGCTGGATGAAGCACAAGCTGGAATCAAGATTGCCAGGAGAAATATCAGTAACCTCAGATAGGCAGATGACAACATGCTTATGGTAGAAAGCAAAGAGGAACTAAACAGCATCTTAAATGAAGTAAAAGAGGACAGTGAAAAAGCCCGCTTAAAACTCAGCATTAAAAAAAAAAAATGAAGATCTTGGCTTCCTACCCCATCACTTCGTGGCACATAGATGGAGAAACAATGGAAACAGAGATAGACTCTGCTATGCTGACAATGCTGACAGATGCTGACCGTGACTGCAGCCATGAAATTAAAAGACACTTGCTCCTTGGAAGAAAAAAAAATAACAAACCTAGACAGTGTATTAAAAAGCAGATATATTACTTTGCCTACAAAGATCCACATAGCCAAAGTTATGGGTTTTTTTAGTCATCATGTATGGATGTGAGAGCTGGACAGTAAAAAAGGCTGATAATTGAAGAATTGATGCCTTCAAACTGTGATGCTGGAGAAGACTCTTGAGAGTCCTGTGGACCACAAGGAGATCAAACCTATCAATCCTAAAGGAAATCAATCCTGAATAGTCAGTGAAAGGACTGATACTGAAGCTGAAGTTCCAATAGTTTGGCCACCTGATGCAAAGAACCAACTCTTTGGAAAAGACCCTGATACTAGAAAAGTTTGAGGGCAGGAGGAGACTAGATGACAGAGGATGAGGTGGTTGGATGACATCTCCAACTCAATGGACATGAGTTTGCGCAAGCTCTGGGAAATGGTGAACATGGAAGCCTGGAGTACTGCAGTCCATGGGGTCACAAACAGTCAGACAAGACTGATGGACTGAACAACAGCAATCCCTTAAATGGAGAAATTGGAATAACTTCCAATTTCTCCATTATCAGTATATTCTCATGTTTGTCAGTGTCTCCATTTCATTTCTCCGTGTGTCTTCAGTTCTTTCTGTACAGACTTTCCTTCCTACCACTCCACTGAAGTTGTTTATACTGAGGTCTTAATGATCTCCATTTTGTCAAAGATCACACTCAATTCTTAATTTTCATCTTGCTCAAACTCTCCACAGTACTTACCAAATTCCCTCCTTTATTGACGTAATTCTGAAACTAGGCCCACAAAATATTCTCTTGGGGTTTTTTCTAATTCATTGGCTTCTTTCTAGTTTTTTTCTCTTCCTTTCTACCCAAACGGTGCCCATCCTTGCTCTTGGACCTCTTCTTTTCTCCAACTACATTCTCTACCTTGGTGTTCTCATCAGGCCCTAATGCTTTAAATTTCATCTGCATCTTGTTGATTCCTAAACTTGACTAGTCTTGACCTCTTCCTGACCCTGGATGCCCCTCATGTACCCAATGCCTCTTTGGCATTTCCTGTTGGTATATATACTGTGCAATTCAAATTTAACAGATGGAATTAAACATCATCAATAACAAAACAGAAATATTGACTCTGCCCAAATACATGTTTCTCTTCAGTTATTCCCCATTTCAAAACATGATATCACTTTTACATCAGTTGCTTAATCTAAAATTGTTAATTGCTTTATTACTCTTATGCTATACAAGCAATAAATCCACAAGAGCTATCAGCTTTATCTTTAAAATTCATGCAATATTTCACCACTCTTCAGCACCTCCACTGCCACCACCTATTCCAAACAAATATCTCCTACACAAACAAACACAATAGCTTTCAAACTCTTCTTCCAGCTTTGATTATGACCACAATGATTTAATTAAAATGTTGCTTTTATTGTTGTCCAGACTCTCAGTCCTGTCTGAGTCTTTGTGATCCCATGGACTGCAGCATGCCAGCCTTCCCTGTCCTTCACCAGCTCTCAGAGTTTGCTCAAACTCATGTCCATCGAGTCAGTGATGCCATTCAAACAACTCAGTCTCTGTTCTCCCTTCTCCTGCCTTTAGTCTTTCCCAGCATCAGGATCTTTTCCAATGAGTTAACTCCTCTCATTGGAATTAACTAAAAATGTTAACTTGATATTACTCTCTAATTTTGTTTCCTACCACTGTAATGACAGTGGGAATTACTGACTTCCTTTCCTATACAGCTTTTTGGGCTCCAAAATCACTGCAGATGGTGACTGAAGCCATGAAATTAAAAGATGCTTACTCCTTGGAAGAAAAGTTATGATCAACCTAGATAGCATATTCAAAAGCAAAGACATTACTTTGCCGACTAAGGTCCGTCTAGTCAAGGCTATGGTTTTTCCTGTGGTCATGTATGGATGTGAGAGTTGGACTGTGAAGAAAGCTGAGCACCAAAGAATTGATGCTTTTGAACTGTGGTGTTGGAGAAGACTCTTGAGAGTCCCTTGGACTGCAAGGAGATCGAACCAGTTCATTCTAAGGAGATCAGTCCTGGGTGTTCTTTGGAAGGAATGATGCTGAAGCTGAAACTCCAGTACTCTGGCCACCTCATGGGAAGAGTTGACTCATCAGAAAAGACTCTGATGCTGGGAGAGACTGGGGGCAGGAGAAGAAGGGGACGACAGAATGAGATGGCTGGATGGCATCACCGACTCGATGGACCTGAGTTTGAGTGAACTCCAGGAGATGGTGATGGACAGGGAGGCCTGGCGTGCTGCCATTAATGGGGTCGCAAAGAGTCAGACACAACTGAGTGACTGAAGTGAAGTGAACTGAACTGAACTGAAACTCATTCTCAACGACTGGCTTTTTTCCCCACTGCTCCCTTTGTCTGGAAAACTCCTGCTCTAGATTCTCCCTTTCATTCATGACTCACTTAAATGTTGCCTGTCAGAGAAGCCTTCCCTTCATCTAAATAGACTTTAAACCTGTTATACTCTATTCCCCTAACTTACCTCATGTTTTTCAAGTATTTATGTACTGACAGGTGCCATCAACATTTCATAAGTAAATAACTATCTATAACATATACATATATCCACGTGTGCACGCATGCTAAGTTGCTCCAGTGGTGTTCAGGTCTTTGCGACCCTATGGACTGTAGCCCACCAGGCTCCCCTGTCCATGGGATTCTCCAGTCAAGAATAGTGGAGCGGGTTGCCATGCCCTCCTCCAGGACATTTTTTGACCTAGGGATTGAATCCAAGTCTCTTACATCTCCTGCACTGGCGGCAGGTTCTTTACCATTAGTTCCACGTGGGAAGCCCATGTATATCCATGCATACATGTATTAGAATAAATATGTACAGAAGGACAAATGCAAACATAGAATACATATAAAATACACACAGATATGTCTATACACACAGATACATATGCACATATATAAAAATGTATGCATGTTTGGTTCTATTTAGACTAGATAGTATATTTTATGACGACAGAAATTTTCCTGTCTTGATTACCTATTTATTCTCATGTTCTACTACAATCCAGGTTCATAGTACATGTTCAATACATATAAATTGAATAGTGAATTAAAAATATGCAATAACCATGAGATAAGATATGCAAAACAATAGAAAAAAAAGCTATGTACAACAATTAACAGCAAAAATTATGATTGGTAATTGTAACACACATACATTTGCAATTTTAAATGTAACACAATATTTTATACACTGGAAGAGCACACAGACATCTTTCATTTGTATTTTGTATTGTGGTAAAATACACATAGCATGCAATTTATAATTACTGACATATTTTCAATCTTTAAAATTGATTTCAATAACTAAAAGAATGAGAATTTAAGTGGCATTTTGGTACATCACTAAGAAATAATGGAATGCTTATCATGATTAGGTACTAACTCATTTAACTTTTTTCTGCCAAAATTACATTTAGCTTTGTAATGCCTTTGAAATTTAATTTTTTTCATAAACCATACAACAAATTAAACCTCATTTAATTTTTAAATTTGATGTATATTATAAAACTAATTAACAAAAAATGATAAAGCTCCAAATAAAGCCTACAGAAATCACAGCACAAACATTTGGAAGCTAAACAAAACAGCTTTCTAGTTGTTATAGTTGATATTAACAGATCTATTTTCAATTACAGACTATTTGGAAAACAACAAAACTGAAAAGAAAACATCAAAATTTATGAAATGCAAAATTTGAGTAGTTTAATTATGAAATAAGTTAATTTTAATACACAAAATCAAATTTTTAAGCAAGAACAACAGAAAAAAGGGAACATCAGTTCAGTCCAGCTCAGTTCAGTCACTCAGTCACGTCCGAGTCTTCACGACCCCATGAATCGCAGCACACTAGGCCTCCTTGTTCATCACCATCTCCCGGAGTTCACTCAGACTCACATCCATCGAGTCAGTGATGCCATCCAGCCGTCTCATCCTCGGTCGTCCCCTTCTCCTCCTTCCCCCAATCCCTCCCAGCATCAGAGTCTTTTCCGATGAGTCAACTCTTTGCATGAGGTGGCCAAAGTACTGGAGTTTCAGCTTCAGCATCATTCCTTCCAAAGAAATCCCTGGGCTGGTTTCCTTCAGAATGGACTGATTGGATTTCCTTGCAGTCCAAGGGACTCTCAAGAGTCTTCTCCAACACCGCAGTTCAAAAGCATCCATTCTTCGGCGCTCAGCCTTCTTCACAGTCCAATTTTCACATCCATACATGACCACAGGAAAAATCATAGCCTTCTGTGTGGATCACAATGAACTTTGAAAAATTCTGAAAGAGATGGCAATACCAGACCACCTGACCTGCCTGTTGAGAAATCTGTATGCAGGTCAGGAAACAACAGTTAGAACTGGACATGGACATGGACATGAACATGGACATGGAACAACAGACTAGTTCCAAATAGGAAAAGGAGTACGTCAAGGCTGTATATTGTCACCCTGATTATTTAACTTATATGTAGAGTACATCATGAGAAACGCTGGGCTGGAAGAAACACAAGCTGGAATCAAGATTGCTGGGAGAAATATCAATAACCTCAGATATGCAGATGACACCACCCTTATGGCAGAAAGTGAAGAGGAGCTAAAGGGCCTCTTGATGAAGGTGAAAGAGGAGAGTGAAAAAGTTGGCTTAAAGCTCAACATTCAGAAAACGAAGATCATGGCATCCGGTCCCATCACTTCATGGGAAATAGATGGGGAAACAGTGGAAACAGTGTCAGATTGTATTTTGGGGGCTCCAAAATCACTGCAGATGGTGATTTCATCCATGAAATTAAAAGATGCTTACTCCTTGGAAGAAAAGTTATGACCAACCTAGATAGCATATTCAAAAGCAAAGACATTACTTTGCCGACTAAGGTCCGTCTAGTCAAGATTATGGTTTTTCCTGTGGTCATGTATGGAAGTGAGAGTTGGACTGTGAAGAAGGCTGAGTGCCAAAGAATGGATGCTTTTAAACTGTGGTGTTGGAGAAGACTCTTGAGAGTCCCTTGGACTGCAAGGAGACCCAACCAGTCCGTTCTGAAGGAGATCAGCCCTAGGATTTCTTTGGAAGGAATGATGCTAAAGCTGAAACTTCAGTACTTTGGCCACCTCATGGGAAGAGTTGACTCATTGGAAAAGACTCTGATGCTGGGAGGGATTGGGGGTAGGAGGAGAAGGGGACGACAGAGGATGAGATGGCTGGATGGCATCACGGACTCGATGGATGTGAGTCTGAGTGAAACTCCGGGAGATGGTGATGAACAGGCAGGCCTGGCGTGCTGCGATTCATGGAGTAGCAAAGAGTTGGACACGACTGAGCGACTGAACTGACTGACTGAACTGATTAGATGGACCTTAGTCGGCAAAGTAATGTCTCTGCTTTTGAATGTACTAACTAGGTACATAGTAAATATAAAAGAAAGTAAATGGTAAAGGCAAACAGAAAGAAATTACTTACAAAGCAAGAAAAAAGTAAAGCTGCAATTTCAAGAGATGATTTTTTTCCAAAATTAATTTAATGGAAAATCTTAACACATCTCCAAGGACAACCTTCACTTCTAGACCTGATATTTTCGTATATTCCAAGCTTCTTAATATACTGGAGCTAGATTTATTAAGCTCTTTAAGAAAAAGTCCATATGGAAGAGCAAAGTGTTGTCTCCCAGACCACCATACACACTTTGGAATGCTTTTCCTTGATGGAGAAATGGTGTCTCTGCTTGCCTGCAACTACCTGCAAGACACCCTACATTGGACAAGAGTGATTCCAAAAAAGCAAGAGACTTCCAAGTCCCTTGACATAACAAAATTCAAGTGTCATTTTGGAGCCATCCTGGAAAATGACTAATGGAATTTAGCCACTCTAGCTTTAGAACACTTTATCCTTTCCTTTGTTTTATTTTTAATCCATTTGTATCTTTGTATATAAAGTACATTTTTTGTAGGCAGAAAACGGTGGCTTTTGTTGCCTCTTCAATCAGACAATCTCTGCTTTTTAACTGAGATGTTTAGATTGGAATCAGAATCCTATCACCAGTGGGTCAAATCTGACTAATGGGTCAAATCCAGCCATCATTCATGCAGTTATCCATTACCTACAGCTGTGTTTGTGCTGTAACAGCAGAGTTCAGATCTTAACATTAAGGCTTGAAAAATATTTTCTATCTGGTCTTTTACAGAAAAAATTTTCTGATTTCTTGCTTAAATTTAATATGATTATCAAAATAATTAAAGGCTATAATTTTGGTTTTGTTTTCTATTTGACCCATTACTTTGATTACTATTTCTGTCTCTTTTTTATGTTAATTGAATATTTTTATAGTTCTAAATTATCCCCTTTATTGGCATACTAGCTATAACTTTGTTTTATTATTTTAATCGTGCTATGGTTTAGTAATTACATATTTAACTTATTAAGTCTACATTCAAGTACTATTACACAACTTCATTAAGAGCGTAGACTCTTATAGTAGTGCAATTTCATTTGTCATCTCCTGCAAGCCCCCAGATAACATTATACTCGATAGTTAAAAGCTGAAAGCTTTTTCTCCAAGGTCAAGAACAAGACAAAGGTGCCCACTCTATCATAGTACTGGAAGTCCTAAACATAGCAATCTGGCAAGAAAAATAAAATTAAAAGCACAGAAAATGCAAAGGAAGATATAAAATTGCCTCTGTTTTGCACATGACATGATCTTATATATAGAAAGTCCTAACAATTCTTTTCAAAACAACTGTTAGAAGTAATAAATGAATTAAGTTAAGATTGCAGAATTCAAAATCAAAATGCAAATTCAGCAGTGTTTCTATACATTAACAACAAAATATTTGAGAAGAAATAAAGAAAACAACCTCATTCACAATAGCATCAGATAAATAAAATAAAATACTTGCATTTGAAGGAGAAGCACCTCTTCAGACTGGCTTCAATGGAGAAAGATTTCCACCTTCAGGTGGTTCTGGGGGCTCCAGTTTGGTGGGGTGAAGTGTAGGATTTCTGATTCCTGGGAGGGTATAGAAATATAGTTTCTTTGCAGAACTATCAGCTAAGGATAATTTCACCAAAGATGGCAGGTGGCTTCTGTGTCCAAAACTATGGATGTCCTATGTGTGGCAATGGAGACTAGGGTTACTGGAGTCCTGACAGGTGGAAGCTGCTGGGTTTTCTTCTCTCTCTCTCTCTTTTTTTTTTTTTTTTTTGTTCCATAGGAGGAAATTTTAAATAAGGGCATCCCTCTTGGCACCAGTCCTGGCACACAAGCAGTGAGAGGCTGTGGAGCATGGATCCTGGGATAAGGCACTACTACAGCACCTGGGTCCCAGGGTGCAGGTACAATTACTGTGGTAATGGTGCTGATGGCTGAGGTTGTAACCATGCACAGATCTCCTGTGGGATCAGAGTCTAGGTCTCAGGGACTTGGCAAAATAATGTAAGGCAAGTGCAGAGAAAAAGAGAGTGAGCTGGTCAGTCAGGCAAGAAAAGGGAAATTTATTAGAGGGAAAAAAGAGGGTGACTGGCTCTTAAGGAGAACCAGCATCCTCTCTTTTTTGGGGTCCTTCTTATATCCCACCAATGAAAAATGCTTTGAAGGGACGACCACTTAGCTGGAG
Organism: Nanger dama; assembly: GCA_917880005.1. Lineage (NCBI taxonomy): Eukaryota > Metazoa > Chordata > Mammalia > Artiodactyla > Bovidae > Nanger > Nanger dama. The sequence goes on along the minus strand of CAKJTW010000006.1, from coordinate 57,958,607 downwards.
GTCTGGAATCTGGTGTTCTCATAGCTTTGAGAAGACAGGAGCCAGTGAGAAAACAGCATGCAATTTGGGCAATTTGGTCAGTTTAACAGATCACTGTCATTTTATTCTTTGTTTGCGAAGTTGATATAATGAGCCATCTTATCAATGAGACACCATGTGGGCCCTGTCAATAACCAGGCAGGGAAGGGGCAAAGGGGAATATACAACCGCAGCACTGCTTTGGCATAACAGGATGCAGTGGTGGCTTGAGGGCAGAGGGCAAGACATGCGGTAGCAGCATAGACTGAGGATGGGGAGCTAAAGTCGCAACTCTAACCCCAAGGTGAAGTTGCAAAACTGCAGCCTCATAGCCATAGTGATGACCAGTTAAAGCCATGTGTCTAGACCCAGGGGGCAGTGTGTAGGGCAGGGGCAGCTCAGCCCAGTTTATGTCAGGCGATAGCCATGACTCAGGACCCAAGGATGCCTCCAAACAGGAGCAGCTCCAGTCCTATAGATGGCAATGCTCTGTGGCACGTGGATCCTGAAGAGCAGGTCACAACAGCAACTAGGGGCTCCTGGGGAGAAGCTATAGCTCTAGCCCCAGGAATGAAACACAGAAGAAAGTCTCGGGTAGCTCTGCCAGCTGGGTTCAGTATGATGGGGACGTCTGTGGGAGTTCTCACAGAAAAGACTGCAGAGGCCTGGGTAGTGAGTCTTGCTGGGCTTCTGCTCTTCTTTTGCCCTATGATAAAATTTCCTGAGGCAATCACTCTTAGTGATGGATTAGGGGATGGATTGACCAGGTAAAATGCTTCCTTTGCTTTTATGTGCAGACATCCTCATTTTTCTGTTCTTCTGATGCCTTATTATTGTAGTCTAGTGTTTTCCCAGAGCTATTTTTTTCTGTTTGTTTCTGTTCACCTATTGCTTGTATTCTTTTGTTGTTGTTGAGGAAACAAGTGTTGGAACCTCCCAACTCACCATCTTGCTGATGCCATCCTCCTCATTTAGGCTTTCAAATACCTCTCTGGCAATCCATTCCCTTGGTTCTCATTTGAAAATTTTCTTATTTTGTCTTCATTCCTGAAACATTTTTATTATAGGCATAAGATCCTGGATTGATAGGTCATTTTTTTAAATCTCAACACTTTAAAGATATTCTTGCATTCTCTTCTGTCATCCACAGCATCTGATGAAAGAATAGTTGTTCAAGGAATTCCATTGCTTCCCATATTTTAAAGTACTTTTTCCCTTGCTGCTTTTTACTATTTGATCTTTCTCTTTAGTTTTTAACAGTTCCTTGTTATGCTTCTTTATATTGTTTGATTTTTCAAGACTTATATTGTATTTCTCAGTGTCTTTGTTACCAAACACAAGTTCATGTGCTCAACATTTAGGGAGGTCAAACAAAACAAAATATCAGAGTTTGGAACAACGACAACAACAAATGTTTATTGCCAAGTCAAGCAAGAACAGGTGCTCATATTAAAAAATTATGAACTCTCTGATGGTTTGGGGGAGTTTTTGTAGGCAAAATTTGGGGTTATAGTTGTAGTGTGTTTGACTTTCTTCTGACTGATTGTTGGTGAAGTAGCATAGCAGTGACCCAGGAATCTTGTGCTCGGCCTAAAGTTACCATCCTCCACCTGGCTAGGGGCCTTAGTTCCTCCAGAAGAACTAAATATTGTCATGCAAATCCCTTGAGGAGAAACCAGGATAGTGCTTTAATCACTGCATTACAAGTTTTTTGTTTGTTTGTTTGTTTGTCCTCTTACGTCCCTGATCAGCAACTCTTTGAATCCGCTCATTGGTATTTAGGAAGGTCTAGGAGACAGAAGTCATTTTTCCTTCAAATGGGGACACAGAAAGGCTTTTGTGCCTAAGAAGGCCCCGCATGGTCCTGCTTGGTTTCATTTTATTGTTATTATTATTATTATTTTTAGTGAGAATTGTTAGCTATTATTACATTTAATTTTTTTTTCTGCCCCTGTTGCAAAAAGGGGGAAAAGTAGGAAATGAACTGCCTGAGGAAACACATATGCTGACAAAGTCAAAGATTTTATTAGGAAAGGGCTCTGGGGCTAAGAGCACTTAGATAAGGGAACCTGAGAACTGCTCTGCCAAGTGGCTTGCAGTCTCAGGTTAATGGAAATGGGGCTAATTTTCAGGATGTCTCTGGCCAGTCTTCTTTCTTGTGCCCTAATTTGGTCAGACTCAGGGTGCTTCCTGATGGAACACATCTCTTTGCCAGTTTGGTTTCCAGCATGGTTTCTGGAAAGTTTTAAGGACAGATAATGGGATAGTGTTTCCTCCCTCATTTCAATTCCTACCAAATTCTTCAGGCTGATGGAAGCTTGTCAGTTCCATGCTCCTTTTCAGGCCCTCCTGTTGTAAGATAACTGACGCAAAAGGTCATTATCTTGCCTGGTCAGTGTGGGCAGTTTGTGTCAATGGTTTCCTAATACTCCAAGGTCTCTCTCAACTACTGCAACACCACGTGGTACTATCTACTAGTGACCTTTTGTATATTCTGGATGTTTATGTTGGAAGTAGAGCATGCAAAAGGTAGTAAAGGTTAGGTGAAATCATACAAATGGTGATTTAACTTAATAGGTGTCTTTATAAGAAGAAAACAAGACACTAGAGTTCTCTCTCTGTGATCTGAGGATTCAATGAGAGGGTAGTTGCCTGCAAACCAGGAAGAGAATACTCAGAGCAACTAACCATTTATTATCATTGTTCAGTCACTAAATATTGTCTGACTCTATGACCCTTTTGACTATAGAATGCAAGGCTCCTCAGTCCTCCACTACCTCCTGGAGTTTGCTCAAATTCATATCCATTCAGACAGTGATGCTACCTAACCAACTCATCCTCTGCCATTCCCTTCTCCTTTTGCTTTCAGTCTTTGTCATCATCAGAGTCTTTCCAGTGTGTTGGCACTTCCATACAAGGTGGTAAAAGTGTTGGAGCTTCAGCTTCTTCATCAGTTCTTTCAGTGAATATTCTGGGTTGATTTCCTTTAAGACTGACTGGTTTGATCTCCTAGCAGTCCAAGGGACTCTCAAGTCTTCTCCAGCACCACAGTTTGAAAACCAGTTCTTCAGTGCTCAACCTTCTTTTACAGTCTAGCTCTCACATCTCTATGTGACTACTGGAAAAACCACAGCTTTAACTTCATGGACCTTTTGACAAAGTGATGTCTCTGCTTTTAATACACTGTCTAGGGTTGTCATAGCTTTCGTTACAAGGAGCAAGTATATTTTAATTCCCAGGCTGCAGTCACCATTAGCAGTGATTTTGGAGCCCAAGAGAATAAAATCTGTCACTGCCTCCATTTTTCTTCTTTTTGCCATGAAGTGATAGAATCAGATGCCAAGATCTTAGTGTTTTGAATGTTGAGTTTTAAGCCAGCTTTTTCATTCTCCTGTTTCAGTCTCATCCAGAGGCTCTTTAGTTTCTCTTCACTTTCTGACATTACAGTAGTTGTTGCTATTGTTCAATCACCAAATTGTGTTTAACTCTTTGCAACTCCATGGACTGTGGCATGTCAGGCCTCCCTGCTCCTCACCACCTCCCAAACTTTGCCCAAGTTCATGTGCATTGAATTAGTGATGCCATCCAAATATTTCATTCTGTATTTCACTCTTTTTCTTATATCTCCAATCTTTTCCAGCATCAGAGACTTTTCCAGTGAGTCAGCTATTCATATCAGGTAGCCAAAGTGTTAGAGTTTCAGTTTCAGAATCAGTCCTTCCAATGAGTAAGCAGGGTTGATTTCCTTTTGGATTGACTGGTTTGATCTCCTTCCTGTTCAAGGGACTGCCAAGAGTCTTCTCTACCACTAGAGTTCAAAAGCATCAACTCTGACACTCTGGCTTCTTTATGATCCAAGTTTGACAACTGTACATGAGTACTGGAAAGACTATCCAGTTCAGTTCAGTCACTAAGTTGTGTCCAACTCTTTACAACCCCATAAACCGCAGCACACCAGGCTTCTGTGTCCATCATCAACTCCCATAGTTCACCCAAAACCATGTCCATTGTGTTGGTGATGCCATCTAGCCATCTCATCCTGGTCATCCCCTTCTCCTCCTTCCCTCAATCTTTCTCAGCATCAGGGTCTTTTCAAATGAGTCAGCTCTTCACATCAGATGGCCAAAATATTGGAGTTTCAGCTTCAACATCACTCCTACCAATGAACACCCAGGACTAATCTCCTTTAGGATGGACTGGATGGATCTCCTTGCAGTCAAAGGGACTCCCAAGAGTCTTCTCCAACACCACAGTTCAAAAGCATCAATTCTTCGGTGCTCAGATTTCTTTATAGTCCAACTCTCACATCCATACATGACCACTGGAAAAACCATAGCCTTGACTAGATGGACCTTTGTTGGCAAAGGAAGGTCTCTGCTTTTTAATATGTTATCTAGGTTGGTCATAACTTTCCCTCAAAGCAGCAAGCATCTTTTAATTTCACAGCTGCAGTTAACATCTGCAGTGATTTTGGAGCCCCCCAAACAAAAAAATAAAGTCTGACACTGTTTCCACTGTTTCCCATCTATTTCCCATGAAGTGATGGAACCAAATGCCATGATCTTAGTTCACTGAGTGTTGAGCTTTAAGCCAACTTTTTCGCTCTCCTCTTTCACTTTCATCAAGAGGCTCTTTACATCTTCACTTTCTGACATAAGGGTGGTGTCATCTGCGTATCTGAGGTTACTGATATTTCTCCCAGCAATCTGGATTCCAGCTTGTGCTTCTTCCAGCCCTGTGTTTCTCATGACGTATTTTGCATATAAGTTAAATAAGTACAGTGACAATTAATTTAGAGCTCTTAGATAATAAATCTCCTGGGCATAATATGAGTGTTTCAATCCTTTTAGATTGAAACCCTCTGATGGCTTTCTAGCCTGCCTGCAGAACTAATACAGAGGCACATGTGATTGCTTGAGGCCTCCTGAACGCACAGGAAGCTTAAAACATCCTAGGAATGTAGGGGCTTCTGAGGAGTCAAAATCATTAGAATAAGACTGATCAAAGGTTTCATTTGTTGAGCCAATACTTGCTGCCAAGTTTTCATATCTTTTATTTGTTGATATAGTTGGTATATAGAAAAACAAATAGCAAAATTAGATCTTTGAGTTAAGTACCTTTGTTATAACCCACTATGCCTTTGTTCTATAGAGATGTAACTTTAGTGCTTTAAGAGATGCAGACTAAAGAAAAACACTTCAGGGAAATGAGATTAACATTCATTAAGAGGGAGAACCAAAAACAAGCCTCTTGGCCAGAAGATAATGAAAATCACCTGAGACCTTTTGTATAAAAAAAAGATATACAGAAAGGGTCAGGACTGCTGCCCCCTGCGTGACTCTGTATCTTCCATTATGTAAAATTTAGGGTATATAAAACCTTTTGAATAATAAAGTTGGAGGGGGTTTTGCACAAGCTTGGCCTCCCCTGTGTCGATTATTTCTCTTGCTCTCTCCCTCTCCTTTTCAGGCTGATCCCTTGGAACATGAAGGTTCACCGAGTCTACTTATTTGCCAGGGCTTCTGAGACCCACGCGAGAGGGAGGCGAACGTGGGGCACCCTCCAATATTCAAGTGGGTGCCTGTGGCCCAACGTAGATGGTGCAAGTTCCTTGTCTGGAACTTTATTGGTTTTCCATGCAAACCAAGTTAATCAGCGTCTTTTCTCCACTAAACTTTCCTACTACACAATGTCTTCCTAATCTAATCTTATATTTCTATATTAATAAATAAATAAGTCTTTCCTCGCCAACATCGTCTCCACTTTGAATTTCCTGGATCCACTGGGGCTGGACCTCGGCATGCAGGTTTCTCAAGAGGCAGATCAGGTGGTCTGGTATTCCAATCTCTTTCAGAATTTTCCACAGTTTATTGTCATCCACACAGTCAAAGGCTTTGGCATAGTCAATAAAGTAGAAATAGATGTTTTTCTGGAACTCTCTTGTTTTTTTCAATGATCCAGCAGATGTTGGCAATTTGACCTTTGGTTGCTTTGCCTTTTCTAAAACCACCTTGAATGTCTGGAAGTTAATGGTTCACATATTGCTGAAACCTAGCTTGGAGAATTTTGAGCATTACTTGACTAGTGTGTGAGATGAGTGCAATTGTGCGGTAGTTTGAGCATTCTTTGGCATTGCCTTTCTTTGGGATATAGACCCTGGTGGCTCACACAGTAAAGCGTTTGCCTGCAGGGTGGGAGACCCAGGTTCTATTCCTGAGTCTGGAAGATCCCCTGGAGAAGGAAATGCCAATCCACTCCAGCACTCTTGCCTGGAAAATCCCATGGATGGAGGAGCCTGATAGGCTACAGTCCATGGGGTCGCAGAGAGCCAGACATGACTGAATGACTTCACTTTCACTTTCTTTGGGATTGGAATGAAAACTGACTTTTTCCAGTCCTGTGGCCACTGCTGAGTTTTCTAAGTTTGCTGAAAGCATTCACTATATGCACCTTTATAGATAAGGTGATATCTTTACTTTTTAATATGGTGTCTAGGTTGGTCATAGCTTTCCGTCCAAGAAACAATCATCTTCTAATTTAATGGTTGCAGTCAGGACCTGAAGTGATTTTAGAGTCCAAGAAAAGAAATGTTTCACTGTTTCTACTTTTTATTCTTCTATTTGCCAAGAAGTAATGGGATTGGAAGAAAAGTTATAACCAGCCTAGATAACATATTGAAAAGCAGAGACATTACTTTGCCAACAAAGGTCTGTCTAGTTAAGGCTATGGTATTTTCAGTGGTCGTGTATGGAAGTGAGAGTTGGACTGTGAAGAATGCTGAGCACTGAAGAATTGATGCTTTTGGAAAAGACTCTTGAGAGTCCCTTGGACTGCAAGGAGATCCAACCAGTCCATTCTGAAGGAAATCAGCCCTGAGATTTCTTCGGAGGGAATGATGCTGAAGCTGAAACTCCAGTATTGTGACCCCCTCATGAGAAGAGCTGACTCATTGGAAAAGACTCTGATGCTGGGAGGGATTGGGAGCAGGAGAAGGGGACGATAGAGCATGAGGTGAGGTGACTGGATGGCATCAGTGACTCGATGGATGCGAATCTGACTGAACTTCAGGAGTTGGTGATTTACAGGGAAGCCTGGCGTGCTGCGATTCATAAGGTTGTAAAGAGTCAGACATGACTGAGCGACTGAACTGAACTGAATGGAGTGGTATTGGATGCCATGATTTTAGATTTTTAACACTGAATTTTAAGTCGGCTTTTTACTCTCCTCTTTCACTCTCATCAAAAGGCTCTTTAGTTCCTCTTCTCTTTCTCTCATTAGAGTTGTATCATCTGCATATTTGAGCTTGTTGCTATTTCTCCCAGCAGTCTTAATTGCAGCATGTGAGTCATCCAGCCTAGTATTTTGCTTGATGTACTCCACACGGAAGTAAATAAGCCTGGTGACAATATAGAGCCTTGTTGTATTCCTTTCTCAATTTTGATCACATCCATTTTTCCATGTCCGATTCTAACTGTTGCCTCTTGAACCACATACAGGTTTCTCAGGAGACAGGTAAAGTTGTCTGTTACTCCCAGCTATTTAAAACCATCCAATCTGTTGTGATCCATACAATCAGAGGCTTTAGAGTATTTAATGAAGCAGAAGTAAACATATTTTATTTTCTCTGGAATTCCCTTACCTGCTCCAATTCAACAAATGCTGACAATTTGATTGCTGACTCTGTTGCTTTTTTTTAACCCAGTCTGTACATTGGAATTTTATGGTTCATATATTACTAAAGAGTAGCTTGAAAGGTTTTTATCATAACCTTACTAGCATGTAAAATGAGTGCAACTGTGCAGTACATGGAACATTCGTTGGCATTGACTTTCTTTATGATCAGCATGAAAACTGGCTATTTCCCTTCCTGTGGCCACTACTGAGTTTTCCAAATTTGTTGAGATACTGCATGCAGCACTTAAACAGCATCATATTTAGGATTTTAAGTAGCACCTAATCATGACTAATCACTTTCTGGAACTTCTAGACTCTAGACCTATAAGAAATTAAATATCTGTTTTTAAATCCTCAGCTACAACATTAGTTTTTAACAGCAGCTCAACCTGAGTAATATAGACCTGAATCTTTGTTTTCATTAAAGTTTTTGTTTACTCTTTTCTTTATATTATATAAGTTCTATTGATTTATCTTCCAAGTTTTTTAACTCTTTCCTTTATAATTTTTGTTTGCATATACTAAATGTATTCAGTAAACTTACTTCCAAAGAACATACTTTTCATATCTTGAATTTCCATTTGGCTTTCTAAAAACATTTTATTTTCCTGCTGATAATTCTTATCTTTTAATTTTAAATATTTATTTATTTGTTTATTATGCTGTGTCTTTATTGCTGGTCTTGGGCTTTCTTCAGTTGCAGTGAGCAGGGCCTACTCTTTATTTCAGTGCACAGGCTTCTCATTGCAGTGTCTTCTCTTGTTGTGAAGTACTGATTTAAGCACATGTGGCACGTGGGCTCACTAGTTGCAAATTAAGGGCTAGCATGCTGTCTCAATAGTTGATTTTACCACAGGATATGGAATTTTCCCTGACCAGGGACCAAAGTGGTGCTCCATGCATTGGCAGATACATTTTTAACTACTAAACCACTAACACTATGAACAAAGCTAATGGAGGTGATAGAATTCCAGTTGAGCTATTTCAAATCCTGAAAGATGATGCTGTGAAACTGCTACACTCAATATGTCAGCAAATTTGGAAAACAGCAGTGGCCACAGGACTGGAAAAGGTCAGTTTCATTCCAATCCCAAAGAAAGGCAATGCCAAAGAATGCTCAAACTACTGCACAGTGGCACTCATCTCACACGCTAGTCAAGTAATACTCAAAATTCTCCAAGCTAGGCTTCAGCAATATGTGAATCATGAACTTCCAGACGTTCAAGGTGGTTTTAGAAAAGGCAAAGGAACCAGAGATCAAATTGTCAACATCCACTGGATCATCAAAAAGTAAGAGAGTTCCAAAAAAATGTCTATTTCTGCTTTATTGACTATGCCAAAGCTTTTGACTGTGTGGATGACAATAAACTGTGGAAAATTTGGAAAGAGATGGGAATACCAGATCACCTGACCTTCCTCTTGAGAAATCTGTATGCAGGTCAGGAAGCAACAGTTAGAACTGAACATGGAACAGTAGACTTTTTCCAAATAGGAAAAGGAGTACGTCAAGGCTGTATATTGTTTCCATACTTCTTTAACTTTTATGTAGAATACATCATGAGAAACGCTGGGCTGGAAAAAGCACAAGCTGGAATCAAAATTGCTGGGAGAAATATCAGTAACCTCAGATTGCAGATGAAACAACCCTTACGGCAGAAAGTGAAGAAGTAAAGAGCCTCTTGATGAAAGTGAAAGAGGAGAGTGAAAAAGTTGGCTTAAAGCTCAACATTCAGAAAATGAAGATCATGGCATCCAGTTCCATCACTTCATGGGAAATAGATGGGGAAACAGTGGAAACAGTGGCTGACTTTATTTTGGGGGGCTCTAAAATCATTGCAGATCATGGTTGCAGCCATGAAATTAAAAGACACTTGCTCCTTGGAAGGAAAGTTATGACCAACCTAGACAGCATATTCTAAAGCAGAGACATTACTTCGCCGACTAAGATCCGTCTAGTCAAGGCTATGGTTTTTCCAATGGTCATGTATGGATGTGAAAGTTGGACTGTGAAGAAAGCTGAGCATGGAAGAATTGATGCTTCTGAACTGTGGTGTTGGAGAAGACTCTTGAGAGTCCCTTGGACTGCAAGGAGATCCAACCAATCCATTCTGAAGGAGATCAGTCCTGGTTGTTCATTGGAGGCACTAATGTTGGAGCTGAAACTCCAATACTCTGGCCATCTGATGCAAAGAGCTGACTCATTTGAAAAGATTCTGAGGTTGGGGAAGACTGAAGACAGGAAGAGAAGGGGACGAAAGAGGATGAGATGGTTGGATGGCATCACCAACTCAATGCACATGGGTCTGGGTGGACTATGGGAGAGTCTGGGTGGACAGAGAGGCCTGGTGTTTTGCGGTTCATGGGGCCGCAAAGAGTTGGACATGACTGAGCAACTGAACTGAACTGGCTGAAACCATCTGGGAAGCCCAGGTAATTCTTGTCATTACATTTGTTTGGATCATCTTGTGGCAGATCTCATTTGATAACCTCTTCTCTTGACAGTGTATTTCATTATATTTTAGATGTTAGACACTTTGGGATTTTATACTGTAAGAAATAAAAACTTAAAATTTTCCATTTTCAAGAATAGCTAGCTTTGAGTAAAAAAAAAAAATTACTAGCAGCCAAACTTCCTTCACAGATTGCTGATGTAGGAACCATAAAGGTCACAAAACTGGAAAGTTTGGACAAAAAAATGGAGGGTGGGATGCTTAGGATTGTCACATGGGCTCATTCTATTGGTGAATTCAAGACATAAAAATGAGAATATTTGCATGCAAAAGAGTTTAAAAAGATGTTAGGGAGAGGCCAGCCCATAAAGGGAAAGGGAATATATTTTGGTGACATCCGGGAAGATTGATCACTCCATAGTATTCAACCAATGAGGAAACAGAAGAGGGACTTGCATGCTAAAGAATAAATTGCTTGTTGTAACCACCTCGGGTGTGCCTGCCCACCAGAAACACAATCTTGCAAGATCGTCATTGAAAGTATTGCTTTCCCTGTGCTTCGTGTCTCCAAGTCCATCCCTTGAATTTGGACTGGTGAGCATGTTTCTCACATATAATGAGATTATGCTGTTTTTCTCTGAGGAGATTATTTCTTTTAGTAGTCAATTATTTTGATTGGACTTAGGAGGCAAATTCAGTTTTTCTTGGATAGTACCTACAGGCTCAGTTGAGATCTTCTGTCTTTAGTTGAGGTAGTCTTTGAGTCCATTTTGTGCACCTGTGTTTCTGAGAACATTCACACATGTGGATAGACATAAATTGGGTCTCCTCTTCTCTTTATCTGTTTTCTGAGTTGTGACCTCAGTGATCACAGTTTTCTAAATCCATTTTCTTAGTTGCCCATAAAAGAAATATTGTGGGTTTATATTCCATCAGCACCAACACTCACTGTATTCTATGCCTAAAGTATCTGATCACCCAAGAGGTGAAATTTATTATGTTCAGGTTCTGTCCCTGAGTTGTGTATTCTCCATCCAGGTGTATGCCTGCTTCTGTTCATTATCTGGCAACTATACAGAGCTTCTTTTGTCCTAGATTCAGATATTGCCGTTTTGGTCTTGGAATTTCATTTCCTTATTTTATTTAAGAAAAAGTCATGTAGAAATGTAATGTACTTGTTTATATCACATAAATGTGCTTGTTCAACATAGTTAATAATTATTTTGATTTTTGTTTTAATTTACTATTTTATAAAAAGTTATCTAGAAAAATATTTTACAAAAGATATTGAACATTATCCTTGTGCTGTTGCTTAAATTTATGTAATTCATTTTGGCAAAAAATGTTCTAAATAACATTCTGAAATAAATACATGTTTATAATAAACAGATTAACTTGTGATAACATGACATTAGTATTTGTTTGTGTATGATTTTTTACATACTGTTAACTAAAAAGCTATTTAAAGGTTAGGAGTTGTGTTTTATTCAGTGGAGATCTTTAGAACTTGAAGATTTTCAAATAACTCTGAGAAAATTGTTCCAAGGACATGAGGGAGGAGCTAGGATATATAGGAGTTTTGCAACAAACAGCAGATAGACTAAAAGATTATTGTAAATTAAAGAAAATTATTTTCTTTAATGTCTAAAATTAATTATTGTTAATTAAAGTTGTCTATGAATGGATGATGTAAGGGTCTGACTTCATTGAAATCATTCTTTTGATCGGCACCTTAGCTATCTGGAGTCAGTATCCTGTGTTTTCACACCTAAGTTTCCTCAGGGTTGAATGTGGGTACTGGCTACAGTCTGATGGCTGCTAGATGGCAGGTATTCTTTTTCTTCCTGAGTTCTCTCAGGGTTCATCAGCTCACCATGGTGGTGGCTGCAAGTGCTGATGACTCTGACATACTTTGTTTACTGATATGGCAGGCAATATTCTATTTAGCAATACATACATACATACAAACCTATACTGTATGTATATGCATATATGTCATCAGATGGATTAATATAATTCCTATAGGGTGAAGTGTGAAATAAGAAGAGAAAGAGAAAAGAGGTAAATGCTAATGGAAATCTGGTTAAAAGAGATAAACGGGAAGTTTATCATTATTAAGTCAAAATATATATTATATAAAAGTATATTATGTAAGGAGAAGGCAATGGCACCCCACTCCAGTACCCTTGCCTGGAAAATCCCATGGATGGAGGAGCCTGGAAGACTGCAGTCCATGGGGTCGCTGAGGGTTGGACGCAACTGAGTGACTTCACTTTCAATTTTCACTTTCATGCATTGGAGAAGGAAATGGCAACCCACTCTAGTGTTCTTGCCTGTGGAATCCCAGGGACAAGGGAGCCTGATGGCTTCAGTCTATGGGGTTGCACAGAGTCGGACACGACTGAAGTGACTTAGCAACATATTATGTAAGAATACGTATTATTAAAGTTATATGAAACATAAAATATCATCAGAGTTCAAATATATTAAAATTAAATCAATAACATTTTTGATCTGTCAAATTTACAAATATTAAAAGGTAAGAATATGTACATGAATGTTCATGGTAGCATTATAATAACCAAGTGTGGAAACAAATATCTAGCAGTAGACAAGTGGATAAACAAGTGAGATATATTCAAACAATGGAATATTATTCAGCAATAAAATGAAACACAATAGTGATACTACAACATGAATGAAACTTGAAAAGGTTATATTTAGTAAAAACACCTGATAAAATGGTCACATATTGTATTCCACTTATATGGCCAGACTAGAAAAAATCTGTAGAGATAAGCAATAGATTACTGGGTCTCAGGGGCTTGGAAGAGGAAACAGAGGAGAATAACTCCTAAAGATTTGGTTCAGTTCAGTTCAGTTCAGTCACTCAGCCCTGTTCACCTCTTTGTGACCTCATGAATTGCAGTACGCCAGGCCTCCCTGTCCATCACCAGCTCCCGGAGCTCACTCAAACTAATGACCATCGAATCGGTGATACCATCCAGCCATCTCATCCTCTGTCATCCCCTTCTCCTCCTACCCCTAATCCCTCCCAGCATCAAGGTCTTTTCCAGTGAGTCAACTCTTCGCATGAGGTGGCCAAAGTATTGGAGTTTCAGCTTCAACATCAGTCCTTCCAATGAACATCCAGGACTGATCTCCTTTAGCATGGATTGGTTGAATATCCTTGCAGTCCAAGGGACTCTCAAGAGTCTTCTCCAACACCACAGTTCAAACGCATCAATTCTTCCACGCTCAGCTTTCTTCACAGTCCAACTCTTACATCCATACATGACCACTGGAAAAACCATAGCCTTGACTAGACGGACCTTTGTTGCCAAAGTAATATCTCTGCTTTTCAATAAGCTATATAGGTTGGTCATAACTTTCCTTCAGGGTGAAGAAAAGGGAGATGGTGGTTGTACAACACTGTACAACATCCTCACCCAAACTTGTTATCTTTTTACATTTTTATAATGGTTATTTTAATAGATGTGAGGAAATATCTCACTGCTTTGACTTGCATTTGCAATTACTGATTTGGGGCATCTTTTTGGGTACCTGATGGCCATTTGTATGTCATATCTGGAAAAAATATATATTCACATCTTTTCCCAATTTTAATCGAATAATGATAATCTTGTAACTGAATTTTAAAATTCCCTTAGATATTTTCAGTACTGTTTATTAGACATATGGTTTATAAATATTTTCTCCCATTTCATAATTTGCAGTTTCATTTTGGTGATTATCTGCTTGCTGTGCAGAGCTTTTATTTTGACGCAGTTCCATATATATATATATATAGATATATATATATATATATATCCTGTGTTTTTGATGTCAAATCTAAGAAATCATTGCCAGGAACAATGTCATGGCTCTTTCTTCTTATGCTTTCTTGTGGGAGTTTTCACTATTACAGATCTTATATTTAAGCTTTGATTCATTTGCAGTTAATTTTTGTGAGTGGTATAAGATCAGAGTCCAATTTCACTTTTTTGTCATGTTAATATACAGTTTTCTCAACATTAGTTATTCAACAAATTGTGTATTTTTAGTGCTCTTGTCCAAGACTAGTTGACTTTGTGTGTGTGAGTTTATTCCTGGGCTCTCTGTTCTGTTCCATTGGTTTCTGTCTGCTTTTATTCACATTTGATACTGCTTTGATAATATAGGTTTGTAATGTCATGTAGTATGTAATATGATAATACAGCTTCAAAATAGGAATTGTGATGTCTCTCGTTTTGTTGTTCTGTCTCAAGATTACTTCGGCTATTTTGGCATCTTTAATAGTTCCACACTAAAGGATTTTTTTTTTTTCCATTTCTGTGAGAAATGTGACTGGGATTTTGATTTTAAAAATTCCACTGAATCTGTAAATTACTTTGGGTCTTATAGACATTTTAGCAATGTTGATTCTTTCAATCTATAAATACAGGATATATTTCAAGTTATTTGAGTCTTCAATGTTTTCATCACTGTTTTTATAGTTTTCAATATGTAGATCTTTAAGCTACTTAAATTTATTCCCAGAATTTTATTATTTTTAACACTATAGTAAATATATGCATGCTCAGTTGCTTCAGTCATGTCCAACTCTGTGCGACCCCATGAACGGCAGCCCACCAGGCTCCTCCGTTCATAGGATTCTCCAAGCAAGAATACTGGAGTGGGTTGCCATTTCCTTCTCTAATAGTAAATATATAGTAAGTAGTATTTATATACTATATAGTAAATACTATAAATAGTAAATAGATAGTAAATAGGATTGTATTCTTAATTTCTTTCTGATAGTTTATTTTCAGTATATAAAAACACTGATTTTTGTATGTTGATTTCTTATCTTTCAACTTTTCTGAATTCATTGATTAGCTCTAGTATTTTGTTTTCCTGATGGAGTTTTTATAGTTTTCTATATGCAGGATCATGTCATCTGCAAAAAGAAATATCTTAATTTCTTCTTTTCTGATTTGGATTCCTTTTCTTTTTCCCATATAATTTTTCTGTCTAGGACTTTCAGTATTACATTGAAAAGAGCTGGTTAGAGTGGATACCTTTACCACATTACTCTAGCAGTATAATTCATCTTCAATATTTACTTAATGCTCATTCCAAAGCACAAAATTAGTTTTCCTAAAAACTCAAAAACACAGCATTGTACTGATCTCAATCCATGTATCTATATCTTATCTAAGTATTTCCCCCAAATGCTTGCAATTCTCTGCCTTCCTCCAACTCTGAATTGTCCTCCTTAATATCTCCTTTATATTCAACCCATTGAAAGATTAGTCATAATGCAAGTTCAGAAAACCTGTTATCCTGTCCAACTCATGACTTAATTTCTAATTTGTTTCCCAGTAAACCATTTGCAATGCTTACTCCATTATGCTGTTGAGTGTAATGCTAAGTGTCTATGGTGGTTAATTTTATTTGTCAACTTGACTGCCCATAGAAGGCCATGATTAAACATTGTTTTTGACTGTGTCTTTGATGACTTTTCTGACTGAGATGAGCATTTGAATCCATGGACCCCATAAATAAGATTGCCTTTCTCCATGTGGGTGGACATCATCCAATTCAGTAAAGGACTAACTAGAATAAGAGGTGGAATAAGGAGGAAATCACCCCTTTTTGCTTCCTGTCTGCCAGCTTGAGTTGGGATATTTTGTCTCATCTTCTCAGGGCCTTCGACTGGGATTTATATCAGGGTTTCCCCTGGTTTTTAAGTCTTCAGACTCAGATTGAATTACACCACCCACTTTCCAGAATCCATAGTTGGTAGAGAGCAGATCATGGGACTTTTACCCTCCATAATTGTGTGAGGCAATGTCTCATAAAAGAGAGAATCCTCTGATATAGTATCTCAAGCACTGGTTCTGTTTCTCTGGAGAACCCAGAGAGGCATTTCTTTTAACATATTCATAGTTAGTTAGAACCCTGTGTCCATTAACAATTGGGCTGAGAGAGAACAAGATGGCAGAGGAGTAGGTGGACATGGAGTACCTCTATCTCCACAGATACATTGGGAATACACCTTCAGACACAGAAGTGCATGTAGAACACCAGGTGAGAGTGGACCGGAGTACCTGACCAGCAGAAATGAATACATAGAGCCACACAGAACTTGGTTGGACAAAGGAACTATGGGAAAAAATAAGAGTGTTAGTAGGACTGGATCTGCCTTTGGTGGCTGGGGGAACTGAAGCAGGGGTCCAAGCCCCACATCAGGGCAATTGAATGAGTCAGAGGAGGAACATTTAAGGCTTAGAGTGAAACAGTGATCTGTGGCAGCCTAAATGGAATGAGAATCAGACAGTCCTTGGCACAGCCATACATACCCTGGACAGGGATGTAGATCCCCTGTGCAGCAGCTGGCAGCTGGAGTTTAGGGACTGTGGCACAATCTCAGAGTGAGGGCTGCTGTTGACTATGGAGAGATGGATCAAGGGGATATGAGGGAGGAGGAAAGTTGGGCAGCCATGGAAGCAAGGAATACTGCTGAATCACACGTAAGGGTGGAGCCATCACCATAGTCTCTCTCAATCCACACACCAGCATTGGCAGCTGAACAATAGAGAGGCTCACCCATAAAATGCCTGATGCACTGAACTAAGAATAGGACTTCACTCAGTGTGACACGCTGATCTACAGGGTAGGACCCCAGCCAAGGGAACTCCTGTATGTTCCTGATGCATGAACATTAGAGAATGACCCCAGGCAAGGAAGCCCTCTAAGTGCCTGAACAGGCAGAGCTACAAAGATGGGCCAAAGAGATTTTCTAATGGCCAGCTACAAGAGGCTTGAAAAAAAACTTTGATCAGGCCACAACTCCTGCAGTGGAGGCAGTCAATGTTCCAGCAAACTTGACGCCATCAGGGTCCCCACAAGCCAAGCAGATGCGCTGCCTTCACTCTCAACTCTCACTGGGGCAGAGATGCCATAGGCGAAAAACGTATTGTGTCTATGCCTGCAGTGCCACTTCAGTGTATCTGACTCTCTGTGACCCTGTAGACTGTGGCCTCTCAGGCTTCTCTGTCAGGGAGTGGGGCTTTCTAGGCAAGAATACTGGGAAGTATTGACCAATACTGGTTTCCATACCCTTCTAGAGCACTATATTTCCTGCTGCCCTAGCAGCCAACTCCACTGAGTACCTAGTGCTGCCAAAGCCACTGCAACCCAAGCAGCTGCACCACCTCCAGACATGACCCTCACAGGGACAAACCCAAGTTCTCCAGTGCAGCCTCAGGAGCAAACCCCAGTGGACTACCCACATGCAGAGGTGGAAATAAAACTACAATTGAAACCCAGGGCCAGTGTGACTAAAGAAAAAGACCCAAAACCTTCCCACCACCTGTACAAGCTTCAGATTAAATCCACACAATCAACTAGGCAGACCGTGTCTATGGAGTATATAAAAATCATTGAGAGCTCACACAAAAGAAAATGCATTAGTTCTGATAGCTGTGGACACTGAAGGCAAGAACACAGAAGAGCAGGATTAGAATCTGAGCTGTCCCTGCAATAGATCCAGAGATCAGTACAGTGTCGGAGGGCAACCTAGGGAGGTGAGGTGGGCTCTGACTCCCAGCAAGGGAAAGGATTCTGACAGCAGTGACTCAAGAAAAACATTTATTATTCTTATGTTTTGATTTCTTCTATAGATTCTTTTGTATTTTTTTCTTTTTCTCCTCTCTGTTGTAGTTGTTGATTTTATTGACACTATGAAATCTAAATAAGTTTTCGAGCTTTGTTTTCTTTCCTTTTTTCTCAGTCCCACTTTTTATTGTTGTCATAAATCTCTGCCTCTACTTGGGCTTCTGCAATTCTGGGAAGTTTTCCTTTTTGTTGTTTTGTGTTTTTTTCTCTCTCTTGTTTTTAATTTTAATTTTTAATTTTCTAAACTTATTATTATTTTTTCTACATTTATTCCCTTGTTTGCTTTTCCTACCATTCTTTTCTCCTTGCAATTGATCTTTAATGTATCTAAATATTTATCTACCTGTATTTAACTTTGCATATTTATTTTTTCTTTCTTTTCCTCTAAACATATTTGTTAGTTTTATTTTCAATGCTTTAGTCCCCAACTGACATCTTGCTTTAGTTTTGTTTTCCAGTATATCCTTTAGTTAGTTTTGTTCTGGTAGATATAATTGTTGGTTTCTTTTGTTCACCAGGTAAATCTATTATACTTTATTTTTGTTGGACTCTTTTGATTTTTCTTATGGGTTTATATGCATATGTGTATATTCAGTCACACTTTTTATTGTTGTTATAAACCTCTGCATCTACACTGTGCTTTTATAGTTCTGTGGAGTTTTCCTTTTTTCTTTCTTTTTCTGTTTTTTTCCCCTCATTTTTATGATTTTAAATTTTTAAACCTACTATCCTTTTTCTACATGTATTTTTTTCTTTCCTTTCCTACTGTTCTTTTTCCCCTTGTAGCTAACTATTAATGTATATAAATCTCCTTCATCTACCTCTATTTAACTTTGCATATCTATTCTTTCTTTTGTTCTTTTCCTCTTAACATATTTGTTAGTTTCATTCTTATTGCTTAATTCCCCACTTGGTACCTTGCTTTAGTTTGTTTTCCACTTCATGCTTTAGTTAATTTTGTTCTTAATTAGTAAATATAATTTTTATTTCTTTTGTTTGTTGAGTTAATCTTGTGTACTTTATTTTTGTTGGAATGTTTTGACTTTGCTCATGGGTGTATATGTATATGTGTATATCCTATATTGTAATTATTATTTGCCTGATATTGTAAATGCCATTTGTGTGGGGTTCATCTTTGGTTTCTCATTTTTGGATATTTGTTTTAATCTAACCTAATGCCATAACAAAGCACTTGTTGAATCTTCATTCCTGACCAGAGATCAAGCCCTGGGCCTTTGGAGTGGGAGCACTGACCTCAAGACTTTAGACTACCAGAGAACTAACCCTAAGGAGTATCAAATAGTGAGAATTCACACAAAGGAAAACACTTGAATACAAGACCCAGCATCATCCAACCACCAGTAGCACTCTGTGCAGGATGCTTCACCTAAACAACAAACAGAATAAAAATACAAACCCAAGCAGCAGCAGACAGGATTACCACCTAACTCAGTTTTGCCCATCAGAGGAAAAACAAACAAAAACTCAGCACAAATTTCATCCTATGTGAAGCGTACACAAACCACTGGACCAACCTTAGGAGTGCAGAAGCCAAAAGGAAGAAAGAATTCAACCTTGAAGTCTGGGGAAAAGAGACCTCAAACACAATAAGTTAAAAAATAATAGTAAAAAAGCAGAGAAATACTATGCAAATGAAGGAATAAACTAGAAACACAGAAGTCCAAGTAAATGAAGAGGAAGTTAGGCAAACTCCCTGAAAAAAAAAAAGAAAAACAAATCAGAATGATGATAGTAAAAATGATCCAAAACCTTAAAAACAAAAAGGAGAAAATGTAAGAATCAATTAACAAAGACCTAGAAGAATTAAAGAACAAATATACAGAGACAAACAACTCACTTACTGAAATTAAAAACACTCTAGAAGTAATCATTAGCAGAATATCTAGAGCAGAAGAATGAATCAGTGAGCTGGGAGATAAAATGGTGGCAATAACTTCTGAAGAGCAAAATAAAGTAAATAAGAATGGAAAAAACTGAGGATAGTCTCAAGGACCTCTGAGACACTATCAAATGCATCAACATTTGAATTATAGGAGTTTCAGAAGAAGAAGAAGAGGAAAATAAAGGGTATGAGAAAATTTTTGAAGAGATTATAGTTGAAAATTTTCTCAACATGGAAAAAGGAAATAGCCAATAAAGTCCAAGAGGCACAAAGAGCCCCACACATGATAAATCCAAGGAGAAACATGCCAAGACACATGCTAATCAAACTAAGAAAGACTAAA
Source organism: Nanger dama (assembly GCA_917880005.1). Taxonomy (NCBI): domain Eukaryota; kingdom Metazoa; phylum Chordata; class Mammalia; order Artiodactyla; family Bovidae; genus Nanger; species Nanger dama. Next base: position 57,938,557 of record CAKJTW010000006.1, on the reverse strand, counting down.
AGAAATTAACAAAGACTAAACTGGGCAGTTATTTGTAAAAGAATGAAATTAGAACACTTCCTAAAACCATACACAAAGATAAACTCAAAATGGATTAAAGACCTAAATGTGAGACCAGAAACTATAAAAATCTTAGAGGAAAACATAGGCAGAACACTCAATGACAAAAATAAAAGCAAGATCCTCTGTGACCCACCTCCTAGAGTAACAAAAATAAAAATAAAAGTAAACAAGTGGAACCTGATTAAACTTAAAAGCTTTTGCACAGCAAAGGAAACTATAAGCAAGGTGAAAAGACAACCCTCAGAATGGGAGAAAATAATAGAATTATTTTCAATGAAACAACTGACAAAGGATTAACTTCCAAAATATATAAGTAGCTCATACAACTCAATACCAGAAAAACAAACAGCCCAATCTAAAAGTAGGGAAAAGACCTAAACAGACATTTCTCCAAAGAAGACATACAGACAGCTAACAAACACATGAAAAGATGTTCAACATCGCTCATTATTAGAGAAATGAAAATCAAAACTACAATGAGATATCACCTCCCATTGGTCAGGATGGCCATTATCAAAAAGTCTACAGAGGATATGGAGAGGGTGTGGAGAAAAGGGAACACTCTTTACACTGTTGGTGGGGATGTAAATTGATACAGCCACTTTGGAAGGAAGACAGATCTTTCCATAGTGGCTATATCAATTTGCCAATGAAGGTCCATCTAGTCAAAGCTATGGTTTTGCCATTAGTCATGTATGGATGTGAGAATTGGACTATAAAGAAAGCTGGGTGCCAAAGAAATGATGCTTTCGAACTGTGGTGTTGGAGAAGACTCTTGAGAATCCCTTGGACTGCAAGGGAGATCCAACCAGCCCATTCTAAAAGAAATCAGTCCTGAATATTCATTGGAAGGCCTGATGCTGAAGCTGAAACACTAATAGCTTGGCCATCTGATACAAAGAGCTGACTCATTTGAATAGCCCCTGATGCTGGGAAAGATTAAAGGCAGAAGGGGATGACAAAAGATATGATGGTTGGATGGCATCACTGACTCAATGGACTTGAGTTTGAGTAAACTCTGGGAGTTGGCAATGGACAGGAAGGCCTGGCATGCTGCAGTCCATGGGGTCCCAAAGAGTCAGACACGACTGAGTGATGGAACTGAAATGAACTATGGAAGATGGCCAACTATGGAAGATGGCGATTCCTTAAAATACTAGGAAATAAAACCATCATAAGACACAGCAATCCCAGTCCTAGGCATATATTCTGAGGTAACCAAAACTGAAAAAGACACATGTATCCCATTTTTCATTGCAGCATTGTTTACAATAGCTAGAACATGGAAGCAACCTAGATGTCCATTGACAGAGGAATGGATAAAGAAGTTGTGGTACATATACACAATGGAATATTACTCAGCCATAAAATGGAACATATATGAGTCAGTTCTGATGAGGTGGATGAACCTAGAACCTATTATACAGAGTGAAGTGAGTCTGAAGAGAAAGATAAATATTGTATTCTAATGCACATATATGGAATCTAGAAAAATGATACTGAAGAATTTATTTACAGGACAGCAATGGATAAACAGACATAGACATATGGACATGGGGAGAGGGGAGGAGAGGATGAGATGTATGGAAATAGTAGCATGGAAACTTATATTACCATATGTAAACTGTATGGCCAATGGGGATTTGCTGTATGGCTCAGAAAACTCAAAACAGGGCTCTGTATCAACCTAGAGGGGTGGGATGGGGAAGGAAATGGGAGGGAGGTTCAAAGGGAGGGGATATATGTGTACCTATATGGCACCCTACTCCAGTACTCTTGCCTGGAAAATCTCATGAACAGAGGAGCGTGATAGGCTGCAGTCCATGGGGTCACAAAGAATAGGACACAACTAAGTGACTTCACTTTCACTTTTCACTTTCATGCATTGGAGAAGGAAATGGCAACCCACTCCAGTGTTCTTGCCTGAAGAATCCCAGGGACGGTGTAGCCTGACAGGCTGCCGTCTATGGGGTTGCACATAGTCGGACACGACTGAAGCAACTTAGCAGCAGAATGGCTGATTAATGTTGAGGTTTGACAGAAAGCAAAAAAAAATTCTGTAAAGTAATTATCCTTCAATAAAAAAATGAATTAAGAAAATAAACAATTGGGATACACATAAAACATGAATATCCTTTTTATCTTAGCATCCCCATTCATTATCTATCAAAGTGGCCTGATGACAGTGAATAATATTTATGATTTTTTATGAAATAAAGTTGTTTATGTATAAAGGATTCTTTGCTGATTTCTATTTGCCTGAACATTCATGTTGAAACAGGTATTGAATGAAATCTTTCAGTATTTCTGTCATCCCTATTTTAGTATCTGTCACAGACAGAATTCAGATGACCTTTTCTGTTTGGTTATTATGGAGTACAGTTAACAATCGTAGAATAATAGTTCTCTAAACGAGGTCTGAATATTTGGTTAAAAGTTCATGTGACAATAACCAAGAAAAAAAGTTAAAAAAATCTTATTAAATGCCCCCAGAAACAGTCCTGACAGTTTATAATTGAAGAAAATTCTCCCTGTCCTAGAAGCATCTTTGTGAAACTCATTCTAGGAAAGACAAATTTAATACCTATTATATAATCCCTCAGCATATCAGAGTCAGGAAAATAGTAGGAGGAACTTGACTGGTATTTGGAGACAAAAGAGTAGTGAGAAGTGACAGCCTAGGAGCCCGGAAATGCATACTGCCCTGGGACAATTTATAGGAAGATAAAATTGTCCCATCAACCCTGATAGCTCCTGGGACTATCACCGTATTAACCTGAAACAGCCAAATGACAAATGTTAGTGTTTGATGACGAGATGTCAAAACAAGATAAATTATACTTCTAAGAAAAATGACAACTTGAGGGCAAGTATATAAATCTTCTCTTCCTAAGTACTGACTGATAGAGACAAAGGAATACATTACAATGAATAAACTCTTAAAGTAGTTTTAAAAATGAAACCAAATGCCAAACACAGAATCTGCTTTAAGCAGGTTATTCTAGTCTTAGATTCAAAGAGGCCAAATGGAAGAAGACATTAAAATGACTCCCAGCCTCCAACTGTATTACAGTGTTTCTGGGTTGTAAGAAATCAATAGCGGAGACTATGGTAGAGTTCCATTACAATCATTCATTTCAGAGGTCAGGGTAAGCCACTGGACAAAAGGAGATCCCTCATTCTGGATCTCTTTTCTCGCCTCAAAAATCAATATCAATGAAAACCCAAGGACAAATCTAGTAATATCAAATAGAATGAGGTTAATTTCTCTGTGGCTCTAATTTAACAGTAAAGAAAATCCCATTTTAAATGGGGCATAAAATCAAGTCCAAACAGCTAAAGAAGTAGGGAAAAAAAATGAAAATCTGATTCAGTGGCTTTGAGAAGCAAAGAAAACAAAAGTGAGTCTGGATATATGTGAAAACTTAGTTCATATACCACACCACTTAATCTGAGTAGAAATTTTAAGACCAAATACCAGAATATGGAACAAATATCAGACATAGACTATGAAAGTCTTATTCCTCTTATGATCAATACATCAAGTAATCTCCAACTTTAAGAAATACTTAAATAGCATTTTCCCTAAACATTTGCTATAGAGAAATACATTATGATAAATAATTCATACATACACATATATCATCTATATAGAATAGAGCTTTGAAAGACTGATATAAAGATATGACAAAGATCTAGATTTTATAAGCAAATTGGTTATAATAATGACTGTTGCTATATACTATGAGTCCATGAGACTGCAAAGAGTCTGACACAACTAAGTGACTGAGTACAGCACAGCAGTCTGAAGAAAGTACAATAGCTGCACTAATGAATAAGTCAGAAATATTCTAATTTTAAGTAAAAATCTCTGTTTAATAAAACCTTCTCATTTCTTAAAGAAAAGACAGTGTGGGCTTATGGCAAGCTAAAGAAATGCAAATAAGTTAGTTTTCTAGTTTCCAAAATTATTTTTAGCCCTCCACAGAGTTACTTGCACATGTTTAAACTCCTATCTTCCCTCAAAATGGGGCAGAGAGGGCAGAGTCTTCTTCATTCTATAAAGGTTAAGATACAAATATGGTTTCTTACTTAGAAAAAAGGGGATTTCTACTAATAAGATAATTCAAAACATTTCATTTGGTTCTGTGTTACTGACTAGCACAAAATCATGTTTGATTCAATTATATTCTTCACCACCAAAAGAATTAGAATTACTTTTATGTCTTTCAAAAGAAGATGTATCTTTTTAGGAAAAAAAATGCACAAATATCTTTTATTTCCTCAACTTGTGAGGACACATAACAATAGTTACAGCTTTTAAAAAGATATAAAAACTGCTGAAGTTAGAACAACAATAGATTGAACAACAACAACAAAAAAATCATTCAAGTACCTGAAAAACTTGATACATGAAAGAGGAGGGGATATATCAACAAAACAAGAGCAAATGTCAGTGAAGAAAAAAAAAAGAGAATAAGGAAGAGACAAAACTAGAGATCAATGAACAGAAATAATGTGCAATCAATTATTAAAAATTATATTTTAATAATAAGAATGAATCTAGCACACTTGATTCAGGCAAATACCTTCCTGCAGACATCAACTGTGTTCATTTAATAGACTTGTGTATTGCCACATTCCTAGTATGGCCTTCTTTTATGTTTCAATGGGAATCAAATGACCAACTCAGATAATTTCTTAAATAACTGTTTTACTCATGATCTTCTTTATGTTGCTGCAATAATCTACCCTCCTAATTTTACAAAAACATATATAAGAGCCTACTTCTTTTTTCCTTAAAACTTTCAAAATGAAAATGAATTCTTCTGAGAATATGATGAAATAGTTAGAAAGCAACTTGAGGATTTTTATCAGAATTTAGCTCAACAACACAAATAAACAGAAATAATAATCAAAATATCTAGAAATAAATCTAGAGGATCAAAATTTTATTATTATAATTTCTAGCAGATGCACAGAGAATTAAGATACAATAGAAAAATTTTCTCCCTGACCTGGCATAATAGTTAAATTTCTTACTGTAATAATCTATCAACTTCAAGATAGGATATTAAGCAATAATTTATCTGCAATACAGGAGTATTAATAATATCTATACCATAATTCTGTTATGAGAAATAAATGCATGGTTAATGTGAAAAAGATGTAGTTCAAAAGGCTGATAATTCAAGTTTCAGGTATTCAGAATACTCAATTTCTTTTCTCTCCTTTGTCTCTGTGTTTATTACTTTACACATACACACACAACACAAGGAAAATTTTAAATATTCTGATTTAGTAATAATGGAAACACAAAATCTTAATATTTGTGAGACAGAAAACAGTGCTTGGGAAAAATGTTATATTAAATGCTTATACAAAAGACAAAATTAGTAAGTGAAAAATTCCACCTTAAAAACTAGAAAAAGAAGACAAATAAATGCAGGAAGAAATAATAATAAAGATAAGAGCAGAAATCACTAAGATCATGAGAAGAAAAAACAACAGAAAAGCTTCAGTGAAACTCAATATTTCTACTTTGATCTATAATAATAGATCTCTGAAAAGATCTTTAAAATAAATGGGTATATGATACCATAATTACCACCAGTAAGTGAGAAAAGAATATTTCCGTAGGTTTTAAGGACATTAAAGGCTACTAATGAGTACCAGTTATCTAGTTTTTCCAGTAAATTTGATATATTAGAGTGAAATGAATAAATTCCATAGAAGACAAACTACATAATTTACTTGCTGCTGCTGCTGCAAGTCACTTCAGTCATGTCCAACTCTGTGCGACCCCATAGAAAGCATCCCACTAGGCTCCTCTGTCCCTGGGATTCTCCAGGCAAGAATACTGGAGTGAGTTGCCATTTCCTTCTCCAATGCATGAAATGTGAAAAGTGAAAGGGAAGTCGCTCAGTCGTGCCCGACTCTTAGCAACTCCATGGACCTGCAGCCTACCAGGCTCTTCTGTCCATGGGATTTTCCAGGCAAGAGTACTGGAGTGGGGTACCATTGCCTTCTCTGACATAATTTATTTACTAAGAATTAAAATCAGTATTACCATAACAAAAACAAATTCAAAGATAAGTGATTCTGAAAACTTCTAGAGATCAATATCCTCAGAAATATAGCTTCAGATAAACTTAATGAAATATTAGTAAATCAAATATAGCAATAAATAAAGATCATTATACATGATGGCCAAATGGTGTTATCCTAGGAACACAAGGTTAGTCCAAAATCTTGAATTCAATAAATGAAAATCACCATAGCAACACACTTCAGAAGAAATAGCATATAACTCTCTCAAAAGATATAGAAAAGAATCTGGCAAAGCTTCATCCTTTTATCTGTTAGGATAAAAGGCAAAATTATCTTTTAATTGGTATGCTTTTATCAATCAAGGATGTGTCACAATTGCAATTGGTAGTATGACTTTTGTTTTAAAAGCTTACAAAATAGTGATACTTCTCCCAAATAAATTAATTTAAGATTCAGAGAAATGTAATAGTCACATTATGTGACTGTTCTTCCAGCCCTAAAGCCAGGGTATTCTCTATTTTCATTATACTGTGTATCAGTTTTCCATGGCTGTTAAAACCAATGACCACAGAACTGGTGGCATAAAACAACTAAAATTCATTCTTTAGTGTGTTACCAACTTGTTTATTAGTGTATTAGCAGGACAGTATATTCTCTATTTTCATTATATAGTGTATTAGTTTTCTGTGGCTGTTATAACCAATTACCACAGACTATGTGACATAAAACCACTAAAATTTATTCCCTCGCTGATCCAGAGGTCAGAAGTTCAAAATCAAGGTGTTAGCAAGCTTAATTTCTTTCAGAAGGACTGTGCAGGAATCTTTTTCTTGTTTCTTCTAATTACTGGTTCCTGCCAGCATTCCTTGGCTTTCTTTCTATTTTATTTTTTTATTTGTATTGTAGTTAAAACGTTTAACAGGAGATCTAGAGTCTTCGGTTTCCAGGTGGCTAAGTGGGGAAAGCATATGCCTGCCAGTGCAGTTGATGCAAGTCGCAAATTCCATCCATGGGTCTGGAAGATCCCCTGGAGTAGGACATGGCATCACACTCCAGTATTCTTGCTTGGAAAATTGCATGAACTGAGAAATCTAGTGGGCTACAGTCCTTGGGGCCACAGCAGAACATGACTGAGCACTAGAATCTTAATAAACTTTTAAATATAAAATACGATGTTGTTTAATTACAATGTCGTACAGCAGACCTCTACAACTTACTCATCTTTCACAGCTGAAACTTTAGGTTAGAATAGCAACTTTTCCTTTTGCCCTCATCACAGCCACTGGAAACCACAATGTCACTTTATGCCTTGATGAGTTTTATTATTTCAAATACCTCATTTAAGTGTAAATATTTGTTCTTCTGTGATTGGCTTAGCATACTGTCCTCAAGGTTCATCTGCATTGTACCTACGGCAGGATTTTCTATATTTTATTACAATGATATTTGTGTGTATATAACACATTTCTTTATGCATTCACCTGTTAATGGACATTTAAGTTGCTTCCTTGGTTACTGTGGATAGTGCTCCAGTGAGCATGGGAGTGTAAATAGCTCTTCAAGATCCTAATTTTGATCCCATTGGATAAATACTTAGCACGATTGTTAAGTCTTACAGCAGTTATATTTTTAATTTCTGGAGGAATCTCCAGTTTTTCACAGCAGCTGCCCCATTTTACATTCTCATCAATATTGATGATTCCACTTTCTCTGCATCCTCTCCTACACTTATCTTTCTTTTGATGAAGTGTTAATGATATTTCCATACATTCTAACTGGGTCAGGAAGATCTTCTGGAGGTGCACATGGCAACCCACTCCAGTATTCTTGCCTGGAAAATTCCATGGACAGAGGAGCCTGGTGGGCTACTGTTCAAGAGATCAAAAGTCAGACATGATTGAGCAACTAATGCTAACAGCTGTGAAGTAATAGCTCATTATTTTGATTTGCCTTTCCCTGTTGATTAACAATGTTGAGCATTTTTCATATACCTATTGGTTAATTATACATTTTCTTTAGAGAAAATCTGTTCAAATCCTTGGTCTATTTTTATTTTTTTTCAGTTGAGTTCTTCGGATTTTTGCTTATTGAACAGTAGGAATTCCTTATACATTTTGAACATTAACACCTTATGGATATGCTGTTGTTGTTCCATCGCCAAGTCATGTCCAATTCTCCATGCTTGCAAATATTTCTTTCCATTCCATAGATTTACATTTTACTCTATTAATTTTCTTTTGCTGTGTGTGAAAAAGCTTTTTAATTTGATGGAATTTTACTTATCTATTTTTGCTTTGTTGCCTGTGCTTTGATTGTCTAATCCAAAAATAAATATTGCCAAGATCAATGTCCTGAAGTTTTCTACAGTTCTCTTCTCTGAATTTTATAGCTTCAAACCTTAAGTTGACGCTTTTAATCCCCTTTTACTTTTTTTTTTTTCCTTTTTGGTCACGTCCATTTATTGAGAAGTTTGTGATGCTAAAGGTTAATTCTATTCACTTGATTATTTTTCATGATGTCAAATAAAACTCCGAAGGCTATAAGCCATGATGTTTCACAATTACTTTCTCTTTTTTTTTTCAGGAAACACAAAATTAAAATCCAAAGAAATGTTCTAGTGAATCTGAGAATCTGAAAATTGCTCTCACCTTACCTTTTTTCAAAAAGTGGTAATTAAGGGTTCGAAAGTATGGTGGCAAGGAGGAAGGATGAAAGTGGGACATGAAGAAAGCAGATATTTTTGCTCAATTTCACTTTCAAAGGTCCAAATCATTCCAATCTTTTTTAACATGTTTTGCACCAAAAAAGGAATCAACAGTTTTCATTCCACTCTTGTCAACTTTAGCCAAAGCCTTCTCCTGCTGCTGCTGCTGCTGCTAAGTCGCTTCTGTTGTGTCCGACTCTGTGAGACCCCATAGACGCGGCAGCCCACTAGGGTCCTCTGTCCCTGGGATTCTCCAGGCAAGAACACTGGAGTGGGTTGCCATTTCCTTCTCCAAAAGCCTTCTGAGTTGTGGTCATTTTACTATTTTTCTTCACAGTCTTGAAATCTTTACAGTTAAACTTAGTGTAATATTCTTTTTCTTCTACAGGCTTATCTGATAACTTTGCTTTTTCTATGGAGGGTTTGGCACTGAAGCTGGAGGTTCTGGAAGCTTTAAATATTTAGATAAGTTATCACTAAAATTTTTGGGGATGTATCAGATATCAGACCATGGGCACAGTGGACTTAATACTCGTCCTTGTCACTGGAAACCTGGCCACTAGAGAAAAATGAAATAGACTGTACCCTGGCACTGACTTTTACCTTATTGGTTTTTAATGCTGCCATAGTCTCATTAACCTTTTTTTTTTTCTTCTAATCATTTTAATGTCTTCTCTTTGCTGTACTTGTAGTATTTCTTATCTATTTCTTTCTCCTCTGTCACGTGTCTAAGTAACTTCTCAAGTTCAGGAAGTTTCACCAACAAGTTGCAATCTGGGAACATGTCATCCATCACAACTTGATCCAGGGGCTGAAACTTCCCCTCTTTACTGGCCATTAGAAGGTCGTGGAGAAGTAGAAACAGAGAGTCCATAGGTGTGTCAAAGTGAAGAAGACCTCCTCTTTGAACTGAATCATTAATAAACCAATAATTTTTTTCCCTTGAAAATTTTTATTTCAGACAGCTGCGGTAGACACATATTCAACAAGTAAATGGCTCCTTCCACTGAACGTGGGTTGGCCAGTTTTGTAAACACAAGCACACTTTTCATCTTCTTTGACGCATCCTTTAAATATTCCAGGAGCAAGAACACGTGCTGCCAGGCGCGAGTCCCTCCGGCAGTCAGCGCCGCCCAGCATGCCGCTCTGTCTCTCAGCGGCGCCCTCCGAGCGCGGCTCGGCAAGAGGAGGTTGGCAAAAGGGTCGATTCTGGGAAGCGCGGCGCGCGGCGCTGCAAGCAGCACGGCCTGCCAGGCGAATGTCGTTTCGTTTCCGGAGTCCACCAGCAGCCAGGCTGCCAGAGTTTAAATTGAGCGCCAGGCCCAGGCCGTCAGCCCACTCGATTTTTACTTTTTGAATGATGTAATAAAAAGATACAATTTTATTCTTTGTGTAGGTATGCAAATAAAGTTACCCAACACTTTACTGAACAGACTTCTTTCCTCATGTTACACTTCTGGCACCCTTGGTAAGAATCACTTGCCTCTACAGACAACCACTGAATTGCAGTGGTTCAACTTACAATTCTTCACCTTAACAGTGAAGGGAAAGTAATATACATTCAGTAGAAAATGTACTTTGAATTTTAATTTTTTCCAAGGGTAGAGATATTTGGTACAGTGGCAGCAAGTCACAGCTCCTAGGAACCTAAGCAATTGCAAAGGGAAATAACCAAAACATTTACACTGTTCTGTCCCCATATAATCACTGTCACTTTCAGTACAGTTTTAATGAATTATTTACAAGACATTAGATACTTTATTATAAAATAATCTTTGTGTTAGATGACTTTGCCCAACTATAATCTAAGTATTCTGAGCATGTCTAAAGTAAGCTAAGTTATGCTGATCCTGATTGGTAGGTTAGCTGCATAATTGCATGTTTAATTTAGAATATTTTCAACTTAACAGTGAGTTTGCCAGAAGATGACCGCATCGTAAGTACAGGAAGTCCTTATATGCATGAGTTTATCTCTGGGTTTTCTATTGTATTGAACTGTATGCCTTTGAGCAAGAACGCTACAGCTTTAACTACTGCAACTTTGTAATGTTGACATATTTTGAAGTTAAATGTGATACCTCTGGCTTTGTGATTTTTTTCTCAAGATTGTCTGGACTATTTGGACTTCTTGTAATCCCATAATAATTTTAGGATTTTTTTCTATTTCTGTAAAAAATGCCATTGGAATTTTGATAGAGATTGCATTGAATCTGTAGATAGTTTGGTTAGTGCACTCATTTTAGTAATACAGCCTTCTCTAAATTTCCTTCTTCAAAGATTTAGATTTATGTTTCTTGTAAGTGTGGTTTCCTCCATTTTTAGGAATGTTCTTATTATTTTATAATGAAGTGAACAAAAGACCATCATTGACATGTTCATTGTAAATAATACGTTTTAGTGTTAGAAAAATCCTTTATTTAAACCTTTGAGCAGAATTCCTTTGTTTACTATTTAGATCTGACCACTGTGTCTGTATCTTTATTATTACATGTGTCAATATGTCTTTGCTCATCTTTTTATTTTCAATAAATATGGTATATTTTAGATAATTCTTTGTATCATACTATGTTGGATACTCAGCAGGGTCTACAGGACTGGAAAAGATCAATTTTCATTCCAATGCCAAAGAAAAGCAATGCCAAAGAATGCTCAAACTATCACACAGTTGCACTCATCTCACATGTTAGTAAAGTAATGCTCAAAATTCTCCAAGCTAGGCTTAAGCAATATGTGAACTGTGAACTTCCAAATGTTCAAGTTGGTTTTAGAAAAGGCAGAGGAACCAGAGATCAAATTGCCGACATCCGCTGGATCATCAAAAAAGCAAGAGAGTTCTAGAAAAACATCTATTTCTGTTTTATTGACTATGCCAAAGCGTTTGACTATGTGGATCACAATAAACTGTGGAAAATTCTGAAAGAGATGGGAACACTAACTAGACCATCTAACATGACTCTTGAGAAACTGTAGGCAGTTTAGGAAATAACAGTTAGAACTGGACATGGAATAACAGATTGGTTCCAAATAGGAATAGAAGTACATCAAGGCTGTATATTGTCACCTTGCTTATGCAGAATATGTCAAGAGAAACATTGGATTCGAGGAAGCACAAGCTGGAATCAAGTTTGCTGGGAGAAATATCAATTACCTCAAACATGCAGATGACACCAACCTAATTGCAGAAAGTAAAGAAGAACTAAAGAGCCTCTTGATGAAAGTGAAAGAGGAGAGTAACAAAGTTGGCTTAAAGCTCAACATTCAGAAAACTAAGATCATGGCATCTAGTTCCATCACTTCATGGCAAATAGATGGGGAAACAGTGGAAACAGTGGCTGACTTAATTTGGTGGTTGGTGGGAAGGGCTCCAAAATCACTGCAGATAGTGAGTACAGCCATGAAATTAAAAGATGCTTACTTCATGGAAGGAAAGTTATGACCAATCTAGACAGCATATTAAAAAGCAGAAAAATTACTTTGTCAACAAAGGTCCATCTACTCAAGGTTATGGTTTTTCCAGTGGTCATGTATGGATGTGAGAGTTGGACTATAAAGAAAGCTGAGCGCCAAAGAATTGATGCTTTTGAACTGTGGTATTGGAGAAGACTCTTGAGACTCCCTTGGACTCCAAGGAGGTCCAACCAGTCTATCCTAAAGGAGATCAGTCCTGTGTGTTCATTGGAAGGACTGATGTTGAAGCTAAAACTCCAACACTTTGGCCACCTGATGTGAAGAGCTGACTCATTTGAAAAGCCCCTTATGCTGGGAAACATTGAGAGCAGGAGGAGAAGGGAATGACACAAAGGATGAGATGGTTGGATGGCATCACTGACTCAATGGACATGAGTTTGGGTAGACGTGGCAGTTGGTGATGAACAGGGAGGCCTGGTGTACTGCGGTTAATGGGGTCACAAAGAGTCGGACAGGACTGAGCGACTGAACTGACTGACTGATGTTGGATACCATTATATAATATGAAAATCTACTCTTTTAATACAGGAAAAATCTTAATGTCATATGCTACTGTAATAGCTATATTTAATATTAATATTATTATTTCCTTGGTGACTCAGAGGTAAAAGAATCTGCCTGTCAATGCAGGAGACTCAGGAGACTCAGGTTCAATCTCTGGGTCAGGAATATTTTGTGGAGAAGGGAATGGCAACCCATTCACTTACACTTCTGGTATTCTTGCCTGGAAAACTCAGACAGAGAAGCCTGGCAGGTCAGAGTCCATAGGGGTCACAAAGTGAGCCCAGACACAACTGAGCCCACATACACTTATTACTTATATTTTAATTCCTGTTTTCTGTCGGTTTTTAAAGTTTCATATATTGTCTGTTTATTTGTGTTCAATTATTCTGATACTTAGGAAGGCTTATGCTGAGAGGTTATATTCACAAGTTTATATTAAAAACCCTTAGTTTTCTAGTTATTGCAACAATATCTATTCTTCTACAAAATTAAAATAGTAAGTAGAGTATTAGTGTATTTAGAGTACTTCCCCTTTCCACTCTTTTCTTACTGTTCAGTTTTTGTATTATTAAATATTATTAGGTTTGATTTTAGTTACGCAGATGAGGCAATCAGCCAAATGACTCTAACCTACTAAAGAAATGTGAAAAATAGGCTTGCTGACAGTCAAACCATACTATTCTCCCAAAATGCTGAAAAACCATACCATGACCATGTTTGAGACAAGGAAGAAACAAGGCCACATCACAAAGACAAAAGAATGTCTAAGATTGCTCTCCTGTCTAATATGACTCATTGATATTTTATTAAAAATGAAAACTCCAATGTAATATCAATGCTCACACCTCTAAGATTAGTGAATTAAGAAATTCTGTCATTAAATGGCCCCCATTCTTGACAGCATCTGATTAAATCTGATCTATTCCTTAATTACTTCTCAGAACCATCCACCACAAATCCAGCTCCTCTAAGATGTGTTTTGGTGCCCTAGTTTCTCTGGTTAGTGTTCTGCTCTGTGGCACCAAGTTCATTAAACTTTATATATGACAGTGGATACAATTAATGAAATAAACATAAACATTTTATATATAAAGAATGAATTCAGTTCAGTTCAGTCGCTCAGTCGTGTCCGACTCTGCAACCACATGAATCGCAGCACGCCAGGCCTCCCTGTCCATCACCAACTCCTGGAGTTCATTCAGACTCATGCCCATTGAGTCGGTGATGCCATCTAGCCATCTCATCCTCTGTTGTCCCCTTCTTCTCCTGCCTCCAATCCCTCCCAGCATCAGAGTCTTTTCCAATGAGTCAACTCTTTGCATGAGTTGGCCAAAATACTGGAGTTTCAGCTTCAGCATCATTGCTTCCAAAGAACATCCAGGGCTGATCTCCTTTAGAATGAACTGGTTGGGTCTCCTTGCAGTCCAAGGGACTCTCAAGAGTCTTCTCCAACACCACAGTTCAAAAGTATCAATTCTTTGGCGCTCAGCTTCTTCACAGTCCAACTCTCACATTCATACATGACCACTAGAAAAACCATAGCCTTGACTAGATGAACATCTGTTGGCAAAGTAATGTCTCTACTTTTGAATATGCTATCTAGGCTGGTCATAACTTTTCTTCCAAGGAGTAAGTGTCTTTTAATCTCATGGCTGCAGTCATCATTTGCAGTGATTTTGGAGCCCAAAATATAAAGTTTGACACTGTTTCCACTGTTTTCCCATCTATTTACCATGAAGTGATGGGGCCAGATGCCATGATCTTCATTTTCTGAATGTAGAGCTTTAAGTCAACTTTTCACTCTTCTCTTTCACTTTCATCAAGAGGCTTTTTAGTTTCTCTTCACTTTTTGCCACGAGGGTGGTGTCATCTGCATATGTGAGGTTATCAATATTTCTCCTGGTAATCTTGATTGCAGCTTGTGCTTCTAATAGAGGATACTTATGGAGAGAAACTCTAATACATATATCTGCTGGAACTGAAGGTAGAAGTAAACTTATCTTAGGAAAATTTCCTGGTAAATTTTGCAGATATATGTATATCTGTAAAACACTTTGATCTCGATCTCAACTCCACAGATATAATTTTTTGTAAGCAATTATAGCAATGCCAAAAGATTCATATAAATGAGTGATCTTTTCTGTTTGTTTGGCTTATAAACAACAAACTTCTATTTCTCATGGTTCTGAATATTCAGTTCATTTCAGTTCAGTCACTCAGTTTTGTCTGACTCTTTGTGACCCTATGGACTGTAGCATGCCAGTCTTCCTGTTTTTCACCAACACCCACACCTTGCTCAAACTCATGTACATTGAGTTGGTGACACCATCCAGCTATCACATCCTCTGTTGTCCATTTGTCCTCATGCCTTCAATCTTTCCCATCATCAGGGTCTTTTCCAATGTGTCAGTTCTTCACATCAGGTGGCCAAAGTATTGGAGTTGCAGCTTCAGCGTCAGTCCTTCCAGTGAATATTCAGGTTTGATTTCCTTTAGGATTGACTGGTTGGATCACCTTGCTGTCCAAGGGATTCTCAAGAGTCTTTTCCAATACCACAGTTCAAAAGCATCAATTCTTTGGTGCTCAGATTTCTTTATAGTTCAACTCTCACATCCATACATGACTACTGGAAAAACCATAGCTTTGACTACATGACCTCTGCTGGCAAATTAATGTCTCTGCTTTTTAATATGCTGTCTAGGTTGGTCATAGCTTTTCTTCTAAGGAGCAAGCATTTTTAATTTCATGCCTGTAGTCACTGGCTGCAGTGATTTTGGAGGCCAAAAGTAAAGTTTCTCACTATTTCCATTGTTTCCACTTCTATTTGCCATAGACTGATGGAATTAGATGCTATGATCTTATTTTTGGGACGTTGAGTTTTTACTCTCTTTCATTTTCACAAGAGGCTGTTTATTTCTTTGCTTTCTGCCATAAGAATGGTGTCACCTGCATATCTGAGGTTGTTGATATTTCTCCCAGCAATCATGATTCCAGCTTGTGCTTCATCCAGCCAGGCATTTCACATGATGTACTCTGCATATAAGTGAAATACGCTGGGTGACAATATAAAGCCTTGATAAACTCCTTTCCCGAAATGGGACCAGTCTGCTGTTCCATGTCCAGTTCTAACTATTGCTTCTTGACCAGCATACGGATTTCTCAGGAGGCAGAAAAGGTGGTCTGATATTCCCAACTATTTAAGAATTTTCCATGGTTTGTTGTGATCTACACAGTCAAAGGCTTTGGCGTAATTAATAAAGCAGAAGTAGATGGTTTTCTGGAACTCTCTTGCTTTTTCTATGATCCAATAAATGTTGGCAATTTGATCCTCCTCTGCCTTTTCTAAATCCAGCTTGAATATATGGAAGTCCACAGTTCAAGTACTATTGAAACTTGTCTTGGAGAATTTTGAGCATTACTTTTCTAGTGTGTGAGAGTTTCCCTGGTGGCTCAGAGGTTAAAGCATCTTCTGCAATGTGGGAGACCTGGGTTCAACCCCTGGGTTGGGAAGATCCCCTGCAGAAGGAAATGGCAACTCACTCCAGTCTTCTTGCCTGGAGAATCCCATGGATGGAGGAGCCTGGTGGGCTACAGTCCATGGGGTTGCAAAGAGTCAGACACGACTGAGGGACTTAACATAAGATTAACATAGGTGTGGTAGTTTGAATACTCTTTGGTACTGCCTTTCTTTGGGATTGGAATGAACATTGGCCTTTTCCAATCCTGTGGCCAATGCTGAGTTTTCAAATTTGCTGGTATACTGAGTGCATCATGTTCACAGTATTTTCTTTTAGGATTTGAAATAGCTCAGATAGAATTCCATCACCTCCACTAGCTTTGTTAGTAATGATGTTTCCTAAGGCCCACTTGACTTTGCATTCCAGGATGTCTTGCTCTAAGTAAGTGATCACACCATTGTGGTTAACTGGATCTTGAAGGTCTTTTAATATAGTTCTTTATATTCTTGCCACCTCTTCTTAATATCTTCTACTTCTGTTAGCTCCATACCATTTCTGTCCTTTTCCTGTCCTCTGTTCATCTTTAAATGAAATGTCCCCTTGGTATCTCTATTTTCTTGAAAAGATCTCTAGTCTTTCCTATTCTACATTTTTCCTCTATTTGTTTGCTTTGGTCACAGTGGAAGGCTTTCTTATTTCTCCTTGTTATTCTTTGGAACTCTGCATTCAAATGGGTATATATTTCCTTTTCTCCTTTGCCTTTAGCTTCTCTTCTTTTCTCAGTTATTTGTAAGGCCTCCTCAGACAACCATTTTGCCTTTTTTCATTTCTAATTCCTGAGGTCAGTCTTGACCACTACCTCCCTGTACAATGTCACAAACCTCTGTCCATAGTTACTCGGGCATTCTGTCTATCAGATCAAATCCCTTGCATCTATTTTTCACTTCTGCTGTATAATCATAAGGGATTTGATTTAGGTCATACCTGAATGGTCTAGTGGTTTTCCCTACTTTCTTCAATTTAAGTCTGAATTTTGCAGTATGGAGTTCATGATCTGAGTCACAGTCAGCTCCCAATCTTGTTTTTGCTGACTGTATAGAGCTTCCCCATCTTTGGCTGCAAAGAATATAATCAATCTGATTTGGTGTTGACCATCTGGTGATGTCCATGTGTAGAGTCTTCTCTTGTGTTGTTGGAAGAGGGAGTTTGCTATGACCAGTATATTCTCTTAGCAAAACTCTATTAGCCTTTGCTGTGCTTTATTTTGAACTCCAAGGCCAAATTTGTCTGTTATTTTAGGTTATCTCTTGACTTCCTATTTTGCATTCCAGTCCCCTTATAAAGGACATCTTTTTTGGGTGTTTGTTCAACAAGGTATTGTAGATCTTCTTAGAGCCATTCAACTTTAGCTTCTTCAGTGTTAGTGAAACAGTACAACACTCAAGATCAAAAGGTCACAAGATTTAGTGGGTGGTAAGGGCCTTTTTTTCTGATTTATATGCAGCCATTTTCCTTTGTGTAAGTGAGTGGCCATTAAACAAGGCTTTTTGTGTGTGTGTGCGTAATTTGAAGTCCTATATTTCCCATGAGTTAGTCAATTCCTTACAAAAACCACATGTAATAGCTCTTTTGTATAGCAAACCTATGTGTCCTGCTGTTGATTCATTTTTAGCTCTCTGTAAATTTTCTAATAAATGTAAACTTGTATATTCAAATATTTAAGCATTGAAAAGGATAAATAAGCTATCATTCTTGTTTAGTTCAGTTCATTTCAGTTGCTCAGTCGTGTGACTCTCGTGATCCCATGAGCTGCAGCACGCCAGGCCTCCCTGTCCAAAACCAACTCCCGGAGCCTACCCAAACTCATCTTCATTGAGTTGGTGATGCTATCCAACAATCTCATCCTCTGTCATCCCCTTCTCCTCCTGCCTTCAATCTTTCCCAGCATCAGGGCCTTTTGCAAGTGCAAATGAGTCAGCTCTTTGCATCAGGTGGCCAAAATATTGGAGTTTCAGATTCAACATCAGACCTTCCAGTGAACACCCAGGACTGATCTTCCTTAGGATGGACTGCTTGGATCTCCTTGGAGTCCTAGGGACTGTCAAGAATCTTCTCCAACACCACAGTTCAAAAGCATCAATTATTCGGAGCTCAGTTTAGTTTATAGTCCAACTCTCACATCCATCCATGATCACTGGAAAAACCATAGCCTTGACTAGATGGACTTTTGTTGGCAAAGTAAGGTCTCTGCTTTTTAATATGTTGTCTAGGTTGTTCATAACTTTCATTCCAAAGAGTATGCATCTTTTAATTTCATGGATGAAATCACCATCTGCAGTGACTTTGGAGCCCCCCAAAATAAAGTCTCTCACTGTTTCCACTGTTTTCCCATCTATTTCCCATGAAGTGATGGGACCAGATGCCATGATCTTCGTTTTCTGAATGTTGAGCTTTAAGCCAACTTTGTCACTCTCCTCTTTCACTTTCATAAGAGTTTCTTTAGTTCTTCTTCACATTCTTCCATAAAGGTGGTGTCATCTGGATATCTGAGGTTATTGATATTTCTCCTGGCAATCTTGATTCCAGCTTGTGCTTCTTCCAGCCCAACGTTTCTCATGATGTACTCTACATATAAGTAAAATAAGCAGGTGACAATATACAACCTTGACGTACTCCTTTTCCTATTTGGAACCAGTCTGTTTTTCCATGTCCAATTCTAACTGTTGCTTCCTGACCTCCATACAGATTTCTCAAGAGGCAGGTCAGGTGGTCTGGAATTCCCATCTCCTTCAGAATTTTCCACACTTTAATGTGATTCACACAGTCAAAGGCTTTGGAATAGTCAATAAAATAGAAATAGATGTTTTCCTGGAACTCTGTTGCTTTTAGATGATTCAGCAGATGCTGGCAATTTGATCTCTGGTTCCTCTTCCTTTTCTAAAACCAGCTTGAACATCAGGAAGTTCACGGTTCACATATTGCTGATGCCTGGCTTGGAGAACTTTGAGCATTACTTTACTAGCATGTGAGATGAGTGCAACTATGCAGTGGTTTGAGCATTATTTGGCATTGCCTTTCTTTGAGATTGGAATGAAAAAATGACCTTTTCCAGTCCTGTGGTCACTGCCGAGTTTTCCAAATTTGCTGGCATATTGAGTGCAGCACTTCCACAGCATCATCTTTTATGGTTTGAAATAGCTCAACTGGAATTCCAACACCTCCAATAGCTTTGTTTGTAGTGATGCTTCTTAAGACCCACTTGACTTCTCATTACAGGATGTCTGGCTCTAGGTGAGTGATCACACCATTGTGTGATCACACCATGACATTATCTGGGATACGAAGAATTTTTCTATACACTTCTCAGTATTCTTGGCACCTCTTCTTAATACCTTCTGCTTCTGTCTGGTGCATACCATTTCTGTCATTTACTGAGCCCATCTTTACAGGAAATGTTCCCTTTGTACCTCTAATTTTCTTGATGAGATCTCTAGTCTTTCCCATTCTGTTGTTTTCCTCTCTTTCTTTGCATTTATTGTTAGAAAGGCTTTCTTGTCTCTCCTTGTTTTTCTTTGAAACTATGCATTCAAATGGGTATATCTTTCATTTTCTCCTTTGCTTTTTGTTTCTCTTCTTTTCACAGCTACTTGTAAGGCTTCCTCAGAGAGCCATTTTGCTTTTTTGCATTTCTTTTTCCTTGATCCCTGTCTCCTGTATAATGTCACAAACCTCTGTCCATAGTTTGTCAGGCACTCTGTTTATAAGAGCACAATAAAATATTATAATTTCATCAATAGTGGCTGCTAATGCATTTATTTTTAAAGCATTAACTTCATAATCAGGCAATCTATGAAACTAATGAGAAAATTATAGTCATTATAACTGTTTCTCTAAATTCTGCATTTAATAAATATTTCACACTTGTAATATCTCCTTTCCATGGTACACACAGTAAACAGGAAGATAACCATGAAGTCTGCACTTCATTCATTCATTTTGAGACTCCATGCATGGACTGCAGCACGCCAGACTCCCTCATGGGGAACTCACAGTTCTTGCTCAAAATCATATCCATGGAGTCTGTGATGCCATCCAGTCATCTCATCTTCTGTCGTCACCTTCTCCTTCTGCCTTCAGTGTTTCCCAGCATCAGGGTCATTTCCAATCAGTCAGTTATTCTCATCAGGTGGCCCAAGTATTGGAGTTTCAGCTTCAGCATCAGTCCTTCTAATGAACATTCAGGACTGATTTCCTTAAGATGGACTGGTTTGATCTCCAGCAGTTCAAGGGACTGTCAAGAGTCTTCTCCAGCACCACAGTTCAAAAGCGTCAATTCTTCAGTGCTCAGCTTTCTTTATTGTCCAACTCTCACATCCATACATAACTCCTGGAAAAATCATATCTTTGATTATATGGACCTTTTTCAGCAACGTAAAAGAAAAAAAAAAGTGAAAATGAAATTTGTTCAGTTGTGTCTGACCCTTTAAGACCAAGTGGGCTATATAGTCCATGGAATTCTCTAGGTCAGAATACTGGAGAATACTTTACCTTCTCCAGGGAATATTCCCAACCGTGGATTCAAACTCAGGTCTCCCACACTGCAGGCAGATTTTTTACAAGCTGAGACACTAGTGAATTCCAAGAATATTGGAGTGTGTAGCCTAACTTTTCTTTAGCAGAACTTTCTGGCCCAAAAATCAACCTAGGGTCTCCTGCATTGCAGGTGGATTCTTTACTAGCTGAGCTACCAGGGAATCCCATCAACAAAAGGATGTCTCTGCATTTTAATATGCTGTCTAGGTTTGTCATAGATTTTCTTCCAAGAAGCAAGCATCTTTTCATTTCATGGCTGCAGTTACCATCTGCAGTGATTTTGGAGCCCAAGAAAATAAAGTCTGTCAGTGTTTCCATTGTTTTCACATCTATTTGCCATGAAGTGATGGGACTGGATACCATGATCTTCATTTTTTGAATGTTGAGCTTTAAGCCACCTTTTTCACTCTCCTCTTTTACTTTCATCGTGAGGCTTTTAGTTCCTCTTCACACTCTGCCATAAAGGTAGTATCATCTGCATATCTGAAGTAATTGATATTTCTCCTGGCAGTCTTGATTCCAGCTTTTGTTTCATGCAGCCTGGCATTTCTCATGCTGTACTCTGCATATAAGTTAAATAAGCAGGGTAGCAATATACAGCCTTGACACATTCCTTTTCCATTTTTGAATCAATCTGTTGTCCATATTCAGTTCTAACTGTTGCTTCTAGGCCTGCATACAGATTTCTCAGGAGATGGGTAAGGTGATCTGATATTCCCATCTCTTTAAGAATGTATTTGAATCCTAGCTCTGTTTTTGAAGTACCTGCCTTAATCACTATTTTTCAATAGTCCCTCAATAATTGGATACAATAATACTTATATCGTATTTTACGTTGTAGTTTAAAGAAGAAAATTTTAAATTCCTAACACAATTGCTGCCATAAACTAGGCCCTAAATAAATTCTAGCTGATTTTACCATGATTATGCCTTTCTTATGAAATCAGTCTTTTCTATAATTTGATACACTTAATTTTATAGAATATTTTACATTCCTTAAAAGTGAAAATTATGCTTTATTCAGTTTCAACCCTCTTCCAAACTAGATGATATGACATTGTTGAAAATAAGTTTCTTAAAATGGTATCCCAGTGTATCACTTTTAGTGTTGAAGAGAATAAAACAATAATAAATATGTCAGTTATATCTCAGTAAAGGTGGAAAATAATTAAATTTTAACCTTGTGAATATGTTAAATTGAAATAGAGTATAAATTATATTGTCTCTCAACATAAGATACATTTATTATTTTTTATTTACTAAGCAAATAGTTAATCATACGTTTATGTAATCTGCAATTTTATTATAAAATTTTTATGGTAGGATAATTTAGAAAAAATAGCTTTGATTATTGAGCTTCACACTAGTCTCATCACCTAGAGGTCATCTCAGTTTACTCATCTGTAGAATAGGTACAGTGATATTAATCCAAAGATATTACCATTCTGAGGGTTACATGAGTTAATGCTTATGAAATACCAGGCTTATGACTAAGAGTTCAGCTCACTCTTTCCCAGCAATGCTAGGGACTGAAATACTTTGACTTCTGACTCTACTTGTAAAATTCACCAAAGACACAGGCAACACCTACACTCACAATATTTTAAAGACAGTTCTTGGGGTGAATTCTTAGGTCTGCCTCTGCAGGAAAAGTTCCAGCAGTATGGTATACTAGCTCAGGTGTAATGAAAGGATTTCTCAAATCTATAGGAAGTCAAAAAGTACTATTATTAGTAATAATAATAATTACTGCTTGGTGAATTGTTCACTCCATGCCAGGAACTCTTTTTTGTACTTTACATGTAATAGTTTATTTAGTCTTCACAAGTCTCATAAGAAACTTTTTAATATTCAATTTCAACAGAAAAGGAAACTAGGCACTAGTCAAGTGATAAAGGCTGGATTCACACTCAGGCATCCTGAGTAAGTTCTCACAACTACAATGCTATATTGTCTAAATAAGGGGAAGCGATAAAGTAGGTCAGAGAGAAGCAAGTTCTCCTAGCATATATGCAGGGGAAAATTTCAACCTTAAAGACAGAAGTATAAAAATTTGAAGAATATGTAGAATAACAAAGTCCAGTAAAAATAAAAACCAGAAGGATCCCCATGTTGTCATAGATACATTTCTAAGAGAATCTATATAATTCATGATGTTTGGGGCCAAGATAAATTTTATAATCTTAATAAAAATGTGTCAATTATTTGTATCATAATTTATTCTCAATCCTAGGAGGAAAACATTGACAAAGAACACATTGATGAAAATTTATCATGATACCATTTATTAGAAAAATTTATTTTCATCTTTTGCAACAAAATTAGGTAATGATACACATTAACTGAAAAATTAGCACTGTTAATAAGTTGTTAGTGAGTAGTTTTAAAGAGCAGAGAAGGCAATGGCACCCTACTCCAGTACTTTTGCCTGGAAAATCCCATGTACGGAGGAGCCTGGTAGGCTGCAGTCCATGAGGTCGCTAAGAGTCGACATGACTGAGCGACTTCATTTTCACTTTTAACTTTCATGCATTGGAAAGGAAATGGCAACCCACTCCATTGTTCTTGCCTGGAGAATCCCAGAGACAGGGGAGCCTGGTGGGAGGCCATCTATGGGGTCGCACAGAGTTGGACACAACTGAAGCAACTTAGCAGCAGCAGCAGTAGCAGCAGCAGCAACAGTTTTAAAGAGATGAAATTTGTTGCTACCAATTCTAGTATGTTCTTTTGTTTCACTGTTTGTGATATGACACTTAGGACATATCGATATTATCTCAAATTCACTTTAATGACACTCACGATCTACTTTTTGCACACTGTCATATACCAGAATGCTAGGTGACAAAACAAGTGTATTTTTCTCCTTAAATAAAAGAAAGTAGGTGCCTGATAGGTCTGGGACAGACAGAGAGAACTGAAAAAACACAGCCTGTCTGACACTGTCAAAAGTATAAGGGGAAAAAGCAAATCCAGCATTCTTTCATTAGTACAATCATATGCCAAAGGTTTTTCTTGACTGAATTGTTGAAGCCCTAACTCCCAATGTGTTATTATTTGAAGATAGGGGCTTAGGAAGTTAATTAAGAAAAGTCAGGGTCATGAGGGTGGGATTCTTATGACGGGGTTAGTGGTTTTTTAAGAAGAGGAAGAAAGAATGCTCTCTCTACCATGGGAGGATACAGAGAAAGCAGCCACCTGTAAGCCAAGGAATCATATTAGCTGGCGCTTAGATCTTGGACTTTCCAGCTTCCACATCTATGAGAAATACATATCTATTGCTTAATCCAGCCAGTGCATGGTAATTTGTTATAGCAACCCAAGCAGACTATATGGGTTTAACCTTGTAAATGGCCACAGGACTGGAAAAGATGAGTTTTCATTTCAATCCCATAGAAGAACAATGACAAAGGAGGTTGAAACTACCATGCAGTTGTGTTCATTTCACATGCTGAAGATTATGATCAAAATCTTTCAAGCTAAGCTTCAGCAGTATGTGAACTGAGCACTTCCAAATGTACAAGCTGGGTTTCAGAAAGGCAGAGATACCAGAGATCAATAAGCCAACATTAGTTGGATCATAAAGAAAATAAGGGAATTCCAGAAAAAAAATACTATCTTGGATGAATCATAAATTATACTTGATTCCAGGAGAAATGACCTGAGATATGCAAATGATATCACTCTAATGGCAGAAAGTGAAGAGGAACTAAAGAGATTCTTGATAAGGGAGAAAGAAGAGAGTGAAAAAGCTGTCGTCTTGAACTCAACATTAAAAAAAAAAACTGAGATCATGGCATCTGTTCCCATCACTTAACAGCAAATAGATGGGGAAAAATTGGAAGCAGTGACAAGTTTCATTTTCTCAGCCTCCAGAATCACTGTGGATGATGACTGCAGCCATGAAATTAGAAGATGCTTGCTCTGTGGAAGGAAAGCTATTACAAATCTAAGCAGTGTAATAAAAAGCAGAGATATCACTTTAGCTACAAAGGTCTATCTAGTTAAAGTTATGGTCTTTCCACTCATAAATGGATGTGAAAATTGGACCACAAAGAAGGCCGAAACTGAAGAATTAATGCTTTCAAATTGTGGTGCTGAAGAAAACTTTTGAGAGTCCTTTGGACTGCAAGGAGATCAGACTGGTCAATTCTAATGAAAATCAACCCTGACTGTTCACTGGGAGCCCCAGTACACTGGCCACCTGATGTGAGGAGCCAACTCATTGGAAAATACCCTGATGGTGGGAAAGACTGAAGGGAAAAGAAGGGGATGGCAGAGAAGGAGATGGTTAGATAGCATTGATAACTTATAATCAACAGCAGTGCAGAGTCAGAAAGACCAGAAAAAGGTAGTCCTTGATAAATATTGACCACTGAAACAGAAGCTAGGCTTACTGGATAGGAAATGTACATCAAAATTGAAAATTTCTATATTCTCTCTTAAACATAACAGGGTCCAGGGGAGGGTTTGAGTTACTGATACAATGTTACCCAAAGATAGGAGGTGAACAAAATCTGTTGTAACACAAACTCAAATGATACTCAATATCAAGACCCTAGCCACAAAAGAGAAAAGCTTTTCTCTGCTCTCACTCTATAACCCTGTTCCCTGCTCTTCTATGTTTCTGCTATGATGCAAGTGAGAGAAAGTAAGGCTTTATTATTTGTGCATTGAGATTCTCCCTGAGTCAGAAAATTTTGCCTATCTCTAGTAAAACTTTTTTAAAGTAAACATTTTAAATGATCATTTACTTTTAGTATAAAAATCTCCCTTAGGAATCATACATAAAATGACCCCTTTCACCACTGAAAAGTGTTTGAAAAACTATTATCATGTGAGACATTTTATAGCTTACATTTTTATAGAGCCTGATTACACGTTGCAAAATTTCAAAATTTTCAAGAGGATTGCAATTGGGGTAAAAAATCAGGAAAATGATATAGTGAATATCCCCACATGCATAATATTTCATTATTATAACAAAATGTATTTGAGCCTTGCTGCTAAGCTTAAGAAAGATCCATTTAAGAATATTAATGAATATGAAGAAGGAAATGGCAATCCGCTCCAGTATTCTTGCCTGGAAAATTACATGAACAGAGGAGCCTGGCGAGATACAGTCTATGGGGTCACAAAAAGTCTGGACAGGACTGAACATGCACACATGCAATGTATAATATATAAATTTTACTCCTGTGCAAAACAAAGATCTTTCTCAAAATTTTCTAACTTAAATTAAGAATATTAATAAATAGATCTTTAGAGCTGTGTCACTAAGAATTATGCTAAGAAGTTAAGGAGTGTCCTCAAGTTTTAGACACAAGCTGGCTGTCAACAGAGCCTACACTCTTATTTTCATTTAGTATGTATATTGAAGTAAAATGAAATACATGTAATTCCTCATATGTATATGTTTTATTATTTCCAAGAAGTTCATATTATGACACAGAGTTAAATATCTTAGAAGAATAATTACATTTAATATTGCAAAGTAGAAATGCATTATTCTTTAATATCATTCAGTAAAATGGTGACAGCTCTTTCCCATGTTGTTTGATTTGTTAAGTGAATTATAAAAAGTATGCAAAGCTTCCTTTTAAAATAATCAATACTCCTAAGATTTCACCCATGAATTTTATGGAAAAGATAATACTTTTTTTAGAAATTACTGATTCTAAATTTCATTCTGGAAAAAAATTTTAATGTAGACTAGCCAAAACAATTTTACAAAAGGGCAAGTTTATAAGATTTATACTACCTCATTTCAAGATTAATTTAAAAACCTACATTAAACAAAACCTTATGATATCAAATCCCAGTTATAATAAGAGATTGGTGGACTGGAAATAAATACATAAGATGATAAATTAATTTTAAATAAAGAATTAAAGACAGTTCAGTAGAGAAAGGACCACCTTTTCAATAAATGTACAATGAGATACATAGTCATAGGACAAAAAAATGACCTTCAATCCATACCTCATACCATGTACAAAACCTCTAAATGGATCAGAGATGCAAATACAAAACCTATAACTATAAAATGTAATAAGGATAATATAGTAGAAAATATGTGTAAACTTGAGTTAGGTAAAGATTTCGTAGATATAGTACACAAAACAACTAATAAATGAATAAGTTGTTAAATAGGGTTTCATCAAAATAAGAAGCTATGTTCTTTAAAACACAGTCAAATGGCAAGTCACAAACTGGAAGAAAATATTTGCAAATCATATATCTGATATAAAATATCTACATCCAGAGTATATAAACTTCTAATCTCAATAATAAGAAGACAAACAATAACATTTTAAAATTGCCCTCAAATTGAACACTTTACCAAGAAACATGTACAGATGAGAAATAAGCATATGAAAAGATATTCAACAAGATTTTTCATTAAAGAAATGTTAATTAAAACCAAAGATTCTATCACTTAACTATTGTGATAATTTAGTCACTACTTCAGTTCAGTTCAGTCACTCAGTCATGTCCGACTCTGCGACTGCATGAGCTGCAGCACGCCAGGCCTCCCTGTCCATCACCAGCTCCCGGAGTTCACTCAGACTCATGTCCAGCCATCTCATCTTCTGTCGTCGCCTTCTCCTCCCGCTCCCAGTCTCTGCCAGCATCAGAGTCTTTTCCAATGAATCAACTCTTCGCATGAGGTGGCCAAAGTACTGGAGTTTCAGCTTTAGCATCATTCCTTCCAAAGAAATCCCAGGGCTGATCTCCTTCAGAATGGACTGGTTGGATCTCCTTGTAGTCCAAGGGACTCTCAAGAGTCTTCTCCAACACCACAGTTCAAAAGCATTAATTCTTTGGCACTCAGCCTTCTTCACAGTCCATCTCTCACATCCATACATGACCACAGGAAAAACCAGTCAATTCTAAAGGAAATCAACCCTGAATACTCATTGGAAGGACTGATGAAGGTGAAGCTCCAATACTTTGGCCACGTGATGCAAAGAGCCCACTCATTTTAAAAGACCCTGATGCTGGGAAAGATTAAAGGCAGAAGAAGGCGATGACAGAGGATGAAAGGGTTGGATGGCATCACCGACTCAATGGACCTGAGTTTGAGCAAACTCCAGGATATGGTGAAGGACAGGGAAACTTGGACTGATATAGTCCTTGGGGTCTCACAGTCAGACACAACTGAGCGACTGAACAGCAACAGTGATATTAAATAAAAAGAAGTACTGATACTGTAACAACACAGATGAATTCCAAAATATTTATGCTGAATGAGAACCAAACAAAAATGCAGTTCACAGACTCAATATGTAAAGATTTGTAGAATACTCAAGCTAATCTATAATGATTGAAATCATATCAGTGGTTATCCAGGGATTCCCAAGGGGTGTAAGTAATCTTTGAATTGTGGTGTATATGTTAATTATCTTAAATGTGGTTATAATTTCACTAGTGTCAAAGTATTAATTCTTTTTAAAGGGTGAATTATTTTTTGTATATCAGTCATATCTAAATAAAGCTTTATTTATGTATTTATTTTAGGAAGAAATGAAACATCATGGTTTCCAGAGATAAACACTTTCAATTCTAGATTCAAAACTAACCATATCTAAGATTATTTGTTCAATTTTAGGTAATATGTCTTCCTATGCTTGGCTTATCTAGTTTCAATAACTAGGATGGGTCCTTGTCAAAAAGAAAGTAAATAAAAATGTTAATAGAATCTCACAGTCATTGGCTCTACCCTGTCTACTATGACTTCATGCCTACCAAATATGAACTATTTTTGACGTTAGTTGACCAATATGCCTAAAGATGGAGTCTTCTTTCATTCTATTGCCATACACTCTGTGTTTTTGTCCATTCTAAATCATTCCTTATAACCAATAAACCTACTGGTGTGTAGTGAATTTGATTTTCTAACATAACCCAAGACCATTGTTGTTTTTGAATAGAAAGGGCATAGCATTTGCTTATTCAGGTATTTCTTTGCTTTTTTTATTGAGATACATTTGACATAGAAATGTATTCCTTTTAGCTCTACAACATAATGATTTAATATATGGATATTTGTGAGATGATTATAATAGTTCAGTTAACATTCATTAGTTCACACAGTTATGAGTTTTTTTTTCTTGTGATTAGAATTTTTAACATCTATACCCTTAGTGACTATCAAACATACAAAAGACTTCCTCTTGCCAATGCAAGAGACCTGGGTTCAATCCCTGGGTCAGTAAGATCCCCTGGAGAAGGAAAAGACAACTGACTCCAGTATTCTTATTGAGAAAATCCCATGGACAGAGGAACCTGGCAGGCTACAGTCCATGGAGTCCCAAAGACCCCTACACCACTTAGCAACTAAACAATGACATGGATAACTATCGTGAGCACAGTGTAAATTACATTCCAGGGGCCTATTTGTCTTAAAGTTAGATGCTTTGGGTCACCTTCACCTTTTAGCCCAGCCCACAACTCCCACCTCCAGCAACCACCCATATCTTCTCTGACCACCATTTTTAAAAATCTCATCTACGAGTTACCTTTTGCTATTAGAATGTATGAGTCCTTTGTATACTTTGCATTTTAATCCTTTTCAGATGTATGATTTGCAAGTATTTCTTCTCATTCCATAGTTTACTTTTTCATTTTCTTGAGAATTCCCTTTGCTGTATGTTTTCAGCTTAATGTAGTGCACTTGTTTATTATTGATTTTGTTGACTTGATTTTGATGTTAAATTAAAAATCATTGCCAAGGCTTTTGCCAACATCAAAAAGATTACCTCCTCTTATGTTTTCCTTTAGAAGTTTTATGGTTGCCTATCTTCTGTTCAAGTGTTAATGTATTTTGAGTTGATTTCTGTGTATGGTATAATATAGTGACCCATTTTCATTCTTTGTATGTGGCTCTCTTGTTTTCTCAACACCATTATCCTTCCTCCAATATATGTTCTTTACTCCATCACTATAAATTAATTGACTATATGTACATGGGTTTATTTTTCTGCTTTCTTTTCTCTTCCATTGATCCTTGTGTCTGATTTTATAATGATACTATATGATTTTTGAGGGCTTCCCTTGAAGCCCAGTCAGTAAAAAAATCTGCCTGAAATGCAGGAGACCCAGATTTGATTCTTGGGTCAGGAAGATCCCTTGGAGGAGGAAATTTTAATCCACTCCAATATTCTTGCCTGGAGAATCCCATGGACAGAGAAACCTGCCAAGCTATAATCCAGGGGTTCACAAGAGTCAAACACAATGTAGCAACTAAAACACCATATGATTTTGATTATAATACCTTTGTAATATGGTTGAAAATAAGAAGATGTGATACCTCCAGCTTTGTTCTTTTTCTCAAGATTGCTTTGACTATCAGGGTTTGTGTGTGTGTGTGTCTGTGTGTGTGTGTGTGTGTCTGTGTGTGTGTGTGTGTGTTTTATTCAAAACAATATTTAGAATTATTTGTTCTAGTCCTGTGAAAAATGACATTGGATTTTTGATAGGAATTGCCTTGAACCTATAGATTGCTTTTGGCTGTGTGGTCATTTTAGCAATATTATTATTATTATTATTATTTGATCCCTGAGCACAGAAAGGATTTCCATTTACTTATATCATCTTCAGTTTCTTTCATCAATGGCTTATACTGAAACCAATCCACGTGATTTTAGAGTTGTGCATGATCAAGATTTTCTAAGATTGGATTAAATCTAGTTGGGTGAACAGATTTTGGTGGGAATGGGCTAGGGCAATTTCAGATTAGGTTTCTTGCTTCAAAGTTTTCTTGGAATACTGATTTTGATAACAGTTTGTGAATTTCTTTGCCTTTAAGTAGCCTGTATTGCTGCTTCCAAGGTAGGTGTCTCAGTGGTAAAGAATCTGCCTGCCAGTGCAGAAGACACAGGAGTCACTGCTTCCACCCCAGGATCTGAAAGATCCCTTGGAAGAAGAAAGAGGAATTCACTCCTGTATTCTTGCCTGGAGAGCCCCATGGTCAGAGAAGCTTGCTGAATGGCATTTCCAAGGGTGCCACAAAGAGTCAGATACAACTGAGAGACTGAACATGCATATATGCAATCCAGTTTCACCTTTGAAAGCTTTTCACTTTGGTTAAGTGAATAAATATCAAAACCATCCTCAAGAAAAAAAAGTGCAAAAAGGCAAAATGGTTGACTGGGGAGGACTTAAAATAGCTGAGCAAAGAAAAGAAGCAAAAAGCAAAGGAGAAAGGGACAGGTATATCCAACTGAATGTAGAGTTTCAAAGAATAGCAAAGAGAGATAAGAAAGCCTTAAGAACAATGCAAAGACATAGAGGAAAAAGACTAAAGATTCTCTTCAGGAAAATTGGAGATACCAAGGAAACTTTTCATGCAAAGATGGGCACAATAAAACACAGAAATGGTTAAGAACCTAACAGCAGCAGAAGAGATTAAGAGGGGGCAAGAATACACAGAAGAGCTGTACAAAAATGTTCTAAATGACCATGATGGTGTGATCACTCACCTAGAGCGAGATAACATGGAGTGTGAAGTCAAGTGGGCTTTAGAAAGGATTACTACCAAAAAAAAAAAAAAAAAAAATCCAGTGGAGGTGACAGGATTCCAGCTGAGCTATTTCAAATGCTAAAGATGATATTGTTAAACTGCTGAACTCAATATGCCAGCAAATTTGGAAAACTCAGCAGTGGCCACAGGACTGGAAAAGGTCAGTTTTCATTCCAATCACAAAGAAGTGCAGTGCCAAAGAAAGTATAAGCTACTGCACAATTGCACTCATCTCACAAGCTAGTAAGTTAGTGCTCAAAATTCTCCAAGCTAGGCTTCAACAGTATGTTAACCAAGAACTTCCAGAAGCACAAGCTAGATTTAGAAAAGACAGAGGAATCAGAGATCAAATTGCCAACATCCCTTGGATCATAGAAAAAGCAACAGAATTTCAGAAAGCAAACAGACAAACAAACAAACATCTACTTCTACTTCATGAGCTATATTGAAGCCTTTGACTGTGTGGATAACCAAAAACTGTAGAAAATTCTTAAGAGATGAGAATACCAGACCTTCTTACCTGCCTCCTGAGAAACCTCTATGCAAGTCAAGAAGCAACAGTTAGATCAAAACATGAACAAATGGATTGGTTCAAAATTGGTAAAAGAGTACATCAAGGCTGTATATTGTCACCCTCCTTATTTAACTTATATGCAGAAGGCTTGGTTGTTTGCTTTGTCACTTCAGTAGTGTCTGACTCTTCATGACCCTATGGACTGTAGCATGCCAGGCTCCTCTATCCATGGGATTTCCCAGGCAAGAATAGTGGAGTAGCTTGCCATATTACATCATGTGAAAGCCAGGTTGGATGAATCACATGTTGGAATCAAGATTGCCAAGAGAATTATCAACAGTCTCAGATATGCAGATGATATCACCCTAATAGCAGAAATTGAAGAGGAACTGAAGAGCCTTTTGATGAAAGTAAAAGAGAGTGAAAAAGCTGGCTTAAAACTCAACATTCAAAAACAAAGATCATGGCATCCAGGCTCATCACTTTATGACAAATAGATGGGGAAAAAATTGGAACAGTAACAGACTTTTCTTGGTTGCCAAAATCACTACAGATGGTGACTGCAACCATGAAATTAAAAGCTGCTTCTTGGAAGAAAATCAGTAATCCTAGACAGCATTTTATAAAGCAGAGACATCACTTTGCCAACAAAGGTCAACAACATAGTCAAACAACTATGTTGTTTGCCAACAACATAGTCAAAGATGTGTCTGATTGTTTGTTTTTTTTCCAGTAGTCATGTACAGATGTGAGAATTGGACCTTAAAAAGGCTGAGCACCCAGGAATTGATGCTTTTGAACTGTGGTGCTGGAAAAGACTCATCAGAGTCGCTTGGACAACAAAGAGATCAGACAAGTCAATCCTCAGGGAAATCAACCTTGAATATTCATTGGAAGAACTAATGATGAAGCTGAAGCTCCAATAATTTGGTTGTCTGATGTGAAGAGCTGATTCATTTGAAAAGACCCTGATGCTGAGAAAGGTTAGAGGCAGAAGGGGTAGAGGATGAGACAGTTGGATGATATCACTGACTCAATGGACATCAGTTTGAGCAAACTGTGGGAGATAGTGAAGGGCAGGGGAGCCTAGTGTGGTGTACTCTGTGGGGTCACAAAGAGTCAGATATGACTTAAAACATAACAACAATGTTGTTTCACAGTTTCTAAATATTCTTTAGACCTCCAACTTACTTTTTAGATGCTTCAGAGGGCCCCTAAGCGTCTCAGGTAGAAATATTTAACTCAAATATTTCACATGTTAAATTAAGGAAAGACTGAAAGCAAATGGAGAATAGGATGGCAGAGGATGGGATGGTTCGATAGCTTCACCAACTCAGTGGACAAAAATTTGAGCAAACCCCTGGAGATAGTGAAGTACAAGGAAGCCTGGCATGCTGCAGTCCATGGGGTTGCAAAGAGTCAGACAGGACTTGGTTACTGAACAACAACAATCCAACAAGGAACTACTTTATAACACATGGAACTCTACTCAGTGTTATGTGGCAGCCTGGATGGGAGGTGAATTTGGAGAAGAATGAATATATGTATACATATGGCTGAGCCCCCCTTACTTTTCACTTATAACTATTACAATATTGTTAACATCTATGCATGCTATGCATGCATGCTAAGTTGCTTCAGTCGTGTCCGACTCTGTGTGACCCCATAGACGGCAGCCTATAAGGCTCCTCTGTCCCTGGGAGTCTCTAGGCAAGAATACTGGAGTGGGTTGCTACTATTTTAGCTGTAGCTCATGCCATAATTTAGATATCTAGTATTCATATTTTGTATTCTTTATGTGCAAATTTTATTTCTTTGAGAGACAATTTGATAGAATATTTTTGCTATATAATTTAGATAAATCCATTTTTCCTCAAATGATTCAGAAACTGCAAATTTTCTATTTTTCTATTTTTCTATTCTTTTTCTATTTTTCTATTTTTCTATTCTTTTTAGTTTTCAAAATTAAACTGAAATTCATGTTCTTTATCAAAATCCTAACACTATAAAATTTTATAATGATTATCATATTATATCATTCTTTATGGAAATATATTTTTCAGGTTTATTTATCCTTTTCCTTATCCAATTTTCATATGCTTGATGAACTAAATTTTTAGTCAAAATTATTATAAAATACCCATCTTTCCCAAAAAATACTTGATATTTTTATTATTTTTATAATCTTATTATTGAGTGATCAACAGAGGCATCAGTGGTTTAATGTATGGGGATACTTACATACTTGACACAAGGTCCTGGAGTCCTTGATGACCACCTAAATTCCGCCATGTGTGCAGTTGAAGGAGGCCATAGTGGCAGTCTGAAAAAACAGCAGAAGGGCAGACCCACCACCGCCTCGTTGATAAAAGCACTCTCTCTCTAGCTGTGGCCTAAGAAAGTCAGATTGTAAATGTAGGTGAAGAAGGTATTGGTTGATTGACCAGCGGATGTATGGAGATCAAGACAACAGCCATTTCAAGTGGTCTAATCATACACTTATTAACACAGGTTATTCAGACAATGTTTCTGATTTTTCTGTTCACCACCCTTCCTTTTATAACTCATCTTACTCATAATCTTGTTTATTTTTCTCACATCAAGAAGTACTTGAAGATATATGAAGTACTTGCATGTCAGAACCTCCTCTTGTTTAGTTTTATAAAATTACGTACTAGCCTCATTTTTGAAATCCATTTATGAATTTGTTTCCTTAAAAATCTTGAAATTATTTTTATTATTTATGACAAAATTTCATAGAAAAATTCAGAAAATAATGTAATTTTTTTGCTCCTAATTAACTTGATCTTTTATTTTCTGATTATATGATTAAAGATTATTTTTCTGTTCCATTTTCTGTAAACTTGAGAAATTTGATTATGATATCCAATTGTGGCATTCTTCTGATCAACTTTGTTTAGAATAGATACAATATATTTTTGCTTGTTTCTTTTGATATCATTATTTAACTGGATAACATTTACTTTAATTTCCTAGAGCAGTCCTTTCTATTTGATAGCTACCTATTCTTAAAGTAAAGTTTTGCTTAGTTTTGTACTTATATATTTAAAAAATAAGTTTTTTTTGCTTTTTGTCCAAATTTAGATATAAGATAGTTTGAGTTTATAGATATTGCAGGTCTGTGTTTAAAACATTTAGTCTCAGAGAAAGAGAAACAGAAAAAAGTTGATCTTTTCTGCTATTTTATTTCTCTAAATCATGAATTGGCAAAGTATGGTGTGTGTGTATCCCAAAACTGTCTACTATCTGTTTTTATAAATACAATTTTACTGTAACACAGGTATCTCCATTTATTCATGTACTGTCTATGGCTACTCTTTCACTAGAACAACAGAGTTGAGTGGTTGCAATAGTCTAGGCTGCATGGTTTAACAAGTTGAAAACAATTACTACTCTAGTCTGTATGTAAAATGATTGCCAACTTCTAATCTTGAATATGGGCTTCTCTGGGGGCTCAGAGTATAAAGAATCCACCTGCAATGTGGGATATCTGAGTTCAGTCCCTGGGTTGGAAAGATCCTCTGGAGGAGGGCATGGCAGCCCACTCCAATATTCTTTCCGGGAGAATCCCCATGGACAGAGGGAGCTTGGTGTGCTACAGTCCATGGGGTCACAAAGAGTTGGACATAACTGAGGGACTAAGCACATGGATGTATAATCTTGAATATACATGATTTATACTCTTGAATATACAATGGATGTATAATCTTAAATATACATCTATTTGACCTATGTATTGGAATGGGCTATTGAATGAGTAAGTAGTACAGTAGAAACAATTCCACAAACATCCTTCTTTAAATGGTATAATAATTCCCCCTGGAACTCAGTGACAGCTGTGCCTTCAAGTTACCCAATTTAACATCAGCAGCAAGTTGGGACTTTGAGAAAATACCTTGCATCCAAGCATAGTCTGCCCAGTCATGTAAATTTCTGCCACCCTGAGTTTTATGATATTTTTTGCATTTTTGATAAAATATCCCTCTATTCTCTTTATATCCATTGATTTTTGGACTGTCCATATATTCTTCAACAAGCTCCACATTCATCACCCTAAATATCATGTGTTGTTGTTTTTTTTTTTTTAACACTAAAAGTTAACACATTTTCTATTCCAGTCTCAAAGAAGGGCAGTGCCAAAGAATATTCAAACTACTGTACAATTGTGCTCATTTCACTTGCTACCAAATTTAGGCTCAAAATACTTCAAGCTAAGCTTTATAGGACATGAACTGAGAACTTGCAGATGTACAAATTGGGCTTCAAAGAGGCAGAGAAATCAGAGATCACACTGCTAGTATTTGTTAGATCTTGAAGAAATCAAGAGAGTTCCAGAATAATATCTACTTCTGTTTCATTGACTATGCTAAAGCCTTTGACTGTGTTGACTGTGTGGATCATAAATAACTGTAGGATCATAAATAACATAATAAATACTTAAAGAGATGGGAGTACCAGACCACCTTACCTGTCTCCTGAGAAACTTGTATGCAGGTCAAAAAGCTTTATTTAGAATCAGACATGAAAGAGCTGACTGGTTCAAAACTGGGAAAGAAGTAGATTGTCACCCTGTTTATTTAACTTCTATGCAGATTCAGTTCAGTTCAGTTCAGTCACTCAGTCGTGTCCGACTCTTTGTGACCCCATGAATCGCAGCATGCCAGGCCTCCCTGTTCATTACCATCTCTCGGAGTTCACTCAGACTAACGTCCATCAAGTCAGTGATGCCATCCAGCCATCTCATCCTCGGTTGTACTCTTCTCCTTCTGCCCTCAATCCCAGCATCAGAGTCTTTTCCAATGAGTCAACTGTTCCCATGAGGTGGCCAAAGTACTGTTGTTTCAGCTTTAGCATCATTCTTTCCAAAAAAAATCCCAGGGTTGATCTCCTTCAGAATGGACTGGTTGGATCTCCTTGCAGTCCAAGGGACTCTCAAGAGTCTTCTCCAACACCACAGTTCAAAAGCATCAATTCTTCAGTGCTCAGTCTTCTTCACAGTCCAGGTCTCACATCCATACATGACCACAGGAAAAACCATAACCTTGACTAGACGGACCTTAGTCGGCAAAGTAATGTCCCTGCTTTTGAATATACTATCTAGGTTGGTCATAACTTTTCTTCCAAGGAGTAACTGTCTTCTAATTTCATGGCTGCAGTCACCATCTGTAGTGATTTTGGACCTCTCAAAAAATAAAGTCTGACATTGTTTCCACTGTTTCCCTATCTATTTCCCATGAAGTGATGGGACTGGATGCCATGATCTTCATTTTCTGAATGTTCAGCTTTAAGGCAACATTTTCACTCTCCTCTTTCACTTTTATCAAGAGGCTTTTTAGTTCCTCTTCACTTTCTGCCATAAGGGTGGTGTCATCTGCATATCTGAGGTTATTGATATTTCTCCCGGCCATCTTGATTCCAGCTTGTGTTTCTTCCAGTCCAGCATTTCTCATGATGTACTCTGCATATAAGTTAAATAGGCAGGGTGAAAATATACAGCCTTGACGTACTCTTTTTTCTTATATGGAACCAGTCTGTTCTTCCATGTCCACTTCTAACTGTTGCTTCCTGACCTTCATACAGATTTCTCAAGAGGCAGGTTAGATGGTCTGGTATTCCCATCTCTTCCAGAATTTTCCACAGTTTTTGGGATGCACACAGTCAAAGGCTTTGGCATAGTCAATAAAGCAGAAATAGATGTTTTTTCCGGAACTCTCTTGCTTTTTCCATGATCTAGCGGATGTTGGCAATTTGATCTCTGGTTCCTCTGCTTTTTCTAAAACCAGCTTGAACATCAGGGAGTTCGTAGTTCACGTATTGCTGAAGCCTGGCTTGGAGAATTTTGAGCATTACTTTACTAGCATGTGAGATGAGTGCAATTGTGCAGTAGTTTGAGCATTCTTTGGCATTGCCTTTCTTTGGAATTGAATGAAAACTGACCTTTTCCAGTCCTGTGGCCACTGCTGAGTTTTACAAAGTTGCTGACATATTGAGTGCAGCACTTTCACAGCATCATCTTTCAGGATTTGAAACAGCTCAACTGGAATTCCATCACCTCCACTAGCTTTGTTCGTAGTGATGCTTTCTAAGACCCACTTGACTTCACATTCCAGGATGTCTGGCTCTAGATTAGTGATCACATCATCATGATTATCTGGGTCGTGAAGATCTTTTTGTAGAGTTCTTCCGTGTATTCTTGCCACCTCTTCTTAATATCTTCTGCTTCTGTTAGGTCCATACCATATCTGTCCTTTATTGAGCCCATCTTTGCATGAAATGTTCCCTTGGTATCTCTAATTTTCTTGAAGAGATCTCTAGTCTTTCCCATTCTGTTGTTTTCCTCTATTTCTTTGCATTGATTGCTGAACAAGGCTTTCTTATCTCTTCTCGCATCATGCGAAATGCCAGGCTAGTTGCAAAAATGCTAAGTTTTCTGGAAGGAATATCAGCAACCTCAGATATGCAGAATTCAGTTCAGTTCAGTTCAGTTTCTCAGTCACATCTGACTCTTTGCAGCCCCATGAACTGCAGCACTCCAGGCCTCCCTGTCCATCACCAACTCCCAGAGTCCACCCAAACCCATGTCCACTGTGTCAGTGGTGCCATCCAATCATCCCATCCTCTGTTGTCCCCTTCTCCTCCTGCCCCCAGTCTTTCCCAG
Source organism: Nanger dama (assembly GCA_917880005.1). NCBI lineage: Eukaryota > Metazoa > Chordata > Mammalia > Artiodactyla > Bovidae > Nanger > Nanger dama. Next base: position 57,900,001 of record CAKJTW010000006.1, on the reverse strand, counting down.
CATCAGGGTCTTTTCAAATGACTCAGCTCTTTACATCAGGTGGCTAAAGTATTGGAGTTTCAGCTTCAACATCAGTCCCTCCAATGAACACCCCAGACTGATCTCCTTTAGGATGGACTGCTTGGATTTCCTTGTAGTCCAAGGGACTCTCAAAAGTCTTCTCCAACACCACAGTTCAAAATCATCAATTCTTTGGTGTTCAGCTTTCTTTGTAGTTCAACTCTCACATCCATACATGACCTCTGGAAAAACCATAGGTTTAACTAGATGGACCTTTGTTGGCAAAGTTATGTCTCTGCAGAATGATACTACTCTAATAGCAAAAAGTGAAAAGGAGCTAAAGAGTCTCTTGATGAGGCTGAAAGCGCTGGCTTGAAACTCAACATTCAGAAAACTAAGATCATGGCCTGTGGTCCCATTACTTCATGTAAAATAAAAAGAGAAAAAGTGGAAGTGGTGACGTATTTTATTTTCTTGGGCTCAGAAATCACAGTGTATTGTGAGTGCAGCCATGAAATTAAGGGATGCTTGCCCCTCGGAAGAAAATCTATGACAAACCTAAAGTCAAAGTGAAGTCGTGTCTGACTTTGAGACCCCATGGACTGTAGCCTACCAGGCTCCTCTGTCCACGGGATTTTCCAGGCAATAGTACTGGAGTGGATTGCCATTTCCTTCTCCAATGACAAACCTAGATAGCATGTAAAAAGCAGAGGCATCACTTTGCCAACAAAGGTATATATAATCAAAGTTATGACTTTTTCTCTAGTCATATATGCATATAAGAGTTGGACCATAACAGAGGCTGAGCACTGAAAAACTGATGCTTTCCAATTATACTGCTAGAGATGACTCTTGAGAGTCCCTTTGACTTCAAGGTGATCAAGTCAGTCAAATATAATGAAAATCAAGCCTGTATATTTATTAGGAAGACTGATACTGAAGTTCCAACATTTTGGCCACGTGATCAGAAGAGCTGACTCATTCACTGGAAAAAAAATCAAGATGCTGGGAAAGATGAAAGGTAAGAAGAAAAGGGGTTGTCAGAGGATGAGATGGTTAGATAGCATTGCTGACCAAATGGTTATGAATTTGAGCAAACTCTGGTAGATAGTGGAAGATGGGGGAATCTGATAAGCTGCAGTTCTGGGGTCACAAAGAGTCAGACATGACTTAGTGAATCAACATTAACAGTATCTATTTTCTAGCCCAGTCCACTCACCAATTCTCTTATTTTATGTACATATATTTAGTTCTGTAGAATATTTCTTAAATTAAATAATTAATTTTTTGAGACTCATAAACATTTTATTATGAAGAATACTGTAACAATATTTTTAAAAGTTGCTATAATAGTAAAAATTTTAAGAGTCACTATATTTGGGGAATAATTTAAAATAGTATTTAGACACTACGTGGAAAGCAGTACAACAAAAAGGAAATTGTCTCCTTTTAATTTTTCTGGAAGTAGAATTAATATATTGGAAGGGATCAAGCTAATCATTAACACTGCTAGTAAAATTTAGCATCAAATACAAAGAACTAGATTAAAAACTGGAGATAACATTGACTGTATAGTAATATCACGTAAGTTTTACACCTTTGCCATTTTTATATAACCTGCATGGTTTTAGCAATACATTAGGTGACAGCCAATCTTTACCAAAAGTTGGGATATTAGTTCTTAGTTTTTTGCATCTGGGACTCTCATAAAGAAACTAAAATCTCCTGTAATCCAAACCACCACTAGCCAACTTTCCTTAGGAACTCAGTACTATTATTACATACTTTCCTCTTTTGTCTAAATCATGATTATAAAATTTTTCAGAGTACTCCTTTCCTTCTCACATTTAGAGTTTTGGTATCAACTACTTGAGGAATCTCTTTCATGGATCACAGCCTTGTTATGGTGAAAGGGCTTATGTAACTCAATGAAGCTATGAGCCATACTGTGCAAAGCCACCCAAGTCATACAGGTCATAGTGGAGAGTTCTGACCAAGCATGGTCCACTGGAGGATAGAATGGGAAATCACTCCAGTATTCTTGCTGCAAGAACCCAAAAACAGTAGGAAATGGCAGAAATCTGGAATGACATGAGTTTTCATAATTTCTGCTTAGATATGTTTCCACACAAAATACATAATCAACCACGGAAAATTAATTCCAAAGAGAATGTAAATAGCAAGATTTACTGAACTTAATGCACTGACATGTTGCAAATAGGACCTTTCACACTATAAAGTGAACATCATATTCACCTCAAAGGGATTATTATGTAGACTAAAATTATTCAACAAATTTGAATAGATTCCATTCTGTAGGCACTAGGCTAACTGTTAGGAATACAAATAAGATATAATTCCTGTTTTAGATTGTTTCCTATCTGTTAGTGCATACAAAACAGTTACTATAAATGATAGAAAATACTCTAATATAATAGAGTGATATATGATATGAGACCATATAGAAGAGACACATGATTCAGGTGGAAGCTAGCAGAGCAAGGTTTTATAGCAAAGATAAAATTAAACAGCCCTAAGATGAATTGTAATCAGGAACAAGGAAGATATATTCAATGTCATTGGAGCAGCATGTAGAGAAGAGTGAAAAATATAGTTTTCTGGTATAGCTGAGAAAATAAATATGCAGCTGAAAGTGAAATAAGGGAGCAGATGACAGATTAGGAGTTTTCAGCTTTTTTCTCACAGATAGCATCAAATTTGACAACCGTTCATGGACTAGAGTAGTTTTGAGGGAATCTGGTTCAGCAGAAACTATGTCCTGCAATGCCTTCTGCATTGCAGGCAGATTCTTTACCCACTAAGCCATTAGGGAAGCCCTTTCATAATAAAAATCCTCAATAAACGAGGTGCAGAAAGAATATGGCTCGTAATGATGAAGCTCATATGTTACAAGCCAACAATTAAAATACTTTATGGTGAATAGCTGAAATTTTTTTCTCTAAGATTAAGAACAAGTCAAGGGTTTTCAGTCTTACCATTCCTATTCAACATAATAGAAGTCCTAGCCAGATCAACTAGACAAGAAAAAGAAAAAGAAAAAGTCATCCAAATCAAAGAAGTAAAATATTTCCTACTTACAGATGATATGATCTTCAAGAAGGAAATCCTAAAGAGTTAAAGAAAAAAAAATATTAAAACTAATAATCAACAAAGTTTCAAAATACAGAATCCACATACAGCAGTCAATGATATTTCTTTACACTGACAGTGAAATTGTTGGGGGAACCACTGAGAGAAAACTTTCCCCTTGGCTAGGCCTGATTGTAATCACTTACATGAGTTACCTTACAAGAGGAGGTCCTGATAAGAAGAAACTAACACTGTACCACCAAGCAGAAGAATTTGGGAAAGGTCAAAAGGAAAGAGGAGAGATCAGTGTATATGTCTTACCACTGAACTGAACTGAACCTCCCAAAATCCTTCTCACTGGAGTTCATCTTGGCTGAGTGATGTGTGCATGACCAGGAAGGACCCTGAGTTAAAATAGCTGTCCAGAGACAATCCAGAAACAAACCCCATTACCATGAAAACAGACTGTGAGCCACAAGACAGAGCAGTTCTTCCGGATTATTTACCCAGCTGCTTTCTGCTTAGGCGCCCCTTCCTGGTGAAGTATCTTGCTTTTTCAGCACATTTTCTCCTCAGACAATTCATTCCTGAGTGTTGGACAAGTTCTCCCTCTCAGGCCCTGGAAGGGATCCCCCTTCCTACAATGAATGACAACTCAGGTGGGGTTTCTTCTCCACTATGACTGACATCCTGAGAGTTTTGTGTAGTCAGGGACCAGCTTGCCCACTGATGAACCAGACTTAGAATGTAAATGGGACCTTTTTGACCCTGATCTCCCTTGACATGGATGATTGGCCAGAGTGCCCCAACCAGGTTAGAAATAATAGACGTCTTTATTGATATATTTTCCCTACCAGACATAAAAGCTGGACTTTAGAAAGTACAGAGAAACCAGAGATCAAATTGCCAACATCTGCTGGATCACAGAAAAAGCAAAAGAATTTCAGGAAAATATATACTTCTGCTGCAAAGATTATGCTAAAGCCTTGTCTGTGTGGATCACAACAAACTGTGGAAAATTTTTGTAAAGAGATAGGAATATCAGACCACCTTAGCTGCCACTTGAGAAACCCATATGCATGTCAAGAAGTAACAGAACTGGACATGAAACAATGGACTGGCTCAAAATTGAGAATGGAGTAATCAAGGCTGTATATTGTCTTATTTAACTTATATGCAGAGTACGTCCTGAGAAATGCCAGGGTGGGTGAATTATAAGCTGGGCTGAAGATTGCTGGAAGAAACATTAACAACCTCAGATATGCATATAATATTATCCTAAAGGAAGAAAGTGATGAGCAATTAAAGAGTCTTTTGACAAAAGTGAACAAGTAAAGTGAAAAAGCTGGCTTAAAACTCAACATTCAGAAAACTAAAATTACAGTACCTGGTCCCATCACTTTGTGGCAAATAGACGAAGAAAAAATGGTAAGAGTGGTTTAAAAAATCACTGCAGATGGTGACTGCAGCTATGAAATTAAAAGATGCTAACTTCTTGTAAAAAAGAAAAAGCTGTGACGAACCTAGACAGAATATTAAAAGCAAAGACATCACTTTGCCAACAAAAGTCCACGTAGTCAAAACTATGGTTTTTCCAGTAGTCATATATGGATATGAGAGTTGTATCATAAAGAAGTCCAAGTATTAAAGAATTGATGCTTTTGAATTGTGGTGTTGGAGAAGACTCTTGAGAGTTCTTCGGACAGCAAGGAGATCAAACCAGTCAATACTAAAGGAAACTGACCCTGAATATTCACTGGAAGGACTGAAGCTGAAGCTGAAGCTGAAGTTTCAATACTTTAGCCGCCGGATTGGAAGAGCCAACTCATTGGAAAAGACCCCGGTACAGGGAAGGATTGAGGGCAGCAAGAGAAGGACAGAGGATGAGATGGTTCAGTGGCATCACTGACTCACTGGACATGAATTTGAGCAAACTCCAGGTGATAGTGAAAGACAGGGAAGCTTGGCATGCTGCAGTCCCATGGGGTCACAAAGAGTTGTACACAACTTGGAGACTGAACAGCAACAGCTGGTTGTTTCTGGATAGAGAAGAGAATGGAGAACAGAAAAGGATGGAAGGGTGTGGATGGTCAGGGCTGACTAGGTTTAGACTGAGTTCACTGAGGAATTGAATCTTGAAAGTATGTTGGTATAAAACCTGATTTTGGCTTTTCTCTTTCTTAAAATGACAATTTTCTTAAAGTGTTAAACTGCTTCTGGTAACAGATTTTAAGTTCTTTATCTTTTAAGTGATCTGTTCTATATTTACCTTTGAAATGTCTTATCACCACTTTGGCTAAGTGATTAACTCTTGCATCACAGTGACCCATGATCCTATCTGACTGAGTCTTCTCAAATCTTTTGATATTTTTTGACAAAACTTCCTAAATCAAATATTCAATGCAATTCTTTTGAACTTCAGCTAACTTTGAGATTGCTTTAGAAGGCCCATGTGGCATCTCAGACAGAAATATTTAATTAGTATTTTAAATTACATGGAGAGTATTATTACCATAGTGATAAGCCTTTTAAATATATATGTATGGATAAATATTATTAATATGGATAGTCTAGAAATCACATAGAATTCCTGAAAGTCTAGTTTGTCCTGGCAAAATGTTACCATTCATAATTTTAGTTACTTTAAAATGTTACATATGACAGCAGTAACAAAATTTCCCTTGTCAATTACATTGTGAGCAAATTTGGTAATGACTTTTTTGTGTTTCTGTGATTTATAGACATTTATTGTAGTCTGATAAAGCTCAGATTATGCTGGGGTACTGGGTAAATTTAAAAAAAAATTTAATGGCTTCATAAAAAGTTAATCAAGAGGGTTATTTACAGAGTGAAATTACATGATTATAATTTTTATGGTTTCTATCTGACGCATTACTGGCTTTTAATCTATGTTTTCCAGATGTAAAGAAACATTTATCCACAAATTAATTATGACATAGCAATTTGGTAACTTCTACCTTTGCAAGGAGAATTTGGGCTTCTCTGGTAGCTCAGCTGGTAAAAATCCACCTACAATGCCGGAGAAGCGTATTCAGTTCCTTGGTTGGGAGGATCCCCATGAAAAGGGATAGGTTATCCACTCCAGTATTCATGAGCTTCCCTGGTGGCTCAGACAATAAAGAATCCAACTGCAGTATAGGAGACCTGGGTTTGATCTCTGTGTTGAGACGATCCTCTGCAGGTCAGCTCAGTTCAGTTCGGTTCAGTCGCTCAGTCGTGTCCAACTCTTTGTGACCCCATGAATCGCAGCACGCCAGGCCTCCCTGTCCATCACCAACTCCCGGAGTTCACTCAGACTCGTGTCCATCGAGTCAGTGATGCCATCCAGCCATCTCATCCTCTGTCGTCCCCTTCTCCTCCTGCCACCAATCCCTCCCAGCATCAAAGTCTTTTCCAGTGAGTCAACTCTTTGCAGGGGGCATGGCAATTCAGTCCAGTATTCTTGCCTGGAGAATCCCCGTGGACAGAGGAGCCTGTCAGGCTACACAGTCTGTGGGGTTGCAAAGAGCTGGACACTACTGAGTGATCAAGCACAGCACAGCACAAGCAGATTTCTACGCTTCACTTTTCTCTCTACATGGTCCCTCCAGAGACTGGAGACTCCCAGGTCCCAATAGCTTTATCAGTTAAATTAGGAAGTCTACATCCTGAAAGGTGCAAGAATCTGAAGGTATTTTGTAGACCTCAAAAAGGGAGGAATTTCCCTGAATCTATAAGGCAAAACCTGACAAGCCCTTGGCATGGCTTCCCTGGCCTTGGGAAGACTTTTATCGATTAATCAAAATTAGTTGGCAAACAAAGTAGCTTTGATTTGGCTATCTTTGATAAAAATGAGAATAATTTTAGAGAAAAAGAGATATTGCAATGGATATCAAAATCGAATTCTGTTTACTGAGGTAGGTATTCTCTAAGTCTCACTTCTCAGAGTGAATGAGACATTTTTATGTTATGTTGTTGTAAGGTTTAATTGAATTATTGAAAGGACATTTTAAATATGCTTCTGAAGTTTAAGTAATCTATCTTTGGATAAAAATCAGATGCTCCATGATCTGCAATCAGGTGGTTTACATCAGATTATGGTTACTTAAATTTAAAAGCTTCCTTATATTGGAAACAATTAAACAAATCTAGAGATAACCACGGGCTTCCCAGGTTGTGTTAACGGTAAAATCTCATCTACCAATGCATGAGACATAAGAGATGTGGGTTTGATTCCTGGATTGAGACGATCCTCTGGAAGAGGAAATGGTAACCCATTCCAGTACTCTTGTTTGCAGAGTCCCATGGAGAGAGTTAGCCTAGTGGGGTTTCAAAAGTCCATAGGGTTGCAAAGAGTTGGACACAACTGAAGTGACAGCATGCATGCAAACAGGGATAATGAGCTTAGTGACACTAGGACACTGTACTGAGTACCTTATGGACAATTAAAATATATAATCTCCTTTACAGATGATGACTGATATAGAAAAGATAAAGTCAGGTGACCTGTGATATACTGAGCTGTGTCTAATGGAAGTTCTTCACTTAAATTCTTCAGTTCAGTTCAATCACTCAGTCATGTCTGACTCTTTGTGATCCCAGGGACTGTAGCACTTCGGGTTTCCCTGTTCATCACCAACTCCTGGAGCTTGCTCAAAATCATGTCCATCAAGTCAGTGATGCCATCCTACCATCTCATCCTCTGTCATCCCCTTCTCCTCTTGCTTTCACTCTTTCCTAGTATCAGGGTCTTCAACAATGAATCAGTTCTTCACATCAGGTGGCCAAAGTACTGGAGTTTCAGCTTCAGCATCAGTCCTTCCAATGAATATTCAGGACTGATTTCCTTTCAGATTGACTGGTTTGATCTCCTTGCCATCCAAGGAACTCTCAAGAGTCTCCTCCAACACCACAGTTCAAAAGCATCAATTCTTCAGTGCTCAGGTTTCTTTATGATCCAACACTCACACCCATATATGATTACTTGGAAAACCATAGCTCTGACTAGATGGAACTTTGTAGGCAAAGTAATGTCTCTGCTTTTTTAATATGTTGTATAGGTTTGTCATAGCTTTTCTTCCAAGGAGCAAGTGTCTTTTAATTACATGGCTACAGTCACCATCTGCAGTAATTTGGAGTCCAAGAAAATAAAGTCTGTCACTGTTTTCATTGTTTTCACTTCTATTTGCCATTAAGTGATGGGACTGGATGCCCATATAAGAAGAAACAAGAGCGAATATTTTCCTGGACCTTTAAAGATGAGTAAAACAGATGGTCTAGAGACTTTAGGCACTGTTATTAAAGCCTCATCCAGTAATAAGCATAATTGAGTGGCCCACCAGTGAACTCGAACTCTTCATCAGACCTAAGAATGAGTTTTTCTTAGCACCATAGGATGAAATAGTCAGGAAATGTTCCCCAAATCATGGTTGAATTTATGACCCCAAAGAAGCAATTGCAACTGAAAATTAGCACTTGTCGTCTGCCTCTTCAGAACAAGCCTTTAGTTAGCTAATTTCAGAAGATTTTATGAGCCCAAGTGCTAGCATCTTCTCATATCTAGAAAGGCACTAAAAAAAGGAGACATGCAGTGACCAGTAGTTCCTGTTATGTGTATATTAATACCATACATAAAGTAAACAACTTGGATAAAAGTCTCCCCAAGGTGCAAGGTCCAGACTGGGATTCAGGCTTACTCATACCAACATGACAAACCAAACAACTGAGACCTTAATCATACTAAACTCAGATCCAGGCAGAAATATTTCACATTCAGTTTGTATTCTCCAAGTTTTTAAGACAGGTCTATGCCTCATTTTAGCAGAATGTGGTTAGAGCCATCATCTCCCCGTTTCCTGAACTGAATTAAAACTGACTAGGATTCTGTCAGTCTCTGGAATACAAATCCTGAGTCCTTTGCCTTTTGCTTGTAGGACATAGATTTCATTCAGCCAACTTGATCTTCTTTGAGCTCCGAACAGTAGGCTCAAACAGTTGCTAATAAAGGAAGAGAGGATATGCAATAATAGCTTTGTTCAGTCACTAAGTCATGTTTGACTCTTTGCGACCCCATGGACTGAAGCATGCCAAATTTCCCTGTCCTTCACTGTCTCCTGGAGTTTGTTCAAATTCATGTTCATTGAATCAGTGATGCCATCCAGAAGGGGGCAACAGAGGAGAAACAGTCAAATGGTGGTTCAGCCTTGGGATAGTGTTCTGGTGTCCTGGTTCAGAATTGGGTTCCCCATCCAGGTGGGGAAGAACACAAGATTATGGAGCACCACCCTGTAACCTCATTACCAATCAATCAGAAAAAAGCCATACATCTTGTACCCCTCACCCCAAATTTCACTTTCCTCTTCTGGGCCCAGCAGTGACCATGCTGCGAGGCCTCCTGTTTAAACCTTGTCTGTTTCAACTGTTTACCAGGTGTTGACTAAAAAAGATGTACAATGCGAGAGTTGAGAGTTAAGTTTTATTTGAAACAAAATAAGGACTACAGACCAGTAGACACCTCAGATAACTCTGATAAACTGCCACAAAGAGGTCATGGTGGGAGGTTTTTGTGAAAGGGGAGTTCAGTGCAGTCAAGGGCTTACTTTACAAAAGGCTTTCTGCTAGTCACGAGGAGCTGATGTCACCCTGAAGGGATTTAGTGCTTTTCCAGATAATGAGGAGATGCAAGGATTGGAAGCATGAAATCAGTTCCTGAAAATACCTATTTGAGACCTGTTTCACCAGATTCCCTGGAACACAAAGTGCCTCATTCTCCACCCTGAACTGCCTTCAGGACATGCTGAAGGTCAACAGCTGAAGCAACACAGGATTCACTCTCTGCAGAGGCAGATGGCAAAAGCTCTTGGAAAACACTAATTTGTAGTTGACAAGATTCATTTCTGACAGGGTCCAACAGTTGAGGTTAAATTATTATTACTACAAGGGTGAACACTGGTTTCTGACACAGGACATCTGAATTTAAATTAAGTGGAGAGAGACTTCTGCTCTACTAGGATGACTTCATACTCTCAAGAGTAAGTAGTTACAGAAAAAAGAGACCTCTGCCCCAATTCCCAAGGAGTATTTTGAGTATGAAGTCTTTCAGCGGGGAATTGTCAGGGGAAACACACAGAAATCACCCTCCCTGGAGATCCAACAGTAACCACTTGTGTGAGTTATATTACAACAAGAGGTCCTGGAAGGAACTCGGAACTAACTACCACCAGGAAGAATGTGGGAAAGGTCAAAAGGAGAGAGGAGATGCCAGTCCATATTCCTACCAATCTGGCAAAATCCTTCTCACTGGAGTTCATCTTGACTGAGTGGCATGTGCATGACCAGAAAGGAGCCTGAGTCAAATGGTTGGCCAGAAACAACCTGGAAACTTACCCCATTACTATAAAACCTGAGACTGCAAGTCACATGCAGAGCAACTCTCCTAGGTTCCCTTACCCTGATGCTCTCTGCCCTAGTGCTCATTCCCAATAAAGTTTCTTGCTTTGTCAGCATATGTGTCTCCTTGGACAATTTATTCCTGAGTGTTAGACAACAGCCTAAACTTGGACCCTGGAAGGGGTCCCACTTCCTACAACAAAATGTCTGAAAAAAAAAAATTAAGAAAAAACTACTATATTTATTAGTATCTGAAAGAATTAAAAGTTAGAAATAAATGTAATCAAGAAATTGAAAGACATGTACACTGAAAACTACAAAATATTGATTCAAAGTATTGAACAAAACACAAATAAGTGGAAAGATATCCCATGCTCATACACTGAAATAATTAACATTATTAAAATATCCATAGTATACAACATGATTCTCAGATTTGATGAGAATCCTTATTCTTATTCCTTATCCATTCTTATTCCTTATCCTTATCCATTCCTTATCCTTCTTATTCCTTAATCCATTCCTTATCAAATTCCCAATGGCACTTAAAAAATAGACAATAAAATAACCCTAAAATTTGTATTGAAGACCTTGAAGAGCTAGAGCAGTTTTTAGCAAGAAGAACAGAGGTAGACACAAAACAATTGCTATTTTTAGATTATATTACAAAGCTGTATCAATCAAGACAGTATTGTACTGACATAAAATCTGACACATAGTTCAGTGTAACAAAATGGAGAGCCTAGACATAAATCCATGAATAAATGGTCAATTAATATTTGACAAGGCACCGAAACCACAATTATAAGGAATGGTTTGTTCAACAAATGACACTAGAAAAATTGAATATTCACAGAATGAAAGCAGTTCTTTGTCTTACACCATACACAAAAATTAATGGATTAAAGAATGAAACTTAAGATCTGAAACCTAAAACCCAAAAAAGAAAACATAACGGGAAACAAGTATGACTACAAAAAAAATTGACCATTTATGCACAGCAAAAGAAACAATCACAAAGATGAAAATGCAGCTTATGGATAGGAGAAAATATTTCCACACCACATATCTGATAAGGGGTTAATATGAAAATACATATGGAGCACTTACAAAAATCAGGAAAAAGGGACTTTCCTGATGGTACAGTGGATAGGAATCTGCCTGCCAATGCAGGGGGCAAAGGTTTGATCTCTGGTTCAGGGAGATTTCACATGCTGCAAAGCAGCTAAACTATGTGCCATAACAAAAGAAGTCCGCCTCCTCTAGAGCCTGCGCATCACACCTACTGAAGCCCATGTGCCTAGATCTTGTGCTCCAAAACAAGAGAAATCACCATAGTGAGAAACTTTGCACCTCAACAAAGAGTGGCCCAGAGTGGTCGGAACTAGAGAAAGCCTTAGTGCAGCAATGAAGACTCAGTGCAATCAAAAATTAATTTTAAAAATTAAAACAAGAAAAAAGTTAATCTAAAAGAATTGGGAAAGGACCTGAATAGATGTCTTTTAATAAAAAGCGACCTCACGGGCTGTAGACTAACAGGCTCCTCCGGGCATGGGATTTTCAACACAAGAGTGCTGGAGTAGATTGCCATTTCCTTCTCCAGGGGATTTTCCCGACCCAAGAATCCAATCCAGGCTTCCGCATTGTAGGCAGACGCTTTACCGTCTGAGCCACCAGAAAACAATAAAAAGCAAAAAGAAAATATGCTTAAAAATCAGTAATCATCAGTTCAGTTCAGTCTTTCAGTTGTGCCTGACTTTTTGCAACCTCATGAATCGCAGCACACCAGGCCTCCCTGTCCATCACCAACTCCCAGAGTTCACTCAGACTCACGTCCATAAAGTCAGTGTTGTCATCCAGCCATCTCATCCTCTGTCGTCCCCTTCTCCTCCTGCTCCCAATCCCTCTAGCATCAGAGTCTTTTTCAGTGAGTCAGCTCTTTGCATGAAGTGGCCAAAGTACTGGAGTTTCAGCTTCAGCATCATTCCTTCCAAAGAAATCCCAGGGCTGATCTCCTTTAGGAGGCACTGGTTGGATCTCCTTGCAGTCCAAGGGACTCTCAAGAGTCTTCTCCAACACCACAGTTCAAAGGCATCAATTCTTCGCTACTCACCTTTCTTCACAGTCCAAATCTCCCATCCATACATTACCACAGGAAAAAACATAGCCTTGACTAGACGGACCTTTGTTGGCAAAGTAATGTCTCTGCTTTTCAATATGCTATCTAGGTTGGTCATAACTTTTCTTCCAAGGTAAATGTCTTTTAATTTCATGGCTGCAGTCACCATCTGCAGTAAGTTTGGAGCCCCCCAAAATGAAATTTGATACTGTGTCCACTGTTTCCCCATCTATTTGCCATGAAGTGATGGGACCAGATGCCATGATCTTCATTTTCTGAATGTTGAGCTTTAAGTCAACTTTTTCACTCTCCACTTTCACTTTCATCAAGAAGCTTTTTAGTTCCTCTTCACTTTGTGGGTTGCCACTTCCCTCTCCATACTCCATTTTCACTGCACTGTTACTTACAATGACCAAGATATGGAAACAACCTAAATGTCCATCAACAGATAAAAGAGTAAATAAAATGTGGTCTATGTATACAGAGGAATATTATTCAGCCATAAAAAGGAGAAATATTGATGTTGATGTTTGCTATAGTATGAATGAACCTGGATGACATAATCTTAGTGAAATTAGCTAGAGAAAAATACTGTATGACATCACTTATATGAGGCATCTAAAAAAGTTGAATTTATAGAATGAGGACTGAGGACTTGTGGAAATTTTGATCAAAGTGTACAAACAGTAAAAACATTTACTTTTAAGATTGATGCTAATGTATATAGCACAGTGACTATAGTTAATAATAACATATTGTATACCTAAAATTTGCTAAAAGAATGAATCTTATGTTTTCTTGCTACTACCCCAAAAAGGTAACTGTGTATAGTGATGATATATTAATTAATTTATTTCTGATAAGTATGTTACTATATATACATATGTCAAAACATCACCCTGTACATACTATTTTTATTAGTCAATTATACCTCAATGAACCTAGGAAATATATAAAATAGAGAAAAAGGAAAAAAAAATAAGGATTATTGATAAATCTGGAAAATTATGAAAGAGATAGTATGATATAATAAATAGTTTGGGTTGATTATTCAGGCCAGAGTTGTACATTTAAGTGCTTTCAGAGACCAGAGTGAAAATCTGATTCTGTGAAGTTGGCATCAGTAATTAGAACTGAGTATGGGGGACACTAAATGACTGGAGACCAGGTCACTTCTTCCTAAAAATTACCCAAATGCAAGTGATTTAGAAAACACTGAACCAGCCAACAAAATACACCTAGGAACAGATTTACTCAAAGGCCAGCAGATTTTATTCCCTGAATGGGGCTTTGGATTGCCATTGAAGTACAGCACTGATATCATGACAATCTCAGTTCAGTTCAATTCAGACACTCAGTCATGTCCGACTCTTTGTGACCCCATGAGTCACAGCACACCAGGCCTCCGTGTCCATCGCCAACTCCCAGAGTTCACTCAGACTCATGTCCATCGAGTCTGTGATGCCATCCAGCCATCTCATCCTCTGTCGTCCCCTTCTCCTCCTGCCCCCAATCCCTTCCAGCATTAGAGTTTTTACAATGAGTCAACTCTTCGCATGAGGTGGCCAAAGTACTGGAGTTTCAGCTTCAGCATCATTCCTTCCAAAGAAATCTCAGGGCTGATCTCCTTCAGAATGGACTGGTTGGATTTCCTTGCAGTCCAAGGGACTCTCAAGAGTCTTCTCCAACACCACAGTTCAAAAACATCAATTCTTCGGTGCTCAGCCTTCTTCACAGTCCAACTCTCACATCCATACATGACCACTGGAAAAACCATAGCCTTGACTAGACGGACCTTTGTTGGCAAAGTAATGTCTCTGCTTTTCAATATGCTATCTAGGTTGGTCATGTCTTTTCTTCCAAGGAGTAAGCGTCTTTTAATTTCATGGCTGCAGTCACCATTTGCAGTGATTTTGGAGCCCCAAAAATAAAGTCTGATACTGTGTCCACTGTTTCCCCATCTATTTGCCATGAAGTGATGGGACCAGAGGCCATGATCTTTGTTTTCTGAATGTTGAGCTTTAAGCCAACTTTTTCACTCTCCACTTTCACTTTCATCAAGAGGCTTTTTAGTTCCTCTTCACTTTATGCCTTTAAGGGTGGTGTCATCTGCATATCTGAGGTTATTGATATTTCTCCCAGCAATCTTGATTCCAGTTTGTGCTTCTTCCAGCCCAGTGTTTCTCATGATGTACTCTGCATAGACGTTAAATAAGCAGGGTGGCAATATACAGCCTTGATGTACTCCTTTCCCTATTTGAAACCAGTCTGTTGTTCCATGTCCAGTTCTAACTGTTGCTTCCTGACCTGCATATAGGTTTCTCAAGAGGCAGGTCAGGTGGTCTGGTATTCCCATCTCTTTCAGAATTTTCCATAGTTTATTGTGATTCACACAGTCAAAGTCTTTGGCATAGTCAATAAAGCAGAAATAGATGTTTTTCTGGAACTCTTGTTTTTTTCAAACTACCGCACAATTGCACTCATCTAACACGTGAGTAAAGTAATGCTCAAAATTCTCCAAGGCAGGTTTCAGCAATACATGAACTGTGAACTTCCAGATGTTTAAGCTGGTTTTAGAAAAGGCAGAAGAACCAGAGATCAAATTGCCAACATGACGATCTGAAGAAGTATAAATCTCCATAACCACTGCTTTGTCATTTTAGCAAGACACTTTAGGAAAAAGAATGGATGAGACAATATTCTCTGAATGTGTTGTATTGCACAAAGCTTGGAGGAAAAAATAAATAGTAATATCTTTCTTCTTTTTCACCCTTTCTGTCTATAAGGGACTATACAGAAAAGAAAAGAAAAGAAAAAAAAAAAACACATAAGGGAAAATTTATCTTAATAGTAAGAGGTTTAGCAGTTTTCCATGACTGCCATAAGAAATTATGACAAACTTTGTGGCTTAAAACAATAAAAATTTATTCTCTCACATTTCTTCAGGCCAGTAACCCAAATTCAGTTTTACTGAGGATAAAATAAAATTTTAGCTGAGGTTTAGTTCCTCAGGAGGTTCTAGGAGAGAAACTGTTCATTTCCTCTTTCATCATGTGGTGGCCGCCAAGCATTCCTTAACTTGTAATCACATCACTCAAATCCCTGTCTGTGTGGTCACATTTTTCTCTCCTCTTCCTGTCAAATGTCCCTCTTATAAAGATATAAGGCTCACTCATACAATCCAGGATAACCTTCCCAATGCAAAAACTTTAATGACATTTTATGGGCTACATAATAGTGTTTGAATGTTCCAGAGGTTGGGACCTGATTATCTTCTGGGAGCTTAGTATTAGTATTAGATGACCAAAACTAAGAAATAGTTTTTTTGAGCAAGCTATTTTCTGCAGTCTTATTTAAGTCAGGGTTTTCAAGAGAAACAAAAACAATAAGATATATAGAGAGATGATAGATATAGATACAGCTATATCTGTAGCTTACTGCCAAATTCAGACTTAAATTGAAGAAAATAAGGGAAAACCACTAGACCACTCAGGTATGACCTAAATCAAATCTTTTATGATTATACTAGGCTTCCCTGATGGCTCAGACAGTAAAGTGTCTGCCTACAATGTGGAAGACCCGGGTTCA
This sequence comes from Nanger dama, assembly GCA_917880005.1. Classification (NCBI taxonomy): domain Eukaryota; kingdom Metazoa; phylum Chordata; class Mammalia; order Artiodactyla; family Bovidae; genus Nanger; species Nanger dama. The sequence goes on along the minus strand of CAKJTW010000006.1, from coordinate 57,883,815 downwards.
ATCCCTGGGTCAGGAAGATCCCCTGGAGAAGAAATGGCAACCCACTTCATTACTCTTGACTGGAAAATTCCATGGACTGAGGAGCCTGGTAGGCTACAGGCCATGGGGTTGCAAAGAGTAGGATATGACTGAGCAACTTCACTTTCACATTTTTCACTTTACCATTATAGAGTGGAAGTGGGAAATATACTCATGGAATTATATCTGATAGACAGAATGCCTGGTGAACTATGGAAGGAAGTTTGTGACATGATACAGGAGACAGAGATCAAGACCATCCCAAAGAAGAAGAAATACAAAAAATCAAATGGCTGTCTGAGGAGGCCTTACAAATAGCTGTGAAAAGAAGAGAAGTGAAAAGCAAAAGAGAAAAGGAAAAATATATGCACCTGAATGCAGGTTCCAAAGAATAGCAAGGAGAGATAAGAAAGCCTTCTTCAGTGACCAGTGCAAAGAAATAGAGGAAGCAATAGAACAGGAAAGACTAGCGATCTCCTCAAGAAAATTAGAGATACCAAGAGAACTTTTCATGCAAAATGAGCACAGTAAAGGACAGAAATGATATGGACCTTATAGAGTCAGAAGATACTAAGAAAAGGTGGCAAGAATACACAGAAGAACTATACAAAAAGATCTTCATGACCCAGATAATCACGATGGTATGATCACTCACCTAGAGCCAGACTTCCTGGAATGTGAAGTCAAGTGGGCCTTAGAAAGCATCACTACAAACAAAGCTAGTGGAGGTAATGGAATTCCAGTTGAGCTATTTCAAATGCTAAAAGATGATGCTGTGAAAGTGCTGCACTCAATATGCCAGCAAATTTGGAAAACTCAGCAGTGACCACAGGACTGGAAAAGGTCAGTTTTCATTACAATCCCAGAGAAAGGCAATGCCAAAGAATGCTCAAACCGCTGCACAACTGCACTCATCTCAGACGCTAGTAGAGTAATGCTCAAAATTCTCCAAGCCAGGCTTCAACAGTGTGTGCACTGTGAACTTCCTGATGTTCAAGCTGGTTTTAGAAAAGGCAGAGGAACCAGAGATCAGGTTGCCAATATCTGCTGGATTATCAAAAAAGCAAGGGAATTCCAGGAAAAAAAAAATCTGTTTCTGCTTTATTGACTATGCCAAAGTTTTGACTGTGTGGATCACCATAAACTGAAAAATTCTTAGAGATGGGAATAGCAGACCATCTGACCTGGCTTCTGAGAAATCAGTATGCAGGTCACGAAACAATAGTTAGAATGGACATGGAACAACAGAGTGGTTCCAGTTAGGGAAAGGAGTACATCAAGGCTGTGCATCGTCACCCTGATAATTAACTTATATGCAGAGTACATCAGGGGCAACGCTGGGCTGGATGAAGCACAAACTGGAATCAAGATTGCTGGGAGAAAAATCAATAACCTCAGATATGCAGATGACACCACCCTTATGGCAAAAAGCAAAGAACTAAAGAGCCTCTTGATGAAAGTGAAAGAGGAGAATGAAAAAGCTTGCTTAAAACTCAACATCCAAGAAAGTAAAATTACGATACCTGGTCCCATCATTCCGTGGCAAATAGATGGGGAAACAGTGGAAAGTGACAGACTATATGTTCTTGGGCTCCAAAATCACTGCAGATAATGACTGCAGCCATGAAATTAAAAGACGCTTACTCCTGGGAAGAAAAGTTATGACCAACCTAAACAGCATATTAAAAAGCAGAGACATTATTTTGCCAACATAAGTTCATCTAGTCAAGGCTATGGTTTTTCCAGTAGTCATGTACGGATGTGAGAGTTGTATTATAAAGAAAGCTGAGAGCTGCAGAATTGATACTTTTGAAACATGGTGTTGGAGATGACTCTTGAAAGTCCATTGGACTGCAAAGAGATCTTACTGGCTCATCCTAAAGGAAATCAATTTTGAATATCCAAAGGAGACCAGTCCTAGTTATTCATTGGAAGGACTGATGCTGAGGCTGAAACTCCAATACTATGGCCACCTCATGCAAAGTGTTGGCTCATTGGAAAAACCCTGATGCTGGGAAGGATTGGGGGCAGAAGCAGAAGGGGACAACAGAGGATGAGATGGCTGGATGGCATCACTGACTCGATGGATGTGAGTCTGAGTGAACTCTGGGAGTTGGTGATGAACAGGGAGGCCTGGCGTGCTGCGATTCCTGGGGTCGCAAAGAGTTGGGCATGACTGAGTGACTGAATGGAACTGAAGTATATATATTCAATGAGATAAATATATGGATATACACAGAGGCATCACTTTACAGACAAAGGTCCATATAGTCAGAGCTTTTTCCAGTAGTCGTGTATGAATGTGAGAGTTTAATCATGAAGAAGGCTGAGTGTCAAAGAATTGATGCTTTTGAATTGTGGTGCTGGTGAAGACTCTTGAGAGTCCCTTGGACCACAAGGAGATCAAACCAGTCAATCCTAAAGGAAATCAACCCTGATTATGGATTGGAATTACTAGTGATGAAGCTGAAGCTCCAATACTTCGGCCGCTTGATGTGAAGAACCAGCTTATTGGGAAAGACCCTAATGCTGGGAGATTGAGGGCAGGAGGAGACTGAGGCAACAGAAGATGTTTTGCTTGGATGACATCACCGATTCAATGGACATGAGTTTGAGCAAGCTTTGGGAGTAGTGAAGGACAGGGTATTCTAGTATACTTCAGTGTATGGAGTCACAAGGAGTCAGTCAGTCAGGACTTAGTGACTGAACAACAATGTATAGATAGATATTAAGTCCCTGTCTGAGTCTGGAAGCCAAAGGTAAGATGTTCTAACGTTCCAGCTAGAAAAGAGTCAGATTGTGTGAGTAATTCTCCTTCTACCATTTTCTTTTACGCAGACCTTCACCAAGTTAGATGATGCCCATCCACACTGTGGAGATAATCTGCTTTACTCAGCCTATTGATTCAAATATTAATATCACCCAGAAACACCCAGAAATATGTTTAACCATTATCTGGGTACCGCACAGCCCAGTCAAACTGACATATGATTAATAACCATCTCAGGAATCTAAATCACTATTTTAGAGATAGCGAATATCACTTATAAATAGAATTCTTGTTAGGTTGCTCCTCCTTACCTCATTATTTGAAGCACTGTTATCAGTAACTACTTTAAGTGTTTTTAGATATTAAAGAAGGTGAGAAAAGTGTACCTCATATATTGTAGCAAAGCAGGCACAGTGCATCATTTACCTTAAATTTCTCCTAAGTCTAGGGCTTATATCAGAAGCTACAAATACCAGTGTGGAAACAAAATGTAAATATTCTAGAACTCAATTATCAAATATTTTTCCTACTCTGTCATGTGATTAAACCACTTCTTATCTCATTGCAGACCACTAGTCTCTATACAACATAATACCCAACTATTCTAGTGGAAAAACATACTGGACTTTGAAAACAACTTTTCTTCTACTTCTCAGCCTTATTATAAAATGCAAATATCTTTGAAGTCAAAAGTTTGTAGTAACCCAACTTTCAAACTATCAACTTAAATCTTTTATGATAGAATAAATACTGCAGTTCCATATAAAACTTCCCCATATAATAAAATTCTCAAGGTTATTTCCAACTATGGTAATTTACATCACCTGGTTGTGAAGCTTCTGACAACTCTAACATGTGGAGTTCTGACTAAATGGACCATCTGTTTGCTTTTCCCTCACACAGCGACAGCAAGGGCCCTGCTCTGTGTGGAAATCTATCAGAGCTTCTTTAGGTTTACCTGGTCACTGGGAGTGCTGAGAACCCAGACTGTGGGGTGTTCATACAAGGGACTGTTTCCACTATTCACCACATTTGGAGAAACACTATAGTTGGCAGTTTTACTAAACAATGGGGGAAAACAGCAAGTGCTAGAGAATAGTAGAACCCATGTGATTTACAGAGGGAGTTATAGAAAGTTGTAAGGTGAAATTATAGGTAAAATAAAGGAAGTCTTTTGAAGCAATCTTTCCAGTAACAGTTTATGGAAAGTTTAGTATTGCAGGTGTCCAAGAAGCCTAATTATTCCATTCTCTGTTGATTTACAAAACATCCATATAATGCAGCAGGAAGGCAAGTGGGAAGACAGTAAAACTCAAGCATTCTTCTTTCTCTTTATTCCAGATACATAATAAAATCCCTGCATTGTGAAGAACTATACAAATTTAGTAAAGAATTTAAAACAGAAAACTCTAGCTTCAGTATCACATAAACTATTTTAATAAAATAGAAATGCATATCATTATGTAAATTACTACTATCAAAATAATGGGAAAATGCAGAATAAAAAATTTGAAAATGAGAGGAATTTAAATATACATATTATGAATATTTAGAAAGTATCAACTCCTATAATTATATATTAAAAGTTGATGATATGTTATCTTACTACAGCAGATGGAACATAGGATTAGTATTGTAGATTTTTCTAAACTGATTTTGAAAACACGAATATAGTGATATCAAATATTAAAGTAAGAGGAAATATACCATCACGTGACAAACATGACTATACTAAGTAGGATACTTTTATAATATTTAAAACCATTTGCTTCACAGTTGACTATAGGTCTTGTCACTCCCCTTAAATTTAATAAATTCACAATAAGGAAGCTTTTCAAAATTATTTACCAGGCAGTGATATGCCAGTGAAACAAAGTAGCTGTTATTTATCATGGATGTGTCCGTAATGTATATGATTCAAGGTTTTTTATAATATTGGAAAAAAAGAAAACACAATCTTCTATCCTATTCTAATAATACCTTGTAGCTCTTCCAGAACTTCTCTTTTAATATAATCTACTCAAACTTTTTTACAAGTTGACTGCTGTATAAATAAATATTACGTATGAAGGGAAGAGGTTTTGTTTCTGGTTTGGAAATAGAAAATTATGAAAGGTTGTCACTCCAGCTAAAACATGAGAAGCCTCCAGATAAACTGAAAAAGTCATTATTTGTTATAAATCCAGTGACAAGCTGTACACTTAAAGAAAATTACAAAAATCTAAACTCTAGAGTGTAAACTTCCTAATCTTTTCTTTGGAGGTAAAGGTTGGAAACACTTAGATGTAAAGGCGTGATCACTGAGAAAATTACTGGGAGCAAGAGGAGACAGGAACAGCCCATCAAAGAAAGACAATTCACCAGCCAGGAAGAAAACACCCAAATGCTTGACAAGTCTGTATGTCTGAAACTGGAGGCATATGCTAGTAAAGTAATGCTCAAAATTCTCCAAGCCAGGCTTCAGCAATACGTGAACTACGATCTCCCTGATGTTCAAGATGGTTTTAGAAAAGTCAGAGGAAACAGAGATCAAATTGCCAACATCTGTTGGATCATGGAAAAAGAAAGAGAGTTCCAGAAAAACATCTATTTCTGCTTTATTGACTATGCCAAAGCCTTTGACTGTGTGCATCACCACAAACTGTGGAAAATTCGGAAAGAGATTGGAATACCAGACCACTTGACCTGCCTCTTGAGAAATCTGTATGGAGGTCAGAAAGCAACAGTTAGAACTGGACATGGAACAACAGATTGGTTCCAAATAGGAAAAGGATTACATTAAGGCTGTATATTGTCACCCTGCCTATTTAACTTATATGCAGAGTACATCATGAGAAATGCTGGACTGGAAGAAACACAAGCTAGAATCAAGACTGCTGGGAGAAATATCAATAACCTCACATATGCAGATGACACCACCCTTATGGCAGAAAGTGGAGAGGAACTAAAAAGCCTCTTGATGAAAGTGAAAGAGGAGAGTAAAAAGTTGGCTGAAAGCTCAACATTCAGAAAATGAAGATCATGGCATCCGGTCCCATCACTTCATGGGAAATAGATGGGGAAACAGTGGAAACAGTGTCAGACTTTATTTTTGGGGGCCTCAAAATCACTGCAGATGATGAATGCAGCCATGAAATTAAAAGATGCTTACTCCTTGGAAGAAAAGTTATGACCAACCTAGACAGCATATTGAAAAGCAGAGACATTACTTTGCCGACTAAGGTTCATCTAGTCAAGGCTATAGTTTTTCCAGTAGTCATGTATGGATGTAAGAGTTGGACTGTGAAGAAGGCTGAGCGCCAAAGAATTGATGCTTTTGAACTGTGGTGTTGGAGAAGACTCTTGAGAGTTCCTTGGACTGCAAGGAGATCCAACCAGTCTATTCTGAAGGAGATTAACCCTGGGATTTCTTTGGAAGGAATGATGCTAAAACTGAAACTCCAGTACTTTGGCCACCTCCTGCTAAGAGTTGATTCATTGGAAAAGACTCTAATGCTGAGAAGGATTGGGGGCAGGAGGAGAAGGGGACGACGGAGGATGAGATGACTGGATGGTATCACGGACTCGATGGACGTGAGTCTGAGTGAACTCCGGGAGTTGGTGATGGACAGGGAGGTCTGGTGTGCTGCGATTCATGACATCGCAAAGAGTCAGACACGACTGAGCGACTCAACTGAACTGAACTGAAAAGAAGACAACCTTTGCCAAGTATAGACACTTTGTATCTCTGGGCTCCACATCCTCAGATTCAACTAACATGGATGAAAAATATTTGAAAAAATTCAAAAAGTTTCAAAAAACAAAACTTAAATCTGCTGCACATCAGCGATTTTTGACATAACATGCACATTATATTGTTTTATAAGTAATTTTAAGATAGGTGATTTAAAGTTTAGAGGAGAATGTGCACAGATGGCAAACAAATACTATACCACCATTTTATTTAAGGGACTTGAACAGCTTTGGATTTTTTTTTATTGGAGGAGAGATGCTCCTAGAACCAGTCACTTGAAGACATCAAGGAATGACTAATTACTTTCCAGGAGAATTTTGCAGAGTAAACAGATGCTGAGGAAAATCTGCACAATAGAGAAGTGATTCCAGTTTTGAGGGCTTTCCTTGTAGCTCAGCTGGTATAGAAGCCACTTACAATGCAGGAGACCCTGGGTTGGAAAGATCCCCTCAAGGATGGATAGGCAGCCCACTCCAGTATTCCTGCCTAGTGACTCTCCATGGAAAGAGGAGCCTAGAGGGCTACAGTTCATGGTGTCTAAAAGAGTCAGACAGGACTGAGCGACTAAGCACAGCACAGCACACCAGTTTTGGAGAGTCTGTAACTTAGCAGACAGTATAAGATCTAGCATACTTGAATTCTGCTCTTTTGGGACCCAGAGTCCTTGCCATGTTTGACCTGAATGGAGAAGCTGGCAGCACTGAATTCTCTTTCAAAACAACTGAAGTGAAGTGAAGTCGTTCAGTCATGTCCGGCTCTTTAAGCCAAAGTGAATTGAGTTATGTAAGCTATAACCAAACCTCCAGCTAATTCAACTTCTAATAAGATCATTGATAACAACAGCTCAGCTTAGTGGAAGTTTGGTAACCAAGTTAAAAAAAAAAACTGAGATCATAGAATTTCAGGTTTGGAATACCAAAACCTTTCTGTTAGAAAAAAAGAAAGAAATGTTCCCCTTTTGAAAGAATAGTGCAAATTCCTTGAAAATCTCAATTTATAAACTGAAACAATAACATAGGAAACTTGAATAGCCATATTAATGACATTAAATTCATGCCAATAACAGTTTTAGAAAATTCTTCACAAAGAAATCTCCAGACCCAGAGAGCTTCACCGGTGAACTCTATTAAATTTTTATGTGTAAATTACACCAATAATTTTATAAACTTTTTTCAGAAAATAGAGGAAACTCATCTCCATTCATTTTGTGAGGACAGCATTACCACAAAGCCAAATTGGATGATCATATCTCAAAATAAGAACTTACAGAACTTAATTTAATGCTGCCATCATGTTGAAATACTTAATCATTTTTTAACCCAAGGCCCCAAAATTTCATTTTGTACTGGACCTCCCTTAATTTTAAAAGACTGAGTGCTTTCTTCTTAAGATCAAAAAGGTCAATATATCCACCCTCCCAACTTCCACTTGAACTTTGTATTGGAAGCCCAGCTGGAGAGGAAAAAAAAAAAGCAAAATTATCTCCTGCTTTGAAGTACAAAAGCATAAAAATATATTTTATAAAAATTATTAAAATTGTGAACTCAGTTTATCAATCTGGCAGATAAAAGGCCATTACACAAAAATTATTCACATTTCTACATGCTAGCAATTAACAAGTTGAAAAGGAAATTTTCAAATTATCATTTAAATTTGTATCTAACATAAAATGGTATTTAATTTCACAAAAGATGTGTAAACTCTATACAAGAAATATATAAACATTAGAGTGAGATATTAAGGGACTATTAAGTGAATGAAGAAATAGACCATGTTTGTGAATTAAAATACTCAATCTTGTTACAAGAACAATTCTCCTCAAATTGATTTATAAGTTAAATTCCAATAAAAACCCCGAGTTTTGTGTGTGTGTGTGTGTTTTTATGTTTGTTTGGTTTTGGCTTCTTAGGAATTGACAAAATGAATCACATTTATTGGAAAAAATAGCTTTTAGAAAGGCCATAGCAATTTTGAAAACAAAATTTGAGGAAGGATTTGTACTACTTGATTTTTAAACAATGTGAAGCTGAAGATATATTGATGAGAACAATAATAAATACATCAAATGTATAGAATAAAAAAGGCTGAAAAGATCAACGCTCATAGTTAGCTGATTTTTAACAGATGAGCCAAAAGAATGCATAGAGAAAGGAATTGTCTTTTCAAAAAATAAGTAATGCAATATCCAAGTGTCTGTTTGAGGTTGTAAATGTGTAATATTAATCCCATGAAAATATTAATGGAGGATGGATCATAAAAATAAAAGCTAAAGCTATGAAGACTCCAGAACAAAACACTAGAATTTTAACTACAGTGAGATGGATAAAGATTTCTTGTTAGGTATAAAAGAAAGCATAATGAATTGGATCTCATCACAATTAAAATCTTCTACAGTTCAAAAGGTAGCTTTAAGCAAGATAAAAAACAAAACACAATATAGACTACAGGAAATATTGATAATAAATATATCACTTTGCCAACTAAGGTGCATCTAGTCAAGGCTATGGTTTTTCCAGTAGTCATGTATGGATGTGAGAATTGGACTATGAAGAAGGCAGAGTACCGAAGAATTGATGCATTTGAACTGTGGTGTTAGAAAAGACTCTTGAGAGTCCCATGGACTGCAAGGAGATCCACCCAGTCCATTCTGAAGGAGATCAGCCCTGGGATTTTGGAAGGAATGATGCTAAAGCTGAAACTCCAGTACTTTGGCCACCTCATGTGAAGAGCTGACTCACTGGAAAAGACTCTAATGCTGGGAGGGACTGGGGGCAGGAGGAGAAGGGGACGACAGAGGATGAGATGGTGGATGGTATCACGAGCTCAATGGACATGAGTCTGAGTGAACTCTGGGAGCTGATGATGGACAGGGAGGCCTGGCATGCTGTGATTCATGTCGTCGCAAAGAGTCGGACATGACTGAGCGACTCAAATGAACTGAACTGAACAAAGTCTTTATGCTTAAAATACATAAAGAATCTCTATAACCCAATAACAAAAAAAATAGCTTAAGATGAGTAACACATGAACATATATTTCATGAATACAACTTATATCTCAATTGTCACGTAGTTTCATGGCTATATACATTTCCTAAAACTCACTAAATTGTATTGTTAAAATCTGTGCATCTTATAGTAGTTAATTATACTTAAATAAAATTGATTAAAATGAAAGTGGAAAACGACTCTAAAATCCCACAATATGTAAAAATATTTAAATTTCTCTGTAGAGTTTCCATGCTTTATCTACATGTTTACTTTTTGCCTAGGTTTATAAATATTTTTGTTAGTTTCATTTCCCATTAATTGAGAAAGAAAATAAAAATAATTTTCACAATTTCAAGTCTGTTTTTATGGTAACCATTTTATTATTTCCTCCACTTCTAATAGTCATAGCTATCACTTACGGAGGATCTCTTAGTTTTCTGGCAATGCATAAGGTCATTTGCATGCATTATTTCATCTTAATCCTCAACTTATCATTTAGAAAACAACTACCCTAAAATGAGCAGCATTATATTGATTTACATTCTTATTTTAAGAATTAATGTATCTAAAATTATACATCTACTGATGAAAAAGAAATATCCCCACTTTCTCATAAAGCCATACTGTATGCTCATTATTCATATTTTCTTCATATTCAGTGCCATTTTTCACTCTCATCTTTTTGTGAACTATAGGAGTGGTTGTGTCTAAGTTAATCAGTTTGCAAGAGAGGTGTATTGGCTAGAATTTTTAGTTATAAACGCTAGAATCTACTTTAGCTAATGGTAGAAGAAAGATATGAATACAGATATAGAAATATTGGGAGAGATGAAGAAATAGCTAAACTAAACTTCTACAGGGATAGTTCTTTAAGGTTTAGCATAAGAACTTGTCTGCTGAAGGACTGCTGCTTCTCTTATAACTAGGACATTTCAAGATATTGCTACCACTGCTTCACACTCCAGAGGTACTCTCTCTTTCCCAAGCAGAAATTCTATTACTGCCACTGATTGCAGGAAATAACCATGAAACAGATATTGTGCTCTCTGCCTGATTTTGTTCACATGACTTTTTCCACATCAAAGTAAATGAGTTCCATGAGTATATCAGATTGGCACAGCCTAAATCACAGATATGTATTCCGATGGCAAATGAAACTGGAAACACAGAAGTTTCATTCATTCATCCATTCATTCATTCACTTTCCCACTGAATTAATTATATTCCACAGTAAGGATCCAGGAAGGATAAGCTTCAGCACGGTGGGAAAATTGAAAAAGAATTTAGACAGTGTTGAATAACAAATTCACAAACTTAATGGAGTTGAATCTTTGTATTTTAACATTTATTTAAATGTTCCTCCCCAAATAAGCTGTACTATTTAGTTCTTTAATTTTATAATTTATTGAGCTTTTCTTTTTGACTGATGCATGATTAATTTTAATGCTCCATAAATGTGGAAAAATTGCATATGATTTTTGTCAGGTGCAAAGTTTGACACACACACTGATAGCTTATCAATCTTCTATAGCTCTCATTTTTCATAAGCCATACCCAAAAATGACTTCCCTTGCCTTCAAGTCCCTGATTGGTTGTTTTTCATTGTTCGTCAGCTGCCTGAAAAGTCATTTACCTCTTTGCCCTATTTAGATTGCATTTTTCATTTCTATAATTTTATCCTTACATTCTGAATTCCCTCTGCATACTTTTCCATCTAGTGTCTTCACATGGTAAAATCCAAACCATTGTTAAAATCTTCTTCCTATTAATTCATGTATCATACACAAGCAGCTGAATCTATCTAGAGAAATGCTAAAAGCAGGATGACAGATTTCACTTTCCATTTATGTCCATGAATATCAAATACATCCTCAGAACTTTCAAAATTCTGTTTTCCTCATCGATTCATTCTTTCTGTCTCCCAGACTGCAATTTCATAACTTTTGGTTCTCGGACTTCTCACAGGATAATCTTGAATTTGAGTAGTTGGAAAATTTTAGAAGAAAGCTTCATGTTGCCACCCAGCCACCTCCCATCTTCATGCCCACACACTCCACCTTCTCTCATAAGGAATTGCTCTGCATCCCTGCTCCTCTTTAAAGGCAACTTGTCCATTTGCTCTATTTAAGGGTTTGGCACCTGTAATATATATTTTTTCTACCATATCATCTTAAAGCTTAAAGCTCAACATTCAGAAAATGAAGATCATGACATCCGGTCCCATCACTTCATGGGAAATAGATGGGGAAACAGTGGAAACAGTGTCAGACTTTATTTTGGGGGCTCCAAAATCACTGCAGGTGGTGACTGCAGCCATGAAATTAAAAGATGCTTACTCCTTGGAAGAAAAGTTATGACCAACCTAGATAGCATATTCAAAAGCAGAGATATTAGTTTGTCGACTAAAGTCCATCTATTCAAGGCTATGGTTTTTCCAGTGGTCATGTATGAATGTGAGAGTTGGACTGTGAAGAAGGCTGAGCGCCAAAGAGTTGATGCTTTTGAACTGTGGTGTTGGAGAAGACTCTTGAGAGCCCCTTGGACTGCAAGGAGATCCAACCAGTCCATTCTGAAGGAGATCAGCCCTGGGATTTCTTTGGAAGGAATGATGCTAAAGCTGAAACTCCAGTACTTTGGCCACCTCATGCGAAGAGTTTGCGAAGTTGACTCATTGGAAAAGATTCTGATGCTGGGAGGGATTGGGGGCAGGAGGAGAAGGGGACGACAAAGGATGAGATGGCTGGATGGCATCACTGACTCGATGGACATGAATCTGAGTGAACTCCAGGAGTTGGTGATGAACAGGGAGGCCTGGCATGCTGCAATTCATGGGGTCGCAGAGTCGGACACGACTGAGCAACTGAACTGAACTGAACCATATTGTCAAATTCTTCTCTACTGTATCATTTCCAGAGACACATAAACATGCCATTATATCTTTTTTTAAATTGCATTCTCTTATGTACCCATTCAGTTAACCACCAATCCATTTCTTTGCTCCTTTTTAAAGGAAAGTCCTTGAAAGAGATAAAATTTAAGCTTACTGTCTCCTTCTCTTGTATTTTCTTCTCAGCCTAATCAAGCTTTAATTCCCACTACATTACAAAGCCGTTCTCAACAGAGATAAGTATGTTGTAAATCAATAAATTATGTGTCAGTGTAAGCAGCTCCATTGCCCACTTGACTTCATATTCCAAGATGTCTGGCTCTAGATGAGTGATCACATCATCATAATTATCTGGGTCGTGAAGATCTTTTTGTACAGTTCTTCCGTGTATTCTTGCCACATCTTCTTAATATCTTCTGCTTCTGTTAGGTCCATACCTTTAGACCTTAATCACAAGGATGACCTCGTTAGGCAACAGTTAACTTAGCTCCTGATTTCTGCTTTGCTAAATATACACAATACCTTACCTAACATGTTAATTCCTTTCCTAGATTAAAAGGAGTAAAACTGAAGAAGTAAGTACCTAAAGAGTGACGGACACTTACCCCTAGCTTCCTTTAGTAAATATGCTGGTGGATCCCCCTGGGTGCAGTAGATCAGATCGGCAAGAGAACATTCAAATGCAGGCAGACCATGCGAACTAGACTGCTTCCCAAAAAAGACTTGAAGTCAGCAGTCCTGTATGCAGTGGAAAAATAGCAAAGAATCTGATTTCCTGCCTTAACACCTGAGATCCGCCCCCCCTTTCCCTTTAATCTTCCAAGTTGATTTTTAGACTTAAGTTCACTCTCTCCCCAGATTGCTGGCTTTTTTGAGTAAAGTAACTTTCTTCCCTGCCAAAGCTTGCCCCTCAATGTTTTGGCTGCTGAGTGGTGAGCAGCCAAGCCTGTGTTCAGTTACACTGGGCCTCTTGCTTTCATACAGCCCTGTCAACACCCTGAAAGGGCTATAGTAATGTTTTCACATTGTCATATATTATTGCTTTTATTGTTTTAATTTTTAAAAGAAAGACAAGTTAATAGAAACTTAGTCAGACAGCTATCTCATGGCACCCATTGCATCATGCTATCCAGCCCAGTCGCCTCTACTTCTTGCCTAACTCATTAAAATGACCTCTTTATTGGTCTCCCTCAGCCACTCTGCTATCTCTTCCAGTCAAGTATACATAAGAGAAAGATAGATCTTCCAGAAATACAAAGTAAATGAGGTCTCTCCTGTGAAAGTTTCTGAAAGACTAAAGGTTTTCTACAGTAGTCCTCCTTTAGTTCCCAGTCATCCCTCTCCATCCTTATACATAAACCTAGATTGTCCAACCATGGCTACTAAACCAGAACCCCAGTCTTGCTGCTCCTAATATCCTCTCCTGTAACTAACTCAACATAAAACTTCCCGACATTTGAACTATAGCAAATTATCAAAGAAACTGATTTTTCCTTATCTATTATATAATATCTTTAGCTACATACCTACCCAGAACAGTCTTTTAGAATTACTCTCACACTATAATATTTTTATAAAACCTTGTGCTATGGGCCTTTGTTAATTTTCTCCTTTGATACTCATAGACTTAATTCTAGCTTGTGGATTCCTTTAACAGAAAGTTAATTAATTAATTAATAGATTATACATTTGCTCTTAACCTTTCCTAGCATTCATTCCTTGCTCACTGTATTAGCTACTCAGGGCTACCTGTTTTTCAGATAAAACAAGATATTTCCCCATGATGTCTTTTGTTCATGTTGTTTATTATGTCTAGAAAATGCTTGCCTCATGACACTCCTGTGTTTACATGACTTCTTCTCTCACATATTTTTAGGTCTTTTATCGAATGTCCCCTCCAGGGAAAAACTGTATCTTAGTAATCGATCCATGGTAGTGCTGGCAACCTTTCCCTGCCCTGACCTGCAACTCTTTCCCCCTACACTGTGTATCGCTATCATAGTACACAATCTTATATGCCTTACACTAATATTTGATTATTTAATGTTTTCCTTTCATTGAAAGTAGGAAGAACCAGGAATTAAGAAATATTTCTGGCCCCTTTATCAATCACTTTTTGTATTTTAATCACTTGATTCTTATAAATCAATTAAAAGTTAATATCATTTGACATTAAAAGATTTCTAGAAAATATTTTTATGTTTGGATTGAACCCTTTACCCAGGGTGGTAACAAATTTTCATTAATGGGATTATGAAGGCATAAAAACGACTGACTTTCCCTATCTATGTGGAACAGAATGTTCAGAAATTGGGCAGAGAATGAGAGGATAATTCTGAAAGCTTCTACATCTATGGCATGCTTAAATACATTCCACTAAAGATGCCTACACCTTGATTCCCAGGATGGCAAAAGGTATTACGGGGAAGTGATAAAATGCAAGAGTGTTGCAATGGAGACATATAGCCAGATTATCCAGATGAGTTCTAGATAATCACATGAATTCTTAAAAAAGAGAGGGCGGGAGTATCAGGGGCAGAGGGAAATGTGACAACAGACACAGAGATCAGAGAAGGAGATTGGACAATGCTTCTCTGCTGTTTTAAAATGGAAGAATGAACCACAAGAAGGGAATGCAGGAGGCTGGATGCTTTTAAAGGCTGGAAAAAGCAACAGGCAGATCCTCTTTCAGAACTTCCAAAAAACACCATAGCCATGCTGACCTGCTGATTTTGGCCCTATATATAAAACTCATTTTCAGACTGATGACCACCAGAACTGGACAGTTAGAAACTGGGTTGCTTTGAGACAGTAATTGCCAACATCTGCTGGATCATCGAAAAAGGAAGAAAGTTCCATAAAAACATTTATTTCTGCTTTATTGACTATGCCAAAGCCTTTGACTGTGTGGATCACAATAAACTGTGGAAAATTCTGAAAGAGATGGGAATACCAGACTGCTTGACCTGCCTCTTGAGAAATCTGTATGGAGGTCAGGAAGCAACAATTAGAACTGGACATGGAACAACAGACTGGTTCCAAATAGGAAAAGGAGTATGTCAAGGCTGTATATTGTCATCTTGCTTATTTAATATACATGCAGAGAACATCATAAGAAATGCTGGACTGGATGAACCACAAGCTGGAATCAAGATTGCTTGGAGAAATATCAAAAACCTCAGATATGCAGATGACACTACCCTTACGGCAGAAAGTAGAGAAGAACTAAAAAGCCTCTTGATGAAAGTGAAAGAGGAGAGTGAAAAAGTTGGCTTAAAGCTCAACATTCAGAAAATGAAGATCATGGCATCTGGTCCCATCACTTCATGGCAAATAGATGGGGAAACAGTGGAAACAGTGGCTGACTTTATTTTGGAGGGGCTCCAAAATCACAGCAGATGGTGATTGCAGCCATGAAATTAAAAGACACTTGCTCCTTGGAAGAAAAGTTATGACCAATCTAGATAGCATATTAAAAAGCAGAAACATTACTTTGCCAATAAAAGTCCATTTAGTCAAGGCTATGGTTTTTCCAGTAGTCATATATGGATATGAGAGTTGGACTATAAAGAAAGCTGAGCGCCAAAGAATTGATGCTTTTGAACTGTGGTGCTGGAGAAGACTCTTGAGAGTTCCTTGTACTGCAACGAGATCCACCAGTCAATCTAAAAGGAAATCAGTCCTGGGTGTTCATTGGAAGGACTGATGTTGAAGCCTAAATGCCAATACTTTGACCACGTCATGTGAAGAGCTGACTCATTTGAAAAGACCCTGATGCTGGGAAAGATTGAAGGTGGGAAGAGAAGGGGAAGACAGAGGATGAGATATTGGATGGCACCACCAACTCAAGGGACATGAGTTTGCATAGACTTCGGGTGTTGGTGATGGACAGGGAGGACTGGCGTGCTGCATTCCATGGAATCACAAAGAGATGGACACAACTGAGTGACTGAACTGATCTGAACTGAAAACATTAAGTTTGTGTTAATTTCTTACAGCAGTAATGGGACACTAACAGATGCATCATAGTTCTCAGATACAAAATTGCTCATTCCTTTTTGATGCATAAGATCTAGAATTTGCCTCTCTTTTGATAATATGGTGGATGATGTGATAATTCTGAAGTTCTCTTTTTCTCTATAGCTTGCATAGCTTGTCTTTGCTGATCCACTCTAGACTTTTCTCACATTATAAGAGAACTCTCTTTTAGAACTCGTGAATTTTATTTTGCAAAGTGCATCTTTTTAAGGTAGGTTTTGGTCTTTTTACAATTGTACTTTGGTTATATATATTTGGACTAAATTAAATCATTCTATTTTATCTACTTGTGCTTACTTTTTATCAATTTACTCTCTTATTTATCCTCTGTAGCTATATCTCCTTTCATTCTAAACCTCCAGTTTCCTGTTTTTAACTCTAAGTATCATATTAGTCTCCACTCATATAAATGAAGAAACTATTTGTAAACCTTTAGTTCCTCCTGAATTATGTTAAGAATCTCCTGTTTATCTATAGAGTCATTTAAAAAAAAATCAGATATTTTCTTTGCTTGAAGAAATTTAACATGCATTATTTGTTTGATTCTCCTAAAAAACCTGGAATGCAGGTAAGGAAGACTTCATTGTTCCCATTTCTGTAGACTCCTAGTAGTTTTAAGCCCATTAAACTTCTTTCCTTATCTGCGCTGCCTTCAGTCTCAACCAATTATCTCAAGTAAGAGCAAAGAAAGACAGTGGTACAATGCAGGTAACAGAAAAATCATCATTAGTTTGTTGTATTATCACTTATACACGTATATCTGAATTATAGTTTGTTATTTTAAAATAAATCAGCTCTTGGTAGTAGTGCTGACTCTCATGTGACTTTAGTGTGAGAACTGGTAGAGGGAATTACTGACAGTAAGAAAATATCAGAAATTAAATTACGATGGAGTGGCCAGGATAAGCAGAAAGAAGACCTAACCCTAAAGCTGCTAATGGATAATTTTGTCATTAAGTTATTTCACTTACTCACTCTGACACATTCCCTGATACATAATGTACATTGGACTTCTGTTGCACATATTTAACCGGGGGTGGGGGGCAGCATAGCATCAAAGTGTGTTTGAAGGGAAAGCTAGATAGTATTAGAGAAAATATACTTTAACATAATTTTTAGGAAACTCTGATATCCCTATTTCAGATACTGATACAATTATAGA
Source organism: Nanger dama (assembly GCA_917880005.1). NCBI lineage: Eukaryota > Metazoa > Chordata > Mammalia > Artiodactyla > Bovidae > Nanger > Nanger dama. The sequence goes on along the minus strand of CAKJTW010000006.1, from coordinate 57,866,217 downwards.
CAGTCCAGGGTATAATAACTGGTGTCAGATCAACAGAACAACTCTTCATTATTCTTTCACCCAAGTAAGAAGAAAATAAAACACAATTCATTGAGTACCTTTGAATGCTAGGTATGGTACTGAGAACATTTATGTATGTTCTCATTTCATCTTGTCCCAGTAAATCTGGTATTTTTATTGTATTCAATATATTATTTAGAAAACTATGGTTTTCTAAATGACCAAGAACAAAATACACAGTAAGCATAGTATTTCATATAACAGTCTACAAAATCAGGCTCATATAGAAATGAAGTGAAGTCAAGTCAAGTGAAGTCGCTCAGTTGTGTCCCATCCTCAGAGACCCCATGGATTGCAGCCTTCCAGGCTCCTCCGTCCATGGGATTTTCCAGGCAAGAATGCTGGAGTGGATTTACATTTCCTTCTCCAGCTCATATAGAACATAGAAAAGAAACACTGTATTTATCTTGTTATAATATTCAATTCTGAAAAACATTAAGCTTCCCCTGTTGTGATGGTTCTCCAAATGAGGTCTTGGATCAGCAGAATCAGCATGACAAAGGAAATTAGCAGAAATGAATATTATTGAGTCCCTCCCTAGACCTACTAAATGCAGCAACCTATTTTAACAAGTCCCCTTGGTGATTTTGGATGCCTCAAATTTGAGTTTGAGAAGCAATGCCTAGTCTTTGCCTCTCTGCTTCATTTTTTTTTCCTTTTACCATAAAGAGTGTGTTAGTCGCTCAGTCGTGTCTGACTCTGTGTGATTCCACGGACAGTAGCCCACAGGCTTCCCTGTCCATGGGCTTCTCCAGGCAAGAATACTGGAGTGCGTTGTTGTTCCTTTCTCCAAGGGCTCTTTCCAACCCAGGAATCGAATACAGTTATCATACACCACAAGCAGATTCTTTACCACTGAGCCATCAGGGAGGTTCTTTCTGTAAAAACGTTCCTTGTAAAATCTTCCATAGGACAAGACCCTCACTAAGAAAATTATTTATTTTGTTTCTTGGGTATTCTCTTGTAGAATGGATCCTTGAGTTTTCTAGACTTTCTTTTGGCTTCAATATAGTGTGTCTGAATCTTATTCCCTTTCTGCATTGCTAAGAACATGTTTTTCTATTCTTCTAGGAGCTCCAGTTTACAAGGTATATCTATATATCTATATATATATAGATATATAGATAGATAGATAGATATATGGGAAATATATAAGTTAAGTTAAGGGAATATATATATATATATATATATATATATATATATAAAAAGTTAAGGGAAATAATATATATAAGTTAAGGGAAAGATCAGCTGGATCTTTGATCAGTCATGATGGATCTATGTGATTTTTGTGATTTCTTTAAATGTCTCTTGCTAGAGATGAAAATGTAGAATATCTTATTTTTTAAGGGATGGGAGATGTTATGCTTGACCTCAATACTGTTTACTCAATTCAGTATATAATTGGAATCATTTTTAATGATTAATTGCCATGGGCATATGCTAAGGTAACTCCGAAAGATTTCTACCTTCTGGTGTTCAAATCTTCATTCAGTTCAGTTCAGTTCAGTCGCTTAGTCGTGTCTGACTTTTTGCGACCCTATGAATCACAGCACACCAGGCCTCCCTGTCCATCATCAACTCCCTGAGTTCACTCAGACTCACGACCATCGAGTCAGTGATGCCATCCAGCCATCTCATCCTCTGTCGTCCCCTTCTCCTCCTGCCCCCAATCCCTCCCAGCATCAGAGTCTTTTCCAGTGAGTCAACTCTTCGCATGAGGTGGCCAAAGTACTGGAGTTTCAGCTTTAGCATCATTCCTTCCAAAGAAATCCCAGGGCTGATCTCCTTCAGAATGGACTGGTTGGATCTCCTTGCAGTCCAAGGGACTCTCAAGAGTCTTCTCCAACACCACAGTTCAAATGCATCAATTCTTTAGCACTCAGCCTTCTTCACAGTCCAACTCCCACATCCATACTTTACTACTGGGAAAAAACATTAAGTTATTTTTAAGATTTTTTTTTAATGTGGACCATTTTTAAAAACTGTTGAATTTGCTACAATATTTCTTCTGTTTTATGTTTTGTTTGGGGGTGCTGAAAGTCATGTAGGTTCTTAGCTCACTGGATAGGGATCAAATATGTACCTCTTGCATTGGAAGTCTCTTCATTAAATTATTTTTCCTTGGTGTGAGCAGGACCCATGTATAGTGTCTCACCAATGGAAGATGGCCAAGGTGATAAGATGTCACTCCTATGATTAGATTTGTTATTTATACAATTTTATCATAGCTCATTGGAGCTAGAAACTCTTGCAATCTTGAAGTAAGTGGCCATTTGAGATAGTCCATGTTGTAAGTGTCAGCTACGAATTGACACTTGCCATCCACATCTACAAAGATTAAATCATGTGCTACTGCAGCTGCTGAATTTCAACACTCCCTGAAAAGACTTCAGGGTGAGAGCAAAAATAAGGAAGTTTTGTGCTCTGCGAAAAACTAACAGAACAGGTCTTCAGAGAGTTAGATATTTTCTGGAGCTGATTTTATGAGCCCAATTCTTGCATCTCCTCACATTTAGAAAAGCACTATAATCCTTCATGGTGATGACTGCTCCTCGTGTCTAGCAGAAACCTTCTGCAAAAAAATATACGTTCTTGATTATGTGTACTCTCCCTTAACAAAATCACATGTATACTGACCTCATCTTGCCTGGGAAATCTCATGGACAGAGGAGCCTGGTGGACTATAGTCCAGGGAAGTCACAAAGAGTCAAGACATGACTTAGTAACTAAACAATAAATATTGAACTTTCCCCTTGCCTCATTAGAGCAGTTTCTCAGAGCTATCTGAGATGCTATCTATTGGACTGTAGTTCTCATTTTGCTCCAAATGAAACTTGACTCACAACTTTGTGAATTTTTTTTTAACTTGACACAAGGAAATTTGGGCAGCCTGAAGGTAAACTACAACCAGGAAAAAACTAGAGATCATGGTCATATAGCAACAAAGAGATCTATCCTTCCCACAACATGAAAGAACTTAGAAGTAGATTTTTCCTACCTGAGCCTCAAGATAAAAATATGATCCAGCCAATATCTGCCTTGTGGACCATGAAACCAATCCTGATTAAAAGACCCAGAAAAGCCATGTTAAACTCCTGATTTACTGAACCTTTGATATAATATATCCAGATTTTCTTTAAACTGCAGCTTTGAGACCATTTTATTACACATCAATACAAAATTAACACACTATTTTCCTCTGATTTTCAACTCTTGTTATATTTTTCACTCTTCCCTGGCAGCAACATGTAAAGGAAAAAGACAAGGATAATCTGATAATGTGGACCACACTGTTCCTAGTGGACCCCTATCTCCCTCTTCGCTGCAGGCTGCCCAGTTCCACAATAGTGCACATCTTGCTTAGTTTCTATTTAGAGTCAGTCTTGTTTTGGGCAGAAATAATTATCTCTGGAATATCAGAATAATGTTCATTGGTCTATTTACCTTTTTCTCACAAAAAGAAAGAAAAAAAAAAACAAATTGCAAAGTTTGTGAAGGCCCCCACCCTCCTGATAACTTTGCAGTAATTGTTGATGACTTCTTTTCCAGGAATTTTCGAGTCTTTCCTACTGACTGCCTAATTATCTCTTCAGTCCACTTTTTTTTCCAAATATGAAGCATTTGTGAGATTGTATCTCACTGGCTTCCCAGTACTGCTTCTGGGAAAGCTGAGGTAGACACTAAGACTTTGTTATTGCTATATTTTTCTCTTTCTCTCCCTGTTCACCACTTTTTAAAAAACTATGACATAATACTGTGACCTTTCTTTTAGTTTCAATAATATGGGTATTGTTTCCTAGTTTCCATCTTATTTTTGTTCATTTTCTATAAGGGATGCATTTTTGAAATATCTTATGTCCTTAAAATCCTCTTGCCCTCTGGCTTCCCTCCTATTGAATCAATGGGTTTCAGTGCTGCAAGGGAAAGATAAATTATCAGCTAGAGAAACAAAATCATTTCTCAACTTTGACTGTTATTTCTTCTTTACTCCTTGCAAAGCAATAGTTTTGAAATCGAAGTCTAGCTTAAAAAATAAAATAGAAAGTTTTACACATTCCTTGAGCTACCACTAAGTTATTGTGGGTTGCCATTGCCTTCTCTGAAGTTATCAACAGCTGTGCTTATATCCTGAATGCTTCCACTAATCTGAGGATTTCTCAAAGAATCAGAGAGTGGAATGGTGGTGGCCAGAGGTTGGAGTTGGGGGCCGGAATTGGAATTTTCAATGGGTATAAAGTTTCAGTTATGTAAAATGAATCAAGTCTAGAGAGCTGCTGTACAATACAGAGCCTATATTTAATATCACTGTATTGTGCACTTAAAATGTGTTAATCAGCAGCATACAGAATACAGTTAATAATGTTATAATAGCTTTTTGTGGTGACTGATGGTAATTAGACTTATTGTGGTGACTATTTTAAAATGCACATAAATAGTTTATCTCTGTGATGTACACCTGAAACTAACATACTATTATATGCAAGTTATAAATTAATTAAAGAGGATAGATCTTACTTTAAGTGTTCTTGACAGAAAAAAAAAAGGACAAACACAAAAGTGAAGAGGCACAAGGGAACTTTTAGAGGTAATGGTTATGTCTGTTACCTTGATTTGGTGGTAGTTTTACAGGTGCATATATTTTATGTTCAAGCTCATCAAATTATATACATTACATATATGCAATTTTTATATCAGTTATACCTCAGTAAAATAAAAGCAGTGCTCATGCCCTTGTATGATATCTTTTCTGTAAGTCAGTGCTTCTCAAAGCGTTGCCCCTAGACTAGGAACATTAGTATCATCTTAGAACTTACTAGAAATGGAAATTCTATGCTCCTTCCCAGGACTATTGAATAAGAAACCTTAAGAGTGAGGTCTAGCAATCTAGATTCATGAAGCCCTCCATGCAATTCTCTTGCATAGTAAAGACTGAGACCTGCTACAATGATGATAGGTGTTGAAAGAGAAGATAGCAGTGATGATGTACATATAAGAATTTGCTGAAAAATGCAAAAGATCAAAGTTCTACATCTCTAGCTAGCTTCAGAGACATAGGGAAGGAGAAATGAAGAACTGTAACTAGTGGAACTCTCCAAATATATCTGGGGACTTTGAAAATATCGGAGCCTGTGGCCTATTGTCCTGGGCATTCCCTAGAGTTTTGGGAGGATATAATCCTTAGGAGAAGTTTCACTTTAGTGTTGTTTCAAATGGTGTCAGAGCAATAAAGTATGTTTGGCAGAAAGAGATTTGTGAAATAGATCTCATGGGATAATGCGGTTGCTACTCCATGTCTTATGCACAGTAAGCAGGACACTGAGATTTTCCTTTTTACCCACATATGATCTCAGAAATATGGAAAGGATGTTAGGGACTTTTGGTTGGGAATGTGAAGCTATGTGAGGAAAACCCAGTGAAAAGAGATGATGACAAGTGATTTACAATCATCTGGTTAACTGACAGCATCGTTGGGCACCAGTACATCCCCAAAGGTCAGGCAGCATCAGGCGTATCACCAGTGGGGTAGGTGTGGGAAGAGGCTGCTCTCTAGACATAAGTGAGCTACAGTAGCTCAGCTGGGGGCCCTAGAGAAACACAGTATTTGTAATTCCACCCTCCAGCCAATAGTTACTGTGAAGACTCATGTCACTACATTTAGGCACCATATTGTGAAAGAACAGAGGGAAGAAGGGAGAATTCTTTATGAGAGTTTGATTTATATTGATGCAATATTTATTAGAAAGGGAAAATCTTTGAACAAAAAGGATATTTAAACGAGTGATCACTGATTCATCCTTGAGAGATGAGTTTACACACATACCTCATAATCTCCTATCCTGCTTCTACTTGAGATATAGGTGAATGAAATAAATAACATCTGTTATAGAAAATAAGGCTTTATTTTCAGTAACATAACATAAGCTTGAATCAAATTTCAGTCTCACTGGATTATGTTAATTGTTAGGAATAAGAATTTGAGATTCAACTTTCATTTTTTGCCATCTTACAGTGGCTTCTCTGATAGCTTAGTTCGTAAAGAATCTACCTGCAATGCAGAAGACCCTGGTTAGATTCCTGGGTCAGGAATATCCACTGGAGAAGGGATAGGCTACCCACTCTAGTACTCTTGGGCTTTCCTTGTTGGTTAGATGGTAAAGAATCCACCTGCAATGCAGGAGACCTGAGTGGTGATAATGAATCTGCCTGCAATGCAGGAGACCTGAGTTTGATCCCTGGGTTGGGAAGATCCCCTGGAGAAGGGAAAGGCTACCCACTCCAGTATTCTGACCTGGAGAATTCCATGGACTATACAGTCCATGGTGTCACCAAGAGTCTGACATGACTGAGCGACTTTAATTTTCACTTTTACTTTTCACAGTGGCTATTGGAATACTTCTGTTTACTCTGCTTCTCAAGGACAAAATATAAAGCTTTTTTTTTAATATAAAATATTTTTAATCTTTGTCATATTTTATGCAGGTGACTTAGTTTTAATCTAAACAAAATATTTTTAAACTAGCTCAATGTATATGCTTAATCTGATTATGTTTAATTTATAAAAGAATAATTTTTATTAAATCACATATTGAGTGCATATATTTCCCTTATGTTTTTAATTTAATTTTGCTTTTAGATGATTTGTTTTGAATACACACTGCATATGTTACCATTATATGTAACTGTAGATTCCTTGATCAGAGTATAGATTATTGCAGAGATATTTTCAGAACAGTGATAGAATCAATAATTCAGCCTCCAATTGTAACAGCAAAAAGTGCTTTCCAGGTTGAGCCTAGAGATTACATGGTTAAGTTCAAGGCTTTGATTGCATTTTTTTTCCTGTATGTAGATGTGTAAAGAACCTGTAGTGAGTTGAAGAATCTTCCACATGATTATTGGTAATGTGAGAAGAAAAAAATGTTGATTTAATGTGTTTGGGTTCATTCATTTGAAAATATGTTTTAGATTTTTTTTTTTTTTTTTTTTCTATCTTAAGCCCTTGGGACCTTGATGGAGTCAGGGTAGATGTTAGCTTCTCTCTATAGCTTGTTCGTGATATAGTTTAAAGACACAATATAACTGTTGACAGAGTAAACAATAATTTCTGAAAATGGAATTATATTCAAAGTATAATTTTGTCATTGGAGAAAGATACACTAAGTCAGCCTGTAAGTGATCAGGACAACTTCATAAAAGTGGCAAAATCTGAGCTAAAATTTAAAAAAGACAATCCAGAGGGACAAGCGGTGGAAATATATTCTAGAAGAAAGGTTGTTTTTCCTTGATATACTTCTGAGAAAGATGGGAAATTCAGGGTAAAATACTCCCTTGTAAGCTGCAGAGATAAAACTGTAAGAATAAAATTGTTAAAACTGGAAAACAAAGGTTGTTCTCTATCATTGAAATAAAAACAGTGAATCTGTGATTACAGCTAATTAAAAGAAACTCAGATATGGTTGGTAAATCCTGGAGTGCATTGTGAAGACTGTTTTATCTCCTTCTGAACTATAGACAAAACTGTCCTTGGCTACTGCTTTGTTAGAAGGAAAAAAAAAAACATGAAAAAATTTCAAGTCAGAATTTGTACTGCTTTACTATTGGGAAACAAGCCACTGTCTCCTGATTTTTGAACAACAAAAGAATCCCAACTAAAGTGTGTCTCATAATATCAGCACCAGCTGAAACCACAAAAATATCAACTTGTGTAAATGAAGCTTGCTCTCCTCTTAATAAGCCAGAATTTGAAAGAAATACTCTGTGACCTCTGCTATTAATATATGGTTGATAAAGTTTCAAACTTAACTGTCCTCTATTGAGAAATGACAAAGACATTGTATGTGTGGTACACATTGGGTAATGGCAGAGTTGTCCTCATTGACAGAGTATTAAATACCCTTAATTGTACTTTAACGGTATTGCCCTATGCTAGTTTCTATCACATTCTCTCTTGTTCCTCGCTGCCTTTGATTTATCTTAGAAACAATCTCTGAAGCTCTAGTCAAGTGGTAGTGCTTTGAGTACCACTGGCTCTGCTCCCCAAATATAATGCAAGGCCATCAAATCTGTCCAAAATGCTAAGTACTGTTACATGAAAACTCTAAAGTTGATTATCAAATTGCACTTTCTTACTCCTTATTTTCATAAAAATGTTAGTTTCAATGGCAAAGCTGTAAGAAGAAACCAACTGTTACCAGAACTTAGGTGAGTTCAATGCAACTAAAGAGCACATTTTGATTGGTAAAAACAATCTTTTAAATTCTAGATCCTTTGCTTTTATGATAGGTAACAAAATTCACTGAGTACAAAAATGAATAAATAATTTTTTGTGCTAGTTCTACATGCAGTGACTAAACTCACATTCATTTGAACTATACATATCCATATTCTTTCTCTTTGTATATTTTATTTTATAACACAAATATAGTTTTGTTCACTTGAACAAAAGGAACTTATTCTTAATGGTATAACAATCCCAAGCTAAGTGACTGATAATATCAGAAAATTATATGTGACAATGGAAAAAAATATTGCTATACAGAACAAAATATAGAAACTGTTATAAAAGGTGTCCTGTAATCTATGTTCTATTTACACTGTATGAAACAGTGCAGAGAAAGAATGTGAGTTGTCATGGCATGAAATGAGTTGTTTTGTTTGTTTGCCGAAGTCCCTGCAGACTGGTCTGGCCACCCCATTCTTCCCCTGGCTCTCAGAGCCAGATTTGAGCATTCTTAAATCTGACAGGAAAAATAAAACGGTAGAGACAAGGCTGCTGAGTGCAGACCCTTCCCAGGACAGACTGGGCCACAACTTCTTTCCAGGCCACTTAAGGATCAACCTGAATCAGAAAAGGCCAGAAGTGAACCACTGCTGCTCAGCCCTGGAGAAACAGAGAGTTCTGTCACTTTTGCTCATGGCAACTAGGGAATATCAGATGGCCAGGTCCACTTAGGACATATGCTTCAACAGTATATGAACCAATAACTTCCAGAAGAACAAGCTTTGTTTTGAAGAGGAAAAGGAACCAGAGATCAAGTTGCCTACATTCATTGGATCATGAAGAAAGCAAGGGAATTCCAGAAAAATATTGATTTTTGCTTCATTGACCTCTTGAAACCTTTAATTATGTGGTTTACAACAAACTGAAAAATTCTTAAAGAGATGGGAATATAGACCACCTTACCTGCCTCCTGAGAAATCTATATGTTGGTCAAGAAGCAACAGTTAGAACTGGACATGGAACAAAGGACTGGTTCAAAATCAAGTAAAGAGTATGAAAAGGCTGTATAATGTCACCCTGCTTATTTAAGTTCTATGCAGAGTACATCATGCAAAATGTCAGGTTGGATGATAAATCACAAGGAATTGAGATTTCTGGGAGAAATATCAGTAACTTCACATATGCAGATGATACCACTCTAATGGCAGAAGTTGAGCAGAATGAATGAGCTTCTTGTTGAAGGTGAAAAAGGAGAATGAAAAAGTTGGCTTGGAACTCAATATTCAAAATCTAAGATGATAACAAAAATAAATTAAGATCATAGCATCCAGTTCCATTACTCCATGGCAAATAGAAGGGGAAAATATGGAAGCAGTGACAGATTTTCTTGAGTCCCAAAATCACTGTGGACAGTTACTGCAGCCATAAAACTAAGATACTTGCTCCTTGGAAGGAAAGCTATAACAAAACTTTAGTTTACTAAAAAGCAGAAACAGTACTCTGCCAGCTAAGGTCCATATAGTAAATGCTGTGGACTTTCCAGTAGTCACTTGCAGATGTGAGAATTGGACCATACAGAAGGCTGAGTGAAAAAGAATTGATTCTTTTGAACTGTGGTGCTGGAAAAGACTTTAAGAGTCCCTTGGACTGCAGGGAGATCAGTTCAGTCAATTAAAGGAAGTCAGCCCTGAATTTTCATTGGAAGGATTGGCTGAAACTCTAATACTCTGGCCACCTAATGTGAAGAGCCGACTCAATTGAAAAGATCTTGATGCTGGGAAAGAGTGAAGGCAAAAGGAGAAGGGGGTAGAAAAGGATGAGATGGTTAGATAGTATCACCAACTTAATGGATATGAGTTTGAGCAAACTCTGGGAGATAGTGGAGGACAGAGGAGTCTGGCATGCTACAGTCCATGGAGATGCAGTGTCACACATGACTGCACAACAGGTCCATTGCCCCTTCTAAAAGGGATAACCACATCCTCTTACTCTGATATCTAAAAGTAGATTTGTTAAAGTCTTTGAGCCTCACAATATACATGTTTTATTATTTATGATAATATATGTTAAAAAATTACATGTAAGCTATAGCTCTTAGAATACTCTCAACAAATGTGGCTGTTTCCATACTTTTTTTTTTTTTTAAAGTGGTTTTTGTGTGTGTGTGTGTGTGTGATTCTGAGTATACTCTCATATTTATTACCTTTCTGAGACTTTATTTTGGCCTCCTATATAGCTGATTTCTACAAATGATCTGTATGTTTAAAAGCGATAGTGCTTTCTCTATATCTCATGTTAGAGCTAACTGTCCTCTATCTAGCTATTTAACATCTATCATCTATTTTTCTGTTCCTCCACTGATAAAATCTTATTTTTATACATACACCATAGACACAAGCACACACACCAAATCTTTCCTGTTCTGTTTTTACTTGATTATTTTCTTCTGTTAATGATTTAAAATCATTCACAAATAATAAATTGTCTATTTTTCCATCTTTGAGAGTTAAATTTTCCTATATTTTAAAGGAAGTCAGTTAGATGCGTATTCATGGGCTATTTTCAATGCTGTCTTTATCATTTTTATCAGAACATAGTTTTATTCTATAATTCTCATCTTAAATTTTGTTTCTCTCTGAAATTAAATTTATTTAACATCTTTTCCTTTTGCCCATGCTTTTAATCCTTTATTTTGATTTTTTTGAATCATATCTATTTAATGTCTGTTTGTAATAGTCAGGACTTGGAAACAACCTAGATGTCCATCAGCAGATGAATGGATAAGAAAGCTGTGGTACATATACACAATGGAGTATTACTCAGCCCTTAAAAAGAATAAATTTGACTCAGTTCTAATGAGATGGATGAAACTGGAGCCGATTATACAGAGTGAAGTAAGCCAGAAAGAAAAACACCAATACAGTATACTGACACATATATATGGAATTTAGAAAGATAGTAATGATGACCCTCTATGTGAGACAACAAAAGAGACACAGAGGTATAGAATGGACTTTTGGACTCTGAGGGAGAGGGAGAGGGTGGGATGATTCTGGAGAATGGCATTGAAACATGTATACTATCATGTAAGAAACGAAGAGCCAGTCTATATTCAGTACAGGATACAGGATGCTTGGGGCTGGTGCACGGGAAGATCCAAGGAGATGATATGGGGTGGGAGGTGGGATGGGGCTTTGGCATTGGGAGATCGTGTACACCTGTGGCTGATTCATGTCAATGTATGGCAAAACAAATACAGTATTGTAATGTAGAATAAAAATAAATAAGTAAATAAAAATAAATTTCAAAATATTGAATCTCATGTGATTGTTGAGCCTGAGAGTATCTCTACTTTGATTTTAATCTCTTATGATTTAATCTCTTATAAATTTAATCTCTTATGATTATTATTATATTGGGATATATTTGCTTTTTTAACTCATGCTTTATATTTTGCAAATTTTTATTTTTTCCTTCCCCCCTTTTTTTTTTACTTCTTTCTGCTTTCAGTTACACAGAGTGCATTTCAGCTACTAGACTGAAAATTATTTATTTAAATATCTCTCTGATGTTTCCTTAATAATCATATTTATATTTATTTTTCCCTAATCCATCTTTAAATATGTGTAATATTTCCCTAGACAACCAGCTTCTCTCAGCACACTTTCACTTCCTGGTTTCCTTGCCTGTGTTGACAGCAAATGGACTTTTGTTCTGTGTCTGGGTATGAGAGGAAGGTGAGGGACTGCTGCATAGCTTCCCATTAGATTCCTTTTCTTCCTTGTCTTCTGCTTATTCTCTTGCTTTCTGAAATATTCTATTTTAATCTTTCATTTCAAAAGTAGTGAGCCAGATATAAAAGTATAGGATGCAATTTCTTTCCCTCAAAACTTTGAAAATATGTCTATTTTCTTCTTAAAGTTTTTGTTAAGAAATTTGATGTTATTTTAACTTATGTTTGTACTATTGCTGTCTGCAAAAAAATGAGAATTTTTTATTGTCTAAGATACTTGGCTTTTTATAAAGATTTTCAATCTGATTTCTTTCACATTAAGTATAGAAAAATCATAGTCCTGATTTTCTCAAGTCTATCATCCTTTCTATTTATTTTTTATCATATTCATAATTAGATTTTTTCCTTTCATTTATCTTAATATTATTTTAATTTTTAAAACTTTCTAATGTTTTTGCAGTATAGTTTCTCCATTTTACAGTACAGCATAACAATTCAGCCATGGATTATGTATACTCACCTATATTTGAGCATTTTGAACTATTTCATATATTTCCAATTAGTTTTTATTTATCATTATACTACCCTTAGGCTTTTGAAAAATTCTCACTTATTCACCCTTCTTTATTAATTCTACATCTGATATGAAGTACGCTCCTCAGAGCCTACACATTTGTATTTCTTTGCAAAACCTATATTCCTCTAAGTCTATGTTAACCAGTCATGTGTACCCAAATTAAGGTGCTAAAATCCCAAGCCTAACTAATAGGGTAATAGATACATATTTAATTTTATAAGAAATTCACACAGTGCTTTAGAAAATGGCTGTAAAATATGATATTCACAACAAATTATGGGAAATTCTTGTTCCTCTGCATAATGAACTGATGCTGAGCATTTTCTCATATGCTTATTTTCCACCTGAATATCTTCTACACTGAACTGTTTGTTCAAATATTCTTTCATTTTATCAATTTGAATATTTTTATTGAGATTAATAGTTCTTAATATTTTCTAACTACAAATCTTTGTCATATATAAATATTAAAATTATTTTCTCCTAGGTCATGTCTTATTGCTTTATTTTTTCTGCATTATCTTTTCAAGAGCAACAGTTTACAGTTTGGATGAAGTAAAACTCATTTTTTTTTCATTATGGATTGTTTTTGCTGTGATAAACAAAAAATATTTATTTGAAGGTTGCAAAGATTTTACCATATGTTTCTTATAGTTTTATAACACTAGGATTTTTTTTTTTTAATTTATGATTCATTTTGAGTTGTTTTTGTATGAGGTGAGGCATTCATTTTTTTTTTTTTTTTCATTTGGATATCCCCTGAAGTAGGAAATCCCTATAGTGTGCTTGTTAGGGAAAATTGCATGGACAGAAGCTGGCAGGCTATATAGTCCATGAGGTTGCAAAGAGTTGGACATAACACACACACACACACACACACACACACACACACACACACAAACACACAAACACACATACATACACACATTCAACTTTTCCATCACTGTTGAAAATATTATTATATTCTTCATTGGATTTCCTTTGTACCTATATGGAAAATCAATTAACTACTTATGAGTGGGTATATTTCTAGATTTTTGTTTTATTGATTTCTGTGTCTGTTCTTTAGCCATATTCAGTGTCCTGTTTATTGTATTTAGAGTAAATATTAAATTTAAATGCTGTAAGTCTTCAATCTTTCTTTTTAAAAAGTTTTATTGGAGGATATTTGCTTTACAATATCATGTTAGTTTCTGCTATAGAGCAAAGTAAAGCAGTTATACAAATGCATATTTCCCTCCTTTTTTGGATTTCTTTCCCATTTAGGTCACCACAGAGCATTGAGTAGAGTGCCCTATGCTATGCAGTAGGTTCTCATTAGTTATTTTACACATCATTGCTGTATAGTGGCTAAGTTGTATCTGACTCTTTTGCAACCCCATGGAGTACAGCCTGCCCAGCTCCACTGTTCACAGGATTTCCCAGGCAAGAATACTGGAGTGAGTTGCTATTTCTTTCTTCATAGGATCTTCCTGATTTAGAGATTGAATCCACCTTTCCTACATTGGTAGGTGTATTCTTTACCTCTGAAACACCAGAAAATGAAAGTAAAAGTCACTCAGTCGTGTCCTACTCTTTACAACCCAATAGACTATACAGTCATGGAATTCTCTAGGCCAGAATATTGGATTGGGTACCCTTTCCCTTCTCCAGGGGATCTTCCCAACCCAGGGATTGAATGCAGGTCTCCCACATTGCAGGCAGATTCTTTACCAGCTGAGCCACAAAGGAAGTCCAACAATACTGGAGTGGGTAGTCTATCCCTTTTCCAGCAGATCTTTCTGACCCAGGAATTGAACGAGGGTCTCCTGCATTGCAAATGGACTTTTTATCAACTGAGCAGTCAGGAAAGCCTGAACCATCAGGGAAGACCTATTTGATACATAGTAGTTTATACATGTCAATCTCAATTTCTGAATTCTTCTTACCCTTCCCTTTTCCCCATAGATACCCATGGATTTTATGCTCTAAATCTGTGTCTCTCTCTGCTTTACAAATATGTTCACCTGTATCATTTGTCTATATGTATATAAACATATCAGTGATAATACAATATTTTTGTCTAACTTACTTCACTCTCTATGACAGTTTTTAGTCCTATCCATGTCTCTGAAAATGGCACACTTTCATTCTTTCTATGGCTTTATGGCTGAGTATTTATAGTTATATATATATATATATATATATATATATATATATATACCACCATCTTCTTTATCTACTCCACTCTCAATGGACACTTAGGTTGCTTCCATGTTCTAGCTATTATATATAGTGCTGCAATGAAAATTGGTGTGCATTCATATTTTTGAATTATGATTTTTTCCAATTATATACCCAGGAGTAGGATTCCTAAATCATGTGGTAGTTACATTTTTACTTTTATTGAGGACCTTCCATTCTGTTGTCCACAGTGGCTATACACCACTCTACATTTACATTCCCACAAACAGTGTATGATGGTTCCCTTTTCTCCATATAATTTCTCATGGATTAGGTGACCATAAGAGCATAAGTTTATCTCTTGGGCCTTCTAGCCTGTTCCTTTGAAATATAATTCTGTTCTTATGCCAGCACCATACTGTCTTGATTACTGTAGCTTTGTAGTATAGTCTGAAGTCGGGAAGCCTGATTCCTCCAGCTCTGTTTTTCTTTCTCAAAATTGCTTTGGCTGTTTGAGGTCTCTTGCATTTCCATGCAAATTGTGACAATTTTTGTTCTAATTCTGTGAAATATACCATTGGTAATTTGGTAGGCATTGCATTGAATCTGTAGATCGCTTTGAGTACTATAGTCATATTCATAAGAATAATTCCTCCAATCAAAGAACATGATATTTCTTTCTATCTCTTTGTGTCATCTTTGATTTATTTTATCAATATCCCAGTTTTCTGAGTATAAGTCTTTTGTCTCCTTAGGTAGTTTTTACCCAGGTATTTCATTCTTTTTTTTTTTTTCTAATTAAATTTATTTATTTTTAAAATTACAATACTGTATTTGTTTTGCCATACATTGACACGAATCAGCCATAGGTGAACACAATCTCCCAATGCCGAATCCCCCTCCATTCTTTTTATTGTGATGGTAAATGGGACTGTTTTCTGATTTCTGTTTATGATCTTTCATTGTTATCATTATGGGACTGCAAAAGATTACAGTGTAATTATTTTATATAATGCAACTTTACCAAAATCATTGATTAGCTCTAGTTGCTTCCTGGTGGCCTCTTTAGGGTTTTAAATGTACAGTATCATGTCATCTGAAAACAGTGACAGTTTTACTTCTATCATAACTTGGATTCTTTTTATTTCTAATTCTTCCATCTATGTACTTACTTTTCAGATTCATTTAGACTATTCTCATTCCTTTAACTTTCCATACCAATTTTAGAATCAGCTTATTTTTTTAAAAATCTAGGATTTTGATTGGAACTGTTACATCAATAGATAAACGTTGGGAGAATTGACATCCTAATAATATTGATCTTTTAAACCCATGAGCATGGTTTATCTTCTCATTGATCAAGATAATCTTTACTTTCATAAGAGTTTTTAGGCTTCAGGATACTGATTTAGTTTATTTACTGTACAGATCTGCTAGATTTAATGTGCATTTATATTTTATGTGCTATTTTAAATGGAACTATTTTTTTAAATTTCCATTTCTGATTATTGGTTGTCATATAGAGACCACTTGGATTTTGCATACAAAGTATACAACTTTGCTAAACACAAATGTGTGTGTTCAGTTTCTCAGTTGCATCCAACTCTTTATGACCCTAGGGACTGTAGCCAGGCTTCTCTGTCCATTGGGATTCTCCAGGCATGAATACTGGGGTGGATAGCCACTTCTTCCTCCAGGAGATCTTTCCAACCCAGGAATTGAACCCAAATCTCCTTATTGATAAGTGGATTCTTTATCAAGTGAGCCATCAGGCAAGCCCTAAACACAAATATTAATTTTAATTTTCTTGGAGATACTTTAGATTTTTTTCTATATTCTACTGTAACTATAGCTTTATTTCTTCCTTTACAAACTTTGTGCATTTTATATATTTGTATCTCTTATTGCTATGAACATAGCATGTTACTGAATAAGCAGTAATGAGAGATATGGTCCCAATCTAGGGAAAAATATCCAGCCAAGATTAAAATATTTTAATTCTGTTCCTAGTTTTATGAGAGATTTTTAGCCCAACTTCAGAACCTGACCTTATTTGGGTTTCAGTTTCTTGTTGATAAATTATATCTTGGCTCCTGTTCAGAGAACTTGTATTTGGCATTTTGTTGTCCACGGAGATTTCAGAAAGAACGTCCATTGTGACTCTGAGATCTCTCTTTATTTCTAATCCAGAAAATTAGCTCCCACAAAGATATACATATATTATTTTCTTGGTGATATTGTTAAACTCTATTATATATGTTTGAAACTACAATTTCTGTGTTTCTGGATGTCAAACATTCATTTAATCATGCATGTTGCTAAAAATAGAAATTATTATCCTTATGTGACATGTTACTAATGAAAAATCAGGTACCTTGTTTTTTTGCAAACAGGAAAAATGAGTGCCCAAGATGTTAAGAAATGAATAAAATTCAAATCCACCTGATCTTAAAATTTCCACTTTCTGGTAATCTAGTTCAGTTCAGTTCAGTCACTCAGTCGTGTCTGACTCATTGCGACCCCATGATTTGTAGCACGCCAGGCCTCCCTGTCCATCACCAATTCCCAAGTTCACTCAGACTCATGTCCATTGAATCAGTAATGCCATCCAGCCATCTCATCCTCTGTCGTCCCCTTCTCCTCCAGCCCCCAGTTCCTCCCACTATCAAAGTCTTTTCCAATGAGTCAACTCTTCGCATGAGGTGGCCAAATTACTGTAGTTTCAGCTTTAGCATCATTCCTTCCAAAAAAATCCCAGGGCTGATCTCCTTCAGAATGGACTGGTTGGATCTCTTTACAGTCCAAGGGACTCTCGAGAGTCTTCTCCAACACCACAGTACAAAAGCATCAATTCTTTGGCACTCAGTTTTCTTCACAGTCCAACTTTCACATCTATACATGACCACAGGAAAAACCATAGCCTTGGCTAGATGGACCTTTGTTGGCAAAGTAATGTCTCTGCCTTTGAATATACTATCTAGGTTGGTCATAACTTTTTTTTCAAGCAGTAAGCATCTTTTAATTTCATGGCTGCAGTCATAATCTGCAGTGATTTTGGAGCCCCCAAAAGTAAAATCTGACACTGTTTCCACTGTTTCCCCATCTATTTCCCATGAAGTGATGGGACCAGGTGCCATGATCTTCATTTTCTGAACGTTGAGCTTTAAGCGAACTTTTTCACTCTCCACTTTCACTTTCATCAAGAGGCGTTTTAGTTCCTCTTCACTTTCTGCCATAAGGGTGGTGTCATCTGCATATCTGAGGTTATTGATATTTCTCACAGCAATCTTGAGTCCAGCTTGTGCTTCTTCCAGCCCAGTGTTTCTCATGATGTACTCTGCATATAAGTTAAATAGGTAGGGTGAGAATATACAGCCTTGATGTACTCCTTTTTCTATTTGGAACCAGTCTGTTGTTCCATGTCCAGTTCTAACTGTTGCTTCCTGACCTGCATATAGGTTTCTCAAGAGGCAGGCCAGGTGGTCTGGTATTCCCATCTCTTTCAGAATTTTCCACAGTTTATTGTGATCCACACAGTCAAAGGCTTTGGCATAGTCAATAAGGCAGAAATAGATGTTTTTCTGGAACTCTTTTGCTTTTTCATGATCCAGAGGATGTTGGCAATTTGATCTCTGGTTCCTCTGCTTTTTCTAAAACCAGCTTGAACATCAGGAAGTTCACGGTTCACATACTGCTGAAGCCTGGCTTGGAGAATTTTGAGCATTACTTTACTAGCATGTGAGATGAGTGCAATTGTGTAGTAGTTTGAGCATTCTTTGGCATTGCCTTTCTTTGGGACTGGAGTGAAAACTGACCTTTTCCAGTCCTGTGGCCACTGCTGAGTTTTCCAAATTTGCTGGCTTATTGAGTGTAGCCCTTTCACAGCATCATCCTTCAGGATTTGAAATAGCTCAACTTGAATTCCATCACCTCCACTACCCTTGTTTGTAGTGATGCTTTCTAAGGCCCATTTGACTTTACATTCCAGGATGTCTGGCTCAAGGTGAATGATTACACCATTGTGATTATCTTAGTCATGAAGATCTTTATTGTACAGTTTTCTGTGTATTCCTGCCACCTGTTCTTAATATCTTCTGCCTCTGTTAGGTCCATACCATTTCTGTCCTTTATCGAGCCCATCTTTGCATGAAATGTTCCCTTGGTATCTCTAATTTTCTTGAAGAGATCTCTAGTCTTTCCCATTCTGTTGTTTTCCTCTATTTCTTTGCATTGATTGTTGAGGAAGGATTTCTTATCTCTTATTATTCTTTAAAATTCTGCATTCAGATACTTGTCGGAAGCGTTACATAGATGCAAAGAATATCAGACTGTTGTGAAAAGGCATGATTTAAGCAATAGGCATAATTTTATTTGTGACTTCTAAACTATTTGGTTTTATAAAAAGTGTGATAAATATTTTGTTAATTTAAAACATTTTCAAATGATGAATTTTTACCTGTTCCAACCCTAATTGAATTAATTTTAAGCAATAACAATATAAAAATATACAGAAGACAAAATGATTCTAAGAGACTGTAGAATCTAATAAATAATGGGTACTTCTAATTTAATAATGGAAAATTCAAAACTGCATAATAATACAGAAAGACTTTCTAATAATCATCTCTTTTGATATTTAATGTCTTATAATATAACATACACTTAAGTGATCTTAACTTTAGTTGGTACTATGAATTTGTGTTTAAAAGAGCCAGAGCTTAAGTTAAATAAAAGCAAAAAGTAAACTGGTTTTTGTTCTATTTTGAATGAGAGTCAATTTTACCTTTTTAGGTTAAATGTACATATAGTGCTAGATACAAATCACTGACATTTTAAAAATCTGTTCTATGTTACATTTTGATCATTTTCAGTGAAACTCTATGCTTTATTTTGACTTCTAAAGCAATAAAAATTCAAACTGCCCTTCTGAGGACTATACTTTCAAATATTTTAACACCTTAATGGCTTCACACTGAAGATAAAAATATTTATACATTCATTTTTCAAAGCATTTAGATTATGGAATGTGCATAATAAGATGTAAAAACAAACTGTGATTACTAGAGCATAATTTTTGTGTGTGTCTACATATGCATAATGAAAGGAAGAAAAATGCCTTACTAAAGCATATTGATGCAGATATTCATAAATTGGGAAGAAGGGAAATAATTAATGACTTCCCCCAGCATGTTATTTATACAAACTTCTTGACAGGATACAGCAACAGCTACCAAGTTTCCATTTGTGTTAAGTGTTTTCATATGGTAACGGATGAAATAATTCTGAATTTAAGAAAATTTCGGACCTTTTCCTTTTTATGTCTCCCGTATTTTCCAACTGCTCTATCAGTCTTTAATTTATCTTGTATCACCTGAGCAATTAAAGATGGGCTTTATAGTTAATGATGTTTATCTCATAAACTACTCAAATTGTTATGACAAACACCAAAAATGGCCTCATATTATGTCGTAAATAGAACCAAATGAGGAGTCAGAAAATTTACTCTGTAGTATAAATGCCAAAGCAAGGCAGTCTTATATGCACAAGGGTTAGGTAATCATCTAAATAGGCTTATTTGAGAGGCACTTGGGAAAGAATTCTGCTAGGCAAGGATTTCCTCCACTATTTGACACATTTCCTGAAATTATACATTTAGGATTCAGTCTTTGGCTTCAGACACTGGACTTTTTAAAATTTTCATTTCTAAAAAGCAGGTGGCCTGGAAATTATAGTAATAGTTACCAATCTAGCTACTTATCCATTGTTGTTTATAGTTCAACTGATTTTATTATAAATAAAATTATAAACATTTTACTTACTAAAATTTTCAATTTGATTTCTCTGGTCCTCTGATACTTGCATCCCCCTGTTCTACTAATTCATTGGTTCCATTCCCAATATGAGAGAATATCTATTTACATGATAATCTTTGCTATAATTCCAGTATTAAGATTTATATGTACCCTATGAAATACTGAAAATAGTCTGTTGCCTTCTCATCCTCAAACATGCTTATGCATTTTGCTCACTATAATTTCTTTATTAAAATGACAAAAGTATAGATCTTCTGTGGAGATATTTGAGGATTTTGTGAAAAGCTTAGGGTTAATTTAATAAAAATCTAAAAATAAAACAGCTTGGGCCCTGGGCAGCAATATTTGGTTATTTGGTTATGTAATTTAAATCTAGATTATCCTTTACTTATGGGAAATGCATGTGTTTAAAGACGGGACACCATTATTAGGTATTGCTGCTGAAAGCTATTACAATATGAGGACTGACTGGTACTGCCTTACCACTTGTAAGGCATATCAAGTTATATCAAATGGAACAGCTGGTATCAAATGGAAATTCTCTATAAATTTTGAAGTAAATTCCACTAAAATCCACTAGAGATGAGTGAATTTTAGAGATAATTATTTGACTAAGTTTTATTTTATTCTGTGATTTTTTTCATTAGATCAGATAGCACTTTTGTTTCTTGCATGCATTCTTGGTTACTCAGTCATGTTTGACTCTGCAATCCCATGGATTGTAGCTCACCAGGTTCCTCTGTCCATGGAATTCTCTAGGCAATATTACTGGAGCCTGAATCCAGTCCCTACTCCAGGGGATCTTCCCAGACCAAAAATCTAACTTGCGTCTCTTGTGTCTCTTGCATTGCTGGTGGATTCTGTCTGAGCCAACAGGTAAGCCGTTCTGTTTCTTCAGTTTAGTTCAGTCGTTCAGTCGTTTCCGACTCTTTGCGACCCCATGGACTGCAACACGCCAGGCCTCCTTGTCCATCACCAACTCCCGGAGTTTACTCAAACTCATGTCCATTGAGTCAGTAATGTCATCCAACCATCTCTTCCTCTATTATCTCCTTCTCCACCTGCCTTCAGTCTTTCCCAGCATCAGGGTCTTTTCAAATGAATCAGCTCTTTGCATCAGGTGGCCATAGTATCACAGTTTCAGCTTCAACATCAGTCCTTCCAATGAATATTTAGGATTGATTTCCTTTAGGATGGACAGGTTGGATCTCTTTGCAGTTCAAGGGACTCTCAAAAGTCTTTTCTAACATCACAGTTCAAAAGCATCAATACTTCAGCTCTCAGCTTTCTTTATAGTCCAACTCTCACATCCATATATGACCACTGGAAAAAAATCATAGCCTTGACTAAACAAATCACTGCTGACAAATTAATGTCTCTGCCTTTTAATATTTTGTCTAGGTTGGTCATAACTTTTCTTCCAAGGAGCAAGTGTCTTTTAATTTCATGGCTTCAGTTACCATCTGCTGTGACTTTGGAGCCGCAAGAAATAAAGTCTGTCACTGTTTCCACTCTTTCCCCATCTATTTGCCATGACATGATTGAACCAGATGCCATGATCTTAGTTTTCTGAATGTGGAGCTTTAAGCCAACTTTTTCATTCTCCTCTTTCATTTTCATCAAGAGGCTCTTTAGTTCTTCTTTGATTTCTGCCATAAGAATGGTGTGCTCTGCTTATCTGAGGTTATTGATATTTATCCTGGCAATCTTGATTCGAGCTTGCGCTTCATCCAGCCCAGTATTTATCATGATTTACTCTTGATACAGATTAAATAAGCAGGGTGACAATATACAGCCTTGATGTACTGCTTTCCCGATTTGGAACCAGTCTGTTGTTCCATGTCCAGTTCTAACTCTTGCTTCCTGACTTGCATACAGATTTCTTAGGAGGCAGGTCAGCTGGTCTGATATTCTTATAGTTTAAGAATTTTCCACAATTTGTTGTGATTCACACAGTCAAAAGCTTTGGTGAAGTCAATGAAGCAGAAGTAGATGTTTTTCTGGAACTCTGTTGCCATTTACATCATCCAACAGATGTTGGCAATTTAATCTCTGGTTCCTCTGTCTTTTCTAAACTCAGCTTGGTCATCTGGAAGTTCACAGTTCATGTATTGCTGAAGCCTGGCTTGGAAAATTTTGAGCATTACTTTACTAGCGTGTGAGATGAGTGCTATTGTGCAGTAGTTTGATCTTTCTTTGACATTGCCTTTCTTTGGAATTGGTATTAAAACTGACCTTTTCCAGTCCTGTGGCCACTGCTGAGTTTTCAAAATTTGCTGGCATATTCAGTGCAACTCTTTCATGACATCATCTTTTAGGATTTGAAATAGTTCAGCTGGAATTCCATCATCTCTACTATCTTTGTTTGTAGTGATGCTTCCTAAGGCCCACTTGACCTCACATTCCAGAATGTCTGGCTCTAGGTAAGTGATCATACCATCGTGATTATTTTAGAATGGCTATTATTAAAAAGACAAAAAATAACGATTGTTGTTGAAGATGTGGCATAAAGAGAATTTTTTTTCCCTCTTGGTGACCATGTCAACTCATGCATCCACTATGGAAAACAGTATGGAGGTTCTTTTAAACATTGAAAATAGAACTATTATATAATTCAACAATTCCATTTCTAGGTATTTCTCTGAAGAAAACAAATGTATTCACCTTGTCCGTGTTCATTTCAGGCTTCCCTTGTGGCTCAAATGGTAAAGAATCTGACTGCCAATGCAGGAGACCCAGGTTTTATCTCTGGGTCAGAAGGAAATGACAATCTATTCCTGAATTCTTGCCTGGGAATTCTCATGGACAGAGGAATCCATAGAGTCTCAGACAGTCAGAGACAACTTAGCAACTAAACAGAACATACATCTATACAACAATTCACACACACACATAATAAAATATTGCCATTTGAGACAACATTGATGAAACTTGAGAGCATTTTGCTAATAAAATAATACAGACAGATAAATACGAATACTAAATATAAACAACAAAAACAACAAAAGGAGGAAAATCTCATAGGTACAAAGAACAGATTTGTTATTGACATAGGCAAAGCATGAGAGTTGGGCAAAATGGGTGAAGAGATTTAAGACATGCAAATTTAGCTATAAATATTAGTAAGTAATGGTTTTGTAATGTATAGCATGTTGCCTATAATTAATAATATTGTTATACATTTAAAAATTTGTGAGAGGAAATCTTAAAAGTTAATCATGAAAAACTATGTAACTATGTATGAAGATGGATGTTAATTTGAATGATTGTCATGATAATTTTTCAATATATAAAAATATTGAATCATATTATATACTTGAAACTAACATACTGATATATGCCAATTACTCTGACACATAGAAATTTAAATTAAATATTAGTGAAAACTTGATTGAAATTTAATGGAAAGTTTTTTCTCATGTTTCCCAACCTAACATTGCCTTTTGAAAAGGAATTAATAATATGTTGGCTTAATAATTGCTAAAGATCATGTAGGGAAACACCAGCTGCCACGCTTGAGCCAAGCATCTCATTAATAATCTTCTAACCTTGCCTATGAGACCATTGCTTGTATCGCCCAGTTTGAAGATGAGAAAAGTTAAGTTCCTCAAGTTATATGACTAGAGAATAAACTTCTGTTCTAAATTAGCTGTCTTATTTGAGGATCTCTTTCACTCTCCATTCCTTTTCCCCTCTCCTCCCCAATCTTCTCTCTTTTCTGTCTTTCACTTACTCAGTGATTTCAGATTTTCCTTGAAATGTTTAATATTTCAGTGTCATCTATATCTTTAATATCCACAGGATTGGAAAAGGTCAGTTTTCATTCCAATCCCAAAGAAAGGCAATGCGAAAGAATACTCAAACTACCCCACAATTGCACTCATCTCACGTGCTTGTTAAGTAATGCTCAAAATTTTCCAAGCCAGGCTTCAGCAATACATGAACCGTGAACTTCCTGATGTTCAAGCTGGTTTTAGAAAAGGCAGAGGAACCAGAGATCAAATTGCCAACATCCGCTGGATCATGGAAAAAGAAAAAGAGTTCCAGAAAAACATCTATTTCTGCCTTATTGACTATGCCAAAGCCTTTGGCTGTGTAGATCACAATAAACTTTAGAAAATTCTGAAAGAGATGGGAATATAGACCACCTGACCTGCCTCTTGGGAAATCTGTATGCATGTCACGAAGCAACACTTAGAACTGGACATGGAACAACAGACTGGTTCCAAATAGGAAAAGGAGTACGTCAAGGCTGTATATTGTCACCCTGCTTATTTAACTTATATGCAGAGTACATCATGAGAAATGCTGGGCTGGAAGAAACACAAGCTGGACTCAAGATTGCTGTGAGAAATATCAATAACCTCAGATATGCAGATGACACCACCCTTATGGCAGAGAGTGAAGAGGAGCTAAAGGGCCTCTTGATGAAGGTAAAAGAGGAGAGTGAAAAAGTTGGCTTAAAGCTCAACATTCAGAAAACGAAGATAATGGCATCTGGTCCCATCACTTCATGAGAAATAGATGGGGAAACAGTGGAAACAGTGTCAGACTTTATTTTTGTGGGCTCCAAAATCACTGCAGATGATGACTGCAGCCATGAAATTAAAAGACACTTACTCCTTGGAAGAAAAGTTATGACCAATCTAGACAGCATATTCAAAAGCAGAGACATTATTTGCCAACTAAGGTCCGTCTAGTCAAGGTTATGGTTTTTCCTGTGGTCATGTATGGATGTGAGACCTGGACTGTGAAGAAGGCTGAGCGCTGAAGAATTGATGCTTTTGAACTGTGGTGTTGGAGAAGACTCTTGAGAGTTCCTTGGACTGCAAGGAGATCCAACCAGTCCATTCTGAAGGAGATCAACCCTGGGTGTTCTTTGGAAAGAATGATGCTAAAGCTGAAACTTCAGTACTTTGGCCACCTCATGCGAAGAGTTGACTCATTGGAAAAGACTCTGATGCTAGGAGGGATTGGGGGCAGGAGAAGGTGACGATAGAGGATGAGATGGTGGATGGTATCACGAGCTCAATGGACATGAGTCTGAGTGAACTCTGGGAGCTGATGATGGACAGGGAGGCCTGGCATGCTGTGATTCATGTGGTCGCAAAGAGTCAGACACGACTGAGTGACTGAACTGATATCTTTAAACCCTTAGACTTGTTTGAATATAATCTTCACTTTCCAAAATTTATACCCAACCAATGGATCATTGTCATGCAAACAACTGATACAAAAGACATTACAGAAATGAGAAAATGGAGCACTCAACTGGCAGCCTTGCCCAGTATGTTCTTTGCCTAATAGGGACTGGGAGCAGGGGATGCACTTGAGGATGTCAACTTTAATTTATTTTCAACATTATACTGGAGGTTCTAGACAATGTAATTAAGAGAAAATAAATCATGACCTCCATATTGAACCTGGGGCTTCCCAGGTGACACTAGCAGTAAAGAACCAGCCTGCCATGCAACAGACTAAAAAGAGACATGGTTAAATTTCTTGTTTGGGAAGGTCTCCTGGAGAAGGGCATGACAATCTACTCCATTATTCTTGCCTAGAGAATACACATAGACAGAGGAACCTGGTGGGGTACATTCTATTGAGTCAAAAAGACACGACTGAAGCATCTTAACACGCATGCACTCTTACCATTTCTTTTCAGCATTTTACTGGAGGTTCTAGACAGTACAATCAGGGAGAACTAAATCATGACATCCATTTTGCTTTGGATGAAGCAATATTGCCTATATTCATAGCTGACATGGTTCCATATGTAGAAAATCCCAAGGAATCAAAAAGAAAGAAAGAGGGAGAGAGAGAGAGAGAAAAAAAAAAGAAAGTAAGATTGTACCAGATCCAATAAACTCATTTATCAAGGTTGCAGTATTCAATTGTGTTTCAAAATATTAGCAACACAATTTGAAAACAAAATTAAGAAAAAAATCCATTTAAAATATTATGAAAATATAAAATACATAGCAATAAATTTAACAAAGAAGAGAACTTAAACACTAAAAACTGCAAAGTATTACTGAGCAAAATTAAAGATGTAAACGAATGAAGAGAGGTTCCATGTTCATTGATTGAAAGAATCAATATCATTAAGATGACAATTCTCCTCATATTGATCTACAGTTTCAGTGTAACCACTACCAAAATTTACAAATTAACCCTAATATTTGTGTGGAAGTACAAGCAATCTACATTTTCAAAGCAATTTTTAAAATAAAATACAAATTTGTGTATTTATATACCCTTAATCCAAAACTTACTGTGAAGCCACAGTAAATAAGACAATGTGTTATTGGTTCAAGGATAAGCTTATTAATCAACAGAAAGGTGGAGAGGAAAACAAGACAACAATATAGAGAGAAGCACTCCTTTGATTTCTATCTGCATTAGACTTCACATCTCTGTTTCAAGGTGAAATATAGTGTCTGTCTACCCCCAGAACTATAAAATCTGCCCTTTCTCCAAGGGCTTACTCTTAATCTCCTCATGTATTCATTATCAACCCTGGATGAAATAAATAAACCAAAAAATCTGCCTGCAACCTATTTAATGAGCTACAAAATGAACAACAGTCTTAACATGACATTCTAAACTTTAAATAGTTTATTCATTTCAGGATCAATATGATAACCTTTGCCTCATGACTAGTTTTCATGTGAAACTATGCTGAAGGGAATCATGTATCATCAAAATTTATGCCTTTGTGTGCGAGAGTGTGTCTGTGTGATTTTACCTTCTCAATTTTGAGTCATATACTGGCACGAGTAAATGCACTTCTTTTTTCTTTGAAATTAAATCACTCAGTCATTTCTTCCCCACTATGCTATTAATAAATAGCACCTCTGTAGATGAAAGAACAGGAACATTAGCTGATAGATATTAGAAATTTTTTTTAAAAAGAGAAGGAAATACGTTGTAATAGGAAAATGTAAGACCCTGAATCCTTTCCAGTTCAGTTTTCCATTGTGCCATCATTAAACAGAATTTCCAGAACACTAGCAGTCTCACACAACTGGGTCAAAATAAGCCCTTGATGAATAATAACACATTCAAATGGAAGGTACTATAGAGAAAGAACTTCTGATGAGGACAGATTTTTTTAAAAAGCCAAATATTTAAAGGACAGTTCACATGAAAAGTTGTTTTTAAAAACATACATTTACATAGTGATTATTTTTGTGAAGGGTAAAAAGGAACTCTCACTGTTGTATTTCTTTTATTGCTATTGCTTTCTTTATAAGCCATATGATTGTAAAAATACAGGTAACAGCAGAAAATCTGGCCTTCATTCTAGCTTCATAAGTTTCTTTTCTCAAGGGGAAAAAAACAACAACAAAAAGAAACTAGATGTGCTTTGAAAAGTTATGTTAAAAGTATAAGCATATAAATGTTAAATAGTATTTTTAATAAATCACATGTCCTTTTAATTGGCAAAATTCATCACATTAAAAAGTGATTTTAAAGTTATAAAGAAAAATTTTTAAATAGTTGCTTTCTGTTAAAGTTTTACTACTTGCTCTGAACTCACTGGGCTATGTAGCACATTTACTGTTGACAGTATTTCTATGATGTTGACATAATAGTACTATTTAAAGAAAAATAATAATTTTCATTCATTCAAAAAAACTGATGACTTCCCAAGAAGGCATATGACCTCCTTAACATCACTCTGCAAGATAACAATTTCAGCTGACATTGAAATTCATTTTGACTTTAAAGCACATATCCTTTCACACTAATTCTATCTTGCAAAGATATTGAAAATACATGCAACTGATATATTCTTATCCATTCAAAGTGTCTGTCTCATTTTTTTATGTGAACATCACCATTACCTTTATCATTAAAGTAAATTTACAGAAACATGAACATGAAAAATTAATATTAAATATAATTTTAACATCCAGAATACATCATATATAGCCTTCCAGCTCTTTTTCTGTGAATTTATGTGGGAAATTTATCATAGTGGCATCCTGGACCTGAGGCTATTGTATTTGTTTTAGATGTTGGGACTACTTTACTCAATTCTCATGACTCTAAGAAAAGGCATTTTTATCATTCCAAATTTACAAGTGAAAAAAGTGATACACTTTCCAGTTTTATCTTGTACATTTATTGCCCTAGACTGGGAGTCCACAGTTTCTCCAAGTGGTCATAGTTTCACCATTTAGTTGGAAATGGTATTTGGCATTAGAGGTACCATTGATTCTAGACATTTTCAGTGGCCAACTTTGGTGAATTATTTTGTTTACAGATAAAATACATCTTGAGCTCATAATGATATTTTCAATTCAAATATATCCTACATTACAGTTAAGTAACAAACTCAACAAAACAGCAAAAGCAATAAAACAGGATACAGTTTTGTTTTCTTTTCACAGTTCTTCTTTTTTTTTTTATCCTTGGATTATCCTGCAATAACATATCATCAAAATGCTTATTTTAAAAGTGATTTGGAATAGTTCATCTCTGCTCCTTTCTCTAAAAAGATACATACTTTGTTCCTTTTACTTTGACTTTTGACATTTAGGCTTTTTTTTTTTCCTCAGCATAATTTTGTTTTGCAATTACAATCACATAAACTACTTATCTTCTTTTTCTGTCTATTCCACTCTCCTTTCTCCCCATCTTCACAGTTAAACATTTTAACAATTATATGTTATACTTCCACTTAAACAAATACAATGAATTACATAAACAAATTAAGATTTCCTTATTCTTAGAAAAACAATAGCATATCATAAGATTTTTCTTTACTTTTTAAATATAAAATCTTAGAGATCATTCCATCAAAATATATGGCTAAATACCTGATACTTTTGATAGCTGTGTAACATTCATTTACTTCTTGTGTTATATCTTATTCAGTCTGCCTTTTATTGATAGATGTTTGGGTTACTTCCAGTCTTTCACTTTAAAAATGGTACAACTATTTCATTTTTTAACCAGTGTCATTGGAATGGGCTCTAAGAAGTAAAATCATTAATCAAAGTGCAATTGCATATGTAATTTTAGTGGGTATTGCCAGATTCCCCTTTTAGATGTTGTACCAATTTGCATTTCTGCCAGCAAATATGAGAGTGCCTATTTCCCCATAGCCTTGCCAATAGAGTATATTGTCAAATTTTTGAATTTTGCCCATTTATTAGATAAAAAATGTTATTCTCTTGTAATTTTACTTTACATTTCTCTTATTATGTGCAAGGGTGATCATTTCACCATGTGGCTAATAGCTATTTGCATTTCATTTTCTGTGATTTGTTCTGTCCATATTTCTAACATCTCTTCTAAAAATTCATATTATTTGTATATAAGGAATATAAAACCTCTAATAAAATATAAATTTAAATAAATTTCTCAGTTATTTCTGATTATATGATACATATAATATTTTTAAATTGCAGTTAACTATAGCTATATAGATATAATAATAATGCCATGTCAAACTTTCTTTTTAATTTTTATAGTTTATTTATCTATGATTTTATTTTTTTTGCCACCTGGATTTTTGCCACCTGGAGTTAGGAAAAATTTCCTTACTCCAGTTTATAGAGGAATTCTTCCATGTTTCTTATAATAAATACTTGTATGGTATTATTTGTTACATTTAAATATTTAACCAATTTGAAATTTATAGTAATATAGTATATACTGACCAGATACAATTTTTATCATTTTATTATGTGTTTGTTTAGTGAGAAGTTTCTTTCCATTACTAACTTGAGATAGCATCTTCATAATTTAGTAAATTTGCATATGTAATTAGATATCTTTCCAGATATTCTACTCTCTGCCATTGTTTGTTCTGGGTAAGTGACAATACTAATTCCATCAGCAGATGAATGGATAAGAAAGCTGTGGTACATATACACAATGACGTATTACTCAGCCATTAAAAAGAGTATATCTGAATCAGTTCTAATGAGATGAAATTGGAGTCAGTTATACAGAGTGAAGTAAGCCAGAAAGAAAAACACCAATACAGTATACTGACACATATATATGGAATTTAGAAAGATAGTAATGATGACCCTGTATGCAAGACAGCAAAAGAGACACAGATGTGTAGAGCAGACTTTCAGACTCTGAGGGAGTGGGAGAGGGTGGGATGACTTGGGAGAATGGCATTGAAACATGTATACTATTATGTAAGAAACAAATTGCCAGTCAGTGTTCGATGCAGGATGCAGGGTGCTTGGGGCTGGTGCACGAGGATGATCTGGAGGGATGATGTGGTATGGGAGGTGAGAGGGGGTTCATGTCTGGGAGCTCATGTACACCCATGGCGGATTCAAGGCAATGTATGGCAAAACCAATACTGTACTGTAAAGTAAAATAAAGTAAAAAAAAAAAAAGTGATTATAAAAAGAAAATAATAATAATATTTTTAAACTTTAGAGCATAATTTATGTTAAAGCTAGACACCTTCTCCATTTCTTTTGCTTTCAGTGTTTCTTTTCCATTCTTTGCTTAAATATGCAAATATACTGACCTTCATGCAAATGAATTTTATGAGTTTTTTCAGAACTTTTTAATATGTTAAAAAATAAATTTCAGCGGTAGTACATTTTACATATGTAATTCAATCTATTAAGCAATTCATGAATTGGGCAACAACTCATCTAACAAGCAGCTAGATACTCAAAAAATTAGTACAAGATGGAAGGTTTTCATGGACAGAATTGTGGGAAAAGGAATTATTAGCGAAAAGCATAGAATCTTTCAAAGGTCAGGTCATTTTCTTTTGGGGGAAGGGAATGGCAGGGGTAGCATTATGCAAATTACCACAGTTCAGTTCAGTTCAGTCGCTCTGTCGTGTCTGACTCTTTGTGACCCCATGAATCGCAGCACGCCAGGCCTCCTTGTCCATCACCAACTCCTGGAGTTCACTCAGACTCAAGTCCATCAAGTCTGTGATGCCATCCAGCCATCTCATTCTGTTGTCCCCTTCTCCTCCTGCCCCCAATCCCTCCCAGCATCAGAGTCTTTTCCAATGAGTCAATTCTTTGCATGAAGTAGCCAAGTACTGGAGTTTCAGCTTCAGCACCATTCCCTCCAAAGAAATCCCAGGGCTGATCTCATTTATGATGGACTGGTTGGATCTCCTTGCAGTCCAAGGGACTCTCAAGAGTCTTCTCCAAAATCACAGTTCAAACGCATCAGCTTCAGTGCCTAGCTTTCTTCACAGTCCAACTCCCACATCTATACATGACCACTGGAAAAACCATAGCCTTGACTAGATGAACATTTGTTGGCAAAGTAATGTCTCTGCTTTTCAATATACTATCTAGGTTGATCAAAACTTTTCTTCCAAGGAGTAAGTGTCTTCAAATTACCTCACTAGTGCTAATTAGGAAATTTCAGATAGTCTGTTTAAAGGTCACAGACTAAAAACTGTGACTAGAACTTCCCTAGAAGTTGAAACTGCAATTAAATCTTGGCTTTCTGTTGGCTTCCCTGGTAGTTCAGCCAGTAAAGAATCGGCCCGCAATGCAAAAAACCCAGGGTTGATTCCTGGATTATGAAGATCCCCTGGAGAAGGAAATGACATCCCAATCCAATAATTCTTACCTGGAGAATTCTATGAACAGAGAAGCCTGGCAGGCCATAGTCCATGGGGTAGCACACAGTTGGACACAACTGAGGGACTAAGACACACACACACACACACACACATTCCTGTCTGTTGAGGGGGCAAATAATTCCATTTTATGCCTGTCATTTCTTTTCCTTTTTAACAGTATGTTTTAAATTAGTTAAAAACATAAATGTTTTTTAAAAATTGGTACAATAAAATATATACTTAGTTTTCATATGTGCAATCATGCTTGGAAAGTCCTGGGATATTTAAAGTACAAACAGAAAAATCATATCTTAATCTAATTTGTGCCTTGCTTTTTTTGTTATTTTCTTACACAAAAATATTAAAGGATAAAGAATGTCTCAAGCTTTTTTTCCCAAAAGATGTTTTTGGTTCAATACTGTTTACTATATTAAAAATATTTATGTGTTAATTTATTTTATTTTTTTAATTAAATTTATTTATTTTTTTAATTACAATACTGTATTTGTTTTGCCATACATTGACACGAATCAGCCATAGGTGAACACAATCGCCCAATGCCGAAGCCCCCTCCCACCTCCCACCCCACATCCTCTACCTGAATCATCCTGTGCATCAGCCCCATTAAAACACCAATATTATTGTCACTTAAGTTTTCAAGATACTGGAAACTGAAGTTTGAGAGGAGTTCCTTAGGCAGAGATCGTTTTTTCCAAAAGGTCTTTATGCACAGAAAACACAGTGGTTGGTCTGAGAAGGAAGGCTTCAGTGCAGTGTGAAAGCACACAGACTATTAATAAAACATTTATACCCTTGAGATAAAGGAAGTTGTTGAAATCTAACTGCCAGGCCTCCAATGTTTCATTAGGCAGTTTTAAATGTCTGGGAGCAATACAAACAAGTTTCTCTAGTTTGTATGTCAGACAAGCGGGACTAGTGAAGTAGACACTTGGAGGCCTTATTAGTGTGTCTGCCCGCCCTGCCCCCCAGAATATTGATACATGAATATTATCATTTTGTCAGTAGACCAATGCCATAATGATTGTATAGTGGTGAGGACTGGGAATTTTAGGATCTCCAATAAGACCGGGTTGTTATTTTGTTCAAGTCAGAGTTTTCTCTTTATCAAAGGAACAATAACTGAATTTCCAATCTTGTTTTTCCTTGTCTGAGATCAATTGTTGAGCTTCTTTAGCCAGTTTCTTAAAATTATGATTTTGAGGAAAAAATCTTTTGGACCATAACAAAGGTGTCTTTCATCAGTCTTCTTAAGGATTGTATTTCTCGAAGAAATATAAGCAAAGAGATTTACAGAGAGTCAAGTTTAGATTACCCTAGATTCTTAATAATAGCTAAAGCAAGAGGAACAATATAAGATCTAATAATTCCTGAACATAGAATTACTTTAAATTTTATTTCCTCTGTAAATTAGGAAGCCACACTGCTTCCACACAATTCCAAAATCATAAGTTACTCTGAAAGCATTTAGATTCCAGAAGGCTGATTGTTATTCTTGAAGCATCACCCTATTACCTCAACCAATCAGAAGAAAGTCATAAACCTTGCGGCCCTTCCCCTCAAATTTGTCTTTAAAAAATGTTTATCAAAGACTATTAGACAGTGCTGGTCTTTTGAGCATGAGCTGTCTATTCTCCTTGCTTGGTGCCCTAAATAAAACTCTGTTACAAACTCCAATTTTGCAGTTTGTCTGGCTTCTCTGCACATCAGGCATGTGAACTTGGGTTTGACAATATCAATGAACTATGAGAAATCAGTTACCAAGTGGCATTTCCTATAGATCATCACAAGGAATCAGGAAGTGATGCATCAACATGAAGCAGTTGTAAATGACGTTGCCAGGACTGGAGGGGAGATAAGCTGCAAATTTAGGATCATTACTGCTTATTTAACTTATAGATAAACCGCATCATGTGAGAAACTGGACTGGATAATTCACAAGCTGGAATCAAGATTATAGGGAGAAATGTTAATAACTTCAGATATGCAGATAACACCACCCTACTGGCAGAAAGTGAACAGGAACTAAAGAGCCTCTTGATGAAGGTGAAAGAGGAGAGTGAAAAAAAAACTGGCTTAAAACTCAACATTCAAAAAAATGAAGATCATGGCATCTGGCCCCATTACCTCATGGTAAATGGATGAGGGAAACAATGGAAATAGTGACAGATTTTAATTTCTTGAGCTCCAACATCACTGCAGATGGTGACTGCAGCCATGAAATTAAGATACTTGTTCCTTAGAAGAAAGACTATGACAAACATAGACAGCATATTAAGCAGAGACATCACTTTACTGACAAAGGTCCATATATTAAAAGCTACACCAATGTGAGAGTTGAACCATAAAAAAGGCTGAGCACTGAAGAATTGATGCTTTCAAACTGTGGTGCATGAGAAAACACTTTTGAGTCCCTTGGATAGCAAGAAGATAAAACCAGTCAATCCTAAAGAAAACCAACATTGAATATTCATTGCAAGGACTGATGCTGAAGCTGAAGCTCCAATACTCCAGATACAAGATAATGAAGAGCAGACTGATTGGAAAAGACCCTGTTTCTGGGAAAGATTGAAGGCAGGAGAAGGTGACAGCAGAAGATGAGATGGTTAGATAGCATCATTGACTCAATGGACATGAGTTTGAGCAAATTCTGGAAGATAGTGAAGGAAAGGGAAAGGTGGTGCACTGCAGTCTATGGAGTCACAAGGAGTCAGACATGACTGAGAGACTGAACAACAACGTGTGTGTGTGTGTGTGTGTGTGTGTGTGTGTGATACACAGGCACCAGCATACATTAGTTGCTCAGTTGTGTCTGACTTTTTGCCACCTGTGTGTGTGTGTGTGTGTGTGTGTGTTAATTGCTCAGTCATTTCAGACTCTCTGTGAACCTTGTAGCCTGCTAGGCTCCTCCATCCATGGGGTTTCCAGGCAAGAATACTGGAGCAGATTGTCATTTCCTTCTTCAGGGGATCTTCCTGACCCAGGGACTGAACCCAAGTTTCTCAAATTACAGGCAGACTCTTGACCATCTGAGCCACCAGGAAAGCATATATATATATAGGTAGATAGATAGATATAGATATAGATAGATTATAGATAGATGATATAGATATAGATATAGATATAGATATAGATATAGAT
This sequence comes from Nanger dama, assembly GCA_917880005.1. Taxonomy (NCBI): domain Eukaryota; kingdom Metazoa; phylum Chordata; class Mammalia; order Artiodactyla; family Bovidae; genus Nanger; species Nanger dama. Next base: position 57,830,910 of record CAKJTW010000006.1, on the reverse strand, counting down.
ATAGATATAGATATATAATCTAACACACTAGCAAAATATTTCTCAAAATCCTCCAAGCCAGGCTTCAGCAATACATAAACCGCAAACTTCCAGATGTTCACGCTGGTTTTAGAAAAGGCAGAGGAACCAGAGATCAAATTGCCAACATCCTCTGGGTCATCGAAAAAACAAGAGAGTTCCCCCGCCAAAAAAAAAGTATATTTCTGCTTTATTGATTAGGCCAAAGTCTTTGACTGTGAATCACAAAAACTCAAAAATTCTGAAAGAGATGGGAATACCAGACCACCTGATCTGCCACTTGAGAAACCTATATGCAGGTCAGGAAGCAACAGTTAGAACTGGACATGGAATAACAGACTGGTTTCAAATAGGAAAAGGAGTACGTCAAGGCTGTATATTGTTACCCTACTTATTTAACTTATATGCGAAGTGCATCATGAGAAACACTGGGCTGAATGAAGCACAAGCTGGACTCAAGATTGCTGGGAAAAATATCAATAACCTCATATATGCAGATGACACCACCCTTATGGCAGATAGTGAAGAGGAACTAAAGAGCTTCTTGATGAAAGTGAAAGAGGAGAGTGAAAAAAATTGGCTTAAAGCTCAACATTCAGAAAACGAAGATCATGGCATCTGGCCCCATCACTTCATGATAAATAGATGGGGAAACAGTGGAAATAGTGTCAGGCTTTATTTGGCAGGGCTCCAAAATCACTGCAGATGGTGATTGCAGCCATGAAATTAAAAGACACTTACTCCTTGGAAGGAAAGTTATGACCAACCTAGATAGCATATTGAAAAGCAGAGACATTACTTTGCTGACTAAGCTCCGTCTAGTCAAGGCTATGGTTTTTCCATTGGTCATGTATGGATGTAAGAGTTGGACTGTGAAGAAAGCTGAGTGCCGAAGAATTGATGCATTTGAACTGTGGTGTTGGAGAAGACTCTTGAGAGTCCCTTGGACTCCATGGAGATCCATCCAGTCAACCCTAAAGGATATCAGTACTTGATGTTCATTGGAAGGACTGATGTTGAAGATGAAACTCCAATATTTTGGCCACCTCATGGAAAGAGCTGACTCACTTGAAAAGACCCTGATTGAGGGCAGGAGGAGAAGGGGATGACAGAGGATGAGATGGCTGGATGGCATCACCTAAATGGAAGTGAGTTTGAGTAAACTCTGGGAGATGGTGATGGACAGGGGCACCTGGCATGCTGCAATTCATGGTGTTGCAAAGAGTCGGACATGACTGAGTGAATGAACTGAACTGAACTGAAGAGTATTTAGGATATGAAATTCCAGCTTAGCTAGCTGGAATTTGTTCCTAGTAATATTTCCTAAGTCCCACTTTACTTCACACTCCAGCATGTCTGACTCTAGATGAGTGGTCATACCATCATGGTTGCTGATGCTGCTGTTAAGACACTTCAGTTGTGTCCAACTCTGTGTGACCCCATAGACTGCAGCCCACCAGGCTCCCCCGTCCCTGGGATTCTCCAGGCAAGAACACTGGAGTGGGTTGCCATTTACTTCTCCAATATATAAAATTGAAAAATGAAAGTGAAGTTTCTCAGTCCTGTCCAACTCTCAGCAACTCCATGAACTTCATCCTACCAGGCTTCTCCATCCATAGAATTTTCCAGGCAAGAGTACTGGAGTGGGGGTGCCATTACCTTCTCCACCATCATGGTTATCCAGGTATTTAAGATCTTTTTTTTTTATAGTTCTCCTATGTATTCTTGCCACCTCTTTTTAATATCTTATACTTATCTCAGGTCCTATGAATCAGATACTTTAGATGTCCAAGGGTAAAAGGCTTATCAAACTCTTCTTCAAGACCTTGAAAACTAAGTACTCTTTTACTTTTTCCTATAAATTTTTTGGGGGTGGTTATTGTTGAATAAAAATATAGATAACATCCATAAAAGAGAAATTTGGAATTCATTTCTGGCAATAATCAATTAGTGCTAGAAAACCTATGACTGCTTATTTTTGGTTTTCAGGAAACTTAGGGCATCACAAAGTCTACCTGGATCTCACTCTAGCCCTTGTTCTAATAGCAGATGTTCTAAATATCAAAACTGGACTTGGGAAATTGCAATTTTTTGTTGATAAATTTATGTCCTTTGAACACTAAAAGCTTTAGCAAGTGGATAATGTCTTCCTATATGAGGTCTGAGAAGGAGAGCAAAGAAGCAAATCATCCATATACTGCAACAAAGTAGACCCTCTAAGGAACTTTAAAGCATTCTGATCAGCCTTCATGATTTGTGAGAAATGAAGAATCTCAATAAAATCCTAAAGCATTGCTGTCTAGGTAAATTATTTTTCTTCCTATGTGAAGGCCAAAAAGTACTGGCTAGCTTTATCAATGGGAATACTAAAGAATACACTACATAAATCTATTATTGTAAATAACTTGCTTCCACTAGGAGTGGATGCTAGTAAATTATGAAAGTTAGGAACACGGAACATGAGGTGTCAAGGGATAGCAGTGCTGTTTATTGCTCAGAGGAGACACTGAACAAAGTTCCCTCCTTGGCCCTTAGACTTTCTCACCACTGAAATGGGGGTTTTACAGGCACCTAAGACAAGGGAGAATGAGAGCTTGAGCCTTGTAATCTTCTATTATCGGTTTTATGTCTTGAAGGGTTTCTTTACTTAGAATATTGATTAATTCTGAGAAGTTTTAAGAGGTCTGTTTGAATATTGATGAGAGGTCTGCTGTGAATTTTGTGACATCAGCTAGAGATTTCTGTCTCCAAGAAAGGGGTACATTATACAATATGGACAAATTATCATGTTTTTAGAATTAGTTCTAGTGGTATCAGAAATGGAAAAAATGATAGTTGTCAAAGGGTTATTTTATTCAGCTGGTTGGTTACTTTGATGACTACTGTCAATTTCTGGCATTATTTTCCCCTTTGGGAAGAAGAAAAATTTCCATGATATATATCTAAGAAGTTTGACATAGTAAATGGGCAGGGGTAGAAGAAGTAAGGAGAAAAGAATATGTATCTCAAAAATCATAAATAATAGAGAAAAAATTTCAGAGACTGAAACCTTTTGAGGTTCATTAGAAATCCCACAATTTGAATAGTACTCTGGGGCAGGGGTTGTTTTATGAGTGGGATTGAATAATGAGCATGTGGCTCTATTGTCAGTTAGAACTGGAAGATATTTGTCTTCAATCTGAAGAAATGTTTATCTAGGACTATATAAAGGGAATTTTGGGAAAATCTTCTGTAGTTCTTCAGAGCACCATCATAAGGACTGAGAGGATGCTGGAAAGGCTGGATAGAGAGCCAAAGAAACCCGAGTGCTTAAATTTGTAGCAGTGACTTTTCCAATGTCCTAGCTCTTTGCAATAGTAATAAGCTAGGAAGAATTTTGTATTTCTTAAGGAGCTATCATTTGCTGGAGCAAAGATTAAGAATTTGGGTGATCTTCTTTGGAAGTGATTGTTCTGAGTGTGAAAGAGTTTCTCTGCCAGATTAAGTAAATCTAGAACATAGTTTCCATTCCCAGAATGTGTGTCTTACACTGTTGTTGGGAATGCAAACTAGTACAGCCACTATGGAGAACAGTGTAGAGATTCTTTAAACAACTGGAAATAGAACTGCCTTGTGACCCAGCAATCCCACTGCAGGGCATACACACCGAGGAAATCAGAATTGAAAGAGACATGTGTACCCCAATGTTCACTGCAGCACTGTTTATAATAGCCAGGACATGGAAGCAACCTAGATGTCCATCAGCAGATGAATGGATAAGAAATCTGTGGTACATATACACAATGGAGTATTACTCAGCCATTAAAAAGAATTCATCTGAATTAGTTCTAATGAGGTGGATGAAACTGGAGCCTATTATACAGAGTGAAGTAAGCCAGAAAGAAAAACACCAATACAGTGTACTAACGCATATATAAGCAATTTAGAATGATGGTAACAATAACCATGTATATGAGACAGCAAAAGAGACACAGATGTATAGAACAGAGTTTTGGCCTCTGTGGGAGAGGGAGAGAGTGGGTGATTTGAGAGAATGGCATTGAAACATGTATAATATCATATAAGAAATGAATCGCCAGTCCAGGTTTGATGAAGGATACAGGATGCTTGGGGCTGGTGGACTGGCATGACCCAGAAGGATGGTACAGGGAGGGAGGTCGGGGGAGGTTCAGGATGGGGAACATGTGTACACTTGTGGTGGATTCAAGTTGGTATATGGCAAAACCAATACAATATTATAAAGTAATTAGCCTCCAATTAAATAAATTTAAATTTTAAAAAAATGTGTGTCAGACCTTTATATCTTTCAGCAAACTAGGAGTCTGGAGACCTGTTATGTGGCTAGACAACAATCTAAGTTATTACCAGTTTCCCAACCCAGTGAGTATTCTGTATTTCTGTTTTCACATTTCCTGATCATTAGCTCTTGAGCCAGCTTCTGTAGTTCACATTTCCTGATCATTAGCTCTTGAGCCAGGTTTCTGAGACTCAGGGGAATCTTGAGAGGCCAAAGTGAACTTTTTCTTGCTGTTGTTTTTTAGTCAAAAAATCATGATAGACTCTTTGTAACCTCAAGAACTGTATAGCACATCAGACTCCTCTGTTCACTATCTCCTGGAGTTTCCTCAAACTCATATCCATTGAGTCAGTGGTGCTATCTAACCATCTTATCCTCCACCACCCTCTTCTCCTTTTGTCTTCAATCTTTCCCAACATCAGGATCTTTTCCAATGTATGGGCTCTTCACATTAAGTGACCAAATTATTGGAGCTTCAGCTTCAGCAACAGTCCTTCCAAAGAATATTCAGGATTGATCTCATTTAGGATTGAACTGTTTGATCTCTTTTCCATTCAAGGGACTCTCAAGTGTCCCATCACACACAATTCAAATGTATCAGTTCTTCACCACTCAGACTTTCTTGTTGTCCAACTCTTACTTATATACACAACTGCTGGAAAACAAATATACAGACCTTTGTCAACAGAGAGATGTCTCTGTTTTTCAATATACTGTCTAGGTTTGCCATAGCCTTTTGTCTAAGAAGCAAGCATCTTTTAGTTTCATGGCTTTAGTCACTGTCCACAGTGATTTTGGAGTCCAAAAGTAAAATCTGTCCCTGCTTTCAATATTTCCCCTACTATTTGCCATGAAGTGATGGGCCCAAATGCCATGATCTTAGTTTTTGAATGCTGAGTTTCAGGTCAGCTTTTTCACTGTCCTTGTTCACCATCATCAAGAAGCACTTTAGTTCCTCTTCACTTACTGCTATTAGGGTGGTATCATCTGCATGTCTAAGATTTATGATATTTTTCCCAGCAATCTTGATTGTACCTTATGATTTATCCAACTCAGAATTTCACATGATATAATCTGCATATAAGTTAAATAAGCAGAGTGACAATATACAGTTTTGCCATATTCCAATACCAATTTTGAACCAATTAGCTTTTCTATGTTGGATTCTAAATGTTGCTTCCTGACCTCTGTGTAATAACATGATATGGTATTCCTATTTCTTTAAGAATTTTTCACATTTATTGTGATCCACACAGTTAAATGCTTTAGCCTAGTCAATGAGTTAGAAGTATATATATATATATTTTTTTTTCTGGAATTCCCTTGTTTTCCCCATGAACCAGTGAAGGTTGCCAGTTTGATCTCTGTTTTTTCTAAATCCAACTTATACATCTGAAAGTTCTTGACTCACATACAGCAGAAGCCTATCTTGAAGGATTTTGAGTGTAAACTTGCTAGCATGCAAAATGAACACAACTAAATGGTAGTTTGAACATTCTTTGGAATTGCCCTTCTTTGGGATTGCAATGAAAGCTGACCTTTTCCATTCCTGTGGCCACTGCTAAGTTTTTCAAATTTGCTGGCATGTTTGAAGTGCAGCACTTTAACTACATCATCTTTCAGGTTATTAAATAGCTCAGATGGAATTTCATCATTTCCACTAGATTTGTTCACAGTAATATTTCCTAAGGGCCCTTGACTTCACACTTCAGGGTGTCTAGCTATACATGAGTGACCACACTGTCGTGGTTATCTGGGTCATTAAGAACTTTCCTATTTTGTACAGTTCTGTGTATTCTTGCCATCTCTTCTTAATATCTTCTGCCTCTGTTGAGTCTTTGCCATTTCTGCCCTTTATCATGCCCATCCTTGCATGAAATAGTCTCTTGATATCTCCAATTTTCTTGAAGGGATCTCTAGTCTGTTCCATTCCATTGTTTTCTATATTTCTTCGTATTGTTCCTTTAAGAATACCTGTTTATCTCTCCTTGCTATTCTCTAGAACTCTGCATTCAATTGAGTGTATCTTTCCCTTTTTCCCTTGCCTTTCACTTCTCTTTATCCTTTAGTTATTTGTAAAGCCTCCTCAGACAACCACTTTGCCTTTATGCATTTCTTTTTCTTTAGGATGGTTTTGATCACTGCCTTCTTTACAGTTTTACAAACCTCCCTCCACAGTTCTTCAGGCACTCTGTCTAGCAGATCTATTCCTTTGTGTGTGTGTGTGTGTGTGTGTTTTAATTTTATTTTTACTTTATTCTACGTTACAATACTGTATTGATTTTGCCATGCATTGACATGAATCAGCCACAGGTGTACATGAGCTCCCAATCCCGAAACCCCCTCCCACCTTCCACTCCATATCATCTCTCTGGATCATCCCCATTCTTTTGAATCTCTTCATCACCTTCACTGTATAATCAAAAGGATTTGATTTAGATCATACGTGAATGGCTATTAGTTTTCCCTACTTTATTCAATGTAAGCCTGAATTTTGAAATAAGGGGCTGGTGATCTGAGCCACAGTCATCTCCAGCTCTTATTTTTCACTGACTATATAGAGCTTCTCCATCTTTGGCTGAAAAGAATATAATCAATCTGATTTTTATATTGACCATCTGGTCATGTCTATTTGTAGAGACATTTCTTGTGTTATTGGGAAGACATGTTTGCTATGATCACTGTGTTCTCTTGGCAAAACTCTGCTAATCTTTGTCCTGCTTCATTTTGTACTCCAAGGCCAAATTTGCCTGTTATTCTGGATGTCTCTTGACTTCCTACTTTTGTATTCAAAATCCCTATGATAAAGAAGACACTTTTCTGTGGTGTTAGTTCTAGAAGATCTTGTAGGTCTTCATAGAAGTGATCAACTTCAGCTTTTTCAGAATCAGTGGTTGAGGCATAGACTTGGATTATTGATGTTGAATGGTTTGCTTTGGAAATGAACTGAGATTATTCTGTCATATTTGAGATTGCACCAAAGTACTATGTTTCAGAATCCTTTGTTAACTGTGAGAGGTACTCTATTTCTTCTAAAGGCTTCTTGCCCACAGTAATGGACATAATGGTCATCTGAATTAAATTCTTCTATTCCTGTCCATTTTAGTTCAATGATTTCTAAGATGTCAGTATTCACTCATTTCATCTCCTGATTGACCGTGTCCAATTTATCTTGATTCATGGACCTAACATTTCAGGTTCTTATGCAACAGTGTTCTTTACAGCATCAGATTTTCCTTTCACCACCAGACACTTCCATAACTCAGCATTGTTTCTACTTGGGCCCAGATGCTTCAGTCATTTTGGTTGTTGCTGTTGTTCATACAATCAGTTATGTCCGATTCTTTGTGACCCCATGGACTGCAGCATGTCAGGCTTCCCTGTTCTTCACTATCTCCCGGTGATGTCATCCAACCATCTCGTCCTCTGTCGTCCCCTTCTTCTCCTGCCTTCAGTCTTTCCCAGCATCAGGGTCTTTTCCAATGAGTCAGTTTTTCACATCAGATGGCCAAAGTATTGGAACTTCAGTTTCAGCATCAGTCTGAGTTTTACCTCAAAAGACATGGACACAGGGTTTCAATTCCTTCCTCACTTCTTTGATACTCCTCAGTCTTGAGGAGAACAGGTTTTGGACATGAAAGAGAATAATGTTTTGGATAGAGATGTTAATCATGAATTCAGCAGAGGAACCCAGTTTTACTGACATTCAGTTTAGGGCAGGAGAAGGGGATGACAGAAAATGAGATGGTTGGATAGCATTGTTACAGCCAAACGCTCTGGGAAACAAACTCACTCAGAAGGACACTGTGGATAGTGGAGTGCAGTTTATTATACTGGCGGGTTCGAGGCACAGTTTCCTGTTTAACCAGGGACCCAAATGACTTTTGTGAAAATCTTATATACCTTAAGTGTACTGCTTAAGCCCACATCCCCAAATTCCTTAAACCTAGCCTGGAAAGAGTTAGAGATACAATCAGGTTACAGCCATGATTCATAATCAGAAGGGTCAGCTGGTTATACATTGTAGCCTACACCAATGGGTGCCACAAAGATTAAAAAGATGATTAACTACATAGGGGATTATTACATTCTTTTTGGAGACCAGAAATCTTGGTATGGAATCTTATGTTTATCAGTCTGGGAGGCCAGTTCTGCCATAGGTATGCTATCCCCAGGGCTATCAGGCACATAGTCCAAAGCTCACTGAAAGTTCAAGATGGAATTTCCTTCTTTTTCAAGATGGAGTCAGCTCAGACTATTCCTTTTCTCCCTCAGCATCACCAACTCAGTGAACATGGGTTTGAGTAAACCCCATGAGATAGTGAAGGACAGGGAAGCCTGACATGCTACAGTCCATGATGTCATAAATAGTCAGACACAACAGGGTAAATGAACAGCAACAGAAGTATCAGGCATGTCCATTACTGACGAGCATGCGGGCTAGTTGATTTAAGTCAGAGAATACAGGCTGATCAATTTGAGTGACCATATTAAATTTATCAGCAAATCTGTGAAGATCTTCAGTTACTTTGGGAAATCTTTGACAAAAATTTAAGGGTTTAACTTCTTGGTTCTCAGAAGGCCTAATTTTGAGGAAGGCCATTTCTGACAAGTTCAGAGTAAAAGGGTGACAACAATTTCAGAAAAAAAGTTAAATTCAGTGAAATAATTAGTATGGGGGATTGAGGGTATAAAAGAGGCATAAGACATATAGAAGGAAAGGAGAATGATGGCACCAGGAGAGGGACTTTGCCAGAAGAATCCAAGGGAGAGAGAAATAATGACACAGAGGCAGATCCTGAGACAAGAAGTGAAAAGAGAAGAGCCTGAGGCTTTGTAAATCACTTTTGTTTTTAAATTATTTATCTGACTCAATTAATCTTAAAATCTTATTTTGCAGAGAGGCAATTTTAGACTCCTGATAAAATGGGAAGCATGAAAATACTAATTAAAAATAGGCATTTCACTCATTCTAGAAATGTCTGAGCTGTTTTTAGTCCAATTCAGCTTTAAAAAACAAGTTTTGGCATCTCACATAATGGCCTTAGATATTATGTGTTGCTTTTGGTCAGATTGGTCAAATTAATTATAAAGGCATATGATGATTTTAAACATGAAATCAGTCAGAGTCCCTGTTTGGGAAGAGTAACCTCAAAATATTTAGATAACTGGAATCCCATTTCTCAGAAGGTTTTCTTTAGAGGTAAAGTAGCAGTTTTCAAACAGTTCTTTTTCAACTGCAGAGTGAAAATCTTACGTTAGTTTTCATTAAATCTTGGTTTTCTGAGAATACCTTCTGGTCTTTTAGAATTGGCTATGCACTTGCAAGCATCTATGATCTTTTGCAGCAATGTCTTTGGCTTCTTCTGGTCTATGTCACTCATAGCTTGTCATTATAAGGTAAAGCATTACATGAGGCCAACAGTTGCTAGTGCTCAAGGATCCATTGCCTAAAATTTGGAGTCTCTGTGATAAGGACAGAGTAAGTTAATTAAATAGCTAGTTTAAAATTCCCACTTGGGATCAAAGAGAGGGAATTTTCAGAGACCTCTGTAGTTAATTGGAGAAGGCAATGGCACCCCACCCCAGTACTCTTGCCTGGAAAATCCTGTGGATGGAGGAGCCTGGTAGGCTGCAGTCCATGGGGTCGCTGAGGTCGGACACGACTGAGTGACTTCACTTTCACTTTTCACTTTCATGCATTGGAGAAGGAAATGACAACCCACTCCAGTGTTCTTGCCTGGAGAATCCCGGGGATGGAGGAGCCTGGTGGGCTGCCGTCTATGGGGTCACACAGAGTCGGACATGACTGAAGTGACTTAGCAGCAGCAGCAGCAGCCTGTAGTTAATGATCACTCAAGAAAGTAGGCTTCAGTTCAGTCAATTCAGTCACTCAGTCATGTCCGACTCCTTGTGATGCCATGTACTGTAGCACACCAGGCCTCCCTGTCCATCAGCAACTCCCAGAGTTTACTCAAACTCAAGTCCATTGAGTCGATAATGCCATCCAACCATCTCATCCTCGGTTGCCCCCTTCTACTCCTGCCTTCAATCATTCCCAGCACCATGGTCTTTTCCAGTGAGTCAATTCTTCGTATCAGGAGGACAAAGTATTGGAGTTTCAGCTTCATCATCAGTCCTTCCAATGAATATATAGGACTGATTTCCTTTAGGATGGACTGGTTGGATTTCCTTGCAGTCCAAGGGACTCTCAAGAGTTTTCTCCAACACCACAGTTCAAAAGTTTTAATTCTTCCAAGCTCAGCTTTTTTATAGTCATATTCACACTTTCATACATGACTACCAGGAAAACAATAGCTTTGACTAGACAGACCTCTGTTGGCAAAGTAATGTCTCTTCTTTTAATATGCTGTCTAGGTTGGTCGTAACTTTTCTGCTAAGGAGCAAGTATCTTTTAATTTCATGGCTTCAGTCACCATCTGCAGTGATTTTGAAGCCCCTCAAAATAAAGTCTGTTGCTGCTTCCACTGTTTCCCCCAACTATTTGCCATGAAGTGATGGAACAGATGCCATGATCACAGTATTCTGAATGTTGAGTTTTAAGCCAACATTTTCACTCTCCTCTTCACATTCATCAACAGTTTCTTTAGTTCTTCTTCTATTTCTGCCATAAGGGTAGTGTTTTCTGCATATCTGAGATTATTAATATTTCTCCTGGCAATCTTGATTCCAGCTTGTGCTTCATTCAGCATAGCATTTCTCATGATGTAGTCTGCATATAAGTTAAATAAGCAGAGTGACAATATACAGCCTTGATGTACTCCTTTCCCGATTTGGAACCAGTCTGTTGTTCCAAGTCTAGTTCTAACTCTTGCTTCCTGACCTGCATGCAGATTTCTCAAGAGGCAGGGCAGATGATCTGGTATTCCCATCTCTTTCAGAATTTTCCACAGTTTGTGATTATCCACAGAGTCAAAGTCTTGGCATAGTTGATAAAACAGAAAGAGATGTTTTTCTGGAACTCTCTCGCTTTTTTATAATTTGATGGATTTTGGCAATTTGATCTCTGGTTACTCTGATTTTTCTAAAACCAGCTGGAACATCTGGAAGTTCACAGTGTATGTACTGTTGAAGCCTAGCTTGGAGAATTTTGAGCATTACTTTGTTAGCATGTGAGATGAGTGCAGTTGTGTGGTAGTTTGAACATTGCTGTTCTTAGAGACTGGAATGAAAACTGACCTTTTCCAGTCCTTTGGCCACTGCTGAGTTTTCCAAATTTCCTGACATATTGAGTGCAGCACTTTCACAATGTCATCTTTTAGGATTTGTAAAGCTCAGCTGGAATTCCATCATCCTCCACTACCTTTGTTCATAGTGGTGCTTCCTAAGGTCCACTTGATATCACATTCCAGGATGTGTGGGTCTAGGTGAGTGATCATACCATTGTGATTATCTGGGTCATGATGAACTTTTTGTATAGTTCTTCTGTGTATTCTTGCCACCTCTTCTTAATATCTTCTGCTTCTGTTAGGTCCATGAGATTTCTGTTCTTTATTGAGCCCATCTTTGCATGAAATGTTCCCTTGGTATCTCTAATTTTCTTGAAGAGATCTCTAGTCTTTCCCATTCTGTTGTTTTCCTCTATTTTTTTGCATTGATCACTGAGGAAGGCTTTCTTATCTCTCCTTGCTATTCTTTGGAACTCTGCATTCAGATGCTTATATCTTTTCTTTTCTCTTTTGCTTTTTGCTTCTCTTCTTTTCACAGCTATTTGTAAGGCTTCCTCAGACAGCCATTTTGCCTTTTGCATTTCTTTTTCTTGAGGATGGTCTTGATCCCTGTCTCCCTGTCTCCATAGTTCATCAGGCACTCTGTCTATCAAATCTAATCCCTTGATTCTATTTCTCACTTCCTAAATCAAATAAAGGATTTGATTTAGGTCATGCCTAAGTGGTCCATGAGTTTTCATTACTTTTTTCAATTTAAGTGTGAATTTGGCCAAAAGAAGTTTATGATCTGAGCCACAGTCAGCCTCTGGTCTTGTTTTTGTTGTCTGTATAGAGCTTCTCCATCTTTGGCTGCAATGAATATAATCAATTTGATTTCAGTATTTACTGTCTAGTGGTGTCCATGTATAGTGTCTTCTCTGTGTTGGAAGAGGGTGTTTGCTATGACCAGGGTGCTCTCTTGGCAAAATTCTGTTAACCTTTGCCCTGCTTCATTCTGTACTCCAAGGCCAAATTTGCCTGTGACTCCAGGTGTTTCTTGACTTCCTATTTTTGCATTCCAGTCCCCGATAATGAAAAGGACATCTTTTTTGTGTATTAGTTCTAAAAGGTCTTGTAGATCTTCATAGAACCATTCAACTTCAGCTTCTTCAGTGATCCTAGTCAGGTCATAGACTTGGATTAACATGATATTGAATGGCTTGCCTTGGAAATGAACAGAGATCATTCTGTCATTTTTTGAGATTGCATCCAAATACTGCATTTTGGACTCTTGTTGACCATGATGTCTACTCCATTTGTTCCAAGGGATTCTTGCTCACAGTAGTAGACATAATGGTCATCTGAGTTAAATTCACCCATTCCAGTCCACTTTAGTTGGCTGATTCCTAAAATGTCAACTTTCTGTCCTGCCACCTCCTATTTGACCACTTCCAATTTACCTTGAATCATGACCTGACATTCCAGGTTCCTCAGCAAGTAGGCTTACTTAGCAACATAAGCATGGGGCATATTCCAAAACAGGGCTGAAGTGAGACCTATATCCTGCCTATTGAGAACGGCAAATTAATGATCCCCAAGAAGGGGTTATTTCTGTATTTACTGAGAGCAGAAATATAGGGGAAAGGTGAATTATATTTAAACATGAGATGATTTACCTTTACTTTAGCATAGGTTACCACACTTCTGCTCATTAGCATAGTTCCATAACAGTCCTGGTTGGGCCAGATAGGTACAATGCCCTCCTCATTCAGCACCCCACACAATATAGAGGAGGAACTAATGATGGAAGCTTAACTTTCATTCAAGAATGAGGAAGAAGGTGGTCTTTTTCTACCTCCCCATTTTTCTTTTGATTATAAAAATATAACACCTTTTGTTTTTAGGGCAGTACACTCATGCCTGCTGCTTGTATACTTCACAAGCACCCTATACTAATGAATCACTAATAAACTCGACCCATCATTTGCCTCTCACTGAATTCTTTCTGTGCTGAAATGTAAAGAACCTGAACTCCATCAAGCCCTGAGATGCATTCTGTGGTTTCATCTGTATGATCACATGTATTTATGATGGTAAAATGGGGACAGAGGTAGGAACACTCTCTCCTTGTCCCATTTTAGCACTCAAGAAGAGCATTCAAGTGAACAGAGACAGTGCTTCAGCTTTCTAATATTATTTCCAATCAGTTTCTATTATAAGTAATAAAATCAAGTAACACCAAAAGCAGAATTATAAATGGGCTCTATTTTTAATTCTGCTCTATAATTAGCAACAGTTGTTTTATCTGTGAGTGTTTTCCTTCAAAACTCTTTTGTTTTCTTCTTTTAGTCATCCGAAATGATTCAGTGTGATTTTGACAGAATGTTTCTGGAGATCACTGGTCAGACAACATTTGAATGAAGAAATCAGCAGTTGTCTCTTAAGTACAGAAAGCAATGATTTCATTATCCTAGGCAGTCTTTATTTTTTTTTACAAATTATTTAAATTGGTTGTAGAAAGTCAACACGACATTAATTAATCTATTAGCCAGCAGTTCTCTGTATGAACTAAACTCAATTTATTCATTGTCTTTCTTTAAACATAGAATTAAAGTTCTACATCTGAGGTGTTGATATCAGTGGTTAATTTTCTTTTCACCTTGAAAATGACTGTAGCAATCTTCAGTGTTCCTGAGTGTAAATTTCACTTATTTGTGGTTCAGTAACTCTGCTTCCTACCCAAAGCTACAAAATCACTTTGTATAGTACCATATAAGTAAATTAAGCCATCAAGTCATCAAGCTAGGAATGTCAAACACAGGAGGGTTCTTTAATGCTGATAGCAGTTACTTTGTGGCTCCAAAAAGAATTTCCTTGTGCTGAAAGCATTCTCAGGCTCAGATATTTCATGGGACATAAACCTTTACTTCAAAAATAAAATTTGTATATTGAAAACAAACCATTTATTGTTTGTATAAAAGGTCTCTGAGTTTTGTTAGAAAGCAATTTAACAACTCCAATTTATAAAAATATGTGGGACAGTGATTGCAAATGTAATTTTTACTTTAAGTCCATATGCAGTTAGCCCTTTGATTTTAACACTATGTTGCTTAGCTGTTTGCACAGAGCAATTTCTGGGACTATATATTCTTTCACTGATTTTTATTTCTTAGTGCATAGATCTTCCTCTCACAACAGTATTGTAATTAAAAATAAATAGATAAATAGATAAATACATACATACATACATACATGTGGAAAGGGAAAAAAATAGAGAACATGAACAACTGTACGTGAAATCTTGTCAAATTTAAAGCAAAAGTCACTTTTTATATCAGTTATAGTCATTTTGCAATAAACTTGTAAATAATACCTAAAAGCAAATTGATATATATGGATCTGTTATATTTCACAATGTACACAGTGTTTGACTGAAAAAATAATGCACAACTTAAAAGTTGAGAATTATATTTTATTTGGTGTATAACATGAGGACTTAAGTTTAGGACATAGTCTGTCAAGACAGCTCCAAGAAACTATTCTGAAGAGGTGAGGGGGATCCTGGATATATAGGAGCTTTTGCAGCAAAGACCAGGAGATTGTGTTCACATATGGCTGATTCGTGTCAATGTATGGCAAAACAAATATAGTATTGTAATTAAAAAATAAATAAATTTAATAATAATAATAAAAGAACATCAAAAACTTATTATTTAAAAAAATCTGAAAAACTGAAGCTCTAATACTTTGGCCACCTGATGCAAAGAACTGACTCATTGGAAAAGACTCTAATGCTGGGAAAGATTGAAGGCATGAGAAGGGGATGACGGAAGATGAGATGTTTGGACGTCATAACTGACTCGATGGACATGAGTTTGAGCAAGCTCTGGGAGTCGGTGATTGATAGCATCAAAAGCCTGGCATGCTGCAGTTCATGTCTGTATGCAGATAGTCAGACAGATAGTCAGACTGAGCAACAACTGCAAACTTCAGGGCAGATATATTTGAAGAAACATTTAAATACAGTTTCCATGCACTCTTAGATTTATTTTCCAAGACATTAACACAGGAGTAACAGATAACTTGTATTTAAAAAAATAAATAACTTGTAGAGAATAAATAGTAAATAGATGAATAAATAACACTTAAAACAAAAATGTTGATACTGGGTCACTCTATTTGCTAAATAATCAGTGCTGGACATTATTATTATTGTGTTATATTTTAGAATCTTTATGATATGGAGCTATTCTTAACCTCAAATACATAAATCATGCTATAGTTATAATTTATTTCTGAGAATGATATTCAATATGAATATTTCCTGCAGATGGATAGGGAAAAGATGAAAGATGGAATAATAGGGGATGAGGCATTGACTCTTGGGTAATATGTTTCTGAGAGAGAGTTCTCACCTCTGAGAAATATATGCTGTCAAAAAGATGCATTGCACTGGAGAAAGTTAACAGACAGGAAAGACTTTTATATTATTTTCAGTTTTACTGAAATATAATTTAAAATTGAAATTGTGTATATTTAAAATGTACTACAAGACCATTTGATATATGCATACACTATAAAATGAATCCTGTAACACAATCAAGTTAGTTACCATGTCTATCATCTCACATCAATAATTTATGACTATTTTTACATGTAAGAATGCTTAACATATATTCTCTTAGCAAATTTTTTTTGTAATGGCAACCCACTCCAGTACTCTTGCCTGGAAAATCGCATGGATAGAGAAGCCTGGTAGGCTACAGTCGATGGTGTCACAAGAGTCAGACACGACTGAGCAATTTCACTTCACTTTAATACAATATTATTTACAGTTAATATACACTATACATTAGATTTCTTGGAATGGTATTATCTTATAAATGAAACTTTGTAATTTTGACCAACATCTACCCCACTTTCACTCATCCCTTAACAATTAGTCAACTCTGTTTCTGTGACTTCAACTTATTTTTCTTGGATTCCACATGTAAATGATATCATGCTTACCTATGAATAAGTCTAGCTTATTTCAGTGAGCATAATGTCCTCTGGTTTCATCAGTGCTCTCACAAATGACATTGTTTTCCCTCTTTCATGACTGGATAATATACCACTATGTATAGAGAAATATATTACAGATAGGTAGGTGATAGAGAGAGATACAGGGAGATATCATAATTCTAACCCATTTATCTGTCAACAGACATGCTGTTTCTAGATCTTGAATACTGAAGGTAATGTTGCATTAAACACAGGCATGCAGTAAGCTCTTAGAGATGGTAATTTCATTTCCTTCATATATATATACCCCAAAGTGGAATTACTGGAGAGGAGCTAGCTCACGTTGATGGTCAGGAATGGCAGTGGTAAGGAGATACCCCTTGTCCAAAGTAAGGAGCAGCAGCTGTGCTTTGCTGGGGCAGCTGTGAAGAGATACCCCATGCCCAAGGTAAGAGAAACCCAAGTAAGATGGTAGGTGTTTCAAGAGGGCATCAGAGGGCAGACACACTGAAACCATACTCACAGAAAATGAGTCAATCTAATCACACTAGGACCACAGCCTTGTCTAACTCAATGAAACCAAGCCATGCCTGCGGGGCAACCCAAGATGGTCAGGTCAGGGTGGAGAGGTCTGAATGAATGTGGTCCACTGGAGAAGGGAATGGTAAACCACTTCAGCATTCTTGCCTTGAGAACCCCATGAACAGTATGAAAAGGCAAAATGATAGGATATCAAACGTGGAACTCCCCAGGTCATTAGGTGCCCAATATGCTACTGGAGGTCAGTGGAGAAATAACTCCAGAAAGAATGAAGGGATGGAGCCAAAGCAAAAACAATACCCAGTTGTGCATGTGACTGGTAATAGAAGGAAGATCTGATGCTGTAAAGAGCAATATTGCATAGGAACCTGGAATGTCAGGTCCATGAGTCAAGGAAAATTGGAAGTGGTCAAACAAGAGATGGCAAGGGTGAACGTCGACATTCTAGGAATCAGCGAACTAAAATGCACTGGAATGGGTGAATTTAACTCCGATGACCATTATATCTACTACTGTGGGCAGGAATCCCTCAGAAGAAATGGAGTAGCCATCATGGTCAACAAAAGAGTCCGAAATGCAGTACTTGGATGTGGTCTCAAAAACGACAAAATGATCTCTGTTCGTCTCCAAGGCAAACCATTCAATATCAAGTTATCCAAGTCTATGCTCCAACCAGTAACACTGAAGAAGCTGAAGTTGAATGGTTTTATGAAGACCTACAAGACCTTTTAGAACCAACCCCCAAAAAGATGTCCTTTTCATTATAGGGGAATGGAATGCAAAAGTAGGAAGTCAAGAAACACCTGGAGTAACAGGCATATTTGGCCTTGGACTGCAGAATAAAACAGGGAAAATACTAATAGGGTTTTGCCAAGAAAATGCACTGGTCATAGCAAACACCTTCTTCCAACAACACAAGAGAAGATTCTACACATGGACATCACAAGACGGTCAACACTGATTATAGTCTTTGCAGCCAAAGATGGAGAAGCTCTATACAGTCAACAAAAACAAGACCAGGAGTTGGCTGTGGCTCAGATCATGAACTCCTTATTACCAAATTCAGACTCAAATTGAAGAAAGTAGGGAAAACCGCTAGACCATTCAAGTATGACCCAGCCCACCGTTTCTCAAGATGTGTTCTGCATATAAGTTAAATAAGCAGGGTGACAATATACAGCCTTGATGTACTCTTTTTCCTATTTGGAAACAGTCTGTTCCACGTCCAGTTCTAACTGTTGCTTCCTGACCTGCATACAGATTTCTCAAGAGGCAGGTTAGGTGGTCTGGTATTTCCATCTCTTTCAGAATGTTCCACAGTTTGTTGTGATCCACACAGTCAAAGGCTTTGGCATAGTCAATAAAGCAGAAATATGATGCTTTTTCTGGAACTCTCTTGCTTTTTCCATGATCCAGCGGATGTTGGCAATTTGATCTCTGGTTCCTCTGCTTTTTCTAAAACCAGCTTGAACATCAGGAGTTTGTGGTTCATGTATTGCTGAAGCCTGGCTTGGAGAATTTTGAGCATTACTTTGCTAGCATGTGAGATGAGTGCAATTGTGCGGTAGCTGAGCAGGAAGAAACACAAGCTGGAATCAAGATTGCCGGGAGAAATATCAATAACCTCAGATATGCAGATGACACCACCCTTATGGCAGAAAGTGAAGAGGAGCTAAAAAGCCTCTTGATGAAAGTGAAAGAGGAGAGTGAAAAAGTTGGCTTAAAGCTCAGCATTCAGAAAATGAAGATCATGGCATCCGGTCCCATCACTTCATGGGAAATAGATGGGGAAACAGTGGAAAGAGTGTCAGACTTTATTTTGGGGGGCTCCAAAATCACTGCAGATGGTGACTGCAGCCATGAAATTAAAAGACGCTTACTCCTTGGAGGAAAGTTATGACCAACCTAGATAGTATATTCAAAAGCAGAGACATTACTTTGCTGACTAAAGTCCGTCTAGTCAAGGCTATGGTTTTTCCTGTGGTCATGTATGGATGTAAGAGTTGGACTGTGAAGAAGGCTGAGCACCAAAGAATTGATGCTTTTGAACTGTGGTGTTGGAGAAGACTCTTGAGAGTCCCTAGGACTGCAAGGAGATCCAACCAGTCCATTCTGAAGGAGATAACCCTGGGATTTCTTTGGAAGGAATGATGCTAAAGCTGAAACTCCAGTACTTTGGCCACCTGATGCAAAGAGTTGACTCATTGGAAAAGACTCTGATGCTGGGAGGGATTGGGGGCAGGAGGAGAAGGAGATGACCGAGGATGAGATGGGTGGATGGCATCATGGACTTGATGGACATGAGTCTGAGTGAACTCCAGGAGATGGTGATGGACAGAGAGGCCTGGCGTGCTGCGATTCATGGGGTCGCAAAGAGTCGGACACGACTGAGTGACTGAACTGAACTGATTCAGGTATGACCTGAATCAAATTCCTTATACTTATACAGTGGGAGTGAGAAATCTATTTAAGGGCCAAATCTGATAGATAGAGTGCCTGATGAACTATGCAGTGAGGTTCGTGAAATTGTATAGGAGACAGGGATCAAGATCATCCCCATGGAAAAGAAATGCAAGAAAGCAAAATGGCTGTCTGGGGAGGCCTTACAAATATCTGTGAAAAGAAGAGAGGTGAAAAGCAAAGGAGAAAAGGGAAGATATAGGCTTCTGAATGCAGAGTTCCAGCATATAGCAAGAAGAGATAAGAAAGCCGTCTTCAGTGATCAATGCAAAGAAATAGAGGAAAACAACAGAATGGAAAGGACTAGAGATCTGTTCAAGAAAATTAGATACCAAGGAAATATTTCATGCAAAGACGGGCTCAATAAAGGAAAGAAATTGTCTGGACCTAACGTAAGCAGAAGATATTAAGAAGAGGTTGCAAGAATACACGGAAGAACTGTACAAAAAGATCTTCACGACCCAGATAATCATGATGATGTGATCACTCATCTAGAGCCAGACATCTTAGAATTTGAAGTCAAGTGGGCCTTAGAAAGCATCTCTATGAACAAAGCTAGTGGAGGTGATGGAATTCCAGTTGAGCTATTTCAAATCCTGAAACATGATGCTGTGAAAGTGCTACACCCAATAAGCCAGCAAATTTGGAAAACTCAGCAGTGGCCACAGGACTGGAAAAAGTCAGTTTTCATTCTAATTCCAAAGAAGGGCAATAGTAAAGAATGCTCAGACTACCACACAATTGCACACATCTAACACGCTAGTAAAGTAATGCTGAAAATTCTCCAAGCCAGGCTTCAGCAATATGTGAACCATGAACTCCCTGATGTTCAAGCTGGTTTTAGAAAAGGCAAAGGAACCAGAGATCAAATTGCCAACATCCGCTGGATCATGGAAAAAGCAAGAGAATTCCAGAATAACATCTATTTCTGCTTTATTGACTATGCCAAAGCCTTTGACTGTGTGGATCACAATAAACTTTGGAAAATTCTGAAAGAGATGGGAATACCTGACCACCTGACCTGCCTCTTGAGAAATCTGTATGCAGGTCAGGAAGCAACAGTTAAAACTGGACATGGAACAACAGACTGGTTTCAAATTGGGAAAGAAGTACATCAAGGCTGTATATTGTCACCCTGCTTATTTAACTTCTATGCAGAGTACATCATGAGAAACACTGGACTGGAAGAAACACAAGCTGGAATCAGGATTGCCAGGAGAAATATCAATAACCTCAGATATGCAGATGACACCACCCTTATGGCAGAATGTGAAGAGGAATTAAAAGCCTCTTGATGAAAGTGGAAAGTGAAAAAGTTGGCATAAAGCTCAACATTCAGAAAACAAAAATCATGGCATCTGGTCTCATCACTTCATGGGAAATAGATGGAGAAACAGTGGAAACAGTGTCAGACTTTACTTTTGGGGGCTCCAAAATCACTACAGATGGTGACTGCAACCATGAAGTTAAAAGACGCTTACTCCTTGGAAGAAAAGTTATGACCAACCTAGATAGCATGTTCAAAAGCAGAGACATTACTTTCCCGACCAAGGTCCGTCTAGTCTAGACTATGTTTTTTCATGTGGTCATGTATGGATGTGAGACCTGGACTGTGAAGAAGGCTGAGCGCTGAAGAATTGATGCTTTTGAACTGTGGTGTTGGAGAAGACTCTTGAGAGTCCCTTGGACTGCAAGGAGATCCAACCAGTCCATTCTGAAGGAGATAACCCTGGGATTTCTTTGGAAGGAATGATGCTGAAGCTGAAACTCCAGTACTTTGGCCACCTGATGCAAAGAGTTGACTCATTGGAAAAGACTCTGATGCTGGGAGGGATTGGGGGCAGGAGGAGAAGGGGACGACGGAGGATGAGATGGCTGGATGGCATCACGGACTAGATGGACGTGAGTCTGAGTGATCTCCAAGAGATGGTGATGAACAGGGAGGCCTGGCATGCTGCGATTCATGGGGTCGCATAGAGTTGGACACGACTGAGCGACTGAACTGACTGACTGAACTGACTGAGTGTGCAAGAGACATTTTTTTTCCTGTTTTTTTTTTTTAATACTTTAATCTACATTACAATACTGTATTTGTTTTGCCATACATTGACATGAATCAGCCACAGGTGTATACGATCTCCCAATGCCGAAGCCCCCTCCCACCTTCCACCCCATATCATCTCCCTGGATCATCCCGTGCACCAGCCCCAAGCATCCTGTATCCTGTATTGAACATAGACTGGCACTTCGTTTCTTACATGATAGCATACATGTTTCAATGCCATTCTCCCAAATCATCCCACCCTCTCCCTCTCCCTCAGAGTCCAAAAGTCCGTTCCAAGAGACTTTTTAAACATTTACCTCTTGAAGGGGAAGAGAATGGATTTACAATTTCAAGTTTTCTAAAGTAAACGTTCTAAGAAAAGAGGAATCTGGGTCTTAGAGCCTTAGAGTCAGGAAGAAGCCTATTTAAAATTTGATCAAGATAAAGGAAACATTAAAGAAGTTTAGTTAGTGAATTCTCTCTTTAGAACCTATGAAAAGTTATTTATAAGAAACTAAGTCACATTTCGAATATACTTTATAAATTATATAACTAAATGTTAACTTTAAGGATTTGAGAATTATTTTAACTCTACCTAAGAAATTTTTGTTGAAGGATGATCTATAGTGTTTAAAAAAAATGAAAGCAAATAGCTGTACATTAGTATGAAAATACACAAACAGATTGTGATTCAAATATACTATGTTACATGAAGCAGCTCTTGATATAAATGTAATAAATATATACTAAAGGGATTCAAAATGAGCCTCCCCCAAATCTGTCATTTTGCCATTTAATACTATGTGAGCTAAAGGCAATCAAGATCCAGTAGAGTCAAAGCAAAAGAAAACAAAAACTTGTATCTTTCCCTTAAATATCTAAAAGAATTTAGATAGGGGACTCGGCCCGGAAAGAAAGCTGTTACCAAGGAATAGCATTTTATCTGAACGACCTATCTCTATGGCAGGACAAACATCTAATTACCAAACACCTGCTCTTCTTATCTTCCTGTGAATCATCCTCCTCCCCTTTGAAGCCCCAGGTGGCTATTCCATTCCTCAGCTCAAGATGGCATATAAACTTCAATTGTCAGGATTGTCCTTGAATTTCATTGTCTTTGTGGGGCTCTCATACAAACATAATTAAATATACATTTTTCTCTTGCTAATCTATCTTATGTTGATTTGATTATTAGACCAGTCAAAGAACATAGAAGAGCAGAGGAAAATTAATATATTTTCCTTAAAGGAATATGCAAAATACATAACTTCAGTTGCTCAGGCCAAAATGCTTATCTACATATCTCTCACATTCCACTCCAAATCCTTCAACAAAGCCTGTTGGATCCATCTCACAATATGTCCATAGTCTGATTTCTTTTCATTACCTCTGCTACTACCATCTGGCCCATTCATCATTTATATCATGGACTACTATGATAACCTCCTCATTGGTCTCCCTGCTTCCAGAATTCCTATCTCTCCAAAAACATAGCCTCACACTGTACTCAAAGTCACCTTTAGAAAACTAGAGCCACATCAGTAGGTCAGATCATGTTAACCCTCTGTCTGCCTCAGTTATTCACTAACTTGTGATCTGGCCCCTTACTAATCCCCAAATATCTTAATGCCCCAGTGCTTTTGCACAGGCTGCTTCCTTTCCAGATTGTGCTTATCCCATCACATCTAACTGTACCAGCTTAAATTCTGCTAAAATCTCACACTTTCTTACTGAGGTCAAGTCTTCCCATCCCATTTTAGAGCACAACCTGCTATGCTCTGAATGTACTTCCAAACTCTCATCCTGATGGCTTTTATTACCTTCTAGCAAACTTATATTTACTTAATTTTATGTATATGATCTATTTTCTGCCTTCCTTCCTAAAATGAAATTTCTACAGGAGTGAACAATCTGTGCTTTTTTTTTTTTCAAATGGAACAGAACCTGACACAGATGCTGCCCATCAAATGTTTACTTGATATATGAATGTATGATAGACAAAAATATGTCACAAGAATAAGGTAAAAAAACTCATGGGAACTATCAAACTGTACCTCAATATCTTATTTATTCAGTTTAGTTCAGTTCAGTTACTTAGTCGTGTCCAACTCTTTGCGACCTCATGAACCACAACACACCAGGCCTCCCTGTCCATCACCAACTCCTGGATTTCATCCAAACCCATGTCCATTGAGTTGATGATGCCATCCGACCATTTCATCCTCTGTCATCCCCTTCTCCTCCTGCCCTCAATCTTTCCCAGCATCAGGGTCTTTTCAAATGAGTCACCTCTTCACATCAGGTGGCCTAAGTATTGGAGTTTCAGCTTCAACATCAGTTTCTCCAATGAACACCCAGGACTGATCTCCTTAGGATGGACTGGTTAGATCTCCTTGCAGTCCAAGGGACTTTCAAGAGTCTTCTCCAACACCACAGTTCAAAAGCATCAATTCTTTGGTGCTCAGCTTTCTTTACAGTCCAACTTTCACATTCATAAATGACCATTGGAAAAACTATAGCCTTGACTAGACAGACTTTTGTTGACAAAGTAATGTCTCTGCCTTTTTTTTTTGCCCATTTTTTTATTTTTATTATTTTTATTTTTTTCTCTTTTTTTAATTAAATTTATTTATTTTTTAAATTACAATACTGTATTTGTTTTGCCATACATTGACACGAATCAATTGTCTAGGTTGGTTATAACTTTCCTTTAAAGGAGTAAGTGTCTTTTAATTTCATGGCTGCAGTCACCATCTGCAGTGATTTTGGAGCCCAAAAAAATAAAGTCAGCCACTGTTTCCACTGTTTCCCCATCTATTTGCCATGAAGTGACAGGACCGGATGCCATGATCTTCATTTTCTGAATGTTGAGCTTTAAGCCAACTTTTTCACTCTCCTCTTTCACTTACTTATTCATGAGTATGCTTTTCTAGTAGTCTTAAAATGCTAACAGATACTATAAATACACACCTATCAAAAACATTTTAAAACTAGTTTTAATATTATGAAAGTCAAGTTAATTGAAATATGTATATTAAATTTTAAGCTATTAAGTCCAAAAGTATGATTATTAATAGTGAAGTTTTTATTATGAACACTTATCAAAAGTACTTATCAAGATCAGGATGCATATAGGTCAAATTAAAAAGTAGACATAAACTAGGAAATATGACTCAATACTTATTGGGATAAAACTAGAATGATATAACTGGATTTTCAATGAAGTATCCAGGTAAATAAGGCAAAATTATATCCTTACTTGTTATTTATTTGTGTAATCAAGGCAAGATTATTAATCTGAGCATAAGATCATTTAGTGTTACTTTAGGGGGAAAAAGAATATGCCAGTGTACTGTACTGACTCATTTTTACATTATTGAATGATCTAAATTAAAATATAAATAAACTGATATAAAATCACCATAGAAAATATGTTTCTGGGACAACTTTTGGATTTTTAACTTATCTGTTTGAAGTGATTCTATTTAGAATACTTATTTTGGATTGTAATAATAATTCATTTGATTTATAAATCTTGCCACCACTAACAAATGCTATGATATATTTTTCTTAAAATATAAGATTAAATGTGTCTTACTTTTCTCACTCTTTTCTTTTTGTTTTGTTTTCAAAATACTCATGCAAGACCATGAACATGATAGCACAACAGAGGTAAGCATATTAGAGAAAAAAAATAATAATCTTGTGCCACATGGATAATCTTTTATTTAAAAGCAAAGATAAGTAAATAAAAAGCTCTACTAATCAAAATTATCTAAGAGTTATATTAAAATAGCTTATTTAGTCTTGAAATGCTTGTCTGAGTTAAAGTCACAACAATTTTTGACTGAGCCTTCACTATCTTCCAAGAAACAAGATATGGATAAAGTTAAAAATTAGAAGTATGTTATGATGTACTGAAGCTACCTTCTGGGAAATACATACACACACACACATAAATGGAAAATATTATATTTGTTATTGGATGAAAATAAAGAAAGTCAATAATTCATAGCACCTGCTCCCCCAAAACCAAGCAATGACATCAACAAATACTAAGGCTGTTTGATAAGCCAGAGGTTATTCACTAAACAAAGATTATATGCTTTGTATTAACTGTATTTCTTGATCATGAATACTAGAAATTTATTCTGGCTACTCTAATGAGAAAAAAATTTTCTGGAATAGTATCGGGGATCTCTGCAGAGTAGAAGTATACCGCAAAAATCACACTGCAGGAAGAGGCATCCTAACACTAGCACCACCAAGAGTTTAAACTGTCTCTGTTTTTGAACCATTCCTTCCCCATTCAGCATCCAGGCCTGGAGTATGGTTCAGTGATCTCATACATGTCTGTGTTCCAGGAAGAGCCAAGGTCTAGTTTATCTGTCTTCATCTAGAAGCAGGGGCTCTGGGTTCTAGTTTTAGCTTTGCTATAAATGGTTATAATTTTGAGCAAGCAACCTGACTGTCTCATTTATAAAAGGAAAAGCCTATAAATGATTTTGAATGCTACTGTGGCATTTCTTAAATGATGGCTCTGAAAAAAATATATATATAAAATCCTCATGAAAGCTGAGATTAACATACCTCATATTATTATGCTTCACTTTATTGCTCTTTATTACATGTTTTACACATTTAAGATTTGTGGTAGCACTGAGTCAAGCAAGTTTTTTGGCATCATATTTTCCAATAGTATTGCTCACTTTGTGTCTCTTTGTCACATTTTAGTTGTTGTTGTTGCTGTTCATTCACTCAGTGGTACCCAAATTATTGCCACCCCATGGACTGCAGCTAGCCAGGCTTCTTCAATGTCTTTCACCATCTGCTGGAGCTTGCTCAATGTCATGTCCATTGAGTTGGATATCCAACCATCTCGTTCTCTGTCATCTCCTTCTCCTCTGGCCTTCTGTCTTTCCCAGCATCAAAGTCTTTTCCAATGAGTCAGCTCTTTGTATCAGGTGACCTAAATATTGGAGTTTTAGCTTCAGGATCTGTCCTTCCAATGAATATTCAGGGTTGATTTCCTTTAAGATTGACTGGTTTGATCTCCTTAGAGTTCAAGGAATTCTCAATAGTTTTCTCCAACACTATAGCTCAAAAGCATCAATTCAAAAAGCATCAAGCTCAGTTTTCTTTATGGTCCAACCCTCACATACGTACATGACTACTGGAAAAACCATAGCTTTGACTATATGGACAATTTTTTGGCAAAGTAACATCTCTGCTTTCTATATGCTGTCTTTTGTCATAACTTTTCCTCCAAGAAGAAAACATCTTTTAAATTCAAGGCTGAAGTCACCATCTGCAGTGATTTTGGAGCTCAGGAAAATAAAGTCTGTCACTGTTTCCATTTTTCCCTTATCCATTTCCCATGAGGTAATGGTACAGAAGATATAATGTTAGTTTTTTGAATGTTCAGTTTCAACTCAGTGTTTTCACTCTCCTGCATCAAGACTCTTTAATTCCTCTTCACTTTCTGCATAAGGGTGATGTCATCTGTGTATCTGAGGTTATTGACATTTCTCCTGGCAATCTTGATTCCAGTCTGTGCTTCATCCAACCAGGCATTTTTCTCATAATATACTCTGCATATAAGTTAAATAAGCAGGGTGACAATATGCAACCTTGACATACTCCTTTCCCAATTTTGAACCAGTCCACTGTTCCATGTTCAGTTCTAACTGTTGCTTCCTGATCTGCATACAGATTTCTCAAGAACCTGTGAAATTCTTGGTCTGGTATTCCCATATCTTTAAGAATGGGTCTGGTCTGGTATTCTCATCTCTTGAAGAATTTCCCACAGTGTTTTGTGATCCACACAGTCAAAGGCTTTGGTGTAGTCAGTGAAGCCTAAGTAGACGTTTTCTGGAATTCCTTTGCTTTTTTTTTAATGATGCAATGGATATTGGCAATTTTAATCTCTGGTTCCTCTGCCTTTTCTAAACCCAGCTCGTACATCTGGAAGTTTTCAATTCACATACTGCTGAAGCCTATCTTGGAGGATTTTGAGCATGACCTTGATAGCAAGTGAAATGAGTGCAATTGTGCCATAGTTTGAACATTCTTTGGCATTGTCGTCCTTTGAGATTGTGATGAAAACTGACATTTTTCCATTCCTGTGGCCACTGCTGAGTTTTCCAAATTTGCTGGCATATTGCGTGCGGAACTTTTACAGAATCATCTTTTAGGATTTGAAGTAACTCAACTGGAATTCCATCAGCTCTACTAGCTTTGTTCATAGCGATGCTCCTAAGGCACACTTGACTTCATATTCCAGGATGTCTGGCTTAGGTGAGCAATCACACTATCGTGGTTATCTGGGTCAATAAGATCTTTTTTTGTAGGTCTTCTGTGTATTTTTGCCATCTCTTCTTACTTTATTCTGTCTATACAGTTTCTGTCTTTTATTATAGTTTTTTGAAAGATGAAGTGAAAGTAAAAGTCACTCAATCGTGTCCAACTCATTGTGACCCCATGGACTCGTCCATGGAACACTCCAGGCCAGGATACTGGAGTGGGCAGCCTTTCCTTTCTCCAGGGTATCTTACCAACTCAGGGGCCTAACCCTGGTCTTTCTAGTGTCCTGCATTGCAGGTGGATTCTTTACCAGTTGAGCCACAAGTGAAGACTAACAATACTGGAGTGGGTAGCCTATCCCTTCTCCAGCAGATCTTCCCAACCCAAGAATCAAACCAGGGTTTCTCTCATTGCAGGCAGATTCTTTACCAACTGAGCTATCAGGGAAGCCTTTACATTGTGCTAATTCTGGCAATATTGCAAACTTTATTTTATTATTTTCCTATTTATTGGTGATGATTATTTCAGGGCACTACAAACTGCACTATTTATAAGACAGCAAACTTAACAAATGTTGTGTCTGTTCAGACTTTTCCATCGATCAAATGTTCCCCCCGTCTCTTTCCCTCTCCTTGGGTTCCCTATTTTATTAGACACAATATTGAAATTAAATTAGCTCATTACTCTACAATCGCCTCTAAGTGTTCAAATGAAGAGAATAATTACATCTCTAATTTTAAACCAAAAGCTAGGAATGATTAAGCTCAGAGAGGAAAGCATGCCAAAAGATGAGACCATCTTCTTGTGCCAACAGTTTTCTAAGTCATAAATGCAGAGAGAAAAAATATTAAATTAAATTAAGAATGCTATCCCAGTGAAAGCACAAGTTATAAGAAAGTGAAACAGCCCTATTGTTGATAAGCAGAAAGTTTTGGAGATCTGGATAGGAGATCAAACTATCCACAACATTCCCTTAGCCAAAGTCTAATCCAGAACAAGGTCCTAAGTCTCTTCAATTCTGTAAAGACTGAGAGAAGTGAAGAAGCTGAAGCTGAAGAAGAAATGTTTGAAGCCAAAAGAGGTTGGCTCATGATGTTCAAGGAAATGTTTCTTTATAACAAAGCAGTGCAAAGTGAAGCAGCAAGTGCAGATGTAGAAACTACAGCAGTTTATCCAGAATATTTAGTTGAGATGATTAATGAAGATGGCTGCTACCCTAAACAGCAGATTATCAATGTAGATCAAGTTTTCTTTATATTGGAAGGAGATGCCATGTAAGCCTTTTTTTTTAATATAAATTTATTTATTTTTAAATATTTTTTGGCCATGCTGCATCTCATGACTTGTCGAATCTGAGTTCCCTGAGCAGGGATTTAAGAACTGAACCTGGACCCAAAGCAATTAAAATGGTGTGTCTTAATCACTGGACTGCCAGGTCATTCTCCATCTAGGCCTTTTATAGCTAGAAAGGAGCAGCCAATGCCTGGCTTCAAATCCTCGAAGGACAGGCTGACTCTTTTCTTAAGGAGAAGTCACAAACTAATGAAGTTTGTATCTTTAAGTTAAAGCCAGTGCTCATTTGCCATTTCAAAAATCTTAGGGCCCTTAAACATTATGTTAAATACCCACTGCCTGTGCTCTGTAAGTGGAAAAATAGAGACTAGTTTTATGATGTGTTCTATAAAATATTTTAAACCCACTGCTAAGAACTACTTCTCAGAATTACTTTCAGAGAATTATTGTCATTGACAATGCACTCCCTGGTGGCTCAGACCATAATGAATCTGTCTGCAATGCAAGAGACACAGGTTTGATCCCTAGATTAGGAAAATCTCCCAGAGAAGGAAATGATAATCCATTCCACTTGCCTGGAGAAATCCATGGACAGAGAAGACTGGTGACCTCTAGTCCACAGGGTCACAGAGTATGACTAAGAGACTAACTCTTTTATTTTGGTCTCCCAAATATTTCAGTGGAGGTGTACAAAGAGATGAATGCTGTTTTCACATCTGCGAACACAGGATCCATTTTGTAACTTATGGATGTTTGAGTAATTTTGCTTTCAAGTCTTATTATTTAAGAAATAAATATTTTGTTAATCTATAGCTGAAGGATCTGGTCAAAGTCAATTAAAAACCATCTGAAAAGGGTTGACCATTTTATTTGCCCTTAAGAACATTTGTTATTCATGGAAAGAGCTCAAAATATTAACATGAACAGGAGTTTGAGAAAAGTTTATTCCAGCCCTCATGGATGACTTTGAGGGGCTTTAGACTTTTTGAGAAGGAAATGACAACCCACTCCAGTATTCTTGCCTGGAAAGTCCCATGGATGGAGGAGCCTGGTAGGTTACAGTTCATGGGGTCGCAAAGAGTCGGACTCGACTGAGCGACTTCACTCACTTCACTCAGACTTTAGTGGAGGAAGTAACAGCAGATATGGTGAAAATAGTAAGAATTAGAAATAGAGGCAGAGCTTGAAGATGTGCTTGAATTTTTCCATCGTTATGACAAAACTTTAATGGATGAACAGCTGCTTCTTAGGAATGAATAGAGAACATTTCTTGAGATGGAATCTGCCCTGGTGAAGACGCTGTAAAGATGGTAGAAATGACAACAAATGATTTAAAATAACACTTAAGTTTAGCTAATAAAGCAGTGCCAGGTATCAAGAGGATTGGTTTCAACTTTGAAAGAAGTTTCACTGTGGATATAATGCTATCAAAGAACACTGCATGCTACAGAAAAGTCATTTGTGAAAGGAGTTAATCGATCTGCAAACTTTACTGTATCTTATTTTAAGAAATTGCCACAACTACCCCAACTTTCAGCATTCATCACCCTGACCATTAAGCTATCTGAAGGCTCAGATGATTGCTAGTATTCTTTAGCAATGGAGTATTTTAAAATAATCTATGTACATTTTTTAGATATGCACACTTAAATAGATTGTGTTCTTAGTCGCTCAGTCATGTCTGACTGTTTGCAAGCCCATGGACTGTAGCTTGCCAGGCTTCTCTGTCAATAGGATTCACCAAGTAAGAATACTGGAGTGGGTTGCCATCCCCTTCTCCAGAGGGTCTTCATGACCTAGAGATCAAACCCAGGTTTCCTGCATTGCAAGAAGATTTTTACAGCATGAGCTACAAGGAAGTTCCTTAATAGGTTAAATATAGTAAAAGTATAACCTTTACATGCACTGGGAAACAAAGAAATTCATATGACTCACTATATTTCATATTTACTTTATTACAGTGGTCTAGAACTGAACCGACATTTCTGAGGTATGCCTATAGCAAAGTGTCAGAATCTGCCTGACTAATAATGGATAGTGACAGATTAAGAATTTAAAATACCTTCAGGAAAGGTGGTGGTGGGTGGATAAATTAAGAGTTTACAACTAGCATATACATACTGCTACATATAAAATAATCAACAAGGATCTCTTATATAACACAAGGAACTCTAATCAATACTCTGTAACAATCTACATAGGAAAAGAATTGGGAAAAGAATAGATATATGTGTATCTGAACCACTTTGCCATGCACCTGAAATTAACTCTACATTGTAAAACAACTCTTGTTTCTGTTCTATTACCCAGTCGTGTCCGACTCTGCGACCTCATGAATAACAGCACGCCAGGCCTCCCTGTCCATCACCAACTGCCAGAGTTCACTTAAATCCATGTTCATCTAGTCGGTGATACCATCCAGCCATCTCATCCTCTGTCGTCTCCTTCTCCTGCCTCCAATCCCTCCCAGAATCAGAGTCTTTTCCAATGAGTCAACTCTTCGCATGAGGTGGCCAAAGTACTTCAGCTTTAGCATCATTCCTTCCAGAGAAATCCGAGGGCTGATCTCCTTCAGAATGGACTGGTTGGATCTCCTTGCAGTCCAAGGGACTCTCAAGTGTCTTCTCCAAAACCACAGTTCAAAAGCATCAGTTCTTCGGCACTCAGCTTTCTTCACAGTCCAACTCTCACATCCATACATGAATACTGGAAAAAACATAGTCTTGACTAGACAGACATTTGTTGGCAAAGTAATATTTCTGCTTTTAATATGCTGTCTAGGTTGGTCATACCTTTTCTTTCAAGGAGTAAGCATCTTTTAATTTCATGGCTGCAGTCACCATCTGCAGTGATTTTTAGTAAGCCTGAACTTGTTTACTAATGAAGTAATAATTTCATCTACATTCATACTTCAAGTTGTTATCTATACTGACATAGAATAATGTTCTGAAGCACCAGGAAAAGAGTGGCCTTGAGTGTGTTTACTCTAGAAAGAGACATGGTAGGCAGGCTACAGAAATGCCTTCAAGCCTTTGCTTTTTCTGTTTCAAGAGCTTCAGGAAACAGTATTTTCAGTATATACAGAAACATCTGGAAGAACAAGTGGGAAGAGACTAGTGCTTCTATCCAACTTAGACAAAAAATGTCTTCTCAGATAAAGTGAGTAAAAGAAAAGTAAGTGAACAAGCAGAGAACCCTACATGAGGCCAAAAGCAGTGGTAAAATCCAAAAAGAGAAAAAGTCTGTGTGACTCCTTCAGTCAGAAGTTCCATGGACAAATTCAGAAAAGATTCCTCTATGTCAGAATGTTCCAGTAGCTGCCAAGGGTACCCCACACCACAGAAAAGTGAAACTAAATTGAGTGTCTGAATCTAAAGTGACCACATGAACAGAAGAGAAAATGTGAATGTACATTCCACAAGGACAGGCACTTTCTCTTTCCTCTGTTTCTCCAGTTGCAGAACATGCCAATCATATTATAGATGCACAGTTAATATTTACTGCAGAGTGACAGGAAAGCCTGGTGTGGTGCATTCTCTGGGATCACAAAGAGTTGTACCTGACTGAACAACAAAAAGGACTTCCCTGGCTATCCAGTGGTTAAAACTCTGGGATTCCATTTCAAGTGCATGGATCCAATCCCTGGTCAGGGTGGTACGGTTGTGCAAACTGCACAAGGCAATCTTTTTTTTTTTTTTTTACTGCATTATAAACAAATGAGTAAGTATAAGTGAGAACTAGCTATGCCTCACGGCAACCCAACAGAATAAAGGGTGAGAGGAAGCTAGCTAGACCTGGCAGTGCCTTGCTTCTGGCACATATTTTTGAGGACTAGTTTCATCTTGTATCCACCTTTTCTTTGATCCCCCAGTACAATACTCACTGGGCTTCCCAGGTGGCACTAGTGGTAAAGAACCAACCCAGGCAGATTTGATATCTGGGTCAGGAAGATCCACTGGATGAGGACATGGCAACCCACTCCAGTATTCTTGCCTGGAGAATTCCATGGACAGAGGAGTCATAGGGTTGCAAAAAGTTGAACATGACTGGAATGACTTTAGCACATATGCACACACTATACACAGCAAGGAATTCAGATATATCTTCAAAGAAACTGGAGGGAAATGTGATAGAGATGAAGATTTTGCACCACTTCCACAGCGGAATTTTATACTAGAATGTAGCTCATTTATTCTTCAACAGTTATTTATTAACTCCTCTTAGGTGCCAGACACTATTCAAGGTACTAAGCAGATGTCAGTAAACCAGAGTAGAGTTATAGAAACACAAAGCTACATTTCTTGTACATAAGTAATATTTTTAGTCATGATTATAAGTCATTGTTGTTGCTTAGTCACTAAGTCATGTCCAACTCTTTTGTGATCCCATGGACTGTAGCCCTCCAGGCTTCTTGATCCATGGGATATTACAGGTCAGGTATTATTAAATGTATTATAAGTAATAATGCAAAAGAACATTCAGGTAGATATTATGATAACAAATGTTTTACAGATGAGAAAACTAAAACACAGAAAAGTTAAGCAGTTTGTTCAAGGTCATAAAATTAGAAAGTGTGGATTCATAATTTGAACCAAAAGACATTCAAGTTTCAATTCTGTACTCTTAACTATGAGTTTGTGAGCTGATATTAAATTGTTTACATCCTAACATAAAGAAACAACACCCTCAAAAACACATCTCTACTCAGGACCTCTTGCTGGGGCCCCATATCCCTACATCCAATTGCACAGGCATCTCAGACTCAGTTTACACTAACTCACCACAGTTCTTAGCACTGATCACTGAGGAAGGCTTTCTTATATATCTGTGCTATTCTTTGGAACTCTGCATTCAAATGAGATATATCTTTTCTTTTCTCCTTTGCCTTTGGCTCCTCTTCTTTTCTCAGTTATTTGTAAGGCCTCCTCAGACAGCCATTTTGCCTTTTTTGCATTTCTTTTTCTTCAGCATGGTCTTGATCACTGCCCCTGGTACAAGGTCATGAAGCTCTGTCCATAGTGATGTGATCACTTACTTAGAACCAGACATCCTGGAATGCGAAGTCAAGTGGGCCTTAGGAAGCATCCCTATGAACAAAGCTAGTGGAGGTGATGGAATTCCAATTGCACTATTTTAAATCCTAAAAGATGATGCTATGAAAGTGCTGCACTCAAAATGCCAGCAAATTTGGAAAACTCAACAGTGGCTACAGGAATGGAAAGGGTCAGTTTTCATTCCAATCCCAAAGAAAGGCAATGCCAAAGAGTGATCAAACTACCTCAAAATTACACTCATCTCACACGCTAGTAAAGTAGTGCTCAAAATTCTCCAAGCCAGGTTTCAACAGTATATGAACTGAGAACCTCCAGATGTTCAAACTGGATTTAGAAAAGGTGGAAGAACCAGAGATAAAATTTCCAACATTCATTGCATCACCAAAAAAAGCAAGAGAATTCCAGAAAAATACCTACTTCTGCATTATTGACTATACCAAAGATTTTGATTGTGTAGATCATGACAAACTGTGAAAAATTCTTAAAAGAATGGGAATAGCAGACCACCTTACCTGCCTCCTGAGAAATATGTATGCAGATCAAGAAGCAAGAGTTAGAACTGGCCTTGGAAAAACAGACTGGTTCCAAATAGGGAAAGGAGTATCTCAAGGCTATATACTGTCACCCTGCTTATTTAACTTATATGCAGAGTATATCATGTTAAATCCTGGGCTGGATGAAGCACAGGCTGGAATCAAGATTGCTGGGAGAAATATCAATAACCTCAGATACATAGATAATACCACTCTTATGGCAGAAAGCTAAGAATAACTAAAGAGCTGCTTGATGAGAGTGAAAGAGGAGAGTGAAAAAGTTGTTTTAAAACTCAACATTCAGAAAACTAAGATCATGGCATCGGGTCCCATCACTTTATGAACAATAGATAGGGCAATAGTGGAAACAGTGAGAGGCTTTATTATTTTGGACTCTAAAATCACTGCAGATGGTAATTCCAGCCATGAAATTAAAAGACGCTTGCTTCTTTGATGAAAAGCCATGACAAATCTGCATATTAAAAAGCAGACATTATTTTGCCTACAAATATTCGTCTAGTGAAAGTTATGGTTTTTCCAGTAGTCATGTATGGATGAGAGAGTTGGACTATAAAAAGGCTGAGCACCACAGAATTGATGCTTTTGAACTGTGGTGTTGGAGAAGACTCTTGAGAGTCGCTTGGGCTGCAAGGAGATCCTACCAGTCCATGCTAAAGGAAATTGGTCCCGAATATTCATTAGAAGGACTGGTGCTGAAGCTAAAACTTCAATATTTTGGCCACCTGATGGGAAGGACTGACTCATTGGTAAGGACCCTGATGCTGGGAAAGACTGAAGGCAGGAGGAGAAGTGGACGACAGTTGATGAGATGATTGGATGGCATCACCAACATGGACATGAGTTTGAGCAAGCTTTGGGAGCTCATGATGGACAGAGAAACCTGGTGTGCTACAGTTCATGGGGCCACAAAGAGTTAGACATGACTGAGAGACTGAACTGAACCGACAACAATTCTTCTCAACTTTGCCTGGACTTCCTACATCAGGGAAGGCATTCCTCTTGATCTTTCTGGTTATATAAAAAAAAAAAAATCTACTTTTTGTCCTTCCTTCTTTCCTTCCTTCTCTCTCCCTTAAGCACAACAAAACCTTCATGTAGTCAAACACCATATCTTGTTGCTTCTCTCTTCCTACATCTGCTAAGGCTCTTGCAAATTGGGGTGCTCTCATTTCTTATTTGTATTACTTTCATAGTATTATTATTAATATCTTGTCCTTCCAACCCAAGCTTCTGCATTACAATCTCCACAATCTAGCCAAACTGAGATTTATGAAACAAAAAATCTAACTGCTTCATATTCATGTCACCATAGCTTATGAACAAATCCCAATGTTCTTTTTGACATACCACATAAAACGAGTCATTATGAATACACTTTGTGGCCCTAGCTTCACCTCTCAGCCTCTTCCCCTTCAGTTCTGCTGAACTTTCTGGAATCCATCAGATGCATATTCTGCATCTTTGCAAATTGTCTTTTTAAATAAATCCTTCATAATTCCTTCTTTATCAGGATAATCCAATCCATTGTTATGATCTCAGTAGATGTCATTTCCTCCTAGAAGACTTTTTGAAACTTTTCAAACTAGTTTAAGTGCCCATTCTGTGCATGTTATTGTTTATTCTTTCATCTTCTCTTCAAGACCACACTTTTCTTGTGGGATGGGATTGTGTCTTCAGCACTATGTGTATCCTTATTTCTCTAGGAAGAGTGCAATTAAAAAAAAAAAAAAACTGTTGAGTGAATGAAAAATGATTACATTAATCAATTCTTGCTGGATAGTGAGTAAGCAATAAACCAATCCAAATATGGGGGAGAAAACATTTTAAAGTAATATTTGGCATAAGGGGAGTGTGAAATTAAAACAAGGATGTGATCATAAATCTTATACTAACTGAATCAAATCACTAGCGTTCTCACTTGCTATCGGCCAAAATACACAGCAACAGCCACAGCTGCCTTTTCTTTGAAATACAAAAATAAGAACAGTTTTCACTGCACTGGTTTACTGTACTAATAATTATAAATAATTGGGAATATCAGTTTATAAACAAGCAAGCTAGGTGATTATATTAAAACACATAAACAAATCTTAAAGCAAGATAATAGTTGAATTAAAAACATTCCTTAGTAGAGTGAGTCTGGACAGCCCAGGAACTGAGTAGGGTCCTTGGCTAAGGTGTTTAGATCTAAGTAGTTTATGCCTAAAAGGATACTGTATAAGGAAACACTACAAGACCTAACTTCCTTTCAGGATAATAGGGATTTTATCAGGACTCTGAAACTCTCTGCTCTCATGATGTTAACTAAGTCATTCTTATTTTTAAGTTGGTAATAGCATCTCTTCTTCCAATTGCCTGCAATGTTGTGAAGCTCAAGTGAGAGCAAAACAAGTTCAAGGTGTAACACTTAATGACATTGTTTCTCTTATTTAAAGACTCCACTACCAAGAGATCCCCCAGTGAAGTGAGGGTTAAACCAGTGGTCCTTAATGGGAGTGTTACCACCATATGGAATGTTTTAGAGATCTATGTATGTTTTAATTGACAATGAGATGGGCTATTGAGGTTAAATGTTGAGTGAACAGTGATGAAGTAACCCTGCAGTGAGCAGAAAATTCCAGCATTATAAAGAATTTTCTCTTCTATGGCAAATTTTAAATAATGAAAAATTCTTCAATCTATGGAAAGACTTTACTAACTCTGGGAGATAGTGAAGAACAGGGAAGCCTGGCATGATGCAGGTAAGAGAGTTACAAAGAATTGGACACTTCTTAGCAACTGAACAACAGCAGCAATGGAAAGCTTTAAAATGTCTTGATGTAAGTGAAAAGTTTGTTTACAATAAACACAAAAGCCTCTGCAGTGTTGGTCCACTGCACAAGGATTCCTGGCTATAAAGCCATGTATGGCCTTAAATTGAAGAAAGTAGGGAAAACCACTAGACCATTCAGGTATGACCTAAATCAAATCCCTTATGATTATACTGCCGAAGTGAGAAATAGATTTAAGGGACTAGATATGATAGATAGAGTGCCTGATGAACTATGGAATGAGGTTCGTGACATTGTACAGGAGACAGAGATCAAGACCATCCCCATGGAAAAGAAATGCAAAATGGCTATCTGGGGAGGCTTTACAAATAGCTGTGAAAAGAAGTGAAGCAAAAGGAAACAAGAAAAGGAAAGTATCTGAATGCAGAGTTCCAAAGAATAGCAAGAAGAGAAAAGAAAGCTTTCCTCAGCGATCAGTGCAAAGAAATAGAGGAAAACAATAGAATGGGAAATCTAGACATCTCTTCAAGAAAATTAGAGGTACCAAGGGAAAATTTCATGCAAAGATGGGCTCGATAAATGACAGAAATGGTCTGGACCTAACAAAAGGAGAAGATATTAAGAAGAGGCGGCAAAAATACATGGAAGAACTCTACAAAAAGATCTTCAAGACCAAGATAATCATGATGGTGTGGTCACTCACCTAGAGCCAGATCCCCTGGAATGTGAAGTCAAGTGGGCCTTACAAAGCATCACTGCAAACAAAGCTAGTGGAGGGGATGGAATTCCAGTGGAGCAATTTGAAATCTTGAAAGATGATGCTATGAAAGTGCTGCACTCACTATGCCAGAAATTTGGAAAACTCAGCAGAGGCCACAGGACAGGAAAAGGTCAGTTTTCATTCCAATTCCAAAGAAAGGCAATGCCAAAGAATGCTCAAACTACCACACAATTGCACTCATCTCATACACTAATAAAGTAATGCTCAAAATTCTCCAAGCCAGGCTTCAGCAATATATGAACCATAAATTTCCAGATGTTCAAGCTAGTTTTAGAAAAGGCAGAGAAACCAGAGATCAAATTGCCAAACTCCACTGGATCATGGAAAAAGCAAGAGAGTTCCAGAAAAACATCTATTTCTGTTTTCTTGACTATGCCAAAGTCTTTGACTGTGTGTATCTCAATAAATTGTGGAAAATTCTGAAAGAGATGGGAATACCAGATCACCTGATCTGCCTCTTGAGAAATCTGTATGCCAGTCAGGAGGCAACAGTTAGAACTGGGCATAGAACAACAGACTAGTTCCAAATAGGAAAAGGAGCACGTCAAGGCTGTAGATTGTCACCCTGCTTATTTAACTTATATGCAGAGCACATCATGAGATATGCTGGGCCAGATGAAGCACAAGATGGAATCAAGATTGCTGAGAGAAATATCAATAACCTCATATATGCAGATGACACCACCCTTATGGCACAAAGTGAAAAGGAACTAAAAAGCCTCTTGATGAAAGTGAAAAAGGAGAGTGAAAAAAATTGGCTTAAAGCTCAACATTTAGAAAACGAAGATCATGACATCTGGTCCCATCATTTCATCGGAAAAAGATGGGGAAACAGTGGAAACAGGGTCAGACTTTATTTTGGGGGGCTTCAAAATCACTGCAGATGGTGACTGCAGCCATGAAATTAAAAGACGCTTACTCCTTGGAAGGAAAGTTATTACCAACCTAGATAACATATTGAAAGGCAGAGATATTACTTTGCCAACAAAGGTCCCTCTAGTCAAGGTTATGGTTTTTCCAGCGGTCATGTATGGATGTGAGAGTTGGATTGTGAAGAAAGCTGAGTGCCGAAAAATTGATGCTTTTGAAGTGTGGTGTTGAAGAAGACTCTTGAGAGTCCTTTGGGCTGCAAGGAAATCCAACCAGTCCACTCTGAAGGAGATCAGCACTGGGATTTCTTTGGAAGGAATGATGCTAAAGCTGAAACTCCAGTACTTTGGCCACCTCATGCGAAGAGCTGACTCATTGAAAAAGACTCTGATGCTGGGAGGGACTGGGGGCAGGAGGAGAAGGGGATGACAGAGAATGAGATGGCTGGATGGCATCACTGACTCAATGGACGTGAGTCTGAGTGAACTCTGGGAGTTGGTGATGGACAGGGAGGCCTGGCATGCTGCGATTCATGGGGTCTCAAAGAGTTGTACATGACTGAGTGACTGAACTGAACTGAACTGAAGGCCTTAGTCCAGCCAAGCAATGTGTCCTGGCTCAAGGCTGTATCCAAAAGGAAAAGTCTTTTAAAAATTCTCTAAAAAGTACATGTGTAATCTAACTCTGTTGTATATACAATTAATATTTTTGGAATTGTTTTAATATACAATGAATTTTCAGAAAGGCAACTGCCTGTGCTGTGCTGTGCTAAGTCACTCAGTCATGTCCAGCTCTTTGCAATCCCATGGAGTCTAGCCCACCAGGCTACTCTGTGCATGGGAATTCTCCAGAAAAGAGTACTAGAGTGGGTTGTCATGCCCTCCTCCAGGGAATTGTTCTAACCCAGGGATCAAAGCCAGGTTCCCTGCATTGCAGCCAGATTCTGTACCATCTGAGTCAACAGGGAAGTCAATGAATATGCCTTTTCCAGGGGAAAAGCATTCCTGCATCCAGGAATTAAATTGAGGTCTCCTGCATTGCAAGTGGATTCTTTACCAGCTGAGCTACCAGGGGATTCCCAGCTGCCTATAAATCTAGAGAATACTGTACTTCATTTTTGAAAAATTTAACAAGGATCTTTCACCATTTCAAAAATCATGTTCCAGTGATAATTATGATCATTATATTTGAAATATCAAAACCTGAATCTTTTTGTCTATCATCTGTTTATCTTATGTATATATACTCAGTCCTCACCTACTGTTTTTATTTTCTTACTTTTTATTTGACGACCTCAAGTATTTGCTCAAAATAATAATGCTTATTCAAATAATGAAAAGACAAATGCCATCCCACCTATTATCATAAGTTAAAAATAATTTTTTTTTCTTCCAAAGAGGTGGAATATATTTTGGATAGTACTGGAATATGAGTGGAATTTAAAGCAAATTAATATATTAACACATACTATGCCAGAGCCATGGCAAATAGCATAATGTATACCCAGAGTTAAACATTCCATATTTATTATTCTAAAATGCTACCAGTCTAGAGAAAGTAACTTGACTTTTGTATTTTTAGAGAAAATACATTCATTCTAAAAGATCACTAAAAGGAATTTCACAAGGAATCTTTAAAGTAACTACAAAAAGTATTTTTAAGGACGATTCAAAACATTGGGAAGAAAAGTTTCACACATCAGTGAGTTTTGTCATAAATGCTTTAATTTCCTGTATGTAACATACAGGATTAACAATTTCAATTAAATGAAGATTTGAATAAAATTACTAAAGGGTTAAAAGAAAAAAATTGCATTATATTGGTAGAGGCTACCTTTCTACTTTTAATCCAGAAAGTTTACATACTTCTACCAGAGGGCACTCACAGCCTAGGGGACTCATTGTATTTACATAAAACATTGTAAGATATTACCATGTAGGGCGTACAATAGTCACACAGAAAAGTAGGCTTTTAAATTCACCCAGGGGTAAGTTAGAGAGGAAATTTCAGCTGGGTTTTAATAATGTTGTAAGAGTTTTCTGGGGAGAGAGAGAGGTAAGGAAGACTTTCTCAACATAGAAAACAATTCAAGAAAATACATAGAATCATAGCAAAGATAAAACAGAGGTTAAAAAATACCAGTTAATAGTTCATTTTGACAATATTAACAATTTTTAAAAAGTTACCCTGACTTCCAAAATTCATCAAGCATTCACCAAGTTCTCTACATGCTATGTGCTTTGGCTGAAGCCAAAAATCCTAACTCACGGAAAGAACTAACTGATGAAAAAGAAATGAACTTTATTGAAGAAATCAAAAGCAGAGATTTAACAAAATAGAACATTTAGTCCCCAGAGCTGGCTTTGTGCTGAGATCAGGGTTGCTGGATCTACTTTGGGGTATGTTCCAGAAGAAGGTCCTGGAAGAATACTGGAAGCCTTGTGTGTCTGAGTTGGGGTGAGTCTGTCATCCACTCATGCTGATACAGCCCCTTATGACCCTGTGTATTAAGAACATTATAAGTTACATTCCTTGCTGGGAAAAGAGTGAGAGGTGAGTCCACCTAGCTTGGTGCCAAGCACTCTTGATTAAAGCTGTTGATACCAAATATCCATTATTTCACTTAATGATTATAATCATCAATTCATAATTATGAAAAAGTTTTGAGTTTCAGCTCTGCCATTTGCCATTTTGGTCAATTTATTGAGTCTAAGTCTCAGTTTTCTTATCTATGAAATACGAATGTTATTGCATGTGTCATAGCATTAGTTTGATAATATTAGTATTTAGATTGGTTAGTGAAAGTTGTTGAGACGTGAAAGACGTCAGGATTCTTGGCCTCCGGAGGAAAGGAATTCAATCTGGGGCCGGTGATGACGCTTGATTGCTCAGAGATTTTGTGTAATAAAATTTTATTAAAATATGAAAAAGAGAAAGCTTCTGACACAGACATCAGAAGGGGGCAGAAAGAGTGCCCCGTCTACTAGTCTTTAGTGTGATGTTTTATGTTTGTTGAAAGCTATTAATCAGATAAGAGAGACACCTCAAGACTGATGGAGTTTCACCAAGCCCCTCTCCCACAATATGCATTTTGAGATAGGATGGCACAAGGAGGTGTGTCATCCCTCAGCCATAAAACAATTGATATGAATACTGGTTTGTTGAGCTATTATCAACCTAAGATTTGTGAAAAGAAAAAATGTTAGTCTTAGGTGGAATCATTTTGAAGAAAATTAAACTCCAAAGCAAATACATAGTTTCATTAACATAACTTAAGAAAAACATTTCCATAAGAAAAATTCATTGGTTAGCTCAAAGTTTGAAAAAAGTTAAGTTCAGGTGGAACCACGTGTCATCATGACAACACAGAATTTTAAGAGAAAAAAATCTGACACTTGTAATTTGCTTCCTTCTGCTGCTTAAGGGAGAGATAAAAATTGTCTGATACTTGCAACCTATTTCCTCCTTTTGAAGACCTCTGGCCTTTCTGTCTGTTACCCTTTCATTAGTATTGAAACAAGAATTAAATTAATTTTTTAAATTGAGATATTTCTGTCATTTATATTCCCTTCCTTCTTCCAAGGATATAGTCTACCTATGTGGACTGGCAGGTAAAATTTATGATTTATAGCAAATGGAATTTAATCATATTACATAAATTTGGGAAAGATAAGGAAGAGGACATTTCTGTGTTTTGTTTTGTCTTCAGAGAAGAAACTTGAAAATAATTTTAAAAGGATGTAGTGACCAAGAATATTTTTCTACCTCCAAGAGGTGCAAAACTAACTGATATGTGCAGAACATTAGATGACTTTGAACTACTATGGCTGCAGCACAGTGACATAGTTATGCTGTGGTTTTAGAAGGACTGTAATGATCAACAGAATACCTGGCAGATGCTGAAGAGTATAATGTACGGATCTCCTAAAGCTGGTGGCAGAAAATAAATCAATAGTCTTGGAAAATGAGATGAAAGACTCATGCCTGTATGATGGTGATAAGCAATGTGGTTGTATATTTTTAAGGATTTGGATTCTTTAGGGTTTTCATTGCAAACAAGAGATTTAACTTCTTAAGAATTTTTTAATTTTTTGTTTGTTTGTTTGTTTGTTTTTCCAGTTAGCCATACCTCTTTCTCTAAACTTACATAGGATGATTCTAAGTAGAAAAAACTGGTCTGGAAAATTTTCCCTTCCAATATTGAGAAGAGATTTATGGCATTTAATGTAGAACAGCTTGAAATATTGTCAAGTTTTTTCCCTTGAAGTCTAATTACTCATCTAAGTCCAATCCATCTTATATTCCTCTATGAAGTAGAAAGCAAGAGTTTCTCTGGAAATCCTGTGACAGTCTCCATCGTAAGCTTGAGCTACCATTAGGTAAAACTGGTCAGAGATTGCAAAACGGAGAAATACGATTCAGCTTCCATGAGTTCTCTTTATTATGCCCAAAAGAAATGGATGCATTTTACATTGTAAATTTATTTTTCAACTATGTAAATGTATCAGCATTAAAGTGTTAAAAAAGGCAGCCTGAGAGACTACATTGTGAGGGTGACTAAGATTTAAGATATTCATAGCTGCAAGTATAAATAAAATTTCTTTTTTTTAATTAAATTTATTTATTTTTTTAATTAAAATACTGTATTTGTTTTGCCATACATTGACACGAATCAGCCATAGGTGAACACAATCGCCCAATGCCGAAGCCCCCCCACCACCTCCTTCTTGAGGTCAAGCCAGTCTATATGTAACTGCTTTTTCTTCTTCATTGTTGTAAAAGGAAGATTTCATAATTATGTGATAGTGTTTACTAGGCATTTCTAATTTGATCATTCTCTTTGCCTTTGCTCCTTTCTTCATTTTGCCTCTCCTCTTGGATACTAACCGTACAATAGATACCTGAATGACGTACCCACTGGGAACAAATGCACCCTGCTCATCTAGTCAAGCAGTCAACAGATATTCTTGAGCAAAGCTGCTGGAATATTCATTTATAGTAATAATGAGAATTTTTTTAATGTGTAAGTTAAAATTAAATATTTACTCACATAAATTTAGTTTTATATATATATATATATTTAAACCTTGCTTGTATTTAAATTTTAAGTGATAAGCTTTGTATTGTTTTGAAGTATTTCAAAATCTTTAAAGTGTGAACAGTTTTCCATGACACTCAATATTTTATCAAAATAATATAATTCTCATTAAATTATATTTAAAAGTATATACCTTAAAGAATAATTACAAAAGAATACTGTCAAAGCCCATACACTACCTCAGTCCCACCACACAGAAATAAAAAGAGGTAGATGTCTGGTTTA
Organism: Nanger dama; assembly: GCA_917880005.1. Lineage (NCBI taxonomy): Eukaryota > Metazoa > Chordata > Mammalia > Artiodactyla > Bovidae > Nanger > Nanger dama. The sequence goes on along the minus strand of CAKJTW010000006.1, from coordinate 57,786,429 downwards.
TATGCCATTTATATGCATAGTCAACAGCTATATATAGAGATATGCACCCATTTAATATTTCAAAAACAAAACGGGATCATCCAGAAAGACTAATGTTTTCATGAAACAATATAAATGGCTAATATCTAAGATTAAAACTTGCCTTCTAAATTTTGATTTTACTGACCTCTCTGTATATGATTATGTATAGCACATAATCATTTTCATTAAATCAGACATCAATTTAGATATTTTCCATTTCTTATTATTTTATATGTGTGTATGTATAATTCATGTATATATTTATCTACATCTTTATTTTCTAATATAATTCTAAAGTATATTGCTTAAATTAATATCACAGTCTTTATTAAATTACTTTTGTAAGGTTTCTGATATCTGAGAGGGCATGTGTCCTTAACTCATTTTTCTCTCCAAACAAAAACTCATTCTGCCCTTTGGCACTTATCACACATTGCAGAATTAGCTTATCAGTTTGCATGAAAACTTTCCATAGGTTGTGATTCAAATCACATTAAAACTTGGAGATAATATCTTTATCATATTGAGACTTCTCAAACATTGACACAGTAAATATTTCTATGAGCTTTATCTTTTAAAATCTTTTAATAAAGTTTAATAACTTTCCATGTAAGTCTTGCACATTTATTATCACATTTATTCCAAGTTGCCATATAATACTTTTATTAGTATTAAAATTTTGTTGAATGTTGATAAGCAGCAAATTTGCTGAATTTTATTACTCATTCTAAAAATTCACTCACATACTTTCAAGATATTTGTACAACAAATCATATCATTTGCTCTTAAATGAGATTCATTCTTCTGTTTCATTTTATCTTTATCCTTTATTTGCTTTTCTTAAATCTTGTCAGTTCAGTTCAGTTCAGTGGCTCAGTCTTGTGGTACATATTTAAATAAAATCTCTTTTAGCATGCATCTTATCTCATTCCTAGTTTTAGTAGGAACTGAACATTTCAATCATAAGTATGATGCTTTCTGGAGCACCTTATATTTATGCTTCCCTTCCACAATGATTTATAGTATCACCCCTGTCATATATAATTTCTATACTTATGTGGATATGCTTCCTTTTTCACAATTCTATTCCATAGATCTATTTGTCTATCGCTGTGACAATGTCAAATATTATTAGTATTGCATACGTTATCATTAGTATTGCTGTTGATAAGGTACACAATTTCAATATATTTTTCTTTAAAATTAACTTAGCTGATTTAATAACTCTCTTTCATGTGGATTTCAGGATCACTTTGAATTTTCAGGAAATTTCTTGTTTTGATAGTCTTTAAGATTGCACTGAATATTTTTAGGAAAATTAGGAATTACTGACATAATTAAAATAGCAGTATTTCCTATCTAATAATACTCCATTTATTTAAATATATTTTATTGCATGAAGAATTTTACTGCCAATTTTTAGTGTAACTTAAAGGAGCAGTGGCTGCTGGGTGCAGGAGGGCCTAGAGGAGCTATTCCACATTTAAAGTCAGGAGGAGCAGCGGTGAGGAGATACCCCTTGTCCAAGGCAAGGAGCAGTGGCCACGCTTTGCTGGAGCAGCTGTGAGAAGATACCTCACTTCCAGGGTAAGAGAAACCCAAGTAAGATGGTAGGTGTTGCAAGAGGGCATCAGAGGGCAGACACACTGAAACATAATCACAGAAAACCACTCAATCGAATCACACTAGGACCACAGCCTTGTCTAACTCAATGAAACTAAGCCATGTCCATGGGGCCACCCAAGACAGGCAGGTCATGGTGGAGAGGTCTGAAAGAATGTGGTCCACTGGAGAAGGGAATGGCAAACCACTTCAGTATTCTTGCATTGAGAACCCCATGAACAGTATGAAAAGGCAAAATGATGGGATACTGAAAGAGGAACTCCCCAGGTCTGTAGGTACCCAATATGCTAAGGAAGGTCAGTGGAGAAATAACTCCAGAAAGAATGAAGGGATGGAGCCAAAGCAAAAACAATACCCGGTTGTGGATGTGACTGGTGATAGAAGCAGGGTCGGATACTGTAAAGAGCAATATTGCTTAGGAATCTGGAATTTTAAGTCCATGAATCAAGGCAAATTGGAAGTGGTCAAACAGGAGATGGCAAGAGTGAACATTGACATTCTAGAAATCAGCGAACTAAAATGGAGTAGAATGGGTGAATTTAACTCAGATGACCATTATATCTATTACTGCAGCAGAAATCACTTAGAAAAAATGGAGTAGCCATCATGGTCAACAAAAGATTCTGAAATGCAGTACTTGGAAACAATCTCAAAAATGACAGAATGATCTCTGTTCATTTCCAAGGCAAACCATTCAATATCACAGTTATCCAAGTCTATGACCCAACCAGTAATACTGAAGAAGCTGAAATGAAAGCGGTTCTATGAAGACCTACAAGACCTTTTAGAACTAACACACAAAAAAAGTATCCTTTTCATTATAGGGGACTGGAATGCTAAGGTAGGAAGTCAAGAAAAACCTAGAGTAACATTCAAATTTGGCCTTGGAGTATGGAATGAAGCAGGACAAAGACTAATAGAGTTTTGCCAAGAAAATGCACTTGTCATAGCAAACACCCTCTTCCAACAACACAAGAGAAGACTCTACACATGGACATCACCAAATGGTCAACACTAAAGTCAGATTGATTATATTCTTTGCAGCCAAAGATGGAGAAGCTCTATACAGTCAACAAAAACAAGACCAGGAGCTGACTGTGACTCAGATCGTGAACTCCTTATTGTCAAATTCAGACTGAAATTGATGAAAGTTGGGGAAACCACTAGACCATTTTGGTATGACCTAAATCAAATCCCTTCTGATTATATAGTGGAAGTGAGAAATAGATTTAAGGGACTAGATCTGATAGACAGAGTGCCTGATGAACTATGGAATGAGGTTCGTGACACTGTACAGGAGACAGGGATCAAGACCCATGGAAAAGAAATGCAAAAAAGCAAAATAGCTGTCTGAGGAGGCCTTAAAAATAGCTGTGAAAAGAAGAGAAGAGAAAAGAAAAAGAGAAAGAAAATATATAAGCATCTGAATGCAGAGTTCCAAAGAACAGCAAGAAGAGAAAAGAAAGCCTTCCTCAGCAATCAATGCAAAGAAACAGAGGCAAACAACAGAATGGGAAAGACTAGAGATCTCTTCAAGAAAATAGGAGATACCAAGGGAATATTTCATGCAAAAATGAACTCAAAAAAAGACAGAAATGGTATAGACATAACAGAAGCAGAAGATATTAAGAAGAGGTGGCAAGAATAAACAGAAGAGCAGTACAAAAAGGTCTTCATGACCAAGATAATCACGATGGTGTGATCGCTCACCTAGAGCCAGACATCCTGAAATGTGAAGTCAAATGGGCCTTAGAAAGCATCACTACCAACAAAGCTAGTGGAGGTGATGGAATTCCAGTTGAGCTATTTGAAATCCTGAAAGATGATGCTGTGAAAGTGCTGCACTCAATATGCCAGCAAATTTGGAAAACTCAGCAGTGGCCACAGAATTGGAAAATGTCAGTTTTCATTCCAATTCCAAAGAAAGGCAATGCCAAAGAATGCTCAAACTACCACACAATTGCACTCATCTCACATGCTAGTAAAGTAATGCTCAAAATTCTCCAAGCCAGGCTTCAGCAATATGTGAACCGTGAACTTCCTGATGTTCAAGTTGGTTTTAGAAAAGGCAGAGGAACCAGAGATCAAATTGCCAAACTCTGCTGGATCATGGAAAAAGCAAGAGAGTTCCAGAAAAACATCTATTTCTGCTTTGTTGACTATGCCAAAGCCTTTGACTGTGTGGATCACAATAAATTGTGGAAAATTCGGAAAGAGATGGGAATACCAGATCACCTGACTTGCCTCTTGAGAAACCTGTATGCAGGTCAGGAAGCAACAGTTAGAACTGGACATGGAACAACAGACTGGTTCCAAATAGGAAAAGGAGTACGTCAAGGCTGTATACTGTCATCCTGCTTATTTAACTTATATGCAGAGTACATCATGAGAAACGCTCTGCTGGAAGAAGCACAAGCTGGAATCAAGATTGCCAGGAGAAATGTCAATAACCTCAGATATGCAGATGACACCACCCTTATGGCAGAAAATGAAGAGGAACTAAAAAGCCTCTTGTTGAAAGTGAAAGTGGATGAAAAAAGTTGGCTTAAAGATCAACATTCAGAAAATGAGAATCATGGCATCTGGTCTCATCACTTCATGGGAAATAGATGGAGAAACAGTGGAAACAGTGTCAGACTTTATTTGGGGGGCTCAAAAATCACTGCAGATGGTGACTGCAGCCATGAAATTAGAAGATGCTTACTCCTTGGAAGAAAAGTTATGACCAACCTAGATACCATGTTGAAAAGCAGGGACATTACTTTGCCAACAAAGGTCCATCTAGTCAAGGCTATGGTTTTTCCTGTGGTCATGTATGGATGTGAGAGTTGGACTGTGAAGAAAAGTGAGCACTGAAGAATTGATGCTTTTGAACTGTGGTTTTGGAGAAGACTCTTGGGAGTCCCTTGGAATGCAAAGAAATGCAACCACTCCATTCTGAAGGAGATCAGCCCTGAGATTTCTTTGGAAGGAATGATGCTGAAGCTGAAAATCCAGTATTTTGGCTACCTCATGGGAAGAGTTGACTTATCAAAAAAGACTGATGCTGTGATGGATTGGCAGCAGGAGGAGAAGGGGACGACCAAGGATGAGATGGCTGGATGGCATCACTGACTCAGTGGACGTGAGTCTGAGTGATCTCTGGGTGTTGGTGATGGACAGGGAGCCCTGGCATGCTGTGATTCATGGAGTCACAAAGAATCGGACACGACTGAGTGACTGAACTGAAGTAAACTGAGTGTAACTTAGAAAGAAAAAGATTGTAATTTACTTCAATAATGAATTTGATCAGTTCTGAGTTCTTTCTGTTTTTCCTCCAAGTACCACGTTTAAAATTAGGGTGCATGACATAGTAGTTGTGTTAAGAAAGCATTGTGTCCTCCTTTCAATCAAGAATTAATTCTATATTTACTGAATAAATTGGTTGAATCCATTTAAATTTCCATATATTTGATGTATTTTAATGGTGGAGAATTATGTTGATAAATTTTGTCTATCTTTAACTTTCCCAAACAAATTTTACTTGTCATTATGTATAATACTCATTATATATGTAAGCTAGTTCTATAATTAATTAATTTGAAACAATAAAATTTGTTATTTTGCACTTTTATTCAGTCAGGGCAAGTCAGCTCTTTCTTATTCTAGCTTTTTCCAGTTTGAGTGTTGTGATAGGCAAACTGGATGTTCTTCCTAAAGATAACCCCTAGGACATATACACATATTATGTTACATGGTATGAAAGAATTAAGGTGGCAAATAGAATTAAATCAGTTGACTTTAAGGTAGAGAAGTTCTCCAGAATTATCCAGGTGGACTTCATGCATTCACAGTGCATTTAAACCATGGCAGAAAGAGATAGAAGAGTCAGTGTTGAAGTGATGTCATGAAAGAAAGCTTCGGACACACATTACAGACTCTGAAGAGGAAGAGGTCCAGGAGCCAAGAAATGTGGGCAGCCTCTAAGAGATAAGAGGCAAGAAATGCATTCCCCCAACACCTCTAATAAAAGAATGCAGCCTTGCTAATGTCTTGATTTTAGTCCAGGGACACCCATTCCAAAAGTTTGACTTCCATAACTCTATAAGTGTAAATCTGCCTTGCTTAAAGTTCACAGTAATTTGAAACTAATATTAGGAATGATGTTAGGAAACTATTATAGGTATGCTGCTGCTGCTGCTAAGTAGCTTCAGTTTAGTCCAATTCTGTGCGACCCCATAGATGGCAGCCCATCAGGCTTCTCTGTCCCTGGAATTCTTCAGGCAAGAATACTGAAGTGGTTTGTCATTTTGTTCTCCAATGCATGAAAAGTGAAAAGTGAAGTCGTTCAGTCATGTCTGACTCAGTGAACCCATGGACTGTAGCCTACCAGGCTCCTGCATCCATGGGATTTTCCAAGCAAGAGTAATGGAGTGGGTTGCCATTTCCTTCTCCAAATTACAAGTATAATCATTGTATTAGCTTTTAAAAACTATGATATTTTACTGAATCTAAGATTTCATTCAATTCAACACAGTCTTTGTGGCCTAGCATCTGATAGTTCAGATAGACTTTATCTAATGCTGTTTGGGTTTTTCTAATGATAAATAATAGAAATATATCTGCAATTAGAGGGTTAAATATCAATTGGAAATTTTATAAGGAAAGAGAAAGATAATAATAGGTAAACTATTTACTTCTGTCCATGTAATCCATTGTCTCATTGCACCTTGCCCAAACTTTAGCGCATTTGGTAAACAACTAGAACAATATTTAATCTGGATAATTCAATCTCCTTGTTCAATTACTTGCATTTAATTAATGTTTTTTTGCAAAAGAGGAACTAAGACCCTACTGAGCATTAACTACCTTGACATGGGGTTCTCTTCATGGCCACCGCTCCTGACCTTGGATGTAGGGTATCTACTCTCGGCTGCGAATCCTAACATTGGACATGGGGTAACTCCTCTCGGCTGCTGCTCCTGACATCGGACGTGGCATAGCTCATCTCAACACCACATCCAAGGTAAGGAGCAGTGGCTGCACTTTGCTGGAGCAGCTGGGGAGAGATACCGCATGTTCAAGGTAAGGGAAACCCAAGGAAGATGATAAGCCACTGAAAGAGGGCATCAGAGGGCAGGCAGACTGAAACCACAATCACAGATAACTACCCAATATGATCACTTGGACCACAGCCTTGTCTAACTCGGTGAAATTAAGCCATGTCATGTGGGGCCACCCGAGACAGACAAGCAATGGGGGAATGGTCCACTGGAGAAGGGAATGGTAGGCCACTTCAGTATTCTTGGCTTGAGAACCCCGTGAACAGTATGAAAAGGAAAAAAGGTAAGTCACAGAAAGATGAACTCCCCAGGTCAGTAGGTGCACAATATGCTACAGGAGATCAGTGGAAAAATAACTCCAGAAAGAATGAAGGGATCGAGCCAAAGAAAAACAACACCCAGTTGTAAATGTGACTGGTGATAGAAGCAAGGTCTGATTCTGTAAAGAGCAATATTGCATAGGAACCTAGAATGTTAAGTCCATGAATCAAGGCAAATTGGAAGTGGTCAAACAGTAGATAGCAAAAGTGAACGTCAACATTCTAGAAATCACTGAACTAAAATGGACTGGAATGGGTGAATTTAACTCAGATGACCTTTACATCTACTGCTACTGCAGGAATCCCTTAGAAGAAATGAAGTAGCCATCATCAACAAAAGAGTCTGAAATGCAGTACTTGGACATAATCTCAAAAATGACAGAATGATCTCTGTTCATTTCCAAAGCAAGTCATTCAGTATCACAGTAATCCAAGTCTATTCTCTGACCAGTATTACTGAAGAAGCTGAAGTTGAAATGTTCTATGAAAATCTATTAGACCTTTTAGAACTAACACACAAAAAAGATGTCCTTTTCATTATAGAGGACTGGAATGCAAATGTAGGAAGTCAAGAAACACCTGGAGTAGCAGGCAAATTTGGCGTTGGAGTACAGAATGAAGCAGGGCAAAGCCCTAATACAGTATTGCTAAGAGAACACACTGGTCATAGCAAACACTCTCTTCCAACAACACAAGAGAAGACTCTATATATGGACATCACAGGATAGCCAACACCAAAATCAGATTGATTATATTTATTGCACCCAAAGATAGAAAAGTTCTATACAGTCAGCAAAAACAAGACCGGGAACTGACTGTGGCTCAGATCATGAACTTCTTATTGTCAAATTCAGAAGTAAATTGAAGAAAGTGGGAAAAATAACTAGACCATTCAGGTATGACCTAAATCAAATCCCTTATGATTATACAGTGGAAGTGAGAAATAGATTTAAGGGACTAGATCTAATAGACAGAGTGCCTAATGAACTATGGATGGAGGTTTGTGACATTGTACATGAGACAGGGATCAAGACCATCCCCAAGAAAAGAAATCCAAAAAGGCAAAATGGCTGTCTGAGGAGGCCTTACAAATAGTTGTGAAAAGAAAAAGGAGAAAGGGAAAGATATAAGCACCTGAATGAAGAGTTCCAAAGAATAGCAAGGAGAGATAAGAAAGCCTTCCTCAGCAATCAGTGCAAAGAAATAGAGGAAAACAATATAATGGGAAATACTAGAGATCTCTTCAAGAAAATTAGAGATACCAAGGGAACATTTCCTACAAAGATGGGCTCAATAAAGGACAGAAATGGTATGGACCTAACAGAAACAAAAGATATTAAGAATACACAGAAGAACTGTACAAAAAGATCTTCACTAGCCAGATCATCTCGATGGTGTGATCAGTCACCTAAAGCCAGACATCCTGGAATGTGAAGTCAAGTGGGCCTTAGGAAGCATCACCGTGAACAAAGTTAGTGGAGGTGATGGGATTCCAGTTGAACTATTTCAGATTCTAAAAGATGATGCTTGTATATTTTTGAGATTAGTTGTTTGTCAGTTGCTTCATTTGTTAACATTTTCTCCCATTCTGAATGCTGTCTTTTCACCTTGTTTATAGTTTCCTTTGTTGTGCAGAAGCTTTTAAGTTTAATTAGGTCTCATTTGTTTATTTGTTTTTGCTTTTATTTCCAATATTTTTGGATGTGGGTCATAGAGGATCCTGCTGTGATTTATGTCAGAGAGTGTTTTGCCTATGTTCTCCTCTAAGAGTTGTATATTTTCTGGTCTTACTTTTAGATCTTTAATCCACTTTGAGTTTATTTTTGTGGATGGTGTTATAAAGTGTTCTAGGTTCATTCTTTTACAAATGGTTGACCAGTTTTCCAAGCACCACATGTTAAATAGATTGTCTTTAATCCATTGTTTATTTTTGCCTCTTTTGTCAAAGATAAGGTGTCCATAGGTGTGTGGATTTATCTTTGTGCTTTCTATTTTGTTCCATTAATCTATATTTCTGTCTTTGTGCAAGCGCAGCTTAATTCCAGAAAAATAAACCACCCAATAAAAAAATGGGCCAAATAATTAAATAGATATTTCTCCAAGAAAGACATACAGATGGCTAACAAACACATGAAAAGATGCTCAACATCACTCATTATCAGAGAAATGTAAATCAAGACAACAATGAGGTACCATTTCATGCTAGTCAGAATGGCTGCAATCCACAAGTCTACAAGCAATAAATGCTGGAGAGGGTGTGGAGAAAAGGGAACTCTCTTACACTGTTGGTGGAAATGCAAGCTAGCACAACCACTATGGAGAACAGTGTGGAGATTCCTTAAATAACTGGAAATAGAACTTCCTTATGACCCAGCAATCCCACTGCTGGGCATACACACCAAGGAAACCAGAACTGAGACACGTGTACCCCAGTGTTCATTACAGCACTGTTTATAATAGCCAGGACTTGGAATCAACCTAGATGTCCATCAGCAGATGAATGGGTAAGAAACCTGTGGTACATATACACAATGGAGTATTACTCAACCACTAAAAAGAATACATTTGAATCAGTTCTAATGAGATGGATGAAACTGGAGCCAATTATACAGAGTGAAGTAAGCCAGAAAGAAAAACATCAATACAGTATACTAACACATATATATGGAATTTAAAAAGATGGTAATGGTAACCCTGTATGCAAGACAGCAAAAGAGACAGAGATGTATAGAACAGTCTTTTGGACTCTGTGGGAGAGGGAGAGGGTGGGATGATTTGGGAGAATGGCACTGAAACATGTATAATATCATATGTGAAGCGAATCGCCAGTCCAGGTTCAATGTATGATACTGGATTCTTGGGACTGGTGCACTGGGATGACCCAGAGGGATGGGACAGGGAGGGAGGAGGGCAGGGGATTCAGGATGGGGAACACGTGTATACCTGTGGTGGATTCATGTTGATGTATGGCAAAACCAATACAATATTGTAAAGTAATCAACCTCCAATTAAAATAAATAAATTTATATTAAAAAAATTTTAAAAAGATGATGCTCTGAAAGTGCTGCACTCAATAAGTCAGCACATTTGGAAAACTCAGCAGTGGCCACAGGCCTGTAAACGGTTAGTTTTCATTCCAATCTCAAAGAAAGGCAATGCCAAAGAATGCTCAAACTACCACACAATTGCACTCATGGCACATGCTATTAAAGTCACACTCAAAATTCTCCAAGCCAGGCTTCAGCATTATGTGAACTGTGAACCTCCAGATGTTTAAGCTGGTTTTAGAAAAGGCAGAGAAACCGGAGATCAAATTGCCAGCACCTGCTGGATCATGGAAAATGCAAGAGAGTTCCAGAAAAACATCTATTTCTGTTTCATTGACTATGCCAAAGCCTTTGATGTCATGGATCACAATAAACTGTGGAAAATTCTGAAGGAGATGGGAATACCAGACCACCTGACCTGCCTCTTGAGAAAACTTGTATGCAGTTCAGGAAGCAACAGTTAAAACTGGACATGGATTAACACACTGGTTCCAAATAGGAAAAGGAGTAAATCAAGGCTGTAAATTGTCACCCTGCTTATTTAACTTATACACAGAGTACATCATGAGAAACACTGGGCTGGAAGAAGTACAAGCTGTATCAAGATTGCTGGGAGAAATATCATAACCTCAGATATGTAGATGAGACCACTTTTATGGCACAAAGTGAAGAACTAAAGAGCCACTTGATGAAAGTGAAAGAGAGTGAAAAAATTGGCATAAAGCTCAACATTCAGAAAACTAAGATCATGGCATCCGGTCCCATCACTTCATGGCAAATAGATGGAGAAATAGATGTTTCCAGCCACAGTGGAAACATGGGCTGTCTTTATTTTTTTTGGAAGGGGCCTCCAAAATCACTGCTGATGGTGATTGCAGCCATGAAATTACAAGATGCTTACTCCTTGGAAGGATAGTTATGACCAACCTAGACAGTGTATTAAAAACAGAGATGTTACTTTGTCAATAAGATCCATCTAGTCAAGGCTATGGTTTTTCCAGTAGTCATGTATGGATATGAGAGTTGGACTACAAAGAAAGCTGAGTGCTGAATAAAATGATGCTTTTGAGCTATGGTGTTGGAAAAGACTCTTGAGAGTCCGTTGGACTGCAAAGAGATCCAACCAGTCCATCCTAAAAGCGATCAATACTGAGTGTTCATTGGAAGGACTGATGTTGAAGCTGAAACTCCAATACTTTGGACACCTGATGCAAAGAGCTGACTCATTTGAAAAGAACCTGTTACTCGGAAAGATTGAGGGCAGGAGGAGAAGGAAATGACAGAGGATTAGAAGGTTAGATGGCATCACTGACTCAATAGACATGGGTTTGGGTGAACCTGGGAGTTGGTGATGGACAGAGAGGCCTGGCCTGTGCGATTCATGGGGTCGCAAAGAACTGGACACGACTGAGTGACTGAACTGAACTGAACTGAGCCTTAATTAGGAAGGGAAAAGGATAAATTTTAATTTTGACTTCAGATTAAAATGGCTAGAAGTTTTATGCCCTTAAGCACTGCCACTTGACTTTGAAATGAGAAGTGAGCTTGTCTATACCTGAAGATTATCAAGACAGGTGTGTGAAATTCTATGATTTAGTGCATTCTGAGTACCTATGTTGGTATAAATGAAATGAGAGATAAAGACATTGTTGGAATATAAGGATTTTTGTAGTTAAATTTAACTGATAGATTTAAAAAATAAAGAGTTCAATGATGTTAAAACTGATTTCAGTAAATTTGTGGGATGAAAGAAAGGAAAATATATGTTTTATGATAGTCATTCTGAGTAGATCCACTTTTTGCTGAGGTGAGCAGAAATGACATGGGGATGGCAAAGAACAATGAGGTCCAGATGCTACTGAATTTTAACCTGAATAACGATGGGGTCAAGATGTGAGTAAGTTACCAATGTGTTGCTGAGGAAATTATTAATAGACTGGAGAGGAAAACAGAAAGGTTATTGGGGTTATTGACTAAATTTGTTGAGGTCACCAGTTAGAATAAATAAGTTAGCCTCTGTTTCAAAAGAGGGCAGAATGGTCAACAACAGTGTTCTAAATTAACACTTCACACAAAAAGCAAGTTCTGTCTTGGTCCTAGGGGATGAAGTACAGGTAATGAAAGAACAGTCTCTATTAGATATTTTCTAGGTAAAAAGTTATATATTTTAGGACGCTTGTTTAGTTTCAGTTAATGTAGAGAGGCATTTCCATGGGCTTTAAAACAGTTTTTCCTGTGTTTTCAATAATCTTTGTTAACTTAGTGAATTTTATATGTGTTCTTTAGATATTAATTAAATGTTCTCCATATTAAGTACCTCTTCTTTTTATTTCCTTCTTCACTATACACATATTTCCATTAACAGGAAATACTGAGCAATATAGAATTAGAATTTAGACTTTATAAATTTTAGAATTAACTACACTGATTTTCATATTTTTACAAGTAAGCAATTACATCTTCACACGTCTAATGTTACTGAGTTTTGTCATCTGGAGACATTAGCAATTCACCCTTTTCAACCTTCTCATGAAGCTGAAGTTATAATAACTTATATTTTATCTAATGTATTACCATTCTTAATCATGAGACCATATCATTGTACTTAAATCATTTTTCTGAATTTTCCTTCTTATAAAACCTAGAAAATTATTCAATCCAACCATCTGATGATATTTTTTTCTTTTTATCTTTCATTCTTTGGCAAATAATTAGAAAACATAAAAAATTCAATGCTTCTTTATTGTAGGTCCTTCAGACTATTTTGAAAAACCACTTAAATATTCAAATGGTCCATAAATTAATCTTAATAAATTGTATGTGTTTTTAAGATAACTTAATTTAATTAAGCTATTGTTCAAAAATAATGCTTAAATACTATCAGAAACATTTAGAGTTCAGATATTTGATTCAAAATCTTATGAGAAAATAATTTTGGAATTCTAAAATGACCTTTAAAAGAGGCATTGCCTAGATGAAAATTGTGGGGATGAGGAATAGGTGAAAAGAATAAGGAATTTTTATTACAATAAAACATATTATATGTGATAAGATATGAGTCAAACCAAAGGATTCAGCTAGTTACATTCATTATTTGTCAAAACTAATGTATTGTTTTCTTTTTGTAATTTTCTTCATTATAATTACTTCAACTTTTTAAAGAATTCTTATAAGTGCATTGAAACAAGGATTTGAAAATTCTAAAACTGGAAAAAATGATTAGTGTAGTTAGTTATCAAAGACACATTATAATTTAGATACTATAAAACAGCAATGAAGTTAGAATGTGAGTATAGCTCTTAATAATGATTCAAGCCTTCATTGAGTAAATAGCAATGGGTGAATCACATAATCTTGTTAGGGAATGGAAATTTTCCCCTCTATCCCTCTTGAATTCTTGTGGCTGGACAAAAATAAAAATGACATACTAATTTGACAAAAAACTGACCAACTAATTTGTGGTTACTATGTCATTCATACATGTTGCCTATCTCTATATTTATTTGTTTTAATCTGTTAGTCATTTAAACGCAATCATATTTTAAAAGATCTACACATTCTACTCTCTTCCCCTAGACTTCATGTTTTTGATGCCATATTTCAGATCTCGATGTTTGTTCCTTCACTGTTTATTGTAGTTATATTTGGTTTTACATATTTTTTTTTATCTTCACTTTACCTTACTTAAGTGGTTTATACTCAACATTTGCTATATATTTACCATTACTACTTGGATTTTTCCTTTCCTAAAGACACTTCTTGAGATAGCATTTTTCACTTAAAGAACAACCTTTTAATATTCCTTTTAGGGATATTTCAGTATTGATGGAATCTTAGAGTTTGGTTGTTTTGAGAAGTTTTGGTTGTATGAGAAGTTCTTTATCTGTCCTTCAGTTTAAAAAATAATCTTGCTGGGCATAACATTCTAATTTGAACGTTCCCCGCTCCCACCCTCACACCCGCTTTCAGCACTTTAAATATATCATGCTTCTCTCCTCTGGCCTGCAATGTTCTTGCAGAAAAATCAGCTTATAGCCATATAAAAATTCCCTTGTATACAACTCTGGTTTTTTTCTTGCTGCCTTTAGGACTGTCTCTTTATCTTTAACTTTTGCTGTTTTAATTATGATATGTCTTGGGATGGATCTGTTTCAGTTCATTTTGTTTGAGACCCTCTCTGTTTCCTGTACTTGGTTATCTGTTTCCTTCTTCTGATTTGGGAAGTTTTCAGCCATAATTTCATTAAATATATTTTAACCTCCCTCTTTTTCTCCTCTGTCACCACTATTATACCAATGTTGGCACATGTAATGTTCTTTATTCCATTTTTGGTAACTTATTGTAATTTAAATAATTGTCATTTTGTTCACCTATTTTCCTTAATTTCATTAGCATTCCTATTACTAATGCTTTGAATTATTCCTCTGGAATAATTTGTATCATTATTTTTTTTTGGTTGTTTTTCATACTATTTCAGTTGAAAGCAGTACCTTTGTATTCTTTTGATAAATTTTCTCTCTTTGAATTAAGTGAATCAGTTACCTATTGTGGTTTTAAAGTTGTTTCGTTAAACAGTTGTGTACAGTCTGTATGTGCCCAGTGCCTTTGTTGGAAGAGCTGGGTTTGATATAATTACAAGTCACATCTTTCCTCAGGGTCTTCTGGCAGCTCTCACCTTTGCAGTAGGTTGAAATACACGTGCTGGGGCCAGGCTTGAGCCATGACTTGCCCTCTGCTCACTGGCCATCACTACCCAGGTGTGGGGTTGGATCCTAAGTTTCTGAAGCAGAATCCCTGAAGGGTTGGGTCCAATTTTCCTCTGTCCATTTTAAGTGTGTGCTCTCCCATCTGCCAGCATTGGTACCTTTGACTCAGAGGGGAGCAGTGCTGAAGCAAGAGGGTCTCATGTACATTTCGGTGAGATGCCATAGACAGATGACCAAGCTGCATCTAATTTGCCACCTGTGTTACCTCCAGTAGTGGCTTCCTCCAAACTCCTCAGATACAATTTCAGGTCTGTTTCTTTTGTTCATCATAGGATACTGTTCCTAGGATAAACCTTCTCCTGTGTATTTTCTCTCTCCTTCTGAGTCATCATATTCCTGATTGCTTCTTTTTCTTTCCAACACAATTTCATGTGGCTCTTTCTTACAACCCATCTGCCAGTTTCCAATTCGTTTTAAGTCAAGACTGCTTCACAAGTAGATGAATTTTTATATGTTTGTGGAGGGAGGTGAGTTCCATGTTCTCCTAATTCACTAACTTGATGAATCTCCACTTTTACTGCTGGGCAAGAGTGTCTTAGAAGTTTGTGTTTTAAAAGGATTATTTCCCTCTTTTATTTTTTCCTTTAATTTCAATTGCACTAATCCATACATCGAATGAATATTCATTGGAAGGACTGACACTGAAACTAGAACTCTAATACTTTGGCCATCAAGTACTGACTCATTTGAAAAGACCTTGATGCTTGGAAAGATTGAAGCCAGGAGAAGGGGATGACAGAGGATGAGGTGGTTGGATGGCATCACTGACTCAATGGGCATGAGTTTGAGTAAGCTCTGGGAGTTTGTGATGGACAGGGAGGCCTGGTGTGCTGCAGTTCATGGGGTTGCAAAGAGTTGGATACAGCTGAGTGACTGAACTGAACTGAACTGAATCCATACATGCAGATAGCAAACAGGCATATGAAGAGATATTCAATGCCACTAATCATCAGGAACATGCAAATCAAAACCACAATGAGATATCACCTCACAGTTGTCAAAATCATCATTATAAAAAAAATGTAATTGTTTCCAAGGATGCAGAGAAAACACTTGTGCACTGTTGATGGAGATGTAAATTGATGCAGCCACTATGAAAAACAGTACAGATAAGCCTCGACAAATTAAAAACAGAACCCCATACAATTCAGCAATGTCACGCCTAGGTATCTATCCAAAGAAAACAAAAAATACTAATTTGAAAACATATGCATCCCTTTGTTCATTGCAGCATTACTTGCAATGGCCAAGATAAGGGAGCAACCTAAGTGCACATCAATAGATGAATTGTTAAAGAATTTGTGGACAAATATGCAATGAGATATTACTCACCTATAAAAAAGAATGAATTCTTATCATTTGGGACAACATAAATGGACTTACTGGGTATCAGACAGAGAAAAATGAATACTGTATAATTTCACTTATATGCAGAATCAGAAAACCAAAACAAATAAACAATATCAAAATAACAAGAGAGAAACAGAGCTATAGATACAAAAAACAGACGTGATTGCCAAAAGGTAGGTGAGGTGGGAGGGAAATTAAGAGGTACAAACTTCCAGTTGAAAATTAAATGTGTCTCAGGTATGAAAGGTAGTGGGGAGAATATAGGCAATAATTATGTAATATATTTGTATATTCAGAGAGTAACTAGATTTATCATGGTGATCATTTTGAAATGTATAGAAATATTGAATTACTCTGCTGTATAAAAGGAACTATCTTGCTGTTGTTATAGGCTAGTAATACTTCAAAGTAAAAAAGCTAATAGAAAAAGGTCATATTTGCAGTTACCAGAAAGATGGTGTTGGAGACTGAGTGAACTGGATAAAAATAGTAAAAGGTATAAAGTTCCAATTATAAAAAATATAAAAACTAAAGAAGCAATGTGTTATAATAGATACAATTAATACTGCTATATGTTATATATGAAAGTTGTTAGAAGATTAAATGTTAAGATATCTCATCAAAAGAAAAAAATTTTCTATTTCTTTAATTTTACGTCTATGTGGATGTTCACTAAACTTGCTATAATAATCATTTCATGATGTATATAAGTCAAAGCATTATGCAGTACACTTTATAAAGTGCTGTCTGTCATTTATATCTTAATAAAAATGAAAGGGGAAAAAAGTTTTTCTTTCTCGCTCTCTCTTTTTGTTGTTGTTCATTTGTTTGTTTGTATTAGTTTCTACCAAGTGATCTATTCCAGGCTCAGTCTCAGCTGATGCAGGCTGTATTTATATTTCAAAGACATGATAAGATTAATAAATGAAGGTGCAGAGAATAAAAATATAAATTTTATCATGAGAGTTGGAGTATATTTCTATATTAGCATAAGTCTTAGGATAGTTATTCAAAAAATGTCTTCTTTAGTATAATTTTGCTATACCTTGATCTTTTATAATATCTGTAAGTATTTGCAGAGAAATAGCTGAGAACTTGACATTGGTAAAGATAAGTGGGTTTTGATTTGCTTTTAGAGCTATAATTCCAGTTTTGTAGAGATTTCAACATAAATACAACTGTTATTATTAACCCCTGAATAGTGGCCTCTAACAGATTTATTTTCTAATTATTTGTAAGAGGGCCTAGGGAATTTTTGAAGAGATGTTACAATTTAGAAGTGGAATTTACCTTTGACGTTTTAAGTCTAATATCTAGCCATTATCCTTTTCTTCATTTCAATTTTATTCCTCTAGCAGTACCAATCTGATAGCTGTTTATGATAAGCATTCTCAAAAAATTTTTCCTATTAAATATAGATTAGATCCATTGTCTGGCCATTGAGAAGTAAGATCTTACATAATTTCAAATAAAAACTCAAACTAGTAACTTTTTTTTTTAATGGCTTAACCAAATACACAAGAGGTATCCCACAAGAGAAGATGTTGCCCTCATTAGACCCAGAAAGTTCACTTCCAGAGTTAGCCAAAGAAAATCAAAGCCCTTTGCTGCTACAGGAGGTAAAAATGTAGTGGAAATGGTGTCTCCATTTTCCCATGAAAACGCATGCCTCCAGTCACAGACCAAGTGTGGGGGAAATTAACAAGAGGCGTCATTCAGGCTCTCTCAGCCCAGGCTCTCAGGCTTTCTTGCCCCATGTTCTGCCAACAATGATGGCACCGTTTGGTAACAGTTGAGATCACTTATAGCACTGCGCATGTGCGTCATGAGTTACTCGCTTGGACACAGGCTACTTTGTGTTTTATGCCTATATAATAAGCTTCACCTGAAAAAGCCCTGAAAGATTGTGTACGATTATGTTGTTATATCATGTCTGCTGCCACGGCTGGCTGTGCCAACCAGGAGAGAATAAGTGTGTCTGCAGTTTCTGTGGCTCCTTGTGTTTTCTTCCAGCCCCTTAGCTCACGTCTTGCCTACCATGGGTTCAGCGAACAGTGTACCCAGTGTGAACAGCAAGACGACTGGTGTCATGGAGAAGATCAGCAATAACATCAGGTATGTGACACTGCTGGAACTGGACTTTTTCAGCACTAACAAGACAACAATAACAAAGGAACCTTGTGGACTGGGACCTCTTATGACAAATTCCTCTGAGATCTGGCACAGCAGGACAAAGTGCTACTTTTGATTTTGTGTCTTGACTCCAGTCTATGGATGATTCACTAGGTGCATTATGGTGAATGCACCTTCCATATATTGAAGACCAGAGAAAATATTCTCACTGAACAAAAAGCCAATCTTTCAAGACACAGAACAAGGTGGAAGGAAAAACTCCATCTGGTTTCTGTATAGAGGGCCCACAGCAAAATTTGTCTAAATAGATGTTGATCTGGTGAGAGATATTAATACCAATCTGTGAGGGTGGCTTAAACAGCAGGCTTCCAAAGGGCCTTTGACACTGTTCTGCTGTATGGTTCTTCCTCATGACAAACAACACAACAGATAGAGACAAACAAAAACAGTTACTGTCTCTGGAAGAAAAGGATTAATACAAACCAACAGTACTCATTAATTGAATATCAGAGCTGCTATGTCATAAGGAATTAGTTCCACAAATATTTTCTCTTTCTTTTCTAAATATAAAGCAAAAATGAAAAAGGACTTCCTCCACTTTTCCTTCTACTACATCCTACAGGCAGAGATCCAGGAGGTTGATATGGTAAGAAATTTTACATCTGCTTGCAGTTGTCAGATATTGCAGAAATTCTCAGCTGTAGCAGCCTTGGTCTAGGGTCCATCCAGCCTCCTGCCAGGCTTGCCAACCATCATGGAGGGGTAAATTTCTCCCTCTACCTTTCTTGAGTTCTTGTGGATAGGCTAGTAATAAAAATGGCACAAGATAGATTAGCAGAAGGATAATAAACAAATTTAATTTGCACCCACAGAGATCTCATAGAAATTGGACTTAAGAAGTTGCCAAAACAGACAACTTTTATACTTTTTAAACAAAAGAATTGATAGGACAAAGAAAATTAGGCGTTGGGTGCTTACTTAGTAAGAAATTTAAGCAAAGTTTGGACGTGAGTAGAAATTAGTAAAGAAGTAACAAGGTTTGTTTCTATAACCTTCTTAACCCTGAATTCCCTTTGTCTGGTGATAAGGATGTCTTTCAACTCCTGACATAAAGAGAGCACCTTTCACATGGGAGATATATTTACTACTTTTAGGAAGACTAAAGAAGGGTCAAAATGTCACTCTTGCATTTTCCATTTCTAAAATAACTTTAATCTGAAATAATCAATTTTGCTCTTGTGACATATTTGGGGGTGGCCTATCCTGGGCCCCAAACCATCACAATTCCTCGATTTCCTTTACGCAATATGGGAGTAAATACATTGCTTTCACAGTAGGAAGATTTAATTAGAAAATACATGCACAAGCACGTGTAAATCTCCAAATAAGTGGTTGAATTTTCATTAGGTAAATCTCAATCTGAAACTGAAGTGGATAGACACAACTGACCATAGAGAAAGATGCTATTTGTATGTTTGATATTCGTCTATAAAAAATAGAAGAGACAGAATCTTTATAACATTTTGTCCACTGAAAAAGTGTTAATGTATATCGTACTTAAAATAGGGAAAAATGTAGTTGGCTTAGGAAAAAATGAGGTTGGCTTTTAAAATGTTTGTATACTTTTAATACTGCCTGTATAGTGTTAGAATGGATATTGCTATAAATAAAACGTGGTTAAGAAAGTGAACTGGACCATCTAATTATCTAAATTGTTAGTAAACTATAAAAGTCTATAACTTTTATATCTATATAAAACAATAGATAAAAAGATGATAGTCATCAATCACTAAGGTTGCAATTATAAACATAAACTTTGCCCCAACACTCCTGGAAAACAATATCTATACTTATTTCAGTTCATAGATACTTTTTTTTCTTCTTGGGAAAATATTTTTGTTTGTGTGATTTGGACTGCAATACTTAATTATAATTTCTTAGCAGTTAAAGAAAGCCCCATTCTTTCTTCATTTTTTTCTTTTTATTTTTAGTGGGAATTCCCACTAGAATTATGTTTTAGATTTATTTAGGGCAGAGGATAGTCTCTTAGTCTTAGCATCCATTATGCATACCTCAGAAATTACTGGGACCCATAAACTGTAGTCTATTTCAGTCCATTAATGCTTGATTCTGGACAGCTTAATGCATATGTCTTCTTAGTTGAAATCTTAAAATCTCAGGATAGTTGAGTAGAATAATGTGTATTATTTGGAATGATGAATAAAAGTACATAAGAAAAAACAAGATATTCCACTATACATCTATAACCAGAATATGTATACATTATATAATTTATTATATTTTAGTGTATAAGTCTGTATGTATGCAGCATCTATAATGTATATAATAAATTGAATATCTGAAGCTTTTTCAGTTTGAGAGTTTTATAAAATTTCCAAATTTCTGTACCATTAAAACAAACAAACACAAAAGAACCAGATAAATGATCTTTACTTTAAAATTCTGAAGATTTAAGAAAATATACCCTTCCATCATTATAACCATTATCATAACTATCACATAATCTAACATTTCATGATTATTGTTTGATAGATTTTATGCTAGATTTGTATGAACAAAGTAGCCTGAGCAGACAGAGCATAAATAAAACTTCTAGGCTTATATATGTGAGTGTCCAACAGGAAATACAGAGCTGGTGTTGAAGATTAGGGACAAAAGTGAGAGCACAGATGTTTTGTGTGAAAGCTTGAAGTCTTGTCATTCTTTAGTCAGCTTCAGATAACATTTAAAATGACTTGCAACAACAGAATAGAAATAATGTTTGTTTCCTCTCTTAAACTCCTTAAATTTATACATAAATTTATAACTGTTAGATTTCATGAACACATATGTATAGAAATCACCTTTTCATCTTCATTATTCAATGCTATTATTTTTAATGAAACAATATACATGGCAGTCCTCCTAAACAGTGAAGCATTCATAAGTTTAATTGGCATAATTTAGGATCCTCATTCTTTCCCAGACCTTGAAGTCTCCTTACTTCAAGGAACATACTGACCCTTGGTGGTCATTGGCTTCTCTCTGAAAACTTTATTTAATGTGGGATGTATCTTGGACCAAGTGACCCAAGAAGTCTTTCTGTGATTTAACTGTTTTTATTGGCCTAATTAATTTGAAAAGCTTAATTATGAAGCCACATGAGTGCTGTGCAAAGTCTGTAAAGTACCATTCAATGACAGTCAGATGAAAAATGCATCAGTAGAGCTTTTTTTTTTTTTTTAACCTAATTAGCCAAATAAACTAGAGACATTTATAGCACAAACTGTATACTCTAAATAAAATAACTCTACTTTTTCTAAAATCATGGAAATAGTAATAGGAATTTTATTTTTATTTATTTATTTATTTTTATTGCATCCCTGGGCTTCTCTAGTGACTCAGTGATAAAGAACCCACCTGCCAATGCAGGAGACATGGGCCCAATCCATGATCCAGGAAGATCCCACATGCCACAGATCAACTAACCATGTGGGCCACAACTATTGTGCTTGTGTTTCAGAACCAGAGAACCACAACTATCTAGCCCATATGCAGTGAGTACTAAAGCTCATCCACCCTAGAGCCCAAGCTCAGCAACAAGAAGAGCCACCACAATGAGAAACCTGCCCACTGCAACTAAAGAGGAGCCCCCATTTGCTGCTATTACAGAAAAGCCAGTGCAGCAATGAAGACCCAGCCCAGCCAAATATAAATAAATAAGTAAAATTATAAAAGAAACTTGTATGCATATGCAAACATTAAGAAGTTACCATATATTCCAGTTGCTATTGCTAAGTCACTTCAGTCATGTCTGACTCTGTGCAACCCCATAGATGGCAGCCCACCAGGCTCCCCCATCCCTGGGATTCTCCAGGCAAGAACCCTGGAGTGGGCTGCCATTTCCTTCTCCAATGCATGAAAGCAAAAAGTGAAAGTGAAGTCACTCAATCATGTCCGACTTAGCGACCCCATAGACTGCAGCCTACCAAGTCCTCCATCCGTGGGATTTTCCAGGCAAGAGTACTGGAGTGGGGGTGCCATTGCCTTCTCCATATTCCAGTTATCTATTAGTTAATAAAATATCAACTCCAAACTTCATGGTTCAAAGCAATACTAACCATTTTTATTGCTCATAGGTCTGGAGTGGACTGAATTCAGCTAGATAGTTCCCACACAGGGTTTCATATGTTTGCTGTCAAACCCATCCAGATTTGCTGGGAGAGAAATAAACTAGCCCCCCCACCTTTAGGGAGATAACCAATACTCTGGAAGTGCATGTGAACCAGAAAATAACATGTAGCCATTTTTGGTGAATACAAACAGAGTATTGTCAAACAATACTCAAGGAATGTTAGATTATGTGATAGTTATGATAAACTGTCAGATGGGCTCATTTGAAGGCTCCCTCACACTTATATCTGACACTTGGGTTGGGAAAGCTGGTTAAACTGGAAAAGCTGGGGCCCTTCAGAAACATCCTTCAACCTAGATGTTCTTTTCACATGTTCCTCTCAGGACAGCAGCTTTGGAGCAGCTGGACTTTTATGTGGTGCTTCAAGGCTTCAGAGGCTAATAACCCAAAAGAGAGAGAGAGCCTGGCAGAAACTGTATTGCCTTTTAGAACTAATGCTTATTTTTCACACAGAATCACCTCTGCCCCATTTTATTCATAGATCATAAAAACCCAACCAGATTTGCTGGGAAGGAAATATACTTACCCCCTTTAGAGGGATAACCAATACTCTCAAAGTGCATGTGAACCAGAAAATAACATGTGGTCATTTTTGGTAAATACAGTCTACCATACCATTCTCATGCTTGAATCTTCATATCTATATCTCAGGCAAGTACAGACAAGAGGGGATAGAGATAGGAGCCAACAAACATGTGATTTAACACATAGAAAGGAAAAGCACAGCCAGGGTATCAGGAATGGATATCAGCTAACATTCTTCCCCTCACCAAAACCCCTAAATTCCATAAAAGAGAAAAAGAATGATGATGTCTATGGGAGTGAGTCTTGTTCAGGGAGAGATCAAGCAGGAGAGGGCAAGGGAGGAGGAGATGAAACAAAAGAAGGCAGATGAAATGACAAGGGAAAAGGAAGCAAAATCATATTTTAAAAAAGAAGCAGAAAATTAAGTGGCCTTGAAAAAGGTCTATCTCTTAAGACATTACAAAAATAGCTTACTGACTTTAGTGAGAAAAAGTTACAACCAAAGAGATTTGGGCTCTGCAATTTTCTGTTTGAGAATGGGGAAGTCACTGGACCTCTCTTAGCTTTTCTCCTGAGCCATAAAATTTAAATAATATTTGTATCTAAATCTTATCATCAGAGTGAAAATAAAATGAGACAACACATAGAAAACACCAGGAACAGAGCGTGAGGGTCTAAATAATGCTCACTATTCCAGCAATAGATGACAGGTATCAAAAATTCATTTTTATCTTCATAGGCTCAACATGCTAACTTCAAGATATATAATATTAAATTTATATATTCCTTGGGTTTGTTTCTTGGTTATTAATTAATTTAAAAAAATTTTTCTATGTATCACTGCCAAGAATACTGTTTAAAGGATTATAACCATTATATATGTGTAAACCTATTTATTTTCAAAATGTTTTTAGTCTATTCTTAGATCACCAAATGTCCAGAATGATGAAGGGTAGATGCTACTACTGAATAGTCATTAAAGGAAAAAGAATTTTGATACCATTCCCCCTGGCAACTTATGATTCTAGGAAGAAGTAGGATACTTTGATGCAACTCTTCTCTAGACAGTGAGAGGCCATGTGACAATATTTAAACTTCACAAGGCTAAAGGTTCAAGGATTTTACATTTAATTGACAACATGTGTGTAAAGATCTAAGTAAAATGTAAAAGCAATTGTCACATTAGCAAATGATTTTTATGAATCAAATGCTATGTCTACAAAATTTCAAGTATGGATCACAGATGGATATAGATGTACACCTTGAATAATTAGTAATGACTGATGTCAGTATTGATATGATTAATTCTGTTGCAGTTCATGAAATTATCTGGCTGAAGGAGTTATATGGATTTTATTTATAAATAAATGATAGCAATCAGCTCTTAAATCCTATGAAACAAGTTTTTAATGTACTTAAACTATGAGATATAATACTTGTGTAACTATGTTCAACATTTCTATAGCCAGCTATAAGATCCCGGAGAGTGGCAAAGATCATCTTTCAAACCTAAGAGATGGGAGAGTTTGGTGATCAAAGGGGATGATAGTTGAGAAATTTTATATGCCAGGCAATCATGATAACTACTATCCTGTGAAGTGCTGTTTTTCTCATCATATACAAGAGAGAAATGTAGTTCAGAGAGGGAACATTGTATGAAAGGAAATATACGTGCATTACAAATGCATACATAAACCTCCTATGTGAGGAAAGCTGGCCTTGATTCAAGTTTTTCAGGTTTCAAAGCCTAACTTCCATTATCTCTGCCACACTGGTTCTCACTTTCAAGAAGTGACATCATTCACATGTTGTTTTAGTCACTAAGTAGTGCATGATGAACTATGGAATGAGGTTCATGACATTGTACAGGAGACAGGGATCAAGACCATCCCCATGGAAAAGAAATGCAAAAAAGCAAAATAACTGGGGAGGCCTTACAAATAGCTGTGAAAAGAAGAGGTGAAAAGCAAAGGAGAAAATGAATGATACAAGCATCTGAATGCAGAGTTCCAAAGGATAGCAAGAAGAGATAAGAAAGCCTTCCTCAGCGATCAATGCAAAGAAATAGAGGAAAAGAACAGAACGGGAAGGACTAGAGATCTCTTCAAGAAAGTTAGAGATACCAAGGGAACATTTCATGCAAAGATGGGCTCAATAAAAGACAGAAATGGTATGGACCTACCAGAAGCAGAAGATATTAAGAAGAGGTGGCAAGAATACACGGAAGAACTGTACAAAAAAGATTTTCACGACCCAGATAATCATGATGATGTGATCACTCATCTAGAGCCAGACATCCTGGAATGTGAAGTCAAGTGGGCCTTAGAAAGCATCACTACGAACAAAGCTAGTGGAGGTGATGGAATTCCAGTTGAGCTGTTTCAAATCCTGAAAGATGATGCTGTGAGAGTGCTGCACTCAATATGCCAGCAAATTTGGAAAACCTAGCAGTGACCACAGGACTAGAAAAGGTCAGTTTTCGTTCCAGTTCCAAAGAAAGGCAATGCCAAAGAAAGGCAATGCCAAAGAATGCTCAAAATACCACACAATTGCACTCATCTCACATGCTAGTAAAGTAATGCTCAAAATTCTCCAAGCCAGGCTTCAGCAATACATGAACCATGAACTCCCTGATGTTCAAGCTGGTTTTAGAAGAGACAAAGGAACCAGAGATCAAATTGCCAACATCCGCTGGATCATGGAAAAAGCAAGAGAGTTCCAGAAAAATATCTACTTCTGCTTTATTGACTATGCCAAAGCCTTTGACTGTGTGGATGACAATAAACTGTGGAAAATTCTGAAAAAGATGGGAATACCAGACCACCTAACCTGCCTCTTGAGAAATCTGTATGCAGGTCAGGAAGCAACAGTTAGAACTGGACGTGGAACAACAGACTGGTTCCAAAGAGGAAAAGGAATATATCAAGGTTGTATATTGTCACCCTGCTTATTTAACTTCTATGCACAGTACATCATGAGAAATGCTGGACTGGAAGAAACACAAGCTGGAATCAAGATTGCCGAGAGAAATATCAATAACCTCAGATATGCAGAAGACACCACCCTTATGGCATAAGCCTCTTGATGAAAGTGAAAGAGGAGAGTGAAAAAGTTGGCTTAAAGCTCAACATTCAGAAAATGAAGATCATGGCATCCGGTCCCATCACTTTATGGGAAATAGATGGGGAAACAGTGGAAACAGGGTCAGACTTTATTTTGAGGGGCTTCAAAATCACTGCAGATGGTGATTGCAGCCATGAAATTAAAAGACACTTACTCTTTGGAAGAAAAGTTATGACCAACCTAGATAGTATATTCAAAAGCAGAGACATTACTTTGCTGACTAAGGTCCATCTAGTCAAAGCTATGGTTTTTCCTGTGGTCATGTATGGATGTGAGAGTTGGACTGTGAAGAAAGCTGAGCTTGAAGAATTAATACTTTTGAACTGTGGTGTTGGAGAAGACTCTTGAGAGTCCCTTGGACTGCAAGGAGATCCAACCAGTTCATTCTGAAGTTTAACCTTGAGATTTTCTTGGAAGGAATGATGCTAAAGCTGAAACTCCAGAACTTTGGCCACCTCATGAGAAGAGCTGACTCATTCGAAAAGACTCTAATGCTGGGAGGGATTGAGGGCAGGAGGAGAAGGGGATGACTGAGGATGAGATGGCTGGATGGCATCACTGACTCGATAGACGTGAGTCTGAGTGAACTCCGGGAGATGGTGATGAACAGGGAGGCCTGGCGTGCTGTGATTTATGTGGTAGCAAAGAGTCGGACACTACTGAGCCACTGAACTGAACTGAGTGTCCGACTCTTTGAGACCTTGTGGACTGTAGCTGAGTCAGCTCCTCTGTCCATAGAATTCTCCAGGCAATAATACTGGAGCGAGTTGCCATTTCCTACTCTAGGGTATCTTTCTGACCCGGAGAATGAACTTGCATCTCCTGCCTTGGCAGGTGGATTCTTTACCACGGCACCACCTTGGGAGTCACTGTGCCACTGCAGTAGTATATGGTATAAACAAAGTGAGATAGATAATAAAAATAAGTATAATGCTGACTGCAGTATTATCTGTGCAATAGCCTATAATATAGGATTATCTGTATTATCTTTGTAACATCTGTGTTATCTGTGTAACATTATCTGTATTATTACTTGTATTATCTGTGTAACATCCTATAATAGATACATGTAATTAACTCTTCCTCTAGTAGCCACTAGACACACGTAGCTAATGAGCATTTCAGATGTGGCTGATCTGCGTTCTGATGTGTTGAAATGTCAAATATATATCAGATTTCAAAGACTTAGTGTCACAAAAATAATATGAAATATATAGAAATATTTTATGGTGATTATAAGCTGAAATTATAATATTGAATTCAGCAGCTAATATGAATTAATTTCACCAGTTTCTTGCTACTTTTTAAATGTAATCTCTAGAAAATTTAAACTCCTGTATGATTCATATTTCTACTGGACAGCATTGATTTAGAAGCATGGGGGATAAATGGATTTACTTTTCATGTTCCATACAAGAAAACTGAGGCATAAATTTATTAGGTTACTGGTTCATATTTATTTAAAGCTGGAGGGAAAGAAATTAGCCATTTCATCTTAACTATTGAAACATAATCTTTTAAACAGAAAGCGACCTTCAATATAGTCTGCTCTGATTCCTGTATGTGAACATTTGAGAAACTTTAGACTGGAGAGGTTACAAAACTGTCTTAGAGGGAGAATTATTGAGAACTGGAATTCTTAGTCAAATGTTTGGTTTAATCCATGACTCTATCTGGAGAAGGCAATGGCAACCCACTCCAGTACTCTTGCCTGGAAAATCCCATGGATGGAGGAGCCTGATGGGCTGCAGTCCATGGGGTCGCTAAGAGTTGGGCACAACTGAGTGACCTCACTTTCACTTTTGCTTTCATGCATTGGAGAAGGAAATGGCAACCCACTCCAGTATTCTTGCCTGGAGAATCCCAGGGACAGAGGAGCCTAGTGGGCTGCCGTCTATGGGGTCGCACAGAGTTGGACACGACTGAAGCAACAGCAGCAGCAGCAGCAGCATGACTCTATCGGTACATGGCATGATCCCATTAACTCTCCTTTTTAATTCCAAAAAATATTAGGCTTACTTGGGACTGTATAATGAATAATCTTTACCAGGTAGAACCACTTTTTTTTTTTTTTTCCAAGCGGAACAAGTTTTTAAGTTCTTAAACTCGGTGTCAACTCATCAATAAAACAGGGTTGCAGTTTGGACATTTCAGCACCTTTATTCTGAGGTAGCACCATTCTTTTATCTGGCTACATAGCAAAAGCTATCTGAAGCCTAAATAAAAAAATTTAATAGAAAAGGTTTTGACTTTTTGCTGTAAAACTAAGATTTCATAAGGTCAATTCACTTGGCATATTGAAAAATAAAATGCACAAACCGCAGTTTGAGGTTTTATTTTTCTTCTTAAACTTTAGATTATATTGCAATGAGTCTTCCCAGTGAAGAGAACTAAAATCTTTGCTTTCTTTTTTCAGCATTCGTTGAGCATAAGATCACCTTAAATACTGCTGACTATGACCTTAGAATAACAATAATATGAAAATTATTGTTTTATCACTTTGGAAAACTCAGTACTGTTAAGATATTCAGGAAGCCTACATAGCATAGTAACAGGAATTGAGGTTTGGAGCCTGGATGCTGTGTTCATGTTCTAATCTTTCTTAGGTAAGATGTTTAAATATTTCTGTATCTCAGTCTCTTCTTTAGAAAATTCACAATTGAATGTTATTTCCCTCTTTTTTGTATTGCTGTAGCAAAATGAGATGGTGTGTGAACTTATGTGGCATGTTACCTGACACAACATAGGTACTCCAAATACTTGAGTATGAATGCTTTGCAAGTACATTTACCAACTGCCTGTCCCATGGCAAATCACTGAAATATTGCGTTTATCCTAAAAGAATGAGTGTAATAATGGTACCTTCACCATAGAGTTATTATTAAAATTAAATGATTTAATAGCTGCTGCTGCTGCTAAGTCACTTCAGTCGTGTCCGACCTTGTGTGACCCCATAGACGGCAGCCCACCGGGCTCCCCCATCCCTGGGATTCTCCAGGCAAGAACACTGGAGTGGGTTGCCATTTCCTTCTCCAGTATGTGCTTAATAAAGGTTGATTTTATTATCATCCTAATAGTGAAAGAAGGAAATAGCCCCACTCCGACATTCTTGCCTAAAGAATCCTGTGGACAGAGGAGCCTGGTGAACTGCTGTCCATAGAGTCACACAGAGTCGGACATGACTGAAGCAACTTAGCATGCACTAACACTGTTATCTTTCATAGATTATTTAGGGCTTATTTAAATAAATAGTATCATTTTAAGATGGAAATGCCATATGAAATCTAGTACATTCACATCCATAAGAATTTGTAAATATAAGACTGGACAAATTGACAATTTACTCATTTTTACCTTTATTAGTGAAACAAAAGTCAGAGGAGAAAACAAATTTAAGCTTTAAAAATGTAAATTTTCCCAAAATTTAATATGAAAATTACTCTGTCTTCTAAAAAGCATGTAGTGGAGTCAAGGGTTTCTTAAAGCAAAAGTGAAAGTGACGTTGCTCAGTCGTATCTGACTCTTTGCGACCCAGTGGACTGTAGCCTACCAGGCTCCTCCATCCATGGGATTCTCCAGGCAAGAATACTGGAGTAGGTTGCCAGTTCCTTCTCCAGGGAATCTTCCCAACCCAGGGATCAAACCTGGGTCTCTCGCATTGGAGGCAGACACTTTAACCTCTGAGCCACCAGGGAAGTTTCTCAGAGTGTCTTAAGTTCAGCTTAAATGATATACTAAATGGCCTTGAGAAACTCACTGATTATTTTCCTCTAATTTACCTATTGTTGCACTTTCTTATGACTATATGCCATTTGGGGTTTCTATTCTACTTTTCATTTTTAATATTTCTACAAGAAATTCTTTTCTGGATTTTTATTCCTATTAAAGATAGTCATCACTTTTCAATTCTCATTCTAAGAGGACATCACTGACTTCATTATGATAAGCCTTCCCAAGGCCGTTTATAAAACCAAGAAAAAGATCAATTCATTATCTAATGGCTTTTCTTGAAACTGAAACTGTTGAAAGTCTCTGTCACTAAATGAAACAACACCACCAATTTATAAGACATATTATTTATGCCAAACTAATCTACTTGGAGAAGGTGAAATCAATGTTAACAATTTGATCAAATTAAAACAAAAAGTGGCTTTTAACTAAAAATGATTAGTGAGAGACAGCAGAAGTAATTTTGATTTAATATGTAAATGTACATCTACTAACATTGAATCTTCTCTGGATGAAATCTCAAAAAATTTAGTGTTAAATAGATGAAAAATTCTGGATGTGTTTCTTTTAAATAAAATTGGATTGAAAATAACTTGATTATAAATGAATTAGAGAAGTAATGAAATTGCCTAAGTATTTTAAGTAATTAAGGCTGTGGAGTTTCGTTTGCTTAAAACTAAACTACTCAACTGTTGAAGTGACATATTTCTAGCTTTCCATATTCATAATGCTTTTTTTTTAACTACAAGATATTGTCTTCTTGTACTGTTTAAGTCTATACAGGAAATTAATTAATCCAGAGCTCCTTATTATAAATACCAAACTCTACTGATTTGTTGAAATAACAGTAAAATGTTATGATAAAGAACACTAGATTTCCACCTTAATAATTGAACTTCACACTAGTTGAAAAGCCTGACCTTTTACTAGGATAAGAGTAGAGCATACTTTCCAGAAGGTAGAGACTAGACTGCTGGCATGTCTAGTTCCTAGAAATGAGAAAGTGATGGCTGCTCTCTCAAACCACTGGATTTTTATTTCTTCATTCTATAATTCATCTAGCATGCCTGTCTTCAAGATGTTATTATTTTGCTGAGAATATATCCAGGAAGGTAACATTTTATCTGCTTTTATGTAGCTCATAGCATAAGTTGAGAAACAGACACTAAACAAGTATATTTGCATTACATCTGAGTAGAATTGTGATGTATCAGAGCCACAGTGTCTTCTACGGAAGAGAATAATGAGAAGACCTCACTAGTTAGGATGGTCAGAAAAATGCTATATGAATATGTGAGGGTTAACTGAAGATTTGACAAGTGTATTAACCTTAACTTGGTGAATGGGAGTGACAAAGGGGTTTGATTTTGCTGTGTGTTAGGTGCAGCTGGTTTAAGAGAACTATAAGCAAAAGGGAGAATCTATGTGAAGCTCTCTAGAGGGGGATGAACTTACTGTAATTGTTGCAATTCCAGAGACAAATTAATGGTTCAGGTCAGCCAACATCTTGTGGGCCTGTTAAGGGCTAGTGGTTTTACTTGAAGGCCAAAAGTGAAGTGAAATCGCTCAGTTGTGTCCGACTCTTTGCAACCCCATGGACAGTAGCCTACCAGGCTCTGCGATCCATGGTATTTTCCAGGCAAGAATACTGGAGTGGGCTGCCTTTTCCTTCTTTAGAGGATCTTCCCAACCCAGGGATCGAAGCCGGGTCTCCTGCATTGCAGACAGACACTTTATTGTCTGAAGCCACTTGAAGGCCAAAGGAAAACCCAGATAAGATATGGCATAGCTTCCATTTTTGGAACATCTGTAGCTGCAGTAAGGAGGATGAACTGTACAGAGACATTGTGTCTGAAGAGAAATAAATTAGGGGACTATTGCAATATTCCAGGTGAAAGATTATGCAGACTTAAACTAGGGTTTTGATAGTATATGTATATATATATATATACATATATGTATATATATATATGTGTGTGTGTGTGTGTGTGTGTATATATATATATATGTCTAGAGTTATTCCAGAGTCAAAGATGAATTATTCCAGAGTTAGAGACAAGAAGATTTTGTTATGTATCAGATAGGCAGAGGATGGTCACTACTGCATCAATGGAAGAAACTGAATAGATGACAAAAATATTAATGACTAACATAGAGAAAAATGTGGTTTGAAAAGGAAGATTATTAAATTTATTTTACTTATGAAGCACTTGAGATACCTTTTCTCATAAAACTAGGGGCATCAGTAGAGAGTAGATTAAGGATCCTCAAGTTAGGAAAAGATGAATGGGCTTAATTCAAGCTTTAGAATTAGAAGTATGGCCAAATAACTTCCAACTTGGGAATTAAGGCAGTGACCAAGGACAACTGTAAAATTAAAAGAGAAGAAGGCCAAAGGCAAAGCAATGATGAACTCTGTTATTTAAGGACTAGATGGAGGATATTAAAAATAATGACTAGAGGAATAGGACCAAGAGAGGTAGGAACAAACAAGAAGTAAGATATCAGAGAAATCAAAGGGCATGTTTTAGGAAAGGGAGAATGGACAATGATTTAAATTGTTCCTGTTGAACTTGAAACATGAAAATTGCTGGTGATACTGAAAGTGGTAATTTCAACTGAATCATTGAAGGCAGAAGTCAAATGCGAAGAGTTGACTCATTGGAAAAGACTCTGTTGCTGGGAAGGATTGGGGGCAGGAGGAGAAGGGGACGACTGAGGATGAGATGGCTGGATGGCATCATGGACTCGATAGACGTGAGTCTGAGTGAACTCTGAGAGATGGTGATGGACAGGGAGGCCTGGCCTGCTGCGATTCATGCGGTCGCAAAGAGTCGGACACGACTGAGCCACTAAACTGAACTGAACTGAACGATGGGCAGAAAATTGTGAAAAACGTATAATGCATGTAGACATTTGTTTTATGAAATTTGACTTTAAAAAAGTAGGCAAGATTGAAATTAGAGGATATCAGGGTTAAATTATAATGTTAAGGGAAGAATGTGACTGATGCAATGAATGTTTCTATTTTATTTTAAAGGTGGAAATCAATAGAATGTTCTTCAAGGATAATACAGATGATTTTGGAGAAAAAGAATGTGACTTACTCTACAGATAAGAGCAAAGATGCATAAGCAAAACACTTGAGATGATAAGGAGGTACAATAGTGAGAGAACGGAGAGATACATGACGGCTCATCAAGTCCATTACAATAGAAACATGAGCAAGTTGGTTTCTCAAAGGAAAGAAGAAACAGTCCACATCTGATAGCTTCTGTATGACAACAAGGGTGATATACAAAAGAAACTTAAAAATATTTTATTGACTCATATATATTTAAAGTGTACAACATGAGAAATGATTACTATAGTCAATTAATATGTCCATCTGTTCACACAGTTACTTTATTTATATGTGCCAAGAGCACCAAAATCTACTCTGAGTAAATTAATAGTATATAATATAGTATCATTATCAGTCATCATCCTATAGATTAGATCTTGATACCTTATTCATTTTACACAACTGTTCATTTGTATACTTTGACCAACATCTTATTTTCCCTACTTCCCCATGCCTAGTAACCACAGTTCTACTCTCTGTGTCTACTATTCAACGTTTTTAGATTCCACATACAAGTGAGATCGTGCAGTAATTTTCTTTGTGTCTGGTTTATTTCATATAGCATTATGCTACAGTCCATGGGACTGCAAAGAGTCGGACACAACTGAGTGACTGAACAACAATATCTTGCAAATGTTCCAAACGTCAGAATCTTGACATTGTTCCAAATGTCAGAATCTTCTTTAAGTCTGAATAATATTTCATTACAGATATGTGCATAAATATATTCTATTTATGTATACATATTTCATTTATTATGTATGTATGTGTAGCCTATTTCATTATAGATATATATCATCATATATAATGTATTGCCATATATATTAATATATAATTATAAAATATTATATAAACATGCATTGTATATAATATATATTATATGTATAATATATATACATATATTTCTTTATCCACTTATCTGTCAGCTGATATTTAGGTTGTTTCCAAGCCCTGGCTATTATGAATAATGCTGCAGTGAACATGGAAGTGCAATAATCTCTTCAATGTACTCATTTCACTTCCCATGAAATCAATATATCTTTTATGGAAAAAAGGGGAAGAAAGAAAAATAATATGAAGAGTATAGGAAGTTTTAATGTCTTCAAAGTCTGAAATTGTGGAAGATCAGATAGAAAAGAGAGATGACCACAGGTGGGATTGGGAGTGGGAGATAAAATAGTAAGTAGATCCAAGATCTAATATTTTGACCAAATTAATAAAACAGAGTTTTAGCATATCTTTTACAGATAAAAGAAATAATACAGAAATTTAAGATTTGGAATTTATACAAGATAAGGCAATCAGGAAACTGAAGAAAGGATGAAAATAAGAAGCAAGAAAATAAAGTGATAAAAATGCATTCTGGAATATATGATTACCCAAGGGAAAGAGATATATCATTACAAGTGTTTCATTTTTTTGTAGAAAGTAATAAAATTCTGAATAATTTTTAATAAAGATATTTAAAGTAAGAAAACAACAGTAAGAGTTGACTGGGATATTACAAAAATACAGAATTAAATTGAATGACACAACAACACCATAATGGAAACAGCAAACACATTATAATCACTTGAGAATGGATTTGCCATGGCTTAGGAATGACTATTCAGTTACTTAATAGAGTAAGCATTATAACTGAGATTATAATAGATATGAAATTACAATGAAAGACATGAGAAATTACATTAATATACATAGTCCAGCAAAAGAAAAATAGGTATGCATAAATTAATACCCAGTTGACTCTTAAAAAGTATTAATATACAGTTGCAAAAAATTCCCAGAAAGTAAAATTAAAAGTACATTCAGATAAATAGGGCATTTAAAATATCAGGAAACTCAATACAGATCAATTTGTGCTGATGAATTTCTGGTTAAATTATTAAAATGCCACAAGGGAAAAAAAGAAGGGCATTACGCATCTAGGCTGAAAATCAAGTTATCATCCAAGGAGAATAATTGCAACACAGGCTTCTCCAGAGCACCTCCTAAGACAGATGAAAATAGAGCGCTATATACAAAGTGCTGATGGAAAGAAAATGTAATCAAGAATATTATACAAGATAAGATATTTTTAAGTTAAATAAAACAGAGCAAATTATAAATATTCAACAATTAAAGCATTCATCTTAATATAATCAATCATCAAATAAAATCCAGCAATAGAAATATGAACTGACAAGCTGCGGACAAAAATTATTGACAGAAGACACTGTAACCATGTCTTTAAGCTTAAATAAAGAAAAGTAAGAGATTTTTCTTACTAATGTAAAGTATCACATAGGAATTATTTAGCATGTAATAAATTAAAGGATATAGTAATTATAAACTCCTCAAAAACATTAACAAGAAAATACATATAATAAAATAACGAATCAAAGCTTGAGGTAATAAACTTGAAGATAGAAGGGCTAGAACTAGAAATAATTGGTTATAATTAGATATATTTCAATATTCAGTTGGCTAAATTTAGTTTAATATATAGTTCAATATTTAGTTACTAAATATCTGTCTTAATTATAATTGCAGAGTGGAATGTAAAAAGGTATAAACATCAAAATACAAAAATGATGCAAAAGTCAAAATCACTAGATAGGAAGATGGTGGTTCAATATTTAGTTGGCTAAATATCTATCTTAATTATGATTGCAGAGTGGAAAGTAAAAAATGTATAAATATCAAAAAAATGATGCAAAAGTCAAAATTGCTAGATGGGAAGAAAGGTGGGAAAAGTTTTTAATAATACTGTAACTATGAAATGTGAACTTGAACAACTCAAACCATAATGATTCATGTCTTTTAAATATTTTCATATTTTTCATAACTTTTAGACATATTTTATTAGTATTACCAATTGTTATCAAAGTATATGTATATACATATGTACTTCTTTTTTAACTCCAATTTGTTTACTATTAACAATTTAAGCAATGAGAATTTAAAGTAATTTCTGAAAATGTGTGTAATACTATATTCACTGTAGTACAACAATGTCTGCAAAATTCCAATAGTTTCTCTCACCATTCCTACATCTACACCATATCCATACTTGCAGAAAAGAAAAGAAAAGAAACATCTAGAAAAACATTCCAATAATGATAAAAATAGCTTTGTTTTCTCTTCCAAGTAATGGAAATGTTAGTGACATTTTTGTGTTTTTGCACTTATATTTCTTCAGTCATATGAATATTCAGAAAAGACCCTGATGCTGGGAGACAATGAAGACAAAAGGAGAAGGGAATGGCAGAGGATACTATGGTTAGATAGCACTACCAACTCGACAGACATGAATTTGAGCAAACTCCAAAAGATAGTGGACAGAGGAGCCTGACATGTGGAGTCCACGGGGTCGCAAGGAGTCAAACATGAGTTAGTGACTGAAAAGCAACAACAAAACACATTTCTTATATTTCTTTTCAAGTAGAAGCTATTATTTACCCCAAATCTCTTATTTCAGTGGTCTCCAACCTTTCTGGCACAAGGGACCAGTTTTGTGGATGGCAACTTTTCCCAGACCTGGGGGCAAGGGGAATGGTTTCAGGATGATTCAAGCACAATACTTTCATTGTGTACTTTTTCTGTTATTACTACATTGTGATGTATAATGAAGTAATTATACAACTCACTATAATGCAGAATTAGTGCCAGCCTTGACCTTGTTTTCTTGGAACTAGATAATCCCAAATACGAGTGATTGGAGACAATGACACCTAGAGATTGGGTCTAGTCTATAATCTGGTTTTGGCTGCTGCCACTACAGAAAACTCTGCTTCACAGAGATAGGACGTTGGAAATGGAAGCAGACTAAGTGCTTTTGTGGCAGTCTCAGGAATTCTGACTTGGCTTTAATCCAGAAATATGGAGATTTGAATTTGTCTCAAACACACTTTTAAGGCTACTGTCATTTGTGACCTCAAGCAGTTGATGCTTTTCTAGTACAAAGTTGATTCACCTGGCTTATTAACAAATAGGTCATAGATCCATTCCTTCTCAGTTTGGGGATCTTCTGTGATTGGGAAGTAATGATCAAACTCTTTTGAAAGCTTGGGTAGGTGATTATGAAACAGCTGTAAGAAAGAAGGCCCTTGGTTCAGTCTCTTGCAAAATCTCCACTAATGTTTGAAACATGTCAAAATTCAGAACGTTCACTCATCGCCCCCATAACCCCAGTTTGGCTTTGAATGCAGCCACTTTATCTCAGATTTGAATACAGTTGTCATCATCCCATGATGTGACAGACTGAGTTAGTTGAATGGGTTGAATATGTCACACAAGTAAATTTTGCTACCCATTGTGTGTCACTGAAATATGCTGCCAATGGTGACTGTTTTTCTAAAAGAAATCTCTGGAGCAGCTCTCATAATTCAAAAACTCTGTCCTTGCTATATACGAGAAGACATATGTGCTCTGTGCCCATCTTCTAACAAAGTGGCACAAAGACACGTTATCAGCATGCACCATAATGTGGCTGATGATTTTAACCATATCCAACAAACTGTTTTTAAGTTCAGGTGACATTTATCATCAGTTAGCCAGCATTTCTCTATGGATGATACAGAGTGTAGATTCACATTCAGAAGCTACCTCTTTGATCTGAGTAGAAAACCAGAAAGCCATCCAGTCATGACAACCATTCTGTCCATACATATATTGATACAGAATGACCATTTCAGTTTTCCTGATATGTAAATATTCACAGACTTGATTGGTTCTGCAGCTGCAGTATTGGTTGGCAACAAAAGTGCACGTAACATATCCTTGTGCACATCTTCCTGAAGATACAGCACACAACACAAAACATTCTTGTGCTGTTGTCAACACTGGTAGACTCATCAGCCTGGACTGCACACCACAGTGCCCCAGTCCTCTCTAGCAATTGTGCCTCAATATTCTCTGCTATTTCATCAGTTCATCTAGTTATGGTCCTACCTGAAAGAGGAACCTATGCCATCTTTTGAACTGCAGCCTCTCCTTAAAGTTCATGGCAAATGTCCTTAGCAGCAGATAGCACCAACTCTTCAGCAATAGCAAAGGATTTGTTAGTTTTAGCAATGTGA
This sequence comes from Nanger dama, assembly GCA_917880005.1. Taxonomy (NCBI): domain Eukaryota; kingdom Metazoa; phylum Chordata; class Mammalia; order Artiodactyla; family Bovidae; genus Nanger; species Nanger dama. The sequence continues at coordinate 57,748,371 of CAKJTW010000006.1, read as the reverse complement.
TTATCCACTAAGAATAATACTGTCAGTGCAGACACATTTAATGAAGTGGTGTCCTTCAATAATTGCTTCTATTCTTCATGTTCACGTTTTTGTTTTTAAACTCCAAAGACTGGTCTTTTAATACAGGGTGTTTGTCTCCATATGGCAAAGCAGTTTTGAAGGTTTCACGGCTTCACTGGATAGCCAGTCGCCACAATTTTACAAAGCAGGCTTGAAGAATGTGAATCGCTTCTTGCAATGAACCTATAATTTAAGTGGGATTCTTATTTTCTTTTAAATACAGCTTTTTTTTTTTTTTTTTTTTTTTGGCAGTCGGAGTCTTCTGTATTCTTCCTGTTGGATCTTTCCCGCTTTTCAAAAATGTTCTCCAGTGACATTTATTTTTTTACTAATTTTGGTTAGGGTAAACTTCTGGGCTCACCAAAAATGTGACTGAGACAAGCGCTCAGAGCAGGAAAGAGGCACAGATGGAAGTGGTAGATAAAATAATGGGAAGGTCATGAGCAGATTAAGCTGTTGGATTCTAACTTAAAGCCTGACACCAGATGTGGTTTAATTGTTACTTGCTCTCACTGATAGAGTTTTGATGTGTCTGTAAACAACTGATTTATTATTGCCTCTGTGCAATCAAACCTCTCTGTTAATGATGATTTGTATTTGCAGCCATTCCCTAGTTCTAACATCACTGTCTCAGCTCCACTTAGTTCATCAGGCCTTAGATTTTCATAAGGAGTGCTCACCTTAGATCCTGAGCATGCTCAGTTCACAGTAGAGTTTGCACTCCTATGAGAATCTAATGCCACTGCTGATCTGACAGGAGGTGGAGCTCAGGGGTAATGCAAGCAATGGGGAACATCAGCTGAAGCTTCACTCACTCACCCACTGCTCACCTCCTGCTGTGTGACGCAGTTCTTAACAGGCCATAGACCAGTACCAGGGTTTGAGATCCTCCTCTTATTTAATTTTAAATCTTTAAATATAAACTAAATAAATGTTATTTAACTTAAAATCTCCACTAATCTACATAAAAAATGTCCACTACTTTTGATAAATCTGACATATTTCAAACATCAAAAATCTAAAAATCACAGAACAGAGGACACAACATGTAGTACATATGATTCTGGATATAGAAGTAAGTTTTTGTATTTAATTCTTGGTATCCAGATGTAAAAAATAATTTTATAAAGAACATACAGAAAACAGAAACTTTGTATTGGAAATGTAATATAAGAAGGAAAATATTTAGACATCAATGAGTAATTATATTTTCAATTTTTATTATTTTTCTTTTTAAGGAGGTATTATTACTATACAACTATGTTACAGGTGAACAATATAGTGATCACAATCTTTAAAGGTTACATTCTAAGTATATTTATTATAAAATATTGGCTGTATTACCTATATTATACATTCTTGTAGCTTATTTTATACCCAGCAGTTTCTAACTCTTACTCCCCTATCCCTTTATTGCCCTTCTCTCTTTCCCTCTACCTGCTGGTAATCACTAGTTCATTCTCTAAATCTTTGCATCTATTTTTTCCCTATATTCACTAGTTTGTTTTATTATTTACACTACACATATAAGGGATAATATATAGTATTTCTCTTCCTCTGTCAGATTTACTTCACTAAGCGTAATATATTCTAGGTCTACCCATGTTGTTGTAAATAGCAGAATGTCATCTTTTTAATGCTAATACTTCTCTCTCTCTCTCTCTCTCTCTCTATATATATGTGTGTGTGTATATATATATATCACACACACATATATATATATACCCATATAATGTGTGTATCACATATGTATATATGCATGTACATAATAATATAATATTCTCCTATATATGTGTATGTGTGTGTGTGTGTGTGTGCATGTATGGTACTCGTACTGGTTAGTCTGTTGTGTCTGAGACTTTGTGACCACATGGACTAGCCTGCCAGGCTCTTCTGTCCATGGAATTCTCTAGGCAAGAATACTGGAGTGGGCAGCATTCCCTTCTCTAGGGGATCTTCCTGACCCAGGGATGGAAGTAATGTCTCCTGCGTTACAGGCAGATTCTTCATTGTCTGAGTCACCAGTGGTACTGTTGTGTATATGGCTATTCACCTATATGTGTGTATATATGCATATGTATATACTAGTATTAGATTATTTACATTATAAATATTGCATGATTTATTATGCTTTACATTGCATTCTATTATGTATTATATTGTTACATATGCATATATAATGCATATACTCATATGCTACTCATGTACATATACACATATGTGTGTGTGTGTGTTAGTCACTCAGTCATGTCTGATTCTTTGTGACCTCATGGACTATAACTCACCAGTCTCCACTGTTCATGGAATTCTCTAGGCAAGAATATTGGAGTGGGTTGCCATTCCCTTCTCCAGGGGATCTTCCCAACCCAGGGATCAAACCCAGGTCTGTCTGTGGCATTGCTGTCAGATTGTTTACCATCTGAGCCACCAGGGAAACTCCATACACATATACACATGTATGTATATATATATGTGCACACATACCACATTCTCTTCATCCATTCATTTATTGATGTATACCTAGCCTTCTTCCACATCTTGGCTGTTATAAATAATACTGATATGAATATTAGGACATATATATTTTTCAAATCCGTGCTTTCATTTTCTTTAGATATATTCTCAAGGGTGGAACGGCTGCATGTTATAGTAGTCCTAATTTTAATAATTTGAGTATCTTTCATAATTTTTCCACAGTGATTGCACCAATTTACATTTCCATCAACAGTGTAAAAGGGTTCCTTATTCTTCACATCCTCTCTAATATTTGTTGTTTGTGGTCATTTTGATGATAGCTATTCTGACAGGAGTGAGGTGATAACTCATTCAATTTCTCTGATGATTTAACAACGTTGAACATCTTTTAAAGTGCCCATTGGCTATTTGCATATCTTCTTTGGAGAAATGCCTCTTTAGGAGAAATTTTTAATGAATTGCTTGATATTTTTATTCAATATCATGGGGTGTATGAATTGTTCATATACTTTGGATATATAATTCCTTATTAGTCATATTGTTTTCAAATATTTTTTTCCCATTCAGTAGATTGTGTTTTCATGTTTTCAATGGTTTACCTTTCTCTGGAAATTTTCTAAGTTTAATCAAATCCCATTTGCTACCTTTTGCTTTTGTTCCTTTTGTCTTAATACACAGATCCAAAAAACAAACAAACAACAACAAAACAAACACATTTCTATTAATTTATGCATTCTGCCTATGTTCTCTTCTAGGAGATTGCATGGTTAAAGTCTTACATTTAAGTCTTTAATCTATCAATGTTTTGGTTTTTTGAATTTGGTGTGAGGAAATGTCTTAATCTCATTGTTTTAAATGTAAGAGTCAAGTTTTCTCACTATCACTTATTGAAGACACTATCTTTTCTCTGTTTTATAATCTTGCCTCTTTTTCAGTAATTAATTGTGTGTGGTTTTACTTCTGAGCTCTCCAATGATATAAATGTCTATTTCTGTGCCAGTGTATACTTTTTTTTTTTTTTAATTGTAGCTTTGTAGCATAATCTGAAGTCAGGGAGTATGATTCCTTCCAGTTCTTTTCTTTTCAAGGTTGTTTTCTCTGTTTGGAATTGTTTTTGTTTCCATATAAATTTTAGGACTTTTTTAAAGCTCTTTCAAAAATGCCTTTTGTATTTTGATAGAAATTGTATTGCCTCAAGTAGTATGGCTATTTTAACAACATGATTTTTTTCCTTTTAGTAAACAATATATTTTTCCATATGTGTTGTCTTGAATTACTTTCATCAGTGACTTATAGATTTTGGGGTACAAATATTTCACCTCCTCAGGTAGGTTTATTCCTGGGTATTTTATCCTTTTGATATAATTGGAATTGGAATTGTTTTCTTAATTTCACTTTCTGATAGTTCATTGTTAGTGTATAGCAATGCAACAGAGTTCTGTATACTAATTTTATATCCTGTAACTTTAGTTAGTGATTGGGTAATTAGTAATAATTTTTTGAGATGTATTTAGGATTTTCTAAGTATAGTATCATGTCATCTATAAATGGTAATGGTTTGTTTCTTCCTTCCCAATTTGGATTTCTTTTATTTATTTTTCTTGTCTGATTGCTGTGACTAGAACATCCAATGCTGTGTTGAATAAAAGTGGCCAGAAAAGGCATCTTTGTCAAGTTTCTGATCTTAGAGGAAATGCTTTCAGCTTTTCACAGTTATCTGTGGGAATAACACATTGGCCCTTACCATGTTGAAGTATGCCCACTATATCCACTTTCTGGAAGGCCTTTATCATAAATGGATGCTGAATTTTGTCAAAAGCTTTTTCTGAATCTACAGAGATGATCATATGGCTTTCATTCTTCAATTTTTTAATGTAGTGCATCACATTGATTGAGCTTCAAATATTGAACCATCTTTGTGTCCTGGGATAAGTCCCACTTGACCATCATGTATGATTATTTTAATGTATTATTGGATTAAATTTGCTAATAGTTTTTCTTGAGGATCTATGTTCATCTGTGATACTGGCTAGCAATTATCTTTATTGTGATATTTTTCTCCAGTTTTAGAATCAGGGTAGTTTTATCTTCATAGAATGAGTGTGAAAGTCTTTCTTCCTCTATAATTTTCTGGAATAATTTGAGAATGATGGGTATTATTTGTACTCCAAATATTTGGTAGAATTCACCTGTGAAGCTGTCTAGTTCTGAACTTTTGTTTCTTGGGAGTTTTTTAAATTACTGATTAAATTTCTTTGCATGTGAGATTTTTCCTAAAGTGAGCTTGTATTACTCTAAACTTTCCTCTTAAATCTGATTTTGCTGTGTCCCATAGATTTTGAATCATGGTGTTTTGTTTTCACTTTTTAAATTTATATTTGATTTCCTATTTGATTTCTTCAGTGAACCATTGATTATGTAGAGTATGTTGTTTTTAGCCTCTATGTGTTAGTGTTTTTTGCAGGTTTCTTTGTAATTGATTTCTAGTCTCTTAGTGTTCTAGTCAGTAATGAAGCTTGATATTATTTTAATTTTCTTAAATTTACAAAGGCTTGTTTTGTGGCCTAGTAGGGCTCCTCTTATAGCTCAGCTAGTAAATAATCTGCCTGCAATGCAGGAGACCTGGGCTCAATCCCTAGGCTGGAAAGATTCCCTGGAGAAAGAAAAGGCTTGCCCACTCCAGCATTCTGGCCTGGAGAATTCCATGAACTGTATAGTCCATGGGGCTGCAGTCAGACATGATTGACTGACTTTCACTTTCAAGACTTTCATATGGCTTCCCGGGTGAAGTCTGAGGGAAAGAACCTGCCTGCCAATGCAGGAGACTTTAGAAATGCAGGTTGTTCCCTGGGTCAGGAAGATTCTCCTGGAGGAGGGCACAGCTATCCACTCCAGTATTCTTGCCTAGAGAATCCCATGGACAGTCTATCGCCATACCACCCTGAACACACCTGATCTCATCTGATCTTGGAAGCTAAACAGGGTTGCTCCTGGTTAGTACTTGGGTGGGAGAATCACATAGACAGAGAAGCCTGGTGCTCTATGGTCCATAGCGTCACAAAGAGTCAGACATGACTGATACAACTTGGTACAGCACAGCACAACACAGTACATGTGACCTATACTGGAATATGTTCCATGTACACATGAAAAAGAATGTGTAGTCTGCTCCTTTTTGATGCAGTGTTCTATATATCAGTTAAGTTCATCTAGTCTAATGTGTCACTTAAGATCAGTGTTTCCTTATTTATTTTCTGACTGGATGATCTGTCTGTTAATATAAGTGGGATTTTAAAGTCTCCTACTATTTTTGTGTTACAGCCAACTTCTCTTTTTATGTTTGTTTATGTTTTCTTTATGTACCTAGGTGGTTCTATGTTGGATGTATAGATATTTACAATTGTTCTTTCTTCTTCTTGGAATGATTCCTTGATCATTATATAATCAAGATAATTCTTGTCTTTTGTAATAGTCTTTATTTTAAAGTCTATTTCATCTGGTATAATTATTGATAACTTGGCCTTTAAAATCTCTATTTGAATGAAATAATTTTTCCCTCCCCTCTATTTCAGTCTACATTATTTTAGATCTAAAGTGAATCTCCTGTAGGTAGTATATATATATGGCTCTTTTTTATCAAATAAATTATGACTTTATTATTCATTTGTAGGAATTCTTTTTAAAAATTTATTTATTTATTTATTTTTAGCTGTGCTGAGTCTTCATTGCAACACAGGCTTTTCTCTCATTGTGGCAAGTGGGGACTGCTCTCTAGTTGCAGCATGTGGGCATCCTATTGCAATGGTGTCTCTTCTTGCAGAGCATGGGCTCTAGGGTGCTCAGACTTCAGTAGGTGTGGCACATAGGATAAGTTGTTGCAGCTTTCAGGCTCTAGGGTATAGAATCAATAGTTGTGGTTCAGACTTAGATGCTCCATGGCATGGGGATCCTCCCAGATCAGGTATCAAACCTATGTCTCCTGCATTGGTAAGCAGATTATTTATCACTGAGCCACAAAGAAAGCCCCAGGATCTTGTTTTTGAATCCATTCAGCCACTCTGTCTTTTGTTTGGAGCATTTAGAACATTTATGTTTAAAGTAATCATTGACATCTGTGTACTTATTGCCATTATGCTAGCTGTCTTTTGGATTTGTTTTGAGGTTATTTTTTGTTCCTTTTTCTTCTTTTTGTCTCTTATGATTTGATGTCTATCTTTATTAGTGTGTTTGAATTCCTTCTATATATTGTGGATATATTTACTATTTTTCTTTTATTTGTGGTTATCATGAGGTTTATATATAGCAATCTACCTGTACAGGGTTATTTTTAATTGGAGGTCTCTTAATTTCAAACATTTTAATGCGCCTAGATTTTTACCTTCTTCCTCTTGTAGTTACTGATTCTGACACCATGTTTTACGTCTAATTATTTTGTCTATCCCTCAACTGTTTGTTGTGAATAAAGATGATTTTACTACCTTTGCCTTTTAGTGTTCTCACTAGCTTTGTAAATGGGTGATTTACTATGTTTACTGTAGGTTTGCCTTTACTGATGAGATTTTCTTTGAGTATTTTCATGTGTTTAGTTGTGGCTTTTTATTTTATTGTGGCCTTCCCTTGTGGCTCAGAAGGCAAAAACCTACCTCAATACAGGAGATCTTGGTTCTATTTCTGAATCAAAAATCCCCTGGAGAAGAGAATGGCTACCCACTCCAGTATTTTTGCCTGGAGGATTCCATGGACAGAGAAGCCTGGCAGACCACAGTCCATAGGACTGCAAAAGATTTGGACATGACTTAGTCACTAAACCACAAAAACATGGCACTAAAGTCAACCAATTTCTTCCTCTACTTCTATTATTTTCTTCTCCATTAATCTTTACTTTCTGTTTTCTGATATTTTTATATAGTAGATAAATATTATGAAGAAACATTTCTGCAAGGATGATTTTTTTCATGGAACATGAGCATTTTCATTAAAATCACCCATCTCCAAATGTTCTTATAGATGTCTTTTATATATGCATTTAATTTTATTTAAAATATTCAAAATTTTATTATAGTATGTACCTAATTCTCTTTCTGTTATGAATTCTATTTTTAAACATTGTTCAAATTTACCAAAAAAATGAAAAAAATTTTTGTTAAGTTCAAGTAAAAATTATGTTCTGTTTTCTTTCTATGTAATTTGAGGTAAATAGTGCTTTTATTTTCTTTCACACAAGGTTTGTTATTATGTAAATTATGTTTTTATGTAAATTATTATTTTTCAGGACTTGGGCTTTTATAGCATGACTTTCTTATTCTTGTTTTCTTTATTTTTATTAGTCTCTTGCTTAACTGGAGTAATTCTAAGACTTATTTTTCAAAGAATATATGGCAGCTATTTATACTTTGAGACTTGAATATCTGAAAATTCCATTTAGTTGTCTTCACACGTAAATGATAACTTCGTAAGATGTGGAATTCTGAAGTCACAAATTCTTTTCAAAGTTTTCTGATGGTTCGTTACCTTTCAGTCCCTAATGTTTAAAAGAGAAATATGATCCAACTTCTTTTTCTAGACTCACATCTTGTAAAATTCTTGGGATTAAAATGGATAATACTGGGGTGAAGATCAAGTCACTGGTCAAGATTTCTTCCATTTACTTTGCTTAAAGTTATACTTCTTCTCAAGAAGATTAATCATGTTTAAAGCCATGAGAGACCTTCTACAATCTGTTTATGTCAACAATAAACAATTTCAGAAAGTTGCCACTGTTTGGATAACATTCTCAACTGGCTTCTATCACAAATAGATTTTTCCCTTTATCTTCACATTTCTTAAGTAGGAACTAACTACTGAGGTGGCAGTCAGATATGTATGTATTATTAAGCCTCTTACTTTCTAGAAAATTTCAAGAATATTTTCTACATTAAATTCGGTCATAAATAATTATTTCTTATTATTATATATGCAGTATTGTTTCTTAAAGAAGCATTTGACAAAAGACAAGGGCCTTCAATATTAAACCTAATTAAGTACAGGTGATGTGATTCTGCAGCATACTAATAAACATAATCATTACAAACAATCTTCTATTGGTGAGCAATAGTTTTATAGACAGTTATAGGGTCTGAATAATTTTCTTCATAGATTGCTTTAAAAATTACTTATGCTTTTAATAGAATTCCTGATGCTATTTCCTCTGATGAAAACCACTAACTGGGAGATCATGTTGACTTAAAACAAATAGACTGTTGATTATTTTTCCAATAAAAATAAGCCTATTGGTATCAGCAGCAGGTTGCAATTTGGGGTCTGCAATGATGGCCAGCTATGTATAAGTCTCAGTACAGCAAGAACAGGAAAACTCTTTTAAAGGGGGTAAAGGATATTGGGAGGACTTTAATAAGCAAAGAGTCCATTAGAGAAATCGAGAGCTCAGTGTACAGTGCATTTTGTTTCTCTGAGTTGTCACTGTGTGTCATGGATTGAGTCTTCCAAGGAAGAAGAGAAAGTCTTTTCCTGTTGGGCTTTGCTATTGTTACATGGCTTGAGAGTTCCCCTTCTGGCCTCCTCACTATTTTAATGACTTCTATTTATTAATCTTTATATTCCTCCATCTTTGATCGAGATCTTTCTCTGAAAGTCCCTCTGATCAAGAGTCAGGTTTTCTGGTTTCAGCAGCTTATTTTACCCTCAAAGCCAGGAAGAACCTTTCTGGATGTAGTATCTCATGTCAGAGGGCAAGCACACTGATCACAAAACTATTGAGATCATATTTGAGTTTGGTACAAATGTTGGTTAGCAGTACCAGACAGGGGCCTTTTCAGTAAGGTTGAAGGGAATCCTTTTGTATATGTTTTTTCTAATATATGAAATATTCATGGTGCAAGGTGTAAGGAGGTTGTTGTTGTTCAGTTGTTAAGTCGTGTCTGACTCTGCAACCCCACGGACTGCAACATGACAGTTTCTCTGTCCTCCACTAACTGCCAAAGTTTGCTCGGATTCATGACCATTGAGTCAGTGATGCTATCTAACCATCCCATCCTCTTTTGTCCCTTTCTCCTTTTGCTGTCAATCTTTCCCAGCATCAGAGTCTTTTCCAATGAGACATCTCTTCGCATTAGATGGCCAAGTGTTGGAGCTTCAGCTTCAGCAACAGTCTTTCCAATGAATGTTCAGGGTTGATTTCCTTTAGGATTGATGGGTTTGAGTCCTTGCAGTCTAAGGGACTCTTAAGAGTCTTCTCCTGCATCATAATTTGAAAGCGTCAATTGTTTGTTATTCAAACTTCTTAATGGTCCAACTCTTCTTTATAGCCCATCCATACATAACTACTGGAAAAACAGTAGCTTTGACTTCATGGACCTTTGTCAGCAAAGTGATGTCTCTGCTTTTTAATATGCTGTCTAAGTTTGTTATAGATTTTCTTCCAAGGAGCAAGTGTCTTTTAATTTTATGGCTACAGTCACTGTCTGCAGTGATTTTAGAGACCAAGAAAATAAAATCTGTCAGTGCTTCCATTTTTTCCCCTTCTATTTGTCATGAACTGATGAGACCAGATGCGATGATCTTACTTTTTTAATGCTGAGTTTCAAGTCAGCGTTTTCTCTCCCCTGTTTCACCTCATCAGTAGGCTCTTCAGTTTCTCTCCATTTTCTGCCACTAGAGTGACACCACCTGCATATTTGAAGTTGCTGATATTTCTCTTTAGCCACAGAAGAGGCAGTAGCCTGTGCAAAAGAAAATTCCTCTCAGACCATCACAAAAACATAAATATCCTTTGATTTTTTATCCAAAAACATATTTATATAGACAAAAGATACTGTATGAAATCTATTTGCCAGAACTTAAATGGTCCATTAGGCCATTTAAATGTCCAGTAAATGTAGTAACAGACTTCCTTGGTTTGTATGTTTAACAACTGGGACAAGTAAGATAGGCACTTTTGCAACCTTGTTAATCGTTTTCCCACCAATATTGACTCATGAATGCTTTAATTTTGTCAATAGACAGTTCGATGCATGTACAGTGGGGAAGAGTGGGAATTACCTTTTTTTTTTTTTTAGGTTTTCACTATTTATTTATAACAAATATTCCATGTCTGGAATCCTCTTCAGTCAGAAGTTCTTTGAGATGATGCCGTTGGCCTTGGCCAACGGGAGAAGTCATCTGACTCGCCCATCCTGAGAATGGCCCTGCAGATAGCGTAGGTTTTAAACTGGCCTCACGGCCACCTGCCTGTCACCTTGTCGACCTCAGCCACGTTCATCTGGATGGACACGTGGTCCTTGGCGCATATAATACTGGTTGCTGGCAGAGCATCCGGCACATACAGGTCCACGAACTCACCGGCATCGTTGGGCTTGTTGAGCGAGCGTCTCAGGCGCCGCATCGTCCCCTTTACCCGGACGCTGGCCGCGCAGCCCACCTGATGGTACAATGATAAGGGCAAGCACAGGAGGAGTGGGAATTTTTAAAGTCTGTAGCAGGACTGAGTTGTTATTTGGTCCAAATTTGGTAAACGGGAATCCCACAATCATTTGCTCAATAGCTTTAAACAAAAAGGCAGCGGCAGTAATGGTTCTAACAAGGCAGGTATTGCCATGCCATAGAGCCCAGCTGCTGTAGTACCATTTTGGCTATAACACCCTATATAGGTAATTGGTGACCTCTTTTTTTTTTTTTTTTTTTTGAGTGAATATACTGAGGGCAAACACTTTTTATATACAGAAAGAAACGGAAATCTGATAATTTGGATACTCAAGGGCAGGTGGGTTCATTAAATTCTCTTTTAAGTTGTTATAGGCTGTGTCATCCAGTTCTCTCCATAAACATTGGGTTAGTATTGTTATTATTCAGTGAAAAATGCAGAAATTTAGCTACAAGAGAAATTTGAAACCTATTTTTTTGCAATAACCAACTCACCTGAGAAAAACTAAGAGTTGGTGTTTAGTTTGGGGTTTGGAGAAACTTAGGACACCTTGAAGTATATATCTGAACCTAGGTGAAGCCCTTGTTTTGATATAAGATTCGCTAAACATTGATCTTGCGTTTGGGAAAACAGTTTTGGGGACAGTCTTTCCACCGAAGACCAAAAGCTTTAGCAAGTGGATGCTGTCTTCAGGTTAGGAGACTTGAGGTGAGCAAAGAAACAAATCATCCACAAATTGTAGCACAGTGGAACTTATAGGGCACTTTTTAATACCAAGCTCAGCCTTCAAGATTTACAAGAAATAATAACTCCAAGTAAAATCTTGAGTCATTATTGTCCTAGTGAATTATTTTTCTTCCCAGTTCAGTCAGTTCAGTTGCTCAGTCATATCTGACTCTTTGTGACCCCATGGATTGCAGCATGCCAGGCCTCCCTGTCCATCACCAACTACCGGAGTTCACTCAAACTCACGTCCATTGAGTCAGTGATGCAATCCAGCCAGCTCATCCTCTGTCGTCCCCTTCTCCTCCTGCCCCCAATCCCTCCAGCATCAGAGTCTTTCCCAGTGAGTCAACTCTTCACATGAGGTGGCTTGATCCTTATAATCTTAAGGCTTGAGCATTAAGACTTGAGCCTTATAATCTATTACGGGTTTTAAATCTTGAAGTTCTTCCTCACTTATGGAATAGCAATTAGCTCTGAGAAGAGATTTTGAAAGATCTATTTGAACACTGATGAGAAGTACACTGTGCATTTTGTCAATATCAATTGGAGATTTTGCCCATAAGAAGGATGGTGGCTGAATCAATAGAGCCAAATAATCAGTACTTCCAGAATCAGCTCTACTATACTCAGGGACAGAGCAAATGAAAGGCATTGAAAGGTTGTTTGATTCATCTGGTTGGTTGCTTTGATTGCTACTGTTGACCCTTGAACAACATAGTGGCTATGGGCTGTGAATTTCTGAACTGCTAAAAATTTGAGAAAAACTTTACAGTCAGAGTCAACCAACTGCCAAAGTACTACTATAGTACTTATTTAGGAAAACTTCAGTATATAAGTGGACCCAGGCAGTACAGACCAGTGTTGTTCAAGGGTCAACTGCATGACAAAATTTTAGAATTATATTCCCTTTTCAAGAGTAAGAAATTTCAGTATGATGCTTTCCAAAGAAGTCCTTGCCTAATAAATGGACAGTTGCTGAGGAGCAAAAGACAAAACGATTCACATGTTTCAAAGGGTTCAATAAAAGGAACAAGGTTCAGAGACAGAAACCTTTTGAGGTTCATTAAAGACCCCAGTATTTGAACTTGCAGTACTCTGAGGCAAGGGCTGCTTTATGTTAGTGGGATTGAGCCCTTAGAGTGGCTCCAGTGTCAAGTAGGGCAGCACAGCTTTAGTGGAACAGCCCAATTCCCAGGGAGTCAGGGCAAAGCCTTAACAGTGCAGTTCCAATAGAACAGCCCCTATTCTGAAAGGTACCAAGCTAAAGCTTGCACTGGCACCATTTCAGTGAAACAGCCCTTGTTCCAAAAGAAATTGGCCCAAAAGCTAGCAGAGTTCCAATTGAAACAGCCTGATTTCAAAATACTATCAGGCTGAAGTGTCAAGCAACTACTTACAGACAGAACAAAGCTTAAACAAAAAACATGGAGCCTTAAAATGTATCCCCCAGAAAACCTGGGAGAACTTCAAAACATAAAGAAGGCAGAAACGCAGATCCAAAAGAAAGACTTACCTTCAAACCCCAGGGTTGATGGAAAAGCAGTGTGTGATAATGGACTAAATGTTGATCTCTCTGCTTACCAGCCTCAGAGTCACAGAATGTCTTCTCTGGACCCCCATGAATGTCACAAAAATTACCTAAAATAAATATATTTCCAGTTATTTCTCCAGTAAAAATGGGCTTTTCATTATCAGCAAATAATTGCAATTCAGGGTCTGCAACCATGGTGAGCCATGTGTAAATCCCAGCACAGCAAGGAGAAAATAACTCTCTTAAAGAGGAGAAAAGGAAATTTGGAGGGCTGATGTAAACATAGCTCATTGAAGGAGCTGAGATTCAAAAAGCATAGTACCTTTTAAACAATTTTAATTTAAGAAAAAATTTAACTTGGAAGACTATTGCCAATATGTTGTGTTGGTTTCTGCCATACAGCAAAATGAATCAGCTATAAGTATACATATACCTCCTCCATCATGAGCCTTCTTCTTATCCCACCATCCCACCCCTTTAGGTCTTCACAGAGCATGAAGCTGGACTTCCTGTGTTATGCCACAGTTTACTTCTAGTTATCTATCTTACACATGCTAGTGTATGTATATATCAGTGCTAGTCTCTCAGCTCATCCCACCCTCTCCTTCCCACACAATGTCCTCAAGAACTTTTTCTATGCCTGCATCTCCATTCCTGTCCTACAAACAGGTTCATCAGTACCTTTCCTCTAGGTTACATAGGTATGCATTAGTATATGATATTTTTTTTTTTCTTTCTGACTTACTTCACCCTGCTCTAGGTTCATCCACCTCACTACAATGTTCTATTTTAGGGCTAAGTAACATTCAGTTGTGGGCTTCCCTGGTGGCTCAGTGGAAAAGTATCCACCTACCATGCAAAGATACAGGAGACACAGATTCAGTCCCTGGGTCAAAATGATCTCCTGGAGGCGAGCATGGCAACCCAATCCCATATTCTTGCCTAGAAAAATCCATGGACTGAAAAGCCTGGAGGGCTATAGTCGATAGGGTTACAAAGACTTAGATATGGCTTAAGCATCTGAGCAGGCAGACATGCAATATTCCATTCCATTCTGTGGTATATACGTACCACAACTTCTATTGTAAATAGTGCTGCAGTGAACATAGGGGTACATGTGTCTTTTTGAGTCATATATTTTTTCAGGGTATATGCCCAGTGGCTAGATTGCTGAGCTTATACCAGTTTTATTCCTAGATTTTAAGGAATTTTCATACTGTTTTCCATAGTGGCTGTATCAATTTACATTACCACCAATAGTGCAAGAGGATTTCCTTTTCTCCAAATTCTGTCCACCCTTTATTGTTTGTAGGTTTTTTGATGATGGCCATTCTGATTGGAACCAGTCTGTTGTTCCATGGCCAGTTCTAAATGTTGCTTCCTGAGCTGCATATAGGTTTCTCAAGAAGCAGGTCAAGTGGTTTGGTATTCCCATCTCCTTCAGAATTTTACACAGTTTACAGTGATCCACACATTCAAAGGCTTTGGTAGAGTCAATGAAGCAGAAATAAATGTTTTCCTGGAACTCTCTTGGATCCAGTGGATGTTGGCGATTTGATCTCTGGTCTCTCTGCCTTTTCTAAAACCATCTTGAACATCTGGAAGTTCATGGTTCACATATTGCTTAAGCCTGGCTTGGAGAATTTTGAGCATTACTTTAATAGCATGTGAGATGAATGCAATTTTGTCGTAGTTTGAGCATTCTTTGGTATTGCCTTTCTTTGAGATTTAAATGAAAACTGATCTTTTCCAGTCCCGTGGCCACTGCTGACTTTTCCAAATTTCCTGACATATTGAGTGCAGCACTTTCACAGCACCATCTTTTCAGATTTGAAATAGCTCAATGGGAATTCCATCACCTCCACTGCTTGTGTTTGCAGTGATGCTTCCTAAGGCTCACTTGCTTTCACATTCCAGGGTGTCTGGCTCTTGGTGAGTGTGAATGGTCACATCATTGTGATTATCTGGGTCGTGAAGATCTTCTGTGCACATTTCTATGTATTCTTGCCACCTCTTCTTAATATCTTCTGCTTCTGTTAGCTCCATAACACTTCCGTCCTTTATTGAGTCCATCTTTGCATGAAATGTTCCCTTGGTGTCTCTAATTTTCTTGAAGAGATCTCTAGTCTTTCCCATTCTGTTGTTTTCCTTTATTTCTTTGCATGGACCACTGAGGAAGGCTTTCTTATCTCTTCTTGCTATTCTTTGCAACTCTTCATTCAAATGGGTATATCTTTCCTTTTCTTCTTTGCTTTTTGCTTCTTTTCTTTTCATAGCTACTTGTAAGGCCTTCTCAAACAGCTTTTTTAAAAATTTATTTATTTTTCTTGGGGGTGGGCTTGATTCCTTTCTCATGTACAATGTCACGAACCTCCATCCATAGTTCATTAGACACTCTATCAGATCTAGTCCCTTAAATATATTTCTTACTTAAACTGTATAGTCCTAAGGAGTACATCAAGGCTGTATATTGTCACCCTGCTTATATAACTTATATGTAGAGTACGTCATGAGAAACGCTGGGCTGTAGGAATCACAAGCTGGAATCAAGATTACCTGGAGAAATATCAGTAACTTCAGATATGCAGATAACACCACCCTTATGGAAGAAAGTGAAGAACTAAAGAGCCTCTTGATGAAAGTGAAACAGGAGAGTGAAAAAGTTGGCTTAAAGCTCAGCATTCAGAAACTGAAAATAATGGCATCTGATCCCATCTCTTCATGGCAAATAGATGGATGACTTTATTTTGGGGGCTCCAAAATCACTGCAGATGGTGATTGCAGCCATGAAATTAAAAGACACTTACTCCTTGGAAGGAGAGTTATGACCAACCTAGACACATATTAAAAAGCAGAGACAAAGGTCCATTTAGTCAAGGCTATGGTTTTTCCAGTGTCAGGTATGGATGTGAGAGTTGGACTATAAAGAAAGCTGAGCACCGAAAAATTGATGCTTTTGAACTGTGGTATTGGAGAAGACTCTTGAGAGTCCCTTGGACTGCAAGGAGATCCAACCAGTCCATCCTAAAGGAGATCAGTCCTGGATGTTCATTGGAAGGACTGATGTTGAAGCTGAAACTCCAATACTTTGGCCACCTGATGTGAAGAGCTGATTCATTTGGAAAGATGCTGATGCCGGGAAAGATTGAGGGCAGGAGGAGAAGGGGATGATAGAGGATGAGATGGTTGGATGGCATCACCAACTCAATGGACGTGGGTTTGGGTGGACTTCAGGAGCTGGTGATGGACAGAGAACCCTGGCATGCTACGGTTCATGGAATCACAAAAATTCGGACACAACTGAGTGACTGAACTGACTGAACTGAATTCTGATGGCTGTAAGATGATGTCTCATTCTAGTTTTGATTTATTGACTGAGCTGTTGTCAGGCGAGAAGAAAATTTTCTTTTCTTTTGGGTTCTGCCATTGTATAGGTCATGAGAGCATCCCCTTCTGACTTTCTCACTCTATTTAAATTGAGTTTCTCTTTATCAATATTTACAATCAATATGGCTGATTCAGGGTAAATTCAAGAAAGTAAGATAAGTATCTATCGTAAGTGAAATAGTCTATTTCTTTATAAATTGGAAATATTAGTCAGAATTCCCACCCACATGGGGAGCTACTCCAGTGCTGCACTGAGGCTGATATGTTTCTTTGTGCCTTTTGCTCAGGTTGTATTATCCTATCCACTCAGCTCCTATCTTTCATCTGTTCCTTTCAACTTAATGACTAAGCTTATTTCCCAATTTTTTTACATCTGATGTTTTCTCCCAGTTTTATTAAGATATACAAATAAAATTATATAAATTTAAGTTATAAAAGATGATGATTAAGAATTGATTATCACAATAAAGTCAATTAAAACATCGATCACCTTGTACAAAGCTCTATATTATGTTGGGGGAAACATTCAAAACCTACTCTTTTACTAAACACAAGTATACAATACAGTAAAGACTATAAGACATTGATGAGACAAACTGAAGACACAAAAACAAAAGATATCTCATGTTCATGTACTGAAAGAATTAATAATTCTTTGTTATTGTTAAAATGTCTATACTACTCAAAGCAATTTATGGACTATATGCAATTTCTATAAAAATGTCAATGACTTTTTACAGAAATAAAACAATAAGCAATGTTAAAATTCATATGACATCAGAAAAGATCCTTAATAGCCCAAGCGATCTTGAAAAGGAAGAGCAAAGCTGGAGGCAATTATGCTCCATGCTTTCAGGATATATTGCAAAACTGTAGTAATCAGAGCAATATGCCCTGACATAGAAATAGACACAGAAACTGATTGAATAGAATAGAAACCTAGATATAAACCCATGCATATATGATCAACTATTTGACAAGTCATCAAATGGACTAAATTGCTCAACATCAGTAATTATCAGGGAAATGCAAATCAAAACCATAATGAGATATTACTTCATAGCTTTTAGTGTCTATTACCAAAAAAAAAGAAAGAGCTAACAAGTGTTAATGAGGATGTGGAGAAAATAAAACAGGTGTGCATTGTTGGTTTTAATGTAAATTGGTATAGCCACAATAGAAAAGAATATGGAGAATCCATGAAAAAAATTTTTTAGTCTACCATATGTTGTTTATGGGCTTCCGTGGTGGCTCAGCATAAAGAATCTACCTGCAATGCAGGAGATGCAGGAAACAAAAGTTCAAACACTTGGTTGGGAAGATGGAGGAGGGCATGGCAACCCACTCCAGTATTCTTGCCTGGAGAATATCATGGACAGAGCAGTGTGGCAGGCTACAGTCTGTAGGGTCACAAAGAATCAAACATGACTGAAGCAACTTAGCATGCATGGACACATGCTGTTTATAATTTGCTGTGAAAAAGCCTTTAAATTTAATTAAGTCTCATTTGTTTATTTTTACTGTTATTTCATTACTCTAGGACATGGGTCAAAGGGAATCTTACTGCTGTTTATATCAGAGTGTTCTATGTTTTCCTCCAAAAGTTTTATAGTTTCTGGCCTTACATTTAGGTCTTTAATCCACTGCGAGTTTGTGTATGGTGTTAGGAAATGTTCTAATTTAATTCTTTTACATGTAGCTGTCCAATTTTCCCAGCACCACTTATTGAAGAGGCCTTTTTTTTTTTTTTTTTGATCCTATTGTGTTTTCTTGCTTTCTTTGTCAAAGATAAGGTGCCCATAGTTGTGTAAGCTTATCTCTGGGTTTTCTAGCTTGTTCTGTTGATCTATATTTCTGTTTTTGTGCCAGTACCCTACTGTCTTGATGGCTGTAGCTTTGTGGTATAGTCTGAGGTCAGAAAGACTGATTTCTCCAGCTTTATTTTTCTTTCTCAACATTGTTTGGATACTCAGTTATTTTTTATGTTTCCATTCAAATAGTGGAAAAAAAAATTGTTCTAGAGAAAATAGTTGCAAATGAAGCAGCTGACAAAGGATTCATCTCCAAAATATATAAGCAGTTCATGCATTCAAAGTCAGAAAAACAAACAAGCCAATCAAAAAATGAGCAGAAGACCTAAACAGACATTTCTCCAAAGAAGACATGCAGATGGCCAACAAACACATAAAAGATGCTCAACATTGCTCATTATGAGAAAAAAAGCAAAGAAAAACTATGATGAGGTATAACTTTACACAAAATTAGAGGAGTTATCATCAAAAATGTACAAACAATAAATGCTGGAGAGGATGTGGAGAAAGGGAATGCTCTTGAACTGTTGGTGAGTATGCAAACTGACATAGTCACTATGGAGAACATTATGGGGATTCCTTAAGAAACTCAGAATAAAACTGCCATATGACCCAGCAGTCCCACTACTGGGCATATATCCTGAGAAAACCATAATTCAAAAGACACATGTACCCCAGTGTTCATTGCAGCACTATTTACACTACCCAGGACATGAAAGCAACATAGATGTCCATCAACATGAATGGGTAAATATTTTACAGTGATACACACACACACACACACACACACACACACACATAATGGAATTTTGCTCAACCATAAAAATAAATGAGTTTGAGTCAGTTGTAGTGACATGGATGAAACTAGAACCTGTTATATAAGGTAAGTCAGACAGAAAAACAAATATCATATATAACACATATATACAGAATCTAGAAAAATGGTACTGATGAACCTATTAGTAAGGCAGAAATAGAAACAAAAATGTGGAGAACAGACTTTTGGACACAGCAGGGAGAGGGGAGAGTGGGAAAAATTAAGAAAGTAGCATTGAAATATATATACCACCATATGTAAAATAGATAACTAGTATGTAATTGCTATATAACACTGGGAGTTCAGCCTGGTTCTCTGTATTGACTTAAGGGGTGAAATTGGGGGAATGAGTGGGAGAGAGGGTCAAGAAGGAGGAAATATGCATATATAAATATATATATATACATATATAGTATATATACATTTATAGCTGATTTATATTGTTATACAGAAGACACTAACATAATATTCTCCAATTAAAAACAAAAATTAAAAATAACTGCCATATGACCTAGCAATATTGCTTCTTAGTTTTGACATGTATAGTAAGTAAATGAAATCACTGTTTGAAAACAATATCTATAGTATGATGTTTATTTCACCATCATTCACAATAGCCAAGACATGGAAATAACCTAAGTTTCTGTCAACAGATAAATGGATATAGAATGTGGTCTGTAGATGTAGATATAAAGATATGAAGATACATAGAATTATATACTTAGATATACAGATATGAATATAGATGATATAGATATATGTGGATATATATAATGGAATATTATTCAGCCACAGTAAAGAATGAAATTCCATCCATCTGAGACAGTATGAAGGAATCTTAAGGGTATTATGCTAAATGGGATCAGATAGAGAAAGACAGATACTTTAAGATATCAAATATATGTGGGATCTAACCACAACAGCCAAAGTGGTTATAGTGTAGAATGGTGGTTCCCAGGATTTCGAGGTTGGGGGAAATGGAGAAATACTGGTCAAAGAATACAAACTCTCAGTCTTAAAATGAATGAGTTCAGGGACCTAATGTATAGTATATTTACTATAGTTAGCAATGCTATATAGTGTTCATTTCACTATCATAGTCTTCCAAGGGGCCCTACCCCTCTGATTTGAACATCAGGATGCCTGTGGTGGTAGATTTAACAGCATTAAGTGTTAATAATTCATTTCCTTGTGCTAACCAATATATCTGCAATTCACCTACTTCACCTTGGCGATCACGGTTTCCAATATTAACTTAGTTCAGTTCAGTTCAGTCACTCAGTCATGTCCGACTCTTTGTGACCCCATGAACTGCAGCACGTCAGGCCTCCCTGTCCATCACCATCTCCAGGAGTTCACTCAGACTAGTCAGTGATGCCATCCACCCATCTTATCCTCTGTTGTCATCTTTTCCCCCCTGCCCCCAATTCCTCCCAGCATCAGAGTCTTTTCCAATGAGTCAACACTTCACACGAAGTGGCCAAAGTACTGGGGTTTCAGCTTTAGCATCATTCCTTCCAAAGAAATCCCAGGGCTGATCTCCTTCAGAATGGACTGGTTGGATCTCCTTGCAGTCCAAGGGACTTTCAAGAGTCTTCTCCAGCACCACAGTTCAAAAGCATCAGTTCTTCAGTACTCTGCCTTCTTCACAGTCCAACTCTCACATCCATACATGACCACAGGAAAAACCATAGCCTTGACTAGACGGACCTTAGTTGGCAAAGTAATGTCTCTGCTTTTGAATATGCTATCTAGGTTGTTCATAACTTTTCTTCCAAGGAGTAAGTGTCTTTTAATTTCATGGCTGCAATCAGCATCTGCAGTGATTTTGGAGTCCAAAAAATAAAGTCTGACACTGTTTCCACTGTTTCTCCATCTATTTCCAATGAAGTGATGCCAGATGCCATGATTTTCGTTTTCTGAATGTTGAACTTTAAGCCAAGTTTTTCACTCTCCTCGAGCATTCAGGTATGACCTAAGTCAAATCCCTTATGATTATACAGTGGAAGTAAGAAATAGATTTAAGGGCCTAGATCAGATAGATAGAGTGCCTGATAAACTATGGAATGAGGTTCGTGACATTGTATGGGACACAGGGAGCAAGACCATCCCCATGGAAAAGAAATGCAAAAAGCAAAATGGCTGTCTGGGGAGGCCTTACAAAGAGCTGTGAAAAGAAGAGAGGTGAAAAGCAAAGGAGAAAAAGAAAGATACAAGCATCTGAATGCAGAGTTCCAAAGAAGAGCAAGAAGAGATAAGAAAGCCTTCTTCAGCAATCAATGCAAAGAAATGGAGGAAAAGAACAGAATGGGAAAGACTAGAGATCTCTTCAAGAAAATTAGAGATACCAAGGAACATTTCATGCAAAGATGGGCTCAATAAAGGACAGAAATGGTATGGACCTAACAAAAGCAGAAGATATTAAGAGATGGCAAAAATACATGGAAGAACTGTACAAAAAAGATCTTCATGACCCAGATAATCATGATGATGTGATCACTAATCTAGAGCCAGACATCCTGGAATGTGAAGTCAAGTTGGCCTTAGAAAGCATCACTATGAACAAAGCTAGTGGAGGTGATGGAATTCCAGTTGAGCTGTTTCAAATCCTGAAAGATGATGCTATGAAAGTGCTGCACTCAATAAGCCAGCAAATTTGGAAAACTCAGCAGTGGCCACAGGACTGGAAAAGGTCAGTTTTCATTCCAATTCCAAAGAAAGGCAATGCCAAAGAATGCTCAACTACCACACAATTGCACTCATCTCACATGCTAGTAAAATAATGCTCAAAATTCTCCAAGCCAGGCTTCAACAATATGTGAACCATGAGCTCCCTGATGTTCAAGCTGCTTTTAGAAAAGGCAAAGGAACCAGAGATCAAATTGCCAACATCTGCTGGATCATGGAAAAAGCAAGAGAGTTCCAGAAAAACATCTATTTCTGCTTTATTGACTATGCCAAAGCCTTTGACTGTGTGGATCACAATAAACTGTGGAAAATTCTGAAAGAGATAGGAATACCAGACCACCTAACCAACCTCTTGAGTAATCTGCATGCAGGTCAGGAAGCAACAGTTAGAACTGGACGTGGAACAACAGACTGGTTCCAAATAGGAAAAGGAGTACGTCAAGTCTGTATATTGTCACCCTGCTTATTTAACTTTTATGCAGAGTACATCATGAGAAAGGCTGGACTGGAAGAAACACAAGCTGGAATCAAGATTGCCAGGAGAAATATCAATAACCTCAGATATGCAGATGACACCACCCTTATGGCAGAAAGTGAAGAGGAGCTAAAGGGCCTCTTGATGAAAGTGAAAGAGGAGAGTGAAAATGTTGGCTTAAAGTTCAACATTCAGAAAACAAAGATCATGGCATCCAGTCCCATCACTTCATGAGAAATAGATGGGGAAACATTGGGAATAGGGTCAGACTTTATTTTTGGGTCTCCAAGATCACTGCAGATGGTGATTGCAGCCATGAAATTAGAAGACACTTACTCCTTGGAAGAAAAGTTATGACCAACCTAGATAGTATATTCAAAAGCAGGGACATTACTTTGCCAACTAAGGTCTGTCTAGTCAAGGCTATGATTTTTCCTGTGGTCATGTATGGATGTGAGAGTTGGACTGTGAAGAAGGCAGAGCCCCGAAGAATTGGTGCTTTTGAGCTGTGGTGTTTGAGAAGACTCTTGAGAGTCCCTTGGACTGCAAGGAGATCCAACCCGTCCATTCTGAAGATCAACCTTGAGATTTCCTTGGAAGGAATGATGCTAAAGCTGAAACTCCAGTACTTTGGCCACCTCATGTGAAGAGTTGACTCAGTGGAAAAGACTCTGATGCTGGGAGGGATTGGGGGCAGGAGGAAAAGGGGACGACCGAGGATGAGATGGCTGGATGGCATCACTGACTCTATGGACGTGAGTCTGAGTGAACTCCTGGAGATGGTGATGGACAGCGTAGCCTGGCGTGCTGTGATTCATTGGGTCACAAAGAGTAGGACACGACTGAGCGATTGAACTGAACTGAGCTTTTACTTTCATCAACAGGCTTTTTAGTTCCCCTTCACTTTCTACCCTACGGGTGGTGTCATCTGCATATCTGAGGTTATTGATATTTCTCCCAGCAATCCTGATTCCAGCTTGTGCTTCTT
Source organism: Nanger dama (assembly GCA_917880005.1). Classification (NCBI taxonomy): domain Eukaryota; kingdom Metazoa; phylum Chordata; class Mammalia; order Artiodactyla; family Bovidae; genus Nanger; species Nanger dama. Next base: position 57,724,994 of record CAKJTW010000006.1, on the reverse strand, counting down.
CCAGTCCAGGGTTTCTCATTATGTATTCTGCATATAAGTTAAATAAGCAGGGTGACAGTATACAGCCTTGACATACTCCTTTTCCTATTTGGAACCAGTCTGTTGTTCCATATCCAGTTCTAACTGTTGCTTCCTGACCTGCATACAGATTTCTCAAGAGGCAGGTCAGGTGGTCTGGTATTCCCATCTCTTTCAGAATTTTCCAGAGTTTATTGTGATCCACACAGTCAAAGGCTTTGGCATAGTGAATAAAGCAGAAATAGATGTTTTTCTGGAACTCTTTTGCTAGAGTATATCAAAATGAACCCAAATTATTCATGTGGCATCCAGGAATTATGGGGACAGAAAGATTATGAAAGATAAGTGTTGAGAGGACTTATGTCAGCATTTATTTCAGCATATAGTGGATTCTGGAAAAAGCTAAATTTAGGTTGTTATCAGGTGGTTATGTTTAGTACTATTTTATATTTAGAATTAAAAAATATTTGTGCATATCTTATGACAACAATCTTTTAGCTATACTTTAAATGAGGAAATGGAATTTCAGAAAGATATTTAGAAATCAGGCTTTTTGACTCTTGATTGCATAGCTTGTTTTTTTCTTCATTATAATATAGAAGATAATATAGAAGATGCCTTCTGGCTTTATTTGTCTCTGTTAGCTGGTAAAGAAAAATTATAATAAAGGGAAGGAAACCAATGTTCCCCTTTACTCTTGGCATACTGATTATTGCATGGGAGGAACTGTGGGAACTATATGTTCAATTGTTTAATTTTCCATTTTGGCTCATTTCTTTACTTTTTCCTGGGCTCAGTGCAAATACTATTCCATCTGAAAACCCTTTCTTGACCAGCTTATCAGAAGGGCCCTTCTTAACCACTATAATGGATTGAATGTTATCTGTCTACCCAAAAAGAAAGGTCAGTGGTCTAATCATCAGAAACTATAAATGTGAACTTATTTGGAAAAAATTGCTTGCAAATGTAATTCAGTTAAGAATATTGAGATGGCATCATTCTGAATGACCCAGTTGAGCCCAATTACAATGTACTTATAAGAAACAGAAGCAGACGAAAATAAAGACTGGGGTTGTATGCTGACAAGCCTTGGATATATGGAACCATCAGATACCAAAATAAACAAGGAAAGATTCTCCTATAGAGTCTTTTTTAAAGATTTGTTCTTCTTTTTGGATGTGGACCACTTTAAAAGTCTTCATTGAATCTGTAACAATATTACTTCTGTTTTATATTTTTTGGTTTTTGACTGTGAGGCATGCAAGATCTTAGCTCCCTAACCAGGTATCGAACATGTACCTTTTGCATTGGAAGATGAAGTCTTAAACTCTAGATAGCCAGGGAAGTCCCCTAGAGCCTTTTGAGAGAGCACAATCTTATTCACACACTGATTTAGGATTTCTAGCCCTTGAACTGCTATAGCATAAGTTTATGCTGTTGTAAGCCACCAAGATTTTGGTAATTTTTACAGCAGTCTTAAGAAACCATTACAACCACCGTATTTAAAATAATACTTTCTATTTCCTCATCTCCTTTATTTTGTGCCTAGTACATATATTATAATATGTTTTTTTACTTTCTATTTCACTATATTGTTTCTCTTTTCTTTTTTTCACTTTTTATTTTTTTATTTTTTTAATACTTTATTCTACGTTACAATACTGTATTGGTTTTGCCATACATTGACATGAATGTGCTTTATTCCCTCTCACTAGCTTCAGACTGGCAGGTAGTTTGCTTATTTTTATGCACTACTGTATCCCTGATGCTTCAACATTATCTAATTCATGGGAGTGATTCATAATTTGAATGTATAAAGAATAAAGAAAGGAAAAAAGGAAAGAAAAAGAGAAGATAGGTGGGGGCGGGGAAGAAAGCAAGAAGGTAATGAGAGAAAGGAAGAAATGAGGAATTCATATGACTAAAAACTTCTTGCACAATCTTGACAAATCTACATTTGGAGTTCTATAAAAAACAGGAAACAAAACTCCAGGTGGCTCCCCATTGAACCCATTAAAGGAGAACTGACTGGGAAGTGAGCTGCTTGAATTCGTTCTACCACATTTATTACAGCAGTGAGAGAATTAGCCAATGATTCTTAGGCACAGTCAACAAGATAAACTCCAAATGTTCAGTAGACACTGCTATTCAGCTGTTTTTCTCCCTGCTTCCTAGTCATGCAGCAAGGACAGGACAACAATATTTGCTTTCTCACTGTCTCTCTATTTTGCTTGTCATTCATACAACCATGGTGACAGAGTTACTTCTCAGGAGCAGGTCTCAGTGCTCCTGTTTAATAGGGCTGCTAAAAAAATCTATACCAGTTTTCAATTCTACTCCTCTACCCTGAAGCATGAGGTGGAAAAAGGAGCGTGGAATTCCTCATGGTACCATAGTGTGGCCATATTTAGCAAAATTCTCAAACTCAACCTTACTGACTCCAAATACGGATTCTAGACTGTGTCATAGCTCAGCTACAGACTTTAGTCTTTTAATTGACTTTAGAAGTTAGAAGAATTTTTTCCATTCTGAATATAAGAGATATATCTGAAATTGAAGGCATACTAGTTGAAAAGTTGGTAGTTATCTAAAGCCTAGGATGAATCTTTGGTATCCCTGATGACTTTTTTCATTGCTGAGCTCTAGAATTTAATCACTACCAGTTAAGAGCTGTTATAATCACCATACACTATGTAAATATGGCAAATTTCTTTTTATTGGCTTATTATTTATTTTATTCATTCTCTTTTATTAGAATTCACTTGAAATACTTTAAAACATGTATTATAATTGAAATTAAGAAAATTAATTTTCTTTTTTAAGGCAGAAAAATATCCCTCTGTATATATTCACCATTTGCAACAATATAGATAAAAATGAAAGACAATATGATAAGCAAAATAAGCCAGACAAAAAGGATGAAAGTGCATGATATCATGTATATAATCTTAAAAAATTGAATACATAGAGGCAGAGAGTAGAATGGTGGTTACCAGGGTGGAGAGGTGGAGGAAATGGGGAAATGTTGTTAATAGGACAGAAAGTTGCAGTACTATGGTATGAACAGGTCTATAGTAAAGTACAACATACTCTTGAGAGTCCCTTGGACTGCAAGGAGATCCGACCAGTCCATCCTAAGGAAATCAGTGGCTGATTTGGGGGCCCAGAAAATTAAAGTCAGACACTGTTTCCACTGTTTGCCCACCTATTTCCAATGAAGTGATGGGACCAAATGCCATGATCTTAGTTTTCTGAATTTTGCGCTTAAAGCCAACTTTTTCATTCTCCTCTTTCACTTTCATCAAGAGGCTCTTTAGTTCTTCACTTTCTTCCAAAAGGGTGGTGTCATCTGCAGGTCTGAGGTTATTGATATTTCTCCCAGCAATCTTGAGTCCAGCTTGTGCTTCCTCCAGCTCAGTGTTTCTCATGATGTGTTCTGCATATAAGTTAAATAAGCAGGGTGACAATATACAGCCTTGATGTACTCTTTTTCATATTTGGGATCAGTCTGTTGTTCTATGGTCAGTTCTAACTGTTGCTGCCTGACCTGTATACAGGTTTCTCAAGAGGCAGGTCAGGTGATCTGGTATTCCCATCTCTTTCAGAATTTTCCAGAGTTTATTGTGATCCACCCAGTCAAAGGCTTTGGCATAGTCAATAAAGCAGAAATAGATGTTTTTCTGGAACTCTCTTGCTTTTCCATGATCCAGTGGATGTTGGAAATTTGATCTCTGGTTCCTCTGCCTTTTCTAAAACCAGCTTGAACATCTGGAAGTTCATGGTTCACGAATTGTTGAAGCCTGGCTTGGAGAATTTTTAATATTAGTTTAGTAGCATGTGCCATATGTTCAACTGTGCAGTAGTTTGAGCATTCTTTGGCATTGCCTTTCTTTGGGATTGGAATGAAAACTGACCTTTTCCAGTCCTGTGACCACTGCTGAGTTCTCCAATTTTGCTGACATATTGAGTGCAGCACTTTCACAGCATCATCTTTTAGGATTTGAAATAGCTCAACTGAAATCCCATCACCTCCACTAGCTTTGTTCATAGTGATGCTTCCTAAGGCCACCTGACTTCACATTCCAGATTGTCTGGCTCTAGGTGAGTGTGAGTGATCACACCTTTATGATTATCTGGGTCGTGAAGATCTTTTTAAACAGTTCTGTGTATCCTTGCCACTTCTTCTTAATGTCTTCTGCTTCTGTTAGGTCCATACCATTTCTGTCCTTTATTGAGCTCATCTTTGCATGAAATGGTCCCTTGGTATCTCTGATTTTCTTGAGGAGATCTCCACTTCTGTCTACCAAGGGTTTGCTGGATGACTGACATCTTAGGTACCAAAAATATCTTTTTTGCTCCTTGTATGTAAAAAATGATAGGATCTACAGAAATTCTTCAAAAATTGTCAATTTGAAAAAAATTCCTACATGCCCATGATTTATAGGTAAAATTGGTTTTGAAGTCAAAGTCACTCAGTTATGTATGACTTTTTGTGACCCAATCAAGGCCAGAATACTGGAGTGAGTAGCCATTCCCTTCTCCAGGGGATCTTCCAAACCCAGGGATCAAACTCAATTCTCCCTCATTGCAAGTGGATTCTCTACATGCTGACCACAAAGGAAGCCCAGAATATTGCAGTGAGTAGCCTATTCTTTCTCCAGCTGATCTTCCCAACCTAGGAATCAAAACAGAGTCTCTTGAATTGTAGGCAGATTCTTTACCAACTGAGCTGTCAGGGAAGCCAAAATTGATGTTAATTGACCATATATTGGTATATATAATCTGTGTATGACTAAGTATACACCTAGAGCCAGACATCCTGGAGTGTGAAGTCAAGTGGGCCTTAGGAAGCATCACTACAAACAAAGCTAGTGGAGGTGATGAAATGCAGGCTGAGCTATTTCAAATCCTGAAAGATGGTGCTGTTATAGTGATGCACTCAATATGCCAGCAAATTTGGAAAATTCAGCAGTGGCCACAGGACTGGAAAAGGTCAATTTTCATCCCAATCCCAAAGAAAAGCAATGCCAAAGAATGTTCAAACTACTGCACAATTACATTCATTTCACAAGCTAGAAAAACAATTCTCAAAAGCCAAGCATCAAAAGTACTTGAACAGAGAACTTCCAGATGTTCAAACTGATTTTAGAAAAGGAAGAAGAAGTAGAGATCAAATTGCCAACATCTGTTGCATCATAGAAAAAGCAAGAGAATTCCAAAAACATCAACTTCTGCTTCATTGACTATGCTAAAGCCTTTGACTGTGTATCACAACAAATTGTGGAAAATTCTTTAAGAGATTGGAATACAGGCCATTTTACCTGCCTCCTGAAAACCTTATATGGAGGTTAAGAAGCAACAGGTAGAAATAGACATGGAAAAACAGACTGGTTCCAAATCAAGAAAGGAGTACATAAAGACTATATTGTCACCCTGTTTATTTAACTTATATGCAGAATACATCATGCAAAATGCTGGACTGGATGAAGCACAAGCTGGAATCAAGCTGGAGAAATATCAATAACCTCAGATATGCAAATAACACCACCCTTATGGTAGAAAGCAAAGAGGAACTAAAAGCCTCTTAATGAAAGTGAAAGAGTGGAATGAAAAAACTGGCTTAAAACTCAACATTCAAAAATCAAAGATCATAGCATCCAGTCCTATCACTTCATGGCAAATAAATGGGGAAACAGTGCAAATAGTGGCAGATTTTCTTTTCTTGGGTTCCAAAATAATTTCAGATGGTGACTCCAGCCACGAAACTAAAAGATGCTTACTCCTTGGAAGAAAAGCTATGACCAACCTAGACAGAGTATTAAAATGCTGAGAAATTACTTTTCTGACAAAGGTTCTACTAGTTAAAGCTATGGTGTTTCCAGTAGTCATGTATGGATGTGAGAATTGAACCATTAAGAAAGGTGAATGCTGAAGAATTGATACTTCTGAACTGAATTATACTGCAGTCATAATTCTGTACAAATATGTACCCACAAAATACAATTGTGTTATGTTAGCTTAAAAATGTCCAAGGTTTGGTTGTTTTTCTTAAAGACTTTATTAATTAAAATATAGTTTCATTTTTCCCATCTTCATAATAAATGCAACGGAAGTGTGCAATGATGACACCTGGGGCTTTATTGATTGTTATATTCATGATTGGCTCAATAAAGGGAATGTTGAGAGTGAAAAATGATAAAAAAAAGTGATAAACAATCACACTGACAGAAATCATTAGTCCAATCTTTTTCTGTTGACTAAAGATCTTACTTAAGTTAATAAGGATATACAGATTAATGAAACACAAACAACTCATCCTTTGTCACTTTTCTAACTAAACTTTGAGGGAAAAGCTACCCTAACTATAAAAACTGATGGAAATACATAAGTACTTGGCCAATCAGTCTAAGCATCTTTAAAAAAACTCACTTGTCTGATGCCTACATGAAATGAGTGGGAACAAAATAGCGCATTTCAAAGCACTGTAAACCACCTCTATTTTAATGATGACTTGAAAAGTCTGGGCATCTCTGATCAACCTGACATGTGATGTTAGGAACTAAAAACTAAAATCTGCATTGATATTAGGCTTACTAATCTCCTCTGAGTTCTTTTGGTATCTCAAGATCAACAGAGCTGTAATACTTTGCATTTTTCTATGATTAAGAATTTGTTTATCCTGGTCAGCTACATTTTTTCCTACTAAAAATGTTTTGTTAGTTATAATGGTTGCTTCTAATAAAGAATATTAAAAGTTTCCTTTAAAAATATTTTCTAAGATCAGCTTGACTTTTGAAAAATCTTGCTGTATGCAAATGAGAAAGCAAAATGCACAATCACACTCACATACAGATTCACACACACATACATGCACACACACATACATGCACACACACATACATACACACACACACACACACACACATACAGAGTCTTTCACTGAAGTGCCTTATATAATGGGAAATATTAAAGGAAGAAACTCAGTTGTCTTCACCTTGCCAGTGTCTTCTAATCTCTACTAAATGAAGTGAGATGAAAGCCCAAAGCCCTTCTCAGAATGCTTTCAGTTGCCTGTGTCCAACCAGCAGCAGTCTCTCCATGCATCTCACCCTGCTGGTGGGTAATGGATGTACCACTCTTTCCCTTTATTTCCTTCCCTGTTTACCAAGTACCTGATTTCTATAGAACGTATCACCATACCTTGTTTTTAGTTAGAAAACAATCAAAGAGAAGTGGCAACACAAAACCAAATGTAACAAGTAGGGAAGGTCAGGTTACTTATTCTGCAGACTGCTTGCTGCCCCTCCAGGACCATAGTTTGGACAGCGTTGTCTTTCTTTTGTTCTTCTACCCAAGATCTCAGATGCTGTGGGAAGTCTCTTTCCTATGTCAGCAAAGTCTGCGAGTTCTAGGAACATTCTCCTCCTGCATCTTCAAGCTATCCCTGGATGTGTCATTCTATTCTGCTTCTCCAAATCCAGCCCACATCTCCGTAAAAGAGTCACTTCACTAAATTCTTTTCAGGTTATTCTTTGAATGCATCCTGTTTATTGACGCGAATTTGACTGATAGATCAAATTTAGAAGTTACTGCATCTGTGCAACATCTTGTTCATTCTTTTAATGATACTTTTATAACCTCCTTTAATCATATGTTTACATATTTTTCTCTCCCATTAGACCTTGAGTTACTTTAAGGCAGAAATCAGGGAACTTTATCAGTATACCTTTAGGAGTTTACACAATGCCTACTAAACAAATGAGTGGTAGGTGAATGAATGGATACACACGTTTCTAATTCCGTTTCACAGCAGCACATTTCAGTAAAAATTTAAGCCATGCCAAAAGCCACTTTTGTTTGGTTTGAAATACAGGATTAGTCATACAAGAGACAAAAAGTCCAGAGGAAAACAGTTTTAAACCTGCAACTGCTAATATTTAAACAGAAATCTGTGCCCCAGGCATTCAGATCAGTAACTGGGAAAGGCTCACAAAAGAAAGAGATTAATGCCAGCATGTAATAGTACTTCAGAAGCTGTGTGTAGGGTTATACTAAGCCAGTAAACAAATAATTAACATGTATCTTTTACTTGTCATCTTCATGGTAAAGCAAATTTAGAAGACATCTTCTGTATTATCCATGGGCTCCTTAGGAGGGGGCACTCCTTCACACCTAAATAAGGGGAATAGCAAAAGATTGGCAATGGCTGCAAGACAGATCCTTCTCCTAGATATGACATCACATAGATGCACAAAAGCACTAATTAGTTCAAGGGCCACCAAGTTATGCTATTTGTTCAAAACATACAATGACAGTCTCAACTGTACACAACTAACTCCCAAATTTTCTTAAAATCCTACAACTGCTAACAAATCTCAGATGCTAACAGTGGCATGTTAATGGAAATAACTGGGAATAGATTAATTTGTCCAGTTAGCAGGAATTGTAGGCTGTAGTCCCACTGAGCAATCATGGCCAATGTCAGAAATGGTATCTTTCATAAGAAGAAAAGTTTACTCCATATTAAAGCTTCCTTCTTCCCATCCAGATCTTGTTCATTATACACATAGCCTGTCAACAGTCAGTAAGACAACAGATAGCAACTTGACTGGGCAATCAGTCAAGGTGATAATCCTGAATTGATTATCAGCAATATTACTTGACTTAAATGTGAAGTTTTCACTGCGGATTACCCACATGTCACCACTGTATTATCTAGTTCATTCTTAAAAGAATATTGCTTTGAATAAAGTAGCTACCTCTCTCTCATGTAGTTCAGTGATGCAATGGAAGTTCAGCTCACCTTTAGTTTCAGGATTGAATTCTTTTAGTCTAAAGTTGTGGTTCTCAACAGGGACAGTTTTGCCTTCAAGGATAATTTGTAATGTGTAGAACATTTTGGGGCTTCCCAGGTGGCTTAGTAGTAAAAGAATCCTCCTGCTAATGCAGGATGCATAGAAGACATTGTTTCAGTCCCTGGGTTGGGAACATCTCCTGGAGGAAGAAATGGCAACCCACTCCAGTATTCTTGCCTGGAGAATCCTATGTACAGAGAAGTCTGTCAATCCCCAGTCTATAGAGTTGAAAAGAGTTGGACACAGCTGAGCAAGCATGTAGAGACATTTTGGGTTATCACATTGGGAAGGGGACATGATATTTACTGGGTAGCATCCAGGCATACTGCTAAATCTCCTGCCATGTATATGGGAAATGTTTTATAAAAAATCATTATTTGGTCCCAAATGTCAATAGTGTCAAGGTTGAGAAACCTTGATTTAAAGATAATCCCATCATTTTTGCAGTTATTTGTTGTTTTTTTTTAATTTATTTATTTATTTATTTTAAATTACAATACTGTATTTGTTTTGCCATACATTGACATGAATCAGCCATAGGTGAACACAATCTCCCAATGCCGAAGCCCCCTCCCACCTCCCACCCCACATCCTCTACTTGAATCATCCTGTGCATCAGCCCCATGCATCCTGCATCCTACATTGAACATAGATTGGCGCTTCGTTTCTTACAGGAAAATATACATGTTTCATTGCCATTCTCCCAAACCATCCCACCCTTTCCCTCTCCCTCAGAGTCCAAAGTCCACTCTATACCTCTGTGTCTCTTGGTTGTCTCACCTACAGGGTCATCATTACTGTCTTCTAAATTCCATATATATGTGTCAGTATACTGTATTGGTGTTTTCTTTCTGGCTTACTTCACTCTGTATAATTGGTTCCAATTTCATCCATCTCATTAGAACTGAGTCAAATTTATTCTTTTTAAGGGCTGAGTAGTATTCCATAGTGTATATGTACCAGAATAAACATAAGACCAAAGTCTGCCCAAGAATCTAAGAAAAGCTGATGGTAATCTTCAGGGAAAGTTCTTTCTTCAGTCAGAAGCAAGAACGTTGAGAAGAGAAGAGCAGAGTGGAGAGGGACACCAAAGACCTGAATGCTTATAGATGTACTGTAGTTCGTGAAAGCACAGATTTCACCCAGTTCTAAAATCTGCCTCATGTCTCATCACATGTTCATGTGAGCTTAGGACAGTTTTGTGTTTAGATTTCTGTTACATGCATCCACAAACATTCTATCTGGAGCACATCTGCTCTGTATGATGATTCATTGAAGTTTATGTTGGCTCTTGTGATCTGAGTGTTAATGCTGAGAAGGCAAGAGATGGGCATTAGTCCAGAAGCAAGAAAGATATGAAGTTCAAATATTCCTTGGAATAAAAGTAGGTGGTAAGATACGTGAGAAAACAGAGAAGAGAAATGCATAAGTATGGACATCAGTTAGTCATTCTGTCATTGAAGCTGTTTAGACAAACTCCATTTTATTGGAGGTTAAGTAGACAGCAAAAAATTCAAGAACTGGCACCAATACAGGCTAAGGATGGAGAACAGTTAATGATTCCTTTAAGAGAAGGACTACCTATTTCTAGGTTTTCACTTCAATTATATTTCTATTGTAAATTCTCAACAAATCTTAGCAACTAGCAGCATGAACATTTTAGCAGCCTTGAACTATGGTCAGCCTCAGACTTCTTATCATGGGGTCCTGTCTTATTTCTGTCTTTGGAAGCTAGAGGTTGCTTCCTACTGGCCTGTTCTCTCACAGCTTATTTACAAAACATAGTATTATTTCTGGCTGCATCAGTGATTTCTAAGATTGCTATATTGGAATTGTGGGTTTATATATATCATTCTCCAAACCACTTTAATCAGCCTTGTTCAGCAAATTGTAATATTAGACACCATTACTATTTCAATACCCAGATGTTTCTTAAAAATGTGGGGAAGCTGTAGTAAAAATGCTTTTGCAGTAAGCAGATATTTCTAATAGTTTATTTTATTATTATCCATAGTTAGTTAATATTACGTAGCACTATGATAAGAAAATCTATTTACACTTAGATTTTAGCACTAAGTGGAAAATAGTGCTAGCCTTCACGTTGTACACACTAGGGCTTTTTAAATAGGATAATCAGAAACAGAGTATAGATGAATATATGGCTATCTCAATGAAAGGGAAAATAGTAGCACCAAAGATGTTGGAAGGATGATTCGCATTTTTGTTTTAAAGACAATTCCATTAAGTTGTTCAGTTACTAAGTTGTGGACTGCAGCATGCCAGGCTTCCCTGTCCTTCACTATCTCACAAAGTTTGCCCAAATTCATGTCCATTGAGCCATTAGTTACTAATAGTTATTATAAGAAGCACTATATTCTGTAGTGAAGGCAGCACTACCATGATAATGATCATCTCAGGTCCTGGTCTGAGTTTTGGACTAACTAGCAAATTAGTTGAGGGTTGAAGATGCTCAAGTAAGTCCTTGGGTACTGAGTTATGTAAGCTTCAGAGTTTAGAGGGGATAATCTCAAATTGATATTTTGATGTCTTCATTAATGTATCAGCCAGAGCAATTGTGTATATGTTTGTGTGTAATATGTTATGTAAAATCCCTCATGTATGAAATGCTTCCCAGGTGATGTCGTGATAAAGAATCCACCTGCCAATGCAGGCAATGCAAGAGATGTGGATTTGATCCCTGGGTCAGGAAGATCCCTTGGAGTAACCCACTCCAGTATTCTTGCCTGGAGAATTCCATGGACAGAGGAGCGAGGTGGGCTACAAGTCTATGGAGTCACAAAGAGTCAGACACGACTGAGCACGTGCACATATGGACTTCAGGGAAATTACCATTAATGAGAAGGTGCCTCATTTCTGGAAAAAAAAAATAAAATTTATACATGAAATTTTGGAGGGAGCACCTTTTCTTCATACTTTAAATATTCCCCTCTAGCCAGTCACAATTTGCATGCCTCCTGTCCTTAATCTGTCCAGTTACTCTTTCTACTCCAGCGAGATGAGGTGGTTTCTTTGACTGGCATCAGTTCAGTTCAGTTTCTCAGTCATGTCTGACTCTTTGCCAGGCCTCCCTGTCCATCACCAACTCCCAGAGTTCACTCAGACTCGTGTCCATTGAGTCAGTGATGCCATCCAGCCATCTCATCCTCTGTCATGCCCTTCTCCTCCTGCCCCCAATCCCTCCCAGCATCAGAGACTTTTCCAATGAGTCAACTCTTCCTATGAGGTGGCCAAAATACGGGATTTTCAGCTTTAGCATCATTCCTTCCAAATAAATCCCAGAGTTGATCTCCTTCAGAATGGACTGGTTGGATCTCCTTGCAGTCCAAGGGACTCTCAAGAGTCCTCTCCAACACCACAATTCAAAAGCATCAATTCTTTGGCACTCAGTCTTCTTCACAGTTCAACTCTCACATCCATATTTGATACCAATAGATGGAGACAGTTACTTGGGTCAGCTTTTTTCTCCTTTTGTAAGTAAACTGACTACTGAATTTAACCATATCATAATCTACTTTTCCATAGTGGACTCTTCTCTGATCCAACTTTATTTACTCTGTATGAGGGTCTTGCTTTGGTCTAAAATTGCTACAATTTGTTCAGTAACTTTTCTTAGTTTGGGAATTCAATTAGAAGATGTAACTGAATCTCACACTAAGATATTTCTTCAAAATTAATCTGTTTCATTAAAATGAGGAATTCTCAGACCAAAGTTTCAAAGGGAACATACTATGTATGCTTCTGTGTCCTCCTCTCTACTTTTCATAATGGAATTGGTGGCACCTCCCAAATGCAAAGGTTTGTAGTTTAAGTATATATTTCTAATGTCAATTAACAAATACTTAGAATGTAAACTGATAGCTGATTCTCAAGGCTTGATTATTATAAAAGTTGTGTCTATTGTGGTACTAGCACTGTGAAAAATCTTATCAATTTAATCCTCTGTAACAATGGAAAAATGGGCACATAAGAATTTAAGATTAAAGTAATTATAATTTGAATGCCCCAATGAAATTAGTATCAAAACAAGACATTTCATCCTGAAGCTGCAAAATGTGGACCTCTGTTAAAATAAAGTCACTAAATGAGATGTCTTGACAATCAACTAGGAAAAATGGAATAGAGACTCTCTGTTTCTCATTTTGTTGTAGAAAGTTGTCTTTAAAAACATATATTGTTTTTATTGTCATTATTGTAATTTTATTGTCGGTTTATTCCAGCTCAGAGACAATAGCAGCTACAGTGATTATTTATGCAACATCTCTTGCTCCTTATTGTCCTTTGTTGGGCTTTCCTGGTGGCTCAGTGGTAAAGACTCCACCTGCAGTACAGGAGGCAAAGGAGATGCTGGTTCGATTCCTGGGCCAGGAAGATGCCCTGGTGAAGGAAATGGCAACTCACACTCTAGTATTTTTGCCTGGAGAATCCCATAGACAGAGAAGACTAATGGGCTACAATCCATGGGGTTACAGAGTTGGGAACAACTGAGAGATTGAGCAGGTCGTTTGTTAATAAAACTGTTACTGTTTCCAAACTCAGCACTGATGTAAGCTAATCATGGTGCTTACAGTCCTATTCCAAGAATATTTTCCCCAATTTCTCTTATAATTACTCGAATGGACCATGTGACCAAGTCCTGATCAATGAGGAAAAAAAAGAATTTTTCCCAAATATATTTCCTTTTTCCTGCTTAGAATATTCATGTGAGAACATACTGGCTGAAACTGCAGAATCCATTTTGGACCGTGAGATAGCATGTTTATGTTTTTTCCAGAAGTCATGTATGGATGTGAGAGTTGGACCATAAAGAAGGCTGAGCACCAAAGAACTGATGCTTTTGAACTATGGTGTTGGAAAAGACTCTTGAGAGTCCTTTGGACTGCAAGGAGATCAAACCAGTCACCCTTAAAATAAATCAACCCTGAATATTCATTAGAAGTACTGATGCTGAAGCTAAAGCTCCAATAATTTGGCCACTTGATGTGAAGAACTGACTCATTAGAAAAGATCCTGATGCTGGGAAAGACTGAAGGTAGGAGAAGAGGAGACAAAAGATGAGGCTGTTGAACGGCACCACTGACTCTATGGACATGAGTTTGAGCAAGCTCCTGGAGATGGTGATGGATAGGGAAGCCTGGCATGCTGCAGTACATGGGGTTGCAAAGAGTAGGACACAACTGAGCAATTGAACTGAACTGAACTAGCATATTAAAGTACAAAGAACCAGAAGATAGTAATACAGAAGATGTAACTTAAGAGTCTAGTATTTTGATGATATTGTGGAACACCCTATTTTGAGACTTCCTGTAAAGTAAGCAAGAGAGTTTATTTTCATAGTTCCATTCCTGTAACTGATTGTTTCCTACATAAAATAAAGGGTAGAGAATAGATCAGAGACATTCATTAAAACTCATCACATTAGTCTAAGATGAACTGGCAGAAGCAGCAACAGAAATTTAAAAGCCTATTGTTTGTCTGTAAGCTTTTCATTTCTCCTTCATATTTAAATGCGATCCTTGCTGGGTACAGTAGTCTGGGCTGTAGGTTATTTTCTTTTATCACTTTAGGTATGTCTTGCCATTCCCTCCTGGCCTGAAGAGTTTCTATTGAAAGATCTGCAGTTATTCTTATGGGGATCTGCTTGTGTGTTATTTGTTGTTTTTCCCTTGCTGCTTTTAATATTTGTTCTTTACCAGCACTCCAACAAATGCTAAAGGATATTCTCTAGACAGGAAACACAAAAAGGGTGCATAAACCCAAACCCAAAACAATAAAGTAAAGTGCACGGGATCATACTTATCAATAGTTACCTTAAACGTAAATGGGTTGAAGGCCCCAACCAAAAGGCAAAGACTGGCTGAATGGATACAAACACAAGATCCCTATATATGCTGCTTACAAGAGACCCAACTCAAAACAACGGACACATACAGACTGAAAGTGAAGGGCTGGGAAAAGACATTCCATGCAAATAGAGACCAAAAGAAAGCAAGACTAGCAATACTCATATCTGATAAAATAGACTTTAAAACAAAGGCTGTGAAAAGAGACAAAGAAAGCCATTACATAATGATTAAAGGATCAATCCAAGAAGAAGATATAACAATTATAAATATATATGCACCCAACATAGGAGCACCACAATACATAAGACAAATGCTAACAAGCATGAAAGGGGAAATTAATAATAACACAATAATAGTGGGAGACTTTAATACCCCACTCACACCTATGGACAAATCAACTAAACAGAAAATTAACAAAGAAATGCAAACTTTAAATGATACAATAGACCAGTTAGACCTAATTGATATCTATAGGACATTTCACCCCAAAACAATGAATTTCAACTTTTTCTCAAGTGCTCACGGAACCTTTTCCAGGATAGATCACATTCTGGGTCATAAATCTAACCTTGATAAATTCAAAACAATCAAAATCATTCCAAGCATCTTTTCTGACCATAATGCACTAAGATTAGATCTCAATTACAGGGGAAAAACTATTAAAAATTCCAACATTAGGAGGCTGAACAACACCCTTCTGAAACAAATGGGATCTAATTAAAATTAAAAGCTTCTGCACAACAAAGGAAACTATAAGCAAGGTGAAAAGACAGCTTTCTGAATGGGAGAAAACGATAGCAAATGAAACAACTGACAAACAACTAATCTCAAAGATATACAAGCAACTTATCCAGCTCAACTCCAGGAAAATAAACAAACCAATAAAAAAATGGGCCAAAGAACTAAATAGCATTTCTCCAAAGAAGACATATGGATGGCTAACAAACACATGAAAAAATGCTCAACATCACTTATTATCAGAGAAATGCAAATCAAGACCACAATGAGGTACCATTTCACACCAATCAGAATGGCTGCGATCCAAAAGTCTACAAGCAATAAATGCTGGAGAGGATGTGGAGAAAAGGGAACCCTCTTACACTGCTGGTGGGAATGCAAACTAGTACAACCACTATGGAAAACAGTGTGGAGATTCCTTAAAAATTGCAAATAAAACTGCCTTATGATCCAGCAATCCCACTGCTGGGCATACACACCGAGGAAACCAGAATTGAAAGAGACACATGTACCCCAATGTTCATTGCAGCACTGTTTATAATAGCCAGGATATGGAAGCAACCTAGATGTCCATCAGCGGATGAACTAATAAGAAAGCTGTGGTACATATACACAATGGAGTACTACTCAGCCCTTAAAAAGAATAAATTCGACTCAGTTCTAATGAGATGGATGAAACTGGAGCCGATTATACAGAGTGAAGTAAGCCAGAAAGAAAAACACCAATATAGTATACTGACACATATATATGGAATTTAGAAAGAGAGTAATGATGACCCTCTATGTGAGACAACAAAAGAGACTCAGGGGTATAGAACGGACTTTTGGACTCTGAGGGAGAGGGAGAGGGTGGGATGATTTGGGAGAATGGCATTGAAACATCTATACTATCATGTAAGAAACAAAGCGCCAGTTTATGTTTGATACAGGATACAGGATGCTTGGGGCTGGTGCACGGGGATGATCCAGAGAGATGATATGGGATGGGAGGTGGGAGGGGGTTTCAGGATTGGGAGCTCGTATATATCTGTGGTGGATTCATGTCAATGTATGGCAAAACCAATACAGTATTGTAAAGTAGAATAAAGTAAAAATAAAATTTAAAAAAATTTTTAAAAAATAAAAAGCCCTTGTTGGATAGACAGTGAAATCAGCTTTTCCCAATAAAACCTGAGAGTAAGAAAAATGCTGCTGCTGCTGCTGCTGCTGCGAAAAACTAGACTCCAGCAAAAAAAAAGAGAGAGAGAGAGAGAGACTCCCTCACACTTAGGGAGGGAATAGGGGAAATGCTATACCCTAGGAGACTCAGAATACATGCATGAAGAAGAGCCATTTAAAGATTTTAATCCTCCCAAAATGAACATTTAGGAAAAATAAATTTATGTTATTTATTTTTTAAAATTTTATTTTATATTGAAATAGTTGTTTAACAATGTTGAATAAAGTTAAATATTACATTTTCTTGAATGTTACTCCATAATTTTACAGTTCATTTGAAAGAATAAATATGTCATCCAGACCAACCAAGCAAAATTTGTTAGGAATAATACTTTGACTTTAGATAACACTGAAATTGTTTATAAATTAGCAATAATAAAGACATCAGTGTTGACATAGTAGTAGACAAATATATAAAGGAGAAAAAAGTATTAAAATGAAACAAATGCAACTCTAACAGTCTATAATTTAGCTAATATTAATTTTTCAATTTTGTCAAATATACTTATGCAAGATGTTAATGGTGACTGCAGCCATGAAATTAAAAGATGCTTACTCCTTGGAAGAAAACTTATGACCAACCTAGATAGCATATTCAAAAGCAGAGACATTGCTTTGCCAACTAAGGTCCGTCTAGTCAAGGCTATGGTTTTTCCTTTGGTCACGTATGGATGTGAGAGTTGGACTGTGAAGAAGGCTGAGTGCCAAAGAATTGATGCTTTTGAACTGTGGTGTTGGAGAAGACTCTTGAGAGTCCCTTGGACTGCAAGGAGATCCAACCAGTCCATTCTGAAGGAGATCAGCCCTGGGATTTCCTTGGAAGGAATGATGCTAAAGCTGGAACTCCAGTACTTTGGCCACCTCATGCTAAGAGTTGACTCATTGGAAAAGACTCTGATGCTGGGAGGGATTGGGGGCAGGAGAAGAAGGGGACGACAGAGGATGAGATGGCTGGATGGCATCACTGACTTGATGGACATGAGTCTGAGTGAACTCTGGGAGTTGGTGATGGACAGAGAGGCCTGGCGTGCTGCGATTCATGGGGTTACAAAGAGTCGGACAAGACTGAGCCACTGAACTGAACTGAACACTAGAATAAACTGGATAAAGGACAGAATGAAAACTCTCTGTACTACCTTACAATTTTTCTGTAAATTTAAAGTTATTCCAAACTAAAAATTTTTTAAGATGTTATTACATGGTGAAATAATACAGTCAGTTAGATTACTAGCTAATGACTTACTATACAAAGCAGATATTTATTGATTTAAAAAAAAAGAAACTCTTCCACTAACATGAACTTATATCAATAAAAACATGAATCTCTTTATGTAAGCCTTGTGTAGGCCTGGCATGCTGCGATTCATGGTGTTGCAAAGAGTCAGACATGACTGAGCGACTGAACTGAACTGAATGATTATCTAAAAGAATCATGTAGTTTAAAAAGTGACAAAACTGAAAATAAGGTATCAGGTCCTTATAATTTATTTCATCTCTTTCAATTTTTAATTTTTTAATATTTTATTTCATTTATTTCCATGTAACTGGAAAGCAAAGATGCATGTAACTTTGTTCAGTGGATGTCATCAGATTCCAAAGGGCCATGAGCCCAAAAAGTTAAGCACAGTTGTCTAAATTGGTAGTCTCATTATCATTTCCTGGCTAATGTCAGTGGACTGCCAGCTGCCTCTGGCCTCTCTTGCCTCTGGCCCCTCCCCCTTTCATTCCATTCCATTTGAACTGCTTACCTTCAAACAGTTCCAAACTCTTCTCTTGGTCTGTCCAAGACCAGATCAAAGTAGTTCTTTCTCTAAGGCTAGATCAGAATTAGCAATTAGAAGTGAAGAAGTGAAGTGAAGTCTTTCAGTCTTGTCAGACTCTTTGTGACCCCATGGACTGTAGCCTACCAGGCTCCTCTGTCCCTGGGATTCTCCAGGCAGGAACACTGGAATGGGTTGCCATTTCCTTCTCCAGGAGATCTTCCTGACCCAGGGATCAAACCTACGTCTCCCGTGTTGCAGGCAGATGCTTTACCATCTGAGCCCACGTCTCTCCTGCAGATCAGCAATTAACTGTTGCCAAATTGTAAGAGGATAGTGAAAGAAAATCTCTTTATCCCTCAAGTCAGGGGAAGCACTGACTTGTAGTTTTGTTCCCATTTACCAACCGTTGAATTCTTTTCAGATATTTTATTTCATACTAAGATTTCAAATTGATTCACAGATCTTGATTTTTGAATCTTACTTTAACATATATAGTTTATTTTCTTATAACCGATACTATAATGCCTTTTTCTGGATTTTTACATGCAGTTGAGAGTGAAAAAAATTGGACTTGCTTTCTTAAAGGTGACTATCTTGCTGAAATAATGAAGTAAATATGGCAAACAAGGGCCACTACAAATAACTGATTCAACTGTTCGAGTTTTTATAAAAGTAGAGTTTTTGTCTACTCTATTTAGGTTAAAATTACTATATCCCTTTAGCTGGCATTCAACTTAAAATGAACTGTAAAATAAGCTATGTTCCTTTCTATTGATCAAGGGAGAAATTAAACATGTAAGGAGGTGCAAGGGAAGAGTTGGGAAGAGAGGGAGATGTCATTTCAGCAATTATGCAAATGTATTTCTGTAGAATAATACTGTTAAGGTCATTTTGTTAAGACCCTGAATACTGTTAATTCTAAATACATATTACATTTTAATCAAACCACCTACTTCCCACTCTTTGCTGAGAATTTTACATTCTGACTGCATTTCGAGGGCAGTTAGAAACTAGCTAAGCTCTTAAATATAATAAGTATCAGGAAATTGTCCTGAATTATTCATGTTAATTATACTGAACTAAACATTGTAGATTGCCTTACAGAGATTTCTAAACTGATCATAGTCTCCTTTTCTTTTGATAAGACCTAAAAGCCCCTAGAATGAATAAAGAACTGAATTCCAAACACCATCAAGCTTTTAAAACACAAATAACATCATCTGAATCAATTCTGCATTTTTCCTCAGTTTCATAAATAATCATAGCTAAGCCATAGTCCAAGTCAATTATTAATCATTGTAACACACATCTATTTGGATTATTTAGGGAAAATGATTGTTGGTTGCATTCTATTTTTATACACACTTTATACTTCATATCACAAACTTCATAGCATATAGAATGTATCATTCTTTCATTTTTATTTGTTCATTCACAAATTTGTTTATTCATTCAGTTGTTCAAAAAGCTATTATGAAAAAGTAATTATGAATCAAGTGCCATGTTCAGAAATTTTCCCTAGTCATGATTACATTTTGTGGCTTGCTTTTTATTATAGTTTGCCATGAAAGTGAAAGAGAAGAGTGAAAAAGTTGGCTTAAAGCTCAACATTCAGAAAACTAAGATTATGGCATCTGGCCCCATCACTTCATGTCAAATAGATGGGAAAATAGTGGAAACGATGTCAGACTTTATTTTGGAGGGGCTCCAAAATCTCTGCAGGTGGTGACTGCAGCCATGAAAATTAAAAGACGCTTACCTCTTGGAAGGAAAGTTATAACCAACCTGGATAGCATATTAAAAAACAGAGACATTACTTTGACAACTAAGGTCTATCTAGTCAAGGCTATGGTTTTTCCAGTGGTCATGTATGGATGTGAGAGTTGGACTGTGAAGAAGGCTGAGTGCCAAAAGAATTGATGCTTTTGAACTGTGGTTTTGGAGAAGACTCTTGGGAGTCCCTTGGACTGCAAGGAGATCCAACCAGTCCATTCTGAGGGAGATCAGCCCTGGGATTTCTTTGGAAGGAATGATGCTAAAGCTGAAACTCCAGTACTTTGGCCACCTCATGTGAAGAGTTGACTCATTGGAAAAGACTCTGATGCTGAGAGGGATTGGGGGCAGGAGGAAAAGGGGATGACAGAGGATGAGATGGCTGGATGACATCACCAACTCAATGGAAGTGAGTTTGAGTGAACTCTGGGAGTTGATGATGTACAAGGAGGCCTGGTATGCTGTGATTCATGGGGTCACAAAGAGTCGGACATGACTGAGTGACTGAACTGAAATGAAAGGATTTCAGGTACTGAGAATTGTGCTAATCATTATACTTATTTAATTATATATTATTATAATTTTTATCAATTTATCAGTCATTCATCCTACAACTGCAATCCCTTTTCTAACCTCAGCAGTTGCCCTACACAGAACATACTCACTCTCTTTGTTTATATACTTGTATATTTAATCCAAAAGAAAATGTTGTTTTTAGTATTATTTTTGGTAAAATATGCTTTAATGTAGTAACTGGTATTGTGCTAAATGTCTCATTCTATATGCTACTTTTTCACACTACACAATGTTTAATATAGATTTACCTAGTTGCTTCTGACAGCTGTGTGGTATTCAAGGACAGGCATATTCTACTTAATTTTTATTCTTCTATGATTGACTGCATGTATAATGAGTATATGATAGATTCATACAGTGGACTATTATTCATCCTTAAAAATAAGTAGTATTGTTCTTTGCTACAACAGAGCTGAACTTGGAAGACCTTGTACTAAGTAGAACAAGCTAGACACAGAATGACAAGTAACACATAATCCCACTAACCAAAATCTAAAACTAGTTGAAATGCATATTCTACATGTTATATGATGAAATAAAGACTTTACCTCTGCTTAGAACAGACAAGTCTGAAACAGTTATCCTGTGAACACCTCTGTGCATCAGTGTCAGCACTTCTTTAGGTTGTACAAATAGGATAGAATTGAAAATATTCTATTTCATTATCTAGGAAGGGCCAGATTCCTTTACAGATTGACCACACTAATTAACAATCCCACCATCCTTAAACTCCAGAACCTGACCATCCATTTTTTTTTCTGCCAATATAAAATGTAAATGTTCTTTCCATGTTAATTTAATTTTTATTTCTCTGATAACCATCAAGTAGAATGTCTATTTGATAGCCCTATTTCTATTTCCTGTATGGAGAATTATTCACATATTTTTTTGCAATTTCAATTCTACCATATCTTATGTATTTTTATTGTTGAGTTTCCAAGTTTCTTGGTTATTTGTAGACACTGCAAATATCTATCCCAATCTGTCACACAGCCTGTTGTATTATTTATTTATTTATTTATTTTTTCCAGAGAATTAGTGACTAGAAGGGAATGTCCTAGCAGTGGGGAGCTCAAGAGGGCATGCAATATTTGTTTTGTAAACAGACTTTGAACCAGTCCTTCTGTTTTTAAACCATTTTTATCACCGCTTCCAAAAGTAACTAGTCTTTCCATATTATGGCACCTTGGAGGGTTAAGCACTCCATAGATATTATGTTGCATACTAGATTTCCCTATTTCAACTTCAGATTCCATTTTTTAGTTCTATTAAGTCATTGCCATTGGGCAAATACTTTCCAGCTTCTGACATTTTCTGCTAGTTTGTCTTCACTAATCTCTTTTAGTCCTTGAAAGTATATGTCTTTTTAAAAATTTCCTTGTCATTTAGTGGCTGTCAGAATGGAGAAGAGCTCAACATACTTGTGCAATCTGCTGTATTTAACTAGAACTACATTATATTTCAAGAGTTTTTAATAATATGTTTCACTTGAACTCTCTTTTTAGTTTATAATCTGTTGATAGGTTTACTCTCACATTATATCCTTCAGAAACTAGCTCCATAACAAAATCTTTCATTAAAAATATAAAGAATCATGTATTAATCTTTGCCCCACCAAATTCTGACATTTTACTGTATTGCAGAGACTTTTGTAGAAATGATAATGGGTGAAAATAATATGATTAGGAAAATTATTTTATATATGCAAATAACTACAGTACTAAGCAGAACATTGCACAAACCCTGACAGATCTGGTTAAGCTATTCACTCCCCTCTCTTCCTTTCACCTAAAAATGCTAGAGGGGCTATATGCAAAAAATACATTGTTTTCATAATCCCGAGATATTTTATTGTTTGAGACACATAGTAGTTTCAAAAATAGCTTTGTTTCTTGAATGTATTGATGTAAATATAGACACAAAAATAAAAGCATCTGAAAATTGTATGCAACTCTTTTAAAACGGATCTAACTAATTTTACTTTTTTTTTTTCTGAATGAGTCTAAACTTTCACAATAGTAGTGTATCTGGTAAATTTTCTCATTTTTCTTTCCTGAAAGCTCTAAACTCAACAGAAATAACCTCTCCTGAACATAATTTCAGCATTCAATAAACAGAAAAAAATATGTCTTTGTGACCAAAGTTTGCTAATATACTCTCTCTAAGTTCACTTATTCCTAGCATTTCAATCTAATTAAGTGTTAGCCTAAATAATTTAGTCATTAGGAGCCAACACTCCTTTAAGACATTGCCAAACATATTGTAAAGGAATAAGCCTGGCAGAGGAACACATATTCATTTCCAAAACCCAGCTGTGACCTGCTTCTCTTCAATCTATCAACATTTGATCAAATAAGAGTGATACATCAGCATAGAAAATATCAGCTAATTCATGTCCTATTTTTCCCTACAGAATCCCAACAGCTCACTAGAACACCATTATGACTGAATCCTTGAGACTGTCTGACATAAAAGCAAATTACTACCACTGTTGGAAGGAACCTACATATAACTATCGCCAGATTTATAGTTCTGCTGCAAACCCTGTCATTTTGAGCTAGTTGAATTTTCTGTCACTAAAACAGATGGATGTCTTGAGAAATCTTAACCTGATGAATACAAGGAATACCAATTAAAATGTCATATCCTTATTTCTAATGTCCAAGAGTACAGTTTCCACAGGATTTCATAAATACTTTAGATAAATCAGCTTCCTTGTTATTCCCACATCCCCAAATGAAATTATTTTGTTTGATATTGTTGGGATCCAAACTGTTATAACAAACCTAAGGTCTCAGAAGGATTCTTTATAAATAAGTATTTAAAAATTGTTGTAGATATTTAGTCAATATGTTGTGTCCAAATCTTTTGCAGCCTCATAGACTGTAGCCTACCAGGTTCCTCTATCCATGGGATTTTTCAGGCGAGAATACTGGAGTGGGTTGCCATTTCCTTCTCCAAGGGACCTTTCTGAGCCAAGGATTGAACTGCACTTTATCTCCTGCACTGCTGGCAGATTCTTTACCATTGAGCCACAAGGGAAGCCCAGTGATATATAAAAATGTCTCTGAACAACTAATCCCTCAGTGAAAGAAAATTAAGAATCTGCTTCAATATGAAAAAAGAAAAACTAAGTATCTGAGTTTAGAATAAGGCCAGAAGGGGTAGAGGTATTGTTGAGATATTTGAATATGTGGGATGTAAACACAAGCAAGAGTTTCTCTTCATTGATGCTCAACTTGCCACTCTCTTCTTTGTTTCTGAAATGATAAGTGGCTAAATCAATAATCTCCTCTGAACTTGTAAGCCAAACAATGAAAATTAGTTCTTTCTTAAGTAGTAGATGAGTTATAAATGTGACCTCTAAGAAAAAAATTTCTTATTTTATCACTCAAGTATGGGGAGACACTGTATTGATAAAATTTCATGGAGGATTATTGGCCTGGTATAGATAGGGAATGGGCTACACCAATGGCTCAGCAGTAAAAATATGCCTTCAATGCAGAAGCCACAGGAGACATGGGTTTAATCCCTGGGTTGGAAAGATCTTCTGGAGCAGGGCATAGCAACCCACTTCAGTATTCTTACCTGGAGAATCCCATGGAAGGAGGAGCCTGATGGATACAATCCGTAGGATCACAGTCAGACACGATTGAAGTGACTGAGCATGTAAGCACACAAGCATGCAGGTAGGGAATATGGGCCTGGGAGTTCTATTAGGGTAGATGGAATCCCTCGGGGCCTGGAAGTCACACTGTAATACATGCTGCCCACTTTTCTTAAATGTAGGGACATTTCTGATACCCTGACTGCAGCAACTCAGTGTAACCATCTACCTGAGCTCCATTTCTTGCTATCTCATAACTGAAGGGCACTGGAGTTTCTCTAGGTGAAGGGATGGGTTTCCCAAAAAGCTTGGTTACAGGAAAGCTTCAGAAGAGCTATTTTCAGACTCATTGGTTAATTTGTTGTCCTTATTATCCACATGGAAAATAGTGACATGGTTCTAAATTGTTGAGCCAGAGGAACAGAATAATGTTCTCAAAAGGACAGACTGAAGACTGGGGCACATTATTTGAAGTAAGGGAATAATGTGTTGCCATAAAGCCAGAATTTACCTAATTATTATCACAGAGAATAATTTCTCTAAGATCATGCCAGGCCCCTTAAGTTCCAGCTTCTTTCTCTTGTGCTGAAGCTGAAAGATTATACAAACTGATAGTTGTCCTGAAAGTGAAAGTCACTCAGTCATGTCCAACTCTTTGAGATCTCATGGGATATACAATCCATGGAATTCTCCAGGCCAGAATACTGGAGTAGGTAGCTTTTCACTTCCCCAGGGGATCTTACTAACTCAGGGATCAAACCCAGGTCTCCCACATTGCAGGCAGATTCTTTACCAGCTGAGCCACAAGGGAAGCTTGATAGTTGTCCTAGCATGTTCTTATTAGTATATCAATTCACTTATTCAATGGCTGTAACAAACATTTTTTAAATAATCAAAATTTATCAAGCTCAGTCATGCCCAACTCTTTACAATCCCATGGCCTGGAGTCCATCAGGTTCCTCTGCCCAAGGAATTTTCCAGGCAAGAATATTGGAGTGGGTTGCCATTTCCTTCTCCAGCAGATCTTCCTGACCTAGGGATCAAACTCAGGTCTCCTGATTCTCCTGCACTGGCAGGCCTATTCTTTACCACTGCATCACCTGGAAAGCCCTCAGGATAGGTAAAAGGTATTCAAATAAGACTAAAATCAGTTCTCCACTCTGAAACAACACTGTTTCTGTAGAGATATTGTTATATTCTACAAAACAGTAATTTCCCTTGTAGTGTATGAGCAAATTAAAACATTAATATGAAATTTGAAATTATTAATATTAAACAAAATTTAAAGAGGAATTCCCACATAAATAATGAGAAAATAAATATTAGTAAAAAATATTTAATATACACCATGGTGCTAGCTAGATTATAAATTAGTCCAGCATAGGACACAGGAAGACAATGTTACATGTGAATCTGGTGCATTTTTGAGCTTGTTTCTTTTCTTAATTTTTAATGGGGTCAAAGTGTACATGTCCACCGTAGATTATGAAAAGATTTTGTTTGAGTGGTAATAATAGCAACCCACTTCAGTACATGCTATTATATTGCACTCATTCTGGTGCAATATAATTTTCTATTTTCTATTATTTTCTATTCTATCATATTTTATTTCACTTTTTAAAAATTCTGATCATGGCACAGTAAGTCAATTTAATAACTCAATAACGTGTCATAACATGTGCTGTTCTATAACATATTATCTGCATCTTCTACTTGATAACATATCATTCTTCTGTCACAGGGTCATTCATACAATTCCAAGAAATTTCTGGAAAATGTGATTAATATTTCAGGAAAGGTACCAGAATAGAGAGAATCAGAATCTAAGGGGTACTGACATTTACTTTAAGAACTTCTCTTAGAATGCTAGCCATAAACTAAAATTCCCTGAGTCATGAGCAGAGGTTATAGCGAAGGTGGTGGCAACCCAGAAGTGAAAGCTTTTCTATCAAGCATCAAGCAAAATACATTATTGTAAATAAAGTTATGTCATTATGAGGATCTATCTAATAAAGTGATCATTAGCTCTGAGTAGGGGCTGTGCATGTTTATTTTATAATGTTTTTACTGAACACCTATCCACCTAAAATGTAACTCTGCCTCAGATGATCCACTGGAACCTGACTTACTGAATCTTAGTAGGCTATGCTAGACCTCCCTATAGTTCAAAACTATTATAAAACATTATATCACAGTATTTACTGAATTGTTGTGCCTTATTATTTGCTTCTTAACATTTCATGTCTTTGCCTATGCTATCTGAATTACACAATAATTACTTTAAAGGTAAGAAACATCTATAACTCTCCTACTATACTGGTTTCACATAGTAGATGCTTCAAACATATTTAATGGCTTACTGAGAAACATCAAATCATGCTCTTCCACCAAACTAATGATTTATCTAGGTAAAATGATGCAGTTATTAAGATGCAAGATTCTGTTTCCCTATTCATATTATCCTTACTTTTCCAGAACCATATAATTATTAGTCACTTAGCACCTCCTTTTGGATATATTAGAGGTATCCTAAATATATTATCTATAAAATTAACTGCATCATATTCCTCTCTAGTCCTGTTCATGTCTCATCTTTGGTCTTGTTCCTTGTCTCAGAAAAGAGATTTATTATATATTTGGTTGTGCAAACCAAAAAACCTGGGAATTATCCTTGTCATTTCCCTTTCTTATACCTCTCTTTCCTAATTCACCACCAAGTTCTCAGATTTAACCTTTAATACATCACCCAAAGTCACTGGCTTCCCTTCATCTCCACCAGTGTCACTTTTGTCTAGGCTAAGGCTGTACTTTGCCTAAATTGCATCTTTAACATCCATCGTCTACTTGCCTCTACTTCAATTTTCCTCTAAAATTCTTCCTTACTCTCCAGTGTTATTATTAAAACATACATGCAAGTATGATTACTTCATGCTTAAAACTCTTTTCATTGTTCTTTTGATAAAAGCCACATGTCCTTAACATTTTCAGTGTGGTAATGTTTAATCATGGCCACTAATTCTTTGACTACCCTCCATCAAGAGCTGAAGTCAATATTTCTTTTTTTTTTTAATACTTTATTCTACATTACAATACTGTATTTGTTCTGCCATACATTGACATGAATCAGCCACAGGTGTCCACGATCTCCCAATGCTGAAGCTCCCTCCCACCTCTCACACCAGAAGTCAATATTTCTTCCTCTTGTATCTGAGAATTACTCAACCAATAGAGTACATTAGAAGTGACATTATATGGCTTCCAAGTCTGGATCATATATGGCCATGCAGTTTTCTTGTTGGTAGAACACTTACTTCTCGAGTACTAAGGTGACAAGTAGGAAGTCGTTTGACCCGAAGACTGATTTGCTAGAGGGGCCACATGTAGACACCTTTTGCCAGCCCCAGCTGTGTCATTCTTCAGTCACCCAACTTCAGTTGCTAGATATGTGAATAAAGAAAGGATCTTGGAAGGGGATGTTTCAGGCCCAACCATTTCATTCTCCAACTGTTCAGGTCATTCAGACACCATGTAACAGAGAAGGGCCATTCTCACCATGCTCTCTCCGTGTTACTGATAGGTACTATCTTTGAGCATAATAAAATGATTATCTAAGTTATAGAGTTGTTTGTTACGCTGTAATAGATAACTGAAACAAACTGAAAGTCACTGCAAGGTCCCTCTTATCAAGCTATCCTGCCTCATCTAACATCATATTCCTCTTCATTTTTACTCTCTAGACAAAATCTCTCTGATTCCTGAACTTGGAGTGCTCCCTTTCACCATATGACCACTGAACAGGCTGCTTCCCTCTGCTATATCCTTTTACTATTCACATTGCTAAACCTTTGCAACACTCAAATCTCAAGTAAAAAATGTTTCCTTACCTCTCTTACTTAGATCATATCCCAAAAATATAGTATTTAATAAGCCAGAAATGTTTTTTTAGCACTTTTTAAAATTACAGTTTTGTATTTGTATATATGATTTATAGTTTAATATGTATTTCCCTCTTCAACATTTAGCCTCAAAAAGAAACCACTTGTGTCTGTGCTAAGCATTGGATATTCAATATTTGAAGTCATATCCCCGGTAACTACTGCAGTTCAGTTCAGTTCAGTTGCTCAGTCATGTCTGACTCTTTGCAACCCCATCAACCGCAGCTTGACAGATCTGCCTGTCCATCACCAACTCCTGGAGTCCACCCAAACTCATGTGCATTGTGTTGGTGATGCCATCCAAACATTTTATCCTCTGTCGTCCATTTCTCCTCATGCCCTCAATCTCTCCCAACCTCAGGGTCTTTTCAAATGAGTCAGCTCTCTGCATCAGGTGGCCAAAGTATTGGAGTTTCAGCTTAAGTATCAGACCCTCCAATGACACCCAGGACTAATCTCCTTTAAGATGGACAGATTGGATCTCCTTGCAATCCAAGAAACTCTCAAGAGTGTTCTCCAACACCACAGTTCAAAAGCATCAATTCTTCTGCACTTAGCTTTCTTTATAGTCCAACTCTCACATCCATATATGACTACTGGAAAAACCATAGTCTTGACTAGATGGACCTTTGTTCACAAAGTAATGTCTCTGCTTTTTAATGTGTTGTCTAGGTTGGTCATAACTGTCCTTCCAAGGAGTAAGTGTCTTTTAATTTCATTGCTGCAATCACCATCTGCAGTGATTTTGGAGCCCAGAAAATTAAAGTCAGCCACTGTTTCCACTGTTTCCCTATCTATTTGCCATGAAGTGATGAGCTTGGATGCCATGATCTTAGTTTTCTGAATGTTGGGCTAAGCCAATTTTTCACTCTCCTGTTTCACTTTCATCACCCCTTTAGTTCTTCTTCACTTTCTGCCATAAGGGTGGTGTCATCTGCATACTCAGGTTATTGATATTTCTCCCAGCCATCTTGATTCCAGCTTTAGCTTTCTCCAGCCCAGCATTTCTCATGATGTATTCTGCATGTAAGTTAAATAAGCAGGGTGACAATATACAGCCTTGACATACCCCTTTTCCTACTTGGAACCAGTCTGTTGTTCCATGTCCAGTTCTAACTGTTGCTTCCTGACCTGTATACAGGTTTCTCAAGAGGCAGGTCAGGTGGTCTGGTATTCTCATCTCCTTCAGAATTTTCCACAGTTTATTGTGATCCACACAGTCAAAGGCTCTGGCATAGTCAATGAAGCAGAAATAGATGTTTTTCTGTATCTCTCTTCTTTTTCCATGATCCAGCTGATGTTGGCAATTTGATCTTTGGTTCCTCTGCCTTTTCTAAAACCAGCTTGAACATCTGGAAGTTCATAGTTCAAGTATAGCTGAAGCCTGGCTTGGAGAATTTTGAACATTACTAGCATATGAGATGAGTGCAATTGTACAGTAGTTTAAACATTTTTGGGGATTGGAATGCAAACTGACCTTTTCCAGTCCTGTGGCTACTGCTGAGTTTTCCAAATTTGCTGGCATATTGAGTGCAACACTTTCACAGCATCATCTTTTAGGATTTGAAATACCTCAACTAGAATTTCATTGCCTCCTCTAGCTTTGTTCATAGTGATGCTTCCTAAGCCCCACCTGACTTCACATTCCAGGATGCCCGGCTGTAGGTGAGTGTGAGTGATCACACCTTCGTGATTATCTGGGTAGTGAAGACCTTTTTTGTACAGTTCTTTAGTGTGTTCTTGCTACCTCTTCTTAATATCTTCTGCTCCTGTTAGGTCCATACCATTTCTATCCTTTATTGAGCTCATCTTGGCATGAAATATTCCCTTGGTATCTCTAATTTTCTTGAAGAGATCTCTAGTCTTTCCCATTCTATTGTTTTCCTCTATTGTTTTGCACTGATCGCTGAAGAAGGCTTTCTTATCTCTCCTCACTATTCTTTGGAACTTTGCATTCAAGTGGGTGTAGCTTTCCTTTTCTCCTTTGCTTTTCACTTCTTTTCTTTTCACAGCTATTTTTAAGGCCTCCTCAGATAAATTTTACTGTTTTGCATTTCTTTTTCTTTAGGATGATCTTGCTCCCTGTCTCCTCTACAATGTCATGAACCTCCATCCATAGTTCATCAGGCACTCTGTCTATCAAATCTAGTCCTTTAAATCTATTTCTCAATTCCACTCTATAGTCATAAGGGATTTGATTTAGGTCATACCTGAATGGTCTAGTGGTTTTCCCCACTTTATTCGATATAAGTCTGAATTTGGCAATAAGGAATTCATGATCTGAGCCACAGTCAGCCCCCTGTCTTGTTTATGCTGACTGTATAGAGCTTCTCCATCTTTGGCTGTAAAGGGTATAATCAATCTGATTTTGGTGTTGACCATCTGATCCAGGAACATATTAGATACTCAGTAAAGATTTACTCTTTGGAAGATTTACTCAGTAAAGATTTACTCCTTTGAAGAAAAGCTATGACCAAGCTAGACAGCATATGAAAAAGCAGAGACATTGCTTTGCTAACAAAGGTCTATCTAGTCAAAGCTATGGTTTTTCCAGTAGTCATACGTGGATGTGAGATTTGGACTATAAAGAAAGTTGAGCGGTGAAGAATTTATGCTTTTGAACTGTAGTGTTGGAGAAGAGTTTTGACAGTCACTTGGACTGCAAGATCAACCCAGTCCACCTAAAGGAAATCAGTCCTCAATATTCATTGGAAGGACTGAGGCTGAAACTGAAACTCCAATACTTTGGTCACCTGATGTGAAGAACTGATTCATTTGAAAAGACACTGATGCTGGGAAAGATTGAAGGTGGGAGAAGAAGGGGCTGAAAGAGGATGAGATGGTTGGATGACAGCACCACCTCAACGGACATGAGTTTGGGTAAATCTGGGAGTTGGTGATGGACTGGCATGGAGGCCTGGCATGCTGCAGTCCATGGGGTCAAAGAGTCGGACATGACTGAGCGACTAAACTGAACTGAACTGAAAGATTTAAATCTTGGTATGTAAAGTGTTGAGCAAATTTCAGAGCAAGTATATATTTCCATTTCTAAGAGGGAATTTGGAAAGGATAAGAGAATAGTACATGTGTGAGTTCTTGCTCTTATTTATCAGGTTTCTTCTGCCAGTTTCTTTGGAGAGCAAATATCCTAAGGCTGAAGAATAAAGGCACACTAATGATTATTATTTTCCAGTTCTAATCACTTCACATTTTAAGACAATGCGCTGTTTCCAGTGTTCAAGAATTAAAAATGAATATTACAGTCATTGCAATCCTCACTTGCTGTTCTCTCAAGCAATCCTTTCATCAGCCTTCCAAAGGGATTATACTTGTCTTACAGATGAGTAAACAGATCCAGAAAACTAGATGAAAGCTGACCAAGTGGCACAGCAAAAATCTTTGCAACATCCAGTTTCTTTATGCTACACTATATTAGCTTCAAATCAACAGGCAGGCAAAGGAAAGGAAATGTGCTTTCCTGCTAGTGGGGGGAATAGTTACAGGCCATTTGCCCCATAACTAGTGAACTATTCTCTCTCCCATAGCTCTATAGCAAAGTCAGGGAAAGGCTTTTGGGAAACAATGAAGTTAATAGTGTTATTCACTAATTATAAAATGAGCAAAATACTGATATTTGATATTTACACAACATCAAATGTTTCCTGGGTAAATCTAAGGACACCACCACCTTATGAACATGATTGCAGTAGAGAAAAAGTGCCCTTAGAGTGCTGTTTGAAAAATGGTATTACTGATACATAAATATCACATAAGAAATTATCTACAAATAAAATTTAAGATCTACTCAAGCTTTAATACAATTACAGATAGTCAAGACAAAAATTAAATCTTATCAATAAGAGTTAAATAATTAATTTGTTTAGCACAAGGTGGCTTGTAGATGCCAGTGAAGCATTTCTCAATGTTCAACTGAAATGATTGGAAACAGAGATAAAGAAGATTCAAATTTAAGATGAAAACAAAAAATAACATTATTAACTTGAAGGTCAATAGAACTAATTGGACAGTCTGTGGCCACCTCATCAGAGAGAAAGCAAAGCCAGCAATTAGGTGGCACGTAGTAAGAATCTTCATAATTTCCCATATATATGAACCCCGGTTGAAAAACTCCAAGTATCCAATAATAATATGATTTACTACAGTATCGCACTGCATTGCTGTTGATTGTTGAAGCAAAAATTATGTCCTTACTCCATCAGTTATGTCCTCTACTCCATCCCTGGTGGCTCAGATGGTAAAAAATCTGCTTGCAATGAGAGACCTGAGTTTGATCCTTGGGCTGGGAAAATCCCCTGGAGGAGGGCATGGCAACCCACTTCAGTATTCTTGCCTGAAGAATCGCCATGGACAGAGGAGCCTGGCAGGCTACAGTCCATGGGGTCACAAAGAGTTGGACATGACTAAGTGACTAAGGACACAAACACACTCGATCAATATATATTTTTATACACAAATGAGCAGAAAATAAAAATGAAAACTACCAATGGTATAGCCCCAACAATGAAAGATCTGCAAGCACTAGAGAACAACAACAAAAAGAGCAGAAGTAAAACTAAGTTTTAGCTTTGTTTCATTTGGGGGGAGGTGTTTGCTTTTATTAATGTATTTAACTGCTAAGAGTACCATATAATGAGAGAATGATAAAGAGAAGGCTCCACCTAGGGTCACTAAGACTACATTTGATGATATATGACAGACTTCTTCTTCCTGGAAATTGGGGATCGGCAGAGAGATGTGCCTGCATCTATCTCTTTTTATTGTAATTCTGAGAAGAGGATGAGACTAGCATCAGATGCACACAGAGAGAAGCTTAAGGGCAAGCCACCCAATTTATTTTGGTCACTACAGAGTCTAGATAGATTTCTCATTCTCTCTCTCTCTCTGTCTTTATCTCTATCTCTCTATCTCTTTTCTGGAGGATGAGTAACAGGAAAAGTGAACATAGAGAAAGAGCATATTAGATAGGAAAGAAAAATAATTCTGAAGGTTAAGAGAAGGAATAGCTCTAAATATGGTTATAAAAAAATTTAGAGGACAGTTTACTATTGTCAACAGAATGCAAGAACACACAGCTTCAACAATATAAGAACAAGAGTAAATTTTAAAAAAATTATATTAAAATTAAAAAATAAAAAGAAAGTTGGGTAAAGATTTTTGATAAAGTTATTATTGATCATTTGTATTCCTTCTATAGTGGATTACCAAGCCAAAACAGCTTTACACTTTCTTCTATGAAAGCATTTTAATTGTTTTCTTTCTTTGTTATTAATAAAATTTATTTTTTTACTAAGCTCTTTTATATTATACTAATATAAAGACCAAAAATGAAAATATAACTCAATTATAAACTTATTTAGTAAAGAAAACCACTCAGTTTTTGTGGCTATATTTTCAGTGCCTGTACAGGATGGTGTAAACTGTAGAACTGAGTATTTACTTTCTACCACATCACAAATGTCACTACATATTTAGCCACCCAATCTTGTTTATTGCTCCCCTGAACAAGATCATTGTTTCTTTAACTCTGTATTACCCTCTAATAAGGATACTGGTTTCCTCTTCCATTCCACACTGATCTGAATGAGAACCAGCACAAATATTCCTTTGAAGAATCAAAGATATCAATTATTAGATCAGCTAAAGATGTCATATTTCTTCCTAATCACTTTAATAACCTTTTATCTGCTAAATAAAAAGGACAAAACATTTAAATATAACACTGTTACCCATAGCAGAGAACTGGAACTGAACAAAGATTACTAATACTAAGCCTCTAAAGACATAATTAATTGCTTAACTTAATGACTCCTGTTAATTATCAGACCATAAACATAGCTGAAATTACAACCTGAACTTGAATCTTAAGAGACAATTTTGACATCATCTTATTTTAAGATTCCTAAATTACTAATGAGTCTTTCTTGATTGGAATATGGGCAAAATGAAAGGTTAGATAAATCAGTTTCTAAAATGTACCATGGTAACAATTTCAGGAGATTATGTGAAAGAATATATATTTTTGGCTTTTTATTTTAAGATAACTGTGTGTTCACATGCAGTTGTAGGAAATGCTACAGAGAGATGCCTTGGACCTTTCAGTCATTTTCCCCAAGGGTAATATTTTACAAAACTCTAGGACGAATCACAGCTATCAACATTAGTATTAATGTCAAGATTCTACCACCACTAGGATCTCTGGTGTTGTCTGTTTATAGTCATGCCTGCCTGCCTTCTATATCTACCTGCCATGGTCTAAAGCCCTGGCATTTACTAGTGTGTTCATTTCTTAATTCTTGTCATGTGAAGAATGTTACATTTGAAATTTTAGATTATGTAATTATATATACATTTACTGAATAACTATATAATCTTTTGATTGACCTTTAGTGACTCAGCATAATTACAGCCAGATTTATCTAAGCTATTATGTCCAAGGATATTTCATTACATTTTCAGAACAGTTTAGTTCAGTCGCTCAGTCATGTCTGAATCTTTGTGACCCCATGACTTGCAGTATGCCAGGTCTTCCTATCCATCACCAACTACCAGAGTTCACTTACTCATGTGCATCAAGTTGGTGATGCCATCCAGCCATCTCATCCTCTGTCGTCCCCTTCTGCTCTTGCCCCCTGTCCCTCCCAGCATCACGGTTTTTTCCAATCAGTCAACGCTTCGCATGAGGTGGCCAAAGTATTGGAGTTTCAGCCTCAGCATCAGTCCTACCAATGAATCTGAGGACTGGTCTCCTTCAGGATGGACTGGTTGGATCTCCTTGCAGTCCAAGGGACTCTCAAGAGTCTTCTTCAGTGCCAAAGTTCAAAAGCATCAATTCTTCAGCGCTCAGCCTTCTTCACAAACCAACTATCACTTCCATACATGACCACTGGAAAAACTATAACTTTGACTGGACGGACCTTTGTTGGCATATAATATCTCTGCTTTTTAATATGCTATATAAGTTGGTCATAACTTTCCCTCCAAGGAGTAACTGTCTTTTAATTTCATGGCTGCAATCACCATCTGCAGTGATTTTGGAGCCCAGAAAATAAGGTCTGACACTGTTTCCCCATTTATTTGCCGTGAAGTGATAGAACCAGATGCCATGACCTTAGTTTTCTGAATGTTGAGCTTTAAGCCAACTTTTCCACTCTCCTCTTTCACTTTCATCAAGAAGCTTTTTATTTCCTCTTCACTTTCTGCCATAAGGGTGGTGTCATCTACATACTCAGGTTATTGATATTTCTCCCAGCCATCTTGATTCCAGCTTTAGCTTTCTCCAGCCCAGTATTTCTCATGATGTACTCTGCATATAAGTTAAATAAGCGGGGTGACAATATACAGCCTTGCCGTACTCCTTTTCCTATTTGGAACCAGTCTGTTGTTCCATGTCCAGTTCTAACTGTTGCTTCCTGATCTCCATATAGGTTTCTCAAGAGGCAGGTCAGGTAGTCAGGTATTCCCATCTCTTTCAGAATTTTCCACAGTTTCTTGTGATCCACACAGTCAAAGGCTTTGGCATAGTCAATAAAGCAGAAATAGATGTTTTTCTGCATCTCTCTTCCTTTTTCCATGATCCAGCAGATGTTGGCAATTTGATCTCTGGTTCCTCTGCCTTTTCTAAAACCAGCTTGAACATCTGGAAATTCATATTTCAGATATTGCTGAAACCTGGCTTGGAGAATGTTGAGCATTACTTTACTAGCATGTGAGATGAGTGCAATTGTGTGGTCGTCTGAGCATTCTTTGGCATTGCCTTTTTTGGGATTAGAATGCAAACTGACCTTTTCCAGTCCTGTGGCCACTGCTGAGTTTTCCAAATTTGCTGGCATATTAAGTGCAGCACATTCACAACATCATCTTTCAAGATTTGAAATATCTCAGCTGAATTCCATCACCTCCACTAACTTTGTTCATAGTGATGCTTTCTAAGGCCCACTTGACTTCACATTCCAGGGTGTCTGGCTATAGGTGAGTGATCACACCATCGTGATTATCTTGGTCATGAAGATTTTTTTGTACAGTTATTCTGTTTTCTTGCCACCTCATCTTAATATCTTCTGCTTCCGTTAGGTCCATACCATTTCTGTCTATGAGCCCATCTTGACATGAAATGTTCCTTTTGTATCTAATTTTTCTTGAAGAGATCTCTATTCTTTCCCTTTCTATTGTTTCCTCTACTTCTTTGCATTGATCGCTGAGGAAGGCTTTGTTATCTCTCCTTGTTATTCTTTGGAACTCTTTTCTTTTCTCCTTTGCTTTTTGCTTCTCTCCTTTTCATAGCTATTTGTAAGGCCTCCTCTGACAGTCATTTTGCATTTTTGCATTTCTTTTCCATGGAGATGGTCTTGATCCCTGTCTTCTGTACAATGTTATGAACTTCCACCCATAGTTCATCAGGCACTCTCTATCAAAGCTAGTCCCTTAAATTATTTCTCACTTCCACTGTATAATCATAAGGGATTTGATTTATGTCATTCGTGAATGGTCTAGTGGTTTTCCCTACTTTCTTCAATTTAAACCTGAATTTGGCAATAAGGAGTTCATGATTTGAGTGACAGTCATCTCCCGATCTGTTTTTGCTGACTGTATAGAGCTTCTCCATCTTTGCCTCAAAGAATAAAGAAAAAAATATATATATATATATAATCAATCTGATTTTGGTGTTGACCATATGGTGATGTCCATGTGTAGAGTCTTCCCTTGTGTTTTTCGAAGAGGGTGTTTGCTATGACCAGTGCATTCTCTTGGCAAAACGTATTAGCCTTTCCCCTGTTTCATTCCATATTCCAAGGCCAAATTTGCCAGAATCTGGTCCACTTGAGAAGGATATGGCAAACCACTTCAGTATTCTTGCCTTAAGAACCCCATGAACAGTATGAAAAGACAAAATGATAGGATACTGAGAGAAGAACTCCCCAGGTCATTAGGTGCCCAATATGCTACAGGAAATCAGTGGAGAAATAACTCCAGAAAGAATGAAGGCTTGGAGCCAAAGCAAAAACACTACCCAACTGTGGATGTGACTGGTGATAGAAGCAATGTCCAATGCTGTAAAGAGTAATATTGCATAGGAACTTGGAATGTTAGGTCCATGAATCAAGGCCAATTGGAAGTGGTCAAACAGGAGATGGCAAGTGTGAAGTCAACATTTTAAGAATTAGTAAGCTAAAATGGACTGGAATGGGTGAATTTAATTCAGATGACCATTATATTTACTACTGTGGGCAGGAATCCCTTAGAAAAAAATGGGGTAGCCATCATGGTCAATAAAAGAGTCTGAAATGGAGTACTTGGATGCAGTCTAAAAAATGACAGAATGATCTCTGTTTGTTTCCAAGGCAAACCATTCAATCTCATGGTGATCCAAGCCTATGTCCCAACCAATAACACTGAAGAAGCTGAAGTTGAATGGTTTTATGAAGACCTACAAGACGTTTTAGAACTAACACCCAAAAAAGTTTTGTTTTCATTACATTTTCAGTTCAATTCAGTCGCTCAGTCATGTCCGACTCTTTCCGACCCCATGAGTCACAGCACACCAGGCCTCCCTGTCCATCACCAACCCCCGGAGTTCACTCAGATTCATGTCCATCGAGTCAGTGATGCCATCCAGCCATCTCATCCTCTGTCAGCCCCTTCTCCTCCTGCCCCCAATCCCTCCCAGCATCAGAGTCTTTCCCAATGAGTCAACTCTTAGCATGAGGTGGCCAAAGTACTGGAGTTCCAGCTTTAGCATCATTCCTTCCAAAGAAATCCCAGGGCTGATCTCCTTCAGAATGGACTGGATGGATCTCCTTGCAGTCCAAGGGACTCTCAAGAGTCTTCTCCAACACCACAGTTCAAAAGCATCAATTCTTCGGCACTCAGCCTTCTTCACAGTCCAACTCTCACATCTGTATATAACCACTGGGAAAACTATAGCCTTGACTAGATGGAACTTAGTCAGCAAAGTAATAATCTCTGCTTTTTAATATGCTATCTTGGTTAGTCATAACATTACATTTTACCACTACCCAAATTATTATACAATTTTATCATCTCACCCACAATGTATGAGCTATTTTCACCATATTTGATATTGCTACTATTTTTTAAAATTTCAGCCATTCTGAGAGTGTGTAGTTGCATACCATTGTGGTTTAAATCTATATTTTCCTAATGTTTAATGATGCTAAACATTTTTCATGTGCTCATTTTCCATCTGTCTGTCCTTATTAGTGAAATGTCTGCTCTTATCTGTTGCTCACTTTATAACTGGATTGCATTTTGTTTGTTCATTTTACTGTTGATTTTTGAGAGTTCTTTGCATATTTTAAATTTAAGTCCTTTGTTGAACCTGTGATTTTCAAATACTGCCATCCACTCTGTAATTTGTCATTTTATCTTTTTCACAGGGTCTCTCAAAGAGCAAGTAGTTTTAATATTGATGAGTTGTATGATGTTCTTTTAAACGGGGAACAGGACAATATTCTGTTTCTTGGAGATTTCTTGCAGTATTTTATCAAGTTCTATGAGGTTCACCAGTATTCTTATCTCTAACATCAGTGTCATTTCTAGTAAATCAAGTCCTCAAGCTAAGGAAAGTGCAGTGGTTCCTATAGCTTATCTTTGAGAAAACTCACTTGCAACTATCGATTATAAATTTCAGTATACTGAATTGTTCCTTTGCAGTGTTTATCCATATGAGTCTATAAAAGAGCCAAGTCCTGGGTAGGCCAAGTCATGGATTCCCAAATGTATGGGACATCTGGTGATCAGGTTTCCCACTTTTCCCTGTGTACTTCCATGGCCTAAGTAATACACTTGAGTTTGAAAAAACTGGAGTTTATCTTTAAGATTATAACAGAAAAGGAAGAGAGTGCATCTCTAAAACCTTAATAAATTACTGTACACATATACTGTTGATTCCCCACTATGTGAGTAGATATGAATCTTGGTGCATGGAGAAGCTAAAAATAATGACAAGGATTAGGAGTTTAATTTGTGGGACCCAGCATGAAGGCAAATGAGAAACTCTTTGTTCAAATATTATTTAAAAATTCAAAATGGTGACAGCACCTTGAAACCAAGCACAGAGTCCTTCTCAGAGTGAGGACTTGTGCTAATGCACAGATTGAATGTTCATGAAACTGGCTCTAATATTGAAAACAGATCTTCTACTGTAAGATAAACATCTGTGCTGAGAATTGATAAGAGGATGACATTAGAGTTGGTACTACTGGAAAGTGAAGTGTACAAACCTATCAAGTTCTCTTTAGTCTGATACAGAGCAATATCCTTACCCATTTGCCTATTTGACAGGCAGAAAGGAGTGTTTTTACAGATAACACAAGGGATAGCATTTCTTTCTTCAGTTAGACAGATTATAAACATTATATCTATTTAAGTTATATAACTTTTATAATATTTATAACTTAATTCTCTTTTTAAAGATTTAATTTTTAGTAGGCATGGTGCTAGTTTTTATAAAGGCAAAATCAGTTCAGTTGAGACTTTTAAGGGTTTGAGTATTTGTCCTACATCTGGGTCAACTTTGTCTCAGAGACTATGTGGCAACTTACGTTTTAAATAAGGGAAGTATTACAAAGTGGGTAGTTAATCTGTATCATCAAATGGCTGAGGATTCTTTAATGGGGCCAAGAAGGCTTTCTTACTGCTAATGGTGGTAGGATTAGTGATTGAATTATAGCTTGTTTGTCCACTAGGAAATGGGTCTCTCATCCCTACAACTGAAGACATATATTCTCTTCAGAACAAAGTGGTAATTGTGGACACAGAAAGTATACTACTTCCTTGGACAGCCCTTATGCAGGAAAAGGGCATTATTCTGTTTCTATTTTCTGTGTTATTGAGCCAATTCTGGGCAATTAATTGTCCAATGGTTCTTTCTCTTACAATATCACCATATGCTCTTATCTGTTTTTTTTTTTAAGTTAGATATTTTCACTTAGACTTTCACTTCATGATTTATCTAATTAAAGTTGGAGGACCATCAGGTTTTATATGGTGTTTTCTCCTTCTTCAGTCAATTCTATCTTAAAATGATCTGTATCCTGCAACTTAATTGAAGAAGTAGAAGTTCAGAGAGTGCTCTGGTTTTTCATGGTTCAATTTATTGAAAGTTCTTGAATACCTGTAGAGAAATTAGAGAGGGTAATGGATACGTCTTTTTCCCTTCTAATATTGGATATACCTTACAAGTTTGTAATATTACTCAGCCATAAAAAGAAACAAAATTGTGAAATTTACAGAGATGTAGATGGACCTAGAGCCTAAAGACTGAAGTCAGAAAGAGAAAAACAAATATTGTATAATATCTTTTATATGTGAAATCAAGAAAAGTGATACAAATGAACTTAATTGCAAAGCAGAAATAGAGAACGGAAATATGGATACCATGGGGAGAAGGTGGGATGGGATGAACTGAGAGTTGGGATCGACACATATGCACTGTGCATACATGCTTGCCAAGTCACTTCAGTCATGTCCAACTCTTTGCGACCCTATGGACTGTAACTCACCAGGCTCCTTTGTCCATGGGATTTTCCAGGGAAGAATAGTGGAGGGGGTTGCCATGCCCTCTTCCAGGGGATCCTCCCAATATACACACTGTGTGCGTGCTAAGTCGCTGCAGTCGTGACTTACTCTGAGATCTCATAGACACAGCAGCCCACCAGGTTCCTCTGTCCATGAAATTCTCCAGACAACAATACTGGAGTAGGTTGCCATGGTTCTTCAGGGGATTTTCTTGACCGAGGGACCGAACAGGATCTCTTGTATCGAAGACAGAGTCTTTATCATCTGAGCCATCAGGGAGCCCCAAGGCAACTACACTCCAATAAAAGAAAAAAGCTTGGGACAGCCCAGATTGTCCCTAAAATCCAGAACAGATTCTGTTTTTCTTTATTTATAAGATTGGATTTGAAACCAAGAAATATTAGCTGTTAATACCTTAGGGAACACAGAGAGATCACATCCTATTTTAATTCCACCATATATAAATGTATATTTTTCAGTTAATGCTAGGTCAAGTTGGACTAAATCTTCTTTTGTAACCTAAAATGAAGATATTATTTGTAAGTGTTCCTTGTGTATTTGAAAAAGAAAATGTATAGTCTCTGATTTCTGTTAAATAAGAATTTCTGAATATATTAAATTAAGCCAAATTGCACTGTGTACATTGTGTGTGTGTATGTGTGTATCTGTATTTTTCTTCTGCTTAATTTCTCAGTTCTTGAAAGAAGAGTGTGGCTAGTTGTGAATTTCATACATTTTTACATTATGCGTCTTGAAGTTACTTTTGAGATCCCCTGTTTAACATAGAACTTTAATTTTTTTCTGACTTTATTGAGGTATTATTGAGAATTTAAAGGTGTATGTATTTACATTGTAAATTTGATTTTTAAATGTACAGTGTGATGATTTAATAAGCAAATATACTGTGAAATGACTACCACAGTCATCACATACATAACATCTGAAGGAAGATTATCTGATTTTTTTTTTTTTTTTGCATTCTGTCTCTGTGGAGTTTTATACACTTGGTTTTTATTTCTACTTTATTGACTTTTGGTTGGATTAATTGAGTTCCTGTTTTCTTATTCTAAGTTTTACTTCTGCAGGCTTGACAGTTACATACTTCCAAATTCAGTCTTTTAGTAGCTACTTTTTTTATTTTATTTTTACTTTATTTTACTTTACAATATCGTATTGGTCTTGCCATACATTGACATGAATCCACCACGGGTGTATACGAGCTCCCAATCCTGAATCCCCTTCCCACCTCCCACCCCATATCATCTCTCTGGATCATCCCCGTGCACCAGCCCCAAGCATCCTGTATCCTGTATCAAACATAGGCTGGTGCTTTGTTTCTTACATGATAGTATGCATGTTTCAATGCCATTCTCCCAAATCATCCTACCCTCTCTATCTCCCTCAAGGGCCAAAAGTCCATTCTATACATCTGTGTCTCTTTTGCTGTCTCACATACAGGGTCATCATTACCATCTTTCTAAATTCCATATATATGTGTCAGTATACTGTATTGGTGTTTTTCTTTCTTTTGAAATTTATCACATAACATAAATTAGTGCATATGCTCAGTTGCTTCAGTCATTTCTGACTCATTGCAACCCTATGGACTGTAGCACACCAGGCTCCTCTATCCATGGGGATTCTCCAGGCAAGAATACTGGAGTGGGTAGCCATGCTCTCCTCCAGGGAATCTTCCTCACCCAAGAATTGAACCCACATCTCTTATATCTCCTGCACTGGCAGGCTGGTTTTTTACGACTCACACCACCTGGGAAGCGCATACATAAACTTATAAACCTCTGATTAAATTAGTACTTTATATATTTATCTTGGAAAACAAAAGAAGATTAGAATATTTTAACTCTGATTGGCCCACTCTGAAAATATATTTTAAGATATCTGTAGACCTGTCTGTGTGTTTTTACCAGGTATGTTACTCATTTTTGCATCTCAAAGATTCCAATCAGTTGAAAATCATTTTGGACTACTTGTCATAGTGGCCAGATTACAGCGACTTTAATAAATCAGGAGTTAACTTTATCATGTCTAAGAAGTTTGGAAATAGGCAGTTCAGAGGTGTGTCTGTGATTCAATAAAGTCATTAGAGATTGTTAAAGAACAATAGTACTGGACAAGATGGCCAGAGTTGATTTATTCAGATACTATTGCCAGCAATAGAGAATAGACTACACACAAGTCTGGATCCCCAGTTCTGCTGAAACAAAGGTCAGGAGAGATTTTAAGAGCTAGGGTCATCAGTGTTTCTTAATTAACATTACCCAGAGGAAAAGCAAAACTTCTCTCTTCCTGGCAACACATAGTTTTTAACTAGGTGAAAGCCATCTGCTGAAGTTCAGCTCCTATCTTTCAGCAGAGACTGATATATAGGTTCCTATCTTTCTTTGATGCTTACATTTCAGAGAGATGATACTCAGGTCCTTGGGAAAGAATCTCTTGGGTCTTAAAACTTGACAGAGGCTTTTAAGGAGATTAATATACATTTCAAATCTGAAAGATAGGATTTACAGTTACAAATTTTCTAAAATAAATGTGGTAAGAAAAGGGGACTCAAAGGCTAAGTACCAGGAAGAAACTTGTCTACAATTTAGTCAACCTGAAGGGGACATTATGACCATCTTGGTCAGGATCCAGAACTTTCTCCCTGTTTGCAAACCACCTTTGGTGTGTTGCTTCTAAATTCAAAGTCACAGGAGGGCTGTAAGACTCTACCCACAATGCTTGTATCCCAGATTGGAAATAAAATGTGAAAAGTAAAATGGCAGTTTTCAAATCTGGACCAACTACCTTAAAGGAAATACTGGAAGCGCTACCCAGTAACTTCTGGTTACATTTCTTTCCCTTTTGGTCTTCAATGATGCTGGAAAATTGCATACTTTAAGCAATGAATAAAATCAGTTCAGAGGAAAATG
Organism: Nanger dama; assembly: GCA_917880005.1. NCBI lineage: Eukaryota > Metazoa > Chordata > Mammalia > Artiodactyla > Bovidae > Nanger > Nanger dama. The sequence goes on along the minus strand of CAKJTW010000006.1, from coordinate 57,681,159 downwards.
AGAATTCTGTTTTAAAGATGAAGGTGAAATGGAATATTTGATATCCTATACAGTCTCTGCGACAGCCCCTATTTAACTACACATATATTTACAGGTCCTTTTTCTATTAATAAAAGTACTTATTTCCTTGCCAAAAGGTAACAACTCAGTTTCTACATTTGGTAAGTGCATCCAGCTCAATGCCCAAGTATATCAGGTCTCCATGTAGCTTCTGTGATCTGGTCAATTGTAAATTAATTATGTTTATCTGTCATCCCATTGCAAGATACCTAATATAAGATAGGGAAAGTATAAAAAGAAAACAAATAAATGTAATAAAAATGTCTGTTTGAATAGGAAGTATATCACCGTCACTGAGCCAGAACAATAAGCCTAACCTATTTGGAAGAAAGAGTAGGAAATCTCTTCCTAGCAGTGAAGTACGTTCTATGAGTAACTCATCTGGTGATCTCTGTACTGCCTTCCATTTCTTTCCACAGCCTCTGGCTCTTTCATCCAAGAACTACATTTGCCCATTTTCTCTCATGGTCCAACAAAGTAAGCATGGGCAAGGTTGTTCCCCCTGGGATCCACATAGATTTAATGACTTCATTCCTTTTGGCAGAGGTTTGGAGGCAGGTTATTGTGGTAATTTAACAGTAAGAGACTATTATAAGCCTGACTTAGCAGTCTTTAGAAAAATTATTTTCAGACCTTGGTAGAAGTTCAATGTATTTGCTTCTGGTCAGGCTCATGATCAAGTAAATACAGCCAAAGGCTAGACTGAATATTTTGTATAAAGCTAAGAAATTCTCTCCAACTTTCTGGCTTCTATACTCTGCCTATTCCCTTACTACTGCTGCTGCTGCTGATGCTAAGTCGCTTCAGTCGTGTCCGACTCTGTGTGACCCCATAGACAGCAGCCCACCAGGGTCCCCCGTCCCTGGGATTCTCCAGGAAAGAACACTGGAGTGGGTTGCCATTGCCTTCTCCAATGCATGAAAGTGAAAAGTGAAAGTTAAGTCGCTCAGTCGTGTCTGACTTTGCGACCCCATGGACTGCAGCCTACCAGGCTCCTCCATCCGTGGGATTTTCCAGGCAAGAGTACTGGAGTGGGTTGCCGTTGCCTTCTCCAGCCTATTCCCTTAGCTCCTAATTAATAGTGGCTACTTGGAGACTATTTGAAATAAAAGCCTCTGTCTGAAAGTAATGCTGTTAAGTGACCACTGCTGTGCTGTATGTGATTATGCTTTCAGAAATTTCACCATTTGTTCCACTAGACTGAAGCATTTATGCTGTAAATTATTCTTGTTATATTGCCAATGTTTTTGAGAATTATTGTGGATCCCTAGGGACATCATCTATGAAATGCATATAATCCCAAAATGAACCCTAGAATTTTGTATGCTTTGAGGGGACACACAAACAAAAGAGATGATTTATTCTGAGATACTGGACAGTTGAGAGGCAGCAATTAAAGAATGGCAACCAATTTCAATTTATAGAAACAAAGTTTCTTTGGAAATTTCCATTTTATTTGTAGTCTTTTGGGTGATAAGCAAAAGTACAAATTTGAACTTAGAAGTTTTGTAAAAAAAAAAAAAGATCTCGAATATAATAATGATAATGGCAGTGATGAATAAGACAAGTTTCAGAGCTGGGCACTGTGCTAAGATTTTACATGGAATATATCACTTCATTCTCAAACAAGTTGCTGTTTCATGTTTTGGAAGGTGATTACTAGAACCTCTCATCTGCTTCAGAAGTAAAACATTTAAATTACTTAGTTCTGGCACAGTTCCTGTGCATTTACATGAAAGTCAAGTCTATAGTAAGGAAACAAAAGGCATGAAATTATGTATCTGATGCATCCTGTAATGTTTACCATCTATGCCCATTTTTTGTTGTTATTTTAATTTTAGGTGTCTATGCAACACTTTAAGACCACATGATTCTCTAAGGGTCTTTTATTAAAATCTGTCGAATGTTGATCCTTTTATAATGGACACTGCCTACTCCAGCTGTCACTGTGGCAGCAAGATGTGTATTAACCGTGACTTTCAAGCCAGAAAGTTTCACATTTGTTTTGACAGCCTACAGTGAATTCTCTACCAAAAGCAATTTCTTGTGAGAGTATTATGAACAAGTCCTTGCACAAAGGAAAACGTGGGTAAGTTTTGATGTGAGAACTTGCCTTCTCTATACAGCCTTATATTATTGACCAAGGCTGTTGTCTAACAAATGAACCATTTTATAAACCCAGTTCGTTTTCAGGATGGTACATTTAGCTTTTAAACTGTCTTTTTAGGTTAAGACAGCAAGAATGTTGTAGAGAAGATGAACAGAATTTTGTTACTTGTAAAGCATAACCTGTGTCAATGATTTCCTTGTCATACAGTGTTTTGCTATAGAACATAAAACAAAGGCTGATGAAAGAAGTATACATTACCCTCTCTCTGTAAAGAAATGCAGCATGATGATGCTGAATTAAAAAGCACACAAAAGAAAAAATGGAAATATCTGGCTATCTAAAAATAAGAAACTGAGTTTCTGTGTGTGTGTGTGTGTGTGTGTGTTGGTGGGAGTGAGGTGAGGAATGCAAACAGTAAATAGGAAAAAAAATACTTGCAACATTTTGTATCAGGTAATTTTTTATCATTTATCATGTGTCAAACACAGTATTGTTTTTTCACAGCAACCCTGTGAATTAGGTATTATAGGTTGAATTGTATCCCCTGGAAATTCATATGTTGAAGGCCTGATGCCTATTATGGCAAAATGTGAGCTTCTTTAGAAGTAGGGTCATTGCAGATGTAAGGAGTTTTCCTAAAATGAGACCATACTGGAATAGGATGGACCCCCTAATCCAAAATGACTGTGTTCTCATAAAAAATAAATATAGGTACAGAGAGAAACAGGGAGATGGCCATATGAAGACTGAAGCTATTCTGCTACAAGCCTAGGAAAGCCAAAAATTGCTGGAAAACCACCAGAAGCTAGAGTTGAGATAGAGTACAGATTTTCCATCACAACCCTTGGAAGAAACCAACAGCTGGCACCTTGATTTCAGACTTCCAGCCTCCAGAACTGAGAGACAATATGTTTTTATTGTTTTAGCCACTGGTTTATAGTACTTTGTTATGGCAATCCTAGAAAACTAATACAGTATTATCATTATTCCCACTTTTAGATTAGAAAAGACATGTTCAGAAAGTTTCAGTAATTGTTTTATGGTCATGAACTTAGTAAATGATTTAATGGGTATTACAACTAGGCCTTTCTAATGCCAAACTACCTGTTTTATATGATTGTAGACTAGGTAAAAGAGCATTCTAGGTAGTAGGAATAGCCAGTGAAAAAAATATGGAGATAAGAGTGAGGTGTTTTGGGAACTGGAGAATAATTTTATAGAGAGAAAGATTAAGGTCAAGGGGTTCAGGAAGTGAGTGGAAGAGACAGAGCAATTGTTCTACTTGAGATGACTCTTTTATGCAATATTCAAAGTTGATTTATCCGCCATAGCTGACAGTGGTTTTATCGATACTAGTTCATGTTCCCAGGAAGATTTCCAAAGTGATTTTTGAACAAGCTATCTGAGTGCTGTATGCGCCTTATTCAGATCATTTCTTATCCAGTGACACACTGTTCATGCAGAAAGCAGTCTCATTGATCCACAGTGCAGATATCAAATGGAGAGTGAGTTCAAATGTTTATTCACAATTCTTAGTTGCCTTTGGACTCTTCATGAAAACTCTTCCTCATGGAATAGATCCCTTCATTTTCCCTCTGTTCTTATTATTGTATACCTCATTATATTCCTGATTTCTAGGCATAGACATTACTCTGGCATTCAGCTTTCAGTACCTGCCTAATTAATCCCACTATTAACTGAATTTATATTTTTCCTGCCTGTGGCTTTTGTATAGCCAGTCTAGAAGACATAACACACTATTATTTGGTTTAGAATTCTTTCATCTTGTTTCAAACACAAATTTGTATAATTTTATATGTTTTAAAGCCAATTACTCAAGTATACTTTTCTCTCTGAACACCACCCTACATGCAGTCCAATGTTCCATTTCTGATACAAGCATCTCTGTTTATGTTTCTCCATTTTTCTTAAGCCACAAAATGTGCTTTATGTGTTTCTTATATATCTAATAGAGTGGAGTAGCAAAAGAAAAATTAGGAAGCACTGCTTATACATAAATAAAAGCAAATATTAGGTTATAGCTTTGAATTTCCCTGGTATCTCAGGAGTAAAGAATCTGCCTGCAATGCAGGAGACACACGAGACATGGATTTGATCCTGGGTCGGGAAGATCTGAAGGAGGAAATAGCGACACACTCCAGTATTCTTCCAAGAAAACTCTATAGACAGAGGAGCCAGGTATGTTACAGTTCGTGGGATCACAAAGAGTCAGACATGAGAGACCATACACATACACACAAATTGTTTACAGCATAAAATAGTAAATGATAATGAAAAGAAAAAAAAAAATCTTACAAATTAAAAGACATGGAAGATGACAATTGGCTTTAGGAATTTACTTAATTGCCAAAACATTTAAAATATCTAAATGACTATTTCAATGTAATTTGTGGTAGTGAAGCTGTTGCAGGAAAGGGGACCCCTTCCAGGGCCCGAAACTGGGCTCTTGTCTAACACTTGGAAATGAATTGTCCGAGGAGATGCATCTGCTGACAAAGCAAGAGATGTTCTTGGGAAAGGGAACCCAGATGGAGAGCAGTAGGGTAAGGGAAACACAGAAGAACTGCTCTGCCACATGGCTTACAGTCTTGGGTTTTATGGTGATGGAATTAGTTTCTGGGTTGGTCTTAGTCAATCATTCTGACTCAGAGTCATCCTTGGTGGTGCATGCCTTGTTCAGCCAAGATGGATGAGGAAAGAAGGATTCTGGGAGGTGGTTGGACACGCGGAGTCTCATTTTGACCTTTCCCAAACTCTTCCAGTTGGTGGTGGCTTTTTAGTTCAGTGTTCCTTAGCAGTACCTCCTGTCGTAAAACAACTCATGCAGATAGTCACTATGGTGCCTGGCCAGGGTGGGCTGTTTCAGTCAGTGCGCTTCCCCTAACAAAGCCACTGTTCTAATGTACTTCAGTTTCCTTAAGGCAGCTAATTTATGGTAGATGTCAGGTCACTGCAACCAATATTTTCTTACACCGACAGCTAATAAAGGCTAGTCCTACTATGTACTAAGTTCAGGTATATAGCAAGAAAAACAAATCTTATCTACACAGATTTTTCAGAAACGTCCAATTAAAATAAATAAATTTATATTTAAATTTAAAAAAAAACAAGCTGGAAATACAATTATTATAGAATGACATTATACTAAGTACTCTGTTAAAATGAATAGAATGATAAAATTAAATGCAACTGGTAGACATGTCTTTAGTTGCAGGGTCAAAGACTTGAAGGATAAAACTAGTCCCGCTATTCAGAGTTGGAAAAAATAATAATTTGTACTTGTTTTCTTTTGCTGCTTAATATATTAGCACTTGGTGGTGGTGGTGGTTTGGTTGCTAAGTGGTGTTTGACTATTGTGACCCACCAGTCTCCTCTGTCCATGGAAGTTCCCAGGCAATAATACTGGAGTGGGCTGTCCTCCTCCAGGGGATCTTCCCTACACAAGAATAGAACCTACATCTCCACCAAGCCCATGTCTCTGTCATACTCATGTCTCCTTCACTGCAAGTGGATTCTTTACCACTGAAACACCAAGGAAGCCCAACTTAGTGGCTTAAAAAATACAGCCATGTATTAGCTCACAGTTCTGTTGGTTAAATGTCTAGCAGGCTAAACTGGGTTCTTGTTTAGCCAGAAGTTTTCACTTTCATCTCAGGTTCAAAAGATTTGTTAACAAAATAAGCCATGTGTTATATACAAATAAATAATATAAATATTTATTAGAGAATTATCTAGCTTACTTTCAACATACTAACATTAACAGAGAAGAAAAATAGAAAGAACATCACCAAACTGGGTTTTGACTAACATCTAGACTTAAACAGTGCTGGGAAGTCCCATGTCACAGCACATCTAGAGTCCCAACTGAGAAAGGGTCCCAGGCAGCAAGTCCACTCCATGGGTGAGACCAAAGATTGCAGTTCAGGGTTCCTGTTCATAATCCCAGGACAGAAGGAAACTGATACCATCATCAGTGACCAAATTACAGCTCTGATTTCATGTTAATGCTGTTTGTTTTGTTGTGCAAAACTTGGAATGTGGTTAAGCCTGGAGCTTTGTTGGCCAGGCCCCCTCCAGGGTCTCAACAATCTCAAGATTTCTCCCCCATCTTATCTATAGTACTACAAGTCTTGCAACGACAGCAGGCAGTCACTCCCAGTCAGGGCAGTGTACAGGCAGGTTAGAAGCGAGGTCAGAGGCCTGCTTTGCTTTGTCTCTGAAGCCTAAATAAGATTATTAATTTAATTTCCCTAACAGTTCTCTGCTCAAGTATGACAAGTTCTAAATTAAAGGTTGGCTGGCTGAGCTTTTATCTGGAGTCATCGAGAAGAATCTGCTTTCAAGTACATTTAAATTGTTGACAGAATCCAGTTCTTTATGGCTATAGGTTTGAGGTTCCCAGTTTCTTGCTGGAGCAGCCATCAGTCAACCATTCTCAGCTTCCAGCCACCTGCATTCCTTCTCATATGATTCACCTATCTCAATTCATCAATAGGGTATTGAATCCTTCTAATGCTTCCAATATCTTTGATTTCTTCTGCTTTTCTTTCAGAGGGACTTATCTGCTTTTATAAGCTCATGTGAGTAGATTAGGCAAATCTGAATAATCTATATTTTTTAAAGCACAACTTTGGCCTATAGCATAACACAATCATGGGAGAAATATATAATCACATTCATGGCCTTAGTGGATTTAAAGGCTTGAAATTTGGGGGACATTTTTAGAATTGTGCCTTCTATAGAATTCTAAAGACTAATATATACACCTAAGAGCTTAGCTTAGTTTGCTGCTATCTTTGCTTACTTTTGCCTGTTGAAATTCTGAAGAACCACTGTATGCTTTTGAAGTCATAATATCAAAAAGGAAGGCATGGGGAACCATTTAGGAGAGAAAGGAGGTGCTGATAGTGACAAAATCTAGGAATTTGTGGAGCAGGTTAATTGAAGGCCTTAAACACAATGCTGATGAATGAGTTATGAGTCAGCATTTATGGGATCACATCTATGCTGTCTCACAAAATTCTGATCTGGTTTCATCCTATTTCAGCTTGCCAGCATAACAGGGCTCAAGTCCATTGGCAAAATTATTAAATTCTCCTCCAAGAAAAGCAAAAGGGAATTTGGCACTGTAGATGTTACACTGAGTCTGCTATTGAATCTACTATTTGGTATTGTACAGTGTGTAAAATTGAAGAAAAATTTTACTCGTTATAGAAGAAGAAATTTAAAGCTCCTGGGTGGTCAAGCAGTGACTCTTCCTTGTAAGAAACATGAAAAACTAAATTTTCAATACATTGTACTTTGGATAAGTTGTCTATTTACCTACTTTCTTAGCTCTAGTAGAGAATTATACCTATTTCATAAAATTCAATATCTAACCCATAAGACAGTTTAATATATGTGCATCAGTTCAGTTCAGTCGCTCAGTCGTGATGTGCATATGCCTTGCATTATGCCTGACAAATAGCTTCTACTCCAAATCCTAAGTCCTTTATTATTTTCCCTTCTTTGAGCCCAAAGTCTTCTTAACTATAGCAAAGTAGAAAGGAACCTCTGTTCCTTGTCTGTATTTGTAAGACAATCTATGATTTTACTGTTAACATTTATTTAAAGGTATGGATTGACATTTACAGGTTGCATTATATTTTGTTGTGCGGGGTTTTCTAATTAAAGCATTCAGGATTGGAGTTTATAATCTATCACATGGTTATTTAAATACCACCAATGTAAAAAAAAAAAAAAAAAACTGTGGAAAAAACTCATGAAATTGATTGTCCCAGGGCTGAGTGGCAGCTAGAGTGACTCTGCATGTGGACTACAATAGAAAATGGGAAAAACCAGGTAGTATACTGGTTTTCTGGGCCTAGTGCTCAGATACTGGACATGTTTGATTTTTCACATAAAGTATCACTGTGCTCAGTTTCTCCTTTGAATTCAAGCTAGAATTGATGTTTCCCACAAGCACACAGATCATATGACTTTCCCATCACTGCAACTATGCAAAGAACCATGATACCTGGTTAGAGAAACCAAAACTTCAGTGAAAAAACTCCAATCCTTCTCAGCATGTCACAAAGAGGACCACCAATACAGAAGGTTGCTTTTAGCAAATATTAACCATATTTACATGAAACAGGTGATTCATGAAAGCTAATGTTAACACACAACATTAAAATATTTATATTTATTTTCATCAAATATGTTTATTACTCTTAAAACTCTCATTTTTAATCTTAAGTGAGGACAACCCATATTGGTTTTTAGAACTGGGAAACTGCCTGGACTGAGAGTGAAGACAGAAGGAAAACAAACAAACAAACAAACAACACCTATATTTGAGGATTTAAATACCTATTATTGTGATATTCTAAAGCAAAATTTCAAGTAGTCCCATATTTCCCTGAGATCCCTCTAACTATCCCTGGATTCTGGAAAAGTAGAAAGAATCAGAATGAGATTTGCTCCTTGGCCCAAAACACATTTAGAAAATTGCTACGATAGGTCTACATAGTACACAAATTACTACTTAGGTTCCCTTTTCTCAGAAGTAGCTTATGGACACTTCATGATCTACTCTCCAGTTTGGGAAAATCTTCAGTAACTTTTGAAGGAATAAGTATAAGAACACGGAGAAGAATAAATGTGACCACCAGACAACTGTGAACGAAGGAAAGGAGGTAAAAGAAACTATCGTGATGGAGTTAAATTAAAAAGTTCTTGGCTGATTTGCTTGCTAAAAAATCCACAATCTTGGTCCCATAGCTAGTTGAGCATCTATTTATTCTATCTTTTTATCCAAAAGACTATGTATGGGAAGTCATGATACTACCCAGAATGAAGGAAAAAATGGAGAGGATAATTAATTTAGATGATTGAGCCCCCACTTTGCTGTGATTCATGTATATGATAAATATCTGTGACATGTGTACTCAGTAGTTCCTGACTCTTTTAGACCCTGTGTACTGTAGTTTGCCATGCTCCTCTATCCACTGGCTTCTCCAGGTAAGAATATTGGAGTGGGTTGCCATTTTCTCCTTCAGGGGATCTTCCTGACCTAGGGGTCGAATCCTCATCTCTTACATCTCCTTGCATTGGCAGGTGGGTTCTTTAACCACCCAGTCACCTGGGAAGCCAGTAAATACTTATTGAAGTCCTAATATTAGCCCAGGTGGGGAACAAATATTTCCAGTAATCACATGCAATGACAGGAAATGACTTTTGGTCAATTTCTAGGGGTAATCTAAATCTAGAAGTAAAAGGGAAATCTCATTTTCTGAAAAAATGGCTTACCATTTTCTGAAAAAATGGTGTTTTTCCTGTGTGAAATGGGCACATTAGCTGAAAGAGTCCATAGGTCATTCCTCCTAAGACCACACACTCTGAGATCAGAGAGACAGTCATCTCCCCCAATTCCCCAAAAACACACATTGCTACTGACACAAACCTATGCACTTTTCTTTCTTTTAGGCCAGAATTGGGCAGCTGAGGCCCCTTGCCAGGTTTGGGGATGAATGGACACAGGCTGCACAGTATGCATATGACCACTGCCATGGTCTGCAATTTAGCATTAGTCTTTTTCTCATAGCAATTAATAATGATAAAGTCTAGTTCAGCCTTTGAACTTCCTTTAAGTAAGAGAGAAGATTCTTGTCATTATTCTTTCCATGGTTGAGTTACTAAAAAAAGAAACCAGGTCACTCCTCCCACCTCCACCAAATTAGGTGGAATTGATTAAGGTTGACTGTGCTGAGGCTACACTGGAGTTGGATGGCTAATCATAAATAAACTTACATATTACATATAACACAGCCAATAAAATAAGAATTAACTGAACATTTAAAAGTCCCAGGAAAGTTGTTTTGCTTTTGTTTTTTTAATTTGGCAAATGGCTAACAGTCCCCAAAATCATTCTCTCCTAATATTTCACAAAAATACCATCTAAAACTCATAATGATAAGAAAATAGAAAATGTCACCAACAGATGAAAGACTACCAAGACATAGCGTACCAGAATCTTTGAAAAATTGTAGGGAATACATAAGACAGATCGAACTGGATTGTGAAAATCTGTGCAGTCTTCAATCTAGTTCTGGCTAAATGTCATGAAACACCAACTATTTTGAAAAAAAGCAGGCCTTTTATTCTGATATGAGTGTGCTATGAATCCTTCTTGGATTCTTTATTTTGATTATATTTTACTTCCTCATAGTATACACTTCTTTATTTGAATTAACTGGAGTGAGTTTCCGTACTTGATAACTCAAATCTCTAATTAAAGCATATTCTCACTTTCTTTTTCTTTTTGTTTTTAATACCTTTCACTTAAAAATATTGTTTTAAAATTCCAGTTTTCTAACTTTAAGCATTTTATGTGCACACACTTACACACAGTGTTCACAGCAGCAAAGCTGTGTTATGTTCTAAAGACCTGTCCTGGAGACTCACCCATGAGCTCAACAGTTAGGGATAAAAAATTATGTGAAGCTTACTAGTATTAAGTTGTATGGAAGAACCAAATGCACTAAAATGCCTTTTCCTCCCATCTTTTCCTCTTGTCAGACTTCATGACTATACTTCATGACTCATCTCAGGTATCGTATTTTCTGGGGCGACTGCATTGACAACTTTTCAGCCACCCCACAAATGTGCCACATGCTGAATTATCTTCCCTGCATTTGCACCATGAAAATAACAACAGCAATATCAAGATCAATAGCCAACAATTTTGAGTGCTTGACATGTGCTAAGCAATGTGCTAAATGCTTTATACACATTGGCTCACTCAATCTTCACTCCAAATTCAGGAAGCAAGATCATTTCACAGATGACAAAACCATTACTTTACAGATGAAAAAACTCAGGTTCCAAGCACTACACTCTGCACTTTACCCTTATTGCTTCATTTTATCATCAGAGTGATCATTTGAAGCAATTCTGAGCCCTTCTGTAAAGATGAGAAAATTAATGCTCATAGACTTAATCATCTAATTATTTGTTTTTATTTCCATTATATCTACTATAGAATTTATTCAAATGGAAATAATCTGTTTAAGTGTCCATCTCCCCTTAACACAATAAGCCAAAGATAAAGGCTGTACTTTATTCATTTTTGAATTCCAGATTTTGTGCTCTGTAAATGTCTACTTATCAATGGATGTTAGTCTTAAGATGCTTAAGTTTTAAATATGCTTCAGTGGCAAAATTAACACAACTGTATTTTCTTTGAAAGACCATAGCATTTTTATGTTTCCACCACATTGCTGTCTCCTCTGCAAATGATCCCCAGGGAATGACTTTAAAAAAAAAAATTATTTCATATTGCGGTATTGACAATGGTCCATACAGTCAAAGCTATGGTTTTTCCAGTAGCTATGGATGTGAGAATCCATCCAGTAGCTTGGATGTGGGAATTGGACCATAAAGAAGGCTGAACACTGAAAAATTGATGCTTTCAAATTGTGGTGCTGGAGAAGATTCTTTAGAGCCCTTTGGACAGCAAGATCAAACCAGTCAATACTAAGGGAAATCAACCCTGAATATTCATTGGAAAGACTGATGCTGAAGCTCCAATACTTTGGCCACCTGATGTGAAGAGCTGACCCGGTGGAAAACACCCTGATGCTGGAAAAGACTGAAGGCAGGCAAGGGAGGGGGTGACAGAGGATGAGATGTTTGGAAGGCATCATCAACTTAATGGACATGAGTTTGAGGAAGCTCTAGGAAATGATGAAGGACAGGGAAGCCTCGTGTGCCATAGTCCACGGGATCGCAAGGAGTCGGACATGACTTAGTGACTGAACAACAACAGTAGTTATTTAACAATGTTGTGATGGTTTCAGGTGAAAAAAATGAAGGGAGTCAGCCATACATATACACATAACCATTCTCCCCCATAACCCCCCTCACCTCCAGGCTGCCACATAACATTGAGTTGAGTTCCAAGTGCTATACAGTAGGTCCTTGTTGGTTATCCATTTTAAGTATAGTAGTGCATACATATCCATCCAAAACTCCCTAATTATCCATTCCCCACATCCTTCCCTCATGAAGCCATCAGCTGAGTCTCTAAGTCTGGAATCACAGTCTTTGAGGAACTCAGACCAAAACACATCTGATGGCTGTGCTTTCCCTTTCAGGCCTTAGGCAGGAACTCTGCTCTGTTGCGCCTCAATCATTAGTTATACTTGCTCTTAGGCCATTCAGGGACTTTAAGGTCATGGCCATTAATGCTGGTTTTGCCCAACAATCCACGCATGACCCTGCGCTGCTGCAGGCAAAGCTGTAATATGGAGAAAGTAGCAAAAAGCTTGTGCTATGGGCCATTCCAAACCTGACGGTGAGAAGCTGGAGAAATCTCACCCCCAAAACCAGATCTCTTCAGGCCTCTGAAACCTTGACTTCAGCCTCCTTCTCCAAGGACACAGAAAGAAACTTGCCTTGTCCATGTCCTCAGATTTGTTCTTTCACAGTCATGGTAACAAGCAGCACCATCATTCCTCTTCAGGGCAAAAGGATGTGTCACTGCCAATGACCCTCAGAAAGGAATCAAGGAAATATTAACACAGTCTAAATTCTTCCTTTTTATCATCAATTACCTGGTCACAGTCACATTACAGTGGCAGAGGTGAAGGTAAAATGGCCCTACCTAAAAGCATATAATGAAAGTTAATGTGAAGAATGTGTCTACAGACTACTAACTGCACAGTCGTGATGAAGAAAAGCCCTTTTCCTGTAAAGCAAAAATGTGGGTGATAAACCACCAAGGCACTTCTGTGCTGTGGAGTGATTAAATCCTGCAGTCAGTGCCAGGCAGCATTAATCCTACTGCTTCAGGGGCAGAAAACACGTCATCAAACTGTCGGAACGTCACTGAATTTTTCCGAAGTGCTTTTCCTCTCATCTGGATTGAACATCTAAATCTTTTCTTCTATATGACAAACAAAAAATGAATGGATGAAGAATGGCTTGAAATCTCTTTCCAGTAACTATGAACATTATGGTCTTATGAATGAAGCTGGGCCTCTTGTACTCTCAGAGTCTATAGGGACTGATTTATAAATTAACTGCTAATGCATTGATCTCTGCTCATTACTTTCTCTATAAATCTCTTTTGGTGAGTTATCTGCACATCAACCTCGGAAAGGCACCTTTCCATGTCTGGAGTCTGGCTCTCTCCATAGTGCAGCAGTCAACATGCTTGTACAATAGATTAGTTTAGACCTTCCTGCCCTTCAAATAAATCATTCTAAAATCCCTTCACACATTTCTTATTATTTCTAGGTCACTAGTAGATAATTTAGATGGCAACAGAAAACCAAGATTTTAAATATATTTTGTATATTTAATCAAATATATATTAGAATGTAATATATATATATATTATAATGTAATATATATTAATTAACACTTTTATCTTCTCAGTGACATCATCTAATTTCTGAAGTAAACTGTGCAGGGATTTGTTAAACAGATTAAGCAAAGATACTACTGCTTCACAGTTATATAAATCAAGACTCAATAAGATAGATGATTAGCCTCAAATGTATAGATAGATTCAGCCTCAAACAGAGGCTGCATATGCTTTTAAGGAGATATGCATACACTTTATGACACCACTAGGAAATCTTGGGAATAAACTCTTCTTCTTTCTATAAAAGGGAAGAAATGAGGGTTTTCTTTGTTGTTTCTTTTATCTTTCTTTTTCTTTTACTGTCTTTCCTTGTATTCCCCTTTGCATTAGATGTTCTGATCTGACATTTGATATGAACACAAAGAGCTGGAGGCCTTTGTTGACTTTTAGTAAATCTAGGAAATGGAATGAGGGAATACTGTACTGCAGTTTTTGCTAAAATTCATTTGTACTGGTTTGATTTTTTTTTTCCTTAATGTGTGCTCTTTGCCCACTGTCCTTATTCCTTGCTGTAGATGACTTATTCTGCATTCATGAAGACTATGTTACAAGTCTGTTTCATCTAATGAACTGAAATTAATGCTTAAAAAGAAAAAAAAAAACCTTTGAAAGATCTCTAGTGGTATAGGTAGCTTACTGCTGCTATGTTGATTATTTCAGATTCCAGAATTATCCTCACCACCACGCTCAGTCTCACCACCAGGCTCAGTCTTTTCTATGAGTCAGTCATTTTAGGTAGGCAGATCAGGGAACATCAAGTTAATGTTAGCAGAGAATGCACTCAGCTACACCTCCAAGAAGGTGGAAACTTGAAGAATAATATGATCTCTCTCCTCTTTTTTTCCTGTCATTTCTCATCTTGCAGATAGATACAGTAGGCATTGCCTAGGAAATAAAAAGGTGATGAAAAAGTAGAGAGAGATGGAAAATTTTAAACTAAGAAAAACAATCACAAAATTTCAATTAAGTTATCAATATTCTTCTTAAAACCTGGGGCCAGCTCAGAATGACATAAAATTATAATGAAAGAAACCAAGAACTTTTGGAATTTTATCTTACTTCCATGGATGTGCATTTACTTAATGTCATCCCTCATCAAAGTGAGAAAGCGTGAGATATGATTTAGTGAGCTTTCTGGTGGGGGACAGGGAGGGGAAGGGGTGGCAGGGAGAGTCCTTTAGTTGCAGTCCTGAGTTGGAAAGATCCACTGCAGGAAATCATGGCAACCCACTCCAGTACTCTTGCCTGGAGAATCTCCATGGACAGAGGAGCCAGGCAGGCTGCAGTACATGAGGTCACAGAGTCAGACATGACTGAGCAACTAAGCACACAATATATAAGGGCTAGGCATTAGTGTTGGAGAAGACTCTTGAGAGTCCCTTGGACTGCAAGGAGATCCAACCAGTCCATTCTGAAGGAGATCAGCCCTGGGATTTCTTTGAAGGAATGATGCTAAAGCTGAAACTCCAGTACTTTGGCCACCTCATGTGAAGAGTTGACTCACTGGAAAAGACTCTGATGCTGGGAGGGATTGGGGACAGGAGGAGAAGGGGACGACAAAGGATGAGATGGCTGGATGCCATCACAGACTCGATGAACGTGAGTCTGGGTAAACTCTGGGAGATGGTGATGGACAGGGAGGCCTGGCATGCTGCGATTCATAGGGTTGCAAAGAGTTGGACACAACTGAGCGACTGCACTGAACTGAGCTGAGGCATTAGTGTTTGGGACAAAAATTCTACTTAGTAATATAGTATTAATTTGTTTCTTTTCCCCTGTATATTTGTCTCCTTTGTTGAACTTACCAGGGAAAAGATGACCATACTCTGGGACAAGAAGGAGGATACTGGTCTCTAGTGCTTAAAGCCAAGATGCTCTAGGCCACACTTCCTAGCATAGAAAAAGACAAGTAGACTGGTTCTATCTATTCATTCAGTCCACAGTGATTTTGCAAGGACCATTGCGTACCAGAAACTGACTTAGGTATTGCAGACACACGAAGAACCTAAAAAGATGTGGCCTCTGCTCTCATGTGTTGCTATGTACAGACCCTTTTCTCCTGTGGAAAACTCCAATAACTTACGTGGGATCGATCCCTGGGTCAGAAAGATCCCATGGAGAAGGGAATGACTACCTACTTCAGTATTCTTGCTTGGAGAATTCCATGGACAGAGGAGCCTGGCAGGCTGTGGTCCATGGGGTCTCAAAGAGTTGGACACAACTGAGCAACTAACACAGAGATTGCTCTCATGTGTTGCTCTACAATGACCATTTTCTCTTATGGCAAGCTTCAATAACTTTTCCCTAACTACACCAAAAAACTATTATTATTCCTCAACCATAGACAGGATGTCAAAATTGGACTCAGAAATAAAGAACAAATTTAAAGTTGCTCTTCAGCACTGACTAAGGCCCAAAACTCCCAAAGTATTAGAGGGAGAAAGAGTTAAGATGGAAAACAAGAGGCTACAAGCATAGCATTAATGACGACAAATTGCAAATAGACTAAACTCCTTTCCTATTGTCAAGAACTATAAGTCAGATGAAAATATGGCATTAAGCAATGTGCTATCTATGCAACATAATAAAAGAGTAAGAAACAAAAATTGGCAGAGCAAAGGTAGAAACATTAATTTCAAATAAATTTAAGTTCAAATGAAAGGCATATTTAAGAAAGTGAGGGTCAGCAACACACTAACAAAAGAAACAGCACAAAATAAACTCATAAATGGACTTGCATATTTTTAGATAAATAAGAAAAAAGATTGATAAAAGTGTCAATGAAAAGTGACAACAATACTATTTTAAAAGGTACTTTCATCATCCACTGCTCAGTCCTTAGATCATCTACTTGGTCACTCTGCAAATATCTCCTGACAATACATTTTATATGGGTCCTGTGTAAGGCATTAAAGATACAGTGATGAGCAAGATAATGGTGGCTCTTGCCCCATGGGTCTTAGAGCTTGAGGCCAAGACATTTACTGATTAAACAATTAATAAAAACTTAAAAAGTGTGGTTAATAGGAAAAGCAGGGACAGGATATGAGACAACGGTGAGACAGGCTGACAACAAAGCCTTCTCTAGGGACATAAAATTTAAGTGGGACCTGCAGGCCAATTATGAATCACATAGGTAAAAAGCCAAGGAAAATTTTTTTCCACAAATAGAAAAAGCATGAGCAAAGGCTAGAAAAGGCCATATGGCTAAAATGCAGTAGAAGGCATAAAACTGAGTTTGGAGAGTTAAACCAGAGTCAGATCATGAATGCCTTATTAGACCTTGGGAAAAGATTACAATTCTAATGCTTGTGCTTCCTTGATAGCTCAGTTGGTAAAGAATCCACCCCCAATGCAGGAGACCCTGGATCGATTCCTGGGTCAGGAAGATCTCTTGGAGAAGGGATAGGCTATCCACTCCAGTATTCTTGAGATTCCCTGGTGCCTCAGCTGGTAACGAATCCACTTGCAATGTGGGAGACCTGGGTTCTATCCCTGGGTTGGGAAGATCTCTGGAGAAGGGAAAGGCTATCCACTCCAGTATTCTGGCCTGAAGAATTCCATGGAATCCATAGGGTCGCTAAGAGTCAGACATGACTGAGACTTTCATTCACTTCACTTCACTAACCCTAGTGCAACAGGAAATCATTAGAAGATTGAGAAGATAGATGAATTTATATAGTATATATATATATATATATATATATATATATACTATATATATTTATATACTATATATATATATATATATAAAGTTTCATGTTGGAAACTACATGAGGAATGGACAAATGTGGAGCAAGGTGAGAGTAAGGTTATAAGATGAGGCTTTCTTTCAATAGTCTAGGGAAGAGATGTGAACAGGTACAGTTTATAATTTGATATGACAATAACAAGACCTAGTGATATTTGGCATCCCACTCCAGTACTCTTGCCTGGAAAATCTCATGGATGGAGGAGCCTGGTGGGCTGCAGTCCATGAGGTCGCTGAGAGTCGGACATGACTGAGTGACTTCACCTTCACGTTTCACTTTCATGCATTGGAGAAAGGAATGGCAACCCACTCCAGTATTCTTGCCTAGAGAATCCCAGGGATGGCAAAGCCTGGTGGGCTGCCATCTATGGGGTCGCAAAGGGTTGGACACGACTGAAGTAACTTAGCAGCAGCAGTGATATTTTAGATTTACCAGGTGAGGGGGGAACAATGTATTGCATCTTCATTTTGAGCAATGAGGTAGTTGGTAATGCCACTGATGAGATGGGAATTCCTGGGAAAGAAATATATTGGAATTGGAAAATTCACTTTCAAACATATCAATTTTGTTGCCTAACAAATAGAAAACTGAAATATAGATTTCAAACAAAGGGGATAGAGATAAAAATGTAAATCATTAGGATTTATTTGGTATTTAAATTCATGGAAAATAATTACTAAGGAGAGAATGAAAATAATATAAGGATGCAATCCAGAATAGAGACTGAGATGCTCCAACATTTAGAATTTAACTAAAATTGGAGACTGCAACTAGATGGGGAAAAATTGGAAACAGTGACAGACTTTATTTTCTTGGGCTCCAGTCACTGCAGACTGTGACTGCAGTTTATGAAATTAAAAGATGTTTGCTTCTTGGAAGAAAAGCTATGACAAACCTAGACAGTGGAAAAGTGAAGTCGCTCAGTCAGTCGCTCTTTGTGACTCCATGGACTGTAACCTACCAGGCTCCTCCATCTGTGGGAATTTCCAGGCAAGAGTACTGGAGTGGGTTGACATTTCCTTCTCCAGGGGATCTTCCCAACCCAAGGATGGAACCCAGGTCTCCCACATTGTAGGCAGATGCTTTACCATCTGAGTCACCAGGCAAGTTTAGACAGTGGAAGTTAATCACTATTAAAAAACAGAGACAAATATGACTTTACTGACAAAGGTCTATGTAATCAAAACTATGGTTTTTCCAGTAGTCATGTATGGATGTGAGAGTTGGATTATAAAAAAGCTAAGCACCCAAAGAATTGATGCTTTTGAACTGTAGTATTGGAGATCCTTGAGGGTACTTTTGACTGCAAGG
Source organism: Nanger dama (assembly GCA_917880005.1). NCBI lineage: Eukaryota > Metazoa > Chordata > Mammalia > Artiodactyla > Bovidae > Nanger > Nanger dama. Next base: position 57,662,495 of record CAKJTW010000006.1, on the reverse strand, counting down.
AGACCCAACCAATCCATTCTAAAGAAAATCGTCCTGAATATTCATTTGAAAGACTAATGCTGAAGCTAAAACTCCAATATTTTGGTCACCTGATGCGAAGAACTGACTCATTTGAAAAGATTCTGATGCTGGGAAAGATTGAAGGTAGGAGGAAAAGGGGACAACAGAGGATGAGATGATTGGATGGCATCACCAACTCAATGGACACGAGTTTGAGCAAGCTCCAGGTGTTGGTGATGGACAGGAAAGCCTGCATGGCACTGGAGCAGCGAATGGTGGCTGCACAGCCTGGAGCGGCCATTAGAAGATACTCCATGTCCAAGGTCAGAGAAATCCCAGTATGAGGGTAGGCTCTGGAGTGGCTGTGAAGAGCTATCCCACGCCCAAAGGCAAAGATGAAGCCCCAGCAAGATGGTAGGAGGGGCGAATTCACATTGAGAATCAAACCCCATTCCCACCAGAGATGCTAAGAGGGCTCAAACAAACCTTGTTCACATCAGGCCATAGGCACCCCACAGAAACTGACACAGAACTGTGTGTGAGCATCTCCTGTGGAGGTACAGGTCAGCAGAAGACTGCCACAGGGACAGGGGCTCTGGGTGCAGCAGACTTGAGTATGACATAAGTCTCTTGGAGGAGGTTGCAATTAACCCCATCATAGAGCTGCCAGAAATTAGACAAGACTACACAAAAATAAGCTCAAAATGGATTAAAGATCTAAATGTAAGACCAGAAACTATAAAACTCCTAGAGGAGAACAGGCAAAATACTCTCCGACATAAATCACAGCAGAATCTTCTATGATCCACCTCCCAGAATACTGGAAATAAAAGCAAAATAAACAAATGGGATCTAATTAAAATTAAAAGCTTCTGCAAAACAAAGGAAACTACAAGCAAGGTGAAAAGATAGCCTTCTGAGTGGGAGAAAGCAATAGCAAAAGAAGCAACTAACAACTAATCTCAAAAATATACAAGCAACTTATGCAGCTTAACTCCAGAAAAATAAACGATCCAATCAAAAAATGGGCCAAAGAACTAAGTAGGCATTTCTCCAAAGAAGACATACGGATGGCTAACAAACACATGAAAAAATGCTCAACATCACTCATTATCAGAGAAATGCAAATCAAGACCACAATGAGGCACCATTTCACACCAGTCAGAATGGCTGCGATCCAAAAGTCTACAAGCAATAAATGCTGGAGAGGATGTGGAGAAAAGGGAACCCTCTAACACTGTTGGTGGGAATGCAAACTAGTACAGCCACTATGGAAAACAGTGTGGAAATTCCTTAAAAAATTGCAAATAGAACTGCCTTATGATCCAGCAATCCCACTGCTGGGCATACACATCGAGGAAAACAGAATTGAAAGAGACACACGTACCCCAATGTTCATCGCAGCACTGTTTATAATAGCCAGGACATGGAAACAACCTAGATGTCCATCAGCAGATGAATGGATAAGAAAGCTGTGGTACATATACACAATGGAGTACTACTCAGCCCTTAAAAAGAATAAATTTGACTCAGTTCTAATGAGATGGATGAAACTGGAGCCGATTATACAGAGTAAAGTAAGCCAGAAAGAAAAACACCAGTACAGTATACAGACACATATATATGGAATTTAGAAAGATAGTAATGATGGCCCTGTATGTGAGACAAAAGAGACACAGAGGTATAGAACGGACTTTTGGACTCTGTGGGAGAGGGAGAGGGTGGGATGATTTTGGAGATTTTGGAGAATGGTATTGAAACATCTATACTATCATGTAAGAAATGAAGCGCCAGTTTATGTTCAGTACAGGATACAGGATGCTAGGGGCTGGTGCATGGGGATGATCCAGAGAGATGATATGGGGTGGGAGGTGGGAGGGGGTTTCAGGATTGGGAGCTCGTGTACACCTGTGGCTGATTCATGTCAATGTATGGCAAAACCAAAACAGTATTATAAAGTAGAATAAAGTAAAAATACAATTTAAAAAATTAAAAAAAAAAAGAAATTACACAAGACTAGAAAATAGACTCCTGGAGGGCAGAAACAGAATGTTATGCATCAGGACCCAGGAGAAAGGAGCAGTGACCCCTACAAGAGACTGACCCAGACTTCCCTGTGAGTGTCTAGGAGTCTCCAGTAGAGGCTTGGGTTGGTGGTGGCCTGCTGCAAGGTTGGGGGCACTGAGTGTAGCACTAAATGCATGGAATATTTTGAAGGAGGTCACCGTTATCTTCATTACCTCCACCATAGTTTGGCCCCAGGTAAATATCAGGGAGGGAACATAACTCCACTTATCAACAGAAATTTATTTTTTTACTTTTTTTTTTATTATTATTCAACAGAAAATTGGATTAAAGATTTGCTGAGCATGGCCCCACCCATAAGAACAAGACTTAGTCTCCCCCTCTGTTAGTCTCTTCCATCAGGAAGCTTCTATAGCATTTTATCCTTCTACATCAGAGGGCAGACAATTAAAACCACAATCACAGACAACTAACCAATCTAATCACATGGCCTTGTCTAACTCAATGAAACCATGAGCCATGCTGTGTAGGGGCACCAAGACAGATGTGTCATGGTGGAGAGTTCTGACAAAATGTGGTCCACTGGAGAAGGGAATGGCAAACCACTTCAGTACTGTTGCCTTGAGAACCCAATGAACAGTATGAAAAGGCAAAAAGATAGGATACAGAAAGATGAAGTCCCCAGGTCAGTAGGTTCCCAATATGCTACTGGAGATTAGTAGTGAAAAAACTCCAGAAAGAATGAAGAAATGGAGCCAAAGCAAAAACAACAACCAGTTGTGGATGGGACTGGTGATAGAGGCAAGGTCTGATTCTGTAAGAGCAATATTGCATAGGAACCTGGAAAGTTAGGTCCATGAATCAAGGCAAATTGAAAGTCGTCAAACAGGAGATGGTAACAGTGAACACAAACATTTTAGGAATCAGTGAACTAAAATGGACTTGAATGGGTTAATTTAACTCAGACGATCATTATATCTACTACTGTGGGCAAGAATCACTTAGAAGAAATGGAGTAGCTATCCAGTCAACAAAAGAGTCCAAAATGCAGTACTTGGATGCAATCTCAAAAGCAACAGAATGATCTCTGTTTATTTCCAAGGCAAACCATTAAATATCAAAATGGTATTCCAGGTCTATGCCCTGACTAGGAGTGCTGAAGAAGCTGAAGTTGAACAGTTCTATGAAGACGTACAAGACCTTCTAGACCTAACACCCAAAATAGATGTCCTTTTCAATATAGGGGACTGGAGTGCAAAAGTAGGAAGTCAAGAAACATCTGTAGTAACAGAAAAATTTGACCTTAGAGTACAGAATGAAGCAAGGCAAAAGGTAATAGAGTTTTGCCAAGAGAACGCACTGGTCATAGCAAACACCCTCTTCCAACTACACAAGAGAAGACTCTACACATGGACATCACCAGATGGTCAACACTGAAATCAGATTGATTATATACTTTGCAGTGAAAAATAAATAATTATCTCTATAGAGTCAGCAAAAAAAAAAATTCCAGGAGCTGACTGTGGCTCAGATCATGCACTTATTGCCAAATTCACACTTAAATTGAAGAAAGTAGGGAAAACCACTAAAACATTCAGATATGACTTAAATCAAATCCTTTACTGTTATACATTGGAAGTGAGAAATAGATTTAAGGGACTAGATCTGATAGAAAGAGTGCCTGATGAACTATGAACAGAGGTTCATGCCATTATACAGTAGGCAGTGATCAAGACCATCTCCAAGAAAAACAAATGAAAAAAAGCAAAATGACTATCTGAGGAAGCCTTACAAACAGCTGTGAAAAGAAGAGAAGTGAAAAGCAAAGGAGAAAAGAAAAGATATAAGCATCTGAATGCAGAGTTCCAAAGAGTAGCAAGGAGAAATGAGAAACCATTCCTCAGTGATTGGTGCAAAGAGAAAGAGAAAAACAATAAAATGGGAAAAATTAGACATTTCTTCAAGAAAATTAGAGACACCAAAGGAACATTTCATACAAAGATGGGCTCAATAAAGGACAGAAATGGTATGGCCCTAACAGAAGCAGAAGATATTAAGAAGAAGTAGCAAGAATACGCAAAGAATTGTACAAAAAGATCTTCACGATCCAGATAATCACAATGGTGTGATCACTCACCTAGGGCCAGATATCCTGGAATGTGAAGTCAGGTGAGCGTTAGGAAGCATCACTATGAACAAAGCTAGTGGAGGTGATGGAATTCCAGTTGAACTATTTCAAATCCTAAAAGATAATGCTGTGAAAGTGCTGTAGTCAATATGCCAGCAAATCTGGAAAACTCAGCAGTGGCCACAGGACTAGAAAAGGTGTTTTCATTCCAATCCCAAAGAAAGGCAATGCTAAAGAATGCTCAAACTACAGCACAATTGCACTCATCTCACACACTAGCATAGTAATGCTCAAAATTGTCCAAGCCAGACTTCAACAATATGTGAACTGTGAAATTCCATATGTTCAAGCTGGTTTTAGAAAAAGGCAGAGGGACCAGAGATCAAATTGCCAACATCTGCTGGATCATCGCAAAAGCAAGAGAGTTCCAGAAAAACATCAATTTCTGCTTTATTGACTATGCCAAAATCTTTGACTGTATGGATCACAACAAACTGTGGAAAATTCTTAAAGGATAGGACTACCAGACCACCTGACCTGCAGATTCTTGAAAAATCTGTATGCAGATTGGAAAGCAACAGTTAGAACTGGACATGGAACAACAGACTTGTTCCAAGTTGGAAAAGGAACACATCAAGGCTGTATATTGTCACAATGCTTATTTAAACTATATGCAGAGTACTTCATGAGAGATGCTGGACTAGATGAAGGACAAGCTAGAATCAAGATTGCCAGGAGAAACATCAATAACCTCAGGTATGTAGATGACACCACCCTTATGGCAGAAAGTGAAGAACTAAAGAGCCTCTTGATGAAAGTGAAAGAGGAGAGTGAAAAAGTTGACTTAAAGCTCAATATCCAGAAAGCTAATGTCATGGCATCCAGTCCCATCACTTTATTGCAAATAGATGGAGAAACAGAGGAAACAGTGGCAGACTTTTTTTTTTTGGGGGTTCCAAAATCACTGCAGATGGTGATTGCAGCTATGAAATAAAAGATGCTTACTCCTTGGAAGGAAAGTTATGACCAACCTAATCAGTATATTAAAAAGCACAACATTACTTTGCCAACAAAGGTCCGTCTAGTCAAGGCAATGGTTTTTCCAGTAGTCTTATATGGATGTGAGAGTCGGACTATAAAGAAAGCTGAGCACTGAAGAATTGATGCTTTTGAACTATAGTGTTGGAGAAGACTCTTACAAATCCCTCAGACTGCAAGCAGATTCAACTAGTCAATCCTAAAAATGATCAGTCCTGAGTGTTCATTGGAAGGACTGATGTTGAAGCTGAAACTCCAATACTTTGGCCACCTGATGTGAAGAGCTGACTTATTTGAAAAGACCCTGATGCTGGGAAAGATTGAAGGCAGGAGAAGAAGGGGATGACACAAGATGAGATGGTTGGATGGCATCACTGACTCAATGGACATGAATTTGGATAAACTCCAGGAGTTGGTGATGGACAGGGAGGCCTGGCATGCTACAGTCCATGGGGTCACAAATAATAGGACACAACTGAGTGACTGAACAGCAATAGAAAAATGTTGGTATTGCAAGGGAGAATAAGAAAGACAACCAGGAACATGAGAGGAAATTGGTAAGCAAGGATATTCTAAGGAGGAAAGAGTCAACTCCATAGAATGCTTTGAAAAGTTAAATAAACAAATCATATAAAGGAACTCACATGCAGAAGATTTGAAAAGAGATATTGCAGATGAACTGTAAGGATGAAAATGTCTTCGGTCAATCAGAAATTATGATGAATCCTTTAAAGATTGAAGGTACTTGGGAATAAGTTGAAAGAGGAAAAATTAAAGTTCAAAACTTGAAGGGAAATTGCAATTAAAAACAATGGGAGATTTCTCTGAAGTGAGACTTAGAGCAAGCTAAAATCCAACTTCAAGTCTGATCATCATATTAATAAAACTGGATGAAGATTCATCTCCCATCCTCCACTGTGTTGCAAGAAGCAGAGGTTTCTGCCTCAGGGAACAATAAACAATGAATTCAGGTGCTTGAGATGAGTGATAGAACTCTGTTTTTGTTGCTAGAAATTCTAAAATTCCAACCCTCTGGTATTCCATTTCCCTATCAACAGAAACTGAGTACCATGAAATATCACTTCTGTAACTGTTAATATATGTCATAGCAAAGATGAATTTAAAATACAGTAAGTTGTCTACATATAAATAGGTTTTGGAAGCATGTTCATAAGTCTAATTTGTTCATAAATTCCACAAAATTAGCCTAGATATGGAAATAACACAATTGACTACATAGTACTGTACTGTAGTAGGCTTATAATACTTTTCACACAAATTATACATAAAAATAAATACACAAATAATAAAGAAAACATTTTAACCTTATGGTATAGTACCTTGAAAGATATAGTAGCACAGTACAACAACTGGCATACAGGGGCATATTAGAAGGTTCATATGTAGGGGTCTAACAGTAGGGAGATTATTCCAGATTATCTAGAGGTGGACCCAATATAGTCACAAAACCCCTTAAAAAACAAAGCTGATTCCCTAGATGGAGGGATAAGGGCAGGCTGGAGAGATTCTAAGATTGAGGAAGACTTCACACAATTTTATTGATTTGAAGATGTAGAAGGAAAAGGAACGTGAGCAGCCTCTATGCTGTGAGTTGACAGTTGGCACTAGTGGTAAAGAATCTGCCTGCCAATGCAGAATACATAAGAGATGTGGGTTTTATCCCTGGGTCAGGAAGATCCCCCAGAGAAGGGAAGGGCAACCCATTCCAGTATTTTTGCCTAGAGAATCCCATGCACAGAGGAGCCTGGCAGTCTAATGTCCATAGGGTCACAGAGAGTCAGATGCGACTGAAGCAACTAAGCATGCACTCAAGGAAACAGAAGCCTTGACCCAGATCCACAAATAAGCTTCAGATCTATATCCACAAAGAAATTGACCCTGTAACAACCTGAGTGACCCTTGAAGCAGATTCCTCCCCTGAGCCAGCAGAAAAAGATCCAGTTCAGGTAATTTTTATTCAGCCTTGTGAGACCCTGAGCAGAAAAATACAGCTAAGCCCACCTAAAAATCAGGCCTTCAGACCATTAGGTAATAAATGGGTATTGTTTTAGGTCACTTCCTTTGTGGTAATCTGTTACACAGTAATAGGAAAGTAACATAACTCAAAGGTCCCCAGTCACACCCTTTCCCTACTTCCTGGAGACAGACCAGTGTAAACAGATAACAGAAAACAAAGTAGGGCAATTGGGAATACTAAATATAAGACGAGCACACAATCAAGAAATATCAAATATATTCAACAAGTCAGCCAGAAAGAATGCATCTGGACTGAAAATCAATAATAACAGCAGATGAGAAAAGAGAGGAGACAAAAGGAGACTCAAAAATAAGTTTTAAAAATAGTCAAAAGTACAAGAAAAGACAAAGCAACACAGAAGAGATTGCTTTATAAAATACAAATTACAAATCCTGGTGATTAAAATATATGATTATTGAAATATTAATGAAATAAATTCAAACGTTGGACTAAACAGTTAAATGTGTACATTTGGTAACAAATTAGTGAACTGAAAGATAGGGTCAAAGAACTCTTCTAAAATGCTGTGAAAGAGGAAAAAAGCATGGAAAATAAAAGTTAAGGGATATTGAAGAAAGCTTCAGAAGTTCCAAGAGAGGAAATAGAGAATGACAGGCAAGGAAATAGAGAAAGACATTATGAAATAAAATTCTTTAGACTAAACAAATGCATCATATTTTCTACCATGGAAACCACCACTTAGTTTCATTTAGAAAATAAGGTAAATAAAATAAAGAATTTAATTTAAATATACATACAACCACTAAGGAAATTTTTCAAATTAATAAGATGACAAAAATATATAAAAAGCTTTCATAGCCTACAAATTAAGATTAGAATCAGACTTGACACTTTAATACTAACTGCAAGAGAATATTGAATGGATCGGTATCTTTAATATTATGCATGAAATTGATTTTGAACCTAGAATTATTCTTTACATATTTAAGCAATTGTTCTAATCAGGATACTAAACAAATATGTTTGAATCTATAGTGTCTCGAACATTGCACTACAAGACATTCTGTGCTGGATCAGAACTGAAACTGTCCACAGGAAGCTCCTGGTAACAAATATCTCAAAAATAGTTTCTTCAACAAATTAATCTCTCTCTGTGTATAGAGAGATATCTATGTTCTGTCTTCCTTCCTTTTCTTTCTTCCTCCTCTCCCCTTCTCTTCTCTCCTCTCTTTCCCTGTTACCACCCCCTCCCAAAACACCTTCTCTTATAGAAAAGAAATCTGGAAATACTTCTAGCTGCTCAACATGCTATCCTTGGGTTATGATTCTAATTTTTCTATATGTTCTCAAGGTGCCTGACAAAAGCCTAGGACAAAAAATGTACACACAAAAGCTGAATCAAACTGTACAGTGTTCCTAGAATCCTCCAAGTTGTTCTGCATTTTTCTTCCTGCTGTGTCTATCATAACATCAAAGGACACTGAGACATTGCCAGACCAAATAAAAGTGGAATTCTCTTGGTGAGGAATATAGAGGATGGTTATTGGGTGCCCCAGACTAGTAGTAAAGTTGTTTTGGATGCTGATGATTTTTAAGTTTTTAAAAAGCAAGGAACCCACAAGTCTATGCTTTTTCTGTCTGGAGTATATTTCACCCACAAGGGCTGTCAAGACCACTGATTTGGGAAGGTCTGCATGAGGCATAAAGAAGAAAATGGGATGCTGCATATCTAGGCTTAGATTCTTCCCACATCTGTGTTCATTCCACTGCCTGTTTGCTGCTTCCAGGTAAAACAAAGTGAAAACAACCCTTAACTCTTCCAGTCATCCTTCTCTTTCAGCCTTGCACTGAAACTCCATTTTCTAACTTAGCTCTACCTCTCTGAATAAGTTTCCTAAAGATGAACTCCACTATTAAATAAAGATAATGGATACAAGAAGCATTATAACAAAAACAAAACAAAAAACCTATTGAAACAGATGTAGGTTTAACTAAATAGTCATTATTTAAAATCTAATGTGACAGAGGATGAAATGGCTGGATGGCATCACAGACTCAATGGACGTGAGTTTGAGTGAACTCCAGGAGATGGTGATGGACAGGAAGGCCTGGAGTGCTGCAATTCATGGGGTCGCAAAGAGTCGGACATGACGGAGCGACTGAACTGAACTGAACTGAACTGAACAGAATAAGCAAAAAAAAAAAAAAAAAACTACACTTGGAACTAAAATCATGAACTAGAGTGATACACAGCAAATTTATGACATATAGTTGCTTCTGGAGATGAAAGTAGGAAATTGGATTTAGGAGGAGAACAAGTGGGAATTCAGCATTGCACATAAGATTTTATTTCATACACACACACTCAGCTACAACTGCATACTCTAAGCAAAATAAATTATTAACATTTGTGAATTCTCATTTCATGAATATTGTCATCACAATTTCTACGCATTTTGAAGTTTTACAATATTTAAATAGCAATAAAAATTGTGAAGCCTTGTGGACTAAGAATGTTGCTTGCCATATCAGTAAACAAATGATGTTGCGGACATCACGCCTGCAGCCACTGCAGCAGACCCTGACTGTGTACCCTGAGGAGATTTAGGATGGAGAAAAGGGGTGTACTGGCCCTAGATAGTTAAGGTTGAGCCCAGACTCTGGCATCTTCCCATACATAGAAAAGTACTAAATTAACTTGAGATGTCCAGTCTTCTTTAATTAACAGTAATCTTTTAATGTTTCAACTACCTGCTTTTTGTTGCAAAACTCCCATATATCCTGGTTCTTCACTTATTTCTTTGGATCAGTCCCTCAGAGCTGAGAGACTGCCTCCTAGGCTTGAGTACTCAGAAATATCTCAGAATAAAGCATCAGTCAGTTAGTGAGTCAGTTCAATCGCTCAGTCGTGTCCAGCTCTCTGTGACCCCATGAATCACAGCATGCCAGGACTCCCTGTCCATCACCATCTCCCAGAGTTCACTCAAACTCACGTCTATTGAGTTGGTGATGCCATCCAGCCATCTCATCCTCTGTCATCCCCTTTTCCTCCTGCCCCCAATCCCTCCCAGCATCAGAGTCTTTTCCAGTGAGTCAACTCTTCGTATGAGGTGGCCCAAGTACTGGAGTTTCAGCTTTAGCATCATTCCTTCCAAAAACACCCAGGGCTGATCTCCTTTAGAATAAAGCATAATACTCAGCTTTTAGGTTGTGCTCTTTTTTCAGTTGATAGCCTCATAAGTAATTTAAAAATGCAAAATAAACATTATGATTCCCGTTCTTTTCCCCTATCATGTCAACAGAAGATGTATATAGTTATTCCGAATATTAGAGTCATGTACGTCACTGGTACATTTGATACAATTATTTTAGAGGGTGATATAGGCATGTTTATTCAAAGAGTTAGTAATGCCCAAGCATTTTAATCTAGAAAATCCCACTTCTGTGAATTTGTCCTAAGAAAATAACATGAAAGGTATATAAATGAACAAATATAAAATTGTTTATCAAAATATACTAGCAAAAGGGAAAAAAAGGAAATGTGGACAAAAAAAGAGAAAAGCATTTAACCATGGTTTATGGACTCAGTAAAATACAATATAATCTTTAACAATGAAGTGGTAGAAGTTTATGTTCTCATTGAAACCCTTATCCAAAAAGATACACAAAATGTTAATGGAAATTATCTCCAGATGGTGAAATTACAAGAGCATTAATTTATCATTTTAGGAGGTTTTTTTTATACTTCCTAAATTCACCAAAATGAATATGCATTACTTTAGTATGGCAAAAGATTATTTTTAGTAAAAATTAACAAATTGGAATTAAACTCAGTTTGAAATAATGCAATTACTTCAATGTTACTTGTGTAAAAGTTCACTGCCTAGAAAAACTAATTTGAATGCTAAGTTTTTACCTAAATGATTCTATTTTTAAATTTCCTGACCACTTGTATAAATTTTGATTATGATAATTTTTTGTTTGGTCCCATAAAATAGCTTAGATTTAATATACTTTATTAGTTCTGTTATTAATATATTATCATAAAAAGTATAATTATATACTACTTTAAAATAGAAATATAATCCATCAAATTCAAGGCCCTGTCCATTCCATTATTAAAGCCCATGAGGCCCAAATTAAACAAAGTTCATATGCATCAGTTATTCATTCTTTTCCTAGCATATAACTGAGAAGTATTTGCCAGTAGGTATTAAATTCTACTTCTTAAGCATTCCAGCGAGCTCCATAAATGTGTGAAAATTCCCTATATGTATATTTTAAATGCAAATTTCTGTGACAATTTTATGAACAGCTGTAGAGTTCAAAAAAGTGCATTTCCTAATTCATACTATCTATATGCAAAGTCACGGAAAATATCAGATGTGATATGCTATAGCTTGTTTCAGTAGAATATAACCATTTATATTTATAGTGCACAGCACCCTTCTTTCCCAAGCACTTCCTAAACTCAAAGAGAAAAGTTAGTTTGCCTGCTGTTACAAAGAACCATCTTCAGGATGAAATAATGGCATCCTCTCAAATATGAAGCTATAAGCTGCTTCAAATTGAAGGAAAGAAATTATGACTGATCAACCTCAAGAATTTTTTAAAGGTTGAAATGAGCTTAAATTTCACTGAGAAACCAAAAGCAGTGTAATTAAATGAGTATCAGATTCGAAATCAGAACCATGTGCATATCCCAGTTCTGATATCCCACTGGCCATGAGCAACCACTTAATTTTCTGAGGTCTCTCCAAAAAGAGTAAAGGGAAAAACCCTAAAAAATCTCTAAAATTCTATCCAGTTCTGCGTTACTCTTAGTAGACAAAACTATTCCAGCATCTAAACTGTCCTTCATCCCATATATGAGCATGTACCGATCCCAAGGGAACAAAATAAATAGAAGGACAGTGAAGGAGAGGGAATAATGTTATTTTTCCTTTTCAAGTCAGTGGAGCAACAGGGGGAAACACACACACACACACAAAAGATAAAAGACTCATTACTGTAAAGAAACATGTATTGACCATACACACATTCTAGATCTTTTATTAGACATTTTGAAGGCAAAAAAGCAAAAGTCTCTCAGTAGTGTCCAGCTCTTTGCAACCTCATAGACTGTAGCCCACTGGGCTCCTCTGTCCATGGAATGCTCCAGGTAAGAATCCTGGAGTGGGCTTCCATAGTTACATTCATAGTTACTTATTGACAGGGAAAATGTACCTACCAGGCACTGCACTTTTCAAATCTTAGAATCAGACTGGACACTAGCACTTTCATTTTCCATTCCATATTGATTTTCACACAAGACTTGTTTTTTGTTGAAGCCACAAAAAACAAGCAAACAGTTTCACAAAAACTGGATTCCAGTGAAAAAAATGTAGCACAATCTAATATTAAAATTAGTAAATACTTCAATATTATAGTTCCTGTGCCGTTTGACATATAGCAAGTATTGTTGTATTTCAATAGAACTTTAAAACACTATGTATTGACCTGGGAATTTTTAGGAACTTGAGGTAGTTTAGTGTACATTTTGGGAACTGCTATTTTATGGGATTTTATTGCTAACTGTGTTTAATACATAATACCACTGGCCCTTGCACCTCAGTAGCCTTTTCTACCCCAGCCTACACTAATAGACTGAATTCACCTATAAGTGCCAACAAAGACTGTATGACTTAAGAAAAGAAGCCACTGGTCAGAGTGTACAAATTCTCAGATAGAGGATTGCAAAAGTTTTCTGTTAATCAGAAACTAAAGGAAATTAAGAGCAGGGAAGAAAAGGAAGAAAGAAAAGAGACTATACAGACAGAATAGGAAGAGGTAAGGAAAACTTGACCCTGGGTTAAGATGAGGGAATGAGGGTCTTGTAGCCCCTAGCATCCTCTTCATCACCACGGAAGAAACATACCCATACCAACAAAAAGCTTCCTCAGGGGTTGAATGGTGTAATTAAAAAAAAAAAAAAAGTTTCACCACCTAACCAAGTTGGGGCTCTACAGAATAATCAGAGATTGCTCTCTGAACCAGGAGAGCAGTGAAAAGAACAACTTGATTGCATTCATTCCTTAATTTAGAGAGATGGGGTGTGTGGATGATTAATTTATTCTGGAGAACAGAAGCTTCATAATCCTTTTCTGGAATATAATTTATCCAAGTAACTTGCTTTCTGAGAAGACAAAATTAGTCATCACACTGTCATTTGTGGAGTTAAGAAAACAAAAAAGTTGCAAGGAATAAGAGATGCATATACCCTGAAACATGGAAATTCTCTTTGACCCACTGCAAATTTTATGCTCATGGAAGTTTGGCAATTTCATTATTCATGTGCCACCTTCTTCCCACAAACTCTGGCAATATCATTAATCAAAGAGGGAATGCTTTCTCAGTGACCCTGAAGCATCCTGATAATCATTCCCATTACACAGTCAGACTCTGTTCTGCAACAGGTTACCCAGAAATGAAATGTTTTGCAGCACAGGCCTGCGATGATAGGAATGTTCATTTTCATATCTGCAATTCTCTTTCAATACAATTCTGGATAAAAACTACTTTTTTTTGTCCAGATTGCCTTTTCTATTCTTCCCATCCGCTCTGTAGCTAAAACTTTACTTATAAGAATTAAAATCACTGACTATGGTAAAAGCAAGTTGGCATGCTAGTGGTTTCTGGTGAGTGCTGGAAACTTCCATCCATGAGAAGCTGAACTAACAAATTTCAAACTGATAAGGTGACCTTAATTTTACACTCTGGAATCACATCGTGTTTTCACTACTCTGCATGAGTGCATCTTAACAATCAGGAGAGAGGTAACATTGTGCTTAACTCTGAATACAGTAACTAATCCTCCACTGCTCAATTTTGGAAAGTCAGTACCCTGAGAAAAAATGGATTCACTCTGTTAAAACTCACATGAGGTTGTCAGAATCTGACTACCATATTCCCTAATAAAAAATATAATAACCACATGGAACATCAGGTTATCAGTTCATTTTCTCCCTGCTGGAGATCCTCCCTTAGGGATATAAGACCACTTAAAAAAATATTTGGAGCAAGAGCAATCAATGCAACTAACAAACATAATCTAGCTCAAGTCAACCAGATGCTATCTTTGGCTAGTCTCTGTTTTCTTTTGCCAAGCAGTGCTATAACATGACACTCTGCTAGTTGCCATCTCAAATCTTTTGGTTTCTGGAAAAGATCCTAATCTCTTCAAAAGAGAGCTTCTATAGATAGTAATCTCAAATACATCTTGACTTTAGAGGCATCTGCCTACCCAAGCATTAGGACAATCCAAATAAGGCAATTTGAGAGCAAAAATATTTTAATAAATAGACCCGAAGTAGCATATCTTCTTCATCAAATATTCAACATTCTCATGAATTAGTTGCAAGTACTACTTGCATTGAATACCTTTACTTGGAATCATAAAGTTTTTGTTGTTGTTACTGAGGATTACATGACAAGTTATAGTTTCAAGACAAATGTACATTAGCATATGCACAAAACCAAGTGTAGATTTTTCAGCTTTGCAAAAATTAAACTTTAGCAAAGTCTTTCCCATTTTAAATGAATAGAACTTAGCTAGTTAATTGTTTCCATTTAAAAATAATTAGCAGTGGAAATTATCCACATATGTAATTGTCTTACACATAAATAAAAAGAAAATATGTTAATCATCTGAAACCACATCACCATATTAAGTCCCAACATTTTGTTTTTTTTACCAGAAATTGGCAAATATTTTCTTCCAAGTGTCAGATGGCAAATATTTTAGATTTTACAGGTCATATAGTCTTAATCTCAACAATTTACGCCACTGCAGTACAAAACAGCCAAAGATAATAAATAAACAAATAGACATGGATATGTTCCAATAGTTTTATTTGCAAAAACAGAGAGCAGACTTGATCTAGGCTAAAGGCTGCCATTTCCCTACTGCTGGAATACACACTCATAGAACTGTTTTCATTGTAAATATACACGTGCACACACTCACAAGTCTACATATTTACATATGTGCTTACAAATATATATTAATATATGCATATTCATACAAACATGCAAAGGAAGAATTAAACAAACTCTAGTCTTATGATGACATGATGAAACATGTCATACATTTATGCACATAGAGGTGAGGGTATAAGGAACAAGGATGCCCATGAGCCCTTCTGGGTTTGTGCTGAGCATGGAGAAGCCTTAGTACAGTGTGATAATCAAGTGTACAATTTTATGGGACTAGGCATTCATGTGCCTGCATTTACAACAAACACATGAAAACACAACAGAGTCAACAATTCCTAATCAAGGGCGTGTTTCCATCAATTCAGATTGATGCATGGAAATTTCAAGGAAACTTTTGTTCTGAGGTTTTCATAACACCAGTTTCTTCCAGGCACATTGGTAAACAGATTAAGTCCAATGTGTCAAAAATACAGAAAATGATGCATCCGAATGTGTTTATTTTAAAATTAGAAACTGTCCAAAACATTAAAAAGAAACATGAATCAAATAATTGCAAAACATTTTTTCTAATTGCCTGAAATAATAATAGACATTATGATGTTTGCTGTCACTACAATTAGATAGGACTTTTAAGAATTTATTCAATACCCATATTCTCTAAAACTAATTTTAAATCTCAAGCAGTACATATACGTTCAACTCTGTAACTGGTGATTGTGTACTTGTGGCATGTCAGCCAGAAGCAGCAGACACCAGAGTGTCCTACCCCCATTCTTCAAGCTTCATGTGATCTGGCCAACTTCCAACGGCCAGGGTCTTTATCTTGATGTCTGCAGAGGTTTTCTGTTTGTTTGTTTGTTTCTGTTTTTTTCCCTATGTTTTAGAAAGACTCCTTTGTGTTCACCAGTAGATCATACACCAGTGTTTCTCAGGGAGCTAAGTATCCTGTCTCCTTCATCCTTGCAGAGATTTTAATGCCTATGTTTTAGGCATTTGTCAGTTTCCCACAGGATTAAGCTTCTGGGTTTAAAATAACATACCCTTTATCATACGCCTTGTTGTCTAAGTACTACTTGCTCATTGCTCTGTAAGTAGTTCCTGAATATCTAAAAAGAAAATAGTACTCTCACACATATCCTCAAGTTACCAGTTAATTAAGCTACAGCCAGCATAAAACACCACCAGGGGTTGATGATGATACATAGGACATTTCCAAAAGTACTTTTTCTGTCCAAATATGGCACATTATAATGAACTGTACTCATTTTATTGATGTAAATGTACTGGATATCTTCTTTTTTCCATCTAGATATATTTTCATCCTTTTACATCTTATTCTATTTTGCTCCCAGTTTAGATCTCCATGGACTTAGTGGGATCCCTTGACCTCTGACTTCTGACAGGTTAGCCAATGGGAGGAACCTACAAGATATTAAGAGTAAAATGTGAAAGGAGTTAGGGTATTCATTCTCTTGGTATTTTTTCCCTTTTGGCATCATTATGGATTGGCTGCACTCTCTTCCACAGGCTACCCTTGTGTCATGCTGTTCTAACCAGCTAATCTTCCCCATTTGATAACCACTCTCTCTTGTTCTCCTTTAGATTTAGGTGTAATGGCTTCCTGGAGCTTTCTAGGTGGCTCAATGGTAAAGAATCAGCCTGCCAATGCAGGAGACATGGGTTCGATCCCTGGTAAGAAAGATTGCCTAGAAATGGCAACTCATTCCAGTATTCCTGTCTGGGAGATACCACAAACAGAAGAAACTGGTGGGCTGGGCTACAGTCCATGGGGTCACAAAACAGTTGGACACAGGCTTAGAGCCTAATCAACATCAATAATAATGGCTCACTACTGTTACTAAGCCAGGGCGAAACATTTCTACTGTTGGTTGAGAATGTCATATGGAGAGTTCTATGTATGCTTATACTCAACTACAGTATGTAGAAAACTCCATAAGGCATTCTCAACAAATGGACATGGAAACTGAGGTTGATCCTTGTGATTTCCTAAAATGTAGTGGAAAGCACTTTTACATAGGAAAAGAAGGGTTAGGGTCACTGGCAGAAGTTGTCCTGGGATGTGCCATGTGTTGGCATAGGTTGTCTTGAAAGAAGTTGCCATTAGGCCTATCATAGAGACAACAGACTTACAATAGAGACTACAGACTCTAGAATTGGGCTGCCTCAGGACAAACTACAGGGTGTGAGCATAGCCCTTTCCATTAGCAGAAAATTGGATTGCAGATTTATTGAACTTAGCCTTGCCCACCAGAGAAAGACCCAGCTTTCTGCACAGAAGTCCCTCTCATTAGAAAGCTTGCACAAGTCTCTTAGTCCTATCCATCAGAGGGCAGACAGAATGAAAACCACAGTCACAGAAAACTAACCAAAGTGATCACAATGATCACAACCTTCTATAACTCAATGAAACTGTGACCCATGCCATGTAGGGCTACCCAAAACAGATGAGTCATGGTGGAGAATTCTGACAAAATGTCATTTACTGGAAAAGGGAATGGCAAATCACTTCAGCATTATTGCCTTGAGAACTCCATCAGTTCAGTTCAGTTGCTCAGTCATGTCCAACTCTTTGCCATCCCATGAATTGTAGCACACCAGGCCTCCTTGTCCATCACCATCTCTCGGAGTTCACTCAAACTCATGTGCATCGAGTCAGTGATGCCATCCAGCCATCTCATCCTCTGTCGTCCCCTTCTCCTCCTGCCCCCAATCCCTCCCAGCATCGGATTCTTTTCCAATGATTCAACTCTTTGCATGGGGGGGCCAAAGTACTGGAGTTTCAGCTTTAGCATCATTCCTTCCAAAGAACACTCAGGACTGATCTCCTTTAGAATGGACTGGTTGAATCTCCTTGCAGTACAATGGACTCTCCAGAGTCTTCTCCAACGCTACATTTCAAAAGCATCAGTTCTTCAGCACTCAGCTTTCTTCACAGTCCAACTCTCACATCCATATATGACTACTGGAAAAACCATAGCCTTGACTAGATGGACATTTGTTGACAAAGTAATGTCTCTGCTCCCCCATGACACTGAAAGATGAATCTCCAGGCCTATCAGTACCAAATATGCTACTGGAGAGGATCTGAAAAAATAGCTCCAGAAAGAATAAAGAGGCTGAGCCAAAGCAGAAACACCAGTTGTGGATGTGTCTGGTGGTGAAAGTAAAGTCCAATGCTGTAAAGAATAATATTGCATAGGAACCTTGAATATTAGGACCATGAATCAAGGTAATAACATGGAAATGGTCAAACAGGAGAGAGCAAGATTAAAAACTGACATTTTAGGAATTCTTGAAATAAAATGGGCAGCAATGGGCAAATTAAATTTGGATGACCATTATATATCCCACTGTGGGCAACAATCCCTTACAAGAAATGGAATAGCCCTCATAAGTTAACAAAAGAGTCTGAAATAGAGTACTTGAGTGCAATCTCAAAAATGACAGAATGACCTTGGTTCATTGGCAAGGGAAACCATTCAACATTACAGTAATCCAAATCTATGCCCCAGTAATTAATCCCAAAGAAACTGAAGTGGAATGGTTCTATGAAGACCTATAAGACCTTCTAGAACTAACACCAAAAAAAAAAAAAGTCCTTTCATCATAGGGGACTAGAAAGCAAAAGTAAAAATTCAAGAGATACCTGAGTAATAGGCAAGTTTGGTCTTACAGTACACAATGAAGCAAGGCAAAGGCTAACAGAGTTTTACCAAAAGAACACACTTGTCATAGCAAATACCCTCTTCCAACAACACAAGAGATGACTGCACATGGACATCATCAGATGGTCAGTATTGAAATCAGATTGATTGCATTCTTTGCAGTTGAAGATGGAGAAGCAATATATAGACAGCAAAGGCAAAACTGGGTGCTGACTGCCACTCAGATCATGAGCTCCCTATTGCAAAATTCAGGCTTACATAGAAGAAAGTAAGAAAAACCACTGGGCCATTCAGGTATGACCTAAATAAAATCCCTTATGATTATACAGTACAAGTGACAAACAGATTCAAAGGATTAGACCTGATGGACAGAGAACTGTGGACAGAGGTCCATAACATTGTAAAGGAGGTAGTGAACAAAACCATCCCCAAGAAAAAAATCAAGAAGGTGAGGACCTAACAAAAGCAGAAGATATTAAGAAGAGGTAGCAAGAATACAAAGAACTACACCCCAAAAAGTTAATGGTCCAGATAACCACAATGGTGTTGTCACTCATCTAGACCCAGACATTCTGGAAAGTGAAATCAAGAAGGTCTTAGGAAGCATCACTATGAACAAAGTTAGTGGAGGTGATGGAATTCCCCCCTGAGCTGTGTCAAATCTTGAAAGTTGTTGCTGTTAAAGTGCTGAACTCAATATGTCAGCAAATTGGGAGAATTCAGCAGTGACCACAGTGCTGGAAAAGGTCACTTTTCATTCCAATCCTAAAGAAGGGCAATATCAAAGAATGTTCAAACTACTACACAATTGCATTCATTCCACATTCTAGCAAGGTAATGCTCAAAATTCTTAAAGTTAGAATTCAATAATATGTGAATTGAGAAGTTCCATATGTACAAGTAGGATTAGAAAAAGCAGAGGGGCCAGTGATCACATTGCCAACATCAGTGGACTCACAGAAATAGAAGGAAAGTCCAGAAAAACATCTACTTCTGCTTCATTGACTATGCTGTAGCCTTTGATTATGTGTATCACAACAAACTGAAAAATCCTTAAAGAGATGGAAAGCCATACCAGCTTATCTGCCTCCTAAGAAACCTGTATGCAGGTCAAGAAGCAACAGTTAGAACCAGACATGGAACAACAGACTGGTTCAAATTTGGGAAAAGAATACATCACGTCTGTATAGTGTCATCCTGCTTATTTAGCTTATATGCAGAGTACATCATGAGAAATGCTGGACTGGATGAAGCACAAGCTGGAATCAAGATTGCCAGGAAAAATATCAATAACCTCAGATAAGCAGATGACTCCACCCTTATGGCAGAAAGCAAAGAGGAGCCAAAGAGCTTCTTGATGAAGATGAAAAAGTACAGTAAAAAAGCTGGTTTAAAAATCAAAATTTAAAAACTAACATCATGCCATCAAGTCCCATCATTTCATGGCAAATAGATGGGGAAACAATATAAACAGAATAGACTTTATTTTCCTGGGCTCCAAAATCATTGTGAACAGATACTGCAGCAATGAAATTGAAAGAAACTTGCTCCAAAATCACTGCGGATGGGGACTGCAGCCATGAAATTAAAAGACGCTTGCCCCTTAGAAGAAAAGCTATGACAAACCTAGATAACGTATTAAAAGCAGACATATCGTGCTTGCTTCAGCAGCACATATACTAAAAAATTGGAATGCTACAGAGAAGTTTAGCATGCCCCTTGTGCAAAGATGGTATGCAAATTCATGAAGTATATCATATTTTTAAACATAAAACCTTTTGCACAATTAAGGAAACTATAAGCAAGGTGAAAAGGCAGCCTTTAGAATAGGAGAAAATAATAGCCAATCAAAAACTGACAAAGAATTAATCTCCAAAATATACAAGTAGCTCATGTAGCTCCATACCAGAAAAATGAACAACCCAATCAAAAAGTGGGCAAAAGAACTAAACAGACATTAATATGAAGACGATATCAATTCAGTGCAGTTCAATTGCTTAGTCATGTCCGACTCTGTGACCCCATGAATTGCAGCACGCCAGGTCTCCCTGTCCATTACCATCTTCCAGAGTTCACTCAAACTCATATCCATTGAGTCAATGATGTCATCCAGCCATCTCATCCTCTGTAGTCCCCTTCTCCTCCTGCCCCCAATCCCTCCCAGCATCAGAGTCTTTTCCAATGAGTCAACTCTTAGCATGAGGTGGCTAAAGTATTGGAGTTTCAGTTTTAGCATCATTCCTTCCAAAGAACACTCAGGACTGATCTCCTTTAGAATGGACTGGTTGGATCTCCTTGCAGTCCAAGGGACTCTCCAGAGTCTTCAACACAACAGTTCAAAAGCATCAATTCTTCAGCACTCAGCTTTCTTCACAGTCCAACTCTTACATCCATACATGACTACTGGAAAAACCATAGCCTTGACTAGACGGACCTTTGTTGGCAATGTAATGTCTCTGTTTTTGAATATGCTATATAGGTTGGTCATAACTTTCCTTCCATGAGCAAGTGTCTTTTAATTTCATGGCTGCAATCAACATCTTCAGTGATTTTGGAGCCCCCCAAAATAGTCTGACACTTACAGATGGCTAATAAACACATGAGAAAATGCTCTACATCATTCATTATTAGAGAAATGCAAATCAAAACCACAATGAGCTACCATCTC
Organism: Nanger dama; assembly: GCA_917880005.1. Taxonomy (NCBI): domain Eukaryota; kingdom Metazoa; phylum Chordata; class Mammalia; order Artiodactyla; family Bovidae; genus Nanger; species Nanger dama. Next base: position 57,640,977 of record CAKJTW010000006.1, on the reverse strand, counting down.
ACACCAGTCAGGATGGCCACCATCAAAATGTGTACAAACAAATAAATGCTGGAAGAGGGTGTTGAGAAAAGGGAACCCTCTTACACTGTTGGTGGGAACACAAACTGGTTCAGCCACTATGGAGAAAAGTACGGAGATTTCTTTAAAAACTGGCAATAGAACTGCCATATGACCCAGCAATCCCACTGCCTGGCATACAAACTGAGGAAACCAGATTGAAAGGGGCACATGTACCCCAGTTTTCACTGCAATGCTGTTTACAATAGCTAGAACATGGAAGCAACCTAGATATCCAGAGGCAGAAAAATTGATAAGTTGTGTATATACACACAATGGAATATTCAGTTCAGTTCAGTTCAGTAGCTCAGTCATGTCCAACTCTTTGCGACCCCATGGACTGCAGCACATCAGGCCACCCTGTCTATCACCAACTCCTGGAGTTTACTCAAATTCATGTCCATTGAGTTGGTGATGCCATCCAACTATCTCATCCTCTCTCCCCCTTCTCATACCACCTTCAATCTTTCCCACCATCAGAGTCTTATCAAATGAGTCACTTCTTCCCATCAGGTGACCAGAGTATTGGAATTTAAGCTTCAGAATCATTCCTTCAAATGAATATTTAGTACCTATTTCCTTTAGGAAGGACTGGTTGGCTCTCCTTGCCGTCCAAGGGATTCTCAAGAGTCTTCAACACCACAGTTCAAAAGCATCAATTCTTCAGTGCTCAGCTTTCTTTATAGTCCAACTCTCACATCCATACATGACCACTGGAAAAACCATAGCTTTAATTAGGCAGACCTTTGTCGGGAAAGTAATGTCTTTGCTTTATAACATGCTGTCTAGGTTGGTCATAGCTTTTCTTCCAAGGAGCAAGTGTCTTTTAATTTCATGGCTGCAGTCACCATCTGCAGTGATATTACTCATCTACAAAAAGGAATATATTTCAGTCAGTTCTAATGAGGTGGGTGAAACTGGAGCCTATTATACAAAAATGAAGTAAGTCAGAAAGAGAAACACAGATACTCTATATTAAAGTATATATATAATATATATATGGAATTTAGAAAGACGGTAACAATGAACCTACATGCAAGGCAGCAAAAGTAACACAGATGTAAATAACAGACTTTTGGACTCTGTGGAAGAAGGCGAGGGTGGGATGATTTGAGACAATAGAATTGAAACATGTATATTACCATATGTAAAATAAATGACCCATGCAAGTTCAAGCACACAAAGCCAGTACTCTTGGACAACTCAGAAGGATGAGATAGGAAGGGAGATGGGAGGGGGGTCAAGATGGGGGAACACATGTGTACCTCTGGCTTATTCATGTCAATGTATGGGAAAAATCATCACAATATTATAAATTAATTATCTTCCAATTAAAATAATTTTTTTTTTAAGCAGAAACATCACTTTGCTAACAAAGGTCCGTATAGTCAAGGTATAGTAGTCATAGTATGGATGAGAGAATTGCACCATAAAGAAGTCTGATCACTGAAGAACTGATGCTTGCCAATTGTGGTACTGGAGAAGATTCTTGAGAGTCCTTTGGACAGCATGGATATCAAACCAGTTAATGCTAAAGGAAATCAACTCTGAATATTCACTGAAAAGATTGATGCTGAAGCTGAAGCTCCAATATTTTTGGCCATCTGATGCGAAGAGTTGACTCACTGGGGAAAAACCGTGATGATGGGAAAGATTGAGGGCAGGAGGAAAAGGGGACAACAGAGGATGAGATGGTTGGATGGCATCACTGACTCAATGGACATGAGTTTGAGCAAATTCTGGGAGATAGTGAAGTAGGGAAGCCTGGTGTGCTATAGTCTACGAAATCACAAAGAGTTGGACACGACTGAGCAACTGAACAAGAATAAATGTATCTTAGTTGAGTATGTCATGCAGTAGGGCTTTCTGCACTGCTTGGGCTTGTTGTGTGATAGAGTTCTTTGTACACTCATTGAGATGTTATATGGTATACAGCTTCTATATATTATATGGATATGTTCCCTGATTGAATATCGCATGAAAGTTTCTATGTATGCTGATTGGTCATGTCACATGTCGTTTATTTACATATCAGCAATGGGAGGAATTAGATAGACTGGGCAAAAAAAAAAAAAAAAAAAGAAGTTTATTCTACTGTGTTCATGCCCAAACCTGAAGTCCTTCCCATTCATCTATATATCACTACACTTCTTAAAAATATCTGTGTCTAGTTTTAGCCTGGGATTAAATATTAATCATTCCATTAGTCACTCTTTCTGTGAAAATGATTGAACAGAATAGGATAGGGCTTTGCTAACACATCTGAGTTTAAAACTTTCAATAATCTTTCATTGTAAAGCTAGGCACCTTTTGAGACACTGCTCCATCTCTGCCACTGGTGTTCTCAATATTTGGTATCTGTTCTGCCTCTAGTGTCCTCTGAGGCACTGTTTTGTTTCCCACTGACATTAAACTTGTATTCACATTTGCCATTTTATCTAAGTGTCCTGTCTACTGATGGTTCTCCATTTAATTTTCAGCTTGATTATGGGTTTTTCTTTCCTAGAGAGACACTACGGAATGGCAGTTAAGACTATTGGTTTAAATTTAAACTCAAATTCTGCCATTTACTCCTTCAAGATCTCAGGAAAGTTACTTATTTACCCCAGTTTTCTCATTTGTATATGATAAAACATTTTATCATTGCAGGGATGATATGAATATATATCTCATAGGTATAACAGGCATACTTAGTGATTTAATTCTCATTAAGTACTTAAAATATTCCCTGGCATATCTTAGATATTTGATAAGTATTAATTATCATTATTCTGCATGATTGAGTAACATATTGGGAAGAAAAGAAAGCTTAGTGGCTATATCACTAGCTTGAGCCACAAAACAAGAAGGCTAACATTAATTTCAAAATTATTATTTTAAGTAAATTTAGGGAAAAAAACAAAATTTGAACTTGGAAATAAAATGCAAGTACTTATCAGTGCTTGACTGTGAATCTTTATTTCTCAGCAACACAAAGGAACATTGAGTTGCTTCCTGGAGGTACCAGGAAGCAACTTGTGCCATGGCTGATGTAATAATATTCCAAAACTTTGGAATGAAATTTCAAGAGGATTATTTAATAAGCTTTTCATTCTTATCAGATCAAAAGTTTACTAATTTCTCAGTTCTGATAATAAGTCTTAAAATTAAGATTCATTTTAGTCCTGAACAAAGAGTTCAAACTTTGCTTCTTTCCTACTTATACTACATTGGTTAAAATTTTGCACTTGAAAAATTACTAAGTTCTCTTTAAAAAGAATATGTCAAGGCTGTATACTGTCACCTGCTTATTTACCTTATACACAGAGTACATCATGAGAAACGCTGGGCTGGAAGAAGCACAAGCTGGAATCAAGATTGCCAGGAGAAATATCAATAACCTCAGATATGCAGATGACACCACCCTTATGGCAGAAAGTGAAGAGGAACTAAAAAGCCTCTTGATGAAAGTGAAAGAGGAGAGTGAAAAAGTTGGCTTAAAGCTCAACATTCAGAAAATGAAGATCATGGCATCTGGTCCCATCACTTCATGGGAAATAGATGGGAAACAGTGGAGACAGTGGCAGACTTTATTTTGGGGGTCCAAAATCACTGCAGATGGTGACTGCAGCCATGAAATTAAAAGACGCTTACTCCTTGCAAGGAAAGTTATGACCAACCTAGATAGCATATTGAAAAGCAGAGACATTACTTTGCCAATAAAGTTCGGTCTAATCAGAGGTTTTAGTTTTCCAGTGGTCATGTATGAATGTGAGATTTGGACTGTGAAAAAGTTGAGTGCTGAAGAATTGATGCTTTTGAACTGTGGTGCTGGAAAAGACTCTTGAGAGTCTCTTGGACTGCAAGGAGATCCAACCAGTCCATTCTAAAGGAGATCAGTCCTGGGTGTTCTTTGGAAGGACTGATGCTAAAGTTGAAACTCCAGTACTTTGGCCACCTCATGTGACGAGTTGACTCACTGAAAAAGACTCCGATGCTGGGAGGGATTGGGGGCAGGAGAAGAGGACTACAGAGGATGAGATGGCTGGATGGCATCTCCAACTCGATGGACATGAGTTTGAGTAAACTCTGGAATTGGTGATGGACAAGGAGGCCTGGCATGCTGTGATTCATGGAATTACAGAGTCGGACCCGACTGAGCGACTGAATTTAACTGATTTATCATTCAAGATGTGGCTTGAAGTTAGATTTTGTTACAGCAAGCCTTATATCTAATAGCATCACATTGGTTTGTTTCTTTACTGAAATATTTATAAAAGTAAATTTTCATTTTTCCTATTGCATATGTCTAATTATAATTAGACTACAGGAGGATAAACTTCAGTGTGTTTCTCACTGATTTTTTTGAAATGTACATTCAAATATTTTTCATCCCACAACAGTGAAAATGATGCCATTCTAAAGAGGTATCAGTTTTTAATTAATATAGATATATAAACTACATTATTTTAAATAAAATTGATTTTTTAAATCTAACTGGTGTTTTAACTCATCACCTCTAAAGTAAGCTTTTTCCTTCTTCAAATACCATCATTACTAACTAGGAACCACTTTGTCCTAGAGAGTCAAAAATCATCACAGAGAAAATGTCATAATTTTTCTCAGTATAAGTTGATATTTTGAATAGATTTCTGGTTACATGTTATTTATATCATTTAGTTTAAACCAAGATTCTGACACTAAAATTAAAATTACCAAAATATTCAGTTAGCCAAAAGCAAGTACATTTGAATAAAATCAAAGAAGAGAAGAATGAAAGAAAAGCACAGTCATATCCTTGGCCCAGGTTTTAAAAGAATGGTCTCATAGCACCACTTCCTTCCTCTCTAAACAGCAGCAACAATGCAGCCATTCAGCTAAGCATGAAATGAGGATGATTTCCAGGTGGCCTTCATCAACAGAATAGCATTCAATGACAATTTAAATTTGCCAGGAAGTGAAACATTCCACAAATAAGAAGCTTATACAATGGAATTCTGCCAAGGAATGAAGAAAGGAAGATTTGAAGCTGATGTCTACTTCATACCACCATCATCAAATATTCCAACATTTTTTTTTAATGAACAAATTTAATAATAATGAAACTAATTTTGCCACATCATTCTAGGTGAGGAAGATTTTCTATAAACTTTTGCTATTAACTGCTAGGATATTCTGAAACTATTTACCATTAAGAGATAAGGACAATGAGAAAAGGTAAGTTTTAATATACAGCATAGAATGTGGAAATAAAACCACTGATGTAACAGAATCCCAGTATAATAGTGTTTGCAACAGTCAACTTTATAGTTAAGGTTACAACTCAATTTCATATCCTTGCTTCACTTGCTCATAAAAACTTGGTAGAAAGTTCTCCAATATTAAAACTTTCCATACTCAGTCTCCAAGTAAATACAACTGATAAACATAGATGTTTTTCCATTTTAATAAAGGATTTCTTTTCCTTTTCTTTCTCCAAGGACAATTCCCCAACAGAGATGCTAAAATACAGTAAACAATAAGGAATTTGAAATGCATAGATCTCATAACTAAACTTCAAACGTGTATTATAGAACCCTTGAATTTAAGGGAATTTAAAATTTTCCTGATGAAACATTGGTCCTTCAAAATGAAGGCCTAGATTTCAAAACCACAGTAATCACTTGAAACATTCATATCCTTGGAAGATAACTGTGATTATTGGAATTTTAATAGACTTGAAACATACTTCATATACCACAAAAGTCATATAAAACCATATTTTTGCTAACAGACCTACCCTAGAATTTTCCCCTTCCCTAGATGGGGAAGGGGAAATGTCTCCTTGGCAGGGAAACATTGTTGAGTCTTACCAATAAATCAGACCCTTAATATTAGGCAATACTGATTTTTTTCAAAGTCTTCCATCATATAACCTCCTTCAAAAATATATCTGTTGTACCAATAAATATCTAGCTATGCTTCCATCAATGATGTTCAGTTCAGTTCAGTAGCTCAGTTTTGTCCAACTCTTTGCAATCCCATGAATTGCAGCACGTCAGGCCTCCCTGTCCATCACCAACTTCCGGAGTTCACCCAAACTCATGTCCATCATGTCGGTGATGCCATCCAGGCATTTCATCCTCTGTCATCCCCTTCTCCTCCTGCCCCCAATCCCTCCCAGCATCAGAGTATTTTCCAGTGAGTCAACTCTTCACATGAAGTGGCCAAAGTATTGTATTAAAATGCTGACTTCTCTCAAGACCTTCCCCTAACTCCAAGATTAATTCACTTATTTATTCGCAGTGAGTAGGAGGAGGAACCCACTACTCATTTCCATACATTTGGAAATGTATGAAGATAGTAACTTGGGGAGTTGAGTCAAGAGGGTATCACTTGTGTTCAGTGAGTAGGAGTCAGGATGTTAATTATGTTGAAACATTCTTCAATTACACAAAGTTAATTGTACTGCCCAAAATGTCAATAGCACCTACTTGAGAAATATCAATCTACATAAACTCTTCCACCAAAGAGTTGGTCACCTAGGATATTATTCATGTTAGACATGCCCAGTCCTAGATGTCTTAGTAAACTAAAGCTGTGGAAACACATTGCAACTGAAAAGGGCAATGTTGCCCTACATCTTGAAAAATTCTTGAGAAAATGCCCCCAGACTGAGTATGGAAATTAGAAATAGCTATTTGACATTTGACTATTCTGTCCTAAAGAACTTAAGCATTCACAGATAAGATGAGCTCAGGAATGTAAATATTCTTGCTCCAGGCCTCCACCAATGTCGCTCACTGATCATGAAAGCAGTGGGGTGGAGGGCAAAGAGGGTGCAAGCATAGTGTGATTTGGGGGAAAAAAAAAAGAAAATAATCAGAAAATAACAGTGTTCGCATAACAAGAACTGTAGGGGCTATAATAACTATAAGGGGCTTCCCTGTAGCTCAGCTGATAAAGAATCTGCCTGCAATACAGGAGACCCTGGTTCAATTCCTGGGTTGGGAAGATACCCTGGAGCAGAGGAAATGGGTACCCATTCCAGTAATCTAGCCTGGAGAATTCCATGGACAGAGGAGTCTGGTAGGCTACAGCCCATGGGATTGCAAAGAGCCATACATGACTGAGAGACTTTCACTTTCACTTTTCAAAAATACTATTATTTAAGAGGATATATTTTGTTGTCTGACACCCTCAGGTCCAAGACCCTTGTCTCATTGAGGTGAGGTGAGGTGAAGTCACTCAGTCGTGTCCGACTCTTTGCAACCCCGTGGACTGTAACCCACTAGGCTTCTCCGTCCATGGCAGTCTCCAGGCAAGAATACCAGAGTGGATTGCCATTTCCTTATCTCATTACTTCGTATAAATGATATTGTGTGCTAGTTGCTGAGTCATGTCCCACTCTTTGCAACCCCATGAACTAGGGCTCGCCAGGGTCCTCTGTCTGAGGAATTCTCCAGCCAAGAATACTGGAATGGGTAGGCATTCCCTTCTCCAGGGGATCTTCCTGACCCAGGAACTGAACCCAGGTCTTGTGCACTGCAGGTGGATCTTTACCATCTGAGTCACCAGGGAAGCCCCATAAATGATATTAGTAACCTTCTTTTAAAAGATGGTAATGAGATGGCATCTAAGTGTACTACAAGTAAGAACATGAAAAGAAAGAACTACAGATCCCTTTGGAACTACTTATCCTGAGAAAAGTAGAAGCATTAAAGAGTATTAGTAGACAACTTATTGAATGCTTATTCTGTGCAAAGTGCTAAAACATTCATTATTTCCTTTAATTCTCACAACTCTAAGAGGTTTTGTGAGCCATTTTAAATACAGGAATCAAGAAGACTAGAGAGATGAAATAACATGACCAAGGTCATAGCAGCTGGTACATGGCAGAGTTAAGATTTGGACCCTGGTCTTCCTTCTGTACTCGAAATCAGAAACTTTAGCCACTACTTGAACTTTCCTTCTATAGAAGATCATGATAGACTGTCATGGAAACATCAGTTTTATAGAAATGAGGAGAATAAACAGTCCCAAGTCAGAGAGAGAGCCCTCCATGGACCTCAGTTTTACTGAGAATAAGCAGATTTGAAAGAAGGAGTACTTCCTAGATTCATCTGACAGCCATGCTGAGCAGACAGCAGAGAAGTGAGAGCTTGTCACTGGTACAGCATAAAAAGGGAGCTTGAACAGAGTCTGAAAGCCACAGAAATGTGTGGGAGCATAATTGACTGAAGCCCCCTGAAGCTGCCTTGCTGATTTCAACACTGCACTCATAGCCTTGCACTTTCCCCCAGCCATTGCAGATCTGCTTCTGTAAGACATGAGACTCTTCCACTGGCTGATGTCTTTGGCTTAAGGTCTCTGATTGGCCTGAATAAAACTTTCTTAGAACTATGCTATAGTTTGAGACTGTTCCTAGCCAAACCTTCTTCTTTCTGTCATCTCATCAGAAGGGTCATATTTGCACTGAGATTTTGATTAGAGGTGTTTTCCAGCTTCTCTGGTATTGTTCCATTTCTCCATACATATTTGCCCTAATAAATCACTAACACATCTAATTTTATCCTGGAATCTGCTTCCCTGAGCAACAGTCCACATCCTTCATCTATGCTTTAAAAAATTAATAATATTATTAATTACAAAAGCACTAATTGATCATTTCTAGTATAAATCAGTTTTCTCATATAAAAAATGAAAAGGCATCATTTTCTCCATGAAAAGAAAAGCTCAAATCTTATCAGCTAACATATCCAAATCTAAGTCTGAATCTCTGGGTAACAGTCATTTCTCCTTCTGTCATACCCTTTCATCTTAACTTACTATCCCATTTTGAAAACTTTAAAGGGAAAGGGAATGACAACAACACATGCTATATGAAATGATTGGGAAATGACCAGAAAACAGAATTATGAGCCAAAAATATGTACATTATACAAAAAGGTAGAAAACATATAATTTTTTTCTGCAAAAGCATATGTCTTAAAATTATGAAGTTTCTTCTGCTATCTTTCTACATCCCCTCTTCCCTAAGCTTGTCAGGGTTCTTTGCCTAATGTATTAGTAAAGGTAAGCTTAGGCTTCTGTAATGAAAAGAGCCAACACTAAGTCAGTGGCCTAAATATTACAATTCTATCTATCTTTTATAAACTGTACAGAGTGTTCATTCATGATGAGCATCTGGCAACTTGTGACTTCCAAGATACTTCAGTCACTGCCATTTCTGGCTGGCAGGGAGGAAAATGTGGCAAACTCAGTGCAGGATGTCATTTTAAGAACATAATATAGAAGTCAAGTTATCACTTAAGGAAGATCACTAGGAAATAATGTTTCTAGTTGCACAATCATGCATCTAAGGCAAAGCAGAAAATGGCTTTGGGGAGAAAATTAAAGACTCCCATCCTATGAAGTGACTCAAAATTTCATTCCTGAGGGGTCTGTGCCTTTTCTGATTCTCTCTGAATTTGCAGTAATTTTCCACTCCCTTTGATCACTGGCCAAAAATAAACCATCACAATTCCCCAGATTTAAGACATCCTATTTACTCACTTCATTGTGTGGCATCGTTGCTTCTTTCCCAGTGATAGTCAAGCTCAGTCAAATATACCAGTCATCATTCTCAACTCCATTCTCCCTTGTACATCAGATAGAAAAAGAAACTCAAAGAATACAGATGACAATCTCCATCTTCAAATTAAATTGAATCACTATCGTGTCCTAAGGGCTTCCCAGGTAGCTCAGTGGTAAAGAATCTGCCTGCAGCGCAGGAGACACAGGACATGTAAGTTCAGTCCCTGGGTCAGGAAGATCTCCTGAAGAAGGAAATGTCCACTCAGTATTCTTGCTAGCAGAGTCCCATGGACAGAGATGACTGGCACCCTACAGTTCATATGTTCATAAAGAATTTGATATGACTGAAGCGACTGAGCACACACACTGTGTCCAATAATGAACATATTCTATTTTTAGGAACCCAAATAGCCAAGAAATGCTGAAGAAGCTGAAGTTGAATGATTCTGTGAAGACCTACAAGACCTTCTAGAACTAACACCCCAAAAAAGATGTCTTTTCATTATAGGGGACTGGAATGCAAAAGTAGGAAGTCAAGAAACACCTGGAGTAACAGGCATATTTGGGCTTGGAGTACAAAATGAAGCAGGACAAAGGTTCACAGAGTTCTTCCAAGAGAACACACTGGTCATAGCAAATACTCTCCTCCAACAACATAAGAGAAGACTCTACACATGAACATCACCAGATGGTCAACACTGAAATCAGATTGATTATATTCTTTGCAGCCAAAGATGGACAAGCTCTATACATTCAGCAAAACAAGACTAGGAGCTAACTGTGGCTCAGACCATAAACTTCTTATTGCCAAATCCAGACTTAAATTGACGAAAGTGGAGAAAACTACTAGATCATTCAGATATGGCATAATTAAATCCCTTATGACTATACAGTGGAAATGAAAAATACATTTAAGGAACTAGATCTGATAGAAAGATTGCCTGATGAACTATGCACGGAGGTTCATGACATTGTACAGGAGACAGGAATCAAGACCATCTCCAAAAAAAGTAATGCATAAAAGAAAAATGGCAATCTGAGGAGTTCTTACAAATAGCTGTGAAAAGAAGAGAGGTGAAAAAGCAAAGGAGAAAAGGAAAGATATACCAATGTGAATGCAGAGTTCCAAAGAATAGCAAGAAGAGTTAAGAAAGCCTTCCTCAGTGATCACTGCAAAGAAATGGAGGAAAACAATAGAATGGGAAAGACTAGAGATTTTTTTCAAGAAAATTAGAGACACCAAGGGAACATTTCATGCAAAGATGGGCTCAGTAAAGGACAGAAATGGTCTGGACCTAACAGAAGCAGAAGATATTAAGAAGAAGTGGCAAGAATACACAGAAGAACTGTACAGAAAAAGATCTTCACGACCCAGATAATCATGATGATGTGATCACTCATCTAGAGCCAGACATCCTGGAACGTGAAGTCCAGTGGGCCTGAGAAAGTATTACTATAAACAAAGCTAGTGGAGGTGATGGAATTGCAGTGAAGCTATTTCAAATCCTGAAAGATGATGCTGTGAAAGTGTTGCCTTCAATATGCCAGCAAATTTGGAAAAGTCAGCAGTGGCCACAGGACTGGAAAATGTCCATTTTCATTCCAATATCAAAGAAAGGCAATGGCAAAGAATGCTCAAACTACCACACAATTGCACTCATCTCACATACTAGTAAAGTAATGCTCAAAATTTTTAAGCCAGGCTTCAGCAATACATGAACGGTGAACTTATAGATGTTCAAGCTGGTTTTAGAAAAAGCAGAGGAACCAGAGATCAAATTGCCAACATCTGCTGGATAATCAAAAAGCACGAGTTCCAGAAAAAACATCTATTTCTGCTTTTTTGACTATGCCAAAGCCTTTGACTGTGTGAATCACAATAAACTGTGGAAAATTCTGAAAGAGATGGGAATACCAGACCAACTGACCCGCTGCTTGAGAAACCTGTGTGCAAGTCAGGAAGCAACAGTTAGAACTGGACATGGAACAACAGACTGGTTCCAAATAGGAAAAATAGTACATCAAGGCTGTATATTGTCACCCAGCTTATTTAACTTATATGTAGAGTATATCATGAGAAAGGCTGGGCTGTAGGAAACATAAACTGGAATTAAGAATGCCAGGAGAAATATCAATAATCTCAGATAAGCAGATGACACCACTCTTACTGCAGTAAGTGAAGAAGAACTAAGGAGCCTCTTGATGAAAGTGAAAGAGGAGAGTGAAAAAGTTGGCTTAAAGCTCAACATTCAGAAAACTAAGATCATGGCATCTGGTTCTGAGAGAGTCATTTCCTTGACAGGTTGATAAGAAGTCTAGTGGTCCCCAAGGAGAGAGGGGTCTGGAATTCTCCAGGAGGAAGAAAGGACAAAGTTTTTTGACCTTCTGCGTTCCTTAGGATTATATAACAATAATGTATCCGTCTAGTCAAGGCTATGGTTTTTCTGTGGTCATGTATAGATGTGAGAGATGGACTGTGAAGAAGGCTGAGCGCCGAAGAATTGATGCTTTTGAACTGTGGTGTTGGAGAAAACTCTTGAGAGTCCCTTGGACTGCAAGGAGATCCAACCAGTCCATTCTGAAGGAGATCAACCCTGGGATTTCTTTGGAAGGAATGATGCTAAAGCTGAAACTCCAGTACTTTGGCCACCTCATGCGAAGAGTTGACTCATTGTAAAAGACTCTGATGCTGGGAGGGATTGGGGGCAGGAGGAGAAGGGGACAACAGAGGATGAGATGGTTGGATGGCATCACCGACTCAATGGACATGGGTTTGGGTGGATTCCAGGAGTTTGTGATGGACAGGAAGGCCTGGCGTGCTGTGGTTCATGGAGTCACAAAGAGTCAGACATGACTGAGTGACTGAACTGAACTGAACTGAACTGAACTGAAGTAGCCAAGCCAGTAGGACCCAAAGGTACAAAAATTAGAATATAATAAAAGGAGACACTCCTACTTCCATTTTATGTTACAATGGACTGTCTCTTCCATTCTGGTGATTTCTATAGGAAAGACAAAAGTCTTTAAATCAAACGTCATCTGGTCTCTATCTTTATTTGATAAATTCTTCTACAAACTGTAGTGAATAAGTTTGTGATTCAATTCATTTGATACCCCCAGCCCCCTGAACCTGATAGGCAGCAGCAGAGGTTAAGTGATTTTTCTACCAAGATGCAATCTTTCCTCTGAGAGGCTGTCCCATTTCCTAGACTAGTTAGTGTCTAGGGTAGCAGGATAATTCTAAGTTTGGTTTTCATTACATGATGAGTCCACCAAGTTACAACTAGCAAATATAAAGGCAATATTTGCTGCTTCATCTGCAAATAGCATCTCCATTCTTTCACTTATTCATTAAGTGGGTTCTTTAGATTATGCCAATACAGTCAAAGCTACCATCACCTCTTGTCTAGACTATCAGAAAAACCTCTTTCACAACACTCCTTCATCCACTAATTATCCCTTTGGATCCACTCTTCACACACAATCAGCCTGAACCTTTCAAATACAAGAATCATACATTGCAGTCTTTAAAATTTCCCACTGACTTCAGGACACAATCTAAAGTTGTGATATTGCCACTAAATCTCTCAATATCATATTCTAATGTATACTTTCTTGCTTTCTCTGCCCAAGCACACTGCCCTTCTTAATTTTCTGGAATAGACTGACCACAGTTTTCTGTATGGCTTTTTCAATTTTCTGTTTCTTCTGCTTGAGCTCTTTACCCACAAATACACTACTTCCTCTAAATCTTGTCTTGAAATTGACCTTACCAGTGGGTCGTATTCTGACTGGATTGGATAAGTTAACACCTTCCTAATCTCAACTAAGCATTTTTCAATTTTTGAAATACCCTTTCGAAAAAGATGTCATGATGAAATTGAAAGTTTTTCCTAGGGAAAAAGCTAAACAGAAGATAGAGAAGGTAATTTTCATATGGAGATTCTATGAAAATTTGCTTTCTTCTATTTTATTTTTAAAAATAGCCTGGAATTTATTTTATTGATGTTGAAAGCCATAGTAATTTTTTGACTAGTCTAAAAACAGTGTATATATACGTGTGTGTGTGCATGTGTGTGTGTGTGTGTGTGTGTATGCACACACTTCTGACTCATTTTATTTCAGTAGATACTTTTAAGTAAATAAGGACTGGCTTTGTACTTGCATCTCACCATGTGCATACCTGCTCCTTCGAAAACAATTTTAATTTTACAAAGAATGTGTCTTAGCAGAGGGTTAGATGACATCTCGTTGCCAAAATTAGTGGTATAATTAAAATGTGCATGAAGCAGATAGATGGCAATTGACTCCCTGTGGTTCCCTCTAATATAGATTCTCTAAATCATGCCTTGGATAGGACTACAGCAGTGTGTTGCCTTGTTTCCTTTTCCCTAACTACCTTTTTCACAATTGAATGCACTATACAGGGGATGGATTTTGTTTTAGTAGCTGCAGGAAAGCAAAATATAAGGGTTGAATGCAATTTTGCAAATTTTCTTTAACTGAGGGTATCCAATAAGATGAAAATTTCAATTCATGGAAGAGGACAATAGTCCTCCATTTTCTAGGAAATAAATTTTGGAAAGTAAAATGACAGAGTCTTCCAAACAAGTTAGCAATGGCAAGTTGCTTTAGATCTCACAGCTTAATGGAATGTTGCCCAGCTTAGCTGTGTGGTTGAGAGTTGTCAGTTTGTAGCAGAAGACAGACTGAATGCTGGTAATTGGACATGAGAGATATAAAGCCAAAAACACAAAGGCAGAACTTCAAAGCTTAGGTCTTTAAAGAGGAAAAATACTTTGGGTATGTGACCAAGAAAAAAGTGTGTCAGTATTTACTAGAGTTGTACAAACATTTGACCTAAAACTGAGTATGTGAAGTAAAAGTCACTCATTGCCAAATATATGTGAACAATAAACATACTATTCAGAGCAACATATTCACAATAGCCAAAATACTGGAAACAACTTAAATGTGCATCCACAGAGCAGAGAGAAACAGTGGTGTATTCATGCAATAAAATTATATATAGCAATTAAAATTTATAAATTAGAGCTGTAGTATGAGTATGAGTAAATCTCAAAAGTACTATAGTAAAAAAAAAAAAAGAAATAAAATATAAAAGGAATCCCTACTATATGGTCCTATTTACAGAGAATTGCAAAATAGGCAAAACTGCACAGTTGAAATTTGGGCTGTGGCCCTCTCTGCAGTGGATGTGATGCAGTGTGATTGACACAGGTTACAGATAAGACTTCTGGGTAGATGCTGGTGTCTCTTTTTGTGGCTTAGGTGATGTATTCAAGGGAGGTTATTTCAGTATAATTAAATAAAGTGTACATTTATTGTGTTCTTTACTATTCATTGTGTGTGCTATACTCCAATAAGACAAAGGTTTAAAAATGGAATGCATAAATCTATTTGAAAGAACAAGTTAGTAACGTTCTAGCTAACAGAAATTTTATGGTAGCCCTGTGTGCATGATAACTTGGTTCAGTCATGTCTAATTCTTAGCAGCCTTATAGGCTGTAGCCCGCCTGTCTCCTCTGTTCATGGGATCCTCCAGGCAAGAGTACTAGAGTGGGTTGTTCCACCCTCCTCTAGGCGATCTTCCCAACTCAGGGATCAAACTCACATCTCTTACTTCTCCTGTACTGGCAGGCAAGTTCTTTAACATTAGCACCACCTGTGAAGCCCCATGCTAGCCCTGGATGCATGTGTGCTAAAAAAAGTCATGTCTAATTCTTTGTGACTCTGTGGACTATAGTCCTCCAGGTTCCTCTGTCCATGAGATTCTCTAGGGAAAAATACTGCAATGGGTTGTCATGCTTTCCTCCAGGGATCTTCCGGATCCAGGGATCAAACCTGCATCTCGCAACGCCTGCACTGTAGGTGGATTCTTTACCACTCAGCAACCAGGGAAGGCTATGGTAGGCCCCGTTTAACCTCAATTGTTGCTAACCAAAAGTCACAGAAAAAGCTATCCTTTTACATTCATCTTTCACAAAGAAAGGGGTTATGGGTATTAGTTCGTGACTGCAGTTACTTTTGCCTGCTTGGAGAATGGAAATTCCTCTCTAGGAAAGGTAGTGGGGGTGGGGGGGAGCTGTTTTGGATTCAGAAACTGAGACCAGCACTGAGCATAGGGTAGAAGGAGACAGCAAAAGTGAGCTGAATTTCTCTTCCTAGAAAAATATCAGGAATGGCCTTGGAAGAGTTTAAAAGATGGCAGGTGAGAGATGCCCCCAGGGGTCCTTTTCTCTTCAGTAAAGCTTAAGGCACATAACTTGGGCTGTTTCCATCTAGCTTGATACCAAACAAAGACAAGGAAATAGCAGCCAGAATGATGGTCAATACTAAAACAACAAGATAGCATGAGTGAGAAATAACAGAGTGCAAAAAATAACTAAGAGCAAAAAATGTGTGTGTGTGTGTGTGTGTGTGTGTGTGTTAGTAGCTCAGTGGTGTCCCACTTTTTGCGACCACATGGACTATAGCCCACCAGGCTCCTCTGTCCATGGAATTCTCCAGGCAAGAGAAATGGAGTGGGTTGCATTCACTTCTCCAGAAGAGCAACATAAGCCTTCCAAAACAACAGCAATAACAACAGCAACAACAAATAAACCACAGTATTGCTAAGATAAAAGTGAGTGACCCTTCTTATGTCAGGCAGATTTGGGCCATTTTACTTAAATTTTAGAACACAGGTTGATTCCAGCAAGATTGGAAGAATTAGGGACATCTAAACATTGACGTAGTATCTCTGTAACGTAACAGTTTTGACATTTCGTCCTCACCATAACCCTATAAGATTATTACTATTAGCCTTATTTTGCGCCTCAGGCAGCTAAAACAGTTACCTTTGTCCATGTTGCTAGTATGTGGTGGAGGCAGAGATCCAAATAATTTTAAATTTCTCACACTGCCTCCCATTACCTCAAGACAATCAATAGTTTCCTAAGGCTAACTTCATGTAAAGTAAATTTAGCTATTTTAATTTATGAAGGTATTACCTATTTTGAATTGGATCCAGGTATGCTACCAATTCTACTTCTAGTCTTTTTGAGAATACATTGTCTGATGTTCACAAAAACCAGAAAAATAATAAAAATATAAATAAATTCTTTCATTATTTTCATGACTTAGAGATATTTTATAAACTGCAGATAAATAAGATTGTCTATCAGCCTGGGTCTTAACTTCCATAATATACTTTCAAAAGAGTAAGAAACTTCCCTCTTTCACAAGACATTATTGCTAAAATAATATATTAGTGGTTCATCTAGTAGTCATTTAAGTAGTGAAGGGACTCAAACATTTTTAGGAACATAGAGCAAAGTCCAGGCTTTGGAGATTTGGGCTAGAAATCCAGTTTGGAGGGCAGGTCTGCCACTTAATATTACCTTCGGCTTTAGTGCTTCGGTTTTCTCAGTAATAAAAACAGGATATTGATACCTACATAATACTGTTATTGTAAATATTCAAGTCTATAATATAGAAAAGAACCATAACACAATACATGGCATACAAGTATTGCTTAATAAATAATTCCCATAATTGAAGAAAATTATAATGGTAATAGGGTTCTCCAGGCTAGTAAACTATATCTTGCAGAAGTGATCTGGCCACAACCTACTTTTGTAAATAAAGTTTTATTAAAATACAACCAAGTCTCGCATTTATGCACTGTCTATGACTGCTTTCAAACTACAAAAGATTAGAATAGTTGTGACAGAGACTGTATGGCCCACAAAGCTATATTTATTTATTAGCTGGCTTCTTGTATATGTTAGTTGCTCAGCTGTGTCTGAGTCTTTGCGACCCCATGGACTGTAGACTGCCAGTGTCCTCTGTCCATGGAATTCTCCAGACAAGAATACTGAAATGGATTGCCATTTGCTTCTCCAGGGGAACTTCCCATGTCAGGGATTATATCCAGATCTCTCCTGTATTTCAGGCAGATTCTTTACCATCTGAGCCACCAAAGTTTTATTTCTAGGATATGAGGAAAGAATCTCAACAGCTGGATCTTGAATATATCACCTTTTGATGTGAGAATTTTGCTTATAGAAGGAACATTACCACATGAAGTATCAATTTATATTATTCTAATTTGAAAAGTAACTATTGAAGTTAGAAATAACAATAATTGCTCTATCAGCCCAGAGTTCTTGCAGATTTTGGTAATTAGCATAAAAAGAGCCAGACATTAGCTTGAAAAATTTAGCAGAATCATTTCATTATTTTTACTGAAACTAACCCAGACTTCTGAACATGAAAAGTAAATAATAATAAGTGCTTACTACTTGCCAGTCTCAGAGTATATAGTAATCTCTAATTCAATGGATTATTGTTTAATCTGAGATACAATATACAATATTTATTTTCTTTGTGTTTTTATATTTTCTGAAAACTTTGCAGTGACCCAATGTGTTTTACAATTTAAAATAAACCAAAAAACTTTTACAACTGGAAAGGAAGACAAATCTAGCCATCTACACACATCTAATTTAATCTGCCATAACTCTGGTCATTGAGCAGTTTAGGAATGTTAAAGAAAGTCAAAGATAATAAAGGAGAGAAGAGGCCAACCATGGAGTTTTCTGTGATGAAAGAGGAAAAGATACAAATAAAAATAAATAGCTTAAGGAAGCAGACAATAATCATCATCAAGCTAAGACGACTCCATGGAAGAAAAAGAATGGGTTAGAAGTCATTCACTATCTCAAGTGCAATAACCAAGAAGGAAAAAGAATGAAATTAAACAATAATTTGTACAAATCACAGAATATCTGAAGAAGAGAGCCATGAAAATATATTTGGCTTCATTAATAGGTACAGCAAGAAGCTAAATGAAAGAAGAAAAGACTGTCAGAAATCACATTAGTAAGAACATGATTGATACAACCAATTTGAAGCTGGAAGAAAAATATTTTTCATGCTGTATGACTAGAGAAATGGAATATAAGATATGGAAAATATAATTGAGAATAACTCTTATATTCTGCCCATGTGAGAAAGGAATGAAGGAAAAGGTGGACAAGTTCTATAAAGCATCATAAAATGTTTTCTAAGGAACTCTCATGTGGCTTTGTAGAAGTTGACAAGGAGGAGAAACAGGCCTTTACTTGCCAGTATCTGAAGGGGGAAAAAAAGTCAAATTCACAGTGATCAACCAAAGAAAGTGAAGGCAACACTAATGTGGGGTCTGTCACAGCTTTGGCACTGAGAATATTACTGAACCAAGCTTAGGTCCCGTCTCTGGCACACAGTAAAGTCGATCTACTGATGGCAGGTTGTGGTGAAGCAAAGTGCAGCATTTATTGCAAGATACCAGACCAGAGTTTTGGACAACTAACGCTCAGAAAGCCTGAACTCCCCAGTGGGTTTCAGGGAGACATTTTTAAAGTCCAGGTGAGGGAGGGGAGTCCCAGGATCTGTGATCATCTGGTGCACAATTCTCTGACTGGTTGATGCTGAGGTAACAGAGTGCTGTCAAATGGGTTAACATCATGGATCATCAGGTTCCAACTATCTGGGACTCCATGCCCTTGGTCATTGAGTAGTTAACTTCTTCTATTTGTTATAAAACAACTCAGGAAATGTGCCTCAGATACTGTTTATCTATTAATATATACTTCAGGGAGGAACTAAAGATTCTCTACTTGCCACATGGCTCAATAACTGTTTAAACTGCTACCAGTTCTCCTGACCTAGCTGCTAATTTCATTACTAAACGTGCATGTCTCTTCAGTCATTAATTGTTGCATCAGACTTTTGTGACTCAGAGGCCTGGGAGACTACAGTTTTTCTACAAACAAAAGTCCGGCAGAAGACATGGAGGGAGGGTCCATCACAGGAAGACCACACAGAGTTCTGCTTATTTACAAGAATCCCACCAAAGCCCTTGTGCTTTGTCACTAAGTTGTGTCTGATTCTTTGCCATGCCATGTACTGTTGCCTGCCAGACTCCTCTGTCCTTGGAAGTCTCCAGGCAAGAATACTGAAGTGAGTTGCCATTGGACTGAACCCAGGTCTCCTGCATGGCAGGCAGGCTCTTTACTGTCTGAGTCACCAGGGAAGTTCCACTAACCCTCTCAGCCCTAGTCAAATCCTTGACGATCAGGTCCCAGCAGAGGAACTGAGAAAGGACAGTAACTGCTACACCCTTGTTCTGTCTTAGTAAAGAGATCTATTCAGCAGATTATCTGCTCCTTAAAAGAGAACACATAATCCACAAAGCCTCTTTACCTTAAAGCCCAAATATAATAGATCAAATGCCCTTTCTTCTTCTGAACAAAAGGTAGGAGAGTTAAAGATACCAAGGACATGTGTTTCTGCCCACAGTAACCTAGATGATAAAGAAAGATTGACAGGGAGATCAGTGATGAAGACAGAAAAGATCTTCATCAGGGACCTCTTCACGCACCTTTGAGGACACTTCAGCTTCTTCCTTCCAGCCTTGGAGAAAGCACACACATACACTTTTTTTTTTTTAATTGAAGAACAACTATCAAGTGATTGGCCCAGGATCCACATATACCCAAATAAGTTAAATGCTTTTATCTGGGTTTTTTTCTGATAATCTAAAATATTGGGAGGAATTCTGTGACCAACTAGTGGTTAGAAATTGGTGCTTTCATTGCAGTGGCCTGAGTTTGACTCCTGGGCAGGAGACTAAGATCCCATAAACATTGTATTGTGACCAAAAATAATAAATAAATAAATATTAAATATTTTAAAAGGATAACATAATATACTTTCTGTGACTTCCTTCTTGCCTCACTTCTTAGCACCTATAAAATAGTGAACTGAAGGTGTATCAGGTTTGTATTCTTTATGCAAAATATAATTATAAGGGATTTGATTTAGGTCATACCTGAATTGTCTAGTGGTTTTGCATACTTTCAATTTAAGTCTGAATTTGGCAATAAGAAGTTCATGATCTGAGCCACAGTCAGCTTCTGGTCTTGTTTTTCTTGACTGTATAGCGCTTCTCCATCTTTAGCTGCAAAGAATATAACCAATCTGATTTTGGAGTTGACCATCTGGTGATGTCCATGTGTAGAGTCTTCTTTTGTGTTGTTGGAAGAGGGTGTTTGCTATGACCAGTGTGTTCTCTTAGCAAAACTCTATTAGCCTTTGCCCTGCTTCATTCCGTATTCCAAGGCCAAATTTGCCTGTTATTCCAAGTGTTTCTTGACTTCCTACTTTTGCATTCCAGTCCCTTATAATGAAAAGGACATTTTTGGGGGTGTTAGTTCTAAAAGGTCTTGTAGGTCTTTATAAAACCATTCACCTTCAGCTTCTTCAGCATTGCTGGTTGGGGTATAGACTTAGATTACTGTGATATTGAATGGTTTGCCTTGGAAATGAACAGAGATCATTCTGTCATTTTGAGACTGCATCCAAGTACTGCATTTCAGACTCTCTTGTTGACCATGATGGCTACTCCATTTCTTTTAAGAGATTCCTGCCTGCAGTAGTAGATATAATGGTTATCTGAATTAAATTCACTCATTCCAGTCCATTTTAGTTCACTGATTCCTAGAATGTCGACGTTCACTCTTGCCATCTCCTGTTTGACCACTTCCAATTTGCCTTGATTCATGGACCTGACATTCCAAGTTCCTATGCAATATTGCTCTTTACAGCATTGGACCTTGCTTCTATCACCAGTCACATGCACAACTGGGTATTGTTTTCGGTTTGGTTCCATCCCTTCATTCTTTCTGGAGTTATTTCTCCACTGATCTCCTGTAGCATATTGGGCACCTACTGATCTGGGAAGTTCCTCTTTCAGTGTCTTATCATTTTGCCTTTTCTTCCTGTTTATGGGGTTCTCAAGATAAGAATACTGAAGTGGTTTGCCATTGCCTTCTCCAGTGGACCACATTCTGTCAGACCTCTCTACCATGACCTGCCTATCTTGGGTGATGACCCCACAGGGCATGGCTTAGTTTCATTGAGCTAGACAAGCTGTGGCCCATGTGATTAGAGTGACTAGTTGTCTGTGATTATTGTTTGTATGTCTGCCTTCTGATGCCCTCTTGGGACACCTACCTTCTTACTTGTGTTTATCTTACCTTGGACGTGGGATATCTCTTCATGACTGCTCCAGCAAAGCACAGCCACTGCACCTTACCTTGGACGAGGGGTATTTCCTCACTGCTGCCCCTCCTGACCTTGAACATGGAGTAGCTCCTCTCGGCCCTCCTGCATCAGCACAGCCACCGATCCTTGAACATGGTGTAGCTCCTCCCAGCCACTGCCCCTGGCCTCAGGCAGGGGGCATCTCCTCTCACCCATGCTTGTGCACCACCGCAGCCACCTGCACTTGTGTGCGGGCTAGATCTGATAGAGTGCCTGATGATCTATGGACTGAGGTTCATGACACTGTACAGGAGACAGGAATGAAGACCATCTCCATGGAAATGAAATGGAAAAAAGCAAAATGGATGTCTGGGAAAGCCTTATAAATAGCTGTGAAAAGAAGAGAAGCTAAAGCAAAGGAGAAAAGGAAAGATATAAGCATCTGAATGCAGAGTTCCAAGGAGAGATAAGAAAGCCTTCCTCAGGGATCATTGCAAAGAAATAGAGGAAAAGAAGAGAATAGGAAAGACTAGAGATCTCTTCAAGAAAATTAGACTTACAAGGGAACATTTCATGCGAAGATAGGCTCAATAAGGACAGAAATTGTATGGACCTAATAGAAGCAGAAGATATTAAGAAGAGGTGGCATGAATACACAGAATAACTGTACCAAATATATATATATATATATATATATATATATATATAATCTTCATGACTCAGATAATCATGATGGTGTAATCACTCACCTAGAGCCAGACATCCTGGAAAGTGAAGTCAAGTTGGCCTTAGAAAGCATCACTATGAATAAAGCTAGTGGAGAGGACGGAATTCAAGTTGAGCTACTTCAAATCTTGAAAGATGATGCTGTGAAAGTGCTGCACTCAATATGCCAGCAAAGTGGCCATAGGACTGGAAAAGGTCAGTTTTCATTCCAATATCAAAGAAAGGCAATGCCAAAGAATGCTCAAACTACCACACAATTGCACTCATCTTACACGCTAGTAAAATAATGCTCAAAATTCTCCAAACCAGGCTTCAGCAGTACATGAACCATGAACTTCCAGATGTTTAAGTTGGTTTTAGAAAAGGCAGAGGAACCAGAGATCAAATTTCCAACATCTGCTGGATCATGGAAAAAGCAAGAGAATTCCAGAAAAACATCTATTTCTGCTTTATTGACTATGCCAAAGCCTTTGACTGTGTGGATCACAATAAACTGTGGAAAATTCTGAAAGAGATGGGAATACCAGACCACCTGACAAACTAAGATCACGGCATCCGGTCCTATCACTTCATGGGAAATAGATGGGGAAACGGTGGAAACAGTGTCAGACTTTATTTTGGGGGGTTCCAAAATCACTGCAGATGGTGACTGCAGCCATGAAATTAAAAGATGATTACTCCTTTGAAGGAAAGTTATGACCAACCTAGGTAGCATATTCAAAAGCAGAGACATTACTTTGCCAACAAATGTCCGTCTAGTCAAGGCTATGGTTTTTCTAGCAGTCATGTATGGATGTGAGAGTTGGACTGTGAAGAAAGCTGAGAGCTGAAGAATTGATGCTTTAGAAGTGTGGTGTTGGAGAAGACTCTTGAGAGTCCCTTGGACTGCAAGGAGATCCAACCAGTCCATTCTGAAGGAGATCAACCCTGGGATTTCTTTGGAAGGAATGATGCTAAAGATGAAACTCCAATACTTTGGCCACTTCATGCTAAGAGTTGACTATTGGAAAAGACTCTGATGCTGGGAGGGATTGGGGGCAGGAGGAAAAGGGAATGACAGAGGATGAGATGGCTGGATGGCATCACCAACTCAATAGACGTGAGTCTGAGTGAATTCTGGGAGATGGTGATGGACAGGGAGGCCTGGCGTGCTGCGATTCATGGGGTCGCAAAGAGTTGGACACGACTGAGAGACTGAACTGAAATGAACTGGTGCAGAAAGTAAAACTTTGAACTCAATCCACTTCTATCTGTGGCTAGGAAGAACCAGTAATAATGACTAGGGCTATGTTGTAGATACTACCTTCGTTATTTCATCAATACACACACACAGACACACACCCCATATATATCTACACATATATGAGGCTTCACTGGTGGCTCATATGGTAAAGAATCCACCTACATGCCGGAGACCTGAGTTCAATCTCTGGTTGGGAAGATCCCCTGGAGGAGGGCATGGCAACCCACTCCAGTATTCTTGCCTGGAGAAGAGGAACCTGGCCGGCTACAGTCCATAGGATCACAAAGAGTCAGACACGACTGAGCAACTAAGCACAGCACACATACATATATATATATGCGTGTGTGTGTATACAGGAAATTGTAT
Source organism: Nanger dama (assembly GCA_917880005.1). Classification (NCBI taxonomy): domain Eukaryota; kingdom Metazoa; phylum Chordata; class Mammalia; order Artiodactyla; family Bovidae; genus Nanger; species Nanger dama. Next base: position 57,616,958 of record CAKJTW010000006.1, on the reverse strand, counting down.
TCATGTGAGTGCTTGCACTTGATAGATTAGGAGACTTAGAGAGGCTAAATAACTTGCCCAAGTTTCACAACTGGTAGCATCAGAGTTTGAATCTGGTCTTCCTGGCTCCAAAAGGACTTGTGCTTATTATTCTGCTACACTGTCAAAAGAAATACAGAAAATATTTTTCTGCTTTGTAAACAGGCATTCTTGGACATTTGACTGAGTGAACAGGAACAGAGCTTCTTGATGAAAGTAAAAGAGGAGAGTGAAAAAGCTGGCTTAAAACTTAACATTCAAAAATCTAAGATCATGGCATCCACTCTTATCACTTCATGGCAAATAGATGGGAAAACAATGAAACAGTGACAGACTTTATTTTCTTGGGCCCCGAAATCACTGCAGATGGTGACTGCAGCCATGAAAATAAAAGATACTTGCTCCTTGGAAGGAAAACTGACCAAACTAGACAGCATGTTAAAAAGCAGAGGCATTATTTTACCAACAAGGTCCATATAGACAAAGCTATGCTTTTCTCAGTAGTCATGTATGGATGTGAGAGCTGGACCATAAAGAACCTTGAGTGCTGAAGAACTGATGCTTTTGAACTGTGGTGTGGAAAAGACTTTTGAGAGCCCCTTGGATTGCAAGGAGATCAATCTAGTCAGTCCCAAAGGAAATTAGTCCTGAATATTCATTGGAAGGACTGATGCTGAAGCTGAAATCCAATATTGTGGCCATTTTATGTGAAGAACTGACTCAATAGAAAAGACCCTGATTCTGAGAAAGATTGAAGGCAGGAGAAGAAGGGGATGACAGAGGATGAGATGGCTGTATGGCATCACTGACTTGAAGGACACGATTTTGAGCAAGCTCTGGGAGCTGGTGATGGACAGGGAAGCCGGGCATGCTGCAGGCATGGGGTCACAAAGAGTTGCACAGGACTGAGTGACTGAACTGAACTAAAAAATATAATTAAGGAAAGAACTTCTCTCTGAGGAGCCTTAGGCTTCTTTATAAAGTATTAGTGTTAATGGTGCTTAGTAATTTATTTTCTAAAGGCTAAAATGAGGGGAATTTTAATGCTTTTATTTTGCAAGAGGTAAAACTCATTACTTGTCAGAGAATATGAAAATCATTATTGTTCAAAAAAAAGGCATTCAGGAAAGCAATGAATTCTAATTTAATAGGATATGTCAGGCATATGCTAATAGAGCTCATTCTATTTCCTTCACTGAAGAATGATGATAGAATATCTTACCAATGTTGTATAAAAGTTTGTATTTTTCAGTGAAGCACTTTTTAACCTACAGTCTTGAGGGCTTTATTTACCACAGTAGGTAAGTGAAAACATATATTTATTTGTTTTAGCCTAGAAAAAGCTTATAACTTAGGAATAAAGCATACTTCAGGAAAACTTGAAAAGAAACTTTGAGTAAATAATTCACATAAAACAGATAATCAAAACACATAATATAGTCCATATATGAACTGAATTTCTTTTCTTTCAAAATAACTATAGCATACTTACCAGTAAAATATGAAATGCTGCAAATATGTTATTTGGTACCTACGATCATAGCATCCAGTCCCATCACTTCATGGCAAATAGATGGAAAAACAAGGAAAACAGTGACTGACCTTATTTTCTTGGGCTCCAAAATCACTGCAGATGATGACTGCAGCCATGAAATTAAAAGATGCTCCTTGGAAGAAAAGCTATGACCAAGCTAGACAGAATATTAAAAAGCAGAGGCATTACTTTACCAACAAAGATCCATATAGACAAAGCTATGGTTTTCCAGTAGTCATGTATGGATGTGAGAGCTGGAGCATAAAGAAAGTTGAGTACAGAAGAACTGATGCTTTTGATCTCTTGGTTACTAAGCCAGTGATTTGCCACAAAATGAATGGAGGAGAACATTCGGCCAGTTTATGTTGTGGTTCAAGCATAACAAATCTTAGAACACAACAGCTGTCATAAGGAATATTCATGCTTTAAGTCCTGAAGAGTAAGTTAATTTTATTTGTCGTGTTAAAGCATAAAAGCTTCCTTCACTGTGTTCCTGTGATGCACTCATCTTCTTTAACCTCCAACTCTTCTGATAATCACACTGTATTTGTGCATCATTCACTTGAACATGTTTCCATAAATAGTTAAATTACTTCCCCAAGAAAGCTTGACTCCCTAATGGTTATTAAAGCTCATTCTAACTTTCTCATTACTAGAACTTTGAGAGGTGTAATGAGGATTCTGAGGAAAATCAATTGTAAGTTGGATGTGCAATTATCAGGATCTTTAGCATATACGCAATAAGTAAATAAGCATGGAAGAGTCTTGCTGTGAATGAATTCCAAATAAAACAAATGATAGAACTCCAGTTGAAGCCGTAGATTATTTCTCACCAGGTGCTGTGAGAATATGAAATCACACTGTAGTTTTTAGCTTTATTTTTGTTTTGTGGGGTTTTTTTTCTGTGTATCCTCTGAAACAATTGGAGACTGCCCCAGGAATAACATTAAGACAAATAATTTATGCCACACAAATCATTAAACCATAAGCAACTTCATTAAGTAACTTCCCCTTGGTAGCCTCAACTAAAACAGCTGGCTGGTCGGTTGGATATTGAAGAAAAAGTAAAATTCCTTTTGCAATCTAAATCCCTTCTCTCAGATTTATAATGAGTTGCTTTATTTAAAGCAACCCAAGGGGAAAAAAAGAAGCCTATATAACGCTGACAAGTGGGATCTGTGAAATTCCAATCAAACGTTGCTTTAATGATGATAATATCAATAACAATAATTAATATTTATTGAAGGTTAAATGCCCAACACTATTCTCAGTACTTTATTTTTATTAACTCTGTTCATTTTCACATAATCTCTATAAATATAATTGTTCTGGCTACACAATATGAGGGCTTCCCAGGTGGCACTAGTGGTAAAGAACCCAGCTACCAATGCAGGAGACTCAGGTTCGATCCTTGGGTTGGGAAGACCCCTTGGAGGAGAGCATGGCAAGCCACTCCAGTATTCCAGTCTAGAGAATCCCATGGACAGAGAAGCCTGGTGGACTACAGTTCATAAAGTTGTAAAGAGTCTGACACGACTAAATTGACTTTAGCATTCACAGAGTGTGAGAGACCCAGCACAAAGGAGAATGCAGAGTTCTTTGTTCAAGGGCAACAGTCTCTCCCTTGCCCTGTCACAGTGTGGTTTTTGGTGTTTTTGTTTGTTTGTTTGTTTTTGCTATTTGATGTTGGGCTCCCTTGTGAGAAGGATAGAAAATTGCTGATAGTGGTAGTACCAGCCTGCCAGTTCAGGAGACATGAGAGACTGAAGCAACTTAGCACACCTGCACACAGGATAGCTAAACAGGCAACTGTGGAAGTCACAGTTGCTGTTGTTTTAGTCGCTAAGTCATGTCCAATTCTTTGCAACACCATGGGTTGTAGCCCACCAGGCTTCTCTGGCCATGGGATTTTCCTGGCAAGGATACTGGTGTGGGTTGCCATTTCCTTCTTCAGGGGATCTTCTCAACCCAGGGTTCAAATCTGTGTCTCCTGTTTGGCTGGTGGATTTTTACCACTGAGTTCTCTGGGAAGTAGAAGACCATATATAGAAACCTAAGAAAATTGAGAGGCCACTGTATAAGTTAATGATCACTCAAGAAAGCTATCAGAATGTCATGGAACAAGGTAAACATGCTTAACTATAAAGCCGTGAATAAAAGTGCTAGATATAGGTGAAAGAAAAGTGATGCAAGCTTGACATCTACTCAGAGAAGGTTGACTTTTCCTCTCCTGAACTTTCCTTTTACTATAAAATTGTAACCCACTAAATCCTTGAGGCACAGCTCCTTTGCCTGCCCACTTGCCACTCTTATAAGTAACCTCTATTAATAAATCAAATTCTTGTCTATCACTTTGTCTCTCACTGAATTTTTTCTGTGATGAGACATCAAGAACATGAACTTCATTAACTCCTGAAACCAGATGTGTGACCTCGTTGTAAGACCATGGATTTTGGTCAAATTCCAGTCCCAGCACATGGGTTTAAGCACCAACTGAGGTGATTGGTTTCATTTGTCCATGGGGATCCAACCTGGAGTATTATGCTTCTCTTAAAGATGAGGCAATTGAGGACAAAGAAAATCTTCGTCTGGACAGGAGAACTAGTTCAAAGAAGGGCACATGATGCAATCACAGCCAATGAAACAGGACAAGATATTATTGGAAATCCTGGGAAGAAAACTCACTTTTCTAATTAGACTTAGAATGTGAGGTCAATGGCAGCTACCACTGTAATATTTCTATGTAAAGTTGAGTCAAAAAGCAATGAAGACCGAACCAAAAGACGGTGGCAGAAACTGCATCTGTGAGCTATTCTAGATTTCTGGTTATGATATACTTTCTTTGGATTTGTCAGTTACATAAATTCATTAAATTCCATCTGATTCTAGACTTACTTGCATCATAGGTTTGTGTTAGAAAACCTCTCCCTCCTATAAAAGGTTCAGAACCTAATTCCCTGTAGATAAGCTGTCTTAAATGGCTAAAGGGACTTTGAAGATTTGATTAAGGTCATTGGTGTTGTTCAGTTGCTAAGTCATATTTGACTCTATAACTCTATGGATTGTAGCAATGAGAGACTTCCCTTCAATATATCCTGGAGTTTCTTCAAACTCACGTCCATTGAGTTGATGATGCTATCCAACCTTCTCATTCTGTTACACCCTTCTCCTCCTGTCCTCAATCTTTCCCAGCACCACATCAGGGTCTTTTTCAATGAGTCAACTCTTCACATCACACAGCCAAAGTATTAGACCCTTCCAGTGAAAATTCAGAGCTGAGGCTTCAGTGGTTAAGTGGTTAAGAATCTTCTTTGCAATGCAGGGAATACAGGTCAACTCCTGGTCCAGGAAGATTCCACATGCCACATGGCAACAAAGCCAATGTGCCACAGCTACTGAGCCCTTGCACCCTAGAGCCTGTTATCCACAAAAGAGAAACATTCTCAATGAAAAGCCTGTACACTACAATTAGAGAGTAGCCTCCATCACTGCAACTAGTGAAATCCTGAGAGCAGAAACCAACACCTAGTGCAGCCAAAAATAAACAGATAAATAGATATTATTTAAAGGAAAAAACTCAAGGTTGTTTTCCTTTAAGATTAACTAGCTTGATCTTCTTGCAGTCCAAGGGACTCTCAAGAGTCTTCTCCAGAACCACAGGTTTGAAAGCATCAGTTCTTCAGCGCTCAGTCTCCAACTCTCACATCTATACATGACTACTGGAAAAGTCAGTTTTTACTATACAGGGTTTTGTTTTGTTTTCTGTTTTTTTTTTTGAAAACTGATGTCTGCTATTTAATACATTGTCTAGGTTTGTCATAGCTTTTCTTCCAATAGCTTTAATTTCATGGCTGCCTTCACCATCCACAGTGATTTTGGAGCCAGAAAAATTAAATTGGTGATTGTTTCCAGTTTTTCTCTATCTATTTGCCACGAAGTGATGGGAACAGATGCTATGATATTAGTTTTTGAATGCTGGGTTTAAACCAGCTTTTTCACTCTCCCCTTTCACCCTCATCAAGAGACTCTGTAGTTCCTCTTTGATTTCCGCCATTAGAGTGGTATCATCTACTTACCTGAAGTTGTTGATATTTATCCTGCCAATCTTGACTCCAGCTTGTGATTCACCCAAGCTGGCATTTTGCATGTGTACTCTGTATATAGGTTTAAACAAGCAAGTGACAATATACAGCCTTGACATAATCCCTTCCCAATTTGGGATCGATCTATTGTTCCATGCCTGGTTTAAATTGTTGCTTCTTGACTTACATACAGGTTTCTCCAGGAGACAAGGATCATAAATTCAGGAGATTATAAGGGTGGGCTCAGAGTAATAATAAGGACTCTTATAAGAGGGAAGCAAGAGGGTCAGAGTCAAAGATGTGATGACTTGGTTGGAGTAATATGGGGCCATGAGCCACCTGGGAAAAGCTAGGAAAGGGTTTTTCCCTGGTTTTTCCCAGAGTTAGCAAATAACTCTGCTAATATTTTTAGCCTTCTGAACTTCATAACTCTAAAATAATAAATTTGTGTTGTTTTAAGCTGTTAAATGTGTGATAATTTGTTACAACAACAATAGGAAATTAATAGAACATCTCTTGAAGAAAAAGTCCTGACACATATTTCTAGTAAGATACAAAATAGGAGATTACAATTTATTTAAATGTAAAAGAAAAAATGTGAAGAACTTGCTGTCAATAACAATAACATAATTTTTTTTTTCCATTTTCTACATCCTTCCATCAAAATACATTTCCAGGAAGGTGGTTATCATTTACTGCCCTATCACTATTAATATTTGATTATAATTTTGCCTAGTATGTTTTATATTTTGAAGAATTTATTGATTTGTTCTAATAAATTTTTCTAATAAATTCTTAAGAATTTGAAAAGCTGAAAATGCTTAGTGATAAGTCACTCTGATAGATTCTAAAATTTCAAGAACAGACACATTAGAATAGAGGTACCCTCAAGCTTTCTTCTGCTCCCTATACCCCTGAGTGATATAGCATAACCAGAAACAACATTTTAAGCACATGGCCTGTTCCCTTCCTGCCCTCATTGTGAATCTTATCAACAATAGCTGTTAAGCTGTGATGAGAGCAGAGACATATAGAATCTTATGTCTGTTAACTTGACTATGAAAGTGTAAGCAAAGTTGCTCAGTTGTATCCAATTCTTTGAGACACCATGGACTATAGCTTACCAGGCTCCTCCGTCCATGGGATTTTCCAGACAAGAGTACTGGAGTAAGCTGCCATTTCCTTCTCCAGAGTATCTTCCCAACCCAGGGATCGAACTCTGGTCTCCTGCATTGCAGACAGACGCTTTACTATCTGAGCCACCAGGAAGGCAGAACAATTCAGGATATGAATGTCTTTGGAATCTTATCTAGAGTGTTAACCAGCTTCCTTGCTGAAAGATTGTTGCAAGAATCTCTGCTTGGAATATATGGGCATGAAAGATACAGAAGACTCCTAATACAAAGTCATCCTCAAAAAGCTCCCCACAAACTGCTTGAGGAGAGAGGCAGTTCATATAACAGCATGGAACGTTTCACTCAGAATTTTGCTGTGGTCCAACCCCATGGGCTAGGATTTGGTTCTGGAAAGGAAGAAGCTACAACTCCAAAAGAATGAAATGATGCAGAGTCCTTCAGAGGAAATAAACATGAGAAAGTATAAACTGGAGCACTGGCACAGAGGATTCAGCCCCCAGTGGAGAGCCTTGTTAATACTCAGCTTTGATACACGGATGGCTGAAGTGCCTCAGCATCAGCCAGGATGGAACCTAGCTCCCAGGAGGAGAAAGGTGGAGGCCCAGCACACCTAGCTCCCGCAACAGCAGGAGCCAAGATAAAAGAGTGAAGGCAAAGAAACAAAGTTCTCTCTTAAAAAGGACTGGGAGGCAGAGGGGAGAGGATGGGACTTTGAAAGTTTCAGCAATATCTGATAAAAATAAAGAGTCAGAAAATAGAGTTTGCTACTGTGCAAGTTTCTTGGTTTTTACTCCCAAGGACAAAATAAAACACTGTTACCAACCTAGATAGCATATTCAAAAGCAGAGACATTACTCTGCCAACAAAGGTCCATCTAGCCAAGGCTATGGTTTTTCCAGTGGTCATGTACAGATGTGAGAGTTAGACTGTGAAGAAAGATGAGCACCCAAGAATTGATGCTTTTGAACTGTGGTATTGGAGAAGACTCTTGAGAGTCCCTTGGACTGCAAGGAGATCCATCCAGTCCATTCTAAAGGAGATCAGTCTTGAGTGTTCTTTGGAAGGAATGATGCTAAAGCTGAAACTCCAGTACTTTGGCCACCTCATGTGAAGAGTTGACTCATTGGAAAAGACTCTGATGCTGGGGGCGATTGGGGGCGGGAGGAGAAGGGGATGACAGAGGATAAGATGGCTGGATGGTATCACTGACTCAATGGACGTGAGTTTGAGTGAACTCCAGGAGTTGGGAAATGGACAGGGAGGCCTGGCACGCTCATGGGGTCACAAAGAGTCAGACACGAGTGAATGACTGAGCTGAACTGAACTGAACTGATAATGTAGTTTTGATCCTTCTGCTAATTTACATTTCCCATATGCATACAAGCAGCCTAAGCCTGCTGCTGTGCTCCTACATCCCTTCTCTCTCTCAATCTCTCTTTTGAATTCCCCCTCGTATACATGCACAGACACACACTTTTATCTGAGCCCTTGAATTTTAGCCATTTATATAACACATAGTTTCATTTGAAGAACTGTTACAAGTGGCAGAAACAGCAGCATAAGAATCAACTGGGGTTACCAGTGAAGAGAGCTGCCTCATCTGTTTCAAGGCTAGGAATGAATAAAGGCTGTTGATACCCAGGGAGGAGAATTTTTCCAAACTGTCAGAGAAACTTTGTACATTTCAAAGCAGGAGGGGAAATGGCAATGAGTTAGGCATGTGTTGTGGAAGGCTAGTTGTGTTACCAGATCCTCTCCAGATTCTTGGACAGCAATACCATAGAAAGGAGTATCTCTCCCACAAGACTCTAGGGCAAGCAGAGCTTTTTATTGCTAGAATAGCTTAAACACAAAGGAGAAGACAAAAATGAGTGCCAACTTCCTGAGAATTTCAGAGAAGGGGTTTTCAAGGTAGTGTGAGGGAGAGGATCACAGGGTACCTGATCAGCTTGTGCTCAGTTCTCAGATTGGTTGGCATCAAGGTGAAGTTTTAAGTATCATCAATCTCCTGGCTTTAACTGACCTGGGGTCTACATGCTTTGTCAGCAGTTTCATCCTGTGTGTAGGTGGGGGAGGGTCTGCTTCCTACAAAAGCAAGTTAGGAATGTGTGTCAGGCACTTATATTTTTCAGGAAAGTAGAGGTTGTTGATTCTGCTATACAGTCACACTTTTGTCTTTGGAAATGATGAAGATACATTGGTGAAATGAAGATAGAGCTACTTTTTTACTCCTGCGGATCCTTGGTTATTGTGTCAGATGCCCAGGCCTCTATGTGCTTTGTTTTACTGGGCTTGTTAGGCTGGTTTGCCGAAGGTTGTTCCCCATCCTTGTCCAAGATGGCTACAGTCCTGTCTTCCTGTCTCAATTGGTGGTAGTGAGAAAAGAAGAGCAAGAGAGATTAGTTAATAATAATTTTTTTGCCTGTAAACCAAATTTATTATTTTCAGTAACAATGAGTTAAGGCCCTTGGTCAATCACAGGTCCCATAGAAGCAGATCATGGGGCCTCTATGGCCATGTCTATTGAATGTAAAGAGATTCTTACCAGGCAATGAAGGAGAACAGAAATTCAAGGACCAACATTGTCTACGGACCCAGTATGGCACCCATTCCTCTCTGGTTTGGTAGTAAAACTTCTCTTTCTTATATTTTGAGTATTGAATGATAACTTTAAAAGGAAAGAAGGAAGGAAGGAAACCAAGATGACCTTAAGTTACCCTCAGTTTGACTAAATGTTAGATAGGCTATTCCTGACTATAGGTCCCTGATTTCTCTTTCCTTAGAGCATTGACTTTAGACAAACTGTGATTTTAAATTCTTTCTTTTGCCCCTTTGAGATATAAATCTTTGAAGATTTGTAAATTTACAATCCAGGCAATGTTCTACTCAAACTCCTGGTAGTCATCCCATTTAAATTATATCTTCAAGAAAGCTAGGGTTCTGAGGGAGGGTGGGAACTGGACTTTAATGAGGGACAATTTACAAACACAGATGGCCTATTCCCACTGACCAATCTTCCTGTGAATGCCCTCCAGCACTTTTCCTTTAACCTGCCCCAGCATTTAAAGATACTCACTTTTTTTGGTTCAGCAGAATTGAGTTAAATCTTTCTCTGCTATTGAAATAATCTTGATTACTATTTATTTTGAATAGTCTCTTCCTTTTTTTAAACTAATCTGGTACAATTTTCTTTTTATTATAATTTGGAGGACTGGGGGTCACTCTTTCCGTAACTTCAGCTCTGTCCTTAGCTCCACATATCCAGTCTGTCCTTATCTAACTGAAATATTGCTGGGGTTACGCCTATCTGTTTCTCTTAACTGCTAGGAGAGTTATGTTCTTAGAATTATTATAAGAAATATAATTAAATGCAGGCAACATTTCAACTAGGCGGTGCAGTGGTAAAGAATCCACCTACCAGTACAGGAGACACAATAGACGTGGGTTCAATTGCTCTCTCAGGAAGATCCCCTGGAGGAGGAAATGGCAACACACTCTGATACACTTGCCTGGAAAATTCCATGGACAGAGGAGCCTGTAGCCTGAAGAAGGCTACAGCCCATGACGTGGAAAAGTCAGAAATAACTTAAAAATGAGCACACACACACACACACACACACACACATCATTTCCACCTAGGCAGAGTCCTTGGGACTCTATTCTATTTGTCTTTTCCCAGGCTGGCTGGATAGCCAGAAAGTCCCTTACATTCATTTCTTCAACAAGTATATATTGAACACTCGTTTTGCATCATGTGATAGGAAAAGCCTTAGGGCTTCCCAGGTAGCGTTAGTGGAAGAACCTGCCTGTCAATGCATGCAATTTAAGAAACATGTGTTTCATCTCTGGGTAGGGTAGATCCCCTCAAGGAGTGCGTGGCAACTGATTCCAGTATTCTTGCCTTTGGAATCACAGAAACAGAGGAGCCTGGCAGGCTACAGCCCACGGGTCACAAAGTGTCAGACACGACTGAAGCAAATTAGTATGTACACACACTCACACTCACATTGTCCATTTAAATGAATTCACCCTGAGGAACATGCTATTCAGGATTTGGAGATTCCAAACTCTCTCAAGGGAGAAGGCAATGGCACCCCACTCCAGTACTCTTCCCTGGAAAATCCCATGGATGGAGGAGCCTGAAAGGCTGCAGTCCATGGGGTCGCTGAGGGTCCGACATGACTGAGTGACTTCACTTTTCACTTTCATGCATTGGAGAAGGAAATGGCAACCCACTCCAGTGTTCTTGCCTGGAGAATCCCAGGGACAGGGGAGCCTGGTGGGCTGCCATCTACGGGGTCGCATAGAGTCGGACACAACTGAAGTGACTTAGCAGCAGCGAACTCTCTCACACTGAAATGAGGTTTTATAAAAGTAATACACTGTATTTTAAAAAACAGCTTTTCTAAAGCATGATTGACATATAAAAGCTTGTATATACTTAATGAATGCAAATCAATAAGTTTGGGAATATGTATACACCTGAGAAGAAAAGCTATGACTAACCTGCTTCTGCTGCTGCTAAGTCGCTTCAGTCGTGTCCGACTCTGTGCGACCCCATAAAAGCAGCCCACCAGGCTCCCCTGTCCCTGAGATTCTCCAGGCAAGAACACTGGAGTGGGTTGCCATTTCCTTCTCCAGTGCATGAAAGTGAAAAGTGAAAGTGAAGTCGCTCAGTCATGTCCAACTTCACTACCCCATGGACTGCAGCCCACCAGGCTCCTCCATCCATGGGATTTTCCAGGCAAGAGTACTGGAGTGGGTTGCCGTTGCCTTCTCCGATGACTAAACTAAACAGCATATTAAGAAGCAGAGACATTATTTTGCCAACAAAGGTCTCTCTAGTCAGAGTTATGGTTTTCCAGTAGTCATACATGGATGTGAGAGTTGGATTATAAAGAAAGCTGAGCACAGAATAATTGATGCTTTTGAATTGTGGTGTTGGAGAAGACTTTTGAGCATCCCTTGGACTGCAAGGAGATCCAAGCAGTCAATCCTCAGGAAATCAGTCCTGAACATTCATTGGAAGGACATGCTGAAGCTGAAACTCCAATACACTGGCCACCTGATCCAAAGAATTGACTCACTGGAAAAGACCCTGAGGCTAGGAAAGAGTGAAGGAAGGCAGGAGGAGAAGGGGATGACAGAGGATGAGACAGATGGTTGGATGGCATCACCAGCTGGATTGACATGATTTTGAGCAAGCTCCAGGAGCTGGTGATGGACAGGGAAGCCTGGAGTGCTGCAGTCCATGGGGTCGCAAAGAGTCAGACATGACTGAGTGATTGAACTGAACTGAACTGATACATCTGTGAAAGCATCATCAGCATCAAGGCTATAAACATGACAACTATCTCCAAAAGTTTCCTCCCATCCTCTTTATTACTATTATCATTTGTTTTGGTGTGCGTGGTTAGGGCAATTAACATTAAATCCACCTTACTTAAAATTTAAATATGCAACACAGTATTGTTAAAAAGCACCATGATGTATAGTAAATCTCCAGAACTTATTTATTTTCCATAACTGAAAGTTTATACCTTTTGACTATCACTTCTTGATTTGTCTTTCCTTCTTGTCCCTGGCAATATCATTATACTCTCTGTTTCTGAGACTGACTGTTTTAGATTCCACATATAATGTGATCACAAAATGTTTGTCTTTCTATGCCAGGCTTATTTCACTTTGCATAATGTCCTCTAGGTCCTTCTATGTTGCTGCAAATGGCAGGACTTGCTTCCTTTTTAACACTGGATAGTATTCCATTGTGTGTATAGATTATATTCTCTTATCATTTATTTCTCAGTAGAAGGGGCATTCATTTATTTCTATATCTTGGTATTTGTGAGTAATTCTACAATGAAATGAGAGTGCAGATATCTCATTAACATTCTGATTTAAATTTCTAAAAATAATAAATTCTTAGCCCAGAAGAATGATAGTTCAATGAGTAATTTAAAAAGTCAAAAGGCAAAGATTACCTAAAGGCAGGTTGCATAAACACCTACCAAAATATTGTGCACACAGTCATGTTCTTGATTCTCTCCATCAATGGGAGATACTACTATACACTATTAAAAATGTCTACATGACTGATGAAGAATCTGGAAGCATACTATAATGCTTCACTCTTTTGGATTTATTCCTCTTATATTCTATGGCAAGGAAATGAGAGTGGTTATCAACTTGTCATTTTGTTGATTAGATCAAGTTACCACAGCAATGCAAGCCAAAAATATCTTCCCCTAAAAAAAACCTTTAATAGCCTATCATTCATGTTTAAGAAGAGAAATAAAAAAGAGGAAAAAATTGCATTTGTAAGAGGAAGATAAAATTCCATTGTGTTCAAGTATTTCAAGCATAAAGCCTTCTAAAATCCACTGTCATCTAACCGCTCTGCTCCATAGGAGTAAACTGTACCCTGTTTTAAAAGCAATTAACTCTTTCAGATCTCAAAGGAGAGAAAAACGTTTATCACTCATCACTGGATTAAGCTTGAGATGTTTAAGACTATAACACATTCAATGATCCCTCTTTGGGGTTGTTTTCTATCCTTAGGATGGCATTTTGATGTTTTATGACAACATTTTATCCAAGGAAAAGAAGAAAATATATTGCAAATGTTTGAGTATTTCACACTGGTAGTATCTCTGTGATTTCAGCAAAGGCTTTGGCAACTTTCTCCACATAATGACTGCACTCTAACACAAATATTAAATCACAGAACCAAGGACAGTGAAGCCAGAACTTACTAGTTGTATTTGAACCTTGTTTATTTTTGAAACTCTTTTAGAGACTAAATTAAGCAATCTTTTTAGTTTTTTTTATGTCTTGTTATTACAAGTCATTGTTGCATCAATAAATGAGTAGGGGAGAAAGCAGTTTAATAAAGATCATAGAATTTGGAGCCATATGTACCTGAGAATACATCTCAGTTTCATTGTTTAAGCCTCCTGTGACTTTGGGTAGGTTACACTCTAAGGCCATTTTATCTTCTAAAAGATAGCTATTAAAACCTACCCCAAAATATTATTTAGGAATTTGGAGAATGAACATCACAGTGTCTGGCATACTGTAAGTATTGCAAAATTATGTAATTGTTGACTCTTATGATAACATTGATCCAGGCTGTCATTCCATCATAAGAGAAACATGATTGGAAAGTTAAGCAGGTTATCATTTTATTAGTGAAATAATGAACTTCACAGAAAAGCTATTGTGAGCTTTGCTACTTTACAATAAAGAGAATGGGCTTAATAATTTAGCTTCCTCCTGATATTAGTCCTGTCACTGAGGAAATTCGTGAAGGGGGTTCAGAATGAGCATCCCTAAGGTATGCCACTTGGCATGTGGATTATTTTGGACTGAAAACAATCAAGGCCCATATGACTTAAGAAAAGTTTGTACTTCCCTGTTAACTGCTTAAAATAATTTAAATAGAGGCCTTGGACCAGAAAAATAGCTATCACCAAAGATCACAAAAAGTATGGTATCAATCTGTGTGTTGTGCTAGATGGAACTTGGCAAGGCCTATTTTGTTCAAATTCCTCTCTGTGTCCCATTGTCTTTGCAGAGCTTGACAAGCATGTGTGTACCAAACATTTGCTGTCCCCATTTTCCTGTGAATGATTTTTCTCCTCTCTGAGGTCCTAGACCCCTATCATCTCCTCCCTAGCTCAAGACTGTGTCTCAGTCTCAATTGCTAGCGAGTCCAGTACCTTTTCATGTCTATATGTGTCTCCTGCACGTGTTTCTCTGTTCTGTTCAGTCACTCAGTCTTATCCGACTGTTTGTGACCCCATGGACTATAGCACACCAGGCCTCCCTGCCCATCACCAGCTCCCAAAGCTTACTCAAACTTATGTCCATCTAGTCAATGATGCCATCCAAACATCTCAGCTTCTTTCGTCCCCTTCTCCTCCTGCCTTCAACCTTTCCTTGCATCAGGGTCTTTTCCAGTGAGTCAGTTCTTCACATCAGGTGGCCAGAGTATTGGAGTTTCAGCTTCAGCGTCAGTCCTTCCAGTGAATATTCAGGACTGATTTCCTTTAGGATGGACTGGTTGGCTCTCCTTGCAATCCAAGGGACACTCAAGAGTCCTCTCCAACACCACAGTCCAAAAGCATCAATTATTCTCTGCTCAGCTTTCTTTATAGTCCAACTCTCACATCCATACATGACTACTGTAAAAACCATAGCTTTGACTAGATGGATCTTTGTTGGCAAAGTAATGTCTCTGCTTTTTAATATGCTGTCTAGGTTCTTCATAATTTTTCTTCCAAGGAACAAGTGTCTTTTAATTTCATGGTTGCAGTCACCATCTTCAGTGATTTTGGAGCCCAGGGGAAAAAAGTCTGTCACTGTTTCCATTGTTGCCCCATCTATTTGCCATGAAGTGATGGGACCAGATGCGATGATCATCTTAGTTTTGTGAATGTTGAGCTTTAAGCCAACTTTTTCACTCTCCTCTTTCACTTTCATCAAGAGGCTCTTTAGTTCTTCTTCACTTTCTGCCATAAGGGTGGTGTCATCTGCATATCTGAGGTTATTGATATTTCTCCCAGCAATCTTGCTTCCAGCTGTGCTTCATCCAGCCAGCATTCCGCATGATATACTCTGCATATAAGTTAAATAAGCAGGGTGACAATATACAGCCTTGATGTACTCCTTTTCTGATTTGGAACCAGTCTGTTGTTCCATGTCCAGTTTTAACTATTGTTTCTTGACCTGCATACAGATTCCTCAGGAGGCAGGTCAGGTGATCTGGTATTCCCATCTCTTTAAGAATAAGACCCAGTTCCCCTTCAGCCAGTCTCTCCCATCAGGAAACTTACATAAGCCTCTTATCCTTCTCCATCAGAGGGCAGATAGAATGAAACCACAATCAGAGAAAGCTAACAAATCTAACCACATGGACTCCAGGCTTGTCTAACTCAATGAAATTGTGAGCCAAGCCATGTAGAGCTACCCAAGTTGGACAGGTCATAGTGGAAAGTGCTGACAAAATATGGTCCACTGGAGAAGGGAATGGCAAACCACTTCAGTGTACTTGCCTCGAGAACCCCATGAACAGTATGAAAAGGCAAAAAGATAGGACACTGAAAGATGAACTCCCCAGGTTGGTAGGTTCTCAATATGCTACTGGTGATCAGTGAAGAAATAACTCCAGAAAAATGAAGGGATGGAGCCAAAGCAAAAACAACACCCTAGTTGTGGAAGGGACTGGTGGTATAAGCAAAGTCTGATGCTGTAAAGAGCAACATTGCATAGGAACCTTGAAAGTTAGGTCCATGAATCAAAGCAAATTGGAAGTAGTCAAACAGGAGATGGCAAGAGTGAACATCGACATTTTAGGAATCAGTGAATTAAAATGGACTTGAATGGATGAATTTAACTCAGATGACCATTATATCTACTACTGTGGGCAAGAATCCCTTAGAAGAAATGGAATAGCTATCATAGTCAACAAAAGAGTCCAAAATGCAGTACTTGGATGCAATCTCAAAAATGATATTGATCTCTGTTCATTTCCAAGGCAAGCCATGCAATATTACAGTAATCTAAGTCTATGCCCCAACCATTAATGCTGAAGAAGCTGAAGTTGAACGGTTCTATGAAGACCTACAAGACCTTCTAACACTCAAATAAAGATGTCCTTTTCATTATAGGGGACTGGAATGCAAAAGTGGAAGATAAGAGATACCTGGAGTAATTGGCAAATTTGTCCTTGAAGTACAAAACAAAGTGGGTCAAGGGCTAACAGAGTTTTGCCAAGAGAATGTACTGGTCATTGCAAACACCCTCTTCCAACGACACAAAAGAAGACTCTACACATGGACATCACCAGATGTTCAACACCGAAATCAGATTGATTACATTCTGTGCAGCCAAAGTTGGAGAATCTCTATACAGTCAGCAAAAACAACACCAGGAGCTGACTGTGGCTCTGATCATGAACTCCCTATGGCCAAATTCAGACTTAAATTGAAGAAAGTAGGGAAAACCACTAGACTATTCAGGTATGACTAAATCAAATCCCTTACAATTATATAGTGGAACTGACAAATCAATTCAAGGGATTAGATCTGATAGACAGAGTGCCTGAAGAACATTTGTTTCTAACCTGATTTAATTATTAGATAAGCCAAAAGAATCTAGAAGGCTAGAGGTAAATTAAATTATCCACCCCTACATTAGGGAATCAACCAGTCTTATCTGATAATAATGAAAACACATGACTGACCTTGAAAAAGATACTCACTTTAGGATGATGTGAAGACTCATCACTTTGGTTATTGGCAAAAACAGCCAGAACAAACATATGAGTTACAAGAGGAAATAATTATCTTAAATGAATAATATTCCATTTATATATATATATATTTTTTTTCCTACCATGGCAACATGACTATAATGTATTGCTAGAGGACTGATTGAAAATACAATAGATGGCTAAAAAGAATAGCATAACTGGACTTTGTAACAAACAAGGTGATAGTGAAAGTCAGTCAGGCTGTTCTAGTCTCCAAAGAAAGTTCTATTGCCATACTTCCAGCCCAAAGACAGAATCCATTTAAGACCAAAAACTCTTGAGTAATTTTTATCAAAACATTGTTAGTGGAACTCACCTCATAAGAAGCTTTAGGAGAAAGTTTAGGGTAGAAAATAAGAGCAGAAGTTCTGATTCTAAATTTCCTCAGTCTGCCACTTTCTGGATGCATTACTTTGGACAAGTATCCTATCTTCTCTTACTTAGTTTCCTCATTTTAAAAATGATTACTATAAAAGAGAAAATATAATCAAAATTGCCTTATTTGTGTATTGAATGAGTTAATATGAGAAGAGCTCTTATAACAGTACCTGATACACAGTAAATGCTCATTCTATTTGGCTACTTTCAGCTTTCATTTTTCTTTCTTGTTTTGGCCACTTGTTTCAACATCTGTTAGTATATGGTTTCCCTGGCTACCAAGTAACCACAACTACATTCCAAGTCACAAAACTTCCACTTCCTTTTTATCTGCAACAGTGAACAACTCAACTCAGGCCTTCTTCCAAAGCCTTCATTTATTTCCAAGTGAGATTTTCTTGACTTTAGCCATGACCACATTCCTTTTGGCTTATGCTCTGTGTATACCTAGACTTATCTTTAAATTCTCAAGGTTGGAATCAGTCCACCAACTGAGCTAACCTCCTATCTATGGGCTCAGACCATCTCCATCTCTCATCTTGAATTATCTAGTTCCATCATAAGCTCATTTAACCAAACTGCAGATATCCTTTTCCCAATACAGAATAAACATATTCACTCATTTAATAAATATTTAGAAAACTGAGAAACAAACTGAATGATGGGAAATCAGAGGACAAAGAGACTTCAGTTGCTGGGTAAGCAAGTAAGCATCTGTTGTTAGATGTATATATACAGACGGGGGTTTCCCAGGTGGCATTACTGGTAAAGAATTTGCTTGTCAATGCAGGAGACTCAGGAAAGATGGGTTCAATCCCTAGAGTAGGAAATGGTTTCCCCCTCTAGTATTCTTGCCTGGAAAATTCCTTGGGCAGAAGAATGGTGGGCTAGAGTCCACAGGGTCACAAAGAGTCGGACACAACTGAGTGACCATACAGATGGGTGTTTGAATTGTGTAGCCTGGCCTTACAGCACTGCCAGAGGCTCTGTCTGTATGTCAGTTGAAATTGCCTGGTTCACGTCTGCTTCTTATGGGACCATGCTTTGCAGAGCATAACTTTGGATCCTTGGGCACCCAGAGATAACTCAAGGACAGCCAATCTCACAGTCTTTTTTTTTTTTTTTTAATAATGCTCTATGTCATGTAAAAACAAAAGAAAAAAAGAAAATAAATGACTTGGGCCAGTCAGACACCTTTTTAAATCTAAACTAAGAATGTTTGGATCCATTAGTGATAGGAGATAAAGTGGAAGACACTGTGAAGGAGAGTTCTGTGCCATGGCAAGCTGTGTTAATTGCACATTAATCATTTGAAGTGCTTGATTGCTGAAAGTAGTTGCAGGATTCACAGAGATTATACTCACAACAGTTTTACTGAGGCAACAGTATAGGTCAACAATAGCAAAAGAATAATATAATTAGAAGGAGTCCACAGAGCTCAGACATAGGCTTCTTTGCCTTCCTTTTTCTGGATTGGGTCACATAAAATTCAATCTATCTCCTGGTACCAAACCATCACTGATGTGCATGCAAAGCACCTCAGCACCAAGAAACGCAAAGTCAATACATAGAGGAAATATCTTAGAATGAAATATCTGACCAGATTTAACCATTAAGATGCTAGTGACCCAAGTCATAAATCCAATTATTGTAACTAAACAATGCTTACAGGCTGGCACATTCTTCTCATGGATTCATAATTACAAAACATCATATACTTTCAGTTAAGACATTCTATAGTTTTGACCAAGTGTCATAGCTCTGGAGATAAGCATGTGATCAATCAGACCATTGGAGACTGGCACCTCTTACGCAGAAGTTCAAACTACAATTGAGTAGAAACTGAGTAAACATAGGGAGCTGCTCAATGAAAAGAGAAACAGAGAGAATATAGAAGCTAAAAGTAAAGAAAAGTGAACAAGAGGTAGGGATTGGAGGAGACACCAGTTTTTAGGATTTTGTCCATCTTTGGTTACTTTCCAGATCTCATTTTATTTTCTTCTTATTCGACTAAGCTCATGTGTGCATGCTAAGTCATTTCAGCCATGTCTGACTCTTTGAGACCCTATGGACCATAGACCACCAGGCTCCTCTGTCCGTGGGATTCTCCAGGCAAGAATACTAGAGTGGGTTGCCATGCCCCCCTCGAGTAAGCTGAGAACCAATTCTTTATAAAGCAAATAAAATAAAGACAATACTCTAGGTAGATCTTCCCAGACATGGCAACTATACATCTCTGATCTGAGTTTCTGAGACAAATATTAAGGCTAACAAAAGTCAAAGAAGTCATACCCCTTTTGCTATGGATTCTCAATTAATCAAGAAATTTATAAAAGTAAGAGTATAGGCATCAAAAGATTAGTTTACTATAAGGAAGCAAGTAAATTAGAATGCTGTAGAATGTAAACCCTCTCAAGGCAATAGTTTCAAGAGCAAAAATACAGAAATATTTGAGGAATTAAGGTGACTATTTCCTTTGCTAGTCTTAGTAATCCAACAAATCATTTCTCACTTCTTAAGAAACCATGAGTTAGCAATAATAATCTTGATAAGCTCAAAGTAAATAAAGTTTTCTCACAGATATATAAGAACAAGGGATTGAGATTTTCATAACCAAAGAATATAATTGACACAGTAGAATATATTAATGATATGTTAAAACAGTACAGATAATACTTTTACCTTTAACTGAGGTTGAGAAGAAACAGAATGCAGGACCCAAAATGCACCCATGGCATGTGGACTATTTTAAGCTAAAGACAATCAAAGCCAAACAGACTTAGAAAGAGTTTTGTTTGTGTTTATTTGTTGTTGTTGTTGTTTTTTAATCTCTCCCTTAGTTGCCTAAAAGAATTTGGATAGAGTTCCTATACCAGGAATCAAATTAGTATCAAAGATACACCAGAAAGACATATTTGCATGACAAGCAAACATTTGTTTACAGAATATTTGCTCTTCCAATATTCCCCTTGAATTATCTTCCTCACCACTGAAATCCCCACCCTCTTCCACTTAGCTCAGAATGGCTACAATCTCAGTTGCCTGAGTATAAGAAAGCTTCAAATATTTGACCTCCTATACGTACAAAATTTAGTGTTTTACTTCTGTTAATCCATTCTATCACTAAACTCATATATGCAGATGATTACACACTAATGGTAGAAAGGGAAGAGGAAATAAAAAGCCTCTTGATGAAAGAGGAGAGTGAAAAAGTTGACTTTAAACTCAACATTCAAAAACTAAGATCATGGCAGCCTGTCCTATCACTTCATGGCAAATAGGAATAAAAGTGGAATCAGTGCTGGATTTAATTTTCTTGGGTTCCAAAATCACTGCAGACAGTGACCAGAGGCACAAAATTGAAAGACACTTGCTCCTTGGAAGAAAAACTATGACAAAACTAGACAGTGTATTAAAAAGCAGAGACATTATTTTGCTCGCAAAGGTTCATGTAGTCAAAGATACATTTTTTTCCAAAAGTCATGTACAGATGTGAGAGTCAGACCATAAAGAAGGCTGAGCACCGAAGAATTGATGCTTTCAAACTGGGGCTGGAGAAGACTCTTGAGACTGTCAAGAGATCAAACTAGTCTATTCTAAAGGAAATCAACCCTGAATATTCATTGGAAAGACTACTGCTGAAGCTGAAGCTCCAAAATTTTGACCACTTGATGTGAAGAGCCAAGTCATTGGTAAAGACCCTGATGCTGGGAAAGACTGAGGGCAGGAGAAGGGGATGACAGAGGGTGAGATGATTGGATAGCATTATCGACTCAACAGACATGAGTTTGAGCAAACTCCAGGAGATGGTAAAGGATGGGGAAGCCTGGCATGCTGGAGTCCATTGGGTCACAGAGTTGGACATGACTGAATGATTAAATAACAACATCAAGTCCTGCTGTGTCAATTTTAGTATAAGGCCAGCCAAAGAACATAAAAGGGAAGAAAAAAAAAGTTTTTCTCCCTACAAAGTTCTCTTTGTTCCTTTTTCCCTTAAAAACTGGCCTCCTGGCATTTCCTCAAAGTCATGCACATATGATCATCTACCCTAATAGAGGGGCAAAAGCATCCGAACCAACCCAGAGTAATTTACCTTATGTAGCAAAATACTGAAAGTGAAATTCTGGATAATGAGGTGAACCATATCCCTTAAGGCAGTTACAGCTCTTTGAGTTTATATTTGAGCAAGGATTTGCTCCTGGAAGTCAGTCTGCCACTTTGTGCTTTTGTAGCAAATAAAAAACTAGTTCCAAACTCAATTCATTTTTGAACATTTTTAATCAACTTCCCTTCACATTAGTCTCCCATTTATCTCTGTGCTTCTAAGATTCTTTCTGACACCACAATTAGGGATGCTGAAATACTGAAATAAAAGGATCTGCTATAGTAACTGCTCTTCAGTTAGGCACACACATTATTAGGGGGAAATCTAGGAGACTGCCTACAGGGATATGTCTTCCAGTCCCTTGTTACAGACTTTTCTCTTAAAATATCCCAAGGGGTACTAATTGGCTCTCCTGGTGCACCCAGCCCATCACCACACTAGAATTCTTCTGGCTGATGTTGTGTTAAGAAGCAAAATATGGAAGTGTTGTTCCCAAAAATGAATGCAAATGCGAGGAAACATTATGCACAAAAGAAAATTTATATAATATAAAAGCTAGTCATTTAAAAACACTGATCTAATACTAAATTCTCCTCTTAACAAATAATTGGAGTCAAGATGAGAGGTTGAGTACTAAAGTCTTCTTGTAAATAGATGGAATCAAAAGATACTATTGCAGTCATTCTGCCTTTTGATAATATCAGAAAAATAGTCAAAATGCTTTATTTAAACATAATCATAATCTAAACTTAAAATAGATATATAGCTTTCCAAAGTATATTAAGATAAACAAAATAAACCCTGTGAAGCAAATTAATAAAAACAAAGTACCCAGCACATCTGATCTTATTGACTCACTTCTCCTTGGTGGAGACTGAAGTCTGGGTGATGTGCAGCATGCTCTCCTTTTCCATACAGAAGCTGTATTTCTTCCAAGGGTTTCCTTACACGAGTGTAACTTCAGCTTGTAGAGACTACTAACAGTTGGGCTCTTACAGGTCTGAAATTCCCATATCCTACTTCTATAAAATTTCAACTCACCTTACTCATCTTTAGTAATCATTCTTTTCATTTTCCATCATGATTAGCTATATTAACTCTGATTGGCACTTTGCCATTTACCATCATAGAATTATTTTGGAAATAGTTAAGGCTGGCTAGTTGTTTTTTTTTTTCTTTTAATCTAGCTGTATCCTAACTCACCCCAAAGCACATATGGTTCCCACAATCACCTATTTCACCCTGTGTTAGGCCAATATGCTAATTTTGCATCCATTTACTTTTTTTCTAGGAAATCTGAAAATTTCAGCATAATGCACTAAATCAATACTTTGCTTTGTTGTGTCATTAAGTCTACTAAATGATGATATCTCTGATGTCATTTTTTTCCTTCTACACATTTACATTCCCATTCTTTCGGTTACACCAGGCTTACTGATGTAATATATATGATATAATAAATGCTGTCACTATAAAACTCCTCCCAGTACTTCCAATCTTAAGAATTTCTCAAACTTTATGAATCTTTGCTCTATCCATCTGGCTTGTAGGTGGTCTAGATATGGATAGTAGAACATATGCTCAAACAAAACTTGATACAAGCAGGAATTAAAACTAAATAAACAATGTACTGAATTTTGAGATAAAAATGGGTAGAACATACACTGCTAAGCACAGAAAACAGACTGAATATAATACATTTAAGCATCTGTGATGCTATCTCGGTGGGATTTAACTCTTATTCTCTGCATTTTAATAATTCTATATCTTCTATAGGTATTATTTTTATAATATAAAATATTATTATATATTGTAAATAAATACAATTTTAAAACAATTGAAATATGTAGATAGATACATACTTCTCAATGAGTCATGAATAGACTAATATAAAAACCTAAGATTTACTTCACTATACTAGAAATAGAGTGAATGCATTCTCTAGAATGAGCCAGACATAAAGCTTTATAACTTACAACAAAATCACTCTATGATTTCTCTTAGGATGCTCCTTTTTCTTTTCCATCAAAATTCATAGACAAATACTGCTGGTAGCTTGATAGGAATTTCATTGAATCTATAAATTCACAAAACTAGAACAAATAATTTCACACTTTGTATGGAAATACAAAAACATCAAATAGCCAAAGCAATCTTGAGAAAGAAGAATGGAACTGGAGGATTCAACCTGCCTGACTTCAGGCTCTACTGCAAAGCTACAGTCATCAAGACAGTATGGTACTGGCACAAAGACAGAAATATAGATCAATGGAACAAAACAGAAAGAACAGAGATAAATCCATGTACCTATGGACACCTTATCTTTGACAAAGGAGGCAAGAATATACAATGGATTAAAGACAATCTCTTTAAGAAGTGGTGCTAGGAAAACTGGTCAACCACTTGTAAAAGAATGAAACTAGAACACTTCTAACACCATACTAAAAATAAACTCAAAATGGATTAAAGATTTAAACGTAAGACCAGAAACTAAGAAAATCCTAGAAGAGAACATAGGCAAAACACTCTCCAACATACATCACAGCAGAATCCTCTATGACCCACCTCCCAGAATATTGGAAATAAAAGCAAAAATAAACAAATGGGACCTAATTAAACTTAGAAGCTTCTGCACAACAAAGAAAACTATAAGCAAGGTGAAAAGACAGCCTTCAGAATGGGAGAAAACAATAGCAAATGAAGCAACTGACAAACAACTAATCTCAAAAATATACAAGCAACTTATGCAGCTCAACTCCAGAAAAATAAACGACCCAATCAAAAAATGGGCCAAAGAACTAAATAGACATTTCTCCAAAGAAGACATAAGGATGGCTAACAAACACATGAAAAGATGCTCAACGTCACTCATTATCAGAGAAATGCAAATCAAAACCACAGTGAGGTACCATTTCATGCCAGTCAGAATGGCTGCGATCCAAAAGTCTACAAACAATAAATGCTGGAGAGGATATGGAGAAAAGGGAACCCTCCTACACTGTTGGTGGGAATGCAAACTAGTACAGCCACTATAAAAAACAGTGTGGAGATTCCTTAAAAAATTGCAAATAGAACTGCCTTATGACCCAGCAATCCCACTGCTGGGCATACACACCAAGGAAACCAGAATTGAAAAAGACACATGTACCCCAATGTTCATCGCAGCACTGTATATAATAGCCAGGATGTGGAAACAATCTAGATGTCCATCAGCAGATGAATGGGTAAGAAAGCTGTGGTACATATACACAATGAATTACTCAGCCCTTAAAAGGAATAAATTTGACTCAGTTCTAATGAGATGGATGAAACTGGAGCCGATTATACAGAGTGAAGTAAGCCAGAAAGAAAAACACCAATACAGTATACTGACACATATATATGGAATTTAGAAAGATAGTAATGATGACCCTGTATGTGAGACAACAAAAGAGACACAGATGTATAGAACAGACTTTTGGCCTCTGAGGGAGAGGGAGAGGGTGGGATGATTTGGGAGAATGGCATTGGATCATGTATAATATCATATATAACTGAGTCACCAGCCCAGGTTCAACACGTGATACTGGATGCTTGAGGCTGGTGCACTGGGATGACCCAGAGGGATGGTACTGGGAGGGAGGAGGGAGAAGGGTTCAGGATGGGGAACACGTGTATACCTGTGGCGGATACATGTTGATGTATGGCAAAACCAATACAATATTGTAAAGTAATTAGCCTCCAATTAAAATAAATAAATAAATTTATTTTTTAAATTCATAGACAAATAAATATACTCAGACTTGCTTTTCTTCTCTGCCAAAATTTTAAGTGTATAAAAATCCTAACTTCATGAATATCGTGAAGCTTGCCAAAATAGATACATCCAAATCAGTATCAGGTGTCAGCTTTTCAAGCCTTGAAAAATGCATAGTAACTGAATAGTGTTAACTGAAAAGTCTTTTGAGGCATGGTGATGCTATAAACTGATGAACCAAAACAGAATTCTGAGCTGTTGGCAATCTTTAAGTCCAAAGCAAAGCATTCCATATTATGATTTATAATGTTAAGTGGACTGAGCAATCATGCCTCCCAGGAGAGTTGAAATCAAATTCACCACAGACAATTAAGTTAACCAATCAATGTTTCTAAGAAAAATATAATTTCCAAAACTAGGTCAAACAGCTTAAGGTCACACATCCAAATAAAATATGTTCACACCTTCTTATTTTGTGAAGACACAAATTTGAATTAATTATCCTAGTCACAAAATATTTTATCATCTACATGCAAAGTATAAAAAAGCAATCTATAAAAAACAATGCAAGAGAGTTCATTGCTGCATTTTAATAAAGAGCTTTAAAAGTAACAGCTGGGTTGTATATATATATAACATACCAGCCTTTTTAATGTCAAAGATAAATTGCTATTCCAAAGGGACAATAGCTCTAACTTCTATCACTAATAAAGAAAGGAAAATAAAAAATAAAGAAAAATGTTTTCAGAGGCATTATTTATACGTGTGGAAATGATGTTCAAGTTGAGATTTAAGAGACTAAGATCAATTTGCATGAGGTTAAGAGAAATAATCAAATAGAAATGCTTTCCAGGCTTAGACCCCTTCTTGCCACCAACACAATCCTCATACTGACCTTGAAGCGCAGTGTGGCCCCCAAATATTGTTCATATTCCACTCATCCATCCTGTTCCATCTATTCAAATCTTAATCATCTTTTATGACATTCATCCTGTTCCATCCATTCAAATCTTAATCATCTTTAATGACAAAGGTTAAGATCCGGGGAGACTGTGTGGGGTGGGAGGTGGGAGGGGGCTTCGGCATTGGGAGATTGTGGACACATGTGGCTGATTCATGTCAATGTATGGCAAAACCAATACAGTATTGTAAAGTAGAATAAAGTATTTAAAAATAAATAAATAATAAGGGAAAAAAAAAGATTCATCTCTTTCCTGAAATTCCCTACCATAACAGCCCACAGAGATCTCTGCTCTCTCTAACCCATTGTGTACCTTTCGTGGGAATATAGCAGTCTGTACAGATGGAGAGACCTTTGATTCCTACATACAGAAGCTTTGGAGGTTCTTAAAGGCAGACATTCCTTATATTTCTCTGAATCCCTATGTTGTCTAATAGCTTGTTTCTGACTAAGTGATATGATAGCCTCTGGTGGTGGTTTAATCACTAAGTGAAGTGATGTTTGACTCTCACAAATCTATGGACTGTAGCCCACCAGGCTCCTCTGTCCATGGGATTTCCTATGCAAGAATACTGGAGTGGGTGACCATTTACTTCTCCAGAGGATCTTCCCGACCCAGGGATCAAACCTGGCTCTCCTGTATTGCAGGTGGATTCCTTAGCCACCGGAGAAGCCATGTGATATCCTCAAGCCATAGCTATGTCTCCCTCTGCATTCAGCTGTTCTCTTTCAGTCTTTCAATTATTATCAGCTGGCCACCATGAGCCAGTGTCCTAGACACGAGAAAATGTTAGGGAACAAGAGAATTGAGGTCACAGTTCAGGGAGGGAACTGGAATCTCATAGTCCCATACAATAGCCTCTCTACCCTAAAGGGAGGAACT
This sequence comes from Nanger dama, assembly GCA_917880005.1. Taxonomy (NCBI): domain Eukaryota; kingdom Metazoa; phylum Chordata; class Mammalia; order Artiodactyla; family Bovidae; genus Nanger; species Nanger dama. Next base: position 57,589,813 of record CAKJTW010000006.1, on the reverse strand, counting down.
TAAGTTTAAGGAGATTTTAATTCCTGGGAAGCAAGAAAGACTTTCCAGTGGAAATTTTAGATTTTTCTCAGGAGATGAGAAGGAGATGAATAAAAGTGTTCACAAAAGATGTCCAAATATATAAAATACTGAGATAATGTAAAATAGAAAAGCCAGGAGTTCTGTGCAGGGAACTTAAAAAAATTCACCATTGTGGGTGTATGAGGGGCAAGAATAGAAGTCAGGGGAACAAGACTTGGGCAGTTTCCTAGTGCCAGGTCGTGAAAGACTTATGTGCTCTTAAAGATATTGAGACATAATGGACAAGTGAAAGAAGATTAAGAGAAATAACTCAGAAAGCGTTACAGATTGGCAACAGAAGAATATCCTGCAGGGGACCATCTGGAATAATTGCAATAACTAAAGATTGGAGGAGGCAAAAGGATCAAATTGAGACTCAGAAAGAAGTAGTCAGAGCGGTAAGAGAAAAGAAGGAAAGCATATTATCACAGAAACTAAGAGAACTGAGTTTCACATAAAGAAGTGCTGAGCAACTTAGAGTTTACACCTTGGCTGCTAATATCCATCACCAATAAAAAGAGTCAGTCTTCCTGGAGAAATTGTTGACTGCCATATAGGGCCAGTTAATGTACAAGATCATCCAGAAGTATTTTGCAGAGCCAGAGATTAAGAAAGTAATATAAAAATACATACACATTGATGAGCACAGGTCAATGGGATACAGGAGATTACTGAAAGATCTCCCAGTAGCCAAAACTGAAATATTTTAAGTAAGAAAACAGAGTAGTTTTGAATTGTAACCCAAAGTGTAAAACATATGTCTATAAATTCACATTGATGTGAATAAATGATTTAATATTAAATAAATAATAGAAACTAGAAATTTGTAGATTTCCAAAAATTTATGCAGATACCCCATAGAAAATGAAGTCGTGCATAACTCCCTACTCTTTAGGTGTGGGCTGTATATAGTGACTTTTTCCAAATAGTGTAATATAGAAGAGAGAAAATATGAATTTATTCAGGAGAGAGAAACCTTACAAGCAGTACCCTAGTCAGGTAATCAAGGTCAATGATAAATCATATTGATAGTATGAAATGTAATGCAATATGATAAAATGGCACTTTACTCTGGATCTTCCCAAGACCCTGTGTATGTGCTCAGTTGCTTCAGTCATATCTAACTCTTTGTGGTGCTATAGGCTGTAGTCCACCAGACTTCTTTGTCCATGAGGATTTTCTAGGCAAGAATACTAGAGTGGGTTGCCATGCCTTCCTGCAGGGAATCTTCCCGATCCAAGGATCAAAGCTGAGTCTCTATGTCTCCTGCATTGCCAGGCAGCTTCTTTACCGCTGGCACCACCTGGGAAGCCCAAAGATGCATAACCCCACTCTAATTATGAGAAATCTCAACTGATAGACCTTCTGACAAATATCTGACTTATTAATTTTCAAAACTGTCTAAGTCTGAGAAACTTTGACAGTGAAGAGGGATCCAAGGAGTCATGACCAAATAAAAATGTGGTATCCTGGGGGAGACCATAGAACAGAAGAGACATTAGGGAACGAGTGAAAATATGAACAAGGAATGGACTTTAGTTAATGATATTGTATTAGCATTGGTCCATTAATTATAACAAGTATGTCATACTAATGTAAGATGTTAATAATAGGGAACAATGAATGTGAAGCCCATACTATCTTCACAAGAATTCTGTGAATCTAAAACTGTTATAAATTTTATTTTTAAAATAGGGCACGTACAACTATGTCAAATGCAGCCAAAATAAAAGGAAGATACAGATTGATAAATATCCTCTGGCTTTTCAGGGCTTGGTGATCTTCAAAGATTTGTTCCAAAATAGTGGAGGGAAAAAAAGCAATATTGCAGTACAAAATAAAGAGGATGACTTGAAGCAGATAAGAAATCCCTTTAAGATGCCTGATTCTAAAGGAATGAGCATAAAGAGTAGAAACAGAAAAAGAAAGTGAGATTAAGAAGAAACAACTTTCCAAAACAAAAGACAATAGAGAAATAAGCTTTTAAACAATGAAGTGAAATTTTTGTGTACAAAACTTAGAAGGAGTAACTTCCCAAGATGTTTTTGGTGTTGAGACTGTTTCACCCCTTATATAAGCCAAGCCACTTTCCTGTTTTGTACCTTTCTTACATGAGCAAAAGACTCTGAACCAGAGATTAGCATTTGAACTCAAGATCGTTACACATAGGAAAAGCAGAAGAAGTTAGGTTATGGTGAAGTAGAGAAAGGACTTAGCCAGCCCTGTCAGGAGCTCTGAAATGCATCAGTTCAGTTCAGTCGCTCAGTCGTGTCCGACTCTTTGCGACCCCATGAATCGCAGCACGCCAGGCCTCCCTGTTCATCACCATCTCTCGGAGTTCACTCAGACTCATGTCCATCGAGTCCGTGATGCTATCCAGCCATCTCATCCTCGCTGGTCACCTTCTCCTCCTGCCCCCAATCCCTCCCAGCATCACAGTCTTTTCCAATGAGTCAGCTCTTCGCATGAGGTGGCCAAAGTACTGAAGTTTCAGCTTTAGTATCATTCCTTCCAAAGAAATCCCCGGGTTGATCTCCTTCAGAATGGACTGGTTGGATCTCCTTGCAGTATGGAGCATCAAAGTTGTCTCACACTGCAATATACAAATCAGACATTTATGGTCACTCATCTACCAGTCACTGGATGCCAGCTACCCCGGGTAGAGGCATGGTCTTGGGTGAGGCAGGTAACTCTGCTCAAGAGCTGACCACAGAGAATTGATGGCTGACGGCAACCTTTCAGAAGTTGGGGCAAATAGTCCTTTCAGTACTGAAGAGGAACCTCTACAGCATAGTGTACCATCTAATATACTTGGCATTCTTGCTGCCCCTGTTTGATCTTTTCTGAATTTGTCTGATTATCCTTATATATTGATGTTCCTGGTTGCAGATACCACCTAGATTGTTTAAATTTCAATCTTTACTTCTCCTTTCCATTCTCCTTTTTGCTTGGGGTGATCTCAAATAAAAGGTAAATAAGGCTTTATGGGGAGTGAGCTACTCTATTTCCCATTTGCTGTTGTTCAGACACTCAGTCATGTCTGACTCTTTGCAAGCCCATGAACTGCAGCACACCAGGCTTCTCTGTCCTTCACTCTCTCCCAGAGTTTGATCAGATTTATGCCCATTAAGTCAATGATGAAATCCGACCACCTCATCCTTTGTCACCCGTTCCTCCCCCTGCCCTTTCTCAACATAAGGATCTTTTCCAATGAGTCAGCTCTTCACAGCAGGTGGCCAAAGTATGTGTACAATCTCTGAGGATCACCCAAGTGCCTCATAGAAGGGAGGCTAACACTACATTATTTTGAAAACAATCCTCCACAAAAGAACTTTTACTCAGAAAAGAATTGGAGCTATACTTTCAAATAGAAAAAATAGAAGGGTGGGAGACACTTAGTAATTGTTCAGCCAAAAGGACTTGCTACTTTTGCCAGAGAAACATAAGCAGAAGTCCCCAGTCACTTTTCTGTGAAAAGTCATCTAACTTTAATAATCACAGAAGTATTAAAAGTTATTACTACACAGGCCAAATTCCTCCAGAAAACACTTTTTCATAAAAGCTATAAGCTCTGCCCACAAGGACACAATGTGCCAAGTGAAGGCCCTTAAAACAATGGCTTCAGGTCCACTCAGAGGCATCATGGGCTCCATTAGTTGTACTGAAATAGTAATTTTCCAAACGATACCACTAAGGCTCTTAGAAGTCTATTGACCTTCAAAAAATAAGCCTCTACCCTCCATTCACTTGCTAATCAGACATAATATAGTGCATTTGGGCTCTTATTTCAATAACAGCAGACTTACTTTTAGAAAGTAGCTTAAATGTGTAAACGGATGTTTAAAAATTAACAAAATTTAAAGCAACATTAAAGGTGGAGGGTAAGCACTAAATAACACACTTGGAAAAATAAATTCCTTTTAATGTTAGCCAAATTAGTGCATCAGTAAATAAAGAATTTAAGGTTAAACTAATACCACAGGCAATGGACTCAGGTTAATGACAGGCAATAGCACATGGGATAGGAAGGTCTCCCCCAGGCCCTCACAAGGCCCTGTAATTACTGCCAACATTGTGTGATTCTATGTGTGTGTGTGTGTGTGTGTGTGTGTGTATTTTTATAAAGAGAACCCTCAAAGTTGTATTAACTTGACACATAGACCTGAATACCACCCTTACTAGAAGCATACAGACATACAAAAATTGAATATTATGTGAAAAAGTAAGGAATGCATGGTAATTTGCATCCCTCAATCTAAAATATTTATGCTCCCACTGTCCTGAAATAAAATGTCACAAATACACATCTGCATAATGAAACACCTAATTGAACACTGATAAATGTCATCGTGGCAGATAAGTTCAATGTTCAGGTTAAAAATTTAGTATAGTATACATTTAAGAAGAGAAAAAGTAATTTTAAGAAGAGAAAAAGTAATTTTTATATTACTATTTTTAACTGATATTTAATTGAGCACATACTATAGGCCAGGCAGGGTATTAGTCTTTCAACAAATAAACTTCAAATGATCAGCTGAGTTCAAATGAAAAAAAAAAAAAAAAGCATTTTATGTTGGATACGTGAATAGCCAATGCACACAACTACAGCTTCAACAGTTGAGCTTATAGTCTGTGAATTTGAAAGAAATAAAGATAAAGAGATGTCTAAAGAACCATCCACATGCCATCAGACTTGTTCACTATATAATCATAGATGATTACAGCTGCATAAGAGTTGTCATATCTTCCAGCTGTTTGACCTTATGTATATTATATATTGACTACACTCCTCATTAAGAGTTAGTTACTTTAAAGGCACCGTTCTGCATGGAGAAAGTGCCAAAGGCAATAGAAAGTGGAGTAATAAGTCAAACAAGTGGAATAATAACAAACATTCATTCATTCAACAAATACATGTTGAATACAGAACCCACTCATCACGCTCTAGGTGCTTGCCTGAGTTTGTTCAAGCTGTTATAACAAAATGACACCTACTTGGTATCTTAACACAACAGAATTTTTTTCCCCATAGTTCTGCAAGCTGGAAGTCCAAAATCAGAGTGCCAGCATGGCCAGGTTTTGATCAAACCCTCTTGCGGATTGCAGACTGCTGGCTTCTTGCTGTATCCTAACATGATGGAAGAAGGGCCCGGGCATTCCTCTAACTCCTCTTTTATATAAGGCACTAATATCATTCACAAGGATACCACAGTGATGATTGGAGTACCTCCCAAAGGCCTCACTGACTAACATCACCACATTTGGGGGTTAACATTTCCCATACAAATTTGATGGGAACACAAACTTTCAGACAAGAGCAGTGCTGGACATATACAAGCGAGTAAGCAAAACAGTTCCTTCCCTAAAGCCCTCACTGAGAGTCATAAAATAAAGAACATTTACAATACATTGGAGTTATAATTATAAAAGCCATGTGCAGGGTGCTCTGAGAGCACATGGCAGGAGTATGGGACCCGGAGTTTTAATAGATTGTAACCTCAGAATGAAAGTATCTAATCTGTATCTAAACAAAGATAAAAGAGGGCTGAAGTATTACAGGAATTTAAAACCTGTATGTGAGACAACAAAAGAGACACAGAGGTATAGAACAGACTTTTGGCCTCTGAGGGAGAGGGAGAGTGTGGGATGATTTGGGAGGATGGCATTGAAACATGTATACTATCATGTAAGAAACGAAGCACCAGTCTAAGTTCAATACAGGATACAGGATGCTTGGGGCTGGTACATGGGGATGATCCAGAGAGATGATATGGAGTGGGAGGTGGGAGGGGGCTTCGGAACTGGGAGCTCGTGTACACCTGTGGCGGATTCATGTCAATGTATGGCAAAACCAATACAGTATTGTAACGTAGAATAAAGTAAAAATAAAATTTAAAAAAAAATAAAGTTATTACTTAACCCAAAATAAAATAAAACTAGTCAAAATTTTCAGAACATAGAATACAATAAGAGTGAGTAGAAAAATAAGAATACAAGTATATTCTTGTATAAGTGTCTTCTTATATGTGTGCATATATATGTATATAAGTGTATTCTTGTATATTCTTCTGTATTCTTGCAATATTCTTGTATAAGTGTGTTAGTCACAGTCGTGTCTGATACTGTGCGACTTCATGGACTATAACCAAGCTCCTCTGTCTATGGAATTCTCCAGGCAAGAATACCGGAGTAGATAGCCATTTTCTTCTCCGGACACTTTCCCGACCTAGGCATCGAACCCAACTCTCCTGCATTGCAGGCAGATTCTCTACCATCTGAAGCCCATATTCTTGTGTATATATTTGGGCTTGTACAATATACTTTCTAATTTACAAGAATTCTTATATATATTCTTGTATGATATAAGTATATTGTTGTATGAGAATGCAAGCCAGATCACCAAAATCTTGCCTCTCCATTTGAAAGAGTTTAAGACTGACCTAGGATGATAAGAAGGAAGACAGCATGGTATTTGGAAGCAGACCAGACTTCACATCCTATCTTCAATAAAAATTAGATGATATGACCACGGCATATTATTTAACTTGTCAGAGGCTCAGTTTTTTCATGTGTAACGAATGAATAACAACTTATTAAACAATGTTGTGTGAAGCAAATAAGGTAATATATGGGTAAGCACTGTGAGAAAAAAAAATGTATGGACATGTTCTACAACTATAAGATGCCATTATTGCATGAATGATTGCAAAGTGTGCTTAGGAAATGACACTAAAATTGAAGACAAAGTGCAGCGATATCCAAAGGCGACTCAACCAAGAGGATCTATGCTTTCTTCAGCACAGTTGATGTATGGTCGAGAAGGAAGTCTGACAGCATAGTTAGTGCAGTCAGCACATTCCACCGCATCACAGCACACAGCTCCACAATGCAGCTGCGGCTTCTTTCATCCAAAAAGGGCAAGGATATGCAGAAGGACGCTGATTGCTGCATTCACACTTTTGGCATTGCATTCATGCATGTGGGAAAGGTTCTATTTGTAACCCTGAAGGTCACTTTTCTGAATCAAAAGGGTAATACTGATGGCCAATTTAAGAAATGATAATTATGAGCATAACAGCAGATCAAGGACTCTTCATTTTGAAGCGTTTTCTGTGTGTTGTTGTTGCTTAGTCACTCAGTCATGTCTGACTCTTTGTGATCCCATGGACAGTAGCTCTCCAGGCTCCTCTGTCCATGGGATTTCTAAGGAAAGAATACTAGAGTGGGTTGCAATTCCATTTTCTATGAGATATTCCCGACCCAGGGATCAAATGAACCCATGTCTCCTGCATTGGCAAGAGGATTCTGTACCACTGAGCCACTAGTTAAGCCCTTTCTGTGTGCTAGGAACCTTGAATTGAGTTGTGTACACATGCACTCACAAACACACATGCATATAGTGATCTTATAAGGTTGAAATGAATATTAGCTCCATTTGGTGAACCTGAGGATTATACAAGACAAATAATTTTCTCAATATCACCAATAGTGTTAGATTCAGTATAAGAACCACTTATTCATCTGACTCCAACGTGCAGAATCTTAAATAATAAGATACAACACTGTGAAAAATAAGGAAACTTTTAATTCTGGGTCAAAATGATGTCACCAATGCAACCAGTCCCAAATTATTACTGCAAAATCAATGAAAACAAGGAAAAACTACTAAAACTTTAGATATACAGATATCACAGGGTTAGAATCTAGGAAGAATATCTACTTAATATAACACTATATGAATCTTGATTTAGACAAAATGGCCAATGCCATAACTGGATGGCATATGAAAATGTAGACTCATGAAATTGATTCTGAATTAACCCAAGTTCAGTTCAGTTCAGTTCAGTCACTCAGTTGTGTCTGACTCTTTGCAACCCCATGTACTGCATGCAGCATGCCAGGCTTCCCTGTCCATCACCAACTCTGGGAGTTTACTCAAACTCATGTCCATTGAGTCAATGATGACATCCAACCATCTCATCCTCTATTGTCCCCTTCTCCTGCCTTCAGTCTTTCCCAGCATCAGGGTCTTTTCCAATGAGTCAGTTTTTCCCATCAGGTGGCCAAAGTATTGGAGTTTCAGCTTCAACATCAGTCCTTCCAATGAATATTCAGAACTGATTTTCTTTTGGATGGACTGGTTGTATCTCCTTGCAGTCCAAGGGATTCTCAAGAGCCTTCAGCACCACAGTTCAAAAGCATCAATTCTTCAGCACTCAGCTTTCTTTATAGTCCAACTCTTACATCCATACATGACTACTGGAAAAACCATACCTTTGATTAAATGGACATTTGTTGGCAAAGTAATGTCTCTGCTTTTTAATATGCTGTCTATGTTGGTCATAGCTTTTCTTCCAAGGAATAAGTGTCTTTTAATTTCATGCAGTCACCGTCTGCAGTGATTTTAGAGTCCAAAAAAATAAAGCCTCTCACTGTGTCCACTGTTGCCCCATCTATTTTCCATAAAGTGATGGACTCATTGAAACATGTATAATATCACGTAAGAAACGAATCACCAGTCTAGGTTCAATGCAGGATACAGGATGCTTGGGGCTTGGCACTAGGATGACCAAGAGGGATGGTATGGGGAGGGAGATGGGAAGGGGTTTCAGGATTGGGAACACATGTACACCTATGGTGGATTCATGTTGATGTATGGCAAAACCAATACAATATTGTAAAGTAAAAATAAATAAATAAATAAAATAAAATCTTGGGGGAAAAAGGCTCTTTAGTTCATCTTTGCTTTCTGCCATAAGGCTGGTGTCATCTGCATATCTGATGTTTTTGATATTTCTACCAGCAATCTTGATTCCAGCTTGTGCTTCATCCAGCCAGCATTTCGCATGATGTACTCTGCATATAAGTTAAATAAGCAGGGTGACAATATACAACCTTGACGTACTCCTTTCCTGATTTGGAAACAGTCTGTTGTTCCATGTGCAGTTCCAACTGTTGCTTCTTGACCTGGATACAGATTTCTCAGTAGGCAGGTCAGATGGTCTGGTATTCCCATCTCTTTAAGAATTTTCCATAGTTTGCTGTGATCTACACAGTCAAAGGCCTTGGAGTAGTCAATAAAGCAGAAGTAGATGCTTCTCTGGAACTCTTGTGCTTTCTTCGATGATCGATCCAATGGATGTTGGCAATTTGACCAAGTTCAGCCAGACCTTATTGTTGTGGGTTTCTTTCAAAGTCTTAAAAATGTATCAGTACGCACCCCAAAGTTGTACTTTATCTTGAAGACAATAGGATTGGTAGACTAATTCTGCAAACATAGAACGTTTGGATTTTCGCCATTAGATAAGACCTTTTATTTTAGGCTTTTGGATATTCTGAAGTAACATGAACTAGTACCTTTAGCTTAAGGTGTAAATAATTTAAGTACATACTCAGTGGGAAATTTTTAATGAATTGATAGCTATAGGTACAGCTATTCTGAATTAGACTATACCAATACAAGCTGTTCTATATTCGTGTACTAGAAGAGAAAATATTTGCCAAATTATATGCTGCTACTGCTAAGTCACTTGAGTCGTGTCTGACTTTGTTCAACCCCATAGACGGCAGCCCACCAGGCTGGGATTCTCCAGGCAAGAACACTGGAGTGGGTTGCCATTTCCTTCTCCAATGCATGAAAGAGACAAGTGAAAGTGAAGTCTCTCAGTCGTATCTGACTCTTAGTGACCCCATGGACTGCAGCCTATCAGGCTCCTCCATCCATGGGATTTTCCAGGCAAAGTACTGGAGTGGGGTGCCATTACCTTCTCCTCCAAATTATATAAAGGGGGTGCCATTGCCTTCTCCTCCAAATTATATAAAGGGATCTATATAACTAGTTCACTGGTCAATGTGTTCCAAGTACTAGATGATATAAAATGTTAATAAGCGCAAGTAAAAGTTTCTGCTCTGAGATCTACAGACTAAGCACAACAGGATGGAAGCGAGAATTACTGACATTCAATTATCCATATCAAGAGCTTCACTGCAGAGAACACAGTTGACAGGAAGCCAATAAACCTCCACAGGCATGGAGCAGAGATTTCAAAGCAGACAATATGACTCAGTGTCTCAACAAGATGGCAGTGTCTATGACCTGGAGGCAAGCTCTGTCTCATTCTCACATGCAAGAGTGTGCCCTAGTCAGTGTTTCACCTCTGATGGCACCACTGGTAAAACTTATCATAAGGAAACATGTAGATCAAGGATAAAGACTAAGCACATAATTAGAAAGTCAAGAAATTCTAGTAGTATTTAAAATCTTTAAAAATGAAAACACCAAGACACTTCCTACTGCTTTCTGTAATAAATATGTCATCTTATTATGAGTAAAGGGCTGTTGGCAAGACTGGAGCCTGGACAGAAATTGGGAGTACTTGGAGAAGGCACTGCAATAATATGTGAACACCCCTGTGAAATCCCCAAAACTCCTACTCTAAACAAGGCTTGTGATATCACATTGTTTGCTCTCATGAAGCTTATAGGCTCCAAGGACTCAATAAAGTCTTCTGTTATATGAATGTCTGTTTTCTCTATACTACTCTGAAATCCTAAGGAATCTTGCATATAAAACAAAAGCTCCCCTTAATGATAACAAAAGGCATCCAATAAAGAGCTAACAAATAAACAAATGAAATTCATTAGTTTCACAAGAGAAGAGTCAGAAGCATTCTTATAAAGCTATCTTAAAATTAAATGAGGACATTAAGATTCTAATTAAATATTAATTGTTATTGAATACATTTTTAAAATGAGACTGACACACCAGAATAAAGATTAAACTAGAATAACTATCTTGAAATTCTTGAACATTACAAATACCCCTGACGACTATGGGAGGAGTCCTGAGGAACACTTCACACACACACACACACACACACACACACACACACACACACACACACACATGCTCCAACTGAGCCCATTATTATAACTATAGAGAAGCTTCAGAATAGCCCTAAGCCAGCCATAAAGTCTCCTCCCCACACAAAATCTCAGCACAGGTCTCTAGATTTCCTTGATGATTTCTCTTTTCTCCCTCTTTCCAATTTTCAACCTAGTTGTATGGGATACCCTTTAGTGCAAGAGATATCTTTTCAATAATAGGTTAAAATATTGTATGTCTTAGAGGATGTATTAGAAACAACACATAAAAGATATGTGTGTGTGTTTAGAGAGAGAGAGAGAGGTTTATGATGAGGGATTGGCTCATGTAATACTGTTGTTGTTTAGTTGCTAAATCATCTTTGACTCTTTTGAGACTCCAGTAGCCCATCAGGCTCCTCTGTCCCTGGGGTTTCCCAGGATGAATACTGGAGTGTGTTGACATTTCCTTCTCCAGGGAATATTCCTGATCCAGTGATCAAATGTGTGACTCCTGCTTGGCAGGCAGATTCTTTACCAGTAAGCCACCAGGGAAGCCCTCATATAATTATGGAGGCTGACAAGTGACAAGTCTGAATTCCTAAGTGAGTTGGCTAGCTGATGGTTTCGTTCTAGTCCACATCTGAAGGCCTGAGAACCAGAAGAGCTGACAATAAAACTTTTATTCATAAAGCCAACAGACTTGAGAGTCAGGAAGAGCTGAAGTTTCAGCCAGAGTCCAAAGGCAGGAAAAAATTGATGTCACAGTTCAAAAGTAGTCAGGTATAGTTCTCAACTGTCCCCAACTGTTGGAAGAACTGGGAATCCCTGGTGGCTCAGATGGTAAAGAATCTTCTCACAATGCAGAAGACATGGGTTTGATCACTGGGTTGGGAAGATCCCCTGCAGGAATGGAAACCCACTGCAGTATTCTTGACTGGAGGATTCCATGAACAGAGGAGCCTGGAGGGCTACAATCCCTGGAGTCACAGAGTCAGGCACGACTGAGCAACTAACATTTTCACTTTCATTTGAAGTCAGTCTTTTGCTCTTTTCCAGCTTTCAAATGATTGGATGAGGCCCACCCAGATTAGAGAGAGCAATCAGCTTTACTCAGCTATTGATTTAAAATGTTAAACTCATTTAGAAACCCCTTCATAGAAATACTCAGAATAACATGTCTGATCCACATTTGGGCACCCTGTGAACTACATAATTTGACACATACAATTAACCATTATAGGGGATAAACATAAGAGAATTAGAGAAGTTTCCAGTTTATGTGTAAGGTTTACCCATGAGGAAACTGGAACACTGACGGGGAGATGCTCTTTTCCCTGATGCTGTCCTTGTTCCTTGGAGAAGTCACCATTCTCCCATTGAAAATATATCTTGCCAGGGAAAGAGTTTTGAATTAGTAGATGCAAACTATTACACATAGATAGATAGACAATGTATAGTATTGGGAACTATAGTCAATGTCTTGGGATAAGTCATAATGGAAAAGAATACAAAAAGCATGTATATATGTATATAACCAAGTCACCTTGCTATACAGCAGTAATTAGACAAAACATTGTAAGTCAGCCATCAGTTCAATTCAGTTCAGTCACTCAGTTGTGTCCAACTTGTTGTGACCTCATTGACTGCAGCACTCCAGGCTTCCCTGTCCATCACCAACTCCCAGAGCTTGATCAAACTCATGTTCATCGAATCAGTGATGCTATCCATCCATCTCATCCTCTGTCATCTCCTTCCCCTGCTTTTAATCTTTGCCAGCATTTTATTATTTAAAAAAAAAGTAAATATATATATATATATGTATATATATACCCTCAGGAAAAATGCATTATTATCCCTTTGATTTGCAGTCTCTGATTCTCCTCCATCTTTGGTAGGTAAAGGCTAATGCCCTACATTCCTTGTGAAAGAGAAATCTGGGGGTGAAAAGAAGAGGGGCATTGACTGTAAAGATATTTTGAACATTAACTGATTAGACCAGAATGTATTTTGTAAGAGAAGAGATCTTTTATTTCTTTTCATCCTCTCAGCAAGGCCTAATACCCACTCTACCTGTTAGAGCCTGTCTGTGGATAATTTAGTAGCTTCAATTTGTACACTACATCAAAACTCCCATTAATCTCTTATATTCCATGGCTACTGCTATTTTATTATTTTCCTTTGTGTCATGAATTTCTCAACTTATACTTGGCAGCAGAGTTGAAACCAAAACTGACATTTGATACCAGCTACATTGGCTAAAACGTTTCCCCAGGTTGCCAGATCAGAAGAACAGTCAGGTTCAAAAAAAATTCAAAGTCACTTTTATAAAAGTTTCCCAACCTTAAGGTTTTTCTTTCAACCGAGTTCCAGAGGGATTTATGCTTGCAAGTTTTATCTTCCTGAATAAAAATAATTGCAAAGTAAGCAGTATCTAAACAGGGTATACAGAACTGAAAGAAAAATAAACAGAAATTAGGGGAACTAAGAAATGAGACTTTCAAAGGAAAAGCTAAGCTCATACGTTATTCAAAGGAAAAAAGCAGTTAGTGTGCCTCAGAAAAAACTCTTCAGGAATACAAAAGAAAAGTCAAGAACAGTATGCCACACCAGGAGGCATAAAACACTGTTCATAAACATCCCTGATGTTTAATTATTAAAGTAAATATTATCTCTTTTGTTCAATTTTAAGAGGTAAATTTATTTAATTTTAAAAGTTTTTTTTTTAATTTAATGACATAGCACTTAAATTCACATAATATAAAATGCTGTTGATAAGATATTTGGCTTATTATCAACAATATTCTTAAACATTATTTATTACTGAAAGGTGGATTTCCTAAGCAATTAGGCATGGGAGCATTCTAATTAAAAATTAAATCAGTGTTCAAATAAGCATAATCGAATAATCACTGTAATTCTCTGAAACACATTAACAGCAGGAAGAATATCTGGTTTTATCGCATTTTTAAAAAAAATCTCATCATCCCTACAGTAAAACTTCTCTGAAAATGCATTCAGAATGACTTTTTTGGAGGCTATCTGAGTAATACTTTGAATTAAAGTGGTTGTGTGTGTGTTTCTTAACAGAAGGTAGAAACTACAACAGTGAGGGATCCAGCAAAGGAATGAAAAGGAGCTCCAAACAGTGCAAGAAGCACTGGGGCAGGGCTGGCGTAGAGGGTTTCTAAAGTCCCCTCAAGTCTCGAAACACAGTGATTTTAAAAGATCCAAAAAGTTATTAACCTAAATTATCAGAATTATCAAAGCAAAGATATTTTAGACGAAATAGGGCAAAACAATTATTGAAGGCATAGAGACTCTGGAGCCAGACCACCTGAGTCCAAGACCCAGCTCCACCACTTATTAGCTGTTTGACTATAGAAATGTAACTCAGTTACCAGTTCCTTTAAAAAGAAAAATCATAATAGCAACACTTTAAGGGTCATTGTGGGGATTAAATCAGGTAATAACATGTAAAGTCCTAGGATGGTGCCTTACACATAGTAAATGGTCAACAGATTCCTAAACTGGATCTGTTATTTGGATGTGAAGCTGGCACACACCAGGGGACAATTGTCAGAGTGACAATCCTGAACATACTGCTTAATCCTGTGTGACTTTGGGCATGTTATTTAACCTCTCTGACCTATTTTATCATCTTCAAATAAGGTAACTCAATATTTATGCCACAGGTTGTTAAGATGGTTAAACGAGAAAATGAGGGCTGAGTTCATAACTAAAGAGGCTTAAAGTGTGTTCAGGGCTTCCAAAGATTTCCCAGTAACATGAACTGGTTTGTCAAGTACTGAAGCTTTTAGCCAAGCACACTCAGGCACCAAAGTAAAGGAGCCACATGTGTTCATCTCATTTCTTGGCCGGGTGAATTTAGAGTTTATAAAACAGTCAAACACAAATGAATTAATCACCTGTGTTTCATAGAAAAAAAATGCAAAGGATCTGGTCCTCTCTGTTTTCCTCCTTACACTGCCGCTGCTGCTAACTCGCTTCATTTGTGTCCGACTTTGTGTGACTCCATAGACGGCAGCCCACCAGGCTCCCCCATCCCTGGGATTCTCCAGGCAATAATACTGGAGTGTGTTGCCATTTCCTTCTCCAGTGTATGAAAGTGAAAAGTGAAAGTGAAGTCGCTCAGTCGTGTCCAACTTCACGACCCCATGGACTGCAGCCCACCAGACTCCTCCATCCACAGGATTTTCCAGGCAAGAGTACTGGAGCGGGGTGCCATTGCCTTCTCCGCCTCCTCACACTATATTCCTTTAAATGGTGACACCATTTAGAACCAGCAGCACCTTCTACTAGCTACAGAATATGGGAACAAGTGAAGTGGCATTTTTTCATAGTTCTAAAGACTGACACAGAAAAAGCTTGGAAGAGGAGTTCTGACCTGGGTGCGTGGTGAGGCTTTGATTTGCCTGATCTGACTGCTAATGAGTATAATTCTGAGTCACCTGTGTCATTTGGACATGTTCCCTGCAGATGAAACAGCCAGGCCAAGCATCAGCCAGGGGAAAGAATTTCAACTGCTGCCAACTTGGGCAAGTTTCCAAACAGAATCAAAGCAAACACACTGTGGGATTTGGAAGAGAACTCCAGTCTCTGCAGTCTCCCTTGGGACTTCCTCAATCTGTGTCTCACTTTACTGTCTTCAGGTATATTAGGCAGCTGAAGGGAGAGGATAGTTTTATCCAGAGGATTTAGGTATTAAGCAACTCTTAGCAGAGAGGAAGGTGGCAGAAAAATGGGCAAGTCAGAGATTGGCAAGTTCTGCTCATCTCATTTGCAAATGTGGAGGCAGTGTCTCAGGCCACTGCTGTCTGACTCACTTACTCTTCACCTAGTTAAAGTCTCTCATTCTCCTCTATTGAGACCTCTCTCCACACCTGCCCTCTAAGCTATGTTAGGCCTTACGTGCATATATTCTCTGTGGTAGGCAAAATTCTAAGGTGCCCCCAAGATTCTCACTGTGACATATATGCCATGAATAATTTGTGGGACAGTGATGAGGTTCTATTCCAGGGCACAATCCACTTTGAGAAAATAGATTCTTTTGAATGGGCATGACTTATTTAGGAGAGCCCAGGCTTCCTGGTGGCTCAGTCGATAGTCTGCCTGAAATGCAGGAGACATGGGTTCAATCCCTGGGTTGGGAAGGTCCCCTGGAGAAGGAAATGGCAACCTACTCCAGCATTCTTGTCTGGAGAATTCCATAGACTGAGGAGCTTTTTGGGCTATAGTCATGAGGTCACAAAGAGTCAGACATGACTGAGTGACTAACTTTCACTTTATTTTAAGAGGGACCAACCTCTTCCTGAAGAAAGAGACTCAAAGCATGTGAGACATTCAGCATGAGAGATTATCCACAGCTGGTTTTGAAGATGGAAGAGTCCACCCACATAGCCTAGAATACGGACTGAGTGGGGCCCCAGTTTACAGTCAGCAAAAAAGAATTGAGCCCCTTCTTCCTCCAGCTGTAAGGCACTGAATTAAACATGTGAGCCTGGAAAAGAATCCTAATTCAGATGAGAATGCAGCCCAGTGATGCTGTGATTTAGTCCAATGAGACCTTGAGCAGAAAAACTAGTCTTGGCATGTCTGGATTTCTGACCTACTGAACAGTGACCCAATAAGTGGTGGTTGTTCTAAGCTACTGAATTTTTGGTAATTATGAAGCAATGCAGAACTAATCCTAATATGCTGCATTAGGATTCCGTAGGATCCTGTACTTACCTTTGGGAAACTTACCTAAGCTCTGTTAAAACAGGGACTTTATTTCTTATTCACTCTTCTGTCCCTAGCACCCAGCTTGGTGCCCAGAATATAGTAAATGCTCAATGAAATATTTGTTAATGAATATATATATATATATATATATATATATACATACATATATACATACATATAAACCCAACTTTTTAAGTCACATTATTTTCTATTAAATAAATTAAAGTGCAAACTAGTACAGTCACTATGGAAAACAGTGTGGAGATTCCTTAAAAATTGCAAATAGAACTGCCTTATGACTCAGCAGTCCCACTCCTGGGCATACACACCAAGGAAACCAGAATTGAAAGAGACACATGTACCCCAATGTTCATCGCAGCACTGTTTATAATAGCCAGGACATGGAAGCAACCTAGATGTCCATCAGCAGATGAATGGATAAGAAAGCTGTGGTACATATACACAATGGAGTATTACTCAGCCCTTAAAAGAATACATTTGAATCAGTTCTAATGAGATGGATGAAACTGGAGCCTATTATACAGAGTGAAGTAAGCCAGAAAGAAAAACACCAATACAGTATACTGACACATATATATGGGATTTAGAAAGATAGTAATGATGACCCTGTATGTGAGACAACAAAAGAGACACAGATGTATAGAATGGACTTTTGGCCTCTGAGGGAGAGGGAGAAGGTGGGATGATTTGGGAGAATGGCATTGAAACATGTATACTATCATGTAAGAAAGGAAGCGCCAGTCTATGTTCAATACAGGATACAGGATGCTTGGGGCTGGTGCACGGGGATGATCCAGAGAGATGATATTGGGTGGGAGGTGGGAGAGGGATTCAGGATTGGGAGCTCGTGTACACCTGTGGCTGATTCATCTCAATGTATGGCAAAACCAATACAGTATTGTAAAGTAGAATAAAGTAAAAATAAAAATTAAAAAAAAATAAAGTATTCCAATCATGAAGTTAGAGGGGGATAATATTTTTATTTACATTAAATTATGTTATTTCTATCCTTTTTATATAATATGTTTTATTGATTACTTTCATTCATTTAAACAAGACAGTAAGACTGAGACTGCTCACATGCAGAGTCGAGAGGTATAGTCATCATCTACGGAGTTCACCCCACCCATTCCTTCTTTATCAGCCTCTGAGTTCTACACTCTGGTTTTGAATAGCACACTGCATGCATGCATGTAAGCAAAATGAGTTTTCATGGGTGCTACAGGCCACTTGTAGCAAAATGATATATGATGTTTCCCTTAAGAAGATGTTTTTTAATCTCCTTCTCTCTCTAGTATTGCTTTCTCACATACCCTGATTGTTAACCACACCAAAGTTTATCTAGCTTCACACCATCACCTCTGTCCTTGCCCAAGCCCCCTACACATTGTATCTGCTCACGAGATTGTCCTCTATTTGTGTGGCCTATGACATCCTCAATGCATGAAAAATGTTGTCTTATTCATCAAGATCCATATTAAATGCCAACTCTAAAATTCTTGTTCTTCCTTCATCATTATTTTGTATATAGTACTTCTATTTCTTACTTGGGCCTTCCAGGGGGCAATAGTGATAAAGAACCTGCCTGCCAATGCAGGAGATGTAAGAGACATGGGTTCGATCCCTGGGTCCAGAAGATCCCTTGAAGGGGAGCATGTCAACCCACTCTGATATTCTTGCCTGAAGAATCCCATGGTCAGAGGAGCATGGAGGGCTTACAGTCCATAGGGTCACAAAAAGCTGGACACGACTGAAGTGACTTAGCATGCACACATGCACTTTGCACTTATGTGTCAATGAATTCCTTTCTATAAGAGAGCTATCTGTTTACACACATATGAATTCTCTCTGGGCTATAAATCTTTAGGCTTGGAAACAAACCCTCATAACCAGCAGAATGCCAGTTCCAATGAAGCATTTATATATTCACCTATCATTTTATCTTTGCTTATGGTTGAAAATGATTTAAGACTAGACCTTCAAAGAGCATTGTTGTGTTAAATAGAAAATCTTGAATGCAGTAAGCCTTACTCTCTGGTTTAAGGGAAAATCTGCCTGTTACTAACCCACTTTTGAAGAAAGCAAATGTATCATCATTACAGTTTTGTCTTATTTCATTCATGGAACTTGGGTCCCTCAAAGTTCTACAAAAGCTTACTAGCTTTGGAAATATATTTTAAAAGCTATATATGTGTGTGTGTGTGTGTGTGTGTGTGTGTGTAAATGTTGAAATATCATTATATTTTACAATTGATAGGGATCAGTCAGTGTAGAGACCAGGGACAGAATTGAGATTTGTTACAAATGGACATCAATGTACGTGGGCATACAATGTTGAACAAAGGTTTAATTTTATGTTTTTCTAAATACAAAAAAAATTGTATTGAAAAACAAAAATATATAACTTTTAAAAATACATTAAAAATACATAACTCAGGAATTTATTATGTATAAAGTGCCTTACATGCTTTATTAATTTGAACTTCATGATGCATCTGAGATAGGTAAAGAATATCACTTCTGTTTTGGAAGTTAGGATTGTGAGTCTTGGAAAGTTATAATTAATCCAAGGTCACTGCCTAATCAGTGTCAGACTGGTGTGCCCAGTCATGTCTGACTCTTTTTGACACCATGGACTATAACCCACCAGGCTCCTCTGTCGATAGAATTCTCCATGCAAGAATGGAGTGGGTTGCCATTTCCTGCTCCAGGGGATCTTACCAACCCACGAATCAAATATGTGTCTCCTGCATCTCCTACACTGGCAGACTGATTCTTCACTACTGCACCACTGGGGAAGGTAGTCAATGTCAGAGCCAACACTCATACCCCAGTCAGACTATGCTCTCTACCCATGGGAGGTGAAAAAAGTATAACTCTACATTGATGCAGTGGTGTTTCCTGAATGCCTAACTCACCTGGTAAAAGGCAAAGAGAAACAGAACTCCAACTGGACTGCTGCTTTATAGAATCAGAGGCTTGATAAATTGTATCCTTCATCCTTCAAAGAGAATTGGACTAAGACTCTCTGGGCTAAAAATTATCAGAGAGTAAATATTCCATCATCAGTGTTTCTCAGTATTGGCTTTCTTTACATTTTCTTGTGGGAAACTGTTCTAGGTTCTGTACTGAAATGAAATTGAGCAGCATCCATGCCTACTACCCACCGGAAGCCAGTAGCACCTTCCATCCAGTAGTGATGACCAAAATGTCTCCAGATATTGCTGAATACCCCTGACCAGGGTGAGATAGGAGTGGCAATATAACCTTAGGCTGAGAACCAGTGTCCAAGTAGAACAAACACTGAAATAAAAGTCAAAGATCTGGGTTCAAGTTCTCCTATAAATCATATCTTTCAAGTCTTGGTCTCCTCATCTGAGAAATATTGGTAAATCATCTCCCTAGATCCTAGGACTCTTGTAAAAACAAAAATACAAAATCAAAATGAAACAATGTCTGATAAAACAGCTTGCAGTAATAATACTAGTATTTTAGTTCCCTCCATGAATTGCATAGTTTAGAGTTGTAATATGTGAAAAGCACTGAACTGAATGTTGGAAAAGTTGAGTCTGATTCTGGAGTTTGCTGGTGGCTCAGAGGGTAATGACCTTACCTTTAATGCAGTGTACCAGGGTTCGATTACTGGGTCAGGAAGATCCCCTGGAGGAGGAAATGGCTACCCACTCCAGTGTTCTTGCCTGGAGAATTCCATGGACAGAGGAGCCTGGAAGGCTACAGTCTGTGGGGTTGCAGAGTTAGACAGGAATGAAGCAACTAACACACACGCACACACACACACACACACACACACACACACATCTGACATGCATACACATTCCTGGCTCTGCCTCTAGCTATCTATATTTCAAGGAACGGTCACTTCCTGAGACACAGTAAAATTTATATTATTGTTATCATTATTGATATTGCTATTAATTTTCCTGGAGATTTCATCTTCACACAGCAGTGCCAAATTTCTTTTGGAAAATTGTTTTTCCCTCACTGCATGTAGTCCTATGGTATGGTAAACACAAGTGCTGCCTCATATCACAGAAACCCAACAGGTGGAGCCTTCTTCTCATCATATCTTCATAGCCACATGGTTACCACATGACCCAAGCTCAGACTGTAAGTTGCTCTTGTCCAGAGCTTTGCTTCCTGTTCAGGGCAGACACAGATGGACATGTTGCTAGAATCCCACTGCTCTCTTCCTAGGAATCTGTTCCTATGATTCTGCCTTCTAGCCTTTCAGAGTTGCCTTTTTCATCTCATTTCTATGAACTCTTTATATCCTTCTGTATCAGAGCCTGCTGATTGCCCCTACCTATGGGTTCTGCCCTCTTCCTTAGAAATAGTACCCTAATTTTTTGTTTGACACATTGCCAACAAGAATATAACTTATATATCTCAGGTTCTTTAGGCAGATAGGCCAGGCTGTTTGATTAAGTTTTGGTCAATGGGGTATAAGCAGAAGTGATATGTGAAAATTCCAAAAAGTGTCCTCAAGAGGAAAGATCATGACATCTTTTTTCCTTCTTTTTCCTACTGATCGGAAGATAGATAAATGACTGGAGCTCCAAGAATCCTTTTGGACTATAAGGTAATCTTGAGAATGTGGAAAATTTGCATGAAAGAAGGATCTTGATTCCCTGAACAGAGCACTGTAACAGACCTGAATTATTACTAAAAATCTTGAATTTGACAGGGGAAAAAGACACACACACACACACACACACACACACACACACACCCTTTGTCTTGATTATTAGGATTAGTATCTCCTTTCATTGAACTAATCATAACAAACTCACACTTTTATTTCAGTTAACCCAGATTATTACCTATTGTTTATGCCCCTTTAAAGTGAGAGTGATTGAAAATTCAATTTAAATTGGGTTAAAAATATGAAAAAAATAACATTTGCTTAAAAACTGCAAAGTTCTGGTAACCCAGACTTCACGCAAAATTTAATCAACATTTCAAACAATGTCACTGGAGATCAGTTTGTCTACCATGCTCCCCTCCAAGACTTCAACTTCACTTTCAATTCCCTGTATGGTGATTCTTTTGCAGCTTCAGCAACCCTTCATGAACTGGTGAGAAAGGCTGAAATAGTTTAATACCTTACATTTTCATTTTTTCTCATTGGGGAATGACAGTCTCTCCTGTACAAAAATCCTTCCAATACATAAAAGATGTTTTCCTCCAAAGGAAAAAAAAAAAAGAAATCTCAAGAATCTTTCCATCTCATTGGTTCTCACTAGATTAGAAACCTATCCTTCAGCCAGTCACTGTGGACAAGGGATTTGAGATATTGATTGGCTTCTATATATCAGGCTTCTTTCCTGAGACTGGAAAGTGTGTCATCCCTGTATAAACCATATAGCTTAAAATAGGTGAGGTAGTTCCTAAAAGCAGAAGGCAGCTTTATTTATCTATAAAAAGATAAAGAATAGTAATATTTATCCTACCTATCTCAGGTTAAGATGATTAAATCCAAGAAAATATTTGAAGGTGTTTTAAAAACAATGAATTACTACATAAATAGAAGAAATTATTAGGCATTAGATGAATCCATCTCTCTCTTTTGTTTTTTCCCATTAAATTTTCTCAAAGTTATGACGCTACAGTTGACCCTTAATGCGGAGTTAGCGGTACAGGCTTTCCACGCAGTTGCAAATCCACATGTAACTTACACTCAGCCCTCTGTACTCACTGTTCCTCCATTTATGCCATTTTGCATTTTCAGATTCAGCCATCCATGGGTCACATAAAATTGCATACTTACTACTGAAAAAAAAATCTGAGTATAAGGGGACCCACATAGTTGAAACTCATGCTGTTCAAAGGTCAACTGTACTTATAGATTATTAGCAATCTAAGCTAATAGAGGTGATGGAATTCCAGTTGAGCTATTTCAAATCCTGGAAGATGATGCTGTGAAAGTGCTGTACTCAATATGGCAGCAAATTTGGAAAAAAAAAAAGCAGTGGCCACAGGACTAGAAAATGTCAGTTTTCATTCTAATCCCAAAGAAAAGAAATGCCAAAGAATTCTCAAACTACCACACAATTGCACTCATCTCACATGCTAGCAAAGTAATGCTCACAATTCTCCAGGCCAGGCTTCAACAGTATGTGAACCATGAACTTTCAGATGTTCAAGATGGATTTAGAAAGGCAGAACCAGAAATCAAATTGCCAGCATCCACTGGATCATTGAAAAAGCAAGAGAATTCTGGAAGAAATCTACTTCTGCTTTATTGACTATGCCAAAGCCTTTGACTGTGTGGATCACAACAAACTGTGGAAAATTCTTCAAGCGTGGAAAACTCCTCAAGAGATGGGAATACCAGGCCACCTGACTTGCCTCCTGAGAAATTTGTATGCCAGTCAAGAATCAACAGTTAAAACTGGGCATAGAATAACAGACTGGTTCCAAATAGGGAAAGGAGTATGTCAAGGCTGTATATTGTCACGCTGCTTATTTAACTTATATGAAGAGTACATCATGAGAAGTGCTGGGCTGGAGGAAGCAGAAGCTGGAATCAAGATTGTGGGGAGAAATATCAATAACCTCAGATACGCAGTTGATGATAACACCCTTATGGCAGAAAGTGAAGAAAAACTAAAGAGCATCTTGATGCAAGTAAAATAGGAGAGTAAAAAAGTTGGCTTAAAACTCAACTTTCAGAAAACTAAGATCATGGCATCCGGTCCCATCATTTCATGGCAAATAGAAAGGAAAACAGTGGAAATAGTGACAAATTTTATTTTGGGGTGCTCCAAAATGACTGCAGATGGTGACTGCAGCCATGAAATTAAAAGATACTTGCTCCTTGGAAGAAAAGTTATGATCAACCTAGATAGCATATTAAAAAGCCAGAGACATTACTCTGCCAACAAAGTTCTGATTAGTCAAAGCTATGGTTTTTTTCAGTAGTTATGTATGGATATTGAGAGTTGGGCTATAGAGAAAGCTGAGCACTGAAGAATTGATGCTTTTGAACTGTGGTGTTGGAGAAGACTTCTGAGGGTCCCTTGGACTGCAAGGAGATCCAACCAGTCCATCCTAAAGGAAATTAGTCCAGAATATTCATTGGAAGGACTGATGATGAAGCTGAAACTCCAATATTTTGGCTACCTGATGGGAAGAACAGACTCATTTAAAAAGACCCTGATGCTGGGAAAGACTGAAGGCAGGAAGAGAAGGGGATGACAGAGGATGAGATAGCTGGATGGCATCACCGACTCAATGGACATGAGTTTGAGTAAACTCTGGGAGTTGGTGATGGACAGGGAGGCCTGGCGTGCTGCAGTCCATGGGGTGGCAAAGAATCAGACACAAATGAGCAACTGAACTGAACTGAAATTTTATAGACTTCCTCAGTTTGTAGAAACAAATATTTATGATGTGTGTATGTGAGCTCAGTTGCTTCAGTCATGTTCGACTCTTCATGATCCCAAGGACTGTAGCCCACCAGGTTCCTCTATCCATGGGATTTTCCAGCCAGGAATTCTGGAGTCGGTTGCCACTCTCCTCCAGGTTATCTTCCTGACCCAGGGGTGGAACTTTCATCTTCTGTATTGCAGTCAGATTCCTTACTGCTGAGTCACCATGGAGGCCCAAACATGGCTTCATGGTCCTGCTGCAAGTGGCCCTGGCTACCCCTCCACATTAGTCTCCCCTTTCTCCCCTTGCCCTGTCCTCTGAAGTCATATAGAGCTCCTCCAGGCTCTTCACTCAGGCCACAGTCTCTCTTGGACTAAAACTTAATATTTCCCATGCCTGTGATCCCATGCCAATCACAGAGTGCCTGTCAGCACCACCAACAGGGTACCAATTTGATAATCCTACTTCCATACTCAGCTTAACATTATTTTTTTTTCAGTGCACACACCCCCCCACCAAATCTGAAGCATGAGACCTAAGAGAGTCCTCCATTCTTTGGCTTATTAGCATACCATGCTTCTATATTCAAAATCCTGGTCATCATTTGTTTAATGCCCATATTTCCTAATTTTCTCTAAATCCCCTGAGTTCAGAGAGTACGTCTTTTTCAGCACTATATCCTCAAAACTTGTACAATATTTAAAATATAATGGTATAAAATAAATATGTGTTTAATCAATGAATCCACAATGGCCCATAGAGTTTATTTCTAGAAATCAAAACTAGTAAAGTACATGAGGAAATGAAATATCACAAATGTCTACCTACTACAGAAACATGAATAGGCACACTGATACAGGCTTCAGAGGATGAAAATAGCTGAGCATTAAGTTATATTTATGACATTTCTGTTTGATGTGCTGTATGTAATCTCTGACCCTTAGCTTTTAGAATTTTAACATGTTACAATTTATTTGATTTCATGAAGCTCTCATCTTTTAAAGTGATTTTTTTTTCTAATACAAGAGAGTAAGGATTATTTCTTCTTTTGATAACATTTATCAGGACTTTCTGAGATAGCTGATAATTCCCTAGGTTCAATGACTCAGTGACTATATTCACTCAGTGAAATCTTAAAATGGCTACAAATTCACAAATCAAATCCAGCCCTGGGAGGCATGGATCCATGTCTTGGTTCTTCTTCTCAGGCGTCTAGAAAGGGGTTGAGAGGGCACAGAAAGGAGATACAGTTAGGAGGTAGGAACAAGCAAGCCAGAGCAGATCATAAAACAACTCCAGGTTGTTAACAGATATTGAAGCTGTCATCAATTTCAGTTCAATATAAGATAGTTTCTCTTTGTCAAAGTTCTGCCTTTAAAATGGGACATAAGAGGTTTCTAACCCTAGGACAGGAATTTAACCATGATGGATAGATGTTCCTAAAAAACCATAAAGAGACGATCTGAATAGTAAGTTTGACTCTGAGATGGATTTTTCAGAAGTCTCTTGTGACCCTTTAAATCTATTTTATAAAAGGGGCATTTTAAGTTGATTTAGTGAGGTGGCTAAAACTTAATTAGTTATCAAATAATTACCTAATGGACCTTTTTTGAGATATAAGGTTGAGCCACATCTCTAGCTGCAATGCAATTAATTTTAAATTTTATAAGCCATAAAAAGTAATCACATCCCTATGAATCAACTAAGGTGAAAAGATAATATTTAGATGCTGCACTGACACCAAGACACCTAAAGCAGGTTAATTAGGTGGCAATTAGTAAGAAGAGTGCTTATCACCACAGTAGTCTTATATTATGCAAGTGAAATTACATTTCAGTTAACAGTTAAGAAATCAAACAATTCAAAATGTATGGGCAATAACAGCAATCAGCATGTTTTACAGAAGCTGAAGAAAAACTCTCCAGGAGAGGAAGTTTAATCTTGCTCTTAATTCAATAAGATTGGGATCATTTTACCATTATTGTGCATGAATAAAGAAGTACAACCTAATATTTTAGAATTGATATCTGTCAAAGTTGATTTATAATAGATGATTCTAGAATTATATGCGAAGGAAGAAACTCATGGTTCATTTGGCTGAGATCTCCCCTTTATGAACAGGAGGAAACTATAACTAAGAAAGCATGAATGACTTGGTTAAATTCAAACAGTTAATTAGTGACACATCTGGATGGAGATTTCAGAGTACTGTTATAAGAACACTATGTGACTGCCAACAGTAAAACAATACTTACCATAAATAGTAGAGTACAAGTTTTAAGAGTCTGGTATTTGGAGTCATGCTCGTCTGGTCTTTCACTTTCTAGCTGTGTGACCGGGAAAGTTATTTAACCTCTCTAAGCTTAAATTCCCTAACCTATAAAGTAAGCATAAGAGTACTCACTTCATTCTATTCAAGGCATTTATTGAAATAAACCATGCAGGGTTTGGCCTAACGACTAGCATATAGTAAACACCCTCAAAATATTAGCTATTATCACTAACACTGGTTTTATAAAAATATGTTGATATAATTTGAGGAGCTCAGAAAAGTAATCCCTTTCCCTCCCAGGAAGTCATATTGCTTAAAATCTTCTAATTGAATTTTTTTTTAATTTTTGATTATTCAGTTCGGTTCAGTTCAGTTCAGTCACTCAGTCATGTCTGACTATTTTCGACCCCATGAATCGCAGCATGCCAGGCCTCCCTGTCCATCACCAACTTCCAGAGTTTACTCAGACTCATTCATGTGCATCGAGTCAGAGATGCCATCCAGCCATCTCATCCTCTGCTGTCCCCTTCTCCTTCTACCCCCAATCCCTCCCAGCATCAGGGTCTTTGCCAGTGAGTCAACCCTTCGCATGAGGTGGCCAAAGTATTGGAGTTTCAGCTTCAGCATCAGTCCTTCCAAAGAACACCCAGGACTGATCTCCTTTAGAATAAACTGATTGGGTCTCCTTGCTGCCCAAGGGACTCTCAATAATCTTCTCCAGCACCACAGTTCAAAAGCATCAATTCTTTGGCACTCAGCTTTCTTCACAGTCCAACTCTCACATCCATATATGACTACTGGAAAAAACATAGCCTTGACTAGATGGACCTTTGTTAGCAAAGTAATACTTCTGCTTTTAATGTGCTATCTAGTTTGGTCATAACTTTCCTTCCAAGGAGTAAGCATCTTTTAATTTCATGGCTGCAATCACCATCTGCAGTGATTTTGGAGCCCAGAAAAATAAAGTCAGCCACTGTTTCCACTGTTTCCCCATCTATTTCCCATCACTTCATGGGAAATAGGGAAACAGTGGAAACCAGATGCCATGATCTTAGTTTTCTGAATGTTGAGCTTTAATCCAACTTTTTCACTCTCCTCTTTCACTTTCATCAAGAGGCTTTTTAGTTCCTCTTCACTTTCTGCCATAAGGGTGGTGTCATCTGCATTACTAGTTCAGTGAAAATATCACTGGAAGCCGTAAAATTCCACCTTATTTTGAGCTCAAACCTTAGCAAAAATCAAAGTGCTAATGGTAACTGAATACAAGGGTCTGGGGACTTGAGACTTCTGGGATAGAATGTATAAGTGACTCACAGGCAAAGCAAATTGGGGCACAGAGATGCTGAAAAGGAAAACAGACCATACAAAATAAATATCATTATCTTTCTCACTTTGCCAAGGATGTCTTGGGAAAACCTAGGTCAAAAACATGCTTCTATGAGTACAACTGTTGACATGCAAATTATCAGGTTTGGTGGTTTTGTTTTCAAGCTGTGTAAATATAATCAAAGATAAATAGTGATTTTAGTTATTTTGACCAACATAAATTACTTGGCTAAAACCACGCATGTTTGAGGCAAAAAAAAAAAAAAAAAAAATCACTGGTCAGGCTTCTGTTTTCGCTTGAATTATCAGTATAAATACAGTTTCCATTGTTGGCAGGGGTCTGAGGTATTACAAAGAACTCTGACCATGAGTAAAAGTGACAGAGGAGAAATGAGCAACTGAGGCTTTAAAGTGTTTTCTCTGTACATGTAGGAAACTGATCATTTGAAAATCTCCTTAAAAAGAAGGCTTACTTGACTGTAACAATGGATCAAATTCAATTTGGGAAAAAAGGGAAGTTGGCTCAAGAACTCCTTAAAGAGAGCAGCGCATTTTGAACAATGTCTATATATAACTACAGTGTATCTATAACATTTACATTGCTCAAGGCCAAATCAAAGTTGAAGTTTCAAATGTGGTATCAGTAAGCTTCACTGTCACTGCTTCCCTGACTTTATTTTACTTAAGCTTTGTTCAGATTCTACTTCTCACGCCTATTCTGTGGATTCATTCCACCTGCCTCACACCAACTCCCTCTCTAGAAGTAAACTGCATCAGATACTCTGCACAGGTTTTTTTGATGGAAACAACTAAAAGGCCCTAGGGTGGCCCCCCATGTTTCTGGCTTCTGGATAATCATGTTGTTGTTGTTCAGTAAGTAAGTCATGTCAGGTGAACCCATGGACAGTAGCCCGACAGGCTCTGCTTGCCTGGGATTTCCCCGGAAAGAATATTGGAGTGGGTTGTCGTTTCCTTCTCAAGGGGATCTTCCCAACCTAGGGATTGAACCCATGTCTCCTGCACTGGCAGGCAGATCCTTCACCGCTGAGCCTAAAGGGCAGCCCTCTCTGGATACTTATGCTCTTGTGTAATCCCCTCACCTTTGGTGTGGACAGGATCAGAGATTTGCTTCTCACCAAAATTCACTTCTGTAATTGCTAGGAGACACTTTCCCTTGCTGGCTTTTATAATGTAAATAACCATGTAGAGGAGATTCATGAGGTAGGGGAACTGAGGACTGTCTCTAGGCAACAACCATCTAGCTGAGGGAAGCCTCTGCTTGACAGCCATCAGGAAACTGAAGCCCTCAGTTCAGTATCACTCAAGGATCTGAGTCCTGCTGATGACCACAGGAGGCTACAAGTGGATCCTGCCCTGACTGAGCCTTCAGATGAGAACCTGGGTGACAACTTCGTTGAACCTTGCAGAGAATCCAGTTAAGCTAAGTTTCTCATGACCTACAGAAATTGTGAGATAATAATTGTGTGTTATTTTAATCCATTAAGTTGGTAAAAACAGTGATGCAGTTATAGATAACTGATGTAGTCTATTAAGTAAATTATTGTGAAAATTATATTTTAATGTATTACTTAGCATTAAAATATAAGGAAGCCACAGACCTAAACAACAAAGTAAAAATAAAAACTGGAGATAAATTAGCTTTCAAATTAGATTTCACTGTGAGGATTTACTTTATACTCTGGAAATGCTGAGCTTTGCTTTGACTATTGAATGGGGCACAGAGAGAAAACAAAAACAAAAATCTCTAAGGATTTGTCAAATAGGGAAATATAATTTTCCTTGAAAAAAACTGGCTATATCTGCTATATAATGAAAAATAAGAAATAAGTAGTCAAGTAAAAGAGAATACAATAAGGAAAACTGTTTACCTTAAACTGAGCACTTAGTAGAATGAAAACAGATAATCGCTCCTGACAATTCATAAAGGCAAGCCAGTATCATGTGGATTTGGGGCTCAAATCTATAACAAGTGTACAACTTGGTTTAAGGTAATCAAGATAGGTTAGTCAGTCAGAAGATAATCGGATAAATGCTAATCTTATTAAATGAAACTGAACTCCAACCCAGGCACTAAGTAACTGCAGTAGGTAACACTGGAAGGAAAGTAAGCAATACTCAATAAAAATTTACAAAAGCACACGAGGAAATAAAGTACAATAAGGGAGAATCAATAGCCTTCCCTGTGCAAAGAGAAGCATAAAAACTTCAGATACAAGTATTCTCATTTATAGAAATTAGATAATAATATGTCATATATTTTTAAAAGAGTAAAAACTGAAAATATAAAAAAATACAAGAATATTGGAGAAATAACAGAATAGATTTTGTAGAAATGAATCACATTATGCAGGTTAGATGAAGAGAGAATTAGTGAACTAAAAAATAGCTATGAAAAATATTCACAATGCAACTGAGTGAAGAGAAGACAACAGAGAAACACAGGAAGCAGAGTGAGTTGATCTAACTTATCATATTGTACAAAAAAAGTGGTATGCAATTAAAGCAGAACTTGAGAAAAATATATCGCTTTACAATACAAAAATGTTTCAAAAATTAAGAACTGAGCAACTAGTGTGAAAATTTATATAAACAACTTCAAAATAATTCCAAAAAAGTAGAAAAATCAAACATTAATTTAACGAAATACAAAAATATAGATGGAAAGATACTCATGGATTAGAAGAACCAATATTGTAAAAATGACTATACTACCCCAAAGCAATCTACATATTCAACACAATCCCTATCTCTCTATCAATATTTTTAACTGAACTAGAAAAAAAAAATTGCACAATTTTGTGGAAATCCAAAAGACCCTGAATAGATAGAGCAATCTTGAAAAAGAAAAACAGAGCTGGAGGCACCAACCTTCATGACTTCAGACTATAGTACCAGCCTACAGTCATTAAGACAGTATGGTACTGATACAAAAGCAAAAATGAGGCCAATGGAACAAGAAAGAAAGCCCAGAGGTAAAACCATGCATCTGTGGGCACTGTATCTTTGACAAAGAAGACAAGAATATAAAATGGAGAAAAGACAGCCTCTTCAATAAGTAGTGCTGGGAAAACTAGACAGCTACATGTAAAAGAATGAAACTAGAGCACTTCCTAACACCACACTCAAAAATAAGTTCAAAATAGATTAAAGACTTAAATGAAAAGCCAGAAAATATAAAACTCTTAGAGGAAAACATAGGCAATACAATCTTTGTTACTCTTACTGCCTAAATGACAGCAAGATCTTCTTTGAACCGCCTCTTCAGTTCAGTTCAGTTCAGTTGCTCAGTCGTGTCCAACTCTTTGTGACCTCATGAATTGCAGCACACCAGGCCTCCCTGTCCATCACCAACTCCCAGAGTGCACTCAGATTCATGTCCATCAAGTCAGTGATGCCATCCAGCCATCTCATCCTCGCTCATCACCTTCTCCTCCTGCCCCCAATCCCTCCCAGCATCAAAGTCTCTTCCAATGAGTCAACTCTTCACATGAGGTTGCCAAAGTACTGGAGTCTCAGCTTTAGCATCATTCCTTCCAAAGAAATACCAGAGTTGATCTCCTTCAGAATGGACTAGTTGGATCTCCTTGCAGTCCAAGGGACTCAAGAGTTTTCTCCAACACCACAGTTCAAAAGCATCAGTTCTTCAGTGCTCAGCCTTCTTCACATTCCAACTCTCACATCCATACATGACTACTGGAAAAACCATAGTGTTGACTAGACGGACTTTAGTTGGCAAATTTGGAAAACTCAGCAGTGGCCACAGGACTAGAAAAGGTTAGTTTTCATTCCAATCTCAAAGAAAGGCAATGCCAAAGAATGCTCAAACTACTGCACAATTGCACTCATCTCATATGCTAATAAAGTAATGCTCAAAATTCTCCAAGCCAGGCTTCAGCAATACATGAACCGTGAACTTCCATATGTTCAAGCTGGTTTTAGAAAAGGCAGAGGAACCAGAGAGCAAATTGCCAACATCTTCTGGATCATGGAAAAAGCAAGAGAGTTCCAGAAAAACATTTATTTCTGCTTTATTGACTATACCAAAGCCTTTGACTGTGTGGATCACAATAAACTATGGAAAATTCTGAGAGAGATGGGAATACCAGACCACCTGACCTGCCTCTTGAGAAACCTGTATGCAGGTCAGGAAGCAACAGTTAGAATTGGACATGGAACAACAGACTGGTTCCAAATAGGAAAAGGAGTATGTCAAGGCTGTATATTGTCACCCTGCTTATTTAACTTCTATGCAGAGCCACTTCTTAGAGTAATGGTAATAAAAACAAAAATAAACAAATATGCCCTAATTAAACTTAAAAGCTTTTGCACAGCAAAAGAAAAGAATAAGCATGATTAAAGACTTCTGCAAAGAAGACATATAAATGGTCAATAAACACATGAAAAGATTCTCAACATCACTAACTATTAGAGAAATGCAAATCAAAACAACAATGAGGTATTACCTCAGTCAGAATGGCTATCATCAAAAATCTACAAAAATCAAATGCTGGAGAGGACGAGGAGGAAAGGGAACGCTTCTACACCTTGGTGGGATTGCAAACTGAAATAGCTACAATGGAGAACAATGTAGAGATTCTTTTAAAAACTAGGAATAAATCTCTGTCTTCAGTTCAGTTCAGTTCAGTTCAATTGCTCAGTCATGTGGGACTCTTTGTGACCCAATGGACTGCAGCCCGCCAGGCCTTTCTGTCCATCACCAACTCCTAGAGTTTACTTAAACTCAAGTCTATTGAGTCGGTGATGCCATCCTACCATCTTATCCTCTGTTTTCCACTTCTCCTCCTGCCTTCAGTCTTTAAATTTACCTTCAGTTCAGTTCAGTTCAGTTCAGCCACTCAGTCATGTCTGACTCTTTGCAACACCATGAACTGCAGCACGCCAGGCCACCCTGTCCATCACCAACTCCTGGAGTTCACTCAGACTCATGTCTATTGCGTCAGTGATGCCATCCATCTATCTCATCCTCTGCCATCCCCTTCTCCTCCTGCCCCCAATCCCTCCCAGCATCAGAGACTTTTCCAATGAGTCAACTCTTCGCATGAGGTGGCCAAAGTACTGGAGTTTCAGCTTCAGTATCAGTCCTTTCAAAGAAATCCCAGGGCTGATCTCCTTCAGAATGGACTGGTTGGATCTCCTTGTAGTCCAAGGAACTCGCATGAGTCTTCTCCAACACCACAGTCCAAAAGCATCAATTCTTCAGTGCTCAGCTTTCTTCACAGTCCAATAAAGCTAATGAAGGTGATGTAAAAACATAGCCTTGACTAGACGGACCTTTGTTAGCAAAAGAGCAATTCCATTACTAGGCATGTATCCAGAGAAAGTCACAGTGTGAAAAGACACATGCACCAAAGTGTTCATTGTGACACTATTTATTACAATACAGTGTATTGTTTTGTCACCAACCCATGCCCGAATCTTTGTGACACCATGGACTGCAGCCTTCCAGGCTTCCCTATCCCTCACCATTTTCCAGAATTTGACCAAGTTCATGTCCACTGAATCGGTGATGCCATCCAACCATCTCATCCTCTGTCACACTCTTCTCCTCATGCCCCCAATCTTTCCCAACATCAGGATCTTTTCCAGAGAGTCACCTGTTCATATCAGGTGGCCAAAGTATTGGAGCTTCAGCTTTAGCAGCAGTCCTTCCAAAGAGTATTCAGGGTTGATTGCCTTTAAGATCGACTGGTTTGATCTCCTTGTTTTCCAAGGGACTCTTTTTCACTCTCCTCCTTCACCCTTATCAAGAGGCTCTTTAGTTCCTCATTATAGTGGTATCCTCCTCATATCTGAGGTTGTTATTTCTCCCAGCAATCTTGATTCCAGCTTGTCACTCATCCAACAAGGCATTTCACATGATGTGCTCTGCATATAAGTTAAATAAACAGGGTGATAATAAACAGCCTTGTTGTACTCCATTTTGTATACTGAACCAGTCAGTTATTTCATACAGGGCTCTAAGTGTTGTTTCTTAACCTGCATACAAGTTTCTCAGAAGACAGGTGAGATGGTCTGGTATTCCTGTCTCTGTAAGATTTTCCACAGTGTGTTATGCTCCACACATTCAAAGGTTTTGTTGCATAGCCAATGAAACAGAGGTAAATGTTTTTCTGGAACTCCTTTGCTTTCTCAATGAACCAAAAAATGTTGGCAATTTGATTTCTGTTTCCTCTGCCTTTTCTAAACCCAGGTTGAACATCTGAAAGTTCTCAGTCCATGTAATGCTAAGGTCTAGCCTGGAGGATTTCGAGCACTACTTTGCTAGCACATGAAATGAGTGCACTTGTACAGTAGTTTGAACATTGTTTGGCATTGCTCTTCTTTGGGACTGAAATGAAAACTGAACTTTTCCAGTCCTGTGTCTACTGCTGGGTTTTCCAAATTTGCTGACATATTAACTGCAGCACTGTAACAGGATCATATTTTAGGATTTTAAATAACTTAGCTAGAATTACATCACCTTCATTAGCTTTATTGGCAGCAATTCTTCCTGAGGCCCACTTGACATCACATTCCAGTATGTCTGGCTTTAGGTGAGCAACCACACTATCGTGGTTATCTGGATTATTATGACATTTTTCTGTCACTCTTCTGTACAAAAGGAAGGAGGAGGGACAAATTTAGAAAATAGTATTGAAATATATACATGACCATGGGTGTAAAATAGATAGCTTATAAGAAGTTGCTATATAACATAGGGAGCCCAGCCTGTGGTGACTTAGAGGGGTAGGATGAGGGGGAGAAGAGAGAAGCTCAAGAGGGAAGAGATACATGTATAATTATGGCTGATTGAATTGTTGTGAGCAGAAACTAGCACAACATTGTAATTTTCCTCCAATTAAAAAATAAATTTCAAAAAATAAAAAAATAAAGTATTTCTAAAGCTAAACAATAAACAGGTACTGAATGGATTAGTAAATCAGTAAATGTGATTCTTTTTTTTCTTTTTAAATTAATTTTATTGAAGTATAGTAAACTTTCTAAGTTCTTTTTAAGACATAATAAACTTGGTAAAAATCCTTGAAGCTGATCAAGGAGAAAGAACAACACTAAGAATAAGAATCTGTATGCAGTTCAAGAAGCAACAATTAGAAATGTTGCTTTTCTAATTGGACATGGACATAGAACAGACTGGTTCCAAATCAGGAAAGGAGTACATCTAGGCTGTATATTATCACCCTGCTTATTTAATTTATATGCAGAGCACATCATGAGAAATTCTGGGCTGGAAGAAGCATAAGCTGGAATCAAGATTGCCAGGAGAAATATCAATAACCTCAGATATGCAGATGACACCACTCTTATGGAAGAAATTGAAGAACTAAAGACCCTCTTGAAAGTGAAAGAGGAGAATGACAAAGTTGGCTTAAAGCTCAACATTCAGAAAACTAAGATCATGGTATCTAGTCCCATCACTTCATAACAAATAGATGGGGAAACAGTGGAAACAGTGACAGACGACAGACTTTATTTTCTTGGGCTCTAAAATCACAGCAGATGGTGACTGCAGCCATGAAATTAAATGATGATTGCTGCTTGGAAGAAAAGTTATGACCACCTAGACAGCACATTAAAAAGCAGAGACATTACTTTGCCAACAAAGGTCTGTCTAGTCAAAACTCTGGTTTTCAAGTAGTCATGTATGAATGTGAAAGTTGGACTATAAACAAAGCTGAGTGCTGAAGAATTGATGCTTTTGAACTGTGGTGTTGGATAAGACTCTTGAGAGTCCCTTGGACTGCAAGGAGATACAACCAATCCATCCTAAAGGAGATCAGTCCAGAATATTTATTGGAAGGACTGATGCTGAAGCTGAAACTCCAGTACTTTGGCCATCTGATGCTAAGAACTGACTCATTGGAAAAGATCCTGATGCTGGGAAAGATTGAAGGAAGGAGGAGAAGGGGATGATAGAGGATGAGATGGTTGGATGGCATCACTAATTCAATGGACATTAGTTTGAGCAAGCTCCAGGAGTTGGTGATGGACAGGGAGGCCTGATGTGCTGCAGTCCATGGGGTCACAAAGAGTCAGACATGACTAAGCAACTGAACTGAACTGAAATGAACTGAAGAATAAGAAATGGTACATACTTATGGATGTTGCCAATGCTAAATATTCAAAGAATATGTAACTCTCACATTTTCCCAGGTGATATAAATAGAGGAAATGCTCCTGTGTTCATTGTTCAAGTTCAAGTTCAGTCACTCAGTTGTGTCCGACTCTTTGTGACCCCATGAATCGCAGCACGCCAGGTCTCCTTGTTTATTACCATCTCTCAGAGTTCACTCAGACTCACGCCCATCGAGTCCGTGATGCCATCCAGCCATCTCATCCTCGGTCATCCCCTTCTCCTCCTGCCCCCAATCCCTCCCAGCATCACAGTCTTTTCGAATGAGTCAACTCTTCCCATGAGGTGGCCAAAGTACTGGAGTTTCAGCTTTAGCATCATTCCTTCCAAAGAAATCCCCGGGTTGATCTCCTTCAGAATGGACTGGTTGGATCTCCTTGCAGTCCAAGGGACTCTCGAGAGTCTTCTCCAACACCACAGTTCAAAAGCATCAATTCTTTGGTGCTCAGCCTTCTTCACAGTAAAATAACTTCTATACCAAATCTTAACAAGAATAGAACAAGGGAAATTATAGGCCACTCTAACTCATGAGCAAAGTTGCAAAATTCCTTTCAAAACTATTGAAGCATTGAAGGTAAAACATCATTAGCATGTTGGATTAATTTTAGAAATTATAAATTGTCTGTGCTCGCTTCGGCAGCACATATACTAAAATTGGAACAATACAGAGAAGATTAGCATGGCCCCTGCGCAAGGATGACACAAATTCGTGAAGCATTCCATAAAAAAAAAAAAAAAATTGTAAATTGTCTAATAAATGTAAACTTGTGTATTCAAATATTTAAACATTGAAAAGGGTAAATAAGCCATCATGCTTGTTTAGTTCAGTTTATTTCATTTGCTCAGTCGTGTCTGACTTGTTGTGACCCCATGAGCTGCAGCACGCATGCCTCCCTTTCCAAAACCAACTCCTGGAGCCTACCCAAACTCATCTCCATTGAGTTGGTGATGTTATCCAACAATTTCATCCTCTGTCATCCCATTCTCCTCCTGCCTTCAATCTTTCCCAACATCAGGGACTTTTGCAAGTGCAAATGAGTCAGCTCTTTGCATCAGGTGGCCAAAATATTGGAGTTTCAGATTCAACATCAGATCTTCCAGTGAATACCCAGGACTGATCTCCTTTAGGATGGACTGGTTGGATCTCTTTGCAGTCCAAGAGACTCTCAAATCTTCTCCAACATCACAGTTCAAAAGCATCAAATCTCTTGTCCTCAGCTTTTTTATAGTCCAACTCTCACATCTATATAAGAACACTGGAAAAACCATAGCCTTGACTAGACAGACCTTCATTGTTGTTGGTAAAGTAATGTCTCTGCTTTTTAATATGCTGTCTAGGTTGGTCATAACTCCCTTTCCAAGGAGTAAGCATCTTTTAATTTCATGGCTGCAATCACCATCTTCAGTAGTTTTGGAGCCAGAAAAATAAAGTCAGCCACTGTTTCCACTGTTTCCCCATCTATTTGCCATGAAGTGATGGGACTGGATGCCATGATCTTAGTTTTCTGAGTAATAACCTTAGATTGTGTGAAATAAAGAAACTTTATATACAATTCAACATCCACACATGACAAAATTTCTGAAAATTGGGTGGAAGAGCATTTTATTAATTAGATGAAAGGATCAAAATAAAAGTACACAGAGTTACAGAAAACACTTTGGTAACTAATGGGGGAAGAGGCAAGTTGGAGGTAGGGGAATAAGAGGCACAAATTACTGTGTATAAAATAAATAAATTACAATGCTATATTACACAGCACAGGGCATATAACCAATATTTTATATCAACATTATAATATATAAATTAGTAATCATTATTAGATCATATTATATAACTATATATTATATAACTAATAATATTAATGTATAATATATATCAATATATCATTAACTTTTATGCTATATAAAAATACTGAATAACTATGCACATCTAAAACTAATATAATACTGTAAATCAGTTGTATATACTTTAATTAAAGTGGAATTCATTCATAGCAAACACACCACAATAAGATTCACTTTAAATCCACCAGATCAACAAAAATTACAAAATCAATACTCTAAGTGTTGGCAAAGATGTGGAGAAATGAGGAAACACACAACTATTTTTAAGTGTACAAATAATAATCACTATTCCAGAAAATATTTGACATCACACACTAAGTTAAGTATATTCACACTATAAAAGCCAGCAATTCTGCTCAGATATATTCCTTAGGAAAAAAAATTGCATCTAATATGTATATACCTTAGGGAAAATTTTTGCATGTGCATATCAAGTGAAATATTTATAAATATCCCTAACAGCAGTGTTCATAAAAACAAAAAGTTAGAATGACTAAAATGACCATCAATAGTAAATAATTAGTTTGAGTATTTATTCAATGGAAAAAAAAATGAATCAATTGCTAGTACATACATCAACCTGATTTAACCTTGAAAAGATGTTCACACATAAATCTTAAAGAACACTGAGCAAAAGAGCCTCTGATACATATAGTAGGAGATTTTAAAATGAAGAAAATCATCTGCAAATCAATCAACGTAATTCACCACATTAACAAATTGAAAAATAAAAGCCATATGATTATCTCAATAGATGCAGAGAAAGCCTTTGACAAAATTCAACATCTTTTTATGGTAAAAACTCTCCAGAAAGCAGGAAAAGAAGGAACATACCTCAACATAAAAGCTATATATGACAAACCCACAGCAAACATTATCCTCAATGGTGAAAAATTGAAAGCATTTCCCCTAAAGTGAGGAACAAGACAAGAGTGGCCACTTCAGTGATACTATTCAACATAGTTCGGACGTTTTGGCCACAGCAATCAGAGCAGAAAAAAGACATAAAAGGAATCCAAATTGGAAAAGAAGAAGTAAAAATCTCACTGTTTGTAGATGACATGATCCTCTACATAGAAAATCCTAAAGACTCCACCAGAAAACTACTAGAGCTAATCAATGAACAGAGTAAAGTTGCAGGATATAAAATCAACACACAGAAATCCCTTGCATTCCTATACACTAATAATGAGAAAGTAGAAAAAGAAATTAAGGAAAGAATTCCATTCACCATTGCAACAAAAAGAATAAAATACTTAGGAGTATATCTATCTAAAGAAACTAAAGTTTTATATATAGAAAAATATAAAACACTGGTGAAAGAAATCAAAGAGGATACTAATAGATAGAGAAATATACCACGTTCATGGATTGGAAGAATCAATATAGTGAAAGCGAGTATACTATGCAAAGCAATCTACAGATTCAATGCAATCCCTATCAAGCTACCAGTGGTATTTTTCACAAAGCTAGAACAAATAATTTCACAATTTGCATAGAAATACAAAAAACCTCGAATAGCCAAAGCAATCTTGAGAAAGAAGAATGGAACAGGAGGAATCAACCTGCCTGATTTCAGGCTCTACTACAAAGCCACAGTCATCAAGACAGTATGGTACTGGCACAAAGACAGAAATATAGATCAATGGAACAAAATAGAAAGCCCAGAGATAAATCCGCACACCTATGGACACCTTATCTTTGACAAAGGAGGCAAGAATATACAATGGATTAAAGACAATTTCTTTAACAAGTGGTGCTGGGAAAACTGGTCAACCACTTGTAAAAGAATGAAACTAGATCACTTCTAACACCATACACAAAAAATAAGCTCAAAATGGACTAAAGATCTAAACGTAAGACCATTGATTGATTTGTGGATGTTGAAGAAGCCTTGCATCCCTGGGATAAAGCCCACTTGGTCATGGTGTATTATCTTTTTTAATGTATTGTTGGATTCTGATTGCTGGAATTTTGTTAAGGATTTTTGCATCTATGTTCCTCAGTGATATTGGCCTGTAGTTTTCTTTTTGTGTGACATCTTTGTCAAGTTTTGGTATTAGGGTGATGGTGGCCTCATAGAATGAGTTTGGAAGTTAACCTTCCTCTTCAATTTTCTGGAAGAGTTTCAGTAGGATAGGTGTTAGCTCTTCTTGAAATTTTTGGTAGAATTCAGCTGTGAAGCCATCTGGACCTGGGCTTTTGTTTGCTGGAAGATTTCTGATTACAGTTTCAATTTCCATGCTTGTGATGGGTCTGTTAAGATTTTCTATTTCTTCCTGGTTCAGTTTTGGAAAGTTGTACTTTTCTAAGAATTTGTCCATTTTCTTCCATGTTGTCCATTTTATTGGCATATAATTGCTGATAGTAGTCTCTTATGATCCTTGTATTTCTGTGTTGTCTGTTGTGATCTCTTCATTTTCATTTCTAATTTTATTGATTTGATTTTTTTCTCTTTGTTTCTTGATGAATCTGGCTAATGGTTTGTCAATTTTATTTATCCTTTCAAAGAACCAGCTTTTTGCTTTGTTGATTTTTGCTATGGTCTCTTTTGTTTCTTTTGTATTTATTTCTGCCCTAATTTTTTTTTTATTTTTTTAAATTAATTTATTTTTTTAATTACAATACTGTATTTGTTTTGCTATACATTGTCTGCCCTAATTTTTAAGATTTCTTTCCTTCTACTAACTCTGGGGTTCTCCATTTCTTCCTTTTCTAGTTGCTTTAGGTGTAGAGTTAGGTTATTTATTTGACTTTTTTCTTGTTTCTTGAGGTATGCCTATATTGCTATGAACTTTTCTTTTGGCGCAGCTTTTATAGTGTCCCACAGGTTTTGGGTAGCTGTGTTTCATTTTCATTCATTTCCATGCATATTTTGATTTCTTTTTGATTTCTTCTGTGATTTGTTGGTTATTCAGAAGCATGTTGTTCAGCCTCCAAATGCTGGAATTTTTAATAGTCTTTCTCCTGTAATTGAGATCTAATCTTAGTGCATTATGGTCAGAAAACATGCTTGGAATGATTTCGATTTTTTTGACATATGGATGGCTAACAAACACATGAAAAGATGCTCAACATCACTCATTATCAGAGAAATGCAAATCAAGACCACAATGAGGTACCATTTCACATCAGTCAGAATGGCTGCTATCCAAAAGTCTACAAGCAATAAATGCTGGAGAGGGTGTGGAGAAAAGGGAACTCTCTTACACTGTTGATGGAAATGAAAACTAGTACAACCACTATGGAGAACAGTGTGGAGATTCCTTAAAAAATTGCAAATAGAACTGCCTTATGACCCAGCAATCCCACTCCTGGGCATACACACTGAGGAAATCAGAACTGAAAGAGACACATGTACCTCAATGTCCCTTGCAGCACTGTTTATAATAGCCAGGACATGGAAGCAACCTAGATGTCCATCAGCAGATGAATGGGTAAGAAAGCTGTGGTACAGATACACAATGGAGTATTACTCAGCCCTTAAAAAGAATACATTTGAATCAGTTCTAATGAGATGGATGAAACTGGAGCCAAGTATACAGAGTGAAGCCAGAAAGAAAAACACCAATACAGTATACTGACACATATATATGGAATTTAGAAAGATAGTAATGATGACCCTGTTTGTGAGACAACAAAAGAAACACAGATGTATAGAAGGGACTTTTGGACTCTGAGGGAGAGGGAGAGGGTGGGATGATTTCGGAGAATGGCATTGAAACATGTATACTATCATGTAAGAAACGAAGCGCCAGTCTATGTTTGATACAGGATACAGGATGCTTGGGGCTGGTGCATGGGGATGATCCAGAGAGATGATATGGGGTAGGAGGTGGGAGGGGGATTCAGGATTGGGAGCTCGTATACACCTGTGGCAGATTCATGTCAATGTATGGCAAAACCAATACAGTATTATAAAGTAGAATAAAGTAAGAGTAAAATTTAAATAAATAAAATAAAATAAACATAAGACCAGAAACTATAAAACTCCTAGAGGAAAACATAGGCAAAACACTCTCTGACATAAATCACAGCAGGATCCTCTATGATTCACCTCCCAGAATACTGGAAATAAAAGCAAAAATAAACAAATGGGATCTAATTAAAATTAAAAGCTTCTGCAAAACAAAGAAAACTATAAGCAAAGTGAAAAGATAGCCTTCAGAATGGGAGAAGATAGTAACAAATGAAGTAACTGACAAACAACTAATCTCAAAAATATACAAGCAGCTCTTGCAGCTCAATTCCAGAAAAATAAATGACCCGATCAAAAAAATGGGCCAAAGAACTAAACAGACATTTCTCCAACGAAGACTTACAGATGGCTAACAAACATATGAAAAGATGCTCAACATCACTCATTCTCAGAGAAATGCAAATCAAAACCACAATGAGGTAGTGCTAGTCAGAATGGCTGCTATCCAAAAGTCTACAAACAATAAATGTTGGAGAGGGTGTGGAGAAAAGAGAACCCTCTTACACTGTTGGTGGGAATGCAAACTAGTACAACCACTATGGAGAACAGTGTGGAGATTCCTTAAAAAATCTCTGGAAATAGAACTGCCTCATGATCCAGCAGCCCCACTGCTGGGCATACACTCTGAGGAAACCAGAACTGAAAGAGACACATGTACCCCCAATGTTCATCACAGCACTGTTTATAATAGCCAGGACATGGAAGCAACCTAGATGTCCATCAGCAGATAAATGGATAAGAAAGCTGCGGTACATATACACAATGAAGTATTACTCAGCTATTAAAAAGAATACATTTGAATCAGTTCTAATGAGGTGGAGAAACTGGAGCCTATTATACAGAGTGAAGTAAGCCAGAAAGAAAAACACCAATACAGTATACTAACTCATATATGGAATTTAGAAAGATGGTAATGAAAACCCTGTTTGCAAGGCAGCAAAAGAGACACAGATGTATAGAACAGTCTTTTGGACTCTGAAGGAGAGGGAGAGGGTGGGATGATTTGGCAGAATGGCATTGGAACATGTATAACATCATATAAGAAATGAATTGCCAGTCTAGGTTCGATGTAGGATGCAGGATGCTTGGGGCTGGTGCACTGGGATACCCAGAGAGATGGTATGGGGAGGGAGGCGGGAGGGGTTTTCAGGATTGGGAACACATGTACACCCATGGCAGATTCATGTTGATGTATGGCAAAACCAATACAGTATTGTAAAGTAAAATAAAGTTTAAAAAAAAAAAAGGAAAATCAAACTGTGTTGTTTAGACAGCCTATATAAGTGTTACGACTTGTTTAAAAAAAAAAATGAAAATACTTAACACAAAATCCAGAACTGTGGTAAAACCTCCAGGAGATGGAGGAAGATGTAGATTCAAATAATATTTAGGCTCCTAGTTTGAATAATCAGTAATACACAGTCACTTTGGCATTAGTTTTAAAATAACAAAGACATATTTAAATCTCTTTTTAGTTCAATACATTTAAAATTTTTAGAAAGCTGTTCTAAAATTTTATCCACCACTACTTGTAACAGATTGCACTCTTCCTTCTCTGATCCTTCCTCTTGGTTTGTTTTTTCCTATGTACTCAGCTCTCTGGGAACATAATTGGTGAGAAGCCTTGCCATGATTCCAGATGCTTCAGTAACCTGCCTGTCTGTGGGCATCCTTTCTATTTCCCTGGCATTGCTGAGGTGAATAAACAAAAAAGCTACCCTCTGGACTCTAGTGTCTTCCTTGCCCATGGCAATGGTGTGCCCTGACAAAATTCAGAAAATGTCTTTTCCCCTGTGTACTTATGCTGTGCCCTTTGGGATATCAATAGTGTTGCTTTGCCCAGTGAGTTTTAGTGCAAATAACACTTGCATCTTGTGCTAACACTCCCTCCCTAGAGTTCTACTCAGAATCAATAAGGTGCATTAGGGAAACTATTTGAATTCAAAGAAATTAATTTACTGATTTTCCTTGACACTTAGAAACATTTGCTCTCACCTGGACCAAACCACTCTGCTTCACTCCCTTTTTTCTTGAGATACATTTTCTTCAAAGGGATTTCAGTCTACTCAGACAGCACTCTCTTCTTCCATTAAAAATGCCCAGAACTTTCTAAACATTGGAGCAGGGCAAGTATTTTATTAAAAATAGAAGCTTGAAATATAACCAAAATATTATTTTCAGTAATAGAACATCAAAAATGTTCCAAACATCAAAGAATAAGAAATTACTGAAATTAATTTTTGTGATACATCCACATAATAGAATTTTTCCATACTGATATTAGGTTCATTCAGTCCCTCAGTCATGTCCGACTCTTTGTGACCCCATGAACTGGAGCATGCCAGGCTTCCCTGTCCATCGCCAACTCTTGGAGTTCACCCAAACTCAGATGCATCAAGTCGGTGATGCCAGCCAGCCATCTCATCCTCTATTGCCCCCTTCTCTTCCTGCCCTCAATCCCTCCCAAGCATCAGGGTACTTTCCAGTGAGTCAACACTTCATATGAAGTGGCCAAAGTATTGGAGTTTCAGTCTCAGCATCAGTCCTTCCAATGAACACCTAGGACTGGTCTCCTTTAGG
This sequence comes from Nanger dama, assembly GCA_917880005.1. Lineage (NCBI taxonomy): Eukaryota > Metazoa > Chordata > Mammalia > Artiodactyla > Bovidae > Nanger > Nanger dama. Next base: position 57,545,557 of record CAKJTW010000006.1, on the reverse strand, counting down.
ATGGACTGGTTGGATCTCCTTACAGTCCAAGAGACTCTCAAGAGTCTTCTCCAATACCACAATTCAAAAGCATCAATTCTACGGGACTCAGCTTCTCTAACAGTCCAACTTGCACATCCCTACATGACCACTGGAAAAAGCACAGCCTTGACTAGACAGACCTTTGTTGGCAAAGTAATATCTCTGCTTTTTAATATGCTGTCTAGGCTGGTCATAACTTTCCTTCTGAAGAGTAAGTGTCTTTTAATTTCATGGCTGCAATCACCATCTGCAGTGATTTGGGAACCCAGAAAAATAAAGTCTGACACTGTTTCCACTGTTTTCCTATCTATTTCCCATGAAGTGATGGGACCAGATGCCATGATCTTCGTTTTCTGAATGTTTAGCTTTAAGCCAACTTTTTCACTCTCCTCTTTCACTTTTATCTAGAGGCTTTAGTGTCTCTTCACTTTCTGCCATAAGGGTGGTGTCATCTGCATATCTGAGGTTATTTATATTTCTCCCGGCAATCTTGATTCCAGCTTGTACTTCTTCCAGCCCAGCGTTTCTCATGATGTACTCTGCATAAAAGTTAAATAAGCAGGTTGACAAGAGACAGCTTTGATGTACTCCTTTTCCTATTTGGAACCAGTCTGTTGTTCCATGTCCAGTTCTAAGTGTTGCTTCCTAAACACATATGCACTTCTCAAGAGGCAGGTTAGTGGTCTGGTATTCCCATCTCTTTCAGAGTTTTCCACAGTTCATTGTGATCCATACAGTCAAAGGCTTTGGCATAGTCAATAAAGCAGACTAGATGCTTTCCTGGAACTCTCTTGCTTTTTCTATGATCCAGCAGATGTTGGCAGTTTGATCTCTGGTTCCTCTGCCTTTTCTAAAACCAGCTTGAACATCTGGAAGTTCACGGTTCATGTATTGCTGAAGCCTGGCTTGGAGAATTTTGAGCATTACTTTACTAGTGTGTGAGATGAATGCAATTGTGCAATAGTTTGAACATTCTTTGGCATTGCTTTTCTTCGGGATTGGAATGAAAACTGACCTTTTTCAGTCCTGCGGCCACTGCTGAGTTTTCCAAATTTGCTGGCATACTGAGTGTAGCACTTTTACAGCATCATCATTCAAGATTTGAAACAGCTCCACTGGAATTCGATCACCTCCACTAGCTTTGTTCATAGTGATGCTTTCTAAGGCCCACTTGACTTCACATTCCAGGATGTCTGGCTCTAGTTGAGTGATCACACCATCATGATTATCTGGGCTGTGAAGATATTTTTGTACAGTTCTTTTGTGTATTCTTGCCACCTCTTCATAGGATCTTCTGCTTCTGTTAGGTCCATGCCATCCCTGTACTTTATTGACCCCATCTTTGCATGAAATGTTCCCTTGGTGTCTCTAATTTTCTTGAAGAGATCTCTAGTCTTTCCCATTCTGTTCTTTTCCTCTATTTCTTTGTATAGATAGCTGAGGAAGGCTTTCTTCTCTCTCCTTGCTATTTTTTGGAACTCTGCATTCAGATTCTTATCTTTCCTTTTCTCCTTTACTTTTCATTTCTCTTCTTTTCACAGCTCTTTGTAAGGCCTCCCCAGACAGCCATTTTGCTTTTTTGCATTTCTTTTCCATGGGGATGATCTTCACCTCTGTCTCCTCTACAGTGTCATGGACCTCTGTCCATAGTTCATCAGGTACTCTGTCTATCAGATCTAGTCCCTTAAATCTATTTCTCACTTACACTTATAATCATAGGGGATTTGATTTAGGTCATACCTGAATGGTCCGTCGCAGCTGGCATGCTGCAAAGAGAAGCTACCCCACACCCGAGGTCAGGGGCAGAGGCTGAGAGGAGCTACTCTGTGTCCAAGGAGTGGCAGCTGCACAGGTGCAGGAGGGCCGAGAGGAGCTACTCCACATTCAAGGTCAGGACAGGTGACCTCATCCAAGGTAAAGAGCAGCAGCTGCACTTTGCTGGAGCAGCTGTGAAGATACCCCATGTCCAAGGTAAGAGAAACCCAAGCAAGACGGTAGGTGTTGTGAGAAGGCATCAGAAGGCAGACACACTGAAACCATACTCACAGAAAACTAGCCAATATGATCACATAGATCACAGCCTTGTCTAACTCAATTAAACTAAGCCATGCTGTGTGGGACCACCCAAGACGGGCGGGTCATGGTGGAGAGGCCTGACAGAATGTGGTCCACTGGAGAAGGGAATGGCAAACCACTTACAGTATTCTTGCCTTGAGAACCCCATGAACAGTATGAAAAAGGCAAAATGATAGGATACTTAAAGAGTAATCCCTCATGTCGGTAAGTGCCCCATATGCTACAGAAGATCAGTGGAGAAATAACTCCAGAAAGAATGAAGTTATAGAGCCAAAGCAAGAACAGTACCCAGTTGTGGATGTGACTGGTGATAGAAGCAAGGTCCAATGCTGTAAAGAGCAATATTGCATCGGAACCTGGAATGTTAGGTCCATGAAACAAGGCAAATTGGAAGTGGTAAAACAGGAGATAGCAAGAGTGAACATCGACATTCTAGGAATCAGTGAACTAAAATGGACTTGAATGGGTGAATTTAACTCAGATGACCATTATATCTACTGCTGTGAGCAGGAATCCCCTAAAAGAAATGGAGTAGCCATCATAGTCACAGAAGAGTCCGAAATGCAGTACTTGAAAGCAATCTCAAAAACGACAGAATGATCTCTGTTCATTTCCAAGGCAAACCATTCAATATCACTGTGATCCAAGCCTATGCCCCAACCAGTAACACTGAAAAAGCTGAAGTTGAATGGTTCTATGAAGACCTACAAGACCTTTTAGAACTAACACACACAAAAAAGATGTCCTTTTCATTATAGGGGACTGGAATGCAAAAGTAAGAAGTCAAGAACCACCTGGAGTAACAGGCAAATTTGGCCTTGGAATAAGGAATGAAGCAGGGTAAAGGCTCATAGAGTTTTCCCAAGAGAAGTCACTTGTCATAGGAAACACCCTCTTCCAACAATACAAGAGAAGACTCTACACATGGACATCACCAGATGGTCAACACCAAAATCAGATTGATATTAGGCAGGAGAATTTAAATAAATTAAAAGTTATCAGTCATACAGATTTAAGTATAAGTGCAGTTTTTACGGTATGAAATCATGTTTATATGGCTATGTGAGTGTGTATGTCTGTGTATCTGTGAATGTGTGAATGTTTTGAAGAATGCATGCAAGGGAATTAATCGAAGTTATTTCTGGGTGTGAGATTATGGGTAATATTTACTTTATATTAAAAAATACATAATTATTTATGTGATTTTAAGTTCCCTTATAACTATAACATTTCTTAAAGCTATGCAAGTTAAGTTCCATACAATCTGATGTATATGCTTGGCTTTTATAAGCATTAAAAATTAATGTGGATTTATTTAAGTATAGTTTCCATATCTTATCATTTTTATTAAATGGATGAAATTTTTGAAAGAAAACTGATAACATAGAATTCTAACTTGCCAATCATATTCATGCAAAGGCTTACAAAAAATTGATTGTTATATAGAAAATCTATATCTTTCACTATTTAATTAAAACACAAAAGACAATCTCAGTGGAAATATTGAGAATAGAATGACAGCATCATTTCTGCTTTTTGTTATTTAAAAAATAGCTATTCATAGCAGAAGAAATATTTTATTGATTGTGTCAATACTGATAAGCAGGTGCTTTTTCATGTTTGCAAAAACAAGAAAACAAACAATAAAGTGAAATTAAGCAAATGTCCTATGTATCAGTCTTGCCTAGCCAAGAAAAATTGAATTATTAATATTGCTTTTCATAATTTTTTCTTCATTCTTATTTTTTGTTTTATTCTAGCAAGATCTTAACCAAGTCAAATAGAGAACTCAAAAGATTCTAAAGCAGAAAACATAGCTGCAAACATTCAATTACATTGTTCTCAGGTCAGGTGACTCCAGAGATAAACTGAAAAACATGGAGCTGCACATGGGCATATTTGTGCCATCATGTAAGAATAAGTGCCAAGTTAAACTAGGGATAAAAAGTAAAATTAAATTAAACTAAATTTAATTAAATTTAATTTTAAAATGGAATTGTAGAGCTTTATCTACTGATGTCTGTTCAAGTAAATATATACATTTTATGGTATTATATTAGATGATTGAGGCAAGCTGGTGACAGACATCCCACTATCCAGGGCAAGCCCTGTCAGAATTTCCTATTAAACTGTCAGTCACAATACACTAAGTATCAAAAAGGATGAAGCTGTACATTTTGTTTCCTAATTCATTATTCCCCCAAATCACAGAACGGAATGTGCCCTAAATATCAGTCTCTAGTTATTATTAAAAAATATTACCTATTTTTCCAATATATGGCTAAATATATAAAATAAATGCATACAACTAGGGAAATAAAACTTTTTCTTCACTGATTATAAACATATAAGTATTAAGATGTAAATTGACACAAATAAATTATGCCGTTCTCAGTGACTCCTGACTGCTACAAAACATTAACTGAAATTGATTTAGACATGGGGTATGTACTCCTTTATCAGTTTTAATTACCTGTTTTAAAGAAAGTGGTTTTAAAAGAAAAGCAAGCTATTAGATGTTCAGTTTGGATAACAGTCAACATTTATACAGAAAATTCTTTCAAAATTTACTCAACAAAGTCTTATTTTTATTTTCAGGCAATGTGCTAAATCCTGGATATGTGATGGTGAGAAGAATAGAGAGGGTCCTCATCTATTGCAGTAGGGAAGGCAGATTGTTTCAAACACACAAATTGAAGTCTGTGATAGGTGTATAGCAGGATGAATTTTTTTCTTGCTCACTTGACTCCTTTTTTTTCTTTTCACATTTCCATCTCCATTGCTCCCCTACTCAGTCATTTCTGTCTGTTTGTGAGTAACTAGATTTGATAAGATAGAGAAAGAATATAGCGAGAAAGACATGGCATAAATAGTGGCCAATATTAGTGAGAGAAACATTGTTTCTGCTGCAAATAGTTCTCTCTGAAAAATCTAGAAGAATCAGCACCTCCTCCCACAACAAAACCAAGGAGCTGTCGCCTTATTTCCCTGGTGACAGGAGCACAGAGCAGGGCAGGGGTGTATATAAAAGATGATATTTTGATAAGATGGAAGCAAAGGAAGGGAGATCTTAGAATGGAATGCAGAGAGACCCAGCTAAAGTGTAGGCAACACAGTTACTAATCCTTCTGGTTTTCATGATATAATACAATATTTCTTCTGGTTTTGTATCAAACATTGCCAACATACATGAAGACATCAAATACCTAATCAGAAAGCAAATAGCAAGACCAAAATTAATAGGAATAGGCAGAGAAGTCAGGGAGGTTCTCTCGAGAGAGGAATATTTCAGCTGAGATACAAATGGCACAAAGGGTCATTTTGCACAAGTTAGACGTGTTATAAGGAAGACAAATTCCACAACTTAAAAAAATGCTAGGAGTTTGGGAGACAGGCATAAAAATAACAGCCTTGATTAGGCAGTGGAAAGGCCATACAGTGCCCTGAGGTCAATATGAAAGATTTTATTCTTTACCTTGAGAGTAATCGGAAGCCTTTGAAGATGGTAAAAGGGCTGTGATAAGATCACTGAGGCACTGATTTAATATGATCATTCCACTAGAGATGAGGAGAGGCAGGCAGGCAATTAGAAGGCGACAGTGTTGTACAAGAGAGGTAATGGCCACCTAAAAACTCAACATGTTAGCATTGGAGATGAAGAAAAACAGGCTTGAGAAGTATTTGGAGGTTAATTTGATCAGAACAGGTAGTAAATTGTGGATATGGAGTAAGAGAAAGGGAAGGTATAAAGAATTTAGACAATGCTGATGCTAGTGAGTAAGATGGGGAAAATTAGATCAGAGTAGGTTTGACAAGGATATTTTCAAAATTAAATACACTGGGTTAAGATGCTCTTGAAATAAGTATCCAAATGGAAATGCAAGAGAATTCCAAATAGAAACTCCACTACAGAACACTCAGGTCAAGATTTAGAGGAACAAGTCAAGAGTAGAAGCAGTTAAACTGGGAAATGTTTGAGATTTGGAAAAGGACACTGTCCAGGTGGCACCTGCAAAGGCTGATTCTCAGGCACCAAGTAAGAGGCTAAAGAATCTGAGAGATTCTTTAAAATGAATTTCAATACAGATTCTATTCCCTTCTGTCTCCCTACAATGTCCAGGAGATGTTCTCCGATCATTAGGTTCATGGAAATTTCAAGACTCTATCTTAAAAATGAGGCATCAGTCAATTCACCTAAATTTAGATGCAATTCATTTGCTAAATGGAGAAGGTAATGACAACCCACTCCAGTACTCTTGCCTGGAAAATCCCATGGATGGAGGAGCCTGGTAGGCTGCAGTCCATGGTGTCACTAAGAGTCAGGCACGACTGAGCAACTTCACTTTCACTTTTCACTTTCGAGCACTGGAGAAGGAAACGGCAACCCACTCCAGTATTCTTGCCTGGAGAATCCCAGGGACAGAGGAGCCTAGTGGGCTACCATCTGTGGAGTTGCACAGAGTCAGACATGACTGAAAGCAACTTAGCAGCAGCAGCAGCAGCAGCAGCATTTGCTAAATCAAAAAATTTGACTAAAACTATACAAGAAACTCAGTTAAGTACTCTGAGTGATAAAAAGGTGAAACAAAAGCAAACATTTGGTGACGACTTCTGTGAGACCCAGTAGTCTAAGTGGTCCATATATTAACTCATTTCATTTATGCCATGAGGTAAGTAAAATTAATCTCTCAATTTTACAGAAGAAAAAAATAGAGGAATAGGGTGACTCTGTAATATGCCAGTGATAACAGATCTGGGATGTGAAACCAGGCAACATGGCTTTGGACTCATACTTATTAATTACTATATTATTATGTAAAATAAGACCAGATTGGTTTTATAATCCAGAATATAATAAATAAAGGCCATAAAAATATAATAAATTATAAAATATAATAAACAAAGGCCATAATGTATAAGATAAAATTGTAAAGCAACTTGTTTCTCAGATCTAGGAAGCTCTAGAGATCTGTCACATGTACTAAAATATATTTTCTCAAATGAGTGCAGATACTTCAATTAGGCTAGGCTAGGAAAAGCTATGAAAAGAATCAGCTGCAAAATATCATTTAACAAAACAAAGGTTTGTTTATTATTTTTTCTTCCATTATTTAAAATTTATTTTAATCTGAAGATAATTGCTTTACAAGGGTGCATTGGTTTTTGCCATACAACATAAACCAGCCACAGGTATACCTATATCCCCTCCCTCCTGAACCTCCTTTTTACCCCACTCCCATCCCACCCCTCTAGGTTGTCACAGAGCACCAGGTTGACCCCCTGTGCGATACAGCAACTTCCCACTAGCTATTTTACATATGGTAAAGTATATGTTTCCGTGCTACTCTCTCAGTTTGTCCCACCCTCTCTTTTCCTCACAAATCTATTCTCTATGTCTGTGTCTCTATTCCTGCCCTGTAAACAGGTTAATCAATACCATTTTCCTAGATTCCATGTATATATATGTGTTAATACATGAAATTTTCCCTTTCTGACTTATTATACGCTGTTAACAAATTCTAGGTTCATCCACCTCAGTTCAACAGACTCAAATTTCATTTACTATTGACACTCCATCTCCAACATGAGTATGCAGGGGAGTGTTGCTCATCATTATTAGTTAGGGACCCAGGAAGACAGAGGCTACATCTTGAATTTGAGTTCCATACCCTCTCAGAAGGATAACAAAGAGTATAAGCTCAAACACAGGCTTTTAAAACATCCACCTAGAACAATCAGATTGCTATGAAACCTGATCACATTTCATTGGCCAAAGCCACTTATTCATAACCACATCTAATTTTAAGGGGATAGCAAAAGAAAAGTGAAATATTTGTCAACATCCTTATAGACTACCTCACCAGACTCCCCATAACTTCATGGTGAAGTGAAGTGAATTCATTCAGTCGTGTCTGACTCTTTGCAACCCCATGGACAGTAGCCTACCAGGTCAGGTGGTCTCATATTCCCATCTCTTTCAGAACCAATAACCTCAGATATGAAGATGACATCATTCTCATAGCAGAAAGTGAAGAGGAACTAAAAAGCCTCTTATATACATATACACATACATATATACATATATATACATTATACATATACAGATAATATAGTATAGTAACTATACTTCAACACACAAAAAAATTTAAAGATATAAGATATAAAGGTAAAACATACACTTGAAAAAATACTCCATATTATATGATATTAGGAAAATGCAAGTCAAAATAACAATAAAGTACCACTTCATTCTGAAAGAGATGAGAATACCATCTAACCTGCCTCTTGAGAAACCTATATGCAGGTCAGGAAGCAACAGTTAGAACTGGACATGGAACAACAGACTGGTTCCAAATAGGAAAAGGAGTACGTCAAGGCTGTATATTGTCACCCTGCTTATTTAACTTATATGCAGAGTACATCATGAGAAACGCTGGACTGGGAGAAGCACAAGCTGGAATCAAGATTGCTGGGAGAAATATCAATAACCTCAGATATGCAGATGACACCACCTTTATGGCAGAAAATAAAGAGGAACTTAAAAAACCTCTTGATGAAAGTGAAAGAGGAGAGTGAAAAAGTTGGCTTAAACCTCAACATTCAGAAAACAAAGATCATGGCAACTGGTCCCATCACTTCATGGGAAATAGATGGGGAAACAGTGGAAACAGTGTCAGACTTTATATTTTGGGGCTCCAAAATCACTGCAGATGGTAACTGCAGCCATGAAATTAAAAGATGCTTACTCCTAGGAAGAAAAGTTATGACCAACCTAGATAGCATATTGAAAAGTAAAGACATTACTTTGCTAACAAAGGTCCGTCTAGTTAAGGCTATGGTTTTTCCAGCAGTCATGTATGGATGTGAGAGTTGGACTGTGAAGAAAGCTGAGTACTGTTGATGCTTTTGAACTGTGGTGTTGGAGAAGACTCTTGCGAGTCCCTTGAACTGCAAGGAGATCCAACCAGTCCATTCTAAAGGAGATCAACCCTGGGTGTTCTTTGAAAGGAATGATGCTAAAGCTGAAACTTCAATATTTTAGCCACCTCATGTGAAGAGTTGACTCATTGGAAAAGACTATGATGCTGGGAGGGATTGGGGGCAGGAGGAGAAGGGGATGACAGAGGATGAGATGGCTGGATGGCATCACCAACTCGATGGACATGAGTTTGAGTGAACTCCAGGAGTTGGTGATGGACAGGGCAACCTGGCGTGCCTCAGTTCACAGGGTTGCAAAGAGTTGGATACGACTGAGCAACTGAACAGAACTGAAATGAACACACATATTAAAAAACAAAAATCCAGAACATTGACTACTCAAAATTCTGGCAAGGATATGGAACAACAAGAACTAATTCACTGATGATGGGAAGGCAAAATGGAATAAGGATGTTCACTTATCACTTTTATTCAACATAATGGTAGAGATCTAAGTCAGAACAATTAGACCAGAATAAATAAATACATCCGAACTGAATGTTGTTGTTCAGTCACTAAGTCATGTCCACTCTGCAACTCCATGGACTGCAGCATGCCAGGCTTCCCTCTCCTTCACCATCTCCCAGAGTTTTTTCAAACTCATGTTTATTGAGTGAGTGATGCCACCCAGCAATCTTTTGCACTGTCATCCCCTTCTTCTCTTGCCCTCAGGTTTTCCCAGCATCAGGGTCTTTTCCAATGAATCAGCTTTTCACATCAGGTGGTCAAGGTATTGGAGCTTCAGCATCAGTCCTTCCAGAAAATATTCTGGGTTATTCCAGTGAATATTTAGAATTGACTGATTTGATCTTCTTGCTGTCCAAGGGACTCTCAAAAGTCCTCTCCAGCACCACAGTTTGAAAACATTAATTCCTTGACACTCAGCATTCTTTATGGTCTAACTCTTAAATCCGTGCATGAATACTTGGAAAAACAACAACAACAACAACATACTTTTGACTATAGGGACCTTTGTCAGAAAAGTGAAGTCTCTGCTTTTTAATACATTGTCTAGGTTTGTCATAGGTTTTCTTCCAAGGAACAAGTATCTTTTAATATCATGGCTGCAGTCACCGTCCACAGTGATTTTGACACCCAAGAAAATGAAGTCTGTCACTGTTTCCATTGTTTCCCCACTTATTTGCCATGAAATGATGGGACTGAATGCCATGATATTAGTTTTTTCAATGTCAAGTTTAAACCACTTTAAAACCATTTTCTTCTTTCACCTTTATCAAGAGGATCTTTAGTTCCTCTTCACTTTCTGCCATTAGGTCACTTTCTGCCATTAGGTCACTTTCTGCCATTAAGGGTGGTATCATCTACATCTGAGGTTGTCAATATTTCTCTTGGAAATTTTGATTCCTGCTTCTGAGTCATCCAACCAGAATTTTGCATGATTACTCTGCATAGAAGTTTAATAAGTAGGGTGACAATATAGAGCCTTGACATACTAATTTACCAATTTTGAACCAGTCCATTGTTCCATGTCCAGTTCTAATTGTTGCTTCTTGACCTTCATACAGGTTTCTTAGGAGGCATGTAAGGTTGCATGGTATTCCCATCTCTTTAAGAATTTTCCACAGTTTGTTGTGATCCACACAGTCAAAGGCTTCAGTATAGTCAATGCAACAGAAGTAGATGTTTTCTTTTTGGAATTCTCTTGCTTTTTCTATGATCTGACGGATGTTGGCAATTTCATCTCTGGTTTCTCTACCTTTTTCTAAGTCCAGCTTGTACATCTGGAATTTTTGGTTCAAGTATTGTAAAGCCTAGCTTGAAAGATTTTGAGCATTACCTTTCTAGCCCTTCAAATGAGTGCAGTTGTATGGTAGTTTGAACATTCTTTGGCATTGCCCTTCTTTGGGATTGGAATGAAAACTGTCCTTTCCAATCCTGTGGTCACTGCTGAGTTTTCCCCAATTTGCTGGCATATTTAGTGCAGCACTTTAACACTTTAACAGCACTTTAGTACTTTAGGATTTGAAATAGCTCAGCTGGAATTTCATCACTTACACTAGCTTTGTTCCTAGTGTTGCTTCCTAAGACCCACTTGACTTTGCATTCCAGGATGTCTGGCTCTAGGTGAGTGATCACATGATCGTGGTTATCTGGGTCATGAAGACCTTCTTTGTACAATTATTCTGTGTATTCTTGCCACTTCTTCTTAGTCTCTTCTGCTTCTGTTAGGTCCTTATCGTTTCTGTCCTTTATGTTGCCCATCTTTGTATGAAAAGACCTACCTGTGAGTGTCTGAGGGTCTCCTGTGGAAGTGTGGGTCAGCAGTAGCCTTCTCTGGGTACAGGGGCTCTGATAGCAGCAGTTTCAGGAGGTGCATTATGTTGCCATAAGTCATCTTGGAGGAGGTCACCATTAGCCCTACCATAGTGCCACCTGGTAGGTGACCCACAAACAAGAGAATGATTATGCTAAAGAAGTTCTCACACTATCCTGAAGGTTCTAGACTCCACGTCAGACTTCCAGTCTGGGCATTTGGAAAAGGGACTGGAAATTCCCAGGTTTGAAGGTTAGTGGGATTTATTACAGAATTTCCATAAGACTGGGGAAACAGAGACTCTTGGAAGCCACAAACAAACCCCACAAGAGACTGAGCCAGACATGCCTGTATTTCGAGGTCTCCTGCAAAGGAATGGGTGGACAATGGCCTGCCTCAGGGTCAGAGGTACTGGTAGCATCAGTCCTGAGAGGCGCAGTGTGTTGGCATAAGTCTTCTTGTAGGAGTTCACCAGATGGCCCTACCATAGGGCCTATAGCCCTACCATAGAGACTGCAGACTCCAGCACTGGGCCACCTCAGACCCAACTATAGGGAGAGAGCACAGGACTATCTATTAGCAGAAAACTGGATTAAAGATTTACTGAGCATGACCCTGAAAGCCAGAGCAAAACCTTTTTTTGTTTGGTTTTGTTGTTGTTGTTGTTTTCCCTAGAGCCAGTCCCTCTCATTAGGAAGCTTGCACAAGCCTCCTATCTTCATCTATCAGAGAGCCAACAGTAGAAGCAAGAACTGCAATCCCATGGCCTCACAGGAAACTAATCAAAATGATCACATGGATCACAGCCATGTGTAATTCAATGAAACTATCAGCCATACCATGCAGGGTCACCCAAGACAGATGGGTTATGGTGGAGAGTTCTGATAAAACATGCTCCACTGGAGAAGGGAATGGCAAACCACTTCAGTATTCTTGCCTTGAGAACCCCATGACAGTATGAAAAGATTAAAAGATATGAAACTGGAAGATGAGTCCCCAGGTCAGTAGGTGTCCAAACTGAATAAATAATCTCTATTCATAGATGATATGATCATACAAGTAGAAAACCCTAAAGATTACACACACATACATACAAATATAAGCAAAATTGCTGAAGCAAAATTAATGCACAAAAATCAGTTCTGCTACTATACACTAAAATGACTAAATTGAAAAGGGAATTGAAACAATACAATTTATTATAGCATGAAAAACACTTTTAGAAATAAATTTATTGAAGAAGGAGAAAGACTTGCACACTGAAATTTATGGAACATTGCTAAAAGAAATCAAAGACACAAGTGGAAAGAAATCCCATAATGGATAAGAAGACCTAATATTGTTTAAATATCCTTACTATCCAAAGTGATCTACAGATTCAATGTAATATCTATCAAAATCTTAGTGGCATTTTTTGCTCAAATGGAAAAAAAAAAAATTCCCTTAACTTGCATGGACTCTTAAAGGAACCAAAATACACAAGATGATCTTAAAAAACAAAAGTTGGAGCATTCATACTTCCTGATTTCAAAGCATACTACAATGTAATAGCAATTTAGATGGTATTTTACATAGAAAAAGTATTAAAATAGACTCAAAAGAGGTAAATATTTTGAATTAACCAGTTATCTAGAATTATACTGAAAAAGTTATCATTTTAAAAATATGTAACAAATCTATTCTTGGAAGGGCTGAAGGTACACATAACTTAATGAGTACTTGCTTTTAAATAGTCATGGACAAACTAATTCCCATTATGTATAAATTTAACCAAAGCACAGTGCTCAGTTCAGCAACACATATACTAAATTTCACTAAAGCACAAAAGAAGTTAAGTTTTTCAATTCATTTACTCAAGTGTGATAAACTTGTTACAAATCACATTAAAAGAAAACTGTATACCAAGCCTATATCTCAAAGAAGGAGTTTTATTTAATAAACCAAGAAGTCAAATCTAGCATAATAGTAATGGGAAAATTAACATTATGATGTGAAACATATTTTTAAATAATATTTTAGCATAAAAATATGCTGATATAATTCACAGTCATTGTGATTTCAGATCTTAGAAGATGTATTGCTATTACTAGCTCCACCTCATAACTCTCTGATTGTGAGAAAATTACCTAATCATTCTGTACTTCTGTTTTCTCACAGACAAAATGGAGATAAAATATCATCGGCCTCATAGGTCTGTCTGTTGTGAGGATTAAGTGTGATAATATGTATAATGTACCTAGCACAATACCTGGAAAGTCTTCAGTAATTAACTATTAGTATCCTGCCCTTTATTATCTCTTGGAGTTTACTTAAACTCATGTCCATTGAATCAGTGATGCCATCCAACCATCTCATTCTCTGTCATCCCTCCTCCTGCCTTCAATCTTTCCCAGCATCAGAATCTTTTTCAATAAGTCAGCTCAAGGCTATGGTTTTTCCAGTAGTCATGTATGGATGTGACAGTTGGACTGTGAAGAAGGCTGAGTGCCAAAGAATTGATGCTTTTAAACTGTGGTGTTGGAGAAGACGCTTGAGAGTCCCTTGGACTGCAAGGAGATCCAACCAGTCCATTCTGAAGGAGATCAACCCTGAAATTTCTTTGGAAGGACTGATGCTAAAGCTGAAACTCCAGTACTTTGGCCACTTCATGCGAAGAGTTGACTTATTGGAAAAGACTTTAATGCTGGGAGAGATTGGGGGCAGGAGAAGAAGGGGACGACAGAGGATGAAATGGCTGGATGGCATCACTGACTCGATGGACGCAAGTCTGAATGAACTCTGGGAGTTGGTGATGGACAGGGAGGTCTGGCGTGCTGCGATTCATGGGGTCGCAAAAGTCGGACACGACTGAGTGACTGACCTGAACTGAACTGAATTTATATCAGGTGGCCAAACTATTGGAGCTTCAGCTTCAACATCAGTCTTTCAATGAATGCTCAGGGTTGATTTCCTTAAGGACTGATTGGTTTAATCCCCTTCCAGTCCAAGGGACTCTCAAGAGTCCTCCAGCACCACAATTCAAAAGCATCACTTGTTTAGCACTCAGCTTCTTTTATAGTCCAACCTTCACATCTGTACATGAGTACTGAAAAACCATAGCTTTGACTATAAGTAGAAAAATTTTAAAGGCATTTGATAAAATTTAACATCCACTCCTGATTTTTAAAAAAACTAGGAATAAAAGAATAGTATCAGAACATGATTAAAACTATGTTTACCTCAAACCACTAGAATTAAAGCAAAACAAAAAAGAAATTCCTGATACACTCAATAATAAAGTAACCTTTTAATTGAGAGCTAGCCAAATTGCAAGGTTTAAGGCATAGTCCTTTGGACTGCTAAATTTGTCCAAGACTTCTAACACCAACTGCAAATAATTTGGGTCCAACATCAAAGATTTTGGAAAGAGCTCACACATAATCCCCCTTACTTTTAACTACCCCAAGTTCAGCAGGTACCTAAAACCACCCTCAGTTTCTATAATTTGCTAAACAAATTTACAGAACTCACCAAAAACTACTAAACATGTAGTTTTGGTTAATTTCAGAGAAAGTAAGAAAATTAAAATCAGACAAAGGAAGATATTCACAGACCAAAATCTGGGTGGGTTCTAAATGGAAATCTCCTGTTATCCTTGGGATATGTTACCTTATCTTTACTGATGTGTGTTAATATACATGAATTATTGCCAACCTCTTGAATTCATCTAAGTTTTGTATCCAGAGATTTTATTAGAGTCTCATTATCTAAGCATGAGTGACTGACCATATTACTGAGCTCCATATTTACTCCCCCCATACTCCAAAGATCAAGCAGTTATTGAATGGATCAAGGGGCCAACCATGAGTAACTGCATTAGCATAAACCATCAGTTGTATCTAAGGTGCTCATCATGAACAAGAGACTCATCACTCAGGAAATTTCAAAAATGTGTAAGTTACCTCCCAGGAATAATAGATATAAGTCAGACTTATCTTTAGGAAAAGCCTCATTCTTTATTACACATTTGTTTTTGCAATTAATTTTGTTCTGAATATTCCAATCAATACAACTACCAAGATATAATCTAAAATATGCTTTATTAGAAGAAAAGAGATGTGTACTATTCACATATGACATCATTTTCTACCTCAAAACCCTAGTAATTTCAATTGTAAAACTGAATTTACTTTTCAGATTCAGATCTGAGAATAGATTTTAATAAGGCTATTGATTCAAATATGGCTTCCCTGATAGCTCAAGTCTTCCTTGAGAGCTCGGTTGGTAAAGAATCCACAGGCAATGCAGGAGACCCTGGTTCAATTCCTGGCTCAAGAAAGATAGGGAGAAGGGATAGGCTACCCACTCCAGTATTCTTGCCTAGAGAAGTCAATAGACTGTATAGCCCATGGGGTCACAAAGAGTTGGACATAACTGAGTGACTTTCACTTCTATTCATTGATTCAAAGCAAACAAACAAGAACTCCTTAGGGGTTGAAACCATTCATCCCAGACTGGGACATGAACCCATGTGCTAGGATTCAAATCCAGCCAAAACCCAGCTTGGGATTCTAACCCACATATGGGACTTGAACCCGGCCAAAACCCATAATCTTCCAACTGAGATCACATGCCTGGTTTCAGGACCAAATAAAGCTCAGGTTCTCGATGTTGCCTTGCAGAAAGAGTTCAGTGAGAGATAAAGTGATAGGTAAGAAGTAGACTTAATTAAAGAGAAACAGTCTACAGACAGAGCATCAGTTCGTTTCAGTCACTCAGTCGTGTCCAACTCTTTGCAACCCCATAGACTGCAGCATGCCAGGATTCCCTGTCCAAAACCAGCTCCCAGAGCTTGCTCAACCTCATGTCCTTTGAGTAGGTGAAGCCATCCAACCATTTCATCCCCTGTCACTCACCCCCTTCTCCTCCTGCCTTCAATCTTTCCCAGGATCAGAGTCTTTTCCAATGAGTCAGTTTTTCGCATCATGTGGACCAGTATAGGAGTTTCAGCTTCAACATCAGTCCTTCAAATGAATATTTAGGACTGATTTCCACTAGGATTGACTGGTTTGATCTGCTTGCAGTCCAAGTGACTCTCGAGAGTTTTCTCTAATACCACAGTTCAAAAGTATCAATTCTCCGGTGTTTAGCTTTCTTTGTAGTCCAACAGGCAGAGCATGGGTCATCTCAAAAGGTGAGCAGAGACTCAAATTGTAGTGTGGTCAGCTTTTATGGGCTGGGTACTTTCACAGGCTAATGAGTGGGAGGATTATTTCAACTATTTGGAGGAAGGGGCAGGGATTTCTAGGAATCGGGCTGCCATGCAGGTTTTGGTCTTTGATGATAGGCTTTAGAACTATAGTGGCATCCACCTGCCAGTGCAGGAGATGTAAGAGACACAGGTTCAGGTCCCTGGGTCTGGAAGATCCCCTGGATGAGGACATGGCAACCTACTCCAGTGTTCTTGCTTGGAGAATGCCATGGACAGAGGAGCTTGGCAGGCTACAGTCCATATGGTCGCAAAGAATTGGACATGACTGAAGCAACTTAGCACACACATACACACGCTTACAACATCCATCGTACCTGTGGGTGTGTCATTTAGCTTATTCATGTGTTAAATAAGCACATACTGAAGCTCAAGTTCTAGTGGAAGTCAACTCCTCTGTCATCTTGGACCTATTTGGTTCTAATCAGCTTATGTTGTGTCCTTGGGTTGTGTCATTCTTTAAATGGTTGTGCCCTGCCCCCTTCCCTCCTATTTTAGAGTTATATCAGTCTTATTAAACATATATATTATGTAGAGAACTGACATCTTCAAATCCACATTCTATATCACTTTGCTACATAAGTTATCATGGACTTGGTGATTTTTATCACCCTCAGGAATTATTTCTCTCTTAATTTTACTAAGCATTTTATGAAAAACAGATGCTGATTTTTTAATAATATATATTTTGGTGAGGATGGAAATGATATGATTATTTTCATTTGCCATGATAAACTTGCTAATAAACTTTCTAAATAAATTTATTAATTTCCTTGGGATGAGAGAAACTTAATAGTGTGCACTTAATTTTTTCCTCTGCTTTTAAGACTTTTTTCTTTATCCCTCGTTTTAAACAATTTGACTATGATGTGACATTGTAGCTTTGTTTATGACTCTTTGAGTTTATTAAGCTTCTTGGGTTTGTGGATTTCCAGCTATTTTCTAACAAATTTGAAACTTTTCAGTTGTTAGTTTTTCAAGTATGTCTTCTGCCCCCTCTTCTTTCCTTCAGGGACTTCAATTACATATATATCAGCTTATCTTAAGTTGTCTAGCAGCCAGCTGATGTTCTGTTCTCTTCAATATTTCTCTCAACACATTTTGTTCTGGACAGCCTTCCTATTGAACATCTTCAAGTTCACTTATCAATATTTCTGAGGCATACAATCTGCTGCTAAGCACAGACATTATAATTTTCATCTATAAAAGTTTAGTGTGGGCTTCTTTTATATCCTCTGTGTCTCTATTAAATATGCTCAATCTATCCTCTACCTTTCTGGGTATATTTTTCATACATTTTGTCCACCTTTTTACTTGTCTCAACCAAGAAGGAAAACATAGCCCCTGTTATTTTAATCCTGAAGCAGAAGTTCTTTATAATCAATTTTTATCTGTTTTGTAAAGAATCTTAGATCTCCATTTAAAAGTGTAATTAGATTATTAACTTCTTGCTACTTATGTTCATGTTAATATCATGAAATAAACTTGAAAATCTTACATTTTTAATGTTCTAAAACAGTGAGAATCAATATTAGAGGAACACAAGTTCTTCATAAATCAAAATGCTTTAAGTTACTGGGTGGTGCTGGAGGAAGATTTATCAAAATTATCTGAAAATATATTTGAAAAATGATATACAAAGAAAAATTGAAAAGGAAAAGAGAAATAAGAGAGTTTACCCCTAAAATATTAAAATCTGATGTAAGAATATAAAGATAGATGAAATAGGACAGAAAGCATAGAAACAGTTCTTAGTTAGGCATAATTTAATGTAGGAAAAAGAAAACATGGCATATATAAATGGACTTAAGTGGCTTTTAAAGAATAGTTAACAAAAACAAAACCACTGTTGCCCTACCTCATTGTTGTTTAGTCGCTAAGTCGTATTCTACTCTTCTGCGACCCTATGGACTATAGCCCACCAGACTTCCCTGTCCATGGGACTTTCTAAGCAAGAATACTGGAGTGGGTTGCCATTTCCTTCTCCAGGGCATCCTCCCAACCCAGGGATGAACCCACGTCTCCTGTATTGGCAGGCAGGTTCTTTACCACCACCATGGAATCCCATGCCATACCTCATACCACTAACCAAAATACCTACCAGAATGAATTATGTAGTTAAAATTTAATTGAAATGAACACACATGTACTACTACATAAAAGATAAATTACCACCAAGGACTTCTTGTATAGCATAGGGAATTATACCCAATATTTTGTGATAACCTATGTTAGAAAAGAATCTAAAAACAACAAATACATGCATATGTATAACCGAATCCCTTTGCTGTATGCGTAAAACTAACACAACACTGTAAATTAACTATCAGTTCAGTTCAGTTCAGTAGTTCAGTCATGTCCGACTCTTTGCAACGCCATGAATCACAGCACTCTAGGCTTCCCTATCCGTCACCAACTCCCGGAGTTCACTTAGACTCATGCCCATCGAGTCAGTGATGTCATCCAGCCATCTCATCCTCTGTTATCCCCTTCTCTTCCTGCCCCCAATCCCTCCCAGCATCAGAGTCTTTTCCGATGAGTCAACTCTTCGCATGAGGTGGCCAAAGAACTGGAGTTTCAGCTTTAGCATCATTTCTTCCAAACACCCAGGGCTGATCTCCTTTAGAATGGACTGGTTGGATCTCCTTGCAGTCAAAGGGACTCTCAAGAGTCTTCTTCAACACCACAGTTCAAAAGCATCGATTCTATGGTGCTCAGCTTTCTTTATAGTCCAACTCTCACATCCATACATGACCGCTGGAAAAACCATAGCCTTGATTAGACGGAACTTTGTTGGAAAAGTAATGTCTGTGTTTTTCAACACGCTATCTAGGTTTGTCATAACTTTTGTTCCAAGGATTAAGTGTCTTTTAATTTCATGGCTGCAGTCAACATCTGCAGTGATTTGGAGGCCAAAAAAATAAAGTCTGAAACTGCTTCCACTGTTTCCCCATCTATTTGCCATTAAAGTGGTGGGACCAGATGCCATGATCTTTGTTTTCTGAATGTGAGGTTTAAACCAGCTTTTTCACTCTCCACTTTCACTTTCATCAAGAGGCTTTTAGTTCGTCTTCACTTTCTGCCATAAGGGTGGTGTCATCTGCATATCTGAGGTTATTGATATTTCTCCTGGCAATCTTGATTCCAGCTTATGCTTCTTCCAGCCCAGCATTTCTCATGATGTACTCTGCATAGAAGTTAAATAAGCAAGGTGACAATATACAGCCTTGACATACCCCTTTTCCTATTTGGAACCAGTCTGTTGTTCCATGTCCAGTTCTAACTGTTGCTTCCTGACCTTTTCAAGAGGCAGATCAGGTGGTCTGGTATTTCCATCTCTTTCAGAATTTCCCACAGTTTATTGTGATTCACACAGTAAAAGGCTTTGGCATAGTCAATAAAGCAGAAATAGATGTTTTTGTGGAACTCTCTTGCTTTTTCCGGAACTCTCTTGCTTTTTCCATGATCCAGTGGATGTAGGCAATTTGACCTCTGGTTCCTCTGTGTTTTCTAAAACCAACTTGAACATCAGGAAGTTCATGGTTCACGTATTGCTGAAGCCTGGCTTGGAGAATTTTGAGGATTACTTTACTAGCATGTGAGATGAGTGCAGCTGTGTGGTAGTTTGAGCATTCTTTGGCATTGCCTTTCTTTGGGATTGGAATGAAAACGGACCTTTTCCAGTGCTGTGGCCACTGCTGAATTTTCCAAATTTGCTGGCATATTGACTACAGCACTACAGCACTACAGCATCATCTTTCAGGATTTGAAATAGCTCAACTGGAATTCCATCCCCTCCACTAGCTTTGTTCGTAGTGATGCTTTCTAAGGCTCACTTGACTTCACATTCCTAATACCCAAGAAAGATATCCTTTTCATTACAGGGGACTGGAACACAAAAGTAGAAAGTCAAGAAACACCTGGAGTAACAGGCAAATTTGGTCTTGGAATACAGAATGAAGCAGGGCAAACATTAATAGATTTTTGCCAAGAAAATGCATTGGTCATAGCAAACACCTTTGTCCAACAACACGAGAAGACTCTACACATGGGCATCACCAGATGGTCAACACCGAAATCAGGTTGATTATATTCTTTGCAGCCAAAGATGGAGAAGCTCTATACAGTCAACAAAAACAAGACCAGGAGCTGACTGCAGCTCTGATCATGAACTTCTGATTGCCAAATTCAGAATTAAATTGAAGAAAGTAAGGAAAACCACTAGACCATTCAGGTATGACATAAATCAAATCCCCCTATGATTATACAGTGGAAGTGAGAAATAGATTAAAGGAACTAGATCTGACAGACAGAGTGCCTGATGAACTGTAAATGCAGGTTCGTGACATTGTATAGGAGACAGGAATCAAGACCATCCCCAGGAAAAAGAAATGCAAAAAAGCAAAATGACCATCTGAGGAGGCCTTACAAATAGCTGCGAAAAGAAGAGAAGTGAAAAGCGAAGTAGGAAAGGAAAGATATAAGCATCTGAATGCAGAGTTCCAAAGAATAGCAAGAAGAGATAAGAAAGCCTTCTTCAGCAATCAATGCAAAGAAATAGAGGAAAGCAACAGAATGGAAAAGACTTGAGATCTCTTCAAGAAAATTAGAGATAGCAAGGGAACATTTCATGCAAAGATGGGCTCAATAAAGGACAGAAATAGTCTGGACCTAACAGAAGCAGAAGATATTAAGAAAAGATAGCAAGAATACACAGAACTGTATGCACAAAACAAAATCAACTATACTCCAGTGAAAATTAAAATATTAAAAAGGAAAAAAAATTAAAATATAAGGAAATTAGTAAAAAGTCAGATGAATCACTTATAGTGGGGAATAAATCTCTATAAAAAATATGCAAATAATGGAGGAAAAGTTCAATAGATTTGAAAACATTAATGTTTCTTCTACTTAAAAAGAGATAAATGCAACTAAAAAACAAACTGGAATAATTACAATATTGAAAGAAACAAATAATTTTTATAATTAAAAACTCTTATAGATCAGTAATAAAATTATCCAAAATCTAATAAATAAAAGCAGGAAATATATATCATCCAAAATGCAATAAAAGATAAAAATAATTAATAAACATATCAAGAATATTATAAATTAAAAGTACATTACCACCTCAAAATTTGTAAAAGTTAACAAAAGTTCCCAGAGTACTAATGGTAGTGGAAAAGACATTCCTATGCTGCTTATGGGAATTTAAAATTTGAGGGTAGTAATTTGGCAATATGTATATTAAAAACTTTAACAATGTTCATCATTTAAAAAATTAAAATTATGTTCTCAAAGTCCACTTAGGAGCTGGACCATTCATGATATAGTCTAAATAGAGAATTTAAAAATGCACATATTTTCTAATATACCAATTTAATAAGAAAATATTTTATAATTTCTCTCTCTCCAGATTTTGGAAGTTTCGCTGATATTTTTTAAATGATATTACTTTAATCATCATAAAATGATTCAACTCTTGTGACTCTTCAGTCTATTATTTATTGTCACTGTAATACAGGCACTTTACTGAAATGGTAATGGGGGATCTTTTCTATAAGAGAATAAATTAAAGTATCCCCTCCCCACAATACTGCTACCCATTTTAGAATAGCAGAAATTCTCCAAGAAACTCTGAGGCCAAAAGAATTTCTCTTCCTCTCCCTCTCTCTATGTCTGTCACTGTGAAGTTTAATCCTTTTGCTGATAGTCAGGCAATTTCAGTACTAACTTCTTAAAGCTGGACAGAGGCAAGGGATAGAATGCTTTTCTTTAGACCTGTGTTCTTCATTATGTCAGTCTCTTTATAGCTACTGCTTCAAGGTGACCTTGAAAGGAAATGCCCTACAGAGACAGGCATTGGGTAGTGTTCACTACAAAACAGTACTGCATGGCTCAGTGTATAAGGAGAAGTTACTTTATTTCTCAGAGATGGTGCAGCACCATCTGTCTATGAAATGAATAGAGATGGCTGTCTGTACATAAACCTTCAAAAGAAGTTTCACCACTGCAGAAGTGTATTAACTTCAAGTGTTTCTCAAAAGTACATAGATTACTCAATAAACGTCTGGCAAGTGAATAAATGGAAAATGAATGAGGTACTGCAGTTTCCTTTGCCCGATGTCTATGTTAGAGCTTTCAATCCTCAATTCCTTCAGCAACATTTGAGGGATTTTTTTTTTTTTTTTTTTTTTTTTTTTAGCTGCAGTTTCCGTGATGCCACCTCCAGAGATATAACTGCATCTGGTTTGGACAGAAATCTGCCAGGTCCTTCACAGAGAGTTGCATAGGCTGTTCACTGGAAAAAAGTACTCAGGCATGGAGAAAATGAAGTCTAAAGTTCAGCCTAGGCTTTGGAACAGGCTAAGTTTGCCCAGAAGAAGAATTTGTTTTTTTATCATGCAAAGGAGTGCCTGATGACCAAAGCATCAGGACCCAGGGGTGCATCTTATCAGAGGTCATACCTTTTTCTATTTATACAAAGGTTCAGTATATTACCTATAGCTCCAAGTCCAGAAGCTATAGGTAGTATAGCTCCATCAAAATTTTATTTAAATTTCCTCCAGCTTAAACAAACAAGCCATTATGATTGATAGCTGCAGAAAAATATCAACTGTTGCCAGAAAGGAGCGAAGGAAATCAGATTTGACCCTGTAGAATTTTGCTCCTATTTTTTCCCTTCTGTCACATCCAAGCTTACCCTGCACTTGTGCTCTCATCCCCAGTCTCATATACGTCCCATCCCCACCCTCTGCCCTCATTTCTATGAACCTCAGCTTCTATACAGCAACCAAGTTCAGAGGTTTTGACAACATATCATATGCTACGGCTTCCAGGATATTGGACAATCCACTACAGGAGACATATAGTTGAGCTTTGGAGGGTGTGGCGTCACTGTAGACATACACTTGTAACAACTGGGAATGCCAGTGAGTCCAGGAAAGGTATGGGTGAAGAATCAGCTACACATGACTTTCAAAAGATATTGCACCATCCATAAAATTTAGATAATGCAATTAATTTCAGTGCAACCAATTATAGCATATTTTTGGTCTTCCATGTATTAGGAAATCTAGGTTGTAATAATAGAGATAAGACATAGCCCTCACCACCAAGATCCACATAATCTAGAGGAAAAAAAAAAAAAGGCAATATCAAAAGCTTAGACAAATATGAATATACACCAAATATAAGATAGAAGGAAGATCCTCACAGAATACATCCAGAAGGAAGGGAAAAAGATAATACAGAAAATTGTCATCTGAGTAATGTCAATGGAGGAAAGAAGAGAAACACGAAGTATTGTAGTGGATGTACACACCGGGCTCTGGAGATTTCCAAAGCTCATCTTAATAAAAGTGAGGGAAAGAGATAGGCAAAGAAAGAATTCTTACATCAGTCATGAGCATGCCAAATGTGTTTCTTCAAAGCAGTGGGACTTGAGCTAAAGGCTGTGCCCACTGACCTCCAGGCTAGACCTCTAAAGGGGATTTCACACACATCCATGCATAAGCTTGGAGAAACCTGGTGTTTACCTGTATAATGTGGCAATTTGACTTTCCGTCCAAGGAAAAGGAGGTAATATAGAGGGGCTTGTTTTAAAAACATAGTCACTTTCTGGGATTTTGTTTGAAACCTTGTGGAAAAAACCTCCCATGCTTAAAGTGAGCAAAAGTAAGAACCAAAAATATTATTTCTGCATTTGAGATACCATATGAGAAGTCTAAAAATAAAAAAAAAGACAACAAACCTACAAGTGAATAATTTAAAAATGCGAATCAGAGGAATGAAACATTACCTAAAAAAAAAGAAAATATTACTTCTGAATAAGTTTCATACAAGAAAGAGAAGAAAAACACAGCAGTGAGATATATTATCTACTGAAATTACAAAGACTGGCAATACCAGAATGTGACACCATTAGAACTCTCATCTATTATTAACGGAGTGGAAAATGGTATAGCCACTTTGACAAAGGTCTGGTACTGTCTTGTCATTTTAAACATATAGGTATCTTGTGACTCAGCAATTCCACTCCTACATCTTTAATCCAGAGAAATGAGAACATGTTTCTGCAAAAAGACTGGCACTAGACTGTGCAGTTTTGAAGATAATGCCAAAAAACTAGAAGCAACACAAACATCTATAAATAGGTTAATATTAATAGACTAATCACAGTCAAAGTGTGGGAAACTACTCAGCAACAGAAAGGAATAAACTGATAATGAACATAATTGGTGGATGAATGTCACAAACTGCACTGAATGAAAGAAGACTTACAAAAAATAGTACATACGGTATGGTTCAATTTGTATTAATTTTTCTAAAAGACAAAACTAATTGGTGATTTTAAAAATTGGGATAAAATTTGTTTATGGGATGGGACAGTGACTCAGTTGGTAAAGAATCTGTGTGCATTGCAGGAGATGTGGAAGATACAGGTTTGAACCATGGGTTGGGAAGATCTGGAGAAGACGATGGCAACTCACTCCAATATTCTTGCCTGGAGAACCCCATGGACTGAGGAGCCTGGTGGGCTACAGTCCATAGCGTTGCAAAGAGTCTGACATGGCTGAAGTGATTGGGCACACTGGGATGGATCATAAGCTGACAAAAAATGTTGAGGAAATTTTTTAGGATAGTGATAGATAAGAATTTGGGTTGCATGTATTAGCCAAAACTCAATGAATGCTTTACTTAAGATTTTCTCATTTCATTAAATGTATGGTTAACTTCACAAAAGGAAACAAATGTCAAATCCTGTTTACTTTTCTAATTAGTTCTATTCATGTTGAGGTGTTTAAGGGTAAAGTACTATATTAGCAATCTATTACTCTGTAAAATATTATCCCAAAATGTAGTGCCTTAAAACAATAAATATTTTATTATATTATAGTTTGCTTTCTTTATTTTTAATGGGTGAATAATTTGAGAGCTACTTAGTTAGATTGTTCTGACTCAGGGTCTCTCAGGAAGCTACAATCAAGATAATATAAGAAGCTGTAGTCACCTGAAAGCTTGATAGATATTGGGGACTTCTACTATGAGTTAACACTCATGACTATTGGCAGGAGGCTCAGCTGTTCATCATGCCATTTGCTCTATAGGGCTTCTCATGATAAGATAGCTGACTTCACCTAGAGTGAACAGCCCAAGAAAGATTGTAAAGGGGAAGACTTAGTGCCTTTTGTGATCTAGCCTTAGAAGTCATATCTTTTGCCCTTTCATACTGTTCATGGAGTTCTCAAGTCAAGAATATAGAAGTGGTTTTCCATTCCCTTCTCCAGTGAACCATGTTTTGTCAGAATTCTCCCCCATGACCCATTCTTCTTGGGTGGCCCCTACCTGGGTGGCTGATAGTTTCACTGAGTTAAACAAGACTGTGGTCCAATGTGATCACTTGGATTAGTTTTCTGTGATTATGGTTTTCATTCTGGTTATCCCTCTGAGGGATAAGGATAAGAGGCTTATGGAAGCTTTCTGTTAGGAAAGACGGACTGGGTCTTGTTCTGATGGGCAGGGGCATGCTCAGTAAATCTTTAACCCAATTTTCTGTTGATGGACAGGGCTGTGTTCCCTCCCTGTTGTTTAACCTGAGACCAAACTATGGTGGAGGTAGTGAAGACAATGGCGGCCTCCTTCAAAAGGTCCATGCACATTCTGCCACACTCCGGTGCCCCTGACCCTGTAGCAGGCCACCGCAGATCCATGCCTCTGCCTGAAACTCCTGAACACTCAAATGACAAGTCTGAGTCAGTCTCTTGTGTAGTCATTGCTTCTTTCTCCTGGGTCCTGGTGCATGTAAGAGTCTGTTTCCCCAGTCCAGTGTAAGTTCTGTAATCAAATCCCACTGGCCTCCAAAGTCAAATTCTCTGGGAATTCTCAGTCCCCTTGCCAAATCCACAGGTTGGGAGATCATCTGTTGTGGGTTCTAGAATGTCCTTAACAGTGTGAGAATTTCTTTGGTCCTGCAGACAAACAGATTCAAGGAGTTAGATCTGATAGACAGAGTGCCTGAAGAACTGTGGACAGAAGTTCGTGACACTGTAAGGAGGCAGTGATCGAGACCATGCCCAAGAAAAACAAAGGCAAAATGGTTGTTTGAGGAGGCCTTACAAATACCTGAGAAAAGAAGAGAAGCTAAAGGCAAAGGAGAAAAGGAAAGATATGCTCACTTGAATGCAGAATTTCAAAGAATAGCACAAAGAGATTAGAAAGTCTTCCTCAAAGAAATAGAGGAAAACAATAGAATGGGGAAGATTAGAAATCTCTTCAAGAAAATTAGAGATACCATGGGAAAATTTCATGCAAAGATGGGCACAATAAAATACAGAAATGGTATGGACCTAAAAGAAGCAGAAGATATGAAGATGAGGTGGCAAGAATACACAGAAGAACTGTACAAAAAAATCTTCATGACCCAGATAAACATGATGGTGTGATCACCACCTAGAGCCAGACATCCTGGAATGAGAAGGCAAGTGGACCTTAAGAAGCATCACTTTGAATAAAGCTAGTGGAGGTGATGGAATTCCAGTTGAGCTATTTCAAATACTAAAAGATGATGCTGTGAAACTGCTACAATCAATATGCCAGAAAATTTGGAAAACTCAGCAGTGGTCACAGGATTGGAAAAGGTCAGTTTTCATTCCAATCTCAAAGAAAGGCAATGTCACAGAATATTCAAACCACTGTACAACTACACTCACCTCACATGCTAGCAAAGTAATGTTGAAAATTCTCCAAGCCAGGCTTCAACAGTACATGAACTGTGACTTTCCAGATGTTCAAGATGGAAGAAAGCAGATAAAAAAGCAGAGGAACCAGAGATCAAATTGCCAGCATCTGTCGGACCATAGAAAAAGCAAGAGAATTCCAGAAAATCATCTACTTCAGCTTTATTGATTGTGCCAAACCTTTCACTGTGTAGATCACAACAAACTATGGAAAATTCTTCAAGAGACAGACATATCAGACCACCTTACCTGCCTTCTGAGAAATGTGTATGCAGGTCAAGAAACAACAGTTAGAATTGGACATGAAACAACAGACAGGTTCCACAGTGGGAAAGGAGTACGTCAAGGCTATATATTGTCACTCTGCTTATTTAATTTATATGCATAGTACATCATGTGAAATGCCAGGCTGGATGAAGCACAAGCTGGAATCAAGATTGCCAAGAGAAATATCAATAACCTCAGATATGCAAATGGCATCACCATTATGGCAGAAAGTGAGGAAGCACTAAAGAGCCTCTTGATGAGAGTGAAAGAGAAGAGGGAAAAAGCTGACTTAAAACTCAACATACAAAAAGCAAAGATCATGGCCTCTGTTCTCATAACTTCATTGCAAATAGATGGGAAAACAATGGAAACAGTGAGAGACTTTATTTTCTTGGGCTCCAAAATCACTACAGATGGTGACTGCAACTGTGAAATTAAAAGATGCTTGCTCCTTAGAAGAAAAGCTATGACCAACCTAGATAGTTTATTAAAAAGCAGAGAAATCTCTTTCCCAATAAAGGTCCATCTAGTCAAAGCTATGGTTTTTCCAGTAGTCATGAATGGAAGAGTTGGACTATAAAGAAAGCTGAACACTGAAGAATTGATGGTTTTGAACTGTGGTGTTGCAGAAGACTCTTCAGAGTCTCTTGTACTGCAAGGACATCCAATCAGTCCACCCTAAAGGAAATCAGTCCTGAATATTCATTGGAAAGACTGATGCTGAAGCTGAAACTCAAATATTTTGGCCACCTGATGCAAATAACTGATTCACTGGAAAAGACCCTGATGTTGAGAAAGACTGAAAGTGGGAGGAGAAGGGGACAACAGAGGATGAGATGGTTGGATGGCATTACTGACTCAATGGACATGGGTTTGAGTCAACTCCAGGAGTTGGTGATGGACAGGAAAGCCTGGTGTGATGCAGTCCATGGGTCACAAAGAGTCAGACATGACTGAGTAGTTGAACTGAACTTAGAAGTCATATACCACTAACTTTGATATATTCTAGTCTACCAGTCACATAGACTAACTCTGATAGGCAGGACTACACAAGGGTGAAAACATCAAGATGTAAGAATCATCTCAGAGACCGGCTACCACAGGGTAGTGATGTCTACAGTCCATGTTAAATGCATTTAGAAAAAGACAAGCTGATAGATGGGTCAATGAATAAATATATTGATAGATAAGGAATAAAACTTATATAGCAAAATATTACCAATTATGGGATCTATATGGTAGGTATATGTGTATTTTCTGTACAACACTTTCAACTATCCATATGTTTGAGTTTTTACAATTAAGTAAAATTTGGGGAAAATCACTTAATCTTAAGGAGATATGAGAAGTCATCAGTTCAGTCGCTCAGTCATGTCTTACTTTTTGCGACCCCGTGGACTGCAGCACGCCAGGCTTCCCTGTCCATCACCAACTGCCTGAACTTGCTCAAACTCATGTCCACTGATTCAGTGATGCCATCCAACCATCTCATTTTCTGACGTATCGTTATCCTCCTGCCTTCAGTCTTTCCCAGCATCAGGGTCTTTTCCAGTGAATCAGTTCTTTGCTTCAGGTGGCCAAAGTATTGGAGTTTCAGCTTTAGCATAAGTCTTTCCAATGAATATTCAGGACCGATATCCTTTAAGATGGACTCATTGGATGTCCTTGCAGTCCAAGGGACTCTCAAGAGTCTTCTCCAACACCACAGTTCAAAAGCATCAATTCTTCGGTGCTCAGCTTTCTTTATAGTCCAACTCTCACATCCATATCTGACTACTGGAAAAAGCATAGCTTTGAATAGATGGACTTTTGCTAGCAAAGTAATGTCTCTATTCTTTAACATGCTGTCTAGGTCGGTCATAGCTTTTCTTCCAAGGAGCAAGCATCTTTTAATTTCATGGCTGCAGTCACCATCTGCAGTGATTTTGGAGCCCAAAGATATAAAATCTATCACTGTTTCCATTTTCCCCCATCTATTTGCCATGAAGTGATGGGACCAGGTGCCATGATCTTCGTTTTCTGAATGATTTTTAATTTTTAAGCCAGCTTTTCCCCTCTCTTCATCCACTTTCATCAAGAGCTTTTTAGTTCTTCTTTGCTTTCTGCCATAAGTGTGGTATCATTTGCATGTCTGAGGTTATTGATATTTCTCCTGGCAATCTTGATTCCAGCTTGTGCTTCACCCAGACTGGCATTTCTCATGATGTACTCTGCTTATAAGTGAAATAAACAGGGTGACAATATACAGCCTTGACATACTCCTTTACTGATTTGGAAACAGTCTATTGTTCCATGTCCAGTTCTAACTGTTGCTTCTTGATCTGCATACAATTTCTCAGGAGGCAGGTCAGATGTTCTGATATTCCCATCTCTTTAAGAACTTTACAGTTTGTTATGATCCACACAGTCAATAACATGGCCTCCTTTAAATAAAAACAGTAATTTCTAAGAGATGAGTCGAATTTGAAGGCAAAGATATTGAAGGGTGATGGTTGAAATAAGACCTAGATGTTGTTCTAAGAGAATGGATAGAAGAAATGTTTGCATTGGGTGGCCAGCAGACATGCCTGAGATAGCCTCAAAGTGAACACCCCATTTACCCCCAAGATATAAAGGACAGCAAGTTACTTGCTGTGTCTGTAGGTGACAAAGAGAGTGGTAAAATGGAAGCTGCCTTAGGATTGAGATACCAGGGAAGATAGCAATGGCCTGTGTCATTGAAAACACATCTGAACACCAAATGGGAATAGGGACACATCAGTGGATACTGGTGCAGGTTAACAACAAATCCCTAAATTATATGCAAACCCAAACTCACTCCCAGATCCAAGTACAACCCCAAGGAGAAAAGGTTGGGAGTGATATTGGGAGAGGGACTAAGCAAGCATGGCTAATAATATAGGAATTCATAGTGGTTAATGGTTTTCTCTGAGCATTTGTGTCTTAAGTAATTTTATGTGTCTTTCAAAGTTTCAAAAGGAATAAGAAATATTTTTGGATGATTGGCACTGAAAATAATTAATGTCAAGGACATGATCGAAAATCTTGTACAGAGAGGGAACTCTCCAAACTCTGAAATTCCTATCAGTGTTATTACAATCATAGGTCTTTTTAAAAACATAATGTGACTTTTCCTCAAAGGATATAATTCAAATGATTTTCTTAGGAATAAAACAGTTCATACATAAAATAAAACAAACATTGTGCAGCTCCCAGGTCTATATTTGACACTGAGTGTGTATTATTAAAAAAAAAAAACTGTAAAGTGAATCATCCCATATGATTAAACCATGTATTAATAGAGAGAAACAGAAGCTCAAAAGCACATGCACCCACACGCAGACTCAAAGACTGAAATGGAAAGAAAACCAAGCCCAGAACTGCTAAGAAATGGGGAGAGGCAGAGACACAGCTAAAGATAGAACTTGGGCTTTTGTCCTGTTGGTGTGCCCTTGCTCCCATGGCCTCTTCACAGAGTCCAAACAATCAACCTCAGGGACAGACAGCAGGGGAAAAAAAGAGATTTGCAGACAGAGCAGTTCAGAACAATAGGCACAGGACACTGTAGAGACTTGAAGAGCCCCTCCCCTCTAATTGTTAGGAATTTGAATGAAACATCATGAATCCAGGTTGAAGGCCATTGGAGGAGGGAGGAGCGGTCTCAGGTTACCTCTCCGCGGCCAAACTCACCTCCCAGAGGCCTGTCTCTCCTCAAGGGATTCAGGAATATTTGGTTGTTTCAATCTGATGCACTTTTGGAAAAGCGTGAATATCAAAGGAAACACAAAATCCTTGAGTCTGTGTTACTTTTTTGGATAGTTATTTACTTTTAAAATTTTTTCTTATAAAGTCTTTTACTTCTCTCTTTCTGTTTTCACTTCTTTCTTGTCAAGGGACCTGCATTATCTCCTTTTGAGCAAGTAGTAGAAGCTCAGAGGTTATCCTTTCCTACTGAACTTTTGATAAAGTGCAGAGCAAGATGGGGTGGTGGGCAGGGGGAGAAGGTCATCCCATTACTGACCGAGGGCGGTGTGCCCACACAGTGATGAGAAAATTCAATCTCCAGGAGAACAGAATTTGTTTTTTTACTCATAATCCACAGTCCTGTGAGGATGGCATTACCCAGGTGTGGCAGAATTTATCAGGGTCCAGTGAGCATGTCTTTAGATTAACAGAGAAAAACAAATTCTCACAAATTTGATTAGTCTGTGGAAACAGAAAGATGTGCACTATTTTAGAATCTCATCAGTTTATTTAAAAGAGATTCTTGTTATAATACAATGGTTAATTTGCACATTCTACCTTTCATATGATAGAATTTCTTAAAGCAGGGCCTGCCTGTAGTTAGCAATGCAGTTGCTAGAGGCAAATCCACGTTCTCAAACCAAGACAAAAACAAGCTCTCCCAAGGAGATTTCCAGCTCTGAACTCCAGTGTCTGAGGACATATTAAGGCAGCTGTCTGTTCAGAAGACATGCAATAAAATATTCTATAAAGATACTCAGTTAAATTTCCAATTAAAATGATTTAGTGCCTTCATTTCTTAAGTTTTCCCAAGGTTTGCTGATGACTAAAATTATGTAATGAAGCTTTCAAGGATTTAAATCTGCTAATTAATCTCTGCACCTTTACAATAACCCAGAGCAATAAAAGGCACAGTGAAAAGGAGCAGATTAATGTCTGAGTAGATTAACCCTTAGGAGACTGGTCTTTTCCAGTCTTGTCAGATGAAGGTTTGAAGTGGGTCAGACTATTATTTGGCTCTGCATGGAGGGAGCAGTATCATGAGCAGTCTCACCTACGGCAGTAGTGTCAGAACTGATTTTGCTTCTATGGAAATCCCTACTGTGAAGCCTGCTGTTATTCAGACAAGCAGAAGCTGAAGAGAAAGCAACAGCACCGTGGAGTCGTGGAAGGCAGAACTTTCAGAAGCAGAGTTCATTAAGGATTGAAATGATTCTGAAAAAGTTCAAGGGATGAAATTCTCTAATGGGAGTCCCAGTCTGTTTCCTGGCAGATGGAAAGCCACTTAACCAGCCAAACAGGCAGAGGGAGATGCTTCAGGGGAAAAGACCATTCACTGAGGTAGGAAGCTGAGTTGTACCCAAAGGGGATATTTATTATGGATTAGAGTTAACAAGGGACTTGGGTATATCTGCTCAACTGTGTTCCTGTTGTTTACAATGGCTATTTACATTGGGTAGGTAACTCTGCCCATTATTTATCTATTGACTCAGCTTTGAGACCACCTTCTATGCTACTCTGGGATGCTAAGGCTGGACAATCTATATTTCTCAAATTTCCTTGCTATAAACTACTGGCTCCTGTTAGAGTCTGTTAATGAATACTACTGTTGTTATTGTTTAGTAGCTTCTGACTCTTTGTGACTCTTTTCGACCCCATGAACTACAGCATACCAGGCTTCCCTGTCCTTCACTATCTATCTGAGTTTACTCAAACTTAAGTCCATTGAGTCAGTGATGCCATTCAACCATCTCATCCTCTCTCGACCCCTTCTCCTCTGGCCCTGTCTTTCCCAACGTCAGGGTCTTTTCCAATGAGCTGCTGACCAGAAGCTTCTGAATGGAGATTGAAAAGGGGAAGTAGAGGAGGAAGAGTTCCTTTGCATTTCAGTTTCAGGCCACATCATGGAAGCAGGAGACACAAGCTACTTGTGGATTAGTCCTTATAATAGACAGAGCTAGGACTGAGACTTGGTTCTACTTGACTGCAAACATTATATGCTGTCTCTGATCCTACTTTGTCTCTCTGGTAGGAAAATTGGGAGAGAGTGACATCGGAAAACCCTAAGAAGGATCAAAAAGTGTCTAGCAGTGCTTCATGCCACAGAGAGGCTAAGAACTGAGAAGGTAAAAACTGAGGCTGGTGGACTTGGCAACTAGAAGGGTGAGAGTGACCCGGAATCTTCTTTCTGTGGTTTATAATCTTGGTTGCTAGTTAGAACCTGTAATTTGCTTCTCCTATTAGGATGTGGCAAAGGTGAAGAGACTTTGCAGATATAATTAAGGCCTTAATCAGTAGGATCTGAGTTAATCAAGGAAGTTATTCTGAATGGGCCTGACCTATTTAGGTGAGGCCTTTAAAAGCAAAAAAAAGCATCAGAGAGACTGATGCTTGCTGGCCTGGAGAAAGAAGCAAAACTGCCACAGTGTAAACTGCTTGTGAAGAGAGGTGACCTCTAGGAACTGAGAGTCTCAGTCCTACAACCTGAAGACATGAAATTTTGCCAATTAACATATGAGCTTGAAAATCTCAGATGAGGGCTTCCCTGGTGGCCCACAGTGGTTAAGAATTCACCTTGCAATGCAAGGGACACTGGTTTAATCCCCGGTTGGGAAAGATCCCACATGCTATGGAACAACTAAACCTGAGTGCCACAGCTCTAAGCCAAGGCGCTAGAGCCCACGAGCCACAGCTACTGAGACCACTCGAGATAACTACAGAACTACGCTCTGCAACAAGAAGCCACCACAATGAAAAGCCAGGGCACTGCAACAAAAGTAGGCCCTGCTTGCCACAACTAGAGAAAGCCCTCATGCAGCAACAAAGACCCAATAAAGCCAACAAATACATTAAATAAATTAATCTTAAAAAAAAGAAAAAACTCAGATGAAACATCAGTTCTGGACAATACCTTGATTTCAGCGTGATGAAACCCTGAGCAAAAGACCCAGCTAACTCTTGCCCCAAATTCCTGACCTGAGGAAACTAAGAGATAATAAATGCATGTGGTTTTAAATCCCAAAGTCTGTGGTAATTTGTTATGCAGTGATAGAACACTAACGCAGGAACAGAAGCCAGACTTCAGGCAAACACCCACACACCCACACTGTTCTTCCAGTCACTGGCAGAACAGAATCCTGATACCAAACAGATCCATCATTTGCAATTGTGCTGTTAATGCCCAGCTGCCTAAAACAGCCTACCACTAAAACCCAGCCAGCCGACAGGATCCCATTAGATAGCAGTCTTACCGCAGATCATGCCTGGATTCACATGCCCTTTGGAAGTTTGTGTTGAATTTCTGGCTCAGCTCTCTGAGTACCAGTCCCAGGTTCTTATTACAGTATCTTAAGAGAAAAAAAAAAAAAAGAAAAAGAATAAGAAGCAGTGTTTTCTGAATATCTTTATTTCTGTTGTGCTGTTATTTTACTATAAACAAAAGAAAGGCTAAGGGAGATTTTAAATTCAATTATGGTATAAAGACTCTCACTAAACAATTGCAAAATAAAACCTGTGAAAAGAGAGGCAGCTATAGCAATATGGAAATAAAAGGTCACCATTATATTTCTGAGGTCGGAGCAATTGAAATGGAAATGAATGTTGTTCCTGAAGCTTTTCTAGGTGACTGGTGATTTTGCTTTCCCTACCAGGCAGTGCTTGCCCATGCTAGACATGATGACAAAAGCGTCCATAACAAATTCACAAAGGGACACACAGCTCCCTCTGTAATAAACAAGCTGTAATAGAAACTGGTAGCAGTATCCCATACAACAGAGCCAGAACTTCTTAAGAAAGCAAGCTGAATAACCTTGTCACATCCATTCTCCACACTTTTCCTTTGGCAAGTGTTCCATGTCCCTGTGAAGCCTCATTTCCCCATCTATTGCCAAAGGCTACCATTTCATATCACACATCAAAGCATGAGAAATGTCAAGGTAATGAAAACTGACACCGTGGCAAAGAGAAGGTGAGCCACAGCCTCTGTGGGGAAAGCTGGGCCAAGGTCTTCCAAGAGAGCACTGCTCCAGGCCCTTCTGCAGCTGAGCCTGAGAGCTGGACTCTACAACACAACTGTGCTTCCTGAATAAGAGCCACAAAATGCAAGCTTGGGATTCACAATTAATTCAATAGCAAGACAGCCGAAGTATTCCAAACTGAGATCACTCTTGACCTTGAAAGATTTATATGCCTCTGAAATGTCCCTGGTTTACCTTTATAAACTGACTATTGAGCTTTTATCCATGCATCTGGCCAAATGTATTTAAATCTTTCTCAAAGAAAATTATATGTTAAATCAGAAATTTGGCTTATGAGCCACCTCTTGGGAAATGGATCCATATAATTAAAGTCCTGGAAAATCTGAAGGCTTTGGTTTTTATACAGATCAAACATTGATGTGCAGTGGGTCTTTAGCCAAGTCATGGACTCTCTTTCTTCAGTTTTCAAAGAGTGAACTCTGTTTCAGACCTTGAACTTATTTCTAGCCCAACTGCCAGGGATTCTCTTTGCAAAGAGAAGTGTTGGCACTGAGTCCCAGAATGACACCAGGGCTAGTGATGTAATTGAGGTAATCAGAGATGGTCACTTGAATTTACTGATTTAATCAGTGAATTCATACACTGTTACAAAGCCTTCCAACACTGCACAGGCATTCAAAGCCACTGATTGGATACTTATGTTTGCTTAGAGGCAAAATAACTCTGAAAGAATGATATTTGGAGGACTAAAAGGTTAGTATTTTTATCTAGAGTGAGAAATGCCTCTTGATGAAACATTTATAGGTTATATCTGGATAAAATAGCATGCAGTAACAGAAGTGAAGATATTAAATGAAGCTACTAAGGAGTTTGTGGTTTTTAAGAGGATCTTCTGCCATCCTTTTCACTAGTCTTCTCTTACAATATGCTATTTGGTACTCTATTTGAATTGTAAATAATATCAAACTCCCTGTCTTGATGCATTCCCTTGTGCTGAGCTAAGTTAAGTTGAGATCCACATTCCTATATCCCCATTACTGGATACAGAACACTGAGAATGCTCCATCGTTTGCATCTCCAGTTCACCAGTTCTATGCATAATCTATGACTTCAGTACTACCATGTAAAGTTCATTACATCCCTTCCAATTCTGAATTAGTCCCTTTCACCAAACACTAAGTTCTCTTTTTTAATTAAGATTTTAGAGCATTTTCACAGTTACAGCAAAATCAAGGGGAAAGTATAGAGCTTTCCATATACTCTCTGCCTCCACACATGCACAGCCTCCATCATTATCAACATCTTCCACCAGAGAAGTATATTTGTCACAGCTGATGAATCTACACTGCTATATCAGAAAAACCCTAAGTCCATAGTTTACTTTATGGTTTACTCTTGGTATTGTGTAATCTATGGGTTTGGACAAATATATGAGAAAAATCTGTCATAAAGTTCTCACAGAGAGTTTTTAGGGCTTCCCTGATACAGGAGACAGAAGAATCATGGGTTCAGTCCCTGGGTTGGGAAGGTCCCCTGGAGGAGGAAATGGCATCACACTCCAGTACTCTTGCCTGGAGAATCCCATGGACAGAGGAGCCTGGTGGGCTACAGCATATAGGGTCACAAGAAGTCAGACGTGACTGAAGGGACTTAGCACGCAGCTCGTGGCTCAGATAATAAGGAATCCGCCTGCAATACAAGCAATCTGTGTTCAGTCCCTGGGTTGAGAAGATCCTCTGGAGAACAGAATGGCAACAGACTCCAGTATCCTTGCCTCAGAGAATCCCATGGACAGAGGAGCCTGGTAGGCTGCAGTCCATGGGGTCACTAAGAGTCAGACACGACTGAGTGACTTCCCTTTACTTCCCTTCATGCATTGGAGAAGGAAATGGCAACCCACTCCAGTACTCTTGCCTGGAGAATCCCAGGAATGGAGGAGCCTGATGGGCTGCCATCTACGGGGTAGCACAGAGTCAGAAACGACTGAAGCGACTTAGCAGCAGCAAACTTAGCAGGTTTATTTCTGGGGTTCTCTGCTTGTTCCATTGGTTACTTTGTTTATTCTTTGGCTAATGTCAGACTTTCTTGAATACTGTAGTTTCATCATGAATCTTAAAGTTGAATAGGTCAGTCCTCCAACTTTATTCTTCAGTACTGTGTGTGATATTCTGGGTCTTTTGTCACTCCATCTAAACTTTATAATCAGTTTGTCAATGCCATAAAATAAAGTGCTGAGATTTTGACTGGGATTACAATCAATGTATAGATCAAGTTTTGAAAAAATTATATCTCAAAAACATTGATTATTCCTACCCATAAGTATAGAATAGCTCTCCTTTATTTAGTTCTCATTTGAGTTCATTCATCAGAGTTTCATAATTTTGCTCAAATGGTATATATATTTTGTTATGTTTATAGCTAAACATTTCAATTTTTGTATGCTAATGTAAATGATTGTTCCATGTCCAGTTCTAACTGTTGCTTCCTGACCTGCATATAGGTTTCTCAAGAGGCAGGTCAGGTGGTCTGGTATTCCCATCACATTCAGAATCCTCCACAGTTTATTATGATCCACACAGTCAAAGGCTTTTGCATAGTCAATACAGCAGAAATAGATGTTTTTCTGGAACTCTCTTGCTTTTCCCATGATCCACAGATGTTGGCAATTTGATTGCTTGTTCCTCTGCCTTTTCTAAAATCAGCTTGAACATCAGGAGTTCACGGTTCATGTATTACTGAAGCCTGGCTTGGAGAATTTTGAGCATTACTTTACTAGCATGTGAGATGAGTGCCATCGTGCGGTAGTTTGAGCATTCTTTGGCATTGCCTTTCTTTGAGATTGGAATGAAAACTGACCTTTTTCCAGTCCTGTGACCACTGCTGAGTTTTCCAAATTTGCTGGCATATTGAGTGCAGCATTTTCACAGCATCATCTTTCAGAATTTGAAATAGCTCAACTGGAATTCCATCACCTCCACTAGCTTTGTTGGTAGTGATGCTCTCTAAGGCCCACTTGACTTCACATGCCAGGATATCTGCCTCTAGGTGAGTGATCATACCATCATGATTATCTTGGTCATGAAGGTCTTTTTGTACAGCAAACTGGTTCCAAATAGGAACAGGAGTACATCAAGGGTGTGTACTATCACCCTACTTATTTAACTTATATGCAGAGTACATCATGAGACACACTGGGCTGGAAGAAGCACAAGCTGGAATCAAGATTTCTGGGAGAAATATCAACAACCTCAGACGTGCAGATGACACCACCCTTATGGAAGAAAGTGAAGAGGAACTAAAAAGCCTCTTGAGGAAAGTGCAAGAGGAGAGTGAAAAAGTTAGCTTAAAGCTCAACATTCAGAAAACTAAGATCATGGCACCTGGTCCCATAACTTCATGGGAAATAGATGGAGAAGGTGTCAGACTTTATTTGGGGGCTCCAAAATCACTGCAGATGGTGATTGTAGCCATGAAATTAGACACTTACTCCTAGGAAGAAAAGTTATGACCAACTTAGATAGCTTATTCAAAAGCAGAGACATTACTTTGCCAACAAAGGTCCGTCTAGTCAGGGCTATGGTTTTTCCAGTAGTCATGTATGGATGTGAGAGTTGAACTGTGTAAAGAAGGCTGAGCACCGAAGAATTGATGCTTTTGAATTGTGGTGTTGGAGAAGACTCTTGAGAGTCCCTTGGACTGCAAGGAGATCCAACCAGCCCATTCTAAAGGAGATCAGCCCTGGGTGTTCTTTGAAAGGAATGATGCTGAAGTTTAAACTCCAGTACTTTGCCCACTTCATGCGAAGAGCTGACTCATTGCAAAAGACTCTGATGCTGGGAGGGATTGGGGGCAGGAGGAGAGGGGACGACAGAGGATGAGATGGCTGGATAGCATCATTGACTCAATGAACATGAGTCTGAGTGAACTCTAGGAGCTGGTGATGGATAGGGAGGCCTGGCATGCTGCGATTCATGGGGTTGCAAAGAGTCAACACAACTGAGCGACTGAACTGAAATGAATGTAAATGGTATTGCATGTTCAATTTCAAATTCCATTTGATCAATACTGTTATTTGGAAAGTAATGTTTGTTTTGTGTATCTACCTAATGTACTTTGCTATAGTTACTCATTAGTTCCAAAGTCTTTTTGGTTGATTGTTTTGGATTTTTTGACAGAGATCATCACATCATCTGAGAACAAAGAGTTTCATTTCTTTCTTCCCAATCAGTATTCCATTTATTTCCTCTTCATTAAATTAGTTAATACTTCTAGTACTAATGTTGAAAAGAGGAGGCAAGAGAGGGCACTATGAACTTCTAAGGTGTTCTGCTGTAACTTACTGCTCTGATCCACCTGGCCTGTGAATGAACTCACTTCTTGAATTCTCAAGTATTCCATTTGCCTTTGCTAGTATTCTTTCTCAGGGCCACCACACCACTGCTGAGTGGCCATCTCCCCTATCATCAATTCTCCTGCTGCCAAATGACTACTGTATATCTTTTACTATATCACTTCACTGTTTGTTCTGTTACCTCTTGGCTTGCTAAACTTCCCTGGTCTCATCCACATAATAACATGGGATTTCTGGTACTTTTTATTCAGCACTGGGCAGAAAAAATACTTATCCTAAATATATATATATATATATATATTTTTTTTTTTTAATGAGTCCCAAGAAGGCAGTCTCAGATGCTCACATAAACGGTGGAAGAGTAAGTTTGAAGATATAGAACAGGGAAGAATGATACTAGGGAATGTTTTCATAAGGTATATATAGAACAAACACTATCAAAGTAAAATTTTTAAAGAGTGGAGGCCACAAAATTGAAGGAAAGAAAAGTGACGCCTGAGTCCAAAGCAAGCCAGAGGTTACATAAGCTGTTAATGAATACTTTGTCTAAAAATTCCCCACTAGCAACTGTTTTATTAATTTTTCCAATTCACGAACACACAGTGTCTTTTCATTTATGAGTATCTTCTTTAGTTGCTTCCAGCAGGGTTTTGTACTTTGTAGTGTGCAAGTCATTTTCC
Organism: Nanger dama; assembly: GCA_917880005.1. Lineage (NCBI taxonomy): Eukaryota > Metazoa > Chordata > Mammalia > Artiodactyla > Bovidae > Nanger > Nanger dama. Next base: position 57,505,201 of record CAKJTW010000006.1, on the reverse strand, counting down.
TTTTTAGTTAGGTTTATTCCTGAGTATTTTCTTTCTTTTTTTTTTTTTTTTAATGTATTCACTTGATGCTGTTGTAATTGGAACTGTTTTATTTCCTTGTTATTTTGGATTTTCATTATTAACGTACAGGAACAACCGATATTTTGGGGGAGGACGACTTTTTTTAAAATGTTGATTTTTCATCAGGTAACAACCACAATGTAGTCACTCATCTAGAGCTGGACGTCCTAGAGTGTGAAGTCAAGTGATCCTTAAGAAGCATTACTATAAACAGAGCTAGTGGAGGTGACTGAATTCCAGCTGAGCTATTTAAAATCCTAAAACATGACACTGTTAAAGTGCTGCAGTCAATACATCAGCAAATTTGGAAGACTCAGCAGTGGTCATAAGACTACAAAAGATCAGTTTTTATTCCAATCCCAAAGAAAAACAATGTCAAAGAATGTTCAAGCTGCCATACAATTGCACTCAATTCGCATGCTAGCAAAGTAATCCTCAAAATCCTTCAAGTTAGGCTTCAGCAGTACATGAACTGAAAATTTCCAGATGTACAAGCTAGGCTTCGAAGAGGCAGAGGAAACAGATCAAACTGCCAAAACTGGATGGGTCATGGAGAAAGCATGGGTTTCCAGAAAACTGCTACTTCTGCTTCATTGATTTACACTAAAGTCTTTGACTATGGATCACAAAAAAAAAAAAAAAAAAAAGGAAAATTCTTAAAGAGATGGGAATGTCAGATCACCTTATCTATTTCCTGAGAAACCTGAATGCACGCCATGAAGCAACAGTTGGAACTGGACATGGAACAGTGGACTGATTCTAAACTGGGAAAGGAGTACATCAAAGCTGTATATTGTCACCCTGCTTATTTATCTTATATACAGAATACATCATGTGAAATGCTAGGCTGGATGAATCATAAGTTGCAATCAAGATTGCCATGAGAAATATCAGCAACCACAGAAATGCAGATGACACCATTCTAATGGCATAAAGTGAAGAGCAACTAAAGAACCTCTTGATGAGAGTGAAAGCGGAGAGGGAAAAGTTCAACAGTCAAAAAACTAAGATCATGACATTTGGTCCCATACCTTCATGGCAAACAGAAGTGGGAAAAGTGGAAGCAGTGACAGATTTTATTTTCTTGGGCTCCAAAATCACTGCAGATAGTGACTAAAGCCATGAAATTGAGATGCTTGTTCCTTGGAAGGAAAGCTATGGCAAAACTCAACAGCACATTAAAAAGCAGAGACATCACTGTGCTTACAAAGGTCCATATAGTCAAAGCTATGGTTTTTCCAGTAGTCACATATGGATGTGAGAGATGATCCATAAAGAAGGCTGAGCATGGAAGAACTAATGCTTTCAAATTACTTTTGAGTCTTTTGGACTGCAAGGAGAACAAACCAGTCAATCCTAAAGAAAATCAACTTTGAATATTCATTAGAATGACTGTTACTGAAGTTAAAACTCAAACACTTTGACTACCTTGTGAGAAAAGCAGACTCACTGGAAAAGACCCTGATACTGAGAGAGACTGAAAGCAAAAGGAGATAGTTGGATAGCAGAGTCGGGCATGCTGCAGTCCATGGAGTTGCAAAGAGTTGGACATGACTTATCAATTGAACAATAACAAAGATATTAAATCCATTTATTTTTCATGATTTCTATTTAATAAGCTTTACGTAATTAGACTTTTTACACATAAGACCATGTTACCTGTGAATAAAGATAATTTTACTTCCTCTTTTCCCATTTTTATGCCTTTTATTTTTTCTTTTCTAATTGCTCTAAGACTTCTATTACTATATGGAATAGAGGTACCAAAATCTAGCATCTTTGTGTTGTATCTAATATTAGAGGAAAAGCTTTCAGTTTTTCACCATTGAGTATCTGGTCCCATCACTTCATGGCAAATAGATGGGGAAACAGTGGAAAGAGTGTCAGACTTTATTTTGGGGGCTCCAAAATCACTGCAGATGGTGACTGCAGCCATGAAATTAAAAGATGCTTACTCCTTGGAAGAAAAGTTATGACCAACCTAGATAGTATATTCAAAAGCAGAGACATTACTTTGCTGACTAAGGTCCGTCTAGTCAAGGCTATGGTTTTTCTGTGGTTATGTATGGATGTGAGAGTTGAACTGTGAAGAAGGCTGAGCACCAAAGAATTGATGCTTTCGAGCTGTGGTGTTGGAGAAGACTCTTGAGAGTCCCTTGGACTGCAAGGAGATCCAACCAGTCCATTCTGAAGGAGATCAGCCTTGGGTATTCTTTGGAAGGAATGATGCTAAAGCCAAAACCCCCAGTACTTTGGCCATTTCATGCGGAGAGTTGACTCACTGGAAAAGACTCTGATGCTGGGAGGGATTAAGGGCAGGAGGAGAAGGGGACGACGGAGAATGAGATGGCTGGGATAGCATCACTGACTCAATGGACATGAGTCTGAGGAACTCCAGGAGTTGGTGATGGACAAGGAGGCCTGGCATGCTGCGATTCATGGGGTCGCAAAGAGTTGAACACGACTGAGCAACTGAACTGAACTGAACTGATGACATTAGCTCCTAGTTTTCTTTATGTGGTTTTATTATGTTGGGATACTTTCATTCTATTTCTAATTTTTTGAGAATTTTATCATGAAAGTATGGTGAATTTTGCAAAAAAAAAAAAAGACTTTTTAAGTCATTGAGATGATCTTAAGTTTTTGTCTTTCATCTTTTTTCCATTAATTTAGTATTCATATTATACTGATTTTTGTAGATTGAACCATATTTGCACTTCCGGATACATCCCACTTGACCATGATGTGTAATCTTCTTAATATGCTACTGAACTCAACTTGCTAGTATTTTGTTGAAGATCTTGGCATCAGTATTCATGAGACAAATTGGTTTGCAGTTTCCTTTTCTTAGAGTGTCTCAGTCCCCTATTGATGTCACAGTACTAAGAGTCTAATAGAATAAGTTAGAAAGTGTTTCCTCATCTTTTGTTCCTGGGAAAAAGAGAAAGATTGATACAATTCTTCTTTAAATATTCAGTAGAATTCAACAGTGAAGCCATTTTTTTTGTTGAGAGGCTTTTTTTGATTACTGATTCCATCTTCTTGCTACTTATAATCAGATATTCTGTTTCTTCATATTCAGTTTCAGTAGGTTGTATTTTTCTAGAATTTTGTCCATTTCTTGTAGGTTGTCCAATCTGTTGGTGTACAATTGTTTATAGTACTCTCTTACAATGACTTTTTATTCTAAAAAATTGATAGTAATGTCTTTCTTTTCTTTTCTTTTCTTTTAGTTGCTTGAGACTTTCCTCTGTTTTCTAGTCATTCTAGCTAATATATTTGATATTATTGATCTTTTCAAAGAACCACTCTTGGTTTCTTTGATTTTCACTATTACTTTTCTCTTCTTTATTTATCTTGGGTCTGCTGCTACTGCTGCTGCTAAGTCGTTTCAGTCTTGTCCAACTCTGTGCTACCCCATAGACAGCAGCCCACTAGGCTCCTCTGTCCCTGGGATTCTCAAGGCAAGAATACTGGAGTGAGTTGCCATTTCCTTCTCCAATGCATGAAAGTGAAAAGTGAAAGTGAAGTTGCTCAGTCGTGTCTGACTCTTAGCGACCCCATGGACTGCAGCCTACCAGGCTCCTCTGCCCATGGGATTTTCCAGGCAAGAATACTGGAGTGGGTTGCCATTGCCTTCTCCATCTTGGCTCCAGTCTTTATTATTTATAAAATATGTTTATTTTACTGTATTAAATTATATCTCAATAAAGTTTAAAGTAGAAAAAATCACCATATACCAACTCACAGGTCCAGTACAATACTTACTCTGAGTCAGTGAGCAAGTGGCTTGTGTTTAGTAACAAGACTTTCTCCTTCTGTTCTCAATGGCCAAAGCATTTTCAAGTGTCCCTTGCCCCACTGGTTGATATAACTGTCATTATTTTATATTATACAGCTGTTAAAAGGCATCTATTTTTCTAGATGCTTTATGAACATTATTTTTTCAGCCCACTTTGAAGAAAATGTTATTCTTACTTTGCTCACAGGCAAAAAAAAAAAAAATGTGAGAAAATACATATGCTCAAAAATTAATGTATGACAGAATTAAATGTACTTTTCTCATTTCCATTCTACCTTTTCTGACTTTGTTGGTTCAGGAAATAAAATGTCTAGTTATATGACTCAGTTTCAGAATTTCAAGGGAGAGAGAGAGAAAGAGATAACTATTAGTGATGCAAAAGTATGATAGGATACCTGGAAATGTGGTAAGGCATACAAATGTCATCTCACCAGCAGGTCACCTTTGTCCACCATCAACCCAGGTTGGGAACTGGGAAAACTTTCAGGCTCACGCAGCATACTAAACTGAGCCCAGATGGCCCATTTTCATTGTTTGCCAAGCAAATACATTTCCTCAAAGTTGTTTCAGTAGGCATGGTGAAAACTACTGTTCAACATGCAGTTCCTTTTAGAAGGTGTTAGCTCTAAGCCATAAGTGCCTGGACTCTCTAATCTCTAGCCCGCATATGGCTGCCTCCACAATCTAAGTTACTGTGGCCTTGATATCCCAGCATTCACTTTATGCACAAAACACATTGCTTAAATTACAGCAACTAGAGCCTTGGGAGAACTGACAGTTGCTTCATTTCTCCTAAGGACCCGCATGGCCTCAGCAGTCAAGGCTAGTCAGACCAGTCCACTAGTGGTTAGTCCATGGCTTCCAGAGACCTGGCAGCAAGGATCCCTGTTCTAAGAGAGTTTGAACTCACAGAACTAAAATTGAATCTAAGAGAGTAGTATTCATGCTCCCTTGAGGAATGTGTTCTATTTTTTTAAACTTCAACTGGCTATTTAAATATTTAATATTTCATTAGTCCATCAAGATATTTAGTAAATATTTATTGTCAAACTGGAAGAAACTATTTTTAATGGATAAAGAGATACCTGCTTCTTAAAAGCAATAAATGATATGTCCCTGGTGATGGATACCAACCATAAATAAAACATTTGTTCGGGAATTAAGCACTCTGAGTTGGAGTGCTCAGAGAGTGGGAGGATTTGAGTACAAAAGAAGACAGGTGCAAACATTCCATGAAAGGCAGAGGGATATTTGCAAAGACAAAGGATGAGTCAATTTGGCCATGGATTCTCTACTCATCTTTCTTAGCTTTCTTCCCTGCTCAGGATTTAACAACTTC